>BSBK01004912.1:1177500-2492500 GCA_027943335.1 Chamaecyparis obtusa | reverse complement strand
ACCATTGATAGGTGGAACACATGCTCATAGTGCCCACCTATACTATTCACTCCTATCATGTTGATGATTGACACTTTTCTCCTTTTTAAGGCATTATATTAGTTTACTCCATTCTTGTTTACCATTCAATGTGTTTTTTGAGGATGTGTGTAATTTTTGCGTAGAGTTCATGGGGTTCAGTCTGACATTTTTTCATAGAGTCGATGCTTAGCTCAATATATATAATAGCACCCACAAATATTGGTAAATTGTTGACTTAATTATTGTGTTAGCACTAGTAACACATCAGTGGGGTACAATAAAAGTGTTTGAGGTTACAGTGTAGTTATTTTATAGTTTTCTATAGTGAAAATGTTTGTACTTACACCAACCACCCTCTTTTCCTATTATGGTCATGTGGATGACTAGGAGCATGTCTGTTTTCAACCCCTTATATGCCTTTAAAGGGGTTTTTTTTCTTTTACTCATAATTTTGGAAAATAAAGGCATTTTTCAACAAACAAGCTATCGACGAAAAGGTATTTTCAGTAACTTCATCATAGTGTAGGTATATTTCAGTAATTTTGTTGTTTAGAACTAAATTTTTGTACTTGAAGATAAATTTTGGTTTGCACATAATCAATTGTTGATCTTATTTGTAATTTGAGAAGTGTATCATTGATGTAATCATGGGATATAGAACACATCCTTCTATAATAACTTTGACTAAGGGTAATTATAAGTCATGGGAAAAAGGAATCATCAAACATTATATGTGGCTTAATCTCTTGCCTCATCTTTATGGACTTATTCCTAAGTAGAGTGGAAGAAAATAGTTTGGGAAGATAAGAATATTCATATCAGAGGATTGATTGGTTTGAATCTTATTTTATATTTATACCATGATATCCATCCCAAGTTCATCGGTATTCAATACCCACACACAATTTAGACTATTATTTGGGAGCATCTTAGAGATCAACATGTTCCTCCATTCCCATATAATCTTGTTGCAAATTGTCTCCTTCCACTTGATGATGCAAATAACATTCCCTATGATGATGATACCTTAGAGGAGATTGAATATTATGCGACACTTGATAGATATGATGATCCAATGACTCTACAAGTATCTCCTTTTTATCTACTTGAGATCACATTCATCTCTTGTTGGTGATTCCAGTGAGTCATTACAAGAGATATCTATTTTGATTCCTAATTTGGATTTCTGTTTGTCAAATATTGGTTCATTATTTGTGGAGTCTCATAATTTTTATTTTGGAGACATATTTGAGGGGATTTTTTCTTCTACTTAATGAGAGAGTCATCATAGTTACAAAACCTTCTTCATTGTCTTTGGAGATTGACATTCACGAATCTCTTCCTTCACTTGATTTCGCACATTTCCATGTTCAAGTTGATCATGCTTATGTTATGAATTCCTCATTCTTGGAGAATCCCATTTAGTTTTCATAGATATCATTCATATATGATAGTTGTGACACTAGTTTCATCACTCTGTATTTACCTTTGGATCTTGTTCACAATTAATTTCCATTGGTTCCTTATTTGTCACTTTCTAAGTTATGATTGGGCAAGTTCCTAATTGGTTCGTGGGATCTTCATCATCCAAGGACATGGAAACACATGAGAATATTTTAGAGACAACATCATCATACTTCATTTAGATTCTTCCTGATTCCTATCCAAAGTGGGAAGTATTCTCACATTTTTACTTGGTATATCTTCTTCCTAAGGGCATAAATGTTGTTTGTAGGCATTGGACTATGTTTTATCTTCAACCACTTACCATTTTTTGTAGGACATTAACCATTATGAATGGTAGAGGATCTAGTTACATATCCTTCTTTCCTTCCTATGGAGGGATATTTGATTGTATATACATGATGTATGTGGTCCTTGGGGGTATTGAGTTATCCATCTATACATTCATCTTTTGTGTATTCATCACTCTTTTTGCAGGGGAATTTTTTCCAATGTGGTTTTCTCCCTTTATCCACTTTATGAGAGATTCATTGTGTTGCATTTGCATTGTACATGGGTACCTAACATGACCTAGTGGCCAGAACCATCTTGCAGTGTGAGCTTAAGTGCATTCCCTATGTTGCAATTAAATATTCTCTCTCTCTTACACACATATTCCTCCTAGATAAATATTTATGACTGTAGACCTTTTTAAAATTCCATTTAATTACCATTTTTTTTATATAATTATTATTTACTTATTTAAGTTTTATAAGTTATTACATATCTATCAATATTTCTATTCATTAGTTTTGTTTTTTATAAGAATATTATATAGATAATAAGTATTGCACTTATATCGTTAGATAATTACCTAAAAAGAAGAATAAAACTACTACTACCTATACTTAACTAGGTATTATGGAAGCATATATTCCTTCCTATTAGGGAGGAATAGAGATTGGTACTTTTTATTATGTGGAGGCTAAGTTAGCCTATTATCTCTTATGGCTAGAAATTATTTCAGCTTTATATTCGGTACACTTCCTTAAATCACTCTAATCCCAATGCATAACCATAAATCACTTTAATCCTAATATATAAACATTGTCTATGCAACACCTAAAATGCCTATTTACTGTACATAATTATTAATTAATTAAAAAATGTTATATTCATTGTATTTGAATTTTTAATTAATTAATAATTTTACAATAAATAGTACATTTTGGGTAATATGTAGATGTTGCATAATACATAATATATTCTTCCCTAAATTCGGGAGATGACTTGACAATTGATTTTTTAATCTCTCTCTTTTACATTTTCGTTTGACCATGTTACTACACTGCAACTCATAATATTTAAAATTATTTTATAGAAGTGACCAAGCTTAGGAGAACATGTAATGATCATAAAAATGGTTACATCCAAACCCATTGAATGAGTTACCCTAGGCTAGATCAGAATCATTGGATTTAAATGAAGTATATGGTCATGATTCCATTAGCAATTCTGAATTTATCCCCTTATTTCAAAATGTGACTGTGCTCCTCTATATGTGATCCATATAGACAATTTCTAGATTAACTAATGGAGAGAATGCATGCAAAGTACGTTGATAAGTGAGACCACAAAAAATTTCCTCTTGTTATCAAATCCTCCTTGTCATCATTTTTTGTTGATTATTGTCATCACAAAAACCCTAAATGATGTGTAGGTAGATAGGAGTAGCATAAACAAGGCACACAATCTGTTTAATAGGATGCCACAATCAAAGATTCCATTGCAACTTCATGGAAGATATGTTTGTATAATATAGAGAAGTATACATGAGGCGCATCACTATTTGGAAAAATATAGCAAAAGATATGTCATTGCATGAAATGCTAGGAATGCATGATAGCAAAAATGTCTTTGTGGGTATGGATTTAGAGACTTGAGGCTTCATATAGAATTTCTAGCCATGAAAGGGAGTTTTTGATCACTATTATTTTCTTGTCATATTGTCTATTTTATTGTGACTATTTAAGAGTATATTTCTCCTTCTCCATAATAAGCTAGGTTTCATTCAAAAAATTTAACTCACTAGCTTCCAATCTTTTCCAAAATTTACTTCTAGCTAATTTAGTATTAGGAACATAAATATTAGATAGCACCAAAGTAAAATCATCTTTGATGTGATGAAACTTAACTAAGATAATATTCACCTCCACTTGAAGAGGAACACCCTGGATATGGTTGATGTTCCTGAGGCCCCTTCTGAATTACAACCAAGAACCCCATAGTTTTTAAATAGCTTAACCTTTTCCACCTTTTCCTTAGTCATATTTATTTATTGAATGAGAACAATATCAAGTTTATGACACCTAAAAAAATTCATAAAATATCATGCTTATGGGAGCTATTTAGGCTCCTCATATTCCAAGAGATAATCTTGATTTCTTACTAGGGGAGAAAACATTAGGATGGTCCTTTGGCTACCATCCACAATATTTTGGCAAAACTCCTTCTCTTTGTACCATTTAAAAGACTTTCTTCTAATAAAGGATTTAGGAGTCCCAACATCTACCTTAAGCCTATTCCTAGTAGAAACACTAGCCTAAGGCACCACCTTTCTTCCCTTATTTTTTTCAACTAAAGTAAAGCAATTCTCCCCCATAATATCATCACTTATCTTGTTTTCCTTTCCTTCCTTTATAACACTACCTTTTCTCTGCACTCCATTTCTATTCATACCCAAGTTATGGGTACCAGAGATAATAGAGGATCAATAGAAGGATCACACTATAGAAATATAGAATTGACAACCTCCAAAGAAAACTGAGAGGAAGAAAATGGAGGAGATAAATTACCCTTATCCATGCACTATAGAACAATCTCCATCCCATTAAAGCTCGTTCCTTGAGAAATCATATTTGAAAGAGAGGAGAGAGTGTCCTCCCCAAAAATACCTTTTAGAGAACCCTCTATAATTTCACCCTCCTCCAAATCTAGATCCATCTTCCTTACTAGGATAGAAGCCACTTTAGTCATCTTCTCCACAATATGATTCCCAACCACAATATGGTGAACCTCAATATTTTTATAATCTTGACTTTTTCCTTCTTCGATAGCCATTTGAGGGTTCTACAATGGAAAATGCCCATTATAAAATAGCTGAAGACAAACACCATCATCCTTCACATCACTAATACCCTTATTGGGATGATCCATTTGTGGTATCTATGTGGGACCGTTCTTCACCATCTGAGGTTGATCGTCAAGAGTCTTCTCAATATTTCTATCCTTAGTGGGTTGCTTTTGTTTACCCTCCATATCCTTTGGTTCATCCATCTTCTCTTTCCAAATCTTCTTCATAGTTGGAGCTTTATGCCCATTCCCCTTTTTAACTTGCAAGTTAACCCTATTTTAACCTATAATGGGCATTTTTTTTCCCAGTGTCCAAATATTTTTCATATGAAATAAATAAAGGGAAAAGATTCAAATTCAACTGGCTCAACCAACTTACCCAGCTTACATAAGATTTCTATAGCAGAGGGAATGCCAAAATTTTAGGTAAAAGTAACACAAATACAAGCATAAACCATGCTCTTTCTAGTTTTTGTCATAGGATCAATCGATAGAATCTTGCCAAAGGAGATTTCTATCCCTCTAAACACATCTTCAAACTAGTACTCTAGCAGAAAACCTAGGAGCCTAATCCACACCAAAATTGAGGTAAAGATGGAATCAAACAAGTCTAGATTAGGGGACCACCTCTTAAGGGCCAAGGAGGACTTCCCGATCACCCATAGGAAACCATAAAGAACATCAAACAAATATTCTCCACAAGAAACAATGAAGGAGAAGAACCCCTTTTAAAAAGATGAAATCTCAACTTGCCCTTTCAGGAACCATTTATTTTTAGCAAACTCCATAACTAGGTCTATTTTAGGTATAGGGCCCATAAATTTTTCCACCAATAATAGGGCCATAAGAGAAATATTATGGTCAATCACCAAGTTTGGGACAGAAATAGAAAACTTGTCTCTTGCTGAGTCTAAAATGTTGCTGACTAAAGGAAGCACTGACTTCCCAGAATGATTCACCCTAAAGTGGGAGGAACGAGGCCACTTTGGAGATAAAGAAAATCCTAGAGTCCCACTTGAGCCCCTCGCTCAAGGCCCACCACATGGCCCAACAGATCCACCTAGGTCATTGGGAAAAGCTCCTCCCTGTGGGATCCCTACATTAGAATCCCCACCTTCCTTACCATCCTATGAATTCTCTAATACCACTCCTCCAATCTTCCCTCCCTCCTACTGATTACTAGCATTCAGGCTACTAGGATTCCCTAAGTTGTTACCATACAATGTGTTCCTACCTAAGCTCCCCATTAAAAATTGACAATGTTGCCAATTTTATCTTCAATGTTGCGTATCAAAATTTTAAGTAAATTTCTAGTTGATGCAGTCAATTAAAAGCTTGATGTAAGGGTTTTATCATTGAATTTCATGTTGTTTCCATTCAATATTTTTATGATATATGATTTTTTTTTTAGAATTTCTCAACTATATATGTTATTAACTTGTATGAATTACCTTTTACATATTACATCCCCCTTCACGACTTTTCATGGATCCTTTACATTTTCATTTTGTTAAGAGTCCTAATCAACAAATAAGGCCATCACCTTTATCACATAGCCCAAGACCAAGAGAAACACATGAGGTAATCAACAATTCAATTGCAAAGAAATTACAATTCAATATATAGTTATTTTGATGTTATTTTGACAACTGTAATAAATTTTTTTAACAAAAATAATATTTTTTTAATTTTTTAGTTTTTCTCTGCTCAGGATTAAATTGGAAAAAAAATGAAATCTAATTTTTCAAATTTTACTATGTTTTAGTAAACTACATTTTTGAGGGTCTTTGGTGCATTTATGGGCTTGGATGCTGCCCAGAAGTGCCAATGAAACATTGTCACTTTTGAAATGTGGTTCTAGATCTTTTGAATATCTTTCCAACACATCAAACGGTTCACAAATCGAACCTACGAGTAGAAATTTATGCCTTCTCCAAGTGGACCTAATTTTTATATATAGTTTTTTGATAATTTTTTATAGTTTGAATAGTTTTTTTGTAATAAATATTATGATGGCTCTTCATTTCATTTCCAAGGGATTTTGATGACCCTTGGGATCCATCAAACTTGTATAAACTAAAAATATTCGAATAGAATGGATCAATTTTTGGTTTGCAATCTTGTTGTTCTCAATTTTTGTGTTGATTTCTACAATACTACAGGTATCACACCAGGTATTGTAATCAAGTTACATAAATCAAATCATTCTCAACTATATATGTTAAATTAACTTGTATTAATTACCTTTTACATGTTACAATCCCCTTCATGACTTCCCACGAATCCTCTACATTTTTATTTTGTTAGGAGGCCCGATCTTTAAAGAAGGCTACCACCTTTATCACATAGCCCAAGAGGAGGAGAAACATGTGAGGTAATAAAAAATTCAATTGTAAAGAAATTATAGTTCAATATATAGTTATTTTGGTCTTATTTTGACAACTCTAATCTATTTTTGATAAAATTGATCTGATTTGACATTTGAAGTGTTGTTGTACAACCATCTACAAATCCATGCACTACTTTGAAGAGGCTCAATTTTGATGATCTACCACAACCATATGATTTGATAAAGACATATAGTATTAGTTTTGGTCATTGAAGGACCAATTAATCTATATATTCAACATTTTTTTGTATATATCGACATTGACATGGCATGTGCCATATTTTTGTAAAATTGTTATTGACTTGGCATTTATGCCATTTTTGTATACATACACAATTATTGTACATTTTGATATATATGAAAGTTGATATTCAATCCAATTTTTTCTTTGTGTGCATGTCTTTGTACTTTGGAAATTAAATACTTAGAATTGAAATGTGATCCAATTTTTCTATCGTGTGCATGTCTTGGTAATAATATGACAACAATTTTTTTTTATTTCATTTTATTTATTGCAAAAAATTATCTTATTAGAATGAAGGGTAAATGCACCAAGATAGTGTACAAAAGGGGGGGGGGGTATAAGTGACCACTTTTTTTCTGAAATTAGGTAAGCCCAAACTTCACAAAGAAATTTGAGGGTCATGCACTCAAAAAACTAGGAGTTCGAAAATGACTAAGAATTGTAGTACTCTAAATATAGTTTCTAAACTACTAAAGTTTTTAAAAAATTGATAAGATTAAGAGGGTCAAATCTATCACATACAAAAACTTGCTCCTGATTTTTTTAGAAAAATATAATATAGCTATTTTCACGTGGTTCAAAAAATATATAGTTAGATTTATTATTTTGAAAAACCCTTTGTTGGGATGATAGGTAAGAGTGAGATATAGAAGTTGTGTATTTTTTTATAATTTTCCATTGAGTATTTTTTTAATGTTTTAATGAAGTGACAACATCCTTAAAATCTGGTACCTGTTCATGTACTAGGCATAACTTATATTAAAATAATAAAAAACAAAAAAATATTCTTTTATAAGTGTATCTAGAATCTAGTGTAAAATAGTAATATGTAATTTGTTTTGACTTTGATCAAGTAGATCAAAAGTTATTAAGAAAATAGTAGACATATGTCTGTGAGCACTATCCAGGCACTGGAAAACAAAATTAAATTATACTATATAATGTTGTCTAAAAATAGAAAGATTTATATGGTCAAAAAGTTGAGAAGACGCATGAGAGTATGGGGATAATTTTAGAGATATCCACTTGAATATTTATAAACTTGATGACAACGAAGTCAAGAAATCATGTTAGAAGTTGGAAAAATGGGCTTGCAATCCTTAGAGTCATTTTACAACCCTTTTACTAAGCCAAAACCCGTATAGGTTTTAATATACAAAGTAACACACTCATGTTTTAAAAAACAAAAAGCACAATTTCAAATTCTACATAACCTGTACAAGTTATGAAGATGTAAAACATCATTTTTAATTTCACATAACCCATACGGGTTATGAAGACAAAAACATTTTCTTGTAAATGTGTAATACACTATACATATTTATAGATTTACATATATGATATATGTCTGTGTGTGTGTGTGTGTGTGTGTGTGTGTGTGTGTGTGTGTGTGTGTGTGTATATGTATGTATGTATGTATGTATGTATGTATGAATCTTCTCATTTCCTCTCCCTCCCATATTCCTTCCCTCATCAATGTCTCTGTCTATTTTGATCCCTAATTATCCTCATTGAGCTCAATCAATCTCATGCTCTCTACCTAATGTCTCCCACCCTTTCATCCTCTCTCTCTCTCTCTCTCTCTCTCTCGGGTTTCTAGTTTTATATTGTATAAAGTAAAAATATGGATGAGGTCCTAGAACAATGGTTTGCACATAAAAAAGACCCCAAAGCCAATGTTTTACACTTATATGAAATTGTATTGATATGAAAAGTAAATATAGATGATTAATATTGAGATTAAGAAATAAAGGTACTTACCTCTGAAAAAGAATCGGCTGAAAACCCTGTCAAACGATTTCAAAAATTGTTGATTTTAATAATCCTAGACTGAAACTACGAGATCTACAAAATCCAGAAATATTTTTCTAATCTGAAGTCAAGTCATCTTTGACCCTCATAAAAGGTCAACGACTACCTCAAGATTTTGAAGGTCGACTTTGACTTTGTTCACGGATCTTGAAAGTTTGGCAAAAAGGGTATCTAGATCTGTACTTTAATTCATTGTCCCACACCTGTACTTACAAGGAAAATGGTTTTGCTTGTTGGGGGGAAGGGGTTTGCCTTAGTAAAACCCCAATTTAGGAATTAACCTTGAAATTGAATAGAAATTTGTTGGGTGAGTAAGAGTCACCTTATTTTGAACTTTTCAAGTTCTTGTGTCAAGCTTCACTCTGTTCATTTTTCCACCTTGTTGGTCTTCCCGCGAGTCTTCGCGCATTTGAATTTGTCAAAACCGAGCTTACGACGTTGTTTGTATCGGTTTGACCCATTTTAAGCCAATAACATATCCTTTCAAGGCTTTTGAATCACTTCGAACCCTTTCAAACTCCGGTTTGAAGTAGTTCGAAGGAGTTCAAAAGCAGCCTGAGTCCTTTATTACTAACGATGTGTTATACGGGAAGGCTAGCGGCATTTTCTTCTTCAGAAAGTTTGAACCTCTTTGAGCTCTGGTTCGAAGGAGTTCAAAGTAGTTCAAATGGACTACCAGCGTGATCATTAATGATAGTATGTCCTGACAAGACGCGCCGTGTAGACCTGGCGTGATTTCATTGGATGGGCAAGTGCGCAAAAAATGAGGCAATCACTTGCACGATTGGAAAATATTTGGTTTGAAATTGAATTATGATGATTGAAAAGGTGGCGGATCCCGAAGAGTTAATTTGATTTGAAGGCATTTATTGCTTATCACCACTTGGTGTCAAAAAATTTATTAATACACGCGTAATGGAGTATATTTCGCGCTTCAAGTGGCAACTAAAAATAGAAACTGGGTAAGTCATTTCTTTCCCTATTGTACACTGCGAGGTCTGGGCGCTGGAAGGGTGGTCTGGTTGAAGTGCAAAGCGTACAGGTAGCTTCTTTCAAGCTCTGCCTTCTGTTTTCTGATTATTCCTTCAAATTTCCTTAGTTCAAGCAGTGAGCTGGTAGACTTTCATATTTTTAGGCAAGCATGAGGTCTGTCATGCATTTCTTTGGCAATGTGAAGAATCTTGAATGTAAGGCCCCGGTCATAATAGACACGAATCTTTTAGGGGTCTCAATCGATACTATACCTTCAAAACTCTCAACTCATGTTGATGAGGAGTACATTGTAGAAGTCCTGGCTAGTGGGTTGTTGGAAGCGGCTGCTTTCCCACCGGCTACTGTTTGTCCAGAATTGGTGCAAGAATGTATCAATAGATACGATGTAAAGTTGAAGAGTATTTTGAACACGGATGGTCAAACCCTAATCCCTATTAACCGCAAAACTATTTCAGCCATTTTCAAAATACCAGATGAAGATCTCGTCAACTTCATGCCTACCCAGTCTCTGGCCCAATTCAGGGAAAATACTGATAAAAATAGGAGTCACATAGCGAGAAGGTGGACAAAGACCAACTATAAATGAGGGTCGCGGTTACCCAAAACTCTCACCAAGGACCATATGAACCCCCTAATACATGATTTGGTTGTTCTCCTTCACCGATTAAAAGGTTCAGAACAGGCCCTATCCTTTGATGAGTGGATGTATCATTTTATAGAAATCATCCTAGAAGGTAGTCAACACATTGACTGGGCTGAAATTATAGCCGCATCTCTTCGGGACCAGCTCAGACAGACTCAGATGACCAAGGAAGGATTTTACATGTCTTCGTACCTAATGTATTGCTTGGCCTGTACTCAAGACCTACACCCTATTCAGAAAGCTCCCTGGAATGAAGATTTATTTATCTATGAGTGCTGTCCATTACTGAGAAGAGATAAGGTTTTGGAGGATTACAAAACAATACATGATATGTTCTGGGGAAAATTGCGTCAAGAATTGGCTGGCAGGCCTAACCAGAGGATTTCAGACAATGCGCAGAGATTAGTTAAAGTATTTGGCAGCTTTTATATTCAATTTCCCCATTTTACTTATATTCAGGTAGGAGGATTCGAAGAAGAACCATTGAAGCTGCCTAAGTACGCTTTTGACTATTTTATTCTTGCAGAAGTTTGCAGACAGTTGTTCATTGTCATTAAAATAGCTCTCCCGGAAGATAAATGGAACTCTCTGTTCCTAGTGAAGTTAGGTCACTTAATCTGTAACAGCATGCTGGACGTATCTATTGTGGGGAGTAATTTACTGAACTTCCACATGCCTTTCTATGAACCAAGAACAGGGTTCGATAGTAAAGGCTTTGCCAGACAGACCCTGGGATTAGGAAAATGCCCTTCACCAAGTTACCATCTGGAGGACTTGTGGGACGATCTCGGCAATGAAAAAATGATCTAGGAATGAGATAGAACTAGGCTTACGGTATCTCAGATTAAACTACTGCAGTTGAAGTTTGATACCAGAAATATAGAAGATAATGATTCAGAGATTCCCCGTTCATCCGCCACCTTTTCTGAGGAGGATCCTGTTTCGATCATCGATTGGAGTAGAGAGGAGTCTAGTGATATCAGATTCTGGGCCCGCAGCATTTTTGAGGAAACAGAAAATTGGATCGTGGCGAAGAAGAAAGATGTTCAACCTCTTACAGATACAAGTCATAATACTGGTTCGCCCATTAAGAGTGTAACACAAGCCCTTGCTAATAAATCTCTTTTGTCATCAAATGCAGGTAAGAAAATACTAGTGAAGGAGAAAACAGCCCCGGTGAAACATCCAACCGCGCCAAGGTCAAGACCAAGGATGAGATCTGAGAAGAAAATCCAAATGGCCTCAGAGGAGCCTGATTATCTGGATGACGTCGGTGACCTCAACGATGAAGATCTCACCTTCACCCCCAATCATAAGGGGAAGATGCAAGAAGGTCTCACGCACTGCCAAGACCTATCTCAGAATGCAGATGCACTTGTCAAGACCCCTGACAATCGAATGGTGTCCAGCACAATTCCACCTTGGCTCACGAAATCGGTTAATAAAAGAAAAAGCTTCAAGCCTCTATCTATGCCAGTTAAAGAAATAGTGATGAGATACGCAGCTCGTACTCCGAAAGCTAAAAGGATGAAGAGTGATGCGAGGCTAATAACAGATCCTTCTACCGGGAAAGTCACTACTGAAATTGCTACAGTAAGATCTATGGGAAATACCCAAGATCCTGAGCCCGAGGATTATGAGATAACGAAGATGGATTTTGGAGTACTGAACAGGGATTCCCGTGATCACATTTTCAAATTCTCTGCCGGTCGTATGCTCGGACAGTCGCAGAAGGATGACAGAGAGAAGCGGGAGTTGAAACAGATAGTTTCGACCATGGCGGAATTCCTATCTTCGCTTGCTGAGAATAGTGCAATACCTCTAGCGCAGACTCATCAGGGGTTCGACCCTAATTCGACAGAAAGTCAGAGGTTGTTCAAGCAGGTTCAGCAGGGGAGGACTTGGATAGAGGTAATGAAGGCATGGACAGATGGCATCATAGCGGAAGGCAGTGCCTTCATAAAAGAGTTCGTGAGCACCCGTACAGATAGCGAAGCGCTCTTGGGGGAAATTCAGACATTGATCCCAATATGGGAAAGTGAAGCTGAAATTTTTTCAGAGATCGTGAAAAGAGTACAAGAAATTGAAGATTACGGAGTGAAGCAATTTCTGACAGAGAACCCCATGAAGCTGGTCGACCCATGTATGCTGTTCATCCTGAAGAAGAACTTCAGCTGGAAGAACACTTTGTTTGAGACAGCCATTTCTCAGATGCGAGTTATGGAAAAGGCCATGAAGGAGATTCACTCTGACACCCTGAAGGACATTAAAATAGTAAATCCCTCAGGTATTCTACAATTGGAAGATGCAGACCAGGGAGTTGATGCATTAGTGAAGTCCTTTGTGGATGAAATGAACGCTTTCAAGGAAAGTGAAACGCCGATGGTTCATGACCTCACGAGGACCGCCAACATAGAAGCAATGCTTATCTTAAACTGAGGTCAATTTCCAAAGCAAGCGGAGAAAATTCAGGAGATGAGATGGGAGAAAAATGCCACGCATGCCAAGTTGATCGCGTTGAAGAACCTGCATGCCCTGCCTACTCAAGAGCTGCTCTGAGTTTACCGATCCTGGAAGCTCGTAAAGGTTGCCACATCAGAGGATGCTCAAGAAAACTGAATCAATTTCAGTTTTGTTTACTCATTTGACCCTACCTTAACTCTTTTTTAGAAACTGGTTTTAAACTGTTAACGGTTTCTTGTTTTAATAGGGTCCGAGAAGCCGAATTTTTTGGGAGGCTTTCTCAGACCGTTTAAACTATTTAAGCTGGTGCTTAAAACATGGAAAGGGGGATAGATTAGAATAGAAAAAACATAGAAGGGAATAGAAGCAATAGTACAAGTTCTTTCCATTTTTTTTTTGGTTTTTGCAGTAGTTTGTATGACTGATGATAACTGGACTTTGGGCTAGTCTTACCTGAATACTTGTGCATGAAAATATTTTGATCTTTGACTCAAATAGTGAAATATATATGTTCTACCTTGGGAATTATATATTGATCTTGTGTATGTGCTATTCAGTTTCAGTCATTTATTATAGTTCTCTGAGTTATAATTTTTCTGTAGACGCATTTTTGTTAGTTAGTCTAAATTTTTCTGAATGGTCGCTGAAGCTTATTTTTCTTTCGCAAGGTAGTCTTCTGTTACATCTATTGGTTTTCACAAGTTTTTGTTGTTTTACCTCATCCGTCTAGGAACGGTTGAGAGTCCTTTTACTACTTTTCAGTTAAAAGCTTGTATGTTAAAATTACTTTTTCCATTCATTAAATATCTTATGAAGGGAGCTGTACCTTTTTGCAAAATTCAGAGGGAAGCAAAGTAAATGCTTACCCAACTGTTGTGTAAACGATTTGTTTTCAGAGGCATAGAGTCGGAAGATACATATCAGAGTATAAGAGAACAAATCTGTTCGCCAACAGATTTTTGGCGACTCTACTGGGGAAAGACCAGTCAAGTGCACTAGTCCACTTCCCATCACAATGCCACATAATGGTGCTACCTAATGATAATGTGTTCCCTGTGCTCCAGCCAAATTTAGGTTTTCAAGACACACAGGAGGATTTAATCTCAGACCTAGCTGCAGTCGCTTGGAGATTCAGACGAAGTAATCAAGAATTCCAGCGGGTTCAAGAAGTGCTTGAAAGAGAGGAAGTACTTGGTGAACGCTTGAGGGGTATTCCTGTTGCTAGGGAGGCCGTCGTAGTTAACAGGCTTGCACAAGGCCAACCGCGGAACTAAGTTTTGAACAGGTTCTTGAACTGGCAACCAGAAGATACACGAGAGGGGAACGTAGTAGAGGATTGGTGGATGAAGACTTTGAACTGTTAGAAAGCCTTAATTTTAAACCAGATTCAAATCGTTCCCAAAGGAAGAAAGCTCAAACTGTCAATCGACCCTCATCTCCCTCGCGAAATCCAACTGTCCCTTTAACCGTCCAAGCAATCATTTCTCCGGGTACTGTAATTCGCACTATCTTAAATATTCAACCTTTGAATCTCTAATTTCCATTCATGGCTGTAAACAGACCTTGGGGTCAACACATTGGACCTCTAAACTTAGGGGTTAATCAACCTGCTGATCTACCTAAAGGAGCCAATCAAATTCTGCCTAAGTTCAGCGGGGACAACAAAGTCTCTTCAGATGATCATCTCAATGCCTTCCAAACCGCTTGCGGGATCATGAGTGTATCTACCGAAGATGTAGCAGTGAGACTCTTTGTCAGAACTCTAGTAGATGCTGCTGCCGATTAGTTCAGCCACTTGCCAAATGGATCTATTACGAATTGGGATACCATGAAGCAGGCTTTTGAAAGAAGGTTCAAAACGCCTGACAATGAGGTCTCTTTATTGATACAACTTAGTCAGCTAAAGAAGGAGATACATGAACCAATGAGAGAGTTCGTGGCTAAATTTAACAGAATTCTACAAAGAATTCCCGCGACTGCTGCTCCGAGCAATGAGAACAAAAAGATTTACTTCCTCAATGCGGTTCCGCCGGATATAAGCTTTCATTTATTGAAAGACAGAGTGCCTGACTTCTAAGACGCACAAACAAGAGCAATTGAGCTCGAAGACACTCTCATAACAGCTAGCAAGTGGAAGAGAGAAGCACAAACTCCTAGCAACCCTTCGACAAGTGCAACCACAGATCCAATGATACAAAGAGTTATGAATGATATAGCAATGCTAAAAAGGCAACAGAATAGAACAACTACTTATCCAGCTCTTTATCAAGATATAAGTCGAAGACAACTGCCCCAACAGCAGACGTAAGCGCTGCAGTTACCTGGTTCTCAACCAAGGTTACAGATAGAGGCTGCTCCCAAAGAAACTATGTGCTCGTTCCATTTGACCATTGATCATGATGGGGATACATGCACCGAATGGTTGAGATACTTACAACTAAATGCAACCAGGGATGAGGTGAATAATGAACAATTTCATGAAGAAAAAGATTCTCAAGACATGGGTACATCAGGATCTTTTTATTTTGAATATGTACCTAGTGCAGAGCAAGGGGGAAGTGTGTTGGCAACTCTACAAGATCCAGCCTGTGCTATTTTAACAAGGAACCAATGAACTCAGAAGTTTATTCCAGGTGCAGCTGCCACGAGCACAGATACAAAAAGAAAGGAGCCTACTGGTGAAGAAACACGTACGAATTCAAAAAGTTCAGAGGTAAAAATTCTTTCCAGGAATGCAGTTGCCTCTTCCTCTCCTTTTGATTTTGTTGAGTTTTGCAAGTCATCTACAGTTTCTATTTCCTCTCTTGATTTCTTGAGAATGAACCCTGGAGAACTGGATAGGTTGGTAAAATATGTTAAAGGAGAAAATTATGTAAGCCCTCAAGTGGATACACCTTTTATAGGAGAAACTTCTGCTACTCAAGAACCTTTTGCTTTCCAACCTCAAGATACTCCCCAGGTTCCAGAAGGATGTCGATCCACGAACTCTGTAGAAACTGAGTCTGAAGAGGAAAATCCAAATCCTTTTTATGTATCTCTCCTGTTAAATGGTCAAAAATTGAGTAATTGTATTATCGATTCTGGTGCCTCTGACAACATAATGCCTACCCCCGTAGCTAAAGCCTTGGACTTACCCTTAACTAAAACCTTCGGCCATTGTTATTCTATGGATGGCAAAAAAGTGCCATTGAAGGGTCAGATCAAAGACTGCCAGGCTGTTCTGGCAGCCTACTCGGACAAGCGGCTAAAACTCACTATTTTAGTAGCCGATATACCTGCTAGTTACAGAATGTTACTCAGCAGAACCTTCTGTAAAGACTTGGGCGGGGATATAAAAATGGATTGGTCCGAAGCTACAATTCCTGTAGGCAAAAGGAAAGTAAAGTTGGAACCTGAACCCAAGAATAAATATACCGTAATGCCTTCAGCTGAACCCAGAGCCCAAATCCTGTACGAAGAATGTAATTTCAAGAATTATGTTATTCTGTCTGCTCCAGATAAAGATGTTCAGATCGAACCCGATAGAGAAGAAGATATTTGGAAGATGGAATTCGATGGAAGTTGTTCTAGCTCAGGTTCGGGTGCCGGAGTGGTCCTTTTCCCCCCGAATGGAGACTGCATTCCTTTTTCTTTCAAATTGGATTTCAAAAACACCAACAACACTGCAGAGTATGAAGCCTTGTTGTTGGGCCTAGAGGAATGCAAGTTGAGAAGGGTTAAAAAGTTGATTGTGAAAGGGGACGCTGAATTAATAGTTAAATAGGTTCGGAGTCAGTTTTCTGTAAAGAATGAGAAATTAAAGCATTACAGAAATTTAGTCTGAGATGATATAGAATCCTTTGACGCTTTTTCCATTGAGTATATCCCTAGAAATCAGAATACTAGAGCAGATTCTTTGGCCGTATCAGCCTCCTTGCTCTTGCCGCATCCTGATTTTAAAACTGAAAAATACCAGATTGAAATGATATAAAAGCCAAGGGTACCAGGCAATGTCCAGAACTGGAAGGTTTTTGATGATGATGCACAACTTAAGGAATTCCTGGAGTGTGCTACTAGATTCGCTGAAACATATTTTGAAGGCTCAAAGAATGAATGTACAGAATTTTACCAAGATGAGAATGATAATGCAGGGGTAATTCAGCTAAAAAGTAATAAGATCCCTAAAGGCTTGGTTTCTCTGGAGCACTTATTCAGAAGAAGAGATGATAGTACGATGAAAGAAAAAGTCTCACATGCCCCAAATCCAAAAGAGTATGATAAAATTGATATAGGTGATCAAGATTCCCCTAGGTGGATCTCCATTGGTCAAAGCTGTACTGAATCTGAGAAAGAAGATTGGAAGAAGTTATTGAAAGAATACAGAGATGTTTTCGCCTGGGATTATGGAGATCTGAAGATTTTCAGAGGTGGTCGGTTTGAGCATCAAATCCCTTTGAAGCCTGGGGTTATTCCTTTTCGCCAGAAACTAAGAAACTATAACCCCAAGGTGTCAGAAGCCATACTGAAGGAAGTTAAGAAAATGTTACAAGCTCAAATTATTTACCCTATTCACTATTCGATGTGGATAGCTAACATAGTCCCAGTAAGGAAGAAGAATGGCGAAGTGCGAATTTGTGTTGATTTTCGTAACCTGAACCAAGCAAGTCTAAAAGACAATTATGCACTGCCCGTCATGGAACATGTTTTACAGGCAGTTTCCGGTTCGGAAGTCATGTCAATGTTGGATGGCTACTCAGGTTATAATCAAATAGGCGTGGCAAAGGCCGATCAGCATAAGACAGCCTTCATCACACCATGGGGTACTTACGCCTATAACAGGATGCCCTTTGGGTTAATCAATGCAGGCGCCACTTTCCAAAGGGCAATGAACTCTTCATTTGAAGATCTCAGGAATAACATCATAATGATCTATTTGGATGATCTTACAGTTTTCTCCAAAAAGAGGAATCAGCACTTGAATGATGTAGAACGAGTTTTGCAACGGTGCAGGGATCATGGTATCTCCTTGAACCCCAAAAAGTCCGTATTTTTTGTAGAGGAGGGAAAAATACTCGGTCATATTGTATCGAAAGATGGCATAAAAATAGATCCCGATCGGGTCAAAGCAATCCAACAGCTCAGCCTGCCCTCTAGCAGAAGCGGCCTAAAGTCCTTCTTCGGGAAAATCAATTTTTTGGGACCTTTCATCCCTGAATTCTCCGAGGTAACAAGAAACATGATTGAGATGATGAGTGAGAAGGTTCCTTTTAAATGGAATGATGACGGAAAGAAAGCATTTGAGGAAGTCAAAACTGCCATATCCCACGCACCAGTGCTGAAAAGTCCTGATTTTAAAAAGGACTTCATTATATATTGTTATGCTTCCCAGCATACCCTTTCAAGCATGCTCACGCAGAAGGATAAAGACGGGCAAGAAGCACCCATAGCTTTCATGAGCGTGCCTCTCAAGAAGCACGAGCTTAAATATCCTCAAATAGAAAAACATGCTTATGCGGTGGTGAAGGCAGTAAAATATTTCAGGTATTATATCCTTCACTCACATAGTACCGTATATGTACCGGAGACTGCCGTGAAAAACATTTTGATTCAGAAAGAAATCGGTATGAATAATAGAGTCGTATGGATTGCAAAAATCTAGGAGTATGACCTGACGATCAAGCCCACAAATTTGGTGAGAGGCAAGGGTTTGTGCAAGTTGATAGCAGAGGATAATGAAATTTGTGAAAAAATAGACGAAGTTCCAATGACCTTGCTGGTTAGCTCAATTGACCCTTGGTTCTCAGATGTTAGTTACTTCTTGACATATGGGGAGTGTCCAGATCATTTGAATCAAAAGGAGAGGTGGAACCTAAGGTTAAGAGCCAGTAAATATGTAATTTCCCAGGGCACCTTGTTTAAGAAGGGAGTTGATGGCACTTTCCTCAGGTGCGTGGATGAAGGACAAAGGAAAGAATTGTTAAGAGCATTCCACGACGAAGCATGCGGAGGGCATTACTCCTCAACTGTGATAGCTTATAAGATTCTTTGAAACAGGTTCTACTGGCCAGGGATGTTTAAAGATGCTTACCAGTATGTAAGAAGTTATGACAAGTGTCAATTGTTCTCTGGGAGACCCTATCTAGTAGCGTTACCTCTGAAGCCCGTTATAGTAGAAGAACCATTCAGGCAGTGGGGAATTGATTTCATCGGGCCCTTGAACCCACCATCCAGTGCCGGGGATAATTACATTCTAACTACCACCGATTACTTCACAAAATGGGTGGAGGCAATACCCACGAAGAAAGCCAATTCTCAGGTGGTGTGTGACTTTTTGATGAATTTTATTTTTGTAAGGTTCGGGGTACCAATTAAAATCGTAGCAGATAACGCTACTTATTTCTCTTCAGAAGAAATATCAACCTTCTACTATGAACATGGTGTGGCCTTAGCTCATTCCTCGGATTATTTTCCCCAGGGAAATGGCCAAGCAGAATCCAGCAACAAAAACTTGATCGTCATAATGAAAAAATTGATGGATGATAATCCCAAAGAATGGCATAAGAAGCTCCACGAGGCACTTTGGGCAGATAGGATTACTTTGAAGCGAGCCATTGGCATGTCACCCTTCGAATTGGTGTATGGGATCGGGGCTCATATTTCTCTGCCTCTCGAGCTATCCTCTGAACAACTTCAAGCAGTTATTGAAGATGAATATTTTAAAAATCCCCTGGAGAGGCGTATAATGCACCTAAGTAAGTTGGAGGAAGATAGGGAAAATATGGTAGACCATATTACCGAACATCAGCTGAAAGTCAAACAGATCTTTGACATGAGAGCTAGGCCTCGCGGTTTTATGGTGGGAGATGAAGTCCTGCTGTGGGATAAGAGAAGAGCATCAAAGGGGGCACATGGAAAGTTTGAATCTCTTTGGAAAGGCCCGTTCATCATCTCAGAAAACCTGGGCTCAAATGCCTTTAAACTATCATATCCAGATGATGTTAATCTGCCCTTCACCTATAATGGGCAGGACCTGAAGTTATGCAAACTCTAAGTGTCTGGGTTCGTCCCCTTTGTAAATAGTAGTTAGTTTCCTGTGTTTCAGTTTTGGTTGTGTCCCTCTTTTCTTTTTCCTTCTGTTTGCTTGGGTTGTTTTGCGGAACCAGTTTTCTGAAGTTCTCTGCAAATTGGGAAGTTTGCAGTCCCCAGTCAGAGCCGATGTTGGGTGAGTAAGAGTCGCCTTATTTTAAACTTTTCAAGTTCTCATGTCAAGCTTCACTCTATTCATTTTTCCACTTTGTTGGTCTTCAAACGAGTCTTCGCGCATTTGAATTTGTCAAAACTGAGCTTACGGCGTTGTTTGTATCGGTTTGACCCGTTTTAAGCCAATAACATATCCTTTCAAGGCTTTTGAATCACTTCAAACCTTTTCGAACTCCGGTTCGAAGTAGTTTGAAGGAGTTCAAAAGTAGCCTGAGTCCTTTATTACTAACGATGTGTTATGCAGGAAGGCTAGCGGCATTTTCTTCTTCAGAAAGTTTGAACCTCTTTGAGCTCTGGTTTGAAGGAGTTCAAAGTAGTTCAAACGGACTACCGGTGTGATCATTAATGATAGTATGTCCTGAAAAGATGCGCCGTGTAGACCTGGCGTGATTTCATTGGACGGGCTAGTGCGCAGAAAATGAGGCAATCACTTGCACGATTGGGAAATATTTGGTTTGAGATTGAATTATGATGATTGAAAAGGTGGCGGATCCCGAAGAGTTAATTTGATTTGAAGGCATTTATTGCTTATCACCACTTGGTGTCAAAAAATTTATTAATACACGCGTAATGGAGTATATTTCGCGCTTCAAGTGGTAACTAAAAATAGAAACTGGGTAAGTCATTTCTTTCCCTATTGTACACTACGAGGTCTGGGCGCTGGAAGGGTGGTCTGGTCGAAGTGCAAAGCGTACAGGTAGCTTCTTTCAAGCTCTGCCTTCTCTTTTCTGGCTATTCCTTCAAATTCTCTTAGTTCAAGCAGTGAGCTGGTAGACTTTCATATTTTTAGGCAAGCATGAGGTCTGTCATGCATTTCTTTGGCAATGTGAAGAATCTTGAATGTAAGGCCCCGGTCATAACAGACACGAATCTTTTAGGGGTCTCAGTCGATACTATACCTTCAAAACTCTCAACTCGTGTTGACGAGGAGTACATTGTAGAAGTCCTGGCTAGTGGGTTGTTGGAAGCAGCTGCTTTCCCACCGGCTACTGTTTGTTCGGAATTGGTGCAAGAATGTATCAATAGATACGATGTAAAGTTGAAGAGTATTTTGAACACAGATGGTCAAACCCTAATCCTTGTTAACCGCAAAACCATTTCAGCCGTTTTCAAAATACCAGATGAAGATCTCGTCAACTTCATGCCTACCCAGTCTCTGGCCCAATTTAGAGAAAATACTGATAAAAATAGGAGTCACATAGCGAGAAGGTGGACAAAGACCAACTATAAATGAGGGTCGCGGTTACCCAAAACTCTCACCAAGGACCATATGAACCCCCTAATACATGATTTGGTTGTTCTCCTTCACCGATTAAAAGGTTCAGAACAGGCCCTATCCTTTGATGAGTGGATGTATCATTTTGTAGAAATCATCCTAGAAGGCAGTCAACACATTGACTGGGCTGAAATTATAGCCGCATCTCTTCGGGACCAGCTTAGACAGATTCAGATGACCAAGGAAGGATTTTACATGTCTTCATACCTGATGTATTGCTTGGCCTGTACTCAAGACCTACACCCTATTCAGAAAGCTCCCTGGAATGGAGATTTATTTATCTATGAGTGATGTCCATTACTGAGAAGAGATAAGGTTTTGGAGGATTACAGAACAATACATGATATGTTTTGGGGAATATTGCGTCAGGAATTGGCTGGCAGGCCTAACTAGAGGATTTCAGACAATGCGCAGAGATTAGTTAAAGTATTTGGCAGCTTTTATATTCAATTTCCCCGTTTTACTTATATTCAGGTAGGAGGATTCGAAGAAGAACCATTGAAGCTGCGTAGGTACGCTTTTGACTATTTCATTCTTGCAGAAGTTTGCAGACAGTTGTTCATTGTCATTAAAACAGCTCTCCCGAAAGATAAATGGAACTCTCTGTTCCCAGTGAAGTTAGGCCACTTAATCTGTAACAGCATGTTAGATGCATCTGTTGTGGGGAGTAATTTACTGAACTTCCACATGCCTTTCTATGAACCAAGAACAGGGTTCGATAGTAAAGGATTTTCCAGACAGACCCTGGGATTAGGAAAATGCCCTTCACCAAGTTACCATCTGGAGGACCTCTGGGAAGATCTCGGCAATGAAAAAATGATCTGGGAACGAGATAAAACCAGGCTTACGGTATCTCAGATTAAACTGCTGGAGTTGAAGTTTGATACCAGAAATATAGAAGATAATGATTCAGAGATTCCCCGTTCATCCGCCACCTTTTTCGAGGAGGATGCTGTTTCGATCATCGATTGGAGTAGAGAGGAGTCTAGTGATATCAGACTTCGGGCCCGCAGCATTTTTGAGGAAACAGAAAACTGGATCATGGTGAAGAAGAAAGATGTTCAACCTCTTACAGATACAAGTCATAATACTGGTTCACCCATTAAGAGTGTAACACAAGCCCTTGCTAATAAATCTCTTTTGTCATCAAATGCAGGTAAGAAAATACTAGTGAAGGAGAAAACGGCCCCAGTGAAACATCCAACTGCGCCAAGGTCAAGACCATGGAGGAGATCTGAGAAGAAAATCCAAATGGCCTCAGAGGAGCCTGATTATTTGGATGACGTCGGTGACCTCAACGATGAAGATCTCACCTTCACCCCCGATCATAAGGGGAAGATGCAGGAAGGTCTCACACACTGCCAAGACCTATCTCAGAATGCAGATGCACTTGTCAAGACCCCTGACAATCGAATGGTGTCCAGCACAATTTCACCTTGGCTCACGGAATCGGTTAATAAAAGGAAAAGCTTCAAGCCTCTATCTATGCCAGTTAAAGAAATAGTGACGAGATATGCAGCTCGTACTTCGAAAGCTAAAAGGATGAAGAGTGATGCGAGGTTAATAACAGATCCTTCTACCGGGAAAGTCACTTCTGAAATTGCTACAGTAAGATCTATGGGAAATAACCAAGATCCTGAGCCCGAGGATTATGAGATAACGAAGATGGATTTTGGAGTACTGAATAGGGATTCCCGTGATCACATTTTCAAATTCTCTGCCGATCGTATGCTCATACAGTCGCAGAAGGACGGCAGAGAGAAGCGGGAGTTGAAACAGATAGTTTCGACCATGGCGGAATTCCTATCTTTGCTTACTGAGAATAGTGCAATACCTCTAGCGCAGACTCATCAGGGGTTCGACCCTAATTCGACAGAAAGTCAGAGGCTGTTCAAGCAGGTTCAGCAGGGGAGGACTTGGATAGAGGTAATGAAGGCATGGATAGATGGCATCATAGCAAAAGGCAGTGCCTTCATAAAAGAGTTCATGAGTACCCGTACAGATGGCGAAGCGCTCTTGGGGAAAATTCAGACATTGATCCCAATATGGGAAAGTGAAGCTGAAAGTGGTTCAGAGATCGTGAAAAGAGTACAAGAAATTGAAGATTACGGAGTGAAGCAATTTCTGACAGAGAACCCCATGAAGCTGGTCGACCCATGTATGCTGTTCATCCTGAAGAAGAACTTCAGCTGGAAGAACACTTTGTTTGAGACAGCCATTTCTCAGATGCGGGTTATAGAAAAGGCTGTGAAGGAGATTCACTCTGACACCCTGAAGGATATTAAAATAGTAAATCCCTCAGGTATTCTACAATTGGAAGATGCAGACCAGGGAGTTGATGCATTAGTGAAGTCCTTTGTGGATGAAATGAACGCTTTCAAGGAAAGTGAAGCGCCGATGGTTCATGACCTCATGAGGACCGCCAACATAGAAGCAATGCTTATCTTAAACCGAGGTCAATTGCCAAAGCAAGCGGAGAAAATTCAAGAGATGAGATGGGAGAAAAATGCCACGCATGCTAAGTTGATCGCGTTGAAGAACCTGCACGCCCCGCCTACTCAGGAGCTGCTCTGAGTTTACCGGTCCTGGAAGCTCGTAAAGGTTGCCACATCAGAGGATGCTCAAGAAAACTGAATCAATTTCAGTTTTGTTTACTCATTTGACCCTACCTTAACTCTTCTTTAGAAACTGGTTTTAAACTGTTAACGGTTTCTTGTTTTAATGGGGTCCGAGAAGCTGGGTTTTTCGGGAGGCTTTCTCAGACGGTATAAACTATTTAAGCTGGTGCTTAAAATATGGAAAGGGGGATAGATTAGAATAGAAAAAACATAGAAGGGAATAGAAGCAATAGTACAAGTTCTTTCCATTTTTTTTTGGTTTTTGCAGTAGTTTGTATGACTGATGATAACTGGACTTTGGGCTAGTCTTACCTGAATACTTGTGCATGAAAATATTTTGATCTTTGAATCAAATAGTGAAATATATATGTTCTACCTTGGGAATTATATATCGATCTTGTGTATGTGCTATTCAGTTTCAGTCATTTATTATAGTTCTCTGAGTTATAGTTTTTCTGTAGATGCATTTTTGTTAGTTAGTCTAAATTTTTCTGAATGGCCGCTGAAGCTTATTTTTCTTTCGCAAGGTAGTCTTCTGTTACATCTATTAGTTTTCACAAGTTTCTATTTTTTTATCTCATCCGTCTAGGAACGGTTGAGAGTCCTTTTATTGCTTTTCAGTTAAAAGCTTGTATGTTAAAATTACTTTTTCCATTCATTGAATATCTTATGAAGGGAGCTGTACCTTTTTGCAAAATTCAGAGGGAAGCAAAGTAAATTCTTACCCAACTATTGTGTAAATGATTTGTTTTCAGAGGCATAGAGTCGAAAGATACATATCAGAGTATAAGAGAACAAATCTGTTCACCAACAAAATTATAGAGATAAACAAAGTAAATGAAACAATTCACCTTGCTTATGTTGAAAACCCTTGTGGAGGATTTGAATCCTTGAATCCACAAGCATGGATACTCCAAATGAATGTAGAATTGAATGTAGGATGTCTCCAATCAATTTTCTTTAGATCTTCAACACCAATATTGAATGGATCTTGAATTAGGAAGAGGCTTGAATGGAAATGGAGGAATCTTCAACAAGAGAGCTCCATAGAGCTTGAATCCTTCAATGGCTACTAATGGATCTCCTTGATGAATTGGATCTTGAATACTTGAAGGCTTGAATGCTTGAATTCTTGATCTTCTTTCTTGAGAGCTTGAGAGATTGTGAGATGAGATGAGATGGAAAAAATCAGAGAGGAAGGCTCCCTTTTATAGTGATCTAGGGCATAAGAGGGGCCTCATAGAAAATAATAATTAAGGGCCCATGGCACAAAACTCTAGAGAGGTGCACATGGAGAGGTAATTAAATTAAAGTCTTGACACAAAACTCTAGGAGGGGACCACCCTTAATATAGAAATAAAAACAATTATTTAAGAGCCTTGTCACAAAATTTGAGGTAAGGCCAACCCCAAAGTTAATTTGAGCATTAGACATGAAACTCGAGAAAGTCTAATCTCCAATAATAAATTAGGAATCATATACAAATATCGAGAAAGGTCCACCTCAATTATTAATTTGAGAATTCAACACTTAATCCAAGAAATAATGGGAGGGAAAAGACAAGATTTTGATGAAATCCTAAAACCAGAAACTAACCTCGAGGATCCCAGACCCTAGGGTCAATGACAAGGTCAACCTTGACCTAGGTCAGGGTCAAGGTCATCCCTGACCTAGGTCAGGGTCAATGTCGACCTTGACCCTGAGGTCAAGAATCCCAGATTCTCAATTCAGGATGGAAGAATTATGCTAGGAAGAAGTGTAAAATGGGACAGAATAGGGGAAAAAGCCAGATCCAAGTCGAGTACCCATTCAAGGTGTTCAACATGGACTCAAACCACTTATGCAAAGGGCTAAACATTCTTACCATGGAAGTGCTTCCATTTTAAGATGATACATTAAGCCCCCACTTTAGCAAGAGTATGGACTCGATGCAAACTCTTGGTAAAGGAGATCACAAAGAAAAAGATAATCTTATTGAAATCAAAGCGACAAAGGAATCCTCAAGCCTCCAGGGACTCGATTTTTCATCAAATCCAAGATTGCAATAAGAGAGACAACACTAGAGAAAAGAGAGAAAAGGAGAGAGAGGAGTGGCTAACTCACCCAGTAAGATGTGTGTATCTGACTGTGAACCACAAAAGGATAGCATGGCCCACCAAGAAAACACTTGATAGTCACCCCATAAAGTTGTGTGCCTTTTGGTGGCTTTGTGCATGTATGTAGTGCATCTTCTGACGGCTTTTGGAATACCCACAGATCCACCTTCTTGTATCACTATGAATATGAAATGCGTGTCTCCTAAGGATTTAGCAACTTATGTGCATTACCTTCAGAAGATTTAGCATATTGAAAATACGTGTCTTTTTAGGATTTAGCAACTTATGTGTGTTACCTTCCAAGATTTAGAATATTTTAAATTGGAAATGCGTGCCCCTTCAGGATTTAGCAACTTATGTGCATTACCTTCAAAGGATTTAGCATATTTGAAATTGGAAATGCTTGTCTCTTTAGGATTTAGCAACTTATGTGTGTTACCTTCCAAGATTTAGCATGCTGCAAAATAAAAGGTTAGAACAAAAATACATAATATAGAATGAGGGAGGCCGTATATATGCCCACCTCCTTAATATGGAAACAACATACTATTTTGAAATGTTAAGGAAAGAAAAGAACAAGGATAAAGCCTTCTTCAACATCAAGACAATATCCACATACAACACCCAATCCAAGCCAAGAAGGTCACAGCTCCTATGAGGCCATGGAAGGGACTAATGCAAAGAGATATCATGTAAGAAGTGAAAGAGTAACCCTTGTAAGGGATAGCACACTATTCAGCTTCCAAGGTGAGAGATTTATCCACCATGGAAACCCAATGTCAAACAACGAAAGAGGTTGTGATCAAGGACAAAGATCCTCAATGCAAACCAAAATTTTCATGTATGATTGGATATCACATAATAGATAGATATTGTTTAACCAAGGAAAGATGTGAATCCCGGACAGACAAAAAATAAGGAGATGACATCCTTGCCCCCCAAGAATAGGAACAAAGATGGAAGGAGACCTACTATATCGCTCACAACACTATGAAAGACAATGATCCTTCAAGGATTAGGCTAACATTGTTTACATAATGTGGAGCTCCATAATAGGAACATAAATGTTATTTAGAGAAAACAAGATTGAAATACAACTCATTGCCACATGATATATAAATAATATTACAATCAATGAGCTGCCTAATCTTATAATGTAAAGCTTGACATTCATTAGTAGAGTGATCATGAAATCTATGATCTAAACAAAAAGGAAGAGTCTTCAAGTGTGGACTACGTTTCTTTTTGTGTTTAGGTCTAGTAATCATCTTAGCACGAAGGAGTTTAGGCAAAATAACTTCTTGGTCAAATTCCTTCATAGTTTCATCATGTTTTGAAGTGTTATTTGATATATTGTTAACACTGATTTGTTGTTGAGGATTAAATCCCAAGCCATAAGAATGCTCATGCCCCCCAGTGTGTAAGGGCATTTAAATTCCCTATTTATACATATCACATCCTTGAGTATTAAATCCTTGTTTAACTAGGAAATGATAACCAGGACCATAACAAGAAGCCATATCAGAAGGAGTCAATGGAACTTTAGTAGTCACTATGTTATCATTAGTAGGCTTGACAGATTCATTGTGGGTAGAAGTAGTGACAAATTTATTATGAAGAGCTTTAGAAAAAACTCATTGTTCAAATTCTCTTTATTTCTTCATAAAATCAAGATCATTAACCTTATACTCTCCAAAAAAGGTAGGAGTAAAATCCAAGGATCCCCAATCATCGCTAGGAAGACCATTAGAGGAGGAAGGATTAGTATTAGGAATAGCAGTAGTGTGGGTTTGAATTTTCAGACAAGGATTAGGTTCATCATCCGCATGAAGTGTATACATCCCGTTGTTATGTATAAACTTGACTTTACGATGAAGGGTGGAAGGAATAGCATGCATCTCATGCAACCAAGGTCCACCCAAAAGAAGGTTATAATTGAGAGTTCTAGGCATAACATGAATAGGAGTGTTTAGAATGATCGGTCCTACCTTGATAGGTAAAGTAATGATTCCTAAAGTGTTCTTAGCAATGTTATCAAAGTCACGTATAGGAACATTGTCAAGTTGAATAGTTGAAAGATTGACTTTAATCGCTTTGAGCATGTCCATGCTACAAACATTAAGCCTAGATCCATTATCAATCAAGGTCCTACAAATGATACTTTTATTGATAGAAACAACAACCATAAGAGAATCATATTGATTCTGAACTTCTTTAGAAGGCAAATCCTTTTGATTAAATACAATGTCAGGAGGACCCGGGGTAGCATGCATGCATTGTAAGAAGTTATTGATGTTCTCTTGATTAGGAGGTGGAGTAGGAAGATTTTCTAGAGCTTTTTTCAAGGCTTCATAGTAGGCAGGTGAAGTTTTAAGAAGCTCCCATAAAGAAATCTTGGTAGGAGTATTTTTCAATTGGTGTATCAAATTATACTCCTTGCTAGGAAGACAAGGTGGAGGAGGAAGAATAGGTTGAGAAGGTAGAAAAGAAGTAGAAACCACCAGATTAGGTTGAGGGTTATTCCTTGTATGATATGTGTGAGATATAGAATCTTGGTCATTGAAAGACTCTAAAGACTCCATAGATTTACCTTTGATAGTAAGGTGAGGACAACCTTTGACAGTTAACAAGGGTTTAGAATAAACCATTTTAGTTGTCTCAACACTACAAATAGATTCACAAGAAGGAAGAAAATAGGACATCCTAGGAGGAGATGAGGTAAGATCTTGATTCTCCATAGGATCATCACTAAAAGGGAGAGCATTAAGGGAATCCATATCATTCTCCACTAATGCCTCATCACTAGAAGGAATCTCAAATGGAGGTAAAGCTTCTATAATGTCATCTTCTTTCGCTAAAATGTCCGCATAAAGGGAGTGTGTTTTAGGAAAAGAGTCACCATCATGTATTAATAAATCACCCTCGTGTATCAAATATTCTTCAGGAGGAGGGGATAAATCAATGTCTTTATCCAAGGGATCATTCACAATGGTTTCATGAGGAAAAGAAAAATCAACATCCCCATCCAAATGTTTAATAAAGCACTTGAAGCACACTTGAGATAACTTATGCAACATGATAACGAATAAAGAAATACATATAAAATAGATCTAGATGTATCTAAATGCATTCAAATGAAATATTTTTGTATTTTTGAAGAAATTTTGCAATTTTTATTTTTTTTGTAATTTTGAAATATAAATGCAAGAGCATAAAATAAACCTACTTTTGTAAGAACAAAATGTAAATCTAACACCAAAGAGAAAGAGTTGTCATAAAACAGGTTCACAAAAATATATAATGAAGGTGAACACACAAGACAATACAAAGGGAAATCTAACACAATAGGGCATCTAATTCCACAAAAGATAGGGGGTAAGCTTGTCGGGTTCACCAAAATGTATAATGAAAAAATATGGATGAGGTCCTAGAATAATGGTTTGCACATAAAAGAGACCCCGAAGCCAATATTTTACACTTATATGAAATTGTATTGATACGAAAAGTAAATATAGATGATTAATATTGAGATTAAGAAATAAAGGTACTTACCTCTGAAAAAGAATCGGCTGAAAACCCTGTCAAACGATCTCATAAACTATTGATTTTCACATTGTAGGACTGAAACTACGAGATCCACAAAACTCAAAAATATTTTTCTGATCTGAGGTCAGGTCATCTTTGACCCTCATAAAAGGTCACAGACTACCTCAAGATTTTAAAGGTTGACTTTGACTTTGTTCATGGATCTCAGAAGTTCGGTGAAAAGGGTATCCAAATCTATACTTTAATTTGACGTCCTGCACCTATACCTACAAGAAAAATGGTTTTGTTTGTTGGGGGAAAGGGGTTTGCCTTAGTCAAACCCCAATTTAGGAATTAACCTTGAAATTAAATTGAAATTGTAGAGAATCAAAGTAAATGAAATAATTCACCTTGCTTATGTTGAAAACCCTTGTGGAGGATTCAAATCCTTGAATCCACGAGCATGGATGCTCCAAATGAATGTAGAATTGAATGTAGGATGTCTCCAATCAATTGTCTTTAGATCTTCAGCACCAATCTTGAATGGATCTTGAATTAGGAAGAGGCTTGAATGGAAATGGAGGAATCTTCAACAAGAGAGCTACATAGAGCTTGAATCCTTCAATGGCTACTAATGAATCTCCTTGATGAATTGGATCTTGAATGCTTGAAGTCTTGAAGTCTTGAATGCTTGATATTCTTTCTTGAGAGCTTGAGAGATTGTGAGATGAGATCAGATGGAGAAAATGAGAGAGGAAGACTCCCTTTTATAGTGATCTAGGGCATAAGAGGGGCCTCGTAGAAAATAATAATTAAGGGCCCATGGCACAAAAATCTAGAGAGGTGCACATGGAGAGGAAATTAAATTAAAGTCTTAACACAAGACTCTAGGAGAGGACCACCCTTAATATAGAAATAAAAATAATTATTTAAGAGCCTTGTCACAAAATTCAAGGTAAGGCCAACCCCAAAGTTAATTTGAGCATTAGGCACAAAAATTGAGAAATTCTAATCTCCAATAATAAATTAGGAATCCTATACAAATATTGAGAAAGGTCCACCTCAAATATTAATTTGAGAATTTGACACTTAATCTGAGAAATAGTGGCCCCAAAGAGGGAAAAGACAAAGTTTTGATGAAATACTAAAACTGGAAGCTAACCCTAGAGATCCCGGACCCTAGGGTCAAGGATGAGGTTAAAATTGACCTAGGTCAGAGTTGAGGTCATCCCTAACCTAGGTCAGGGTCGAGGTCGACCTTGACCTAAGAGGTTGACCTTGACCCTGAGGTCAAGAATCCTAGGTTCTCAATTCGGGATGGAAGAATTATGCCAGGAAGAAGTGGAAAATGGGGCAGAACAGGATAAAAAGATAGATCCAAGTCAAGTACCCATTCAAGGCATTCAACATGACCCCAAACCACTTACTCGGAGGGCTAAATGTTCTTACAATGGAAGTGCTTCCATTTTAAGACGATACATATATAACCCGTATGGGTTATGCAAAAGTACAACTAATATTTTTTATTTTACATAACTTGTACAAGTTATGAGAATGTATGGACGTTGTCTTTAGGCTTCCATAACCCATATGGGTTATGCAAAAATATTTATATTTTACTCCTAATGGACTTAAAACTAGCATTACAACTTGTTTGAGGGTCCCAATGTTGTTTCACATATTTTTATGCAACAATAATAGTCAGGTTTGCATTTTTTATTGTCAAATTTTCTTTGCAATGATTGATTTATCTTGTTTTTTGGTTCATTCTTGAATTTGATTTATCATTATTACTTGATATTATAACAAAATGATGCTAATGTTTTTCTTTCTTGGTATTTGATTGTGTATGTTATGTGTAGGAAAATCAATATGAAATAATGGGAAAGAACAATAGAGGATCAATTGAGCAATGAGAGGCAGAAAATGAAAGACAAAAGGAGTGCATGAGGAGATTACATGAAGGTACACCATCTAATGCACCTATCAAAAATGATGAACATGAAACAATTAAAATTGACATTATGAATGTACCTAATGCACCAAATCAAAATGATCAACATACATCGATTGAAATGCATGTGAAAAATACACCTAATTAACCAAATGAAATTGATCAACATACACCATTTGAAATTGATGGGATGAATTCACCTAATTAATTTGAAGAAGATACACCATTTCAATTTGATGTGATTAATGCACCTAATGAAAACAAAGAGAATTCTCCAATCTTAACACCTCCTAGAATAGTTCGTAGAAACCAAAGTTTCTAATTAACATTGATGAAAATATTGTGAAGCCAATGTATCATAAATTTTTTGAAAGAACTTTTAGAAGAATGGTTAGAAGAATTTGGGATATTTTGAAAACTTAAACCAAAGTGGAAGATGCCAATTAAGTGTTGAAATTATCAAAAATCTGAAATTTAGAGAGACAACAAAATTTTTGGGGTTAAGGACATTTGAAAATAGAAGTGAAAGAACAATTGTGAGAAATATATTTGATGTATACTAAGCCATTGGTTTGAAAACATGCACTAAAGATGCTAATGTTACTCAGCGTGTCCTCACATCAACCATAATGGGAAATTAATTGAAAAAAATCTTGTTTAATAAACAAAACAAGAAAGTCATTAAGGATAAGTAGAACAACATTAAGAAATACCTTAGAGAGGAGAGAGAAAATTGTTCAAAGACAAGGACAAGAACAACATAACTCTCTTTGGACGTTCTTGGGTAGATTCCCATGCAAGGACAAGGTTGTTGGCGATGCACTAAGAACATTAATTGACAAATTTTGGCATGACAAATCAAGGGTTTCAACCAACCAAAGAGATGTTGTTAGAAGGAGAATTGGAATTAGAAATCGTGAGCCACATCTACAACACTATTTAGATATGACTCAAACACAATTTTATGAAAGGTTTCTTCAAATATTTTATCAGATTAAAATTAGTCAAAGATTTTTTGAGATAAAAAAACTATGTTATGTTAAGATTAATCATGCATGTACTACATGTTGTTGTAGGGTCCATGTTGAATTTTCCATGCATTGTGATACTTATCATTATATATGTTGTAGTTTGCACACTAACAATTTTTTGTAGGAATGTGGTCTACAAGCAGCTCCTAAGTCACCGAGAGAATTTTTTTCAAGTTTACTATGTAAACGAGATGACATGTGGATTTACTATAAGATTATTTTTTTTAAAGGTTTTTATCCTACATGCGGTGGTTTGCAAAAGTTGCATAGATGCCTACATCTAGACAACACACATGAACTTGGTAAGAAACTAGTTTCTATTGGAAAATACAAGTCAATCACATATGGTGTTAAAAATGGAAAGGAAGATGTGTGAACTCAACAACCTCTTGGGAGACATTGTAGCTATGCACAATGAAATTAATGAGAAATTTTTAGCATGTCATTCCCTCAAGGAGAAATTGGACAGTATCAAAAATTCAAGTGAACACATATCCACGAAATCCAGCCTAAAGTATCAGGAGCCTCACTTTTAATCTGTGATCCCGCCTGAAGTAGAGGCTATGTATGACATGCTGGGGATCAATAATGAATTAACTAAACTTGAAATTAATAAGGCTTCATCCCCTTTTCAAAACAATACAACTTTAACTAATTTATTTCAAAATAAAATGGAACAAGATAATATAGGAAATAATAATGATATAGAGCATCCTATTATTGTAATTGAGAGTAATTCTAAAATTGGCATTTCTTCGAATAAGGAAGGATTAGTCACCCTAAGTTGTAGCAAGTCCCTAAAAAAAGGGGTAAACAATCTACTGTTGAATACAGGAAGAAAGACAAGGAAGCTATAAACCAAGTCAAAATATTTAGTTTTCTCTATGCATGGAGCCTGAAGTACCTTTCCAGGGATCCATGAGGCTCTCTACTTGGAATGTTATGGGTTTAAACACCCCTAACAAATAGCATCTCCTAAAAAATTTCCTTAATTCTTTAAAATATGATATTATTTTATTACAAGAAACTAAATTGGATAATGAAGAAATCAGTAAATTAAGTAGGAAACTGGGCATTTGGGAAATTGATGGAGTCACCACCAATACGACCTCTAGGGGTTTATAAGCCTTGTTATGGGATCCAAGAAAAATTAAGTTTGAAATAATTAGTAAGAACCAAAACTGGATGGCTGGACGGGTCAGAAGTATACATAGGTAGCTCTCATTCTTTCTCATAAACATTTATGGCCCAGTGACAACCTCTAGCAAGGCCATCCTTTGGGTTGATTTAATTATTTTTTTTATCAAAAAACAACAACTTAAATTTTATATTAGGAGGGGATTTAAATGTAATTAGAAATCTCAATGAAAAGAAAGGTGGTATTCATACCATTATGCAATCTATAACAGATTTCAATCAATGGATCAATAACAATAACCTTTTAGATTTTCCAATCTCTAATGGATCATTTACTTGGAACAAAAAAGGATAAGTTCATATAACATCATAGAAAAACTTGATAGATTCCTATAATATGGTAATATATCTAGTTTTGGTTACAATATCAATGCCTTGCTAACCCCCATATCAAGATCAGACCATTATCCAATCACATTGGAAATGGTTGAAGACTCCAGACCCAATAGGAGATCTTTGAAATTTGAAAACATGTGGTATCTAGATAACAAATTTATGACTTTTTTGGAAACTTGGTGGATGGAGGATTCTTTTGAAGGATCCAAAATGTATTTCTTTGTGTCTAAACTAAAATCACTATAAAAAAAATCCTTGATTGGAACAAGCATTACTTCAAAAACATCTTTGAGGAAAAATAAAAAGTGGAAATGGAAATAAAAGAATTAAATTATGAAATAATTGACCGGGATGGATAATGAACGATATTTAAAAGAAAAGATTTGTTAAGTAAGAAAGAATATATAGTACTAAAGGAGAAAATATTTTGGAAACAAAAATAAAGAGAAGATTGGTTCCCAGAAGGTGAAAGGAACATCAAGTTTTTCATAACAGTACCAAAATAAGAAGAAATATAAATAGAATTACTAAAATTAAGAAGTCTCATGAAGACCCCGAGGACATTGTCAAAGAAGCTGTAGCATTTTTTCAAAACACACTAAATAACTAGGAATCTTCTAATTTGAAATCCCAAAATTCTTTCATAAATTGTATTCCAAAGATTATTAATTTTTAAGACAATAGGATGTTGAATCAACCATTCTCTAAAGAAGAAATTAAAACAACCTTATTCTAGATGAAGCCAGATAAGGCTCCTGGCCCAAATGGATTTCCCCCTAGTTTTTTTCAGAAATGATGGCACTTCAAGGGTGAAGATCTATGGGAGGCTATAGAAAAGACCAAAAAATATGGGAACATTCTTAGGGAAATTAATAACACCTTCTTAGCATTGATCCCTAAAAAAATTGAAACAGAGACCTTCAGTGATTTCAGATTGATAGCCCTATGTAATACTCCATATAAAATATTGTCCAAAGCTATGAAAAATAGATTAAAAACTCTCCTCCCAAACATCATTTCAAAGGAACAAACAAGCTTTTTCCTTGGTAGATCTAATTTTGATGGAATTACAATCATTCAAAAACTCATTCACTCAGTACAAAAAAATAAGGAACCCACAATGTTAATAAAACTAGACATCCGAAAAGAATATGATAAGGTTGATTTGTGATTCCTTTGCAAATGTTTGGATGCTTTTGGATTTCATGAAGATGGATTAACCTCATTTTCAACTTTATATTTACACTAAAAATTTACATTCTTGTTAATGGATCTCCAGAAGGATTTTTCAACATTTCAAGAGGTTTGAGACAAGGGGATCCAATTTCCCCTCTCCTTTTTTTTTCATAATGATAGAAGCCTATGGAAGAATGATTAAGAACCACCATTTACTAAATTACATTTTTGAGGTCAAAGTCATTGAAGGTGTCCCAAATATTACCCACCAATAGTTTGCAGACAATACCATCTTACCATCTAAATCCTCCTTAAATGAAGCTTTAAAACACAAAGAAGTCCTAGACTCATACATGAACGTCTCAGGCCAATAGGTCAATGCTAATAAATAAGAAATCTTCTTCATAAATACTGATACCTCTATGGAAAAGGACATCTACAATATTTTAGGATACAAGAAAGGTCCTTTCCCATGCAAATAGTTGGGAATCCCAATTGAAAAAGATAATAGATCAACTAAATATTGGGATCCAACTATTAATAAATTTGATCAAAAACTAAAAAATTGGAAAGGCAACTGGTTTTCCAATGTAGGGTATCTAACTATGATAAAATTTGTACTATTAGCACTCCCTCATACCAAATTTCTTGCATGTCACTATCATCCAAGGCCAAATCATCTATTGAGAAAAATGTGAAGAACTTATTTTGGTAAGGTGTATCAAATAACAAAAAAATGGTGCTTATTATCTAGGACAAAATATGTAAACCGGTTATAAATGAAGGTCTTGGCATTAAAAAACTTAACGAGAAAAACAAAGCAACGGGTGCCAAACTAATTTGGAATATGTATCAAAACCCAAATAGAAAATGGGCCAAAATCCTATATCACAAATACCTTGACCCTAATGATAACATCAATATTTTTAGAGCTAGTAACCCCCCTAAAAGATCTAGGGTCTGGAATTTCATGTTAGAATGCAAAAACATTATTTTTGATAAACTCTCATGGGACATTGGCCAAGGAAATAAATCCCTACATTATTTTTGATAAACTCTCATGCCAAACTACTTTGGAAATAATTATATAGAATTCTTAGGAGTTCCTGCATAAAATGACAATGGAAATATTTGGTTAATACACCATTTTCAACTTTTGAATGAAATAAATTAATATCTATTTTATCCTCTAGAAATATCCATCCCAAAAATTTTGAGGATTCACTTGTTTGGTTAGGCTCCAAATCTATCTCCTACAGGGTAAAAGAAGGTTACCAATCAATAGTGGATAGACTAAATTGGACTACTATAGATTTACCACTTCATTTATGCTAGGATAAACTTTGTTTACCTAAAGAAGGTATTTTCACCTAGGCTGCTCTCTAGAAGAATATCCTGATAGCGGAATGGTTTAAAAAAAATTAGTTTTGAAGGACTGTCTCATTGTGTCCTATGTGAATCCTAGGAAGAATCAGTGGATCATATTCTCACTAATTTCCCTTATACTAAAAATGTTGGCATTGGCTTCTTGGAAAATTACATTTCCAGCTTCCCCTTCCAAACAATGTATTTGACTTATTCAAAAGATGGCCATCTCCATACAAAAACAACACTTTCTACCCCATTTTCAAGATTTCCCCCTCAATCCTAATTTGGGAACTTTGGAAGGAACAAAATTACAAAATATTCCAAAATAAGAAACTTGAAAAGGAAAACCCGCTTAATAAAATTGAAGCTTGTATAGTAGAGGTAACTAATAATCGTTTGAGACAAATCAAAGCTTCAGAAAACACCTTTTCCCAATGGGACAATGAAATCACAAATGAATGGCATAGTTTTAACATACCACCTCACTATGGAAAAGGAGGTAAGGAAAATTTAATTGCTAGACAAAACTGTCACTGGTCTCCCCCAAAACACAATTGGCTCAAATTGAACTTTGATGGAGCCTCTCATGGAAATCCAAGTAAGGAAGGTATTGGTTGTATAATTCATAACTGGAACAAGAAAATTTGTGCCCGAAGATAGCCAAACCTATTGGTATAAGTAGGTTAATAACATAATTGAATTAGAAGCCCTATCTGAAGGACTAAAGATGTGCAAGACTTTGAAAATAAAAAATATAGAAAGAGAGGGCGATTCCCAAATTATTATCAATGCCTTGAGAACAGGCTCCACCCCGAATTGGAATATGAATTCTAAACTTTAGAATACTATTGGATTATTTAAATATTTTGATAATATCAATATTAAACATATTTATAGAGAAGGTAATAACGAAGATGACAAACTGGCTTATCTAGGCATAGAAGGTTCAATAATCTACTTTATTTACTCTAGGGTTACATAGCGTTATTCCTAGGAATTTTAGACTGTTTGTAACTCATCCTTAAATCAATTACCCCCCACAAATTAGAGTTCTAGTTCAAAACATATTGATTATTTATGTACATGAAATTATAGGTATGGACATTTAATTTATAAATCTATATACACTCTATTTTTAAGATCTGTTACGAATGTATAATTACGTCAACACAATAGTTAGATATATGGTTATATGATTATAGCCAAATCTTAAAAATAGACCCATATACTAATTTATTATCTTATAAATCCATCCTTATAATTTGATGTATATATAATCAAGATGGTTTTTATTTTCCCATAATCCTTACCTTATCAATCGATTATATTCCTTTATATATAATCAAGATGGTTTTGTTTTATAATCCACAAGCATCAATTCGGTAATATACTATCATAAATTATGTTTTACTCTAACAATTATGCAATTTTGGTGGTAGTTGGTTTATATGTGCAGAACAAATTTTCAAGATCCTGGGAATCTTGACTATTCAATTCAAGATTGCATTCATGAGGCTTACTATAATATTTATTTCTCAAGTCAACGTACCCAAGGTATGCCCTTGTAATATGATGTAAATGTGGTGTAAATGAGGAATGCCTCATAAAAACTTTATGTAATATGAATCAAACAAGGGTATGCCATTGTAACACAATGTAAACAAGATGTAACTGAGGAATGCCTCATAAAAAATTTATGTCTTAATGTGTTGGATGAAAGTCCTGGCTGATACCAGAGGTTTTTCTTGCCTCCATTATTTTCCTCCAGTGCCCACACTGAATGGAGGAAACATTGTAACAATTATTATATTATTAATAAAAGGCTCAGTCATTTACTTATCAAAAATAAAAATAAAAATAAAATGATTTTACGACATGTTTTATTTGAAAGTTCTTTTTATATTTTAATTTGTATTCATTTCTATACTTAAAAATATTAATTAGTTTAAATACTTTTATAACTAGATAGTAACCATAAACCACTAATTTGAAACCTAACCATAAACTTGAAAAAAATGAACTCAAATATTCAACCAAATTGAATTCTAACCCTAAAATAAATTGAATCATAATCCTAAATCTTATTTAGACCCTAATTCTAATCATGATTAAATAGGAAACCTAATTAATTTTTTTAACTCTAATCATAGACTAAAATTTGCAAAACAAAATTGAACCCTAACCCTAAACCCAATTGAAAGAAAAATCAAACTCTAACCCTAACACCACCAATATGATTAGCAAAGAAAGTGAGAAAATATATACATTTTTAAAAATATTTAAAAATAATAATATTGCTCAATTTTGATATATAACTAACCCTAACAAAAACCTTATTAAACCCTAACCCTAAGAAAAATCAAATTAAACCCTAATCCTAACACTCAACAAAATTAATTTATATTCCTTATCTAATTAGGATTATTGTAGTGATCTAAACCCTAACCCTAAGTACATAATAATTTGAATAGGGTTATGGTTTAGTTAGGGTTTGTATCTAGTTAAAGTTAAGGTCAAGGTCAAGATTTAATGAGTGTTAGGATTAGGAGTAAAATTCTACAACAAATTTTTGGATCAAGGTTAATGTTGTCACTAAGGATTGAACTCGAGTATGGTTAAGTGTAGAACCTAGAAATCCCATGAAACATGGGACTACTCTCAGGCTGTGGGTAACCTATCAAAGAGTAGACCTCTGGATTAGGGGTCAGCTTCCCTTGAATCACCTGGAACTGAACTAAACTTTGAAGGAAAAGGGAGAGAGAGTGCATGAAATGAAACTAAAACTAGGCGATTCACCAAAGTTTGAATAGATCCATAGATTGAATCAAAACTCACAATAACACCTGAAATAACTTTGTAACTCACAACCTGACCCTATTGCCTTAACAATCCTTGAAATAAAGATGTATTTGAATTAACAAAAGGGAAAATCTCCCACAAATTAAAACCAAATGTACACAGATTAGAACAACAACTGCAAAACACTTTCCTGAACATTCAACTCAAACAATCGTGCAAAGTAAGGATAACAGAATCATAGTATCTTTGACATGAATTCCAAATAGAAAAAATCTAAAAATAATAGAGATGAGAAGGAATACTACTTTATTCTCAGTGAAAGGAGCCAAGTACATCAATCTATTTCTCTAGAGCTACAAGCATTCACCTCCAAGAAAGAGGGAAAGAAGAACTCACCTCAATCACACAAGTGAGAGGTATAAAAACAAAACCTATAGGAATTTGCATTCAAATCCCACAATGTCCTAAAAATGGAAAACTCTCCCTATAGGCCCATGAAGATGCCTCATAAACTCAGATGCCAGATTCCTGAGTTTTTAGGGGTAGCGGAAAAAGTGGGATGCCTAAAAAAGATGGTCAAAGGAATAACCTTGCCCACTCTAAGTCATGCACCAAAAATAGGATTCGTACAATGGTTTATAAAATACCATTGTCAGAATTTATAATAACATGTATGCGATGACTTTTACATTAAAAAATTTACCCCTATGACTCTAATTAAACATGGATTTGAACCTTTTATTTCCTAAGTCAAAAAATGACTCTCAACCCTATCAAGGGGAAAACACATTTAATAACCCAAAATAAAACCATGCTTAATTTTTAGGATACATAGAAAAAAATAAAATGACTAATAATAAAACCTCAACCTACAAAAGGGGAGAATCAATTAAATAGTCATTTTCATTAAAACCCTGCCGCTGGCATTTCAATTTTCTCATCTCGGCACTTGGCAAGTTTCTATTCTTCACTGGCACTCTTTGCACTGGATCTTTGAGATTGGTTTTGGAAACAACCAACCCTTGGAATTATGCTATCATGGTAAGCACTTGATTTGGTATCTACAAAATTTCATTTGTGTTAACTCCATCTTCTAAAAATTGAGGGCATATGCTAGTGTTTGATTTATGTATCTTGTCTAGCACTATGCTCTACATATTGTATTTATGTTCTCGAGGGAACTGGTCTTGTCATGCATTGCTCTTAGTTCTATTGATTCATCCCTCTGCATTTTTGAGAGCATAAATGATGGCATTGTGATTTTGTGATTCATCCTGTATTTTGCATAGCACCATATGATAGTATTTTCATTTGACTCACTACTTCATTTTTTCCTTTGTATGAGGCTCCCGTAACTGCATTATTTATAGGTGCATATGCTAGCTTAGGGCATCAAAATTATTGTTTACTATTTGGAATAGGGTCGAGCAATGGCTTGCATCACTGGTAATGCTTTTTTTTTGAACTATAGAAGCCTATGAACCGAGCATCATTTATCTATGTCTTACTTGAGGCCGAGGGCATCACTTGTCTTTGTATGGACTCAGCATTCTATTATGTTCTTTACATAGCAGTGTATTTGATGTTATTGTAACCCTCTACACTTTGAGGGCACCATGTCTCTGCAAATTATGTTTATGTTTTCAGATTGATTGCTGGCATTGTTCATATGCTAAGCTAGAAACCCATGTTCCAGATTCTCAACACATTGCAGACTGTCTCGATCATTGGTTTTGCCTTCACCTCTATAAAATTTTATTGACAATGCCATGCCTAACTCCTCTGATGAATCTTGAGAGCTAGGGTATCAATATCATGCTTTCTTGTTGACTGTATATGAACCTGCGGGCCATGAGCCTGTATATCCTTCCTTGCTATGGTTTTTTAATGCTACGTCTTATCATAGCCCGTGAAGTGAGGGCATCGATGGTGCTCATCTATTGCTGTCGAAATTTATTGTTGAATGTTTTGGAGCCATTTTATTGTCGAGATGCTTATTATTTGGAGCTATTCCAGCTAGGGAATGAGATTTGTGTTCTCAGGCCTCAAAATGTTGAGACTCTGTAGACAACCAAGGCATCACACTTGTTGATTTATTATTGCTAGAGCCCATGAGCCATAAGCTAGGGCATCATTGTATATATTTTTCTCTTTGAGTAGTGATCTTTAATGTTTGTTATGTTCATGTTTCATATCACTGCTATTTGAAAGCTCCATGCCAACTTGTGAGCGAGCTGTAGATGTAAATCTGGATGTTTATCTCCTTGTGGTCTACGAGCTGGAGCATCACTACTTTGTATGGCATGTAACTTGGTATGACGCCCTATTGGTTCCATTTCTAAGGCTGTAGGCCTACTATTTGGATCCATTTCTCTATTTATCGGGCCACTTCTCCCTTCATATGTTTACACTGTTTGTCATTTCATTGGAGCACTGCCTTCACAGTGTCGTGCCTTATACTTGATAGCTCATGTGTGGGCATCGTTTTACTACTATTATTGACCCATGGGCTGTTACATTCTATTAATATGACTTGAATTCATTTCACATTTTGATACTGCTTGAGGGTTAATTAAGGAACTCTCGATGGCCCATAGGCCAAAGACATAGGGCATTGTGTATATATACAGTTTGTTGTTATTACATTGGTAGCTTATTTCATTGTTGATACTTGACCATCTAATACTCACTGTTCTTGTATTCTTTCATTGCTTAGTTGACACCATCTATCTTTGCACAATGTTTCAAACCTGAGGGTTCTTTATTGTTTACATGGTGCCATATTTGATTCACTATGTCATGCCACATTGATCTTTGGTTCATCATATTTATCATGTTCATGCTACAGTATTGATGTATTGAATGTAGATTTGAAGAAAATTTATGTTGTAGTGTACCCTTCCTTAGCATATGGATTGTGTACCTTTTAACATGTTGATGATGTATGTCCCTTTTAGTCTTCCAGTGTTTAACCATGCTTAACTTGATTTGGCTTTATGGTTCTTGAGTGTCCCACTGATACTGCTCATTTACTAAATGCTTCCCTTTCATAGGTCAATGCCTCTCCTTGAGACTGTTAGTGCTCCCTAAAACTCTGTGGGAATAGAGCTTCTGAGAACCCTAACAGGTTCAATGTAGGTTACTAGTAGATTCCATACCGATCATGGATGTTCTTGGCTTGTATCTACACATGGAACAAATAAGTTAGTGAAAAACATGGCATCTCTTTTATTTCTGGAGCCTCTTTAATGCACATGCCATGAGCAAAACCCCTCCTAGAAGTGTATGACTGAGTGCATATATGAATCTTTGTGAATACTGTGGTACCATAAATTGTTTAGATCCATTGGATCTAACCCCTTTTCTCTTCTCTCCTCTCTGCAGGTTCTAGATCTTAGGAGCTCCTAGAAACACCGTTGATCAAGATGCCACTACTAGGAAATGTTTGGTACCCCTGTATTTCATGTTCATTACTTCATGTATATCTACACTTATTTATGCAATTCTGGTAGTGGCTATGCTCATGACCTATGTGAGCTTGGATAAATGCTCTATTCTTTTCTAAGTTCTTTTACATTTGTACAACATACTTAAGACATTGGTACATACACATGTAATTCTTATATGTAGGTAATTTCATTTTCTCTTTCATGTACCTTACAATGAAATGATCACAAATTTTAAGAAAGACCACTAATAATTCAAACTAGGGTGTAGTAGTCTCACTTAGTAACTAGGCCCCAAAGATGAGTGAAAATAGTGATAACATTATGGTGACCTCTATTGACTACTTGCCTGCTAAGCATCCTAACCAGTTGCCTTGTAATCCGTTGGGCATAGAGTCTCATAAGCTTCAAAACTAAACTTAGCTCCCAACCAAAACAACTTCCCTCTCTCCTCAACAAAATTGAAACTAACTACCTGAGACAGACTGCTCTGGCTTATTGCTAACCAAAACTAAACTAAAAACTAAAAGCTAAAAGAAAACTTGTGCTAAAGAACTTAGGGAACATAGAAAACAAAACTTCTACCCTACCCTACTCTAACCAGTATGAGCAAGTTGGTCAAAAAATCCATTGACTGGATTGTTGAAATAACTCCTCATTCTCTTCAGAATGTTATACTTTTCATATTTGATGCCAATAGGGAGAAGATGGAATACAAAAACACATTGAACTACCTGGCATATCAAATTTTGAAATTTGTGGTCCAGATAACTAACCTTGATAAGATCATAGTTGATGTCCTCCCAGGGAGGTTGATAAGGCTGAACAAGATCCTGATCAACAAGGAATGGACTTCTAACATCACCCTCCATTAAATCTTTGAAAATGGATATCCTATTTGGCCCCACCTAAGCTAGATATCTGATAGGACACCCCCTTGAGAGTATGAAACCATGCCTCCCTTGCTACTCAGTATGCACCTTATGATTGTCTTCAGCATGCTGATCAAAATTCTACCCCTCCATGATAGTCTGCGATACCATTTCTTCTTCTACAGTTAGAGGATCATCGTCTTCATCAGTTGGAACATCCAATAGCTCATCAAAGCTATCAAATTGTCTTAGGTCCTTGAAAATAACTGGCCCCTCCTCATGGTCTAGGAAACATGGTTCTTGAGATTCATCCACCACTTTATTGCTAATAGGTCTAGATTCTACAACTGAGACACCATTTCCCTCCTGAAATACAAACTCATCTTCAAGAACATGCAAGCCATTATCCTTTTCAAGAAGATGAGGAACAACAACAAGAGTGGAGCAGAAAACATCAATTATCAAATCAATATCATCTTGTTATTCTAAGTTAGCAGCAACTGTATCTTTCTTATCATAATCAAAGAGCTCAACTAGTAAACCTTGCACTACCTCATCTTGCTCAGTATAAGAAGGCAACTCCTCAAATAAATCAGTTAGGATCTCACCTTCTTCACTGCTTCTTGACCTTCTCTTTTTTTCTCTAGTTCATCAACATGTAACAAATCTACTTGTTCCTCATGATCATCATGAAAAAGTACACCCAAAAGAAAAAATTAATTCTCTTCCCGGTGGCCTAAAATGCTATGAGGTGAAGGGGACTCTTTAGGAATTGGCTCACAGGTCTTAATCTGCTACAGGACGGGCTCACTGTCACTTAGGAAGTCAAAACTTTTAGGTATCTCCTTTATAGGAATAAAATGAGGTGACTGGAAATTTGAGATAGGGTCATGAATAGGCTCTAAAAAATCATGGGGGTTAAGCCCCTGTTGACTAGGATTCTGAACTGAAGTGGAAATCCTAAAGCTTGGAATTTCAATAGAAGTGCTAGTGGACTTACCAAGCAAGAAACTTGGGATTTGAACCTTATGATTCTCATGTCTAGTCTGCAAAGCCTCTAGGTTCTCTTCAGTGGCATGAGGCATCTCCTCCTAGGTCTCCTCCTTTAGAAGAGTTGGCATCATGTAACCTAGATACATGGTCCATGAGGGTCTCCAAGACTGCATTAAGTTTCCATTGCCCTCTATTGGATTTGGTGAGCTTTCTTGCATTGGGGCAGCAATGACCTCATGATCTCCTTGCCTTGGTGCTTGTGCCAATAGATTCTTAACCAACTGATCCTTTTCTTCTAACTCCTTTCGAAGATCCTTCTCAGTTCTTTTAGCCATAAGATAGATGGTTCTTATTAATTTTTTATGCTCTTCAATCTATTCTTCATGGATCTTCTCTTGTGTCAAGACCAGATGGTTCTTCTCTTCAAGGGTCTTCTCTTGAATTTCTATCTGGCTCTCAAGCTGCCTTGAGAAGGTTACCACCTTCGTATACTACCTTGAGAGATCCTCCTTCTAAAACCTCATCTCTGCATAGTCTTTCTTAAAAGAGCTCATTTCCTCTCAAAAATTTGCCAACCAATCATTGCAGTTTGTGTTTGAACTAGGGTAGGACTAATTCTGAGGATTGTAATGGTGACCCTCATAGGGTGGTTCATAGGAATGCTACTAGGATGCTTGATGTTGGGTGGGAAGGTATGGTAGTGCATGCTGGTAACTTTTTGTTTGTGGGTTGTTTTGGTTATATGTTGCTACTTGGCTAGCTTGATATGGCATGAATGAAGGCACATGGGTAGCTTTATCATGATATGGGGGGTGATAGGGAGAATATGCATTAGGAATTGACATGCTTACTCATCAAATAAGCTGGTAAAAAAGATATTTTTTGAAGCTTATTAGCACTTGGACTGCTTAAACCAGTAGATTTCTCTCAAACTCACCATGGTGTTTGAAGAAAACCACCTCTTAAAGGATGATTGCACTGAGGATCACACCAAAATCTAAGTGAATGATGGGAAACATCACTATCCCATCGAGTGTGCCAAAAATTGTTGTCACTAAGGATTGCACCCAATTTACTAAGTGTTAAAACCCAGCAATCCTATGAAACATGGGACTATTCTCAAGTTGTGGGTAACCTATTAGAGAATAGACCTCCAGATTAGGGGCCAACTTCCCCTTGGATCACTTAAAAATTGACTAAATTTTTTAGGAAAGGGAGAGAATGCATGAAACAAATAACTAAAACTGATTTCAAAACTAGGTGATCCACCAAATTTAAAAGAAGATCCACAACTAAATTAAGCTTACTACAACAACAAAGACAAAACTGAATTTCACAACTTGATTCTACTACCTAAAACTCATTAGGAAATAGGGTACTTGAAACACAGAGAAGGGGAGATGATCCCACAATTCTAATTTTTAGTTTGCACACAAATCAACACTACAGAGAAAAGACAAATTCATGAACATTCAATTAGATCAACATGTAGATTAAGCATACAATAACATCACAATAATTTTGCATGAGATTCAATAAGAAGAACTCCAAAATTGTAGGAAAACAAGAAGGATCAATTTTTATTGCTGAAAAGAAGCTAAGTACAAGATGTGTCTCTTAGAGCTACAACACTCATATCAGAGAGAGTAGAATGAAGAGCTAACCTCCATCACGAAAAGTGAGAGGTACATAACTAAAACCTAGGAATCTGCATGAAACCCTCAACCTCCTAAAAATGGAAAACCCCCAAAAAAAGCCCATGAATGCCCCATAAAATTGGATGTCAGATTCCTGAGTTTTTAGGGGTAGTGGAGAAAGTGGGAGCCTTAAAAAATTGGTCAAAGGAAGACTACTCTGACCCCCCTAAGTCATGCACTAAAGTATTTTGACGATGATTTATAAAAACACCATCGCTAGAATTTACATTAATATTCTACAATGACTTCATATTTAAAACCCCATCCCACTAAGACACAAAAATAGATTTAATTACATTTTAAAATGATCTCAACCCAAAATGGGCAAACACATTTTAAAATCCAAAATAAAACCATGCTTAATTTTTAGGATACAGAGCAAAAAATAAAATGACGAATAATAAAACCTCAACCCTGCAAAAGGGGAGAATCAATTAAATAATCATTTTCATTAAAACCTTGCTGCTGGCATTTCAATTTTCTCATCTTGGCACTTGGCAAGTTTCTATTCTTCACTTGCACTCTCTGCACTGGATCTTTCAGATCGGTTTTGGAAACAGCCAGCCCTTGGCATTATGCTATCATGGTAAGCACTTGATTTGGTATCTACAACATTTCATTTGTGTTAACTCCATCTTCTGAAAATCGAGGGCATATGCTAGTGTTTGATTTCTGTATCTTGTCTAGAACTGTGCTCTACATATTGTATTTATGTTCTCGAGGGAACTAGTCTTGTCATGCATTTCTCTTGGTTCTATTGATTGATCCCTCTACATTTTCAAGGGCATAACTGATGGCACTATGATTTTGTGATTCATCATCTATTCCTATATTTTGCATAGCACCATATGATAGTATTTTTGTTTGCATCGCTGTTTCATTTTTTCCTTTGTATGAGGCTCATGTAACTGCATTGTTTATAGGTGCATATGCTAGCTTAGGGCATCAACATTATTTTTTACTTTTTGGATTAGGGCCGAGCCATGACTTGCATCACTGGTAATGCTTTTGTTTTGAACTATACCAGCCCATGAACCATCCTGAGCATCATTTATCTGTGTCTTACTTGAGGTCGAGGGCATCACTTGTCTTCATATGGACTCAACATTCTATTATGTGCTTTGCGTAGTAGTGGATTTGATGTTATTGTAACCCTCTGCACTTCAAGGGCACCATGTCTCTGCAAATTATGTTTATGTTTTCAAATTGATTGCTGGCATTATTCATATGCTAAGCTAGAAACCCACGTTCCAGATTCTCAACATCATTGCACACTGTCTCATTACTGGTTTTGCCTTCATCTCTATAAAATGTTATTGACAATGCCATGCCCGACTCCTTTGATGACTCTTGAGAGCTAGGGTATCAATATCGTGCTTTCTTGTTGACTTTATCTCAACCCGCGGGCCATGAGCTTCTGTATCCTTCCTTGCTATGATTTTTTAATGCTACATTTTCTCATAGCCTATGAAGTTAGGGCATTGATGGTGCTCATCTGTCACTGCTGACATTTATTGTTGAATTTTTTGGAGCCATTTTATTATTGAGATGCTTACTATTTGGAGCTATTCCCGCTAGGGAATGAGCTTTGTGATCTTAGGCCTCAAAATGTTGAGACTCCATAGACAACCAAGGCATCACGCTTGTTGATTTATTATTGCTAGAGCCTGAGAGCCATAAGCCAGGGCATCACTATATATATTTTTCTCTTTGAGAAGTCATCTTTAATGTTTGTTATGTTCATGTTCCATATCACTTCCCTTTGAAACCTCCATGCTAGCTCATGAGTGAGCTGCAGATGTAAATCTGGATGTTTATTTCCTTGTGGTTTACGAGCTAGAGCATCACTGCTTTGTATGGCACGTAACTTAGTATGACGCCCTGTTGGTGCCATTTCTAAGGCCGTAGGCCTACTATTTGGATCCATTTCTCTATTTATTGCGCCACTACTCCCTTCATATGTTTACACTATTTGTCATTTCATTGGAGTAATGCCCTCACAATGTCATGCCTTATACTTGATAGCTCATGTGTGGGCATCATTTTGTTGTTGTTATTGACCCACGGGCTATTACATTCTGTTAATATGACTTGAATTCATTGCACATTTTGATACTGCTTGAGGGTTAATTAAGGAACTCTCAATGGTCCACGAGCCAAAGACGTAGGGCACTGTGTACATATGCAGTTTTTGTTATTACATTGGTAGCTTATTTCAATGTTGATAATTGACCATCTAATACTCACTTTTCTTATATTCTTTCATTGCTTAGTTGACACTGTGTGTGTGAAAATTGTACCTGATCTATAAACACAACACTTCAGTAAAACATTAGAGGTTAGCAAAAATGAAATTGTGCAATGAATTGAAAGCTAAACTAACCAGGTGATTTACTGTCTTCTAATAGGTGTGAGTATGATGTTCTCAGATTGTATCGAGATAAGTGACCTTGACGACACCTAAACGAAGGATTTGAATGCAAAACTGATATGAAATGTATTCAATTAATCTATATTTTTTTTTTTTATATGCAATAAGATGAAAAACTTGATATGAAATCTATGATATGTAAAAACTGATATGCTATGAATTGATCTAACAATGATATGATATGAAAACTAAATGAATGTAAAAACCAAATTGATCTCACAATAACCTTGATTCGCAACAAGCTTTGATTCTCCAGATAGCAATCCTTCAGTGTGATTATGCCAAATTATGAGATGAATTAGGATGAGCTGAAGCCTTAATTTATAGAAATCCAGGGCTTTAGAGGTGCATGAAAGAAAGCCATAAATCACTCAAATAACTCAGCTTGATTTTTGAGTTATTTTTAAATAAAGATAATTAACTCACAAAAACATGCAAAAGCAGAGTTTAACTCAAATTAGAAGTTTAGATCAACTTTAAAACTCAAAAATGATGTTGAGTTCCAAAAAGTCAATAACTTTGCATTGATTTTCTGATTTGGAGTTTAACTACTCTTTGATTGTGCACATGGATAATTATGAATTAATAAATAAATAAAGTGATTTATTCTCAACTTAACTGATTTTGAAAAATAAAACAATTGATTTATGGGTTAATCAATCATTTTTCAAACTTTTATTCAAAATTACAATAGTAAAAATTGACAAAATGATTTAATTAATTAAATAAAATATTTAATCAATTATTTGTAAGATTTTGGATTTATTATCAAAATTAAATATCATAATTTAGGAATAAATATAATTAACTTCAATTAAATAATTAAGTGGCAGAATTAAATCTAATTAATTAAATATTTAGAATATTCAATTAATCAAACTTTAGGATAAATAAGATTTATCACCAAATAATCATTAAATTAAAGATAATTATGATGATTAGGAATATTACTAGGAATATTCCCAGATGCAGAATTTAAGATAATCAATTAGGATTCGATGATGTGCAAATGTGCCTTTGGTTAGGACTTTGATGTCAATTTCATTTGATGTGTCGATATAGAGGTTAATGAACCTATAGCCCATTTTTGGGGTATTACATTTTGCCCCTCTTTGAATTACTATGCGAAGCATAGTGGTTCAAAGATAGTCTGTGTATGATGTTTGAAACTAATGATCTGATATGAGATTGCAATTGATATGAAACAAAAACTATGATATGAGACAAAGATTGATTGAAAGATTCGAAGATATTAGGTCCTGAATGACCAAAGATAATGGAAACTATAAAAGTAATGAACCAATGATTGCAAAAAAGTGTCAAAATGCCTGATTCTAAACCTTATGATTGCAAAGAAGTGAGTGACCGATTCCAGACTCGATTGTCTTAGAAGAACCACATAGGTATCACATCTGAACCCTTCAATTACTGAAGAACCAAGGAAATAACACAATTGAACCGATAGTTGCAAAAATTGATACAATTTACAAGATTAAGAGAATACCAGATTGATATGGATCTCGATGAATCTGATATGCCCCAAGCGATGATAGATTTGCCTCGAGCGATGAGGACTTTTGATGAGTGAGAAACTAGATGTGGTTGTTGTCTTGATCACTGATGAAAGATTGATTTCAGCAAAGATATGATTTCAAATTAGATTACAGACTTTGAATGATGTGTAATACCATGCCCCCTTCGGGATTAAAATTGAAATTTGACAAGAAAAGTCAAAGTTGATAGTTTAGAAGCATGTTAATTGATTTGAGAAGTTGTTATACATGTTCAAGAACGCGTTCTACATTGTTTGGAGGTCTTGGAGACCAAGTTTGACTAGGTTTGACCATGAGTTGACCATGGTTGACCAAGTTGAAATTTTGATAGTTTGATGTAAGATAATCAATTAAGTTGAATATTGGATTTCTACTATGATTGAAGGTTGATGATGCAAGCAGTAGACTGTCTTGGGCCCAAAAAATTTTAAATCACAATTTTGACATAGTAAATAATCTCATATTTGAATTTTGATCCTGAAAATGGATTTAGAATGTCGAAATTAGCCAGGGGTGCAATTTTTGTGAAAAATGGAGCACTTTTGAAAATTAGGTCAAATGCTATATAAAGGCCTGAAGGGTCATTTTCAATTCATTTCAACCATTTGACTTTGGAGACTTCGTGGAGCCCTCTGAGCAAGAAAATGGTAGAACAGTGAGATCTGAAGGTTCCTGTGAGTTCGCATCAATTTGAGTGCAGCCAGAGATACGAGAGACCCCGACAGTATGGACATCCGATAGGTGAACCTCTGTGCCCCTCTGAAAATGCAAATTTTTCATGTTTTATAGCATTTTTTTAATTTTTTCATACGTGTTTTGCTTTTTGAATTTTGCATGTTTGAAAACTCATACAAGTCCCATTGCAGACTCGTACGACACTTTATTTTACTTTCCTTTGTCATTTCAAGTCCACCCAAGTGTCGTATGAGAGGGACCCTTGTGTCATATGACATTTCATCGGGTCCCTCGAAACTCATATGATGTCGTGTATAGTGTCGTACGACCATGGTTTGTCATTTGGCCTACTATGGAGCGTCGTACGACACTTGATGCCAGTCAGGAATGTCGTTTGAAAAATAGTGAGCTAAAAACTGATTCTTAGGCCAAAAATTTGATTTTTTTGATAATTTCGCCTGATTGATAACCCTTTGACCCACCTTCTGAAATATCAAAATGTTCCATTCTTGTACCATTAGCCTGATTTTGAACTCAATTTATGATAAAACACCCTATTTCTATATGATTTAGGTCACATATCCAGACGTCCATGTTCGTCATTCTTACCCGGCGATACAGAGACTATGTGTCTCGCTTCTTGACCCTATGAGGGTTCATCTTGCTACATGCGGTTTTGAGCATCTCATTCATTTACCCGATATTAGGGTAAATCATGGCCTATTAACTACGTTGATAGAGAGATTTCACTCAGAGACTCAAATCTTTCATTTACCGACTGGAGAGATGACTGTGACTCCAGAGGATATTTATAGGATATTACGCATTCCATTCCATAGCAGTCGACATCCTAAGTATGTGAGTTCTAGCCAGACTGGTCTTCATGCCTTTAGGCATCTATTTGGTGATGATACACAGTTGATGGGGTCCATTTCCTGGGAGACCCTTGTATAGAGATATGGTCAGATGCACCATTTAGAGTGCATTATTGCTGGGATGATCGATGAGCTCATCATGCCAGGTTGTCAATAGAATGACTTTTTGATGTGATGGGCTCTGATGGTAGCTCTTCTGATGGCTACTCCCACTGAGCTTGCCTGGGGTCAGTGCCTATTGGCCCACATGTTTTTAGAGATGCACGAGGTCATGTATCAGGATTACAAGAGCTTCACTTCTGGAGCTCTTGTATTATAGATATGGGCATGGGAGCATATCCCAGTGTTGAGACCAGTGTTCCAATCACAACATCAGCAACAAGAGCTAGTGATATATATGTATGCTAGTTATGTCACACAGGTCCGTATGGGTCATACCAAGTACTTCCAATGATGTTTAGATGATATGACATTTGTGCATTGGAGACCCTACTTGCAGATAGAGGCCTGGCCCACTGCGAGGGAGCAATACAATTTTCTTTTTCAGAGTCGGGTACTTATTGGCCGGTCTCCCACGGTTTTGAAGATATTTTTGATTACTAGAGTGTGGTGTTAGTATGGATGCAGATAGGATGCCCCATGGGAGTATACTACATATGCTCACATTATTCATGAGATTGGGCTCAGATGGACACAATGGCTCACCTATTTGTTATGTTTAGAGGAGTACAGTGCCATCATAGGTAGAGACTGGGACTACCGTCCACAGGTTGTTGATGTAGGGGTCACAGATGGATACATTTCTTGGCTAGCGGATCATCCTATTCACAGATTCTCAAATCCAACTGAGTTGATACCCTCCATGGAGGAGGTGATGGATGTTACAGGTGCTCCCATGGGACAGGGCCCGAGACCTCAAGTAGTGCATCCTACACCACCTAGAGAGAGAGCGACGGCTCCACTTCAAAGACCATCAGGACATATGAGGCCCCCTCATCCTTCTACTTCTACAATAGACACATCCATAGGTTCACAGAGATGGAGCAGGGGTGAGAGAGGTACTTTGGGTAGTGTTGGTTCTGTAGATGAGTTTTTAGCAGCTGAGCAGTTTGTAGGTGGTGATGTAGATCCCTCACAGGTAGATACCACTTTTGATCTAGGAGCTAAGGTTAGATGTCGTAAGGTGCATAGATTAGATACCACTGATCAGTAGCTAGAGCAGCCATAGGACAGAGAGATGCCAGTAGCTGAGGCTGATCCTATTGTTCCACTCACTTCATCAGAGACTATCAGACGTCTCAGAGCTTAGGTCTAGGACCTGAAGGTATGGAGTGCTAGGTGGGAGGAGAGGTATCGAGAGGTAGATAGGTAGCACACAGAGCTCTATGCAGAGTTTCACTCAGAGGTTCAGAGATTACAGACAAAGGTGACCCATCAGACTGCATGGGCTTCATACTATATGTCTGCATACTATGTTGTTGTCCCTACTGCGTAGAGATTGCCCACTTATTCAGATTACATGGCAGCCTCAGAGGGAGCTAGGGCACTGAGAGTAGAGGCTATACTAGATGCACCACCACCTCCTCCACCAGATACTGAGGAGCGTGCCAAGAGTTGATTCTTGCTCTCATGTTTTTATATACTCTATTCTTTTTTATTACTGATATACTATTCTGACTCTAATAGCTCTCTGGAGCTCATTCTTTTGTACATTGTGCCAGTAGTGCACGCCTGACACATTTTGAGATTTTTTTTGATATATATGAGATCGATATGTTGGTTGTGACTTCATTTGTACTTTTCATGTTTTGATTTATGATGATATCATGCTCTGCTTATGCTATAATTAGTGTAGAATGTATGTATGGATTAATGCAATGTAATGATTTCTTTCATATGTATGGATGTTATGCAAATGTAATTGATTATGAACAAGATGTATGTATGATTTATGCTTATGCACTGGATGTAATGTAATGTAACAAATGGTAATGATAGGAGATGTAAATGCAGTGATACACATGATATGTTTTTGTAGGTTGATGAAGACAAGTACTCATTCTTATGTCAAAAGGATATTTTAACCCAGGAGAGTTACTGCTTGCAGTTTGATGAAGAGACCTTTGAGTGAGACTTGGCTCTCGTTAGATGTGAGGAATTGATTTGAAGAATCATTTAAGCATTGAAGTGTTTCCAAAAAATTTTGAGATCATGCAGACATGCAAAATGCAAAGAAACATGCAAAATGAAATGCAACCTAGGACCTAGGACCTACTCATTGATCATGTGTCGATTTGTTATCATCATTGAACTTTTAGGTAACCAGATAAATCAATACAATGCCCACTAGCTATGAAACCATAGACATATGAATATTGATTTGTATGCGTAGGAATCAATACAACACCCACTAGTCAACAACCATGGATATATGAATATTGATTTTATTTTCAGAATGTCAGATTAGATATAAGCACCAAGGCATAAGCGCTAGGATGACCGAAATATCATGTCCATTTTGATATAGCAATTTGTATAAGCAGAAAAACATAAACGTCATGATGACCATAATACACCTTGTGGTTTAAACACATCAAATAGTCAAGAGATTATTCTAAATCCAATGTGAATTACCCGTAGTGACCCTTTATCATTCACATCCTTAGGCAAGATCGCATTTCACAGTAGGAGAAAGAACTCACTCAAAAAGATAATAGTTAGATCACACTTCCTTGAATTTTATGGGTATAAATGGTTGAGGTACGCATGGCCATCCAATTTGAGATAGAGGCTCTTACAGTCGAACACCATTTCAATCCAAAATTTCCGAAGTTGTTAGATTTTCACATACAAGTAGAAAACAAAGAAAAGATTATGCCCCCATTCATCACTCTCTAAATCCTGTAAAGGACATCATCGAAGAGCTCGAAGGGACACAATATGAAAAAATCTCAATGCGAACCAGTAAGCATACAAGGAGATAAAAGCATATAAAGCACATATTGTTTTCAGTTTGACGTTTGATTGCGTTGTTGTAGATGCAAAAATCCTTTCTGGAGACAAGACTGACTAACTGACTAACTCAAATGAAGCTTCAAAGGACTCTGACTAGATATGATATGTCTAACATATACTAGAGACCATAGGATATGACTGTGATTGCCCCCAAGTGTTAAACATTGATAGGATACATATGCTTGAGTTGATTGGTGTACAAACTAACTTATTGAGAACAAGAATGTAGAAACAAACCGGGAGATATGTACAAACTAAAGCAAAACTGAAAGCTGGGAAAGACCAAGATTGAACTGATAGATGGAGCATTTTGAAACAAGTGGCACCCATTTGCCAGGTTTTCACCATCTTGGCAGAGATTCTATTTTTGCTACCAAGGCACCTGTTTCCAGGTTTTCACTAAGGCACTTTTTCTTTTTCTCATTTTTTCATTTTTTTGTATTTTTCATTTTTTCAATTTTTTTTGTACTTTTGATATTTTTTTATTTTTTTGTGAATCATCAAGGCACCTATTGCTAAGTTTTCACTAAGATGTTCATTTTTTTCAGGACTTTTTCCAATTTTTAAGATTTTTTTCAGGACATTTCACCATAGACTGAATGCTTTAGGCATAGAATTTTTTTAGATGGAGAACGTTGATTGGTTCTCAGAGCTGTTCTCCTTCAGTCATTGAGAGTTGATAGGAACCAGAGCCAAAAGTAGCAGTGATTACAAAGGGACCCAGCCAGTTGGGTTCAAACTTCCCCTTGTGTTCCCGATGTGATTGATTTTTAGGATTTTCTCTCAAGACTAGATCACCAACCTGAAATTCTCTATGTCTGACTTTCTTGTTGTAGCCTCTAGACATTCTCTTCTGATATACTCTGAGATGATCATACGCTGCTTGTCTATGCTCATCTAGTAGTTCATGTTCTTGCAACCTAGACACTCTGTAGTCATCATCAGTTACTAGACCATGCATTCTTATTCTTAGTGATGGGATTTCAACCTCAATAGGCAGTGCTGCTTCAAACCCATAAACTAAAGTGAAAGGCATAGTCCTAGTAGGTGTTCTGATACTTGTTCCATAGGTCTAGAGAGCTGGATTGATCATGAGATGCCAGTCTCTTCCTATTTTATTAGCTGTACGATGCAAGATTTTCAATAGATTTTTATTACAAGCCTCAGCTTGGCCATTCCCTTAAGGATAGTAGATAGAAGACCAATGTTGTGTGATCTTGAATTTGGCACATAGATCATCTAGGTCTCTGTTCTTGAATTGGCCACATTTATCTATGATTATGGAATGAGGTATCCCATATCTGCATATGATATAGTTCAATATGAACATAGATATTTTCTTTCCAGTTGCTTGTGTCAAAGGGACTGCTTCTACCCATTTTGTAAAATAATCTGTAGCTGTGATTATATGGGTATGTCCATTGGAAGAATGAGGATGAATCATCCCGATAAGATCAAATGCCCATTGATGGAATGACCATTGTGTTGTAAAGGGGATTAGATCCCTCCCTAGGGCATGAATTAAGTTTCCATGTACTTGGCATTTTTGACAATTCTTAGCAAATTTGATAGCCTCTTTCTCCATCTCAGGCCAATAGTACCCCACCCTAATAAGTTTTCGAGCTAGTGTTAAACTGTTCGAGTGTGACCCACAAATACCATCATGAACTTCCTCTAATGCATGTTGAGACTCTTCCCGTTCTAAAAATCTAAGTAGCATACCATCTAGACCTTGTTTATATAGATCATTACCAATGATGACATATTGGGAGGCATTACAGATAAGGTATCTCTTTTCATGGCGGTTGAAGGTATCAGGAATGATTTGGTCTTTGAGATAGGAAAATAGGTTTTTGTATTTGGATGAATCATGACCTACAATGGTGAAAATCATGTGGGTTTTGGGGGACTCATATGTAGGATAAGATAGTGCTTCCACTAGGAACTCATAGTGTAGCTCATGTTCAGGCTACTGTAATAAAGTAGATAGTGTTGCCATTGCATCGACAGCCTTATTCTCCATCCTAGGAATTTTCTCAAATGTGATAGATATGAAATATTTCTTAAGATAATCTACCATTCTCTTGTAAGGAATGAGCTTTTCATCTTTAGTTTGGTACACATCATTGACTTGATGAATAACAAGTTGAGAGTCTCCATGAATGTGTAGCTCTATCACCCTCCACTCAATTGCTAGTTTCATTCCATTCAAAAGGGCTTCATATTCTACAATATTGTTTGTGCAAGGAAAATTTAATCTGAATGCTTTTGGGATTGAGTATCCTTGAGGAGTTATGAACAATATGCCTTCCTCGGATCCATTCTGTGTATAGGAGCCATCAAAGAATAATTTCCATTCTCTAGAAGAAAGAGTCATGATAGAGGAATCTAGAAATTCCATTTGCATTGGTGTATTATCAATCATAGGTGCATCTACTAATTGATCAGAAATAACCTACCCTTTGATAGCTTTTCATTCCACATATTCAATGTCAAATTCACGTAAGAGCATAACCCATTTAGCTAATCTACCTATGAGGGAAACTTTGCTTAGGAGGTACTTGAGCAAATCAATTTTAGCTACCAATTGTGTGGTATGAGCTAACATGTAGTGTCTTAGTTTCTATGATGCAAAGATCACAACTAGACAAGCTTTCTCAATCATTGAATAGTTCTAGTCATATGCAACCAATGTTCTACTAATATAGTATATAGCTCTTTCCTTTTTGTTCTCATCATGCTGTGCTAGCAATGCCCCCAGTGATGTATCTATTGTGGAGACATATAAGATCAATGGATTCCCATGAATAGGAGGCATCAAGATAGGAGGATTTGATAGATACTTCTTGATATAGTTAAAGTTTTTCTCACATTCTTCATTCCATGCAAAGGTCACACCTTTATGTAATGTTTTTGTAAAAGGCTGTGATATGTCCGCTAGCTGTGATATGAATCTTCTGATAGATTGAACTCTTCCTTGCAATGTCCTCATCTGACTGATATTCTTAGGGGGTTGCATCTCCATTATAGCCTTGACTTTAGCTGGATAAACTTCAATGCCCTTCTTTGAAACTATGTATCCTAAGAGCTTTCTAGAAGTGAAACCAAAAGCACACTTCTTAGGATTTAGTCGGAGACTAAACTTTTCCATTCTATCTAGGATCATGCTCAAGTCCTTTAGATGTTCAGTTCTAATCATAGATTTTGCTAAAGTATCATCAACATAATCTTCCATAGTTTGATGCATCATGTCATCGAAAATAGATGTCATGGCTCTTTGATATGTAGCACCAGCATTTTTAAGCCCAAAAGGCATGACATTCCAATAGAAGGTGCCCCATGCACATGTGAAAGTAGTTTTCTCTTGATCCTCTGAAGCAATTTTTATTTGATTATATCCAGAGAAACCATCCATTAAGGAATACATCTCAAAACCCGCAGTCATGTCCACTATCATATCAATGTTAGGTAGTGGAAAATCATCCTTAGGGCATGCTCTATTCACATCTCTAAAGTTTGTGCACACTCTGATTAAACCATCTAGTTTAGAAATAGGTACAATATTAGAGATCCACTCTACATAGTTAATAACTCAGATGAATCTAGCTTTCAAGAGCTTCTCTAATTCAGCTTTTACCAAGAGTGCAACATGAGGATGCATCTTTTGCAACTTTTGCTTGACAGGTTTGACATTTGGAGCAATAGATAAATGATGCATTATGAGATTAGGGTCCAATCCTGGCATATCTGAATATTTCAATGCAAAGATAATCTTCTTCTCTATTAGGAATGTTGTAAATTTTTGCTTCTCTTCTTCTGATAATGATTGTCCAACATGTACCAATTGGGGTTCCTCTATTGTACCCAAATTGATAGATTGAGTGGGGTCAATTAGAACTGGAGATCTATCCTGTAAATGACTTAGAAGGACATCAAATATCTCATCCTTAGGTGCTTTAGAGAGGTTTTCACCTCTTGATATGTCTTTTATTTTTACTTTTGTAGGTTCTAAGATTGGCACAAAGTGGTTTTCACCCTCAGAACTCTTTTTCTTTTTATTCTTATTATTATTTTTTTGACTAAGATATTTGATGTCCAACTCGGTCATGTTGATGCTTGGTTCACTGATGGAAGTCCTCATAGGCTCAACTACATTTAGGTAGCAAGCAAGGGCATAGTCATTCAGGAAGGTATAAATACCATGGCTCAGATTTGTGGAGGTTTAATCAATAAGTTCTAGATATTTGATAGTCAAAGTAGGGAAAGATTGGGAGATAGTGTTTACGGATATGGATCTATCATCATTGGTGCTAACCCGATGCTCAAGTTCAAAGGTGATATTACAACTTAAGACATTCAATTCATGAATAGGCTCAATGTCATCATGGGAGTCCAATTCAGCCATAGGTGGATCAGACTCAATAGATTCATCATTTCGCTCTAGACTTATGTTGGGATTAGGTGCATATTGGTGAATAACTTCAACATGTTTCTCTATAATAAGATCATCTTCATCTAGTTCTAGAATGGCTCCCCATTCATAGTCATTTGATTCAGCTTCTGATTCAGGATCTCTAGGAAATCTTAGAACATGAGTAAAGTCAGGGTTAATACCCCAAGAAGGGTTACCCTCGGATTTTGATTTGAATTCATACTCATGGGAATCTATCTCAAAATCACTACCACTTCCCTCTTCTTGATTTTTTTCGAGATTAGTTGGCTCTTGTGTTCCAACTATCTCTTGGTTGATAGTAGGTTCTTGTGTTTCTACTACATTAATTCTTTTGATTGGATCATCTTTATCATCAAGAAGTTCTTTGATCTCTTTAGGAAATTTTTCATAGGGGATGAGTTATGAGCTGTCTGAATCACTATTTGATGGTTCTATTTCTTCTTTCTTAAGAAGAGGTTCCCTTGGTGTGATCTGCTCTATGACATGAGAGAAATTACCTTTGAGGTGAAAGGATTTCTTCTTAAAGCCTAAGCCAACTTTGTCTTTATTTTCTCTACCAATATGTGGGAGAGGTGCCATGAGACCTTTCCCTCTGACTCCTAGAGGTCCTTGACTTGGATATCCCATCTTAGCTATCAATTTTTTTGCTAGACCATATGACTTAGAAGGGAGTTTGGATACTGTAGAGTCACTAGTTTGAACAACTTGAGATTCAGGTTCATCTTTGTATAGCTATGATAGCACAGCTTCATCCTCTTCAAACTTTTTCTTGGATACTTGTTCTACCACAAAATTCTTTTTATATGCTTCAAGAGGTTCCTTAGGTTTGGGCTTGGATTGTTTCAAAGATTGTCCATAAGACTTAGGTGAGATAGAGAGAGATGTCAAAGATAAGACTGGCTCCATAGTATATTCTCCCATACTATTTTCTTTGATATTAACCTCTTTTGCAAGATCTTCCATTTTAGATGTGGATGCTTCTTTAGTTGATTCAATGGAAGATTCTCTATTATTAGGCACAAGCTTATCAACACTTTCCTTCAATGTATTGCAAGTTGTATTCAGATCTACAGGGATAGTAACCTCTACTCCTTCATAAGGAAACTTCAAACATTGATGGTATGTAGAAGGAATAGCTTGCATTTCATGTATCCATGGTCTCCCTAGAAGAATGTTGTAGGCCAAAGGTAGATCAACCACTTGACAGATGGTATCTTTGATAACTAGACCCACTCTGATAGGTAAGACAATGGTGCCTTTAGAAGATCTTTCTTGTTCATCATAGGCTTTGATAGTTATATTCTTTCAAGGATCAATAGCCAATTCTAAAAATCCCAATTGTGTGATCAAGTTGTAAGAACAAATGTTTAGGCTAGCGCCTCCATCTATCAACACACGTTTGACTCTACAGTTCTAGATCAAGACTTCTATCTACAAAGGTTGATTATGTGGGTGACTCAAGGAGTTGTCATCTTCCTATAAAAAGGAGATATATTGCGGAGATGTAAGATGTCCAACCATAGTCTAGAACCTATCTAAATCAAGGTCATCAGGAACATTGGAACCAAGTAAAGCTTTGTCTAGTATGGCTCTGTGTGCTGGAGATATTCGAAGCAACTCAAACATGGATATTTTGGCATTAGTGTTCTAGAGTTGTTGAACAATGCTATAAGATGTAGGCCTTGTATCCTTTGGATAGGAAGATCTGGAAGTAACCTTCTATTTAGAAGCAGATGAAAGATTGAAGGGCACCTTAGGGACATTTGATGAATCTAGGATTTGTCTGTTCAGATGTGCTTGGGCTTGTGATCAAGTAATCACATTGGTAGATTGATTTTGTCTATCTCTTCTTACAATTGTGATGACATTGCAACTTTTAGAGAGACATGGTTCAGCCATATTGATGACAGCATTATTTCCAGGGTAGGCATAGTTGACTTTTGCCCCCATATTAGGCTGAGAAGTTGAAACTTCTTGACCATGTTTTGGAAATGATTATGTGAATGCTGTATGGTCATTATTGCTCTTAGGATTGTCAATTGTGATGTCTCCACTTTCGATCAAATCTTGAATGGTGTGTTTCAACTGGAAGCAGTTATTCATTTTTTGACCTTTACCTCGATGGAAATCACAGAATTCATTTTCTCTCCACCATTTTGGCTTAGGCTCAGAATCAATTGGTCAGATTGGTGGCAAAGAGATGATGTTATTAGCTAGCAGAGTTCTCATAGCGGATTCCAAAGATTCTCCAAGAGGAGTGAACTTTTGTTTATTATCCCATCTTTAGTATTCTGGCTTCTTTTGAGATGGTTCAAAAGACTTTTGTTCTGAAGCTTTAATGGCTTGGGTGCCAAGAGTGAGATTGTAGGCCGGTGACTTTGATGGGGCATGGATAGTGTCAACAACACCATCTATGATGATGCCTTTGTTCTTGTTCCAATTTTTGTTCTTGTCTTTAGAATTGGATCCTGATTCGTACTTGTCTTTTTGAAGTGTGATTTCTCCTTTTTTCACAAGCACTTTTTCCATTTTGATAGCATTATCCACCATCTTATCAAAAGATGTATGATCTTGAATTTGTAGAGGATAATTGATTTCGAGAACAAGGTTATTGATGAAGATTTCCAATTTTTCTATTTCTGGAATAGGTCTGGCATATAGAGAGAACTTCTTCCTCCATCTTTTAAGAAATGTTAGGAATGGTTCCCTTGGATATTACTTGAGATTACAGATATTAATCATGGTGCCTGGATGTTGAATATTGTAGGAGTATTGCTAATAAAAAAATTTGATCAACTCCTCAAAAGTTTTGATAGTAGAAGGCAGTCTAGAGAACCAGTGGTTGGCTGCTCCCCCTAGAGATCGAGGGAAGAGATGCATCGGATAGGTTGGTTCATTTATGAATTCCATTGATTGTGTATAGAATTCTCTGACATGATCTTGAGGATCTAAGTGTCCATCATACTTATCATACTTTGGTATCTCCACTCTTTTTGGAAATGGTGGCATATACAAGTCTTGGTCAAAAGGAAAAGGGCATAGAGCTTCCATGGAGAACTCCTTGGGTTCCTTTTCTTTCTTAAGATTGTTAAGTTCAACTTGCATAGCATACATCTATTTCATCATAGATGTGAGTGGAGTTTCTTCCTCATGCATAATGATATCTTCAACATTAAAGTTGGGAGGAAGTTTAGCTCCTTGATGAGCTAATTGTAAAAAGTATGCCTCTCTATCTTCTTTCAAGAAATGCTTCATCATTCATTTGAAGTTATCATCATTTTGATATTGAGCAATTTCTTCAGGTGCGGATTCCTGATCTGCACCATGTTGAGATTGAGGTCTTTCAGAGCCAAAATTTGTCCCTTCTTGAGACATGGTAGGAGTTTTTGGACTCCCTGGAATAGATTGATGTGGGGTTTGTTGGGTACCTCCGTGAGTTGATGAAGGAGGAATGTAACCAATTTTTAATCGATAGTTGCCAAGACCGTCATCCTTGTAAAGACTAGAATTGATGAGTTTCTCAAGAGTTGGACCTCTAGTAGCAGTTATAGGTAAGGTCTGGGATGCTTCTCTAGATTTCTTGTGTGAGGAAGCTCTAGTTTCTACCATCAACTTTCTAGTTTCTACCATCAACTTTGAGTGAAACAAAGAATAAGATCCAGATGACTGAAGAATGAATTGAATCAAGATGATCAGATGACACAACCTTGTCAAGGTTTGATTGATTTGAAGATTTGATTAGACGTGGGTGAAGGATATTGTGTCCTAGATGTATGGGTAGATTGCCCAAAAGATAGCAGACAAGATATGACAACACTTAGTCATTTTGATGATTGATTGAAGATTGATAGTTATGACAAGGTTTTGACACAAGATGAAAAGGACTCAAATCAATTAAATGGAAGACTAGATCGGATTCAAAAGGCCACTTTGGGATAATGATTGGATTCTCAATAGCTACTACTCTGTTCCTGACACAGTGATTTGATCAACAGATTCTGGAAATAGGCTAAAAAAGCTAAATATCTGGCAATTCTGACAATTTTTTGACAACTTTCAAAAATTTCCCAAATGACATTCTATAGACTCGTACGACAGTGGGTATGTCATGAAATGACAGTTGAAAAACTCATACGATAGAGGATCTACTATGAAACGACAGTTGAAAATCTCATACGACAGTTGCTAGCAGGATTTGACTTTTGGAATTTGACTGGCAGAAAGACTCATACGACACTGGGTCCCCAATCATATGACAGATGGGTAGTAATGAAATGACACTTGAAAAAAACTCGTATGACTTTCTGACCTCCTAAGATGACTTTTGACTCCAGAAAAGAATTTTACTTCAGATTTTGCAAATTTTGAGTTTTCAGATTCGGATTGTTTGCAAATTTCAATGTCCAGATTTGAGAATTGTAACAGATTTGTTCATTTTCAATAACCAGATAGATAAACAAGCACACAAAATAGCAAGCAAGTGATTTTAAGCATGTCTGAAAACAATGAACAAGGGCAAAAGAAACCTTGCGCATGAACAATCAAGTGACTTATTTGTTCTAATCCTCAGAAGTGCTAATTGTGTATGTTCCAAAAATGTTTTGCAATAACACACATATACCCTAGAAAATGAAAATTTGGCCTTGCTAGGGTTTTTAGTAATGGTTTGACTCTACAACTTTTATGATCCAAAGGGGTGAACTCCAATCCCAGCGCACCAAGGTTTTGACACAATCTGAGAACTTAATCTTTAGGAGCTACTAGGGAGATCTGACAACCCAACAATGAACAACACCTATGAAGATTTCTTCCACAAGGACATTTATATAGTGAATGTCACTACCACGGTGAAAATGGCTATTACCGCTCGAGGTTCCGTCAATGTAGTTTTCCCTGTGAAGGGAGTGTCTGCTATAGTTAACCCTCTCTAAAGGTGACTCACAATAGTATACCACAAGGGGACTTGGATCCAGATCCAAGGGTTTGACGCCTTTTCAATTTTAACCCAGACAAAGCAGGGAGATAAATTTGACATGCTAAGATGAAGATTATCTCACCAAGGTCTATGATATCAACCCCACGTGATCTATAAACCCCTCCAAAGAGAGAATGTATCAATCAATAAGGGAAGACGCACGGACCCAGTAGAACATGAGATGCACTAAGTATCCTCCCTACCTACAAGGATTCTATCATCAAGAAGGATTTCACTAGGAATCCAATCTCTCAAGAACCACAAATAGTGTTCATAGGGCCTAATTACTATGTTTTCATAGATATATTTTCGAAAGAAAATCTGCCGAAAGTACTCAAAAGCTGAAAGAACACTTAACACTTAAAGAGAATATGAGGTGAGTCCACAAGGTGGACAATTAACCCCTCACACAAGCTAAAAATGAGTCCACAACTTAGAAAACAAGTGAGTTCTAAAAATCACAAAAGGGTTGCCTGGTGGAACAATTAACGCTTCTCTCCTATAGACCCCTCCCCTTTATGGCACTGAGATTGCAACCATGGGGCGGAATGAGGGGCCAGTGAATTTAGCAAGTCCAATAACCCAAGATAGCAATCTAGATCAATCGTAAGTATCTAAGACTACTTATCAATACTTAAGGTGTTACAACCTAATATTCAATTATGCAAATTTGAAGAAAAGCATGCAAAGAAAACACTCAAGCCAAACACATGAGAGATTTGTTTTAGGGTCCAAATTGAAATGTTATCAGATTAAGGGGAATACCTAGAATCCTCGCAATGTGCTTAGTAGATTTTTACCTATTTTTAGCAATTCTTGCACTTTTTCCAATCAAAACCAGCAGGAGTCAATCAAAAACAGAGAATTCCAATTGTTAAGATTAGCCGTTAGTCAAAATCTAAAAACCAAATATGACAAACTACCCTAAAAAATGAAATGAAAGTTGAAATTTGATGCCAAAACTCATACGACAGTGGGTATGCTCCCAAATGAAAATCTAGAAACTTGTACGATACTTGGTGTGTGATGAAATGATAGTTGACCTTCCAGACGATAGTGTGTATAGCCTGGCATGATTCTCGATCCAATAGACTATCGTATGACAGTGGGTCCAATGCGAAATGAATTTTGGCAGAAACTCATATGAAGATTGTACGGACAAAAATTAAAAATCATAATTTTACACAAAAACCGAGGAGAAAAAGACAAAAATTGATAGAATTGAATTGGAAACCCATTTCAGGGTCCCACAGTGGGAGCCAGAAATGTGTGTGTGAAAATTGTACCTAATTTGTAGACACAACACTTCGGTAAAACATTAGAGGTTAGCAAAAATGAAATCGTGCAATGAATTGAAAGCTAAACTAACCAAGCGATTTACTGTCTTCTAATAGGTGCGAGTATGATGTTCTTAGATTGTATCAAGATCAATGACCTTGACAACACCTAAACAAAGGATTTGAATGCAAAACTAATATGAAATGTATGCAATTAACCTATACTTTTTTATTTTAGATGCAATAAGATGAAAAACTTGATATGAAATCTATGATATGTAAAAACTGATATGCTATGAATTGATCTAACAATGATATGATATGAAAACTAAATGAATGTAAAAACCAAATTGATCTCACAATAGCCTTGATTCACAATAAGCTTTGATTCTCCAGATAGCAATCCTTCAGAGTGATTATGCCAAATTATGAGATGAATTAGGATGAGTTGAAGCCTTAATTTATAGAAATCCAAGGCTTTAGAGGTGCATGAAAGAAAGCCATAAATCACTCAAATAACTCAGCTTGATTTGAGTTATTTTTAAATAAAGATAATTAACTCACAAAAACATGCAAAAGCAGAGTTTAACTCAAATTAGAAGTTTAGATCAACTTTAAAACTCAAAAATGATGTTGAGTTCCAAAAAGTCAATAACTTTGCATTGATTTTCTGAATTGGACTTTAACTACTCTTTGATTGTGCACATGGATAATTATGAATTAATAAATAAATAAAGTGATTTATTCTCAACTTAACTGATTTTGAAAAATAAAACAATTGATTTATGGGTTAATCAATCATTTTTCAAACTTTTATTCAAAATTACAATATTAAAAATTGACAAAATGATTTAATTAATTAAATAAAATATTTAATCAATTATTTGTAAGATTTTGGATTTATTGTCAAAATTAAATATCATAATTTAGGAATAAATAGAATTAACTTCAATTAAATAATTAAGTGTCAGAATTAAATCTAATTAATTAAATATTTAGAATATTAAATTAATCAAACTTTAGGATAAATAAGATTTATCACCAAATAATCATTAAATTAAAGATAATTATGATGATTAGGAATATTACTATGAATATTCCCCGATGTAGAATTTAAGATAATCAATTAGGATTCGATGATGTGTAGATGTGCCTTTGGTTAGGACTTTGATGTCGATTTCATTCGATGTGTCGATATAGAGGTTAATGAACCTATAGCCCATTTTTGGGGTATTACAGACACCATATGTCTTTGCACAATGTTTCAAACCTGAGGGTTCCTTCTTGTTTACATGGTGACATATTTGATTCACTATGTCATGCCACATTGATCTTTTGTTCATCATATTTATCATGTTCATGCTACAGTATTGATTTATTGAATGTAGATTTGAAGCACATTTATGTTGTAGTGTACCCTTCCACAGCATATGGATTGTGTACCTTTTAACATGTTGATGATGTATGTCCCTTTTAGTCTGCCAGTGCTTAACCATGCTTAACTTGATTTGGCTTTATGGTTCTTGAGTGTCCCATTGATACTACTCATTTACTAAATGCTTCCCTTTCATAGGTCATTGCCTCTCCTTGAGACTATTAGGGCTCCCTAAAATTCTATGGGAATAGAGATTTTGAGAACCCTAATAGGTTCAGTGTAGGGTACTAGGAGATTCAATACTGATCATGGGTGTTCTTGGCCTAGATCTGCACATGGAACAAATGATTTAGTGAAAAACATGGCATCTCTTTTATTTCTGGAGCCTCTTTAATGCACATGCCCTGAGCACAACCCCTCCCAAAGGTGTATGACTGGGTTCATATATGCATCTATGTGAATACTGTGGTAGCATACATTTTTTAGATCCATTGGATCTAACCCCTTTTCTCTTCTCTCCTCTCTGCAGGTTCTAGGTCTCAGGAGCTCCTGGAAATGTCATTGATCAAGACACCACTACTAGGCAATGTCTGGTACCCATGTATTTCATGTTCATTACTTCATGTATATCTTCACTTATTTATGCAATTTTGGTAGTGGCTATGCTCATGGTCTGTGTGAGCTTGGATAAATGCTCTATCCTTTTCTCAATTATTTTACATTTGTACAACATACTTAAGACATGGGTACATACACATGTAATTCTTAGATGTAGATCATTTCCTTTTCTCTTTCATGTACCTTACAATGAAATGAACACAAATTTTAAGAAAGACCACTAATAATTCAAACTAGGGTGTAGTAGTCTCACTTAGTAACTAGGCCCCAAAGATGAGTGAAAATAGTGATAACAGTTAAGTATGGGGTTGCAACACAATTACAATCAACATTATGTTAACATTTCAAATTATTTTTCATTTCGGGTTAGGATTAGGTATAAGGGAACAATTATGAGTATGATTTTATTAGGGTTTAGGATTATCATTAATTTTAATTCTCAACTAAGGTTAGGGTTTAATTGGGTTACAAATATAAAACCATTAAATTAACAATAATGATAACCATAACACTAAATAAAATTGAATCATAACCATAACAATAACTTGACTGAACAAAAACCTTGACTAAAAGAAAATTTAAAGCCAATCAAAAACTAATTTGAACCTTAACCTTTACCAAATTGAAACTTAACCCTAATTAGAAAAAACTAGAACTATAACACTAAACCTAATTAAAACCTAATGTTAAACCAAATTGAACCATAACTCTAAAACTTAATGAAATTTAACATTAACCTTAAACAACCAAATTGAACACTACCCTAATATTAAAGTAAATTTAATCCTAACACTAAACTAAATTGAACTAAAATATTCAATCAAAACTAAAATTGTTAATTAAATTAAACCTAATTGATATTAAACAATATTGAACCTAATTCTATCCCTAAACCAGTGTGAACCCTAACCATACACAAAAATGAACCTTAAACTAAACACTTAGGCAATTTGAACCTCATCTTACTAAACCAAGTAATGCTAAATAGGATAGATAAATATAGTGGGAATGATAGAGGGTGAAGGGAGAGATGTAATGAGAGTAAAAAAGATAGAGTCAAATTAGATTATAACACTTGTAAAAAAAATATTAAACCTAATAAAACCCTAACCTTAACCATAAGGTTAAATAAAAAACTTGACCTTAACTTTGAAGCTAATGTTTAATTCCAACCTTTTAAGAACTTGCAAATCCTCAAACTGAAAATAAACCAAATTAAATCCTAAACTTAAACCAATCAAATTTTAATTATAACCCTAAGAGATAGGAAAAGGGTTGAGAGGTAGATAGAGAGGTAGAGGTAGATATACATAGAAATAAATATGGAGTGTGTGTAAATGAGTGAGAGATAGAACGGGGACAAATATAGAGAGATGAGAGACAAGAAGTGTAGAGATATAGAAAGCGATCATATGAGTAAAATATGATAAATAGATAAGTATATATTACTAAGTGTTGTATAGATAGAGGGGGGACTATATGTATATAGAGATAGAGTGCAGGAGAGTAGATTAAATAAGAGAGAGATGGAGATGACAAGATAGAGATAGATGGAGAAAGAGTGGGAGAGAAAGGATTTGATGAAGACAGATAATACATATAGAGAGAGAGGAGGATATACATGTTAATATGATTTAGAACAACAGAGAGGGGGGGTGAATAAGTGTTCTCAGGTCCAAATGTATAAAATAAACTTTTAAAAACTTCAACTACTCAGATCTAACAACCAACAGCTACTCGATCATTACAAAATGTATACCAAAAACATATAACAATGTAGTCCACTATCCAATAGTATTTAACTTGCAAAACAAAGAAATGTTCAAACCAAAACATTTACACAAGTATTGACACCAGGATTTATAGTGGAAACCCAATTTGGGAAAAACCACTTTGTAACATGTTACTGATATTTTCACTCTTCTGAAGTGAGCTCTGTGAAAATCCAACCCTATCAAAGGTTTACAAACACACTGCTAGGTGTGACCTTGTTAAAGGATTTCAACCACCCTGTTAGGAGTGCACCTTGTTAGAGGACTTAAGTACATTCCATTATAATGAAACCTTGATTAAAGGATTTATACAATGACTATTAGGTCAACCTTGATTAAATGATTTAAACTGATACAATGGTTAGAAAGTAACCATAGTGTTTGATCTGAAAACATACAACTCACTTTGCAAATAACAGATCCAATTCTTACATACATATGTTGGCTTACTGATTGAGATCCATTTCCATCTCCATCATTGATCTTAGAAATCCCTTCAAGGAATCAAAACTTCTCCTTCAGCCTTTCCTTCTTATTCATTCAATAACAATAAAAACTCTAGCATACTTCTTCAACCTCACACTTAGGTTTATTTAATACCTCTTTGATAGGTAGATCCATCTTTTATCACTTAATCTGCTCCGTAGATCTTAGGGTTAGGTCAGATTCATAGAATCCTTCCAACATTATGTTCCTCATCCATCCTTCTAGAAACATCTCTAATCTCTTTATGGAATCACAATAAAATGGTTTACTATGCATTAAATGCTCCATAGATTCAATAAATAAAGTCAACATGATTTACATAATCCAAGAATTCAATTATGTCAGCTAGGAATTTGAATTCTTCCTCAAATGTAAATTACTGACGCTCGGTCAATACTGTGTTCAACTCCTCGGTCATCACTGTGTAGCTTGGTCATCACTCGAAACTGTTTCCCTCGACTAATGTTGTCTCCCTCGACAATAAATTGATGTTTGGTCAACACTAAATTTACTCAACATATACTAGCTCAGTCAAAACTAACATCACTCGGCTTAAACTAGATTTCTTCACTTCTTCTCAGTTAAGCCTACTTGTTAAGTCTTGCTTCTTACTTAGATAAACAATACATTATCTTATCATTGTGCCACATAATCAAGTACACATTGAAGTATCAAATAACTCAACCTTTCTCTAGGTTCTATTGTTATCACCCTTGCCCTAATCCTTCTCAACAATCAAATAGATATAGTACTTTCTTAGATAGAAATAGTCTTACCAGTTAAGGTTTGACATCAATGACAATACAATAATTGCTTCAATTGCAGTTTCCAACAATCTCCCTGTTTGGCATTGATGGAAACACCATATGAATAACACATGATTCACCAACCAATCCAAAACTTGTATGTGCATCAAAAACATTTGTAATATCCTTAGCTTCATTCTGATTTTGAATGAATTTAGTCTTGCTTTTTTTCTTGACCGTCCACACATTAACTTCCACTAAATCTTTCCCTCTTACTTGATCTTCCATGAAATCTCACCATGTGTTTTCATCTTACTCATCTCCCTCTTTGAAAATAATGCCAAAGAAGCAACTAGAACTTGCATCTCTCAGATGTAGATGTCATCTTGTAAGTTCAGTAACAATATTCCTCCCTCTATCATCTTTTCTTATGACTAATTTTCAACTTTTCTGTACTTTTCACAACTCTAGGTTGGTCCTAAAGTGTGACCTTTTCTGCATCAAATTGTCAGATACTCTTTGAAAAACATTTGATGCAGTGCTCCTAGCTTGACTAGGTAGCCTCAGTGAGGGGAAGAACACCTAATTTTCCACTCAGATATTCATGAGATTCTTTAGGTAAGGCTTTTGTGAATATGTCTGCTAGTTGTTCCTTTGTATTCACATATTCTATTCTCACTTCCTTATCTTGTACCAGTTCCCTCAAATAATGATATTTGATGGAAATGTGTTTGGTCTTTGTGTGTATCACTAGGTTCTTTGATATGTTGATAGCACTTGTGTTGTCACAATGTATGACAACTGGTTTAGTGATCTCTTCTCTCATGCCTTTCAACAATTGCTTTATCCATACCAAGTTTGAACAATTCACTGCAGCAGCTACATACTCGGCTTCAACTGTAGATTGGGAAATGCAATTTTGTTTCTTGCTTGTCTAGGAAACTAATATTTGTCCAAGAAAGAAAGCTCCACCACTAGTACTCTTTCTATCATCCACATTTCCTACCCAATCTGCATTAGTATCGACTCTTATTTCAAATCTTTCATGCTTCTTGTAGTACAATCCATAATCTGCAGTCCCTTTCAAATATCTCATTATCATCTTCACAGCCATCATATGAGTTTCCTTAGGATTGGCAAAGAATCTTGCCACAATCCCAACTACTAGAGCAATATCTAGTCTGTTGTGAACAAAATATTGTATCTTTCCAATCATGGACCTATACAAAGTTTGGTTTACTTTAGTAGCATCATCATTTTTAGACAATTTCTATCTAGTGGCCATGGGAGTACCTACTGTTGGAAATATAGATACAGTAACTGAGAGGGGGGGGTGAATCAGTTAACCACAAAAATATTACCACTAATCCCTTAAATATCTTAACAAATTATTTACTGTGCCACTCAATAAATATACAGAGAAATGCTGAAAACTTGATCCTTGAAGTGTGTAATAATTAATCTGTTCTTAAGCATTCATCACTAATTAACTTACATGAATAAAGAAAATAACATGAACACAAGAGACACCAGATTTACCGTGGAAACCCAATATGGGAAAAACCACCAATGTGACTAGTTACTATTTTTCACTCTTTTGAAGTGATGCACGGTTAGAAGCCAACCCAGTAAAAGGTTACAAAACACACTGTTAGGTGTGACCTTGTTAGAGGATTTAATCACCCTGCTAGGAGTGGCCTTGTAAGAGGTCTTGAAACAATTCAATAGAACTGTTACCTTGTTAGAGGATTTAAAAAATGGTTGTTAAACCAACTCGGTTAAGAGATTTTGATATCACTGCTACAATTGCTAGAGAGTAACAATGAAATAACCTGCAACTGAATTGCTGAATATAGATCTTTGTTCTGTTTCACTAGATCCTTATTGATCAACTAAATCTTTGCTGTTCCTCAAGGATATCTGACCATCCTTCCAAATTTGCACATACCTTTCTTCAAAATGATTTCTGCATGCTGTATATTTTTTATTCACCATTTGACCTTCTATATATATACCATTTCATAATCATTTAGATTGACAAGTCGGCACTAATAATTATTATAACAGTTGGCTAGGATAAAAAAACTGTGATAACAAAATTCTTTGAAAGGGCCGACCTTGCTCGGTAAACATTAATCCTAAAAATATTTCCTTCGGTGACCGAGAGAACTCGGTAACCACAACAAATTCTGTAACATCCTTTGGAGACCGAGAGAGCTCGATAACCACTAATTTCCTTTGATAACCGAGGAGGCTCAGTTAACACTATTATCCTATCATGTTTCCTTTAGACACCTGAGAGAACTTGGTAGACACTAAAAACTACTTAGCTGACCGACTGAGCTCGGTAGACACTGAGAACTGCTTAGTTGACCGAATGAACTCGGTAGATACTGAGAACCGCTTAGCTGACTGACTGAACTCAGTAGATACTGAGAGTGATAATTGATATGAAATTTGTGTGACATCAAAGACAACACATAGCTAATCTAGCAATGTCCTTCAGATAATTATATCCAACAATCTCCCTCTTTGGCATTGATGGCAACACAACATGTCATAGCACAATGAAATTTCACAGATAAACCAAGAGTAAGAAACATATCCTTAGCTTCATTCGGATTCTCATCATCTTCAAACTTCTTTCTCTGACTGAGAACTCTCCCTCTTAACTTCTCAAATTATTCTTCTTAGAAATTTCTTGAAATGACAGCAAACTCTCCCTCTTTGACAACACATGCCAAAGACAACTTACACAGTTTTGGTAAATTTCAATATACCTTATGTACTAATTCATATGCAATGATTCCCTGACTATGCTGCATCAACTAATTGATATTCAACATGTTCTAGTTGATGCATCACTAAAACTTTATTTAGTGAACCTCAAACAGGGGAGTGACCCCTAACTTGCCTCTTAGATACAAGAATGCATCCTTAGGTAGTGGCTTGGTGAAGATATCTGCAATTTGTTCTTCTGTATGAATATATTCCAATCCAATTTCCTTGTCCTGCACCAATTCTCTGACAAAGTGATATTTAATTGTAATGTGCTTGGTTTTGGAATGCATTACTGGATTCTTTGAAATATTTATTGCACTTGTATTATCACAAAACATAACAACTGGTTCTTTGATCTCAACCTTCATGCCTTCCAAAAGCTATTTAAACCATATAATATTAGAGCAATTTACTACTGCAGCAACATATTCTACTTCTGTTGTGGATTGGGATGTGCAATTTTTCTTTTTACTAGTCCAAGATACTAACCTCTTTCCAAGAAAGAATGCTCCACCACTTGTACTCTTTCTGTCATCAATGTTTCCTACCCAATCAGCATCAGTAAACACTTTTAAATCTAGATTGCCTCCAAATTTATACCACAAGCCATAATCTTCAGTTCCCCTTAAATACCTCAAGATTCTTTTGATTGCCATCATGTGATTTTCTCTGGGTTTAGCCGAGGATCTTGCCACTATTCCAACTGCTAAGGCAATGTCAGGCCTTGTGTGTACTACATACTGTAATTTTCCAATCATTGATCTATATAAGGTCTGATCTACTTCTTTTGAATCATCATCTTTGGTAAGCTTTAGTCCAGTACACATGGGTGTACCAACTAGTTTTGAATCTTCCATACCAAATTTCTTAAGTATTTCCCTGATATATTTAGACTGAGTAATGTAGATACCATTTTTGTTCTGCTGAATTTGAAGTCCAACAAAGAATTTTATCTGACCAAATGTAGACATTTCAAATTCTTTGTTCATAAGCTCTGAAAATTCTTTGCACTGATCATCATTTCCTATAAACACAGTATCATCCACAAATATTTCTACCAAAACAATTTTGTTATCTGATCCTTCTTTTATGTATAAATTGCTATTGTCATTAGCCCTTTTGAAATTAATCTAAGTAAGATAGTTATGTAATCTTTCATACCATGCTCTAGGAGGTTGTTTCAAACCATACAATGCTTTGTGTAATTTTTAGATCATATCCCTTTTGTCTGGATCAATAAAACCTTCAGGTTGCTCAATGTAGACTTCTTCCTCAAGAATACCATTGAGAAAAGTAGATTTGATATCCATCTAATATACCTTAAATCCTTTATGTGCTGCATATGCAAGTAAAGTCCTCACACCTTATAATCTTGCAACAGGAGCAAAAGTCTCTCCATAATCTATTCCTTCTTCTTGAGAATATCCTTTACATACCAATCTTGCTTTGTTTCTTGATACTTGACCATCTTCATTCAACTTATTTTTGAATACCCATTTTGTCCCAATTACATTTTTATCTTTAGGCCTAGGTACAAGAGTCCATGTCTTATTTTTCTCTATTTTCTTTATTTCTTCATTCATAGCCTCAATCCAACTTTCATTTTCTAATGCATCTTTAACATCTTTAGGTTCAAAATCAGCAAATAAACATGTACCTTTTAGTTTACTTCTTGTCATAGTACCATCTAATTTGTTTCCAATGATCTGATCTGGTTTATGATGCTTTCTGATGTACTTGGATAATATAGGTTCCTTGCTTCTTGAATGAGTTACATTGTCATCTTCTTCATCTTCAGGTTCAGATTGCTCGGGCTTGGTAGATACTTGCTCGGTAGCTTCAGACTGAGACTCGGTACTTTGTGACTCGGTTACTGTACTGGGCTCGGTAGATGTAGTCTCCTTATATGTGTCTGGAAATGTATCAGGTTCGATGTAAACAAATTTTCTATAGTCCTCTATTTCCTTTTTGCTTTCTTCTTCAATCTTTTCTGCAAACTCATCAATTCTCACATGTGCACTTTCTATGATTTTGTGAGTAGACAAATTTAGACATCTATATGCCTTACTTTTGCAAGAATATCCCAAAAATATTCCTTCATCACTTTTTACATCAAATTTTCCTTTTCTAGATTCTTTCAAGATGTAACATTTACTGCCAAATACTTTTAGGTAACTTACATTTGGTTTGTAGCCATACCATAGCTCATATGGAATATTGAATGTGTCTTTTCTCAGCTGTACTCAGTTCAAGGTATGAACTGCAGTGCTGATAGCTTCCTTCCAGTATTTCATAGCAATGTTCTTTTTAATCATTAGAGTCTTTGCACAGTCCATGATAGATCTGTTCCTTCTTTCAGCTATTCCATTCTGCTCAGGAGTTCTCGGGGCTGATACCTGTCTTTTGATTCCTCTTTCAATGAGGAAATTATTGAATTCATGGGAGATGAATTCACCACCTCTGTCTGATCTCAAGCATTTTATTCTTTTTCCTATTTCCTTTTCTACTCTTGCTAAATACCATTTGAACTTCTCAAATGCTTCAGACTTTTCTCTTAAATACATAACAGTCATCATTCTAGAATAATCATCAACAAAGAGAATAAAGAATTTTTCTCTGGTATAGCTCTCAATTCCAATAGGTCCACATAAATTAGTATGCACAATTTCCAAAATATCTTCAAATTGATAGTTTTTACTTTTGAAACTAGACTTTCCCATTTTACCAATTTGACAATTCTTGCATAGACCAACATCAAGTTTCTTCAAAGTAGGAATACCTCTTACTTTCTTGAATTTGCTTATTTTCATCATGTTGTCAAAATTTACATGACATAACCTTTTGTGCCATAACCAACTTTCTTCAATTTGAGCAATAAAACATGAGTAATCACCCAGATCAAGATAAAATAGGTTACCTTTGGTTTGTTTGCCTGATCCTATCAGTTTTCCTTTGTCATCCAGCAGTCTTGCTTTGCCATTCATGAATTCAACCTTGAATCCAATGTTGATTAGCTGTGCTACACTTAGAAGATTATGCTTTAGTCCTTCGACCCAATATGCATTATCACATATAAGTTCTTTGGTTAATGAAATTCATCCCTTTCCTTTTATACAACAGGGTTCATTATTTCCAAACCTTACATCACCACCATCAAAGTTTTCAAAGTGTTCAAACTTGGTCCTATCACCAGTCATATGATGTGAGCATCCACTATCTATAATCCATGTATCATTCTTTCTTATATGAGAGATAAGTGCTATCTCATCTTCATCATTATCAGATTCATCTTTTATAGCAATGAAAACAATTTCTTCTTCACTATCATCTAAATCTTTAGCTAAGAAACATGTTTTCTTACCTTTATCCTTGAATGATTTGAAATTTTTCTTGCCATTGTACTTGTAATTTTTCTTCTCATCTTTGCTTTGCTTGTTTGGACACCTAGCTGCAATATGACCAATTTCTTCACATGAAAAATAGATTAAGGGAGTTTTACCTCTGTATTTTCCTCTGCCTCTTGAATACTTCTTTGCAAGTAATGCTTCAATAACTTCAAGATCACTATCAGAACTTTCCTCTAATTCTTCTTCACTTTCTGATTGGATTTTCTTCCCTTTCTTGAGTGAAAGTTTGGCCTCAAAAGCTGATTCAATATTTTTAGAAGTTGGAACATAGTTGTCATAGTTATCCAGTTCAAAGGCTGTCAATCTTCCAACTAAGGCATCCAAAGTTATATTGTGATTTTCTTCACATCTTCTTTCTTGAATAGCTAAAACTCTTATTGCATAAATAGGGAGTAATGTTCTAAGAACCTTACTTATAACCGTTTCATCATCAATTTTTCCTCCAGAAGCTCTGATTGCACTAACACTTGTCTTGATCCTTTCAACATATTTTGCAATGTTTTCTTCTTCTCTCATTTTCATTTGATCAAACTGTCCTCTTAGGCTCTCTGCTTTGGCTCTCTTCACATTGTCATCACCACCATAAATTTTCTTTAGCTTGTTCCACATTTCATGAGCAGTTGTACAGTCTTTGATTTCATCAAATTCTTCATAGCTAAGAGCTGATGCAATGTCTATCATCATAGTGTTATGGTTCTTCTTCTCTGCAATGTCTTCAATAGTTAATGTGCCAGTAGGAATTGTATATTCTTGATCAATATATTTGCATCCTGAATCACCAATGGAAGCTAGATGTAATCTCATGAGACCTTGCCATGCTGAAAAGTTATTTCTGTTAAGCCTTGGAATTTCTCTTTTGTAATACATCCTGATCTTTAGCTTAGGTCCTTGAAACCCTTCCTGCAAGCACCAAAAGCTCTGATACCAATTGTTGAAAATATAGATGCAGTAACTGAGAGGGGGGGGTGAATCAGTTAACCACAAAAATATTACCACTGATCCCTTAAATATCTTAACAAATTATTTACTGTGCCACTCAGTAAATATATAGAGAAATGCTGAAAACTTGATCCTTGAAGTGTGTAATAATTAAACTGTTCTTAAGCATTCATCACTGATTAACTTACATGAATAAAGAAAATAACATGAACACAAGAGACACCAAATTTACCATGGAAACCCACTATGGGAAAAACCACCAATGTAACTAGTTACTATTTTTCACTCTTCTGAAGTGATGCCCGGTTAGAAGCTGACCAGGTAAAAGATTACAAAACACACTATTAGGTGTGACCTTGTTAGAGGATTTAATCACCCTGCTAGGAGTGGCCTTGTAAGAGGTCTTGAAACAATTCAATAGAACTGTTACCTTGTTAGAGGATTTAAAAAATGGTTGTTAAACCAAATCGGTTAAGAGATTTTGATATCACTGCTACAATTGCTAGAGAGTAACAATGAAATAACCTACAACTGAATTACTAAATATAGATCTCTATTCTATTTCACTAGATCCTTAGTGATCAATTAAATCTTTGCTATTCCTCAAGGATATCTGACCATCCTTCAAAATTTTCCCACACCTTTCTTCAAAATGATTTCTGCATACTGTATATCTTTTATTCACCATTTGACCTTCTATAAATATACCATTTCATAATCATTTAGATTGACAAGTCGGCACTAATAATTATTATAACAGTTGGCTGGGATAAAAAAACTATGATAACAAAATTCTTTGAAAGGGCCGACCTTGCTCAGTAAACATTAATCCTGAAAAGATTTCCTTCAGTGACCGAGAGAACTCGGTAACCACAGTGAATTCTGCAACATCCTTTAAAGACTGAGAGAGCTCGGTAACCACTAATTTCCTTCAATAACCAAGGAGGCTCGGTTAACACTGTTATCCTATCATGTTTCCTTTAGACACCCGAGAGAACTCGGTAGACACTAAAAACTACTTAGCTGAGCGACTGAGCTCGGTAGACACTGAGAACCGCTTAGCTGACCGACTGAACTCGGTAGATACTAAGAACCGCTTAGTTGACCGACTGAACTCGATAGATACTGAGAGCGATAATTGATATGACATTTGTGTGACATCAAAGACAACACATAGCTAATCTAGCAATGTGCTTTAGACAATTGTATCCAACACTTACTAGCCTTGAATCCTCCATACCAAAGGTTTTTAGTATTTCTTTGACATATTTAGACTATGTGATGAAAATACCTTTCTCCATCTGATATAGTTGTAAACCAACAAAGAATTTTATTTCCCCAAACATTGACATTTCAAATTCAGTTTGCATCTCATTTGAAAATTTCTTACACATGGCATCTTGTCCACCAAATATGATATCATCTAAAAAAATCTTAGCTAACAATATTCCTTTACCTTCTTCATCTTTCATGTATAGATTGATGGTGTCATTTGTCCTTAAGAATCCAATCTATATTAATTAATTGTGCAGCCTCTCATATGATGCTCTGGGAGCTTGCTTCAATCCATACAACACCTTATTCAGTTTGAAAACCATGTGTCTCTTGTTTGGATCAACAAATCCTTCAGGTTGCTCAATGTACACTTCTTTTAATATAAAATTTAAAAATGTAGACTTGACATCCATTAGGTATACCTTGAAATCTCTATAGGCAGCATATGCAAGTAGAGTTCTTACTCCTAATCTTGCTACAGGGGAAAATGTCTCCCGATAGTCTATTCCTTCTTCTTGTGCATAGCCCTTGCATACCAGCCTTGATTTGTTCCTTGTGATTTGTCCATGTTCATTAATCTTTGTTAGGAATGAATGTTAAAGCCTTTTGGTAGTCATTCAATAGCAGTGGTTGTTGCATTCATGACTATGATTGTCATTGATGTCAACACAGTGATATTCTGGAGTTTAGTAGAGAAGCAGGCACAGTTCTATTTTGTACACATGTTATATTGTAGATTGAGTTATGTGTAATTGATGATATGTTCTTTGGTGTGTTATTAGCCTATGGTTAAGAGCACAAAAATAAATTCATTTATTCATGAAAGTTATAATCATTTTGGTGGAAGCAGTGTTTTGGCAGTATTCCTGTGTAGCAGTTTTTGGTAATCAGAGGATATCTCCTAACCAGGATGGAATCTAATTCTACATAGTTAAAGGGAAGTATGAGACTCATTTTTTGTGACATGGTTCATATCACAAACTTTGAGGTCACATGATTGGGAAGTTATTGTATCTGGAAGCCGACAGTTTTATGTAATTCTGATGTAGCGTGTTGAAATTATTATTTTGTATTTGCATGCTGACTCATTTGTAATTATTTGAGTGTGGTATAAAGGAAGGAATTTTTTCCTTATTATAAGAGGATTGTAATAGTTTTGATATGAAATTATGAAAGTTGTGATGCGAATGTATGCATGAAGTGAAGAAAAGAGCTAATTCAGTGATGAAGGAAGACTTGAGAAGTACAAAGATCTAGATTTGTGATCTTGTGTAGCAGAGAGTGCAGTTTTGGCACAGTGTGAAGGAGGTAACATATTTCATATTATTCTATTGAATAATCCTAAGATCTATTGAATAGTGAGTTCAGAGATCTTGCCTTGAAGCTGTTTGGGCAGTGGGTCCTTCTGTCTTCCATAACTCCTAACAGGGTTAGAATCTTTTAACGAGGATTCAAAATCTCCTAACAGAGATTCATATGTACTAAATTTATTTCATAAGACTCCTAACAGGGTCCATCCTCTAACAAGAAACTTTCATATTATTACATCATTTTGTGGGCATCATTCCCACCGGGGTTTACTCTTTGATCAAGAGGTTCCCTAGTTAACATATCTTGTGTTATTGTGTCATTGTGTATGATTATCCTTCTATGGTTGGTTACTACATTAATTATATGGCTTAAAGCTATTGAAGTTGATATTGAAGTTAATGATGATAAATGGTTTCATTATCAGATAGCTGATTCACCCCCCCCTCTCAGTTATCTTGGTGGTCTTTACTTTCTAACAATTGGTATCAGAGCGGCAGGTCCTTGAAAGAGAAGTTTAACAACTTAAGGAGATCCATAGAAAATTTTAGGAAAGAAAGCCCTAAGTTTGATGGAGTAAATTTTGACAGATGGAAAGAAAATATGAAGACACATCTCTTGTGTTTAGGACCAAGTTATTGGTTGATTACAAAAAATGAAAGGACTATAATTGAAGAAGACATTCTTGAAACAAGTTCTAAAGATGAGGTAGATCTATTTATGTGTAATATACTTGCAAGAGAAGCACTTTTATCAGCACTTCCAAAGAATGAATATAGTTAGGTAAAAGGTTTAACTAAATCTCATGATATTTGGAAAGCTTTACATTCTACTTTTGAAGGTGATGAACATGCAAAGAAAGCTAGGTTACATAATTGGATTTGTGCATTTTAAGACATAAGAATGATGGAAGATGAATCTGTTAGAAGCTATATTGGTAGGATGTCAAAAATTGTTGTAGGAATAAAGTCTTGTGGAGGTGAAAAGATAGAGAATGAAGTAATATGGAAGATTTTGAGAACATTGACACCGGTATTCAGGTAGACTACACAAATGATTGAACAAGTGATACCTTGTACACCAAAATATTCAAGAGAGACTCTTCTTGGAAGATTGGAAGAAACAAAGATGAATTTGAGATTATTAGGAGAACTACCTAGAGTGGAGACAACATTCAGTGCTCTTAGCATCAAACCGACTTTGTCTAGAAGTACAAGTGTGAATGGAGATTATGCCAGTAGTAGCAGATCCAAATCTGATGAAGATAAGAAGATTGAAGAAGGTATTGCCTTGCTTGTGAAAAGAGAACTAGATGGTAAGAAAAATTTTAAATGTTGGACATGTCAAGAATATGGTCATTTTGCATCTAAGTGTCCTAAGAGAGTTAAGAAGTATAGGAACAATTTTAAGCCTAGAAGATCTAAAGAATGTTATTATGCAAATGATGAAGAAATTGAAGTAGGAATTGAAAGATATTTGAGTGACAGTGATAATGATAACTTTGATGACATAGGATTTGTAGCAATTAAGGAAGAAAATTTTGAATCTGATATTAAAGAAGAAAAAGCTTTAGTTTCCCAAGTTGAAAAGAAAGCTGATTGGATTATAGATAGTGGTTGTTCACATCATATGACTGGTGATAAAGGAAAATTCATAAAGTTTAACAATTATGATGGAGGAGTTGTTAGAGTTGGTAACAATGCACCTTGTTTGATTTAAAGGTATAGGATCTATTACTCTTGATGGAAAGACTAATACTGATGATGTTTACTTTGTTGATGGATTGAAACATAATCTTTTGAGTGTTGGACAGTTAGTGGATAAAGGATATCAAGTTTGGTTTACTGAGAAAACTTGTGTGATTAAGGATAAAGATGGAAATCTAATTGGAACTGGATCTAGAACCAAAGGTAATGTATTTCAGTTGAACCCTACTAAGATGACATGCTTGATGACTAAGATTGATGACAGTTGGTTATGGCATAGAAGGTTTTGTCATATAAACTTTGATAATATTGTGAAAGTGAGTTCTACACTTGTAGTAAGAGACTTACCTAAGATTATGAAGCCTACTAACATGATTTGCAAGGAATGTGTGATGGCTAAGCAGAAAAGGAGTTCATTTCCTAGCAAGAAGTTCAAATCTATAGAAAAGTTGGAGATTGTTCATACAAACTTGAGCAGTCCTACTAGGACTAGAGGATTCTATGGAGAAAGGTATTTTAGGATTCTTGTTGATGATTTTACAAGAATGATGTGGATTGCATTTTTGAAAGAAAAATTTGAAGCATTTGATAAGTTTAAGGTCATGAAGAATAAAGAAATTGAGAATGGATTGTTAGTTTTGGTTATTTTTGTTGATGACATTCTTTTTGGAGGAGAAGATGAAGCTAGTGACAAATTTGCTGATGAAATGAAGACATAATTTGAAATGAGTATGATTGGAGAAATGAAATACTTTTTGGGATTACAAATAATACAAAACAAAGATGGTATCTTTATAAGTCGGACAAAGTACTTGAATGATTTGTTGAAAAGATTCGGTATGGAGAATTGTAAACTAGTTGGAACACCTATGGTTATAAGACATAAAATATCTAGTAAAGATGAGACTCCAGAAGTTGAGAAAAAGAAATACAGATCTATGATTGGTGGATTGCAGTACTTGACACACACTAGACCAGATATACAACATTCAGTTGGGATGGTAAAAAGATTTCAAGCTAAACCTAGAGAGTCACATTATGAAGCAGTAAAAAGGATATTGAGATATCTTAGAGGCACAATGGACTATGGACTATGGTATGAAAATTCTGATGATTTTATCCTATGTGCATATACTGATGCTGATTGGGGAGGTAGCATTGATGACAAGAAAAGCACCAGTGGTGGAGCCTTTTTTCTTGGAGGAAGATTAGTTTCTTGGTTGAGCAAAAAGTAGAATTGTATCTCACAGAGTACAGTAGAAGTAGAATATGTAGCAGTAGCAAACAATTGTAATCAAATAATATGGATGAAGCAGATGTTGATGGACATTGGAATCAAGTTTGATGAGCCTATTGTCATATATTGTGACAATACAAGTACAGTTAGTATGTCTAAGAATCCAATTTTACATTCTAAAACAAAGCATATAGAGATCAAGTATCATGTTGTAAGAGAGAAAGTTGCAGATAAAGAAGTCAGACTAGAGTACATAAGCACAAAGGAGTAGATAGCAGATATATTTACTAAGCCTTTGCCTAAGGATACATTTGAGTATCTGAGAGGTATGCTTGGGGTTATGCCCCAACCTACTTTTGAGTAATGATTCATTTGGTTGCATCCGTCCAATGGTTATGACCCTATCTATTTTATGGATTGGATGTTGGTACTTCCTCTATGGGGGAGTATGTGTATCTGAGCTGAGTCATTGAGGACTCTTGTGAATGTATTTTCTGAATAGTGTCTTTTGACATTGAGCTATTGTTTGACATAGTGATAGAATTTCTATCATTGATGTCAATGGGGGAGAGAATCATGAAAAATATTGAGGAAACATTGAGGAACTACATTTGTTGAGAGATTGAATAGGATAACGAAGCAAGATTTGATTGATGATGAGTAGCAGTGCAGTTGAGTAGCAGTGATTGGATTTTTGGAACATTGGACATTTTTTCATCTATGTTGTAATTAATGCCAATGGGGGAGATAGTTAGGAATGAATGTTGAAGCCTTTTGGTAGTCATTCTGTAGCAGTGGTTGTTGCATTCATGACTATGATTGTCATTGATGTCAACACAATGATATTCTAGAGTTTAGCAGAGAAGCAGGCACAGTTTTGTTTTGTGCACATGTTATATTGCAAATTGAGTTATGTGCACTTGATGATATGTTATTTGGTGTGTTATTAGCCTATGGTTAAGAGCACAAAAATAAATTCATTTATTCATGAAAGTTATAAGCATTTTGGTGGAAGCAGTGTTCTGGCAGTATTCCTGTGTAGCAGTTTTTGGTAATCGGAGGATATCTCCTAACCAGGATGGAATCTGATTCTACGCAATTAAAGGGAATTTTGAGACTCATTTTTGGTGATGTGGTGCATAGCACAAACTTTGAGGTCACATGATTGGGAAGTTATTGTATCTGGAAGCTGACAGTTTTATGTAATTCTAATGTAGCGTGTTGAAATTATTATTTTGTATTTGCATGCTAACTCATTTGTAATTATTTGAGTGTGGTATAAAGGAAGGAATGTTTTCCTTGTTATAAGAGGATTGTAATAGTTTTGATATGAAATTATGAAAGTTGTGATGCGAATGTATGCATGAAGTGAAGAAAAGAGCTAATTCAGTGATGAAGGAAGACTTGTGAAGTATAGAGATCTGGATTTGTGATCTTGTGTAGCAGAGAGTGCCATTTTGACACAATGTGAAGGAGGTAACATATTTCATATTATTCTATTGAATAATCCTAAGATCTATTGAACAGTTAGTTCAGAGATCTTGCCTTGAAGCTGTTTGGGCAGTGGGTCCTTCTGTCTTCCATAACTCCTAACAAGGTTAGAATCTTTTAACAAGGATTCAAAATCTCCTAATAGAGATTCATATGTATTGAATTTATTTTATAAGACTCCTAATAGGGTCCATCCTCTAACAAGGAACTTTCATATTAGTACATCATTTTGTAGACATCATTCCCACCGAGGTTTACTCTTTGATCAAGAGGTTCCCTAGTTAACATATCTTGTGTTATTGTGTCATTGTGTATTATTATCCTTCTATGGTTAGTTACTGCATTAATTATATGGTTTAAAGCTGTTGAAGTTGATATTGAAGTTAATGATGATAAATGGTTTAATTATCAGATAACTGATTCACCCCTCCCCTCTCAGTTATCTTGGTGGTCTTTACTTTCTAACAAGCTTGTTTCTAAATACCCATTTTGTTCCAATGACATTTTTTTTTCTGGTCTCGGCACCAGAGTCTAGGTATCATTCTTTTCTATTTGGTCTATCTTCTCATTCATGGCTTGAATCTATTCTTCATTTTCTAGTGCCTCCCTTGTTGTATTAGGCTCGAATTCACACAATAAACATGTAGGATTTCTTAACTTGCTTCTAGTTAGAACTCCAGTTTCTTTGTCTCCAATGATTTGTTTAGGCTTGTGATGTCTCCTTACATACTGTGCCAACATAGGTTCTACTTTATTTTCTCCTTGCTCTTCAAGTTCATTTTTCTCTGCAAATTCATCAACCTTTAAATTTACACTTTTCACAATTTTGTTAGTGTTAGAGTTCAAACACTTGTAAGCTTTACTCTTTGTGGAATAACCTAGGAATATGCCCTCATCACTTTTAGCATCAAAATTTCCATTCCTATAATCTTTTAGTATATAACATTTTCTCCCAAAAATTCTAAAGTATTTTACATTAGGTGCATACCTGTGCCATAACTCATAAGGTGTAACATTTGTACCTTTTTTGATATGTACTCAGTTTAGGGTATAAATAGTTGTACTTACAACTTCTTTCCAGTACTTGTGTGAAACATTATTTTCAATCATTAGTGTACTTGCACAATCCATGATAGAGTTGTTCCTTCTCTCTACTATACTATTTTGTGGAGGTGTTCTAGGTGCATAAATATATCTCTTGATTCCTCTATCATTACAGAATAGATTGAACTCATTTGATATGAATTCTCCACCTCGGTCAAATCACAGACACTTCAAGTTCCTACCTGTCTCCTTTTCAACCTTACCCAAATACCACTTAAATAACTAAAATGCATCAAAAATTTCTTTTAAAAACATTACAAACATCATCCTAGTATAATCATCAACAAACAGAATAAAGTATCTAGCACCACAATAGCTTTGTACACACATAGGTCCACAAAGTTCAGTATGAACCAAATCTAAAACATTTTCAGAAGTAAAAGTCTTTCTCTTGAAACTAGACTTTGTCATCTTACCCAACTGACATTGTTTGCACATTACATTATTAGGTTTCTTCAATCTCAGTAGTCCTCTCACTTTCTTCTTTTTACTAATATCTACTAGATTGTCAAAGTTAACATGACATAACTTCTTATGCCATAACCATATATCATCAAGTTGTGCAATCAAACATGTCTCCTCAGATAGGTCTAGATAGAACAAATTACCTCTTGTTTGTTCTCCACTTCCAATCAATTCACTAGTGGCATCAAATATTTTAGCCTTTATGTGATAAAATTTCACTCGGTAACCAGTGCTATAAAGTTGTGCAACACTTAGCAGATTATAGTTAAGACCTTCAACCCAATAAGCATTTTCACAAGTGATCTTATTAGTCAGCTTAATTAATCATTTACCCTTTATAGGGCATGGTGCATCATTACCAAACTTAACACTTCTACCTTTGTAATGATCTAGGGTATCAAACTTACTTTTATCACTAGTCATGTGGTGTGAGAAACCACTATCAATAATCCATTTGTCACCTTTTCTCACATAGGATACAAGTGAAATTTTCTCATCTTCATCAGACTCATCTTTCATGGCAACATATACTACTTCAATTTCAAAATCATCATTATTAGTGTCAGTTTCTTCTTCAGCAATGTAGCAAGATTTCTTACCTTTATCTTTGTAGTCCTTGTACCTTCGGTAACCTCTGTTATCTCTCTTATCCTTATATTTTCTATCTTTCTCCTCATCCTTGTCATCCCTATCCCGATATCTTGTAGCTATATGACCAACTTGTTTACATGAGAAACATATGATAGGAAGTTTACCTTTATACTTGCCTTTTCCTCTTTTCAATCTTCTGGCCATAAGAGCTTCAAGATCCTCCAGTTCATCATCAGATGTGTCACTATCACTTTCACTCTCACTGATGCATCTTTATTTTTCTTTCTTAGACTTATTCAAAACCATTTGTGACTTAAATGTAGATTCAACATTAGCAATAGTGAATTTATCATAATTAGAAAGCTCAAAACTAGTAAGCTTACCAACAAGACTTTCCAATGTTAGAACATTACCAAGATTACATCTAGTTTCTTAAATTGCTAAAATTTTGATGGCATAAATAGGATGCAAAGTTCTCAATACTTTTCCAATAACAGTCTCATCATCAATAGTTCCATTACCTCCTCTAATAGCATTTACAACCTCTTTGATCCTACCACAATATTGAGAAATATTCTCACCTTCTTACATTTTCATTTCATCAAATTTACCTCTCAGGATTTCAAATTTTGCCCTTAGTACATTCACATCATCACCATAGATGTTTGCAAGAGTGTCCCACATTTTATTTGCATTTGTGCAATATTTAATGAATTCAAATTCAAGATAGCTCAAGGCAGATGCAATCTCCAACATTGCTTGATTATGCTCTTATTTAGCTCTCATCTCCTTAGTAGTCAAAGGTGCAACAAGTGTAACATAGTCATGTTTAATATAATACTTCATTGAGTCACCAATACTAACTAGATGCAGTTTCATTGGACTCTACCATGTAGGGAAGTTCTCCTTATTCAGCTTTGGGACCTCCTTCTTATACATCCTAATCATTTACTTCAAGTACCTTTAAACTTGTTCTCTGTGAGCACCAACAACTCTGATACCAATTGTTAATATGATTTAGAACAACATAGAGGGGGGGGTGAATCAGTTGTTCTCAGGTCTAGATATATAAAATAAACTTTTAAACAATTCAACAACTCAAATCTAACAGCCAACAGCTACTCGGTCATTACAGAATGTATACCAGAAATATATAATAGTGCAATCCACTATCCAATAGTATTTAACTTGCAAAACATAAAAATGTTCAAACCAAAACATTCACACAAGTATTGACACCAGGGTTTATAGTGGAAACCCAATTTGACAAAAACCACTTTGTAACATGTTACTACTATTTTCACTCTTCTAAAGTGAGCTTTGTGAAAATCCAACCCTGTCAAAGGTTTACAAACACACTGCTAGGTGTGACCCTGTTAAAGGATTTCAACCACCCTGTTAGGAGTGTGCCTTGTTAGAGGACTTAAGTACATTCCATTATAATGCAACCTTGATTAAAGGATTTATACAATGACTATTAGGTCAACCTTGATTAAAGGATTTAAACTGATACAATGGTTAGAAAGTAACAAGAATGTTTGATCTGAAAAAATACAAATCACTTTGAAAATAATAGATCCAATTCTTACATACATATGTTGGCTTACTGATTGAGATCCATTTCCATCTCCATCATTGATCTTCTTAGAAATCCCCTCAAGCAATCACAACTCCTTCTCCTTCAGCCTTTCCTTCTTATTCAATCAATAACAACAACTCCAACATACTACTTCAACCTCACACTTAGGTTTCCTTAATACCTCTTCGATAGGTAGGTCCATCTTTTGCCGCTTAATCTCCTTCGTAGGTCTTAGGGTTAGGTCAGATTCATCGAATCCTTCCAAAATTATGTTCTTCATCCATCCTTCTAGAAAAATCTCTAATCTCTTTATGGAATCACAATAAAATGGTTTACTATGCATTAAATGCTCCATACATCCAATAAATAAAGTCAACATGATTTACATAATCCAAGAATTCAACTATGTCGGCTAGGAATCTGAATTCTTCCTCAAATGTAAATTACTGATGCTCGGTCAATACTGTGTTCAACTCCTCGATCATCACTGCGTAGCTCGGTCATCACTCGAAACTATTTCCCTTGGCTAATGTTGTCTCCCTCGGCAATAAACTGATGTTTGGTCAACACTAAATTTACTCGGCATATACTTGCTCGGTCAACACTAACATCACTTGGCTTAAACTAGATTTCTTCACTTCTACTTGGTTAAGCCTACTTGTTTAGTCTTGCTTCTTACTTAGATAAATAATACATTATCTTATAATTGTGCCACATAATCAAGTACACATTGAAGTATCAAATAACTCAACCTTTCTCTAGGTTCTATTTTTATCACCCTTTCCCTAATCCTTCTCAACAATCAAATAGATATAGTACTTTCTTAGATAGAAACAGTCTTACTAGTTAAGGTTTGACATCAATGACAATACAACAATTGCTTCAATTTTAGTTTCCAACAATACATAGGGAGAGACATAAAATGTGTATATATGTGTATGATGGAGAGAAATAAATAGAGAGATAAAGAAGATGGGAGGAGATAAATATAGAGAAATCCATGGAGGTAGAGAGGTATAAAGGTTCAAAGAGAAGAGGAAGAGACAAATAAATATAGATAATGAGATAGAGTGATAGAGACAGATGAATAATGTTACTCCTAAGAGCATTTGGAGTTGTCATTAGTATCATTCATTCATACAATTGGTAAATAGAGAAAAAGTTCAGTCGGTCATAACTACAAGCATAGTCACTGAGCATAGAGATTATCAGGTACAGTGGTCACCAAGCACACAGGATTAATGAACACTAGTATAATACCGAGGAAGATACACAAAATATTACCGAGTAATCCAGAGTTGACATAAAAGTTTGGAATGACACATAAATCAAGGTGAACAATTTTTACCAAGATAGAAAATGGTTTACGAAGATTGAGGTTAATATTAAATACAGATGTAATCATTTAATGATTGGTGATCTTTATGTAATGATGATCTAGGTTATTCATTTGGACCATTGATCTTAGGTTTTCTATATATTGTCACAACCCTAATTAGATCAAATAATTTTGATATAAGAATTGTAAAGATGTCAGTTTTATCAAGAGAACAAAGACATGAAGTAGCTGCCATTGTGAGACATCTGAAGATCTAACAAGGTTATGTTGAAAGGATTTGACAGAGTATTGAGTTTATCAAAAATAGTTCAAAGGCTACCAAGCAGTACAAAAGGACACATTCAACACAAGGTGATTTCTTAATTCTACTTAAAGGATCTGATATTCAACAAAGTTAGTTACTATCTACAAATCAATTTCACTATTACTCTCTAGAAATTGTGACAGATAAAATATCCTAATAGAGTAGGCTTAACAATCTTATGTAAAATCTTTTAACCAAGTTCACACTTGAAGAGTGTTGGTAAAATCATCTAACCAGGTAGATCTAGCTGATCTTTTATGTTACTCCTAGTAGGGTTGTTAGAATAATTGAGAGGTGGGTGAATCAATTATCCATAGTCCCAAATAAAAAAATGTATATCCAAAAACAATTTAAACAAATTTCTGCAGCTCGATAACATAGAATAGTAAACTATCTGTGATTTTACCGATTACTAGTTAATAACTTGTAGTAACTATTGATCAAATAAAATATGCCACATGTAAAGTATGATATCCAACAATCATCACAATCAACACATAATGCAAGAGATTTAACATGGAAACCCTATAAAGGGAAAAACCACCTGGGACCGACAACCCAAAATTGTTCACTCTTCTGAATTGAGGTCAGTGAAGACCCAATCCTGTTAAAGGTTACAAAACACACTGTAATGTGTGACCTTGTTAGAGGATTTAACACTAACTATTATCATCCAACCAGCATTCACTATGGGGTTGATAGGAGAACAAATGTACATTCTATGAATGACATTACAAGACTTTCTAGTCTACTCGGTTAAGAGATTTATCTGATTACAATGGTTAAACTGTAATAGAAGGTGATCTAATTACAATACAACTTGATTTGTAGATGTACAGATCTATATTATGCTCATTCAAATCCTTTGATCAATATATCAATTATGTTCAACAATATTTAGTAACTTACTGTCTCTTGGTTATAGCTTTCTGACGCTTGGTAATCTTTGCGGTTTGGTTCTCCTTAACTAGTTTGATCAGGCATGCATGAAGCTTGTTCACACGATATCTCTGCAGTATTAGATTTCCTCTGGCATGAGTTTCATAATGAAACCCTAGTCTCTTAAATAGACAAGTAAACTATTTTCTTTTCATCCACCAGATTTTTCCACTTAATCTCCTTCATTGGTTTTGCTACTTAAACCTTCCTCGGTTGATGTGTCAGTAACATGTTTCAAATCTGTCCTTTAGATCTTCCTTGAATTTTGATAGTCATTGATCTCATAAAAAACTTTTTCTTTCCACCTTGTTATCATACACTTTACAGCTCATCAAATTCTGAATTAATTAATCTAATTAATCTACTTAATATAATTAATCTAATTAATCTACTAAAGTAATTTTTCAAGTAATTTTGCAAGTAGGGCTAGAAGTAGTAAGGTAACAAGAGATTGAATAAAATTGATGAAAAGAAACCTAATGGACATATGCTAGCATCACACCACCATGCAAATTAAATAACCAAGAAGATGAAGAAACCCACAAAATAGAGATCGGATCACGTCACAATCTTTAGTTAAATGGATGCAATCATCAATAAAATCAAACAAACGCAGACGTAGAATAAGCCAAAAATCATTAGATCACGAAGCCACCATAGATGTGTGCACATGTGAGACAAGTTAATCTTCAAGCACCAAAGAATAATCTTCTCGGAAATTCATCACAACACAACAATGCAATATCAACAAACATCGAACTAATAGATCGCAGACTTAAAACCATTAAACAATCAATTGGCTCTTTGAAATAAAAGAATGAGCAATTCACACATTCATAAATTTTGCATAGATATCAAAAGCATCACACCATGAATGAAACACCAATTCTATGTATTGTATTAATGATCAAGTTGACCCTCATTACATCATTTTATTACAATTTATAGAGCCACACTCTTATTTTCGCAGCTAGGGTTTGGCTGCCTCTAAAACTTGAAAATGAAACTAAACTAGAGATTGTTGGAATTAGGAGAGATAGGTACTAAGAGGGGATGGGTGAATCAGTGTCTTCAAAAACTTTAGATACAAAACCTTTATGATCTATGACTGAATACTGTGATAACCGATCTCAATAACTTGAATCTAATTGCATAAGTCAATCATCTAGTTAACTTAAGAAAGTAAACAATATGAAATTAATATGACAATCACATAACATAAGTATTTTGGTAACATAGAAACCCTTTTTAGTGTATGCACCCTAAAATGGTCGCCTAGAATTTGGGCCCCCATTTAGCAATTTATCATATCTCTGAATCAATATTTTCAAAAATCAACATTTTTCAATTATATCAATTTCCTTGATCAAATCCTATTTTATCATTTTCGATTATTCTTTGGGCTAACCATTTTATCCTAAAGTCTCTATTTATTAAAAGGAATATTTCCTCCCCTTTTATTAAATAAAAAGCCCCCACCTTTTCCTCTTATCCTAAGTTGCACAAATAAAGCATTATTCTTATTTTACAAAAAGGAGAAAAGCACTTTTGTCTCATATGGACACAAAAGTCAACTCTTATTTTCTCATTGGAGGATATTTGTGCACATGAATTTCTCCTCTTTGATGCTCCACCATTGATTAAAATTTTTGCCTCTTAATCTCCATAGTCCATTTCTCCTCATTTCTTATAAAATAAGAGCTCTCTTCCTCATTCTAGGTCATTCTCTTTTATGCTAATTTTATGTTGTAGGTTTTCTAGGTTATTTGGAGCTCTTTGAAGACATTCTTGCATCCAAGCTTTGAAGACATTGTTGTTGCATCTCATTTAGTTTACTTTCATAGTTGCATAATCATGGCATTCTTAGTATATATTTCCTTTATGCAATAGATTAATCTCACATAGCCTAATTAGGAAGGTTGTAATCCTTGAACTTTCCTTTCATAGTCTAGCTTGTACTTTCCTTTCATAGATTAGATTTCCTTTCAAGCATTGCATTGTTATCATTTAGCTTAGCTTGCATCTTCATTCTTAGTTTACTTGCATTGCATTTTCATTTTGATTCTTGGAGATATTGGCATTCTTTCCCTTGTCTTCCCTTGAATCTCTCATTGTGTGGTTGACTAGCAAGGTCATTAGCTTCATAGCTCTAGCTGAGAAAAATTTTATAATTTTGTAACTCCATACAAAGAGAGAAATGGATTGATTTTTGAGACCTCATTCTTGAGTGTTCTTGATTGTAAGGATTCATAGAAGTGCACTACTTTTGTGTGTACATTTCTGGCACCCCACGGTGGGCACCAAAAATATACACACAAAAGTAGTGCACTTCTATGAATCCTTACAATCAAGAACACTCAAGAATGAGGTCTCAAAAATCTATCCATAGCTCTCTATGTATGGAGTTGAAAGATTGTAAAATTTCTCTCAGCTAGAGCTATGAAGCTAATGACCTTGCTAGTCAACCACACAATGAGATATTCAAGGGAAGACAAGGGCAAGAATGCCAATATCTCCAAGAATCAAAATGAAAATGCAATGCACGTAAACTAATAATGAAGATGCAAGCTAAGTTAAATGATAACAATGAAATGCTTGAAAGGAAATCTAATCTATGAAAGGAAAGTACAAGCTAGACTATGAAAGGAAAGTACAAGGATTACAACCTTCCTAATTAGGCTATGTGAGATTAATCTATTGCATAAAGGAAATCTATACTAAGAATGCCATGATTATGCAACTATGAAAGTAAACTAAATGAGATGCAACAACAATGTTTTCAAAGCTTGGATGCAAGAATGTCTTCAAAGAGCTCCAAATAACCTAGAAAACCTGCAGCATAAAATTAGCATAAAAGAGAATGACCTAGAATGAGGAAGATAGCTCTTCTTTTATAGGAAATGAGGAGAAATGGACCATGGAGATTAAGAGGCAAAAGTTACTAATCAATGGTGAAGCATCATAGAGGAGCAATCCATGTGCACAAATATCCTCCAATGAGAAAATAAGAGTTGACTTTTGTGTCCATATGAGACAAAAGTGCTTTTCTCCTTTTTGTAAAATAAGAATAATGCTTTATTTGTGCAACTTAGGATAAGAGGAAAAGGTGGGGGATTTTTATTTAATAAAAGGGGAGGAAATATTCCTTTTAATAAATAGAGACTTTAAGATAAAATGGTTAGCCCAAAGAATAATAAAAAATAATAAAATAGGATTTGATCAAGGAAATTGATATAATTGAAAAATGTTGATTTTTGAAAATATTGATTCGGGGATTTGATAAATTGCTGAATGGGGGCCCAAAGTCTAGGTGACCATTTTAGGGTGTATACATTTGTCCCTCTTTGACTAATGTGTGATCATTCTGGGAACACATGCAGTAAAAAAAGAATTGAAATGTGAGATCGATCTGCGATCACAAAACAACTCAAATGTGTGTTCATTTTGGGAACACATCAGGACAAAGATATGCAAAAGCTGAAAGACAAGACCAACACCATCACTGCTAGGTGCAAATCAAGCCTTAGAAAAAACTATCACCATCACTGCTAGGCAATAATCAAGTTTGAAAAATAGGAAATAAAGATTGAAAGACAAAATCACCACCGTCCCTGCTAGATGATAATCAAGTCTCAAAATAAGAATCTCAAGTTGAGCTGAATGATAAAGCTGAATCAAAGATTAAAGCTAATAGGTACTACCCCCTTGGAATTGAAATCAAAATAAAGTAGAGGAGAATAGGAAATTGATAAACTTGATGAAGTCACTAGAAATCATAATCGAAGAATAGGGTAACAAGATAACCATCAAGCAGTGAAAACATGCCCTAGTTTGACCAAGTCAAACATAGAAAAATGAAGTGAGTGATAAGGAATGATAGACTAGGAGTTTGAAAGAGATGGGGGGGAAGAAATGAAGATGCCCCAACAAAGATCGAAGGATCAGGCCTCAAATGATCAACCAACTTCGCAGATGAGGGTGAAATTTTGAAATGCGATTTTGATTATCAAGATTAACTCGGATTTCAATTTTGAGTTTGAAAACGGATCTAGGATTACAACTTTCCTAATTAGGCTATGTGAGATTAATCTATTGCATAAAAGAAATCTATACTAAGAATGCCATGATTATGCAACTATGAAAGTAAACTAAATGAGATGCAACAACAATGTCTTCAAAGCTTGGATGCAAGAATGTCTTCAAAGAGCTCCAAATAACCTAGAAAACCCACAACATAAAATTAGCATAAAAGAGAATGACCTAGAATGAGGAAGAGAGCTCTTCTTTTATAGAAAATGAGAAGAAATGGACCATGGAGATTAAGAGGCAAAAGTTTTAATCAATAGTGGAGCATCAAAGAGGAGCAATCCATGTGCACAAATATCCTCCAATGAGAAAATAAGAGTTGACTTTTGTGTCCATATGAGACAAAAGTGCTTTTCTCCTTTTTGTAAAATAAGAATAATGCTTTATTTGTGCAACTTAGGATAAGAGGAAAAGGTGGGGGATTTTTATTTAAATTAGCTTTGTCCTTTAAATTTAGCATTTCCGTCATATTTTTGACAATTTTTGGACATTATTCACGGTCTATGGGTTTTCTGTCTCAGTGTATCATGTGATAATTCTAGGAATATTGTGCAATAGTTCTCTGTATACATGAGCGATACTTCACCTGTCGGAAGTATTGCCCTCCTATTTCAAGAACTGTCGCCTAGGCTCGGATGAAATATTGCCTGGGTATAGAGAAGAGTATCACTCAGACTAACATTATCACACCAGTATAGTGAGAAGTGTTGCATGATAATTTTGGTGTCTGTAGTCTATTTCTGTACCCGATAGTGAGCCTTTTTGAGGTTTGTTGGCCGAATCTTGATTTAGTTAACTTGTTGTTTCTATTTCCTGCACTTAGACATAATTAATTCGCATAGTTGTACTCAGTTTCTTGCACCTTCATTTGGATTTTTGATTTAAAAAGAGCCTCTCATGTGTTTGGCTTGAATGTTTACTTGCTTTCATAGGCACATCTCTTTTATGCTCTTAATGCTGAATGAAATAACATAGATTTATTTTTGCAAGTTTGTGTAAGTGAATGCTTTTTGGTTTCCAATATCAAATACCTCATTGAGTGATTGGGGGCATGGATTCATTCCTTGTTTACATAGGGAGTTAAATGCACCACTTTGTGGACTCACTCTATGTTTATTTGGAAAGTTAAATATTCCATTGATTCAACCCTTTTTCATTTGTGAGTAGTATTGATAAGCAACTTTAGAATACTTTTGATTGATCTTGTTAGCTAAATTGAGTGTTGGACTCGCTTATTTCTAATCGCCCCTCATTACCGCCCTTTGGATGCAAGGTCAGCATTCATACATAGGGGAGGGGTATACTTGAAAAGAGCGTTAAGTGTTCCACAATGTTTCCCCCTTTTTATGCTTTCTTGATCTCATTAGTTTTCTAAGGTGTGGACTCACCTTGAATTTGTGTGAGGAGTTAAATGTTCCACTTCTTTGGACTCACTTCACACTCACTTGAGGAGTACTTTTGATTGAGCTTGTTAGCTAAATTAGGTGTTGGACTCACTTATTTCTAATCACCCCTCATTACCACCTTTTGGATGCAAGGTCAACATTCATACATAGGGGAGGGGTCTACTTGAAAAGAGTGTTAAGTGTTCCACAAAGTTCTCCCTTTTATGCTTACTTGATCTCATTAGTTTTCTAAGGTGTTGACTTGCTTTGAGTTTGTGTGAAGAGTTAAATTTTCCACTTTTTGGACTCACTTCACACTTACTTGGCGAGTTAAGTGTTCCACCTCTAATGCTTTAAATACTTTTGATAGTGGATTGCTCGGAGATAATTGGATTTTGGATTGTTCTAACCTTGTTGGGATAACAAGTAGTGCTTGTAGGTGCTCTCATTGCTTGAAATATTTTGCTAAAAAAATGCATGTCAAAGCTTCAAATGCACAAGGGCTACTAATGGTTTTTGTAGGGCTACCCAAAGCATAAAAACCCAAATCAAGTGCTTATTTAATTGCTTTCTTTATTGAGTGTGAAATATACTAGTTGTTTCATTTCATAGGCACTTAATATCTTGTTGTAGGAATTCTTGGGTGGTAGGAGAAGTATGCTCTTCACCCTTGTGGTGAACCAAAAAATCTTGACCCATCTTTGGATTTTGAAAGCAAGAGGGCAATTGAATCTTTGCTTGGTGTGTTTGGGAGAAAGCTTTGAGATAAGGGGAGTATGCTCTTCACCCTTGTGGTGAGACAAAATCTTTAAATCTCATAAGTTGATCCATTTTTGTTTAGATTGTTAGAATCTTTTAGCAGGCCTGCTCTTGAGAAATCAAGAGGAACGACCCACCAAGTGGGGACAAGCTTATTGCCGACTACTCCGACCCACTATAAACTCAAGGCTATCGAGGACACAAAACCTTGGTAGATGTAGTGCTTGTCTTCTCTTGATGTGAGTAGTTATGGGATTGTGACCATGAGGAAAGTATTGAGCAAGAATGCTTAAGGTACTCTTGAGGCCGTGAGGTCCCAGTCCTTTATGAGGAGCAAGAGGGGTACTACGAACGGAAGCCCTTACTAAGAACCATAGATAGAGGCCACCCTATTTTGCGGCTTAGCTTCTTGGTGCAAGGATTGATCCAAGTGGAATAACCCAGATCACCCCAAGATTACTCACCATATGTGTTCCTTTGGTTGTGTCTTTGGCACTTCCATGACAAAGCCAATATCTATTGTGGGCAACCACTTTGTGTGAGGCAAGGGAGCATCAAGTGTGGGCCAAGTTGTTAAGTATTGATCCTTGAATTTCTAGGATAGATATTGCTTGAAGTGTCTTCGATTGTGTAATACCAGTGTTAACGTTCTTGAACATTCAAATAATCGGTAGACTCATAAGGTGTTTTTTTAAATTTTGATATCACAAGTGTTTGTTTTGGCAAGGTTGCTTTTGCCCTTGTTTCAAGTGCTTGAAGAAACGTTTGATCCTATACTATTTGCAAACCTGTCAAATTTCTACTATCATTATGATTGGAATCAAAAAATCAACCCTCAAACTGAAAACTTTGATCAAATAGACCCAAAAATGCAAATTTTACATAGTTCTAGTCAAGAGTTGAACAATTCTGCAATAGTATTGCACACCTTGCTGAGAAATATCATGCGATAGTTCACCCCTGTTGGACTATCACCCGACCTACCTAGCGTTTATCACCAGACTATTGTGAGATCTATTGCCTGGTGAAAGGTGAAATATCACCTCAATGAGAAATATCGCCTGGTTTGCCTGGAAAGTGTCACCTGAAAATTTTTTGCTGTATACCTGGTTTCAGTCATTTCACAGTTGCTTTTAGTTGGCTGGGTCTTTAGCAAAGTAACTTATCTTGCTCCTGGAAGCTTGTCTTTACCCTAAATTTCTATTTTAGCCCTCTAGGGGTGGTGTCATTTGATTTACAAAGTCACCTTGGGAAGAATTGTCAAGTTAGAAGATTATTCCTATTGAGAAAGTATATCTCTAGAATTGTTAGTAACATTCTTGGAGAATTCTGGTACTCTTTTTGTCCAAATCATTTCCATTCAAATTCAATTTTAATTATACAATTTGGCTGAGTCCATTCTCCTAGTTCAAATGTGAAAGGATATTGATCCTTTGATTTTAGCACCTCTTTGACAGTGTTGGTAACGCCATTTGCAATTTCTATCTTTCCATCTCTTTTGGGACATTAGAGAACTTTAATTATCCTAGTTTGGTGATTGACACTTTGAGAGGTCACTTTATCTTCAAGAATCCTTTTCTTTCATGTCAGTTACAAAAAGGTACCAAGTGAGTCAAGGAAAATGACCCCCGATTCTCTTTAATCAGTTACCCTTAGTTAAGACTCATCAATAGTGAAAAGAAAAAGAACCCCTTTTCGATCAATCCCCTAAAAGTGAGTCTGAGGTTTGTTTTGACCCAAAGAGTAATCCCAATGAATTGAGTACCTCTTTAGCACCTAGTTCCTCAAATATGGATATGAGTTATACCTTCACTAGACAACAAAGAGAAGCAATGAATCAAACTCTTAATGACATGTTCCAATGACATAGGGGTGACGCGATGTCTGTTGGGTCTTCTTCTAATAGTCCACCTGGATCACCACCTATCAACACAAGGTATCTAGATGCTCATCAAAGAGCTGAGAAACATCATAGGCAAGCTCACTCAGATGCATAGTCACAACATGAAGACCAAAATAATGAGTCTGGTGATGCCCATATCAATGCAACTAATGTATCCAGACATTCAAGACAACCTTCTCCACTTAGAGACACCTCACGATACACAAGCGATAGGTTGAAGCACATTCAGAGGGAGAAACAAGCTTTCTTAGATGAACAAGCTGCTAAGAAAGAAAGGTTCAAACAATTAGAGGATGAGGAACGAGATTTGCTAGACATAAGGAGAAGAGCCGCACAAGAAGAACAAGATAGGCTCCTAGCGCAACAACTCCATGATCAATTCAACAATAGGGGTACCAACAGTAGAACCAACTCTCCACCATCTACTCCCTCACCAAGTCTAAGAAGAAGGTCAAGGAGCCCATCAAGATCACCTAGTCCTAGAGGAAGAAGGACTTCTCAGTATAACCATCATAGGAGACAATCACCTCCTAGATATTCAAGACAACCCTCCCAATGAGCTCATCAAGGCTCTCAACATGGAGGAAGTAATGCCAACTTTGACACTATTGATTTTATGAAAATGCAACAAGAACCATCCTTCCACAAATATGTAGAGAAGTATGTGGAGCAAAATAAGGATCAGTTCTTGGAAAGTCTAATCAATAAGGGTGCAAAAGTCCCATACAACTTTTATGTGGACCAAAAGATTAAGAAGCAAAACCCTTCAACTGATGAGGTGATTAGGCAGATGCAAAAGACTATGGAGAAAATGATGGCTCCTAAGAGTTCCTTCAACTTGGATTCTATATGTCCTAATCCCATTGACAAAAGTGTGGTTATGGTAGATTTTCCTAGAAAGGTTGAAATCCCCACATATGACAAATATGATGGTAGTGGTGACCCCCATGATCATGTATGATAGTTCTATATCATGAGCTTTGAATTTCACCATGAGGACTCCTACCTTATGAGATTATTCCCAAGGAGCCTTAAAGGCCAAGCTATGGAGTGGTTTACTAACATTACCCCTCCTATCAAAACTTTTAAAGAACTTGTCCAAAGGTTTGTGCAACATTTTTCATATAATCTATCAAGGTTGGTCACCATGCTTGATTTGTGTAAATTAAAATAGAATCAAGGGGAACCCTTTGTGACATTTTTACAAAGGCAGAGATGCTTATGCTCCAAATATTCTAGGACCATCCCTGAGGAAGAAAGGATTGATATCATCATGAGCAATCTAGTGCCAGAACTAAGATATGAAGTTAGAAAAATGGTCTTTAATTCTTTCGACACTATGGTAGAAACTACATGTCGCATCAAGGATCTTCTAAAAGAACAAGGTATTTTGGCCAAACAAAGTAACAACAATAATGGCCAAAACAATAATAACAATAACAAGGATAAAAAGAACTCATATTGGAACAAAAATAAGTACGTAGTTAATGACGGAGTTGTTGACTCTCCACAACCTAAGGAACAAGGAGTTCTTAATCTATCTAATGCAGTTCAAGCTATGAAGCTGCAGACATCCTTAGACCAACAAGAGCACAAGCCCAAGTATCAAAATAAACCTAAGTCAGGAAAGGGGCAATTCACTAAGCTTGGAGACTCTTATGCAGACATTTTTAAGACCTTGATTGCTCATAATTTGGCACAACCTCAGGATCCTACATAGTTTCGCATACCGGATCCTAAACCTTATTAGTGGAATGAGAAACCTTACTGTGTATACCATAATGGGATTGGACATGACATTGAAGGTTGTTTTAAACTCAAACATCTTGTTCAAGACCTTATTGAGAGTGGGAAATTACAAGTTGATGGGTTGACCACAAACGCAGACCACAAGGCCTTTAAGGAGCCCTTGCCTAAGTATGAGAAGGGGGAGACCTCTCAAAACAAGAATGGCAAGGCCACAATCAATTATACCTATACAACTACAGAAAATGTCATTAATATGCTTGAGGTTGTGGACAATGATGTCAACATGATGAGAGGGAATGATCCCCATGACTATGATGTAAGCTCACCTCTAATATTTGATGAAGGACCCATTGTTGTGCTTAGAGGTCCTCAATCTCGAAGGTCATCTCAGCCTCTCAATGTTGTTACCAGGAGTCAGTCCCAAGGTCCTATTATCATTAGAGGTCCGAACTCTAGTAAATCCAAGCAACCAGTGTCCAAAAATGTTCCTTTCAAGTCTGTAGTTGGTCCTGATATGAGTTACAATCTTGTTGATCAGTTACAGTGAACGCCAGCATAGATTTCTATTTTTGACCTCTTAGAATTGTCTCCTAGACACAAGCATGTCCTAGAGGATGCTTTGCATGTAGAAAATGTCCCTAATAATATAGATGTCGACCAATTCCAAAACATGGTCAACCACCTGGCTAGCCCACATTACCTTACATTTTCCAAAGAAGATGATAAAGCCTTGAGCCATCCACACAATCTTGCCCTTCACATTGAAGTCATGATCCATAAAACTTGTGTTAGGTGTGTGTTGATAGATGGGGGTGCTGGGCTCAATATTTGTTCTCTAAGTCTTTTGAAAAACCTAGGTTACTCAGAGCATGCCATTGATACTAGGAAGAAAATTACTATCAAAGCCTATGATGAGGTTGAGAGAAGTTCTAAAGGATTAGTTGTTCTTCCAGTCAGAAATCATCCTGTTGAAAAGAACATTTTGTTTCAAATCATTGATGCTCTTCCTCTAGCATACAACATCTTACTAAGTAGACCATGGATTCATGACATGCAAGAAGTACCGTCTACCTATCACCAATGTGTCAAATTTCCATACAACGGCGTAGAAGTCTGCATACCAGGTGATAGTACCTTATCTGTTAATGCCATTTCAGCAGGGGCCCATGTTCCCTTAAATACAGAAGCAGACAATTTTGGGGCAGATCTTGAACAATGTAAGGATAAATTCAAGTCCATAGACCTTGGTATGGGAGGGTATCAAATTGACTCCTTTACAAAATTGCCAATTTCACCTAGGTCCTATGGTAAACTGTCACAAGAGATGCACCCCTTGTCTTCAGCCATGACTCTATTTGATACTTTTGTAGAGTCTTCTGTACCTATTTAGCATGAGAAAGAAGAGGTGGTTGTCAGAGATTGGATATGCAGAGAAGAAAAGTACCTACATAATGAAAAATTTTCTCCATCTCCTAAGACTTATGGGAGAGGATACACGTTGGTCACCAGCATGGGTTATCTAGGTCATGGCCCTCTTAGTCATAGGTTAGATGCCAAGGCTGAACCACTCAACCATGCTCTTTTTGGTCATAGGACTAAGTCAACAGTTATCTTAGGTTTTAAAACTAAGAAACAAACAAGCATCCCTATCTCAGCTGTAATGGATAGTGACAATGACTTAGACTACACACCTAATATTTCTAATTGGCAAGACATGTCTGATGATTGGGTGCCTTCGATAGCTCTCCTTTGGGGTGATTCAAAAAATTTGACAATTGCCAGTCCTCCTATCCTAGCTCTGATAGACAGTGACTATATTAATGCTAGATTAACAATGTAAAGCATTTCTATCCTAGCTGCGACGGATGGTAACAACGCTAGTGCTAGAGAAGGGGAGATCCTTCCCAACCTTGAGGCTTCTACATCGCAAGGCCCAAATACTGATTCAAAAATAGACTCACATGAGTTCAAATGGGAATCACTTTCAGATGCAATAGTTGATTTAGACATGGATGTTGTCCACACCTATAGTACTCAACCCGATGTGACCAATGAACCTAGTGTAGGACTAGAGGATTGGACTCCTCAAATTTCCTTAGTGGATGACGCTTTGTTTGGTAGGACGAGTCCTAATTTGGGTATCTTAGAGGGAGACTTGATAGATCCTAACTATGCAATCACCGGAGATAATACCTTTTGCATCAATAATGTTGAACCAGTCATTGACCTACCCCTTGTAAACCATCATTTGATTGATTGGTCACAACTTTGTCAAGAGCATCAGCTCCTCACTTTTCACAATGACTATGAAATAGCTTGCTACCTGAATGCTCTTGAACCTGTAGTCTCTTCCACCAGTGAACCTACAACAAGTATGACGAAGCCAGATATTAAGTACCTCAGTCACAAAATAAAAGAAAAGAAAAAAAAGAGAAAAGGTTTTGATGGTGAAAACCACTATGTGGCAGTATCAGAACCCAAAAAAGTAAAAAGAAAGGATGTATCTGAAGGTGATTCATCTAGCTCAGTCTCTATCAGTGCAAGAAAAAGAGGCATACACAAAATTCTTACAAAAGAAGAAAATCAATTTTTCTTGGACATATTCAAACATGCTAGGGCTTGACACTAATCTTATTATGCATCACTTATTTATAGCTCCAAGAATTAAACTAGTAAAACAAAAGTTGAGGAAAATGCATCCTCACATAGCTCTCCTTGTTAAGGCTGAATTAGAAAAGCTCTTAGGAGCAAGATTTATTAGAGCTATCGACTATGCCGAGTGGATCTCAAATATTGTTCCAGTTTCAAAGCATGATGGGTCCATTCATGTATGTACAGACTTCAGAGATCTTAACAAAACTTGCCCAAAGGATGACTTTCCACTCCCTAACATAGACATGATAGTGGATATGACTACGAGCTATGAGATATACTCTTTAATGGATGGTTTTTCCAGTTATAACCAAATAAAAATAGTTCCTGAGGATCAAGAAAAGATAGCCTTCACATGTGCATGGGGAACCTATTGTTGGAATGTCAAGCCATTTGGATTAAAAAATGCAGGAGCCACATACCAAAGAGCTATGACCACAATATTTCATGATATGATGCATAAAAACATGGAGAATTATGTGGATGACACCTTGGCCAAGTCTAAGAAAAGGGGTACACACCTACAAGATTTGGAAGTAATTCTAGATTGAATGGAACAGTTTCAGTTAAGATTGAATCCGAAAAAGTGTGCATTTGGGGTTACCTCAGGTAAACTTCTAGGATTCATAATTTCAACCAAAGGAATAGAGGTGGATCCCAAAAAGGTTCAAGCCATATTAGATATGCCACCTCCTAAGAAAATTATTCAAATGAGAAGTCTTTAAGGATGACTCCAATCCATACGGAGGTTTATTTCACAGCTTGCAAATTGAGCACAACCATTCAACAAGACATTGCATAAGGGAGCCACATGTGCTTGGAATGAGGATTGCCAAAAGAGCCTAGATCAAATAAAACAATACTTGGCTAATCCTCCAATTTTGATGCCTCCTATCCCAGGAAAACCATTGATTTTGTACATCTCAGTGACAAAATTTTCCTTGGGAGCATTGTTGGCTCAACTTGATGATACTGGAAAAGAATGAGCTATCTATTACATCATCCAAATGCTTGTTTCTTATGAGGTCAATTATACTAGTATTGAGAAGTCTTTCCTCACGGTGGTGTTTGCTTCCCAAAAGTTGCGTCACTACATGCTTGCACATACAATACACCTCATAGCCAAAATTGATCCTCTAAAATACTTGCTTGGTAAGGCTTCTCTCATGGGTAGACTTTCTAAATGGATGATGATTCTTTCAAAATTTGACATAGAGTATGTTGAGTGTAAGGCTATAAAAGGACAAGCCATTGCAGACCAATTGGCTGATTTTCCAATCCAAGACAAAGCACCAATGACAATTGAGTTTCCAGATGAGCATGTGATGTACATGACTACAAGAACATGGAAGATGTTCTTTGATGGTTCAAATATGGAAAATGGATCAGGAGCTGGAGTGTTGTTTGTTTCCCCTCATGGGTGTACTATTCCCAAGTCCTATAAATTATTGTTCCCATGCACAAACAACATTGTTGAATATGAGGCCTTAACCAATGGATTGAAAATGGCCATAGAATGGGGAATTATGGAGCTGCATGTCTTCGGGGATTCACAATTAATTATCAACCAAGTGAATGGAGAGTACCAAACTAAGGATGATAAGCTGATACCTTATAAAAATATTGTTGATTCATTGCGATGCTATTTCACATTTGTCACATTTCAATAGATCCCTAGAATAGAAAACAAGGTTGCAAATGCTATGACTACATTAGCTTCACTCCTTTAGTTGGAACAACATGAATCAAGATTTGAATTCCTGGTGGAAGAGCTACACCATCCCATCTTTGACTCCTCTAAAAGACATGTCATTTGTACCTTGGTCACTCATGAGTCTTCCCGTTATGGTTCTATCTATTCATACCTTCATGATGGCATCATTCCTGAATCATTTAACTAATCTGAATGAAGAAACCTTGTCTGTAATGCCTCTCACCATACCCTTATCTCTGGTGATCTATATAGGAGAGGTTTAGATGGGACACTTCTTAGGTGATTGGAAAAGGATGAGTCTGACCGAGCGTTAGTTGACATCCATGAGGGCATTTGTGGAGGACATTCCAATGGTCTTTCCATGGCCCGAAGGTTGCTTAGGGTAGGGTATTATTGGCCCACAATGCAGATAGATGCTATAACTTTTTCCAAGTCTTGTGAAAAATGTCAAAAACATGGAAACCTGATTCATGCTCAAGGTAGGGAGCTTATTCCTTCTATTTCTCATTGGCCATTTCAGTGCTGGGCCTTTGACCTTGTTGGGTAGATTTATCCCAACTCATCAGGTGGACATAAATTCATAATTACTACTACTGACTACTTTACCAAATGGGTAGAAGCCATTCCACTCTCTGTTGCTTTAGGAAAGACAATTTCTTTGTTCATATTGAATCACATCATTTGTCAGTTTGGGATACCTTTTGAGATAATCATTGACAATGGAGGTCAATTCAAAAACAAGGACCTTACACACCTCTGCAAGAAATTCAAGATAAAATAGCATTGGTCCTCCATTTACTTCCCACAAGGAAATGGACAAGAAAAGGCCTCCAATAAAACTATTCTTAAGATTCTCCATAGAACAGTTCACAAGAATGGTCGAGATTGGCACTTACAGATCAATCCAACCTTATGGGCTTACAGAATGAGTATTCATACTCCCACAGGGGCTACTCCTTTTGCCCTCACTTATGGTGCTGAAGCAGTATTACCTTTAGAAGTAGAGATTTACTCACTTAGAGTTTCTCTCAAAGGTTTGATTATAGATGAAGATTATCATGCCATGAGATTGCAAGAATTGGAACTTCTTGATGAGAAATGAAGAGCATCTTTTGATCACATGAGAGTTTACCAAAAGTGTATGTCCAAAGCATTGAACAAGAAGCTTCACCCTAGAGAATTTCAAGTAGGAGATCTTGTCCTACGTGAGAATCCTAAGAACCAACAACATCACGAACAAAAAGGAAAATTTGAACCTAATTGGCTTGGACCATACATTATTACTACTACTTTTGGGACAGGTGCTTACTTGCTATCTGATGAACAGGGGGAACAACTCCCTGATCCTATTAATGTTTTGCACCTCAAGAAGTTCTATCCATGATGCCTATTCTATCTGGGGGCATCCTTTGTACATATTTATTGATCCTGAAAAATACCAAAAAAATTCATATATGATGCTGAAAAAATCCTAAAAAGCATATAAAGTCCTGAAAAAAAAATGCAAAAAATTCAAAAAAATAAAAAAAGTGCCTTGGTGAAAACCTAGAAATAGGCACCTTGGTAGCAAAAATAGAAAAAAATTGAAAAAATAAAAATAAAAAAATCTATCAAGTGGTGAAAACCTGGAAACAAGTGCTACTTGAGACCTTTGCACCCTTGTCTCTTAGCATGCATCCTCGACACTCAGCCATTCTCCATCATAACTTGACCTTGTTGCCTTGGTTGGGAATTGGTCTTTGTCTTTGTCTAGGGGGCATACCTGTTCGCATAGGTCCTTTAGATGTGTTTGTCTCTTGGGGAATTTCACAAATAGGTGTTTTTCAACACCACCCTAAACAGTGTTTTTCAACACTACCCTAGCATCGAGTGTTTCTCAACACTTATCAAATGTCTTACCCACCAATCTAGTATGATGTGATATTGCTCATTTTCAAGTGTGATAATCAGAGTTTGACTCTATGACCAAACACACACGCACTTAAACACTTGACTCGTTGAGCTATGTTGACATTATTTATTTTGTGTGTTGTCTATGATGATTTCTTTGATGAGTGGTCTCTCCCTGAGAATTTTTCAATGATGCATAGCTAGAAGATTGAGGGTATGAGAACATATTTTATTTCTTTATTTTCTTCTAGGTATATTTTGTTGATCCTAACTGTCATGAGCATTTATGATGGTCCTACTTGACACTAGGGATTGACAAGGTTTTATCCTTGACTATTTTGTGAGTGCATGCTTATAGCCATCTTGACTTTCTTGTGTCCTGATGCAAGCATAATCCCACCATAACAAACTTACATAATCTCACTACACTAGTCATCTTGACCTACATGTCTTTGGTGCTTAGGTGGGATTCCCACATATCTATCTGATATAGATCATATTCATATTCACATAGTCATACTAGTGTGTATTGTATGATCTTATGATGCTACTAATAATGCTCGATGATGATAATTAGATGTCTATAAGCATTGTGACCTTGCAAGTCAACCACTTTTCATAGTAGCTTGCATTCCTAGGTTCATGATAGTTTAGTTTTGCATATGGAGAGAGCTCTCCTTTTCATGTCACATGGACCTGTTAGTCAACTACGCTCATTTTCCCTTTTCTTGATCATGTCTTTCACTCCTTATCTTCCATCACGACCTATTCCTATCATCACAAGGGGTTAATCATATCATCATATCTATCTCAAAAAATGTCATTTTCAGAAACATGAGTCTATATCATACACATGAGAATTAAACATACATCTATGAGAGAGAATATACATGAGCATATAAACATACATTTTGAGAAAAATGACAAGGCAATACATAAATTGATACATCCATCACAAGTGAGACGTAAACATAAGATATATCAAACATCTAGTAATCTCATATATAAATCAATGTCATCATACAACATACAATATGAGATCTCAAAATCTAGATCACATGTCTTAGGATATGTCTAAAAACATCTAAACCTAAGCCCTAAACCTAGGTCTGACTCTCCCCATCATGTGGTGGTGGTGGAGGTGGTGCTACTACCCTATCTGGCACCATATCTAATTTACCTATCCTCTGAGAGTAAGATGGCACTCTCTATCCCTTGGGTATAGCCTATAGGTAGAGTCCATGGTAATAAGTAGCTTGTGTTATCTCTCTCTGGATCTCTGTCGTGTTAGCCTGTGCCACCTGCTCTCGGTGTGCTATCTCTTCCCTGAGATTAGTGATCTATTGATCTCTCTCTGCCCTCAGGTTAGCTAGCTACTACTCTCTCACTACTATGGTGATGCATAGCTACTACATCTCTATCTCTAGAGCCTAGATCCTGGCTCTCAGGTCATCCCCTCTAGCAGGCTGATCCTACTGTACCTCTGCCCATCGATGAGCTAGCCTCACCTCATCCTTAGGGATCTCTAATCTCTATCCCCATGGCCATTTTTGGCCACTTGATCCTAATCCCTCCCCCCTCTCCATACCTCTCCCTCTCCCTCTCCCTCTATCTCCTTCATCTCCCCCATCATCCCCATCCCCACCCTGAGCCACTACCGGAGCATCAGGTACTATGAAATGAGGGAATGGTGCCCTCCACCACTCTGCCCTATATGCTACATCTAATCCTACATCAGCCATATTAGGAAGGTACTCCCAAGGGTCCCTCCTGATGCCATCTATCTCCACCATGGCCTGCTGATAGTCTAACATAGGTAGCCACCCATGTCCCTCCTCATCTCTAGCCCTCACATAGGTGGTGGTCTTTGTGGAGACTCACTGCTGATGCCCAAACTGTCACCATACCCGTGTGATGTAGAACCTCTTGACAATCTCAGAGTGTCAGCCTACCAATGGTCAGCTACATAGCATATAGCTCAACTCATCCTTTACCACCCCCCATGCCTCAACATCCCTGTATGGCCTCCATGTGAAGGAGGTCATCTCATCTAGAACCTATTGATAGTGTGTCACATCCCCAATATGGGCATGTGATATGAATCCTTCATACCTATATATGCATGAGTATCTCTGCTCTCTGGGTTGAACCCTGGGACGTATCACAACAATGTGATCCCAAGCCCACACCTATGCCAGGATGGAACCGCAGGCCCATGTCCGACCATCCCTGTAGACAATCTCATGCAACTCATGATACATCTCTACAAGTATGGAAGGTCCCCATGCCATGCGCCGAGATTTGCCTACCAAGTCCACCAGTAGTCTGCCCCATCCGAGAGGGAATCCCTTCTGACTACAATCAGTGATCAGGTCCTGTGAGATGATGGACGCAACAATGCATGACACTGGAAAGTCTCTACCAAAATCATCAATCAGTCACTCCCAGCTGATGTGTCTGTCAATGATAGTGACATCCTGAAACATGCCCTAGATAGCATGTCAGCCCTTAGTGGCATCCTGATCAGAGTACACCTGTGCCAACAAACAATCATGTTATTTTTTTTTCATCATATGGGAACATTATATTTAGATGATTATATCTTAAAGCATGATTTTACTCACCAGCTCTCCATGGCATGGTACTTTGAGAATCTGATAGACATCCTCTAGTGTGATGGATGCCTCTCCTATGGGCAGGTGGAAGGTGTTGTGCTCACTGTGCCATCTCTCAGCAAGAGCAGTCAACAACCCATGATCAGCTCAGATATTTGGGAACCACACCAAATATCCAAATCCCATCACTCTCAAGTCATCCTTGCCCAGATCATCAAGATCTTGGACGCACTTCAGTCCCACCACCTTCTGCGCTCTGATGAGTAGTCTCAAAAAGTGCTCCTACAAACCATTAAACCAAGCCAAATGTCAGTACATATCATGATGAATGTCTAAAAATTAGTACAAGACATATACAACATAAATTTGTCTAGACCCATGTCATTTTTTGCTCAAAAATACTTAAAATATCAAATTTTCCACTTGGGTGATACTGCTTTTTTGGAACAAGTATCATGCGATACTTGTTTCTATAGTAGCATGATATACCTTTGGTCATGTGATACTTCACCTGGTATCGTGCGATAGTTCACCAATCATCATGCAATACTGGTGTCTATACGCATGCAATACTTCGGGGGACCCGCGAAGTATCGCGCAATGCTTCTCCCCAAAGGGCGCAATACTTCTAAAGTATCACATGATAGTTCACCCTAATCTCAAAATTTAAACTTTTAAAAATTTAAAAACGTGCTAAAAACATATTAAATGCAATAAATGACTCAAAACAGGCACATTTTTTGAAAACATATCGGGGCAGGATAGTGTGGAGGCCGGTTGTGCAATCGGGCTCACTCGAATCAATGCCTGTAGATGGGAACTCCTACTTGCTGGGCCATTTTCTCTCTCTAAGCTCTCACAATTATTAAATCAATAAAAGTCAAATGATTTTGAAAATGACACTTTTTGCCCCTTATATAGCATTTTGACTTTTTGACATAATTTTCAAAATACCTCAAAATTACACAAAAATTGCACCACTAGCTAATTTTGACATCCTAGATCTATTTTAGGAATCAAAATTGAAATTTGAGTTAATCTTGATAGTCAAAATTGCATTTCAAAATTTCACCCTCATCTGCATAGTTGGCTGACCATTTGAGGCTTGATCCTTCGATCTTTGTTGGGGCATCTTCATTTCTTCCCCCCCATCTCTTTCAAACTCCTAGTCTATCATTCCTTATCACTCACTTCATTTTTCTACATTTGACTTGGTCAAACTAGGGAATGTTTTCACTACTTGATGGTTTTCCTGTTACCCTATTCTTCAATTATGATTTCTAGTGACTTGATCAAGTTTATCAATTTCCTGTTCTCCTCTACCTGATTTTGATTTTGATTCTGAGGGGGCAGTACCTATCAGCTTTAATCTTTGATTCAGCTTTATCATTCATATCAACTTGAGATTTTTATTTTGAGACTTGATTATCACCTAGCAGCTATGGTGGTGATTTTATCTTTCAATTTTTATCTCCTATTTTTCAGACTTGATTATTGCCTAGCAGTGACGGTGATAGTTTTGTCCAAGGCTTGATTTGCACCTAGCAACGATGGTGTTGGTCTTGTCTTTCAACTTTTGCTTATCTTTGTCCTCATGTGTTCCCAAAATGAACACACATCTAAGTTGTTTTGTGATACCAGATTGATCTCACATTTCAATTCTTCTTTGACTACATGTGTTCCCAAAATGATCACACATTAGTCAAAGAAGGGCAAATGTATGCATCCTAAAATGGTCGCCTAGACTTTGGGCCCCCATTCAACAATTTATCAAATCCCTAAATCAATATTTTCAAAAATCAACATTTTTCAATTATATCAATTTCCTTGATCAAATCCTATTTTATCATTTTTGATTATTCCTTGGGCTAACCATTTTATCCAAAAGTATCTATTTATTAAAAGGAATATTTCCTCCCCTTTTATTAAATAAAAATACCCCACCTTTTCCTCTTATCCTAAGTTGCACAAATAAAGCATTATTCTTATTTTACAAAAAGGAGAAAAGCACTTTTGTCTCATATGGACACAAAAGTCAACTCTTATTTTCTCATTGGAGGATATTTTTGCACATGGATTGCTCCACCATTGATTAAAAATTTTTCCTCTTAATCTCCATGGTCCATTTCTCCTCATTTCCTATAAAAGAAGAGCTCTCTTCCTCATTCTAGGTCATTTTCTTTTATGCTAATTTTATGCTGCAGGTTTTCTAGGTTATTTGGAGCTCTTTGAAGACATTCTTGCATCCAAGCTTTGAAGACATTGTTGTTGCATCTCATTTAGTTTACTTTCATAATTGCATAATCATGACATTCTTAGTATAGATTTCCTTTATGCAATAGATTAATCTCACATAGCCTAATTAGGAAGGTTGTAATCCTTGTACTTTCCTTTCATAGTCTAGCTTGTACTTTCCATTCATAGATTAGATTTCCTTTCAAGCATTGCATTGTTATCATTTAGCTTAGCTTGAATCTTCATTCTTAGTTAACTTGCATTGCATTTTCATTTTGATTCTTTGAGATATTGGCATTCTTGCCCTTGTCTTCCCTTGAATCTCTCATTGTGTGGTTGACTAGCAAGGTCATTAGCTTCATAACTCTAGCTGAGAGCAATTTTAAAATCTTGCAACTCCATACATACAGAGCTATGGATAGATTTTTGAGACCTCATTCTTGAGTGTTCTTGATTTTAAGGATTCATAGAAGTGCACTACTTTTGTGTGTATATTTAGAAGGTAAAAACTATGGTGGGGATGACATCCATAAATTCTACACTACTACAGATAGAAAAGGTTTGCTTGTTAAGGCTAGAAGTTTTGATCACTTCTGGTGATCTTACCCTGTTAGGAGTAACATATTAGATCAGCTAGATCTACCTAGTTATAGGATTTAACAACACTATATGAAGTGTGTACTCAGTTAAGAGATTTATACAAAGACTGTTAAGTCTACTCTGTTAAGAGATTTCACAAAAACTCTATCACAATTGTTAGAAAGTAATAGGTAACTATCTGCTAGTTGACAACTCAATTGTCTAAAAATAGATCTATAAGTTCTTATCAAAATATCACCTTATCTATGATGATTCTCTGCTCTGTTCTACTCGGTAGCCTTGTCTGATTCTATTCAATCTAAAAACCTCTATACTCTATTCTGCTCAATAAATTGATTGTCTTGAAGATAGACAATTTCTTCAAGTGCTCCATGATTCATATTTATCATTTCAACAACCCCATAAAATGGTGTGAACATATACAATATATAGTGTTCTATTTTTGCTGCTTAAACAAAAATTAGGTTACAAAAGAAAATCATAACCGTAAGATCTACAGTGCAAAATAACCTAGATCAACTAATACAAATAAGATAATCATTGAATTTAATGAATATCTTTTACAATAAATGCTCCTCAATCTTGGTAAACCATTTTACGATCTGTTATAACCATTTGCATAGAATAATGTGCCATTTCATATTACTATGTTGTTTATTGTGATCATCGGTAAACATTGTATAATCTACTCGATGTACACTGTGATGCTTGGTGTTTACTGACTAATGGTGTCAGTGTCGCTGGTGCTCGGTTAACTATGTGATGCTCGGTATAAGGCTTTACCGACTGCTCTATCTTACTTCTAGTTATTGACAGTCTCAATGTAAATGATCGACCGACCTGTTTACTATCCTTTGATACTAATGACAACCTAAAATGCTCAATAGAGATTAACAATCTCCCCCTTTGGCATTAGTATCAAAACTTCATTATGTATATAGACAAGCTATATCTATATAACCCTTATATCTCCGCTATATACATATTCACTACAGAAACTTCTAAGTACAAAAGTACTCCCCCTCGATGCATGCTCCTAGTATTATGTAATATACATATCAAAAATATATTATTTGGCATATACATGTTTTCTCCCTTTTTGATAATAATGCCAAATACCAAAAAAAATATGTAATGTATACTTACATCTTATCAAAAATGTGCTGATGGGTTTTCTTCACTGACTCCAAGAGGTTTTCCCATTCCTCTTTCAAGTTGGTAAGAGAAATTTGCTCAAGACTGACTTGTGCATGCATGTTAAAGATATTTTCCAACATTGAAATCTCTGGTGTTACCACAAGTTTCTCGGCTTTGACATTATGTGTTTCAAAAATCTTCAGGTAAGGAGTGAGTTCTTTCTGTAACTCTGTGACCTGATTGGTGATGTGCTCTTCCTATTTCCTTAAGTTTTCTATCAGCTGCCGGAGTTCCTGAACTTGGGTAATGTGCTTTAAGAAAGTAGTTGGCTCGGCGATAGCTGCTTATGTACTCACCTTGATTTCTTCTTCTAAACCTTTTATCTTTTCATTGATTTCTATAGTGAAGGTGTCTATAGTACAAAGCTTTATTAGTAGTTGACAGATTACTTGGGTGATAGATTTTACCTCAGTAATGACCTTAGATAATTTCACCTTGTTTAGTTCCACTTCAATGCTAATCCTTTCTACCAATTTGCGTTGAATCTTTGACTCTACCCGTTCTTCTAATCTTTTTTCTGTGTCTGTATCAGGGGCATTGATTCTGTCGGCAAGGTTGGCAAGTTGATCTAAAATGGGAGTATTCTCATCAATGTTTGTTTTTGGTACTATCTGTTGTAGAATTTCCCTTACATCATTTAACACTTCATTATGTTTTTATTCTTGCCTCAATTTTTCTTGTGCCGCTTTCCTTGAACATAACTCCCCATACTGACTTAGTTCCTCGGGGCTTAGAGTTCTTGGGTCACATTCAAGTATAAAAATAACTTTGTCAATGGTGACCGGCCCTTTGGCTTTCTTCTTTTTCTTCTTTGGGGCTAGAGGTGACTTCTTTTCACTTACAACAATAGCTTTTTCTTCACTCCTCAGAGTGTCCTTACCAGTTGACACTATATCATCTTTCTTCTACTCCTCGGTGGATTGAGTGGGAGTCTCGATGGTAGTGTCAGGTTGGTTCACCTTAGTTGACTTGATTTATTTAGGGTCCTTCTATTCTGTAGACTATGCCTCTGATTTCATAGGCTCATTTGTATCGGCAGGTTTCTCAGGTACTTGAATCTTGGTTGTATCTTTGGTTGGCTCAGGATGAGAGACATTAGGTTGTACTTGTGAAATTATTTTAGTGGCCTCTACAAGTACAAGAAGTTCACCTGGTAGAGATGTACACACATTGTCAGTGGTTACTGTTTCATTTTTATATTGTGTGATTATTACATCTTCATCATCCTTATCATCAGGATCACCATTAGTGATGTCCTCAATGAGTGCATCATCATCAGTTTTCTTTTGCAAGTGGATCTTATCTTGATCCGGTGTATCCTGTGAAACTTTGATTTCTTCCTTATGCTCAGTAATATCAATTACCTTGGTAACTAATATACCGGTGTCTTCTATTTTCTTGCCTTTATTATCATCAATGAAAATACTTTTACCTTTTGAACTGTGTCTCTTTTTAGACAGTTTCAGGAATGCTTCCTATTCAGCTTTCTCTTCTACTTTCAAAATTGATGTCCATAGGGAGTCACATACGACATCCATATCCTCTACATTTTCATCCATAATCTGCATAGCTCTATTCTTGACTGAAAATCTAGGCTGATATCTTGTCATGTATTCACTTACCTCAGCATAGCTAAAGTGAGTGGCTACATGGCCTAGAGAGAATTCTCTTTTTCTTTTCTTTGTATCTAAAGCAATAGCCCATCTTTCACTTATTTTATCATCAAGTTCCTTTGGCAATTGACATGCAAATTCCATCAGTACTATGTTTTTCTCAGTAAACTGATTGTCTTCAAGATAGGCAATTTCTTCAAGTGCTTCGTTATTCATATATATCAATTCAACAACCCCATAAAATGGTGTGAACATATACATTATACAGTGTTCTATTTTTTCTGCTTAAACAAAAATTAGGTTACAAAAGAAAATCATAACCCTAAGATCTACAGTGCAAAATAACCTAGATCAACTAATATAAATAAGATAATCATTGCATTTAATGAATATATTTTACAATAAAAGCTCCTCGATCTTGGTAAACTATTTTATGATCTATTATAACCATTTGCATAGAATAATGTGCCATTTCATATTACTATGCCATTTACTGTGATCATCGGTAAACACTGTATAATCTGCCTTATGTACACTGCGATGCTCGGTGTTTACTAACCATCGGTGTCGGTGTCGCTGGTGCTTGGTTAACTATGTGATGCTCGGTATAAGGCTTTACTGATTGCTCTATCTTACTTCTAGTTACCGACTGTCTCAATGTAAATGACCGACCGACCTGTTTACTATCCTTTGATACTAATGACAACCTAAAATGCTCAATAGAGATTAACAGAGATTACATAAAGGAAACTACTTCTAAAGCTTAGTTAAACTACCCTAGCACAACATTAAACCTTGCACATTACAAAACTTTAAACAAATCATGCATTAAATATCTTGTAAATAGAGTTGGAACTTGTGCATGCTCTTGATATAACTTTGTGATCCTACCCTTAATCCTTGGTTACAGCTCCTCCACGTGGACTCAACTGGAAGAGATCCCAAAATCATGCAGAAATGACACCCAAAAAGAAGCCCAGTTGACTGAAAAATGATCTCTGAGATAATTGGAGTTAACTTTCAAACGTGCCAAAAAATAGACAAATCTTGATAGTTGGTCTGAAAAAATCAAGTCTCAAAAATCACTTCCTCTTTTCCCAAATGTTGGACTTCAGACTTTCGGAGGCCGAAAGTTCTCTAGGGCCGAAAGGTTGAAAAATAGGCTCTGTAAAAATGGTTGTTAAAAAGTCTATGCTGCAAAAAACTTTGGACTTTCAGACAGCGAAAATCTAGCAACTCCAAAAATATAGCACTCCCAGCATTTTGGACTTTCAGATAGCGAAACTCCAACAAAGTTTGAAACTTGGAAAATCCAACTTCCAGCATTTCAGACTTTCGGATAATGAAAACTCTAGCAACTCCAAAACTTTGAAATTCCAAAAAACTTCTGGCATTTTAGACTTTCAGACAATGAAAACTCCAGAAAATTCCAAAACTCCAAAAATCCAGCAAGATTTTTGGCATTCTGAACAACGAAAATCTAGCAAAGTCTAGAACACTAAAAAATCCAGCAAAACACCAGGCTTTTTGGACAGTGAAAACTCTAGCAAAAATTTCTAGCATTTCGGACTTTCAGACAACAAACCTCCAGCAAAGTCTGAAACTCCAAAAATCCACCACTGAGAATGAATAAGTGTTGAAATTCTCTAAACTTGTCAAAATCAAAGACTTAGTGCTCTAGAAGAATGTTGGGGTGAGCTCTTTAAAAATTCTTTGTCACTTCTTGTATTTCCAAAAATCTTAGTACTCCCATAGATGTCAGCTTCCCTTGTTATTTCTTCATAAATCTCAAAAGGTGGGCATCAAACTTCTACATGCAAAAATAGTTGTTACTAATGTCATATTGAAAGCATGAAGAAAATTCTAACTATGTAAGCTAATTGCATAAGGAAAACAAAATAAAACGCTAAAGACAACAAAAAAAGAACCCTAAAAAAAGGGGGTCCCCATTAGGCCAAGTGGCCAAAATGGGGTGTGTGTTGTGGAACCACAACAAATAGCCCCGACAAAAGGAGAAATGACCAAGGTATTTCTTTACCACCAATCTTTATCTAAAAATTGTCTTGCAATAAATTGAACATAAGCACCATTCATGAAAACATTCTTTCACCAACTTTCAAAATTGAAGTCCTTTATTGTTTCATCCAGTGTGTGTATTTGTGTGTTCATTGCGTCACCACTTGGATGAAGATTTCCTGGATGAGAAACACTTGGACCTAATCTTTTCTTACTATCATAAACTTCCACAATCTCATTATAACCTTGATCTACTACCAGTTAAGTGTTCATAGCCCCAGTAGAGGTTGCTAGAGTTGCCCTTCTCTATCTTCTAACAAGATATATGATTCTTTTAATATTTGGAGGGCTCTTTTAGAGTCAACATCATTTCCATGGAAGGTGACTTTGCTTGAGCCATTGTACTCTGAATATTGTCACTTCTTCAATTATCTTCATTTTAGGGCCTTTTGGTACACTAAGGTAGCACTTAGGCTATGCTACCTTAGTGCTTGCATTTCTGATTTCTCTTTTTCTCTTTCTTTTTCTTTCTTTCTAGAAACACAAGTAGTGATTAGGCTATGCCACCCAAGCATTTGAACTTTTCTTTTCCTTGTTGACCTTTCTTTATGTGTTCCTCCTTTTGATTTTGTCTCTTCAAGTCAAGATGTAGATAGAGAAGGGTTTTGAGATCTGAGGTCACCCACAACAATAGGCTCCAATCAACTCCAATTGATACTTACTAGAGAAAACAACAACCATAGTATTGTGTTTAAAGTGTGTTATGTGTTGAGGATGATTGACTTTGAATATCAACTCGATTGCCAGTGAAAGGTATCACCATTCATAATCCATGTATATAGTCTCTTGCAAGACAAATTTCTTTATAAAAAAATTTGACAAAGAAATACCTTTGCCTCCTATGAAGAACCACTTGGGATGAACCACTTGCCAGGAAAAATCCTCAACAAAAACTCTCTTTTCCCCAAACTAACAAACAAAAGAAAAAACACTCAAGCAACAAGGAACAAGACTGACACACTGACAAAACAAACTAACCACTAAAACATTACGAAAACTAAATAACACCTACCTAATTACAACTAAAGTTAAATTATATATAAAAAACTTAGAATAACAAGCATATGAGTTTCTTATTAATTGATTTTTCTTTCCATGTAGTAGCATAATGCACCCTGCATAGTTCTAAGGAATGCAAACTCATCTTTGTACTTAGAAAAATAAAATTTAGAAAACTTTTGTTCAAATTCTGGGTACAAATCACATAAAATCAAAAGTTGTGGCAACTCTCCATTATCATGATTAATCCACAAACAATTTTTTTCTCCTTTATCATACTCAAACTAAAAACCATCAAAAGGAAAGGGATAATGGACAAGTACAACCTAGTTTAGTGAGTTCCCAACCATGGGCATATGCTCACTCAAAGTGATTTCTTGTTCTGGAGGTCTTATCTCATGGTACACCAATCCATTCTCTTCAAGTTCATGTACACCATAAGAAAACATATGCATCTGTGATGTATTATACCTCTCATTACAACAAGGTTCAAGAGGCAAATCATCCAGATTGTGATCCCTGTTATAATTATCAGTAGTCGTAAATAATAAATCATCACATTTGACCTCATTAGGACTAAGAATTTCACTCATAAGCATGTCTTCAAAATTGAAAGAATTGTTAGAATCAACATTCAAATTATTTTCTTGCTCATGCCTCAAAGGGACATCTTTAAAGCCGTACTTACCTTCTAAGGTAATCTCCCAAGCTAACAAGAATTTAGGACAACTTACCTCTGAATGTATCACAAAAGGATGAATCCTACATGAATTGGCTACTGCAAGGTTTGATATATGTATGGAATACCCATAAATGGACATTGCTTTACTCAAACATGATACCAAATCAAGAACCTTGTCTACCTCCCCTAATGACAAAAACTGAGAGTCATCTTGTTTGTTGATTTGTAAATGTTGAGATTCCTCTACCTCAAGGCACAATTTTTCATCTTCATCATCTTCCTTTTGATCATCCTCTTGAACTTCTTGTATCTCATTTATTTGGGTTCCATCATGATTAGCATTAAAAAAAGGTAGTGCATCATCACTTATGATTTCACGAGAAGATACCTTTCCACTTTCACCTTTCATGAAGATGTCTATGAATGTATTTATGATTTCACTCTCTTCATCATTTGGAATTGTCTTGCCCTCATTTTCTTGTATGTCAATCACTTTATCTTTCTCATTAGGAAAATCCATATCTTCCAAAGTTTCATGAATTTGATCATGTTCCTCTTCTTATTCCCTTGATTGACTATCCAAATGATGTGCTATAGGAATTAATACCACTTCAATAGTCATCTTTCCCTTCAAATAGAAGTCCATCTTTCAAAGAAAAATAGGGCAGTCCATCTCACAATGTTGATTTGTGAGGTGTATTCTACACCCTTCCATCCATGAAAAATCTGATAATGACATAGGAATACCCAATTCTTGCAACTTCTCATTTAGTCTACTTTGTTCAAGTGGAATATCCACCCAACAATGACTATCTGTGTCTTTGTCATGTGAATCTTTTTCAGCATCAAAAGTGTCACCAGAATTACCTTGTGAAGATGCTAAATATTTGTCACTAGTTCATATTTTGGGACAACAATTCTGGGGTAGCATTGAATATCTCTCATCCTCAAAGATTTGTTCATCATTTCTTGTTATCACATGACTGATTTTTGTGGAAAAATCATTTGGTAACTTGGATTATCGATTATAATCAGCATTTAGGATCATTTCACTTTCATTTTTGCACAACTTATCATGCTCATATAGCTGACCAACAAGCTTCCCATTTGAAGTCTCATCATGTTTTGATGGATTGAGCAATGGAGTATAGTAAGAATATGACAAGATCTCTATAGGAGCATCATTGGGTAGAAAAATACTTGTTTCCAAGGTTGTATCATGGGAATTTTGACCCCAAATATGATCTTGAAAGTGATTGATCTAATTCTTTTGATTAGCTAATTGCATCATCTGCGTATCAGGGATGTTATAATTGGCTGAATGAGATGATTTTAGCTGATTTGATGTATTCACTGGGTTGAAATAGAGCTATAATGATTGGAAACATTCAATCAATTGCATATTGAAGATTCCATAAGGACCATTTGTACCATTTGTAACATCACATCCACATCGTGCCAAGAAAAGAGCCTTGTTGAATGCATCATGCAAGGTAGCAACCTCACCAAAAGATCTAATCATACTTGAAAATGAGACATCCAAACACCATAAATAATGCTCTTTTAACATTGAATCATGCACCATCCTTTCTAAATCTTGAACCCTTTGATACATGAGAAGAAATCGATGATTAAATTGGGCAATGGACTCTTGAGGTGTCCTTCTTATAGCAGCAAAATAAAATAGTGAATCTTGTGAAATCACATCGCTATCAAATTGAATTAAGAATAAATCCTTTAATTCAATACATGAGTAAATAGAATTGGATGAGAGTTTCCCATACCATTGAAGCGCTACACCTCGAAATGTCTTGACAAATAGATTGCAAACAACATCTTCATGTTTAATTTTGAGAAAAAGCATTAGATCCTTGCAAGTCCTTACATGATTTGTAGCATTTTGTCCATTATTAGGGAAGAACAAAGCAAGCCTTTTATGTGCATGAAAAGGAATCTCATGGAGACCTCCTGGTATACACAATGAACTATCCATTGAAGCTAGATTTTCTGAACATTCAACTTATTTAGTGTGATTATAACCATGAAAAATTTTGGTCCAGGCCCTCCTTCTAGTGCCACTTCTATTGGCATGAAGATGGAGGGTGTGTATACCACCAAAACTCTAATTTTTTCTAAGTTGTTCCAATATTGAATATCAATTCAGCCCTCCTTCTAGCGCCACTTCTGTTGGCGTGATGATGGAGGGTTTTCATACCACCAAAATTCTAATTTTTCCAAGTTGTTCTAAGGCTTAATTTCAATTAGGCCCTCCTTCTAGCACCACTTCTATTGAGTGTCATTTTTACACGAGACAATGGATAGGAATTTATGAGAGCAAATTCCCCTCTTGGAAGATTGATGGAATCAATCTCAAGGTTCCTTCTGGGCTAGGTCTCAACCACTTGGATAGCTCAATGGAAGAAAAATGTGAATCTATTAACAAGGAGGCATTTGCTAGTTCATATCACAAGGAAGACTACAAAACAAACTTTAGGATACCACAATATTTCTCTTTTTGGATTTTCAAATTTTAGAATAAAACAACATTAATCTAATTAATCTACTGAAGTAATTTTGCAAGTAGGGTTAGAAGTAGTAAGGTAACAAGAGATTGAATAAAATTGCTGAAAAGAAACCTAATGGACAAATGCTAGCATCAGACCACCATGAAAATTAAATAACCAAGAAGATGAAGAAACCCACAAAACAAAGATCAGATCATGTCACAATCTTCAGCTAAATGGATGCAATCATCAACATAATTGAACAAACATAGATGTAGAATAAGCCAAAACTCATCAAATCATGAATCCACCACAGATATGCGCACATGCAAGACAAGTTAATATTCAAGCACCAAAGAATAATCTTCTCAAGAATTCATCACAACACAATGATGCAATACCAGCAAACACTGAACTAATAGATCACGGACTTAAAACCATTAAACAAACAATTGGCTCTTTGAAATAAAAGAATGAGCAATTCACACATTTATAAATTTTGCATAAATAGCAGAAGCATCACACCATGAATGAAGCATCAATTGTATGTATTGTATTAATGATCAAGTCGACCCTCATTACATCATTTTATTACAATTTATAAAGCCACGCTCTTATTTTTGTAGTTAGGGTTTGGCTGCCTCTAAAACTTGAAAATGAAACTAAACTAGAGATTACATAAAGCAAACTACTTCTAAAGCTTAGTTAAACTACCCTAGCATGGCATTAGACCTCGCACATTACAAAACTTTAAGAAAATCATGCATTAAACATCTCAAAAATAGAGCTGAAACTTGTGCATGATCTTGATATAACTTCATGAGCCTGCCCTTAATCCTTGGTTGTAGCTCCTCCACATGGACTCAATAGGAAGAGATCCCAAAATCATGCAAAAATGACCCCCAAAAAGAAGCCCAGTTGACTGAAAAATGATCTCTGAGATAACTGGAGTTAACTTTCGAACGTGCCAAAAAATAGATAAATCTCAATAGTTGGTCCAAAAAAATAAAGTCTTAAAAATGACTTCCTCTTTTCCCAAATGTCAAACTTTGGACTTTCAGAGGTTGAAAGTTCTCTAGGGCCGAAAGGCCGAAAAATAGGCTCTACAAAAATGGTTGTCAAAAAGTCTATGCTGGGAAAAACTTTGGACTTTCGGACAATGAAAATCTATCAACTCCGAAACTCTGAAAATCTAGCACTCTTGGCATTTCAGACAGGGAAACTCTAGCAAAGTCTGAAACTCCAAAAATCTAACTTCCAGTATTTCAGAATTTTAGATAGCGAAAACTCCAACAACTCTGAAACTCTAAAAATCTAGCAAACTTTTGGCATTTTAGAATTTCAGACAACGAAAACTCCAACAAAGTCCAAAACTCTGAAAATCCAGCAAGACTTTCGGCATTTCAGACAGCGAAAATCCAGCAAAGTTTGAAACACTGAAAAATCCAAAAAAACACCAGGCTTTTCAGACAATGAAAACTCCAAGAAAAATTTCCAGCATTTTGGACTTTCGAACAGTGAACCTCCAGCAAAGTCTGAAACTCCAAAAATCCACCACTGAGAATGAATAAGTGTTGAAATCCTCTGAACTTGTGAAAATCAAAGACTTAGTGCTCTGGAAGAATGTTGGGGTGAGCTCTTTAAAATTTCTTCATTAGTTCTTGGATTTCCAAAAATCTTAGTACTCCCATAGATGTCAGCTTCCATTTTTATTTCTTCATAAATCTCAAGAGGTGGGCATCAAACTTCTGCATGCAAAAATAGTTGTCAGTAATGTCTTATTGAAAGCATGAAGAAAATTCTAACTATCTAAGCTAATTGCACAAGGAAAACAAACTGAAACCCTAAAGACAACAAAAAAGAACCCTAAAAAAAGGGGGTCCCCATTAGGCCAAGTGGCCAAAATGGGATGTGTTTTGTGGAACCACAACATTACAGATCTATATTATGCTCATTCAAATCCTCTGATCAATATATCAATTCTATTCAACAATATTTAGTAACTTACTGTCTCTCGGTTATAGCTTTCTGACGCTCGGTAATCTCTGCAGTTCGGTTCTCCTTAACTAGTTTGATCAGGCATGCATGAAGCTTTTTTAAGGATATCTATACATTATTCTTTCCTCTAGCATGAGTTTCATAATGAAACCCTAGTCTCTTAAATAAACAAGTAAACCATTTTCTTTTCATCCACCAGATTTTTCCACTTAATCTCCTTCATTGGTTTTGCCGCTTAAACCTTCCTCGGTTGATGTGTTAGTAACACCTTTCAAATCTATGCTTTAGATCTTCCTTGAATTTTGCTAGTCGTTGATCTCGTAACAAAATTTATCTTTCCACCTAGTTATCATACACTTTACAGCTCATCAACTTCTGTCGGCTAAACAAATCATTTAGTTCTTTTGTTCATTCTCAGTTAACAAAGAAATGTGTCAGTGAACACAAGCTCGGTTTATACTATGCTCGGTATACACTACACTTCTCAGTGTATAGTGGAATGCTTCATTAACTGACCACACTACTTTGTAACAATTTTCTCCCAACTTCATAACAAATTAATGCAACATAATCAAGTCAACATTATGAAGTCATAGATTCATCAATAAGTTACCAAGAGTATTCCTTATCCTCATCTGTCATATCCATCTTCCTCCATGTAGATATCTCAGTTCTTCATCTTTCTCTTCTCTTCTACAGATGTGTTAGATGTTTGCAACTCCATGATAAGTACTTGTCAAAACTAGTTGACATCAATGACAACATAAAACTATTTCAATTATCTTACATAACAGTTCAGTGCTCGGTGATCTCTAATCACTTGAAGTTCTTCAATCAGGTTCTCAATTAGTTGTAGTTCATCAATCTCTCCCTTTGGCATTGATAGAAACTCAAGCAATATGAAGTATACCATACACATACCAAACATGTATTCTACAACTCTATAAACAAATGTTGTATCACGGTAATCTCTCCCTTAGCTTAATATGTTTAATCACTATGTTACATAACAGCACTGCAAATGCAGACTATCTTCTGCAGATATGATCTTTAGCAGCTCTCAGGTATCTTCTATTTATTTCTCCCTTTACCTTTTCAAATTGTCTCTCCCTTAGATAGATGTTCCTCTATTCTCCTCGGTTATCATATTGTTTATCTCTCCCTTTGACAACAATTCCAAAGAAACAAATAAAAAAATAGCTCTATAGTAGCCAATTAACTCACTATTGTCCTGTGCATTTACTGTATCTTTGTATACTGATTATGCCACTGGTTTCTCAAATCTTTCACAACCTTAGACAAAAATATAAAGTGTGAACTATGATGCATCAACATGAATGATCTTCTGATAATATTAGGCTGATGCAACCTCCAAATCACATTAGTGACTGGTAGATAGGGGACGAACCCCAAGTCTAGTCCTCAAGTATTCAAATGTATCTTTCGATAGAGGCTTTGTAAATATGTCTAGAATTTTCTCTTTAGATGTAACAAATTCTAGCTGCACTTGCTTCTCCTACAGTTGTTCTCTTAAGTAGTGATACTTGATAGATGTGTGCTTTGTTTTTGAGTGCATCACTAGATTCTTTGAAATGTTTATAGCACTAGTGTTATCACAATATATAATCACTGGCTCAGTGATTACCTCATTCATTCCTTCTAACACTTGCTTAATATATGCAATATTTGAATAGTTTATAGTAGTAGCAACATACTCTACTTCGGCTATAGATTGGGACATACAAGACTACTTCTTACTTGTCCAAGTAACAAGTCTTTCACCAAAGAAAAATGCTCCTCCAGTTTTTCTTTTTTTGTCTTCCACATTTCCAGCCCAATCAGCGTCGGTGTATACTTTAAGTTCAAAATTTCCTTCCTTAGGATACCATAATCCATAATCCTCTATCTTCTTCGGGTATCTTAAGATTCTCTTTGTAGCAATCATGTGTGACTCTCTAGGATTTGCATAAAATCTTGCAACAATCCCCACAGCATGTGCTATATCTGGTCTACTATGTACTACATACATTAACTTACCAATCATTGATCGATATAGTGTCTGGCTCACCTCTGTAGTTTCACCCTCTTTAGTTAATTTGTAGTCTATGACCATTGGTGTTCCAACTGGTTTAGCATCTTCCATGCCAAATGTTCTCAGTACTTCTTTTATATACTTGGATTGTGTGATGAATATCCCATCACTCTGTTGAATAACCTGCAGTCCTAGAAAGAACTTAATCTCTCCAAACATAGACATTTTGAACTCTTTTCTCATTTCATCAGCAAAGGATTTACATATGTGATCTTTTCCTCCAAAGATAGTATCATCCACAAATATTTCAGCAATTAGAATAGTATCATCAGTATCTCCTTTTATGTACAAATTATTGTTCTCACTAGTTCTAACAAATCCAATACTTAATAAATAAGTATGCAGCCTTTCATACTAGGCTCTCGGTGCTTGCTTCAAACCATATAAAGCTTTATGTAATCTACATACCATTTCTTTCTTTTTTGGATCTACGAACCCTTCTAGTTGTTCTATGTAGACTTCTTCTTCAAGTATCCCATTCAAAAATGTAGACTTAACATCCATTTGATAAACTTTAAATTTCTTATGTGATGCATAAGCCAGTAACATTCGAACTCCTTCTAGTCTAGCAATAGGTGCAAAGGTCTCGCCATAGTCAATTCCTTCCTCTTGTGCATACCCCTTGCAAACTAGTCTGGCTTTATTCCTTGTAACCTCTCCATTTTCATTCAGCTTATTTCTGAAGATCCACTTAGTACCGATAACATTCTTATCCTTAGGTCTAGGTACTAAGGTCCATGTTTTATTTTTCTCTATCTGTTCAATCTCTTCATTCATTTCACTTATCCATTCTTCATTCTCTAATGCAACTTTAACATTTTTCGGTTCATATTCACAAACTAAGCATGTACCTTGTCTTGACTTACTTCTTGTTTGTATGTCAGCTTGCTTGTCGCCAATGATTTGGTTCTTAGGATGGTGTCTTCTAAAAAATATTTCCAATATCTGATGTCTTCTTTCTTGTTCATCTTGTTCAGGTTCATTTTCTTTCTCGGTAGGTCCTTCCTGCTCATCAATTTCTCTTTCTTGTTTCTCGGTGTTGTCTTCCTACTGACCGGTTGTCACTATCTACTACTTTAGTAGATACTCTGAATGTTCAATGTATGTGAATCTACCGTAGACTTTCAGTTCCTTTATGCTTTCTTTTGCTTTCTTGTCATCAAACTCATCAACCCTGACATTAGCACTTTCTATCATTTTATTTGTAACTTTATTTAGACACTTATATGCTTTTCTTTTAGTGGAATATCCAAGGAATATCACTTCATCACCTTTTGAGTCAAACTTTCCATTTCTTTCATCTTTCAAAATAAAGCATTTACTGCCAAAAATTTTGAAATAACTTACAGTGGGTTTGTGTCCAAACCATAACTCATAGGGTGTTTTGTTAGTGTCCTTCAATTGTACTCAGTTCAAAACATAAACAATTTTGCTAACTACCTCTCTCCAGTATGTCTGAGCAACATTTTTCTCTATAATCCATGTTCTTGCATAGTCAACTATTGACCTATTCCTCCTTTTGGCAATTCCATTCTACTGAGGTGTTCTCGGTGCAGAGACTTGTCTTTTTATACCATGCTCATTACAAAAGTTAGTAAATTCATCAAAAATAAATTCACGTCCTCTATCAGATCTTAAGCATTTCAATTCTTTACCAGTCTCTTTCTCTACTTTTTCTTTATACCACTTGAACATCTTAAATGCTTGATTTTTCTTTCAAGAACATGACAGTCATCAATCTAGTATAATCATCAACAAAAATAATGAAATATCTATCACCATGATAATAACTCTGTGTTCTCATGGGACCAAAAAGATCAGTGTGTACTAACTCAAGTATTTTCTTTGTTGAATAATATTTTCTTTTGAAACTAGATTTTTGCATTTTACCTTTCTGACACTCATGACACATAACATGATCAGGCTTAGATAAGTTAGGTAGACCTCTAACCTTTTTCTTTTTACTAATCTTAATCATGTTATCAAAGTTTACATGGCATAACCTTTTATGCCATAACCAAGCATCTTCATTTTTCATCATTAAACAAGAAGACTCTACATTATCAAGATAAAACAAGTTACCTTTCGATTGTGCTCCTATTCCAACAAGTCTTCCTCCATCGTCAAATATTTTTACTTTCTTTCTCTCAAAAGCTACTCGGCGACCTGAATTATTCAGCTGAGCCACACTTAGCAAATTATAGTTTAGTCCTTCTATCCAATAAGCATTATCACATTGGATTCTATCATTTATCAGTAAGCATCCCTTTCCTCTAACCATACAAGGTGTATCATTACCCATTTTTACAGATCCTCCATTATATTGCTCAAGATGATTAATTTTTTCTTCATCACCAATCATGTGATTTGTACAGCCACTATCTATGATCCATGTATCATTTTTATTAACCTTAGAAATTAGTGTTGTTTCTACATACCTTTCTTCTTCCTCAGAAAATCCTTCATAGCAACAAATACTACCTCTACATCATCATCTGAATCGGAATCAGATTCATTTTCTTCTCCAATGTAACATACCTTTTTGCCTTTATCATTATTGTCTCTGTTGTAGCGTTGATAACTTCTGTTGCCTCTTCTCCCATAGCTTCCTTCACTAGATCAGTCCTTGTTTCTATCATCTTCCTTCCTATTTGGACATCTAGCAGCAATATGACCAACCTCTTTGCAGTTAAAACATGCTAAAGGTAATTTGCCTCTATATCTACCTTTTCCTTCAGGTAATCTCCCGGCCATAACAGCTTCAAGCTCATCAAGTTCATCATTAGTATTTCTATCAGTATCATCCTTATTATTTCTACTACTAGACTTACCAATATTTAGAGAAGTCATAAAAGTAGATTCAACAGTCGGTACAACACTATTATCATAGTTGTTCAGTTCAAAAGTTGTTAGCTTTCCAATTAGATTATCAAGAGTGAGAGTACTGTTAGGTGCAAACCTATTTTCATGAATTGTAGATATTTTGATGGCATAAATAGGCAATAAAGTCCTTATAATTTTTCTTACCATAGTGTCTTCATCAATAACACCATCAGATGCTCTGATAGCATGAACTACCTCCTTTATTTGGTTTGTGTACTTCACAATGTTTTCTCCTTCTTTCATCTTCATATCATCGAATCTTCCTCTTAAACTTTTGGCTCTAGCTCTCTTGACATTTGTATCGCCACTATAAACTTGAGAAAGTTTATCCCACATATCTTTAGCATTAGTGCAATCTTTAATATCTTCAAACTCAGCACCTGTCAGAGTAGCAACAATCTCCATCATAGTAATGTTATGCTCATGTTTATCTCTTAGTTGATCAAGAGTCAAAGGTCCAGTGGGCAGTGTAATGTAGCCATTCTCTAATAGTGTGAGGACAGAATTCCCAATTCCAGATATATGCAAATTCATTCGGCTTTGCCATATTGTAAATATGTCCTTGTTCAACTTTGGCACATCCCTCTTATACATTTTGTGATCTTTATGCTGAAGTCCTTAAAAATCTATTCCAAGCAACCAATAAGCTCTGATACCAATTGTTAGAATAACTGAGAGTGGGGTGAATTAGTTATCCACAGTCCCAAATACAAAATGTATATCCAAAAACAATTTAAACAAATTTCTATAGCTCGGTAACATAGAATAGTAAACTGTCTATGTTTTTACCGATTACCAGTTAATAACTTGTAGTAACTACTGATCAAATCAAATATGCAACATGTAAAGTATGATATCCAACAATAATCACAATCAACACATAACACAAGAGATTTAACATGAAAAACTTGTAAAGGGAAAAACCACCTGGGATCGACAACCCAAAAATTGTTTACTCTTCTAAAGTGAGGTCGGTGAAGACCCAACCCTGTTAAAGGTTACAAAACACACTATAAGGTGTGACCTTGTTAGAGGATTTAACACTAACCATTATCGTCCAACCAGCATTCACTATGGGGTTGACAGGATAACAAATGTACATTCTATGAATGACATTACAAGACTTTCTAGTCCACTCGGTTTAGAGATTTATCTGATTACAATGGTTAAACTATAACAATAGGTGATCTAATTACAATACAACTTGATTTGCAAATGTACAGATCTTTATTATGCTCATTCAAATCCTCTGATCAATATATCAATTCTGTTCAACAATATTCAGTAACTTACTATCTCTCAGTTATAGCTTTCTGATGCTCGGTAATCTCTACAGTTCGGTTCTCCTTAGCCAATTTGATCAGGCATGCATGAATCTTGTTCATGTGATATCTCTACAATATTCTTTCCTCCAGCATGAGTTTCATAATGAAACCCTAGTCTCCTAAATAGACAAGTAAACCATTTTCTTTTCATCCACCAGATTTTTCCGCTTAATCTCCTTCGTTGGTTTTTCTACTTAAACCTTCCTCGATTGATGTGTCAGTAACATGTTTCAAATCTATGCTTTAGATCTTCCTTAAATTTTGCTAGCCATTGATCTCGTAACAAACTTTATCTTTCCACCTCGTTATCATACACTTTACAACTCATCAACTTCTGTCGACTAAACAAATCATTTAGTTCTTTTGTTCATTCTCGGTTAACAAAGAAATGTGTCGGTGAACACAACCTCAGTTTATACTGTGCTCAGTATACACTACACTACTTGATGTATAATAGAATGCTTCATTAACTAACCACACTACTTTGTAACAATTTACTCCCAACTTCATAACTGATTAATGCAACATAATCAAGTCAACAATATGAAGTCATAGACTCATCAATAAATTACCAAGAGTATTCCTTATCCTCATCTGTCATATCCATCTTCCTCCATGTAGATATCTTAGTTCTTCATATTTCTCTTCTCTTCTATAGATGTGTTATATGTTTGCAACTCCATGATAAGTACTTGTCAAAACTAGTTGACATCAATGACAACATAAAATTGATTCAATTATCTTACATAACAATTCAATGCTCAGTGATCTCTAATCACTTGAAGTTCTTCAATCAAGTTCTCAATTAGTTGTAGTTCATCAAGGGTAAGATCATCATAAGTGATCAATCCGTGTAGCCTTAATCGACTACTTTATTTACTACAGTAGTGAAGCTTTATGGGCTCCATCCCCACCACAATGTTTACCTTCTAACAAGGGTTTTTGCAATACCAAAATACAAGTCTTATGTGTATGAAGTTTCATGTATGCATATTTGATTAGTTTACAAGTATTTACATTTATGTTATGATATTGAATGTATGATGAATGCAAATGCTACAGTCAATTAATGAATTATATTTCTACAAGGGATCAATTGAAAAGTTTTTAGGGTTACAGATTCAGCCCTCCCCTCTCTGTAACTCACCTTTCCATAATACCAACAATTGGTATCAAATCTAGTTCTCTTGTTGAGGAATTTTAATCACTAAAGAGAAAATATCTTAAGGATGGAAAGGTATAAGCTTGATAAGACAATTGAAAATCAGAGATTGGAGATGCAGATTCTCATGGAACAACTTAAGGATGCCAGAGAAAAAATGAGAGATTTACTAATCAAAAGGAAGGAAGTGGCATTTCGGCACAATGAGACTGATTATCAGGAAGAGGAGATAGAGGAATTATCTAAAGGATCTGAAAGTGTATCTAATGCATCTGAAGGAACAATATCAAATCTATCTAAAAATAATCATCACCTTATCAAACAAGTGAAAGCACTGCATATTGGACAAGAGACTCAAATGGTAAGAATGATTGATGCCATGAACAATGAAAGACAAGCTAAAAAAGAAAGAAATTTGGCTATTGAAGATAGAAGAAAAATGACTAAAAATTTGGAAGAAAAGGAATCTAAAATACTAAGGCTTACTGAACATCATTTTGAAATTTCCAATCAGATGGTTGTCATGAGTCAAGAAATCAATTGAGTAAACAATGAGCTTACTAGAATATTGGAAGACATTGGTGAATTAAGGGAAGAAAATGAAATACTGAAAAATGAAGTGAAGATTCAACAACAACATAATGAGGTGATAAAGAAAGCTGAAGAAAGTACTAAAAGGATGGATGAATTTATAAACAGTCAAAGAAGACTTGGCAGTACTACTAGTTTAGGTTATACTGACCAAGGAGAGTCATAAAAAAAGATGAACAAAAGAATGCATATGCAAATCCATGGCCAAATAAGCTCTCATGCTATCATTGTGGAAAACTAGGTCACACATCAATTATCTGTAAAAGAAAATAAAAAGGTATTCCTAAATCTACTCCTATATTTGATGGTTATTGTTATAATTGTAATAAGTATGGACATCAAGGACAGGAGTGTACATCAAAGATGAATAATTCACCTAAGAGATACTACATGGAAAAGCATTGTCACACTTGCAACATACATGGACGTATATAACAGAAATGCAAGACAAAGATGAAACAAGTCTGGAAACTGAAAGGAAAAAAAAAGACATATCAACCGAGAAGACAAGGTAATGATTACACTTGGGATAACAACACTTGGACCAGTTGTACAACATATAGAAGATATGGTCATATTACAAAAAATTACATGAGAATGCACTAGAGAGGAAGACCTCAAAATTGGTTAAATTCTAGAATGGCATGTCTACACTATCATAAGGTCGGTCATTTAAGTAGAGACTCCAGAGATCGAGCACCAAAACTGAGTATTGATGCAAGTGAGAATACCATTGAATGAATCATGAGGATAAGGAACCAAATGTGGAGAAGAGAAACAAATGATAATAGAGGAACAAGTACAATAGTTGATGACACCTCATCCTTTGGATTAGGTGATCTCACCACCTCCACCTAAGAAAACCAAGTAAGTATGGAACTGAATTTCAATTGGTTATATCTTACAACATTTCCTTATATAACTATTGAATGAATAGCAAATTAGCATGAGTTAAGATGCACTAGAGTATTATATGTTATTTACTTGAAATGAGAATAGTTGGTTAAGCTGGACCGAGTAAGAAATTTCTAGTCGGTGAAAGTGTTAGAGACAACCAAGTTGCATAGTCAATCGAGCATTGATAGTGTTCACTGAGCTGAAGTATCTATTGAGTTAACAAAGTGATTTGATTGTTAACTGAGTAGTAGTTGGAAAAGCACTTAATGCACCACATGTAAGCCAAACAAGGTTTTTGGTTATAAATACATGAGAAATGAACTCATTTGATCACATTGCATTCAAGAGTGAACCAAAGAGAATTAGAGAGAAGATTGAGAAACTTGTTTCTAGGATTTCAAGAAGATTTGAGTGTTTCACAGAGCATTTGGAAGCGATTTAGGAAGTCTAAAGAGTAATCGAGTATCTAGCACAAAGTTTTTCAGAAGCCCTAAATTTATAGTCAGGATGACATCAACTTCATGATCCACTCAATTCAAGGAAGAGAAAGGGAAGAAGGTAACATTGATCAAGACCATGACATACATAGATCCTAACTACAAATTTCATCCGAAATTTTTTGCGCAACCCGATGACAAGAGCGCATTTTCTTTGATATCACCTAGGGTTCTACTGGTGAAAGATATTAGGTCTTACATACATTATAAAATCTCAAAGATTGGAGACTTCAAGCTCTATGCCACTTACCAAGAACTTTTCACAGATGAAAAACTCAAGGACGAGCACAAACATTTGTAGGTAAAAGGGTTAACCAATGCATTGCATTTTCCAAAAGACTTTAAAATGGAATGGATGAGGATTTTACTGAGCTGAGTACATGAAGGGAAGATGTGGCTAGATGAACCAATGAAAATATCAAAAGATGTCATACATGTGGTTACCAGGTATCCAAAAACTGATAAGGCAAAATCCCTAAGACACCCACCGAAGACTGAGATTGAAAAGCTAACTGGAGTAGAGTGGGATGACAGAGGCATGAGGATTAACACCATAAGTGACCCTGAGATGAGATTCGATGATTATGTCATTGCTTACAAGATATTTTAGTCAAGTAGACCAAACAAAATTACATGCAGAGGAGTTGACACCGCACAAAAATTTTTAAAGAAGGGTTTGCAACTTATCTTAGCCGAGTTAATGTTGAGACAACTGGAAGAAAACATGCGAACCATCCAAGTCGCAAGATCAAATACATGCAAGTTTGGTTCACTTTTGGTATGTACATTTTTCTATTTGCAAAACTATTTTCCCTTAGTTAGTAATGTTGAATGGGATGTAAATCGACCAGTTATAATGCAAATCAGTAAATTCATCAACAACTTAGACAAGAATTTTGAGTCGATAATGGAGGATTATTTTAGCAAATTCAAGGAAAGAAAGTAGAAAAGAACTAGGATTCTAGTACAGTTAGTCAATAAATACAAGGATGATTTTTTTTCTTAGTAGACACTGACACCACATTGATTAAGGCTTTTGAAATGAGGACCACTTGGCTGCCTCCTATGAGTATGAAATTGATATTGACTGACCAACAAAATCAATAAAGGCTTTACTTACTGAGCCAAAGGATAGAGATACCACATAGCTTGAAAGTTATGAAGAAGCCAAGTCTAGAATAAAAATGGGACTGGTAGTAGAAAAGATGGGAAGGAAAAAGGATAAAATAATAAAATTAATATTTGAAGAAAAAATTCGGTCTTACAGATGAAGAAGTTGAGAAATTGGTTGAAGAGCCAACCAAGTAACACGTACAAGTTAGTGAAGATGATGATGAAGAGGCCACTAAGTCTTATGAACCAAAAAAAGAAGAGCCACCAAAGGCGTCAAAGGATAAAGACAAGCAAGTTGATACTTCAACACAAGCAAGGACAAGGTCAAAAATTGGAAATACACCACCTCCGAAGAAAGGTGTAGAAAAAATAACTAGGCCAACACTGACTCACACCTATCAGAAAAAGAGAGGATCAAATACACCTACCGAGATCCCTGAACCAAAAAGGAGGATAAAACTAATAAGAGGAAAAGATGACATAGACTCATAAGATGAAGATAATGAAGAATTTCAAGTTGTGATAAATAAAGGACCTCAAATGATTGATGAAGTTGTTGAAGGAATAAAGAAGACTGGAAGACTCACTACTCCTAAGCTTAATAGGTATTCCAACTTGAGAATTGAAGATCAAGATAAGGTGGAGGAAGCTATCATAGGCATTTTTATTAATTTTAAATGAGTTCCAATTGAGTTTGCAAGCAACATACCCAAGGAGTTATATGACAAAGTGTCTGCAAGATGGACATATGCTCTTCAAACTGAGAAGAGAATGAGAGAAAGGTCATTAATTATGGCCAAGCCTAATTTTACTGTCCCCAAGATTGATGCTTCCTTGCAACAATATTCAGGTAGATTTTTATGAATGCAAGATCATTTAATATTTTACAAGGTAAAATACAAGAGGTAGATGAAGAAAGTAGTAGAATTTGGACTAAAACCCTAAGTCCAATAGATAAAATTGAGGCAACTACACCACGTAGTTGACAGCGAGAAACCTCTACCAAGCTCACAAGAAGATATACTAATAGATGTTGAGGATGAACCAATTCACATCTCTGATACTAAGTAGCCTGAGGAGGAAACATATGCTGAAGGCTTCATTACTACTTCTGAGAATGTTATGGAAGGTATTCCAAAGATGTTGACAACACTAGGGGATAAAGAAATTTGTTGTAAACTATAATTGAAACAATTGTTATATTTTCATTGATGTTAAACCTTAACTAGTAATATAGAGTACCATATCTTTTGATTGATGAAGAGGATTTGAAAAGAGGAGATAACAAGAGGACCTAAGGAAAGGTTGAGTTATGTGATACTTCAATGGGTACTTGATTCGTTGGCACATTGATAAGGTAATGTGTTTTTTTATCTTTAACACTAAGTGAAGAAATCAATTGATTTGAAGCATAGGATTAACCGAGCAAAAGAGATGAAATTTAGTTTAAGTTGAGTGATGCTAGTATCGACCTAGCACCAGTATAAGATAAGAAAATTTAGTGTTGACTAAGCATCAGTAATTATTGAGAAACAGATAATTAACCAAGCAAAGTCATTATTTATCGAGAAGGAAATTTTTTAGTGATGACCGAGATATCTAGTGATGACTGAGGAGATGAACACAGTATTGATCAAGTGTCATTAATTTAAAGTTTGTGAAGGAATTAAGAATCCCAGCCGACATAGTTAAATTCTTGGGATACATAAAAAGTGTTGAAATTATTAATAAATGATATGGAGCATTTAATGCATAGTAAACCATTTTCTTATAGATTCAAGGAGAAGTTTGGAGATGTATTTAGAAGGAAAAGAAGGAGAACAAATGATGGAAGGATTTCATGAATCTGACCTAAACCTAAGATCTACAGAAGAGATTAAGGGGCAAAAGATAACCTACCTGATCAAGGAGGTATAAGGATGACCTAATTGTGAGGTTATAGAGAGTGTGGAAGAGGTTGATGTTATTGATTGATGACTCTAAGTAGAAGGCTACGGAGAAGCTGTGAAGAGCTGAACAAAGTTGAGGTGATTTCTTGAAGAGATTTCGGAGTAGATCAGAGATGGAGATGGAAATGAAGGTCAGTTAGTAAATCAATATATGAGCGTAATGGATCTATATTTGCAAAGTGAGTTGTATATTTAAGATCATAACCTACTATTACTTTCTAACCATTTTATCACTCAAAATCCTTTAATCAAGGTTGACCTAATAGTCATTTTGTAAACCCTATAATCAAGGTGACATTCTAATCGAATGTTATTAAGTCTTCTAACCAGGCCACTCTTAATAGGGTGATTAAATATTTTAACATGGTCACACCTAACAATGTGTGTTGTAAACCTTTAACATGGTTGTCTTCTCATGGAGCTCACTTCAGAAGAGTGAATATTTAGTAGCATGTTACTGGTGGTTTTTCCCCAATTGGGTTTCCACGTTAAATCCTAGTGTTATACTTGTGTGAATTTTATTTGATGAGAATGTTGTTGAAAGTTTTATATTCTGCAAGTTGATTACTTTTGGACACCGGAATGCAAGTTTTATGTTACTGATATATTCTATAGAGACCGAGTGAATCACTGATTAGATCTAAGTTTTTTAAAGAGTTTAAAAGTTCAATTGGTACATCTAGCCCTGATGATAACTAATTCACCCCCCCTCTCATTTATTCTAAAATCATTCTAACAATTGGTATCAGAGTTGTTGGTTCTTGTAAGGAGAAAGTTTAAAGGTACTTGAAGCTAATGATCAAGATGTACAAAAAGGAGGTACCAAAGTTGGACAAGGAGAACTTCCCTGCATGGTAGAGTTTGATGAAATTGCACCTAGCTAGTATTGGTGATTCAACAAAACACTATGTGGAAAATGACTATGTACCACCTGCTACACCTATGATAGCCGAGGAGATGATAGAAAAACAAGAACACAATTAGGCAATGTTGGAGATTGCGTCTACCCTAAGCTATCCTAAATTTGAAGACATCAAGGACTATACCAATGGAAATAAAATGTGGAACACCCTATCAACTATCTATGGTGGAGACACAAATCTACTGAGAGCCAAATCTAAAAGTTTGAGAGGTAAGTTTGATGAAATGAAAATGCAAGAAGGTGAAAATGTTGTTTAGTATTGTGGTGGAATTAAGGAGGTAGTAAATTCTATTAGAGGAGCTAATGAAAACATTGATGATGAAACTATTAGTAGTAAAGTGTTGAGAACCCTACTTCCTATCTATGCTATTAGAGTGCCTGCAATACAAGAATCAAGATGTAATCCTGGTAATGTCCTAACTTTAGAAAGTCTTATTGGTAAGCTTACTACTTTTGAGTTGTCTAATTTTGATAATTTCACTATTCACAACATTGAATCCACATTCAAGTCTCAAATGGTTCTTCATAAGTCTAAGAAGGGAAAAGAAAGATGTGTGAACAATGACAGTAACAACAACAGTGATAGTGATACTTCTAATGATGATCTAGATGATCTTCAGGCACTTATGGCCAAAAGGCTACCAAGAGGAAAAGGAAAATTCAAAGGTAAACTTCCTATAATCTATTTTTCATGTAACAAAGTTAGCCATATTGCAGCAAGATGCCCTGACAAGACTGACAATGATGAAAGAAGGGAAAGAAAGTATAAAGAAAAAAGAAATGATATAGATCACAAAAGGTATAGAGACTACAAAGACAAAGGTAAGAAATCTTGTTACATTACTGAAGAGGAAATTGATAGTGAAACTAGTGAATCTAATGAATGTGATATAGAAGTTGTTTATGTTGCTATGAAAGATGATTCTGATGAAGATGAGAAAAATATACTTATTTCATATGTGAATAAAGGTGATAAATGGATCATTGATAGTAGTTTCTCACATCACATGACTGGTGATAAAAGTAAGTTTGAAACCCTAAATCATTACAAAGGTAGAATTGTTAAGTTTTGTAATGATGCACCATGTCATTTGAAAGGAAAAGGATCAATAAGATTAACTGATAAGATCAGATGTGATAATGCTTATTGGGTTGAAGGTCTTAACTATCATTTGTTGAGTGTTACACAGTTGAATAATACCAGTTATTGAGTTGAATTTCATCACAAGAAAGCTAAAATATTTGATGCCACTGGTGAAATAATTGGAAGTGGAGAACAAACAAGAGGTAATTTTTTCTATTGAGACCTATCTCAAGAAACATGTTTGTTTGCACAATTTGATGATGTATGGTTATGATATTAGAGGTTGTGTCTTGTGAACTTTGATGACAATTTGATAAATATCAGTAAGATGAATAAAGTTAGAGGTTTACGAAGATTGAAGAAACCTGATAATGTGATGTGTAAACAATGTCAATTCAGAAAAATGACAAAGTCTAGTTTCAAGAGCAAGACATATACTTCTGATAATATTTTGGAATTGGTTCATACTGACCTTTGTGGACCTATTGGTGAGAAAAGCTACTGTGGTGATAAATATTTTATTCTCTTTGTTGATGATTATTCTATAATGATGACTATGATGTCTCTAAATGAGAAACCTAGTGCCTTTCAGTTGTTTAAGTGGTATTTGGAAAAAATTGAGAAAGAAACAGGTAAAAGCTTGAAATGTTTGAGATCTGACAGAGGAAGAGAGTTCATATCAAATGAGTTCAATATATTCTACAATGATATAGGAATAAAGAGAAAAATGTCTGTGCCTAGGACACCTCCACAGAATGGTATAGTAGAGAGAAGAAATAGATCAATTATGGATTGTGCTAGAACATCGATGATAGAAAATAATTTTGCACAAAAATACTAGAGAGAAGTTGTAAGTACAACTATTTATACCCTAAACTGAGTACAAATCAAGAAAGGTACAAATGCTACACCTTTTGAGTTATGGTATGGATATGCACCTAATGTGAAATATTTTAAAGTCTTTGGAAGAAAATGTTATATACTGAAAGATAATAGGAATGGAAAAAGTGATGCTAAAAGTGATGAAGGCATATTCCTAAGATATTCTACTAAGAGAAAAGCATACAAGTGTTTGAATTCTAACACTAAAAAATTTGTGGAAAGTGCAAATGTTAGAGTTGATGAATATGTAGAAAAGAATGAAGTTGAGTGCAAGAAAGAACCTAGAGATTACATATATTTTGTATACATGGAAGAACAAGAGGCTAGTAATATACCTGAACCAGATAACAAAGATGTCAAGCAACAACATGAACCTGCTGAGCCACAACAAGAAAATGTCGAGTATCAGGAGGATGTTGCCAAGAAATCAAAAGAGGAAGTAGAGAATATACAAGATGAACCTAAAGATCAAGAACAAGTAGAAAGGAAATCTGAACCTACATTGGCACAATATGTAAGAAGACATCATAAGCTAGAACAAATCATTGGAGATAAAGAATCTGGAGTCATGACAAGAAGTAAGTTGAAAGATCAAATATGTTTATTATGTGAATTTGAGCCTAAGACAGTGAAAGATGCTTTAGAGAATGAAGATTGGATACAAGAAATGAATGAAGAAATAGATTAGATAGAAAAGAACAAAACCTGGACACTAGTGCTGAGACCAGAAGATAAGAATATTATTGGAACAAAATGGGTATTCAAAAATAAGATAAATGAACATGTTGAAGTCATTAGGAACAAAGCTAGATTGGTATGCAAGGGGTATACACAAGAATAAGGCATTGACTATGAGGAGACATTTTCCCCAGTTGAAATATTGGAAGGAGTCAGGACTTTACTTGCATATGCATCTTTTAAAGGATTCAAAGTTTATCAAATGGATATCAAATCCGCATTTCTGAATGGAATACTGGAAGAAGTATACATTTAACAACCAAAAGGATTTGTTGACCCAAGAAAGAAGAACATGGTTTGTAAACTACATAAGGCACTGTATGGATTGAAGAAAGCCCCTAGAGCATGGTATGAGAGACTGCACAATTATTTGATAAATATTGGATTTGTAAGGACAAATACCAACAACAATCTATATTTGAAGACTGACAAATGTAAAGGGATATTGTTAGCTGAAATATTTTTTGATGATATTATATTTGAGGACAAGATGCGCTATGTCAAACATTTTCAAATGAAATGACAACTGAATTTGAAATGTCTATGTTTGGTGAGATCAAATTATTTGTTGGTTTGCAAGTTTATCAGATGAAGAAAGGTATTTATTTTACTCAATCTAAGTATGTCAAGGAGATACTAAAATATTTTGGTATGGAAGATTATAGACTAGTAAGTACACCCATGGCTACTATATACTAGGATAAGTACCTTCATAGGGTTAGTTTCATCAGATAACTCAAAATAACTATTAAATTACCACAACTAGCAATCTAAATAAGTAAGATAAATGACAAAAGAGCACTCTATGGATCTCTAATTAGGGATGCTAATGAAGATCTCTCAGCAAGCTTCCATTAATGATAGTCCTAATATGAGAAAATGTGATAAACAAAGCTAAAACAATTAATTCCAAAATAAATTAGTCCAATTAGCTCCTAAATTTTCCTTTCTAGCTTAAAATTGCAAGAGGTTTGATGCTATTCAAATAATTGTGGATGATTTGTTCTTCAATTATGCCTTGCTTTTATATATTTTGGCAAGGGTAGGGGGTGGAGTTGATTTGATCATGGTTAGGTTAGGGTTAAGTCCATGGTTCCACCTTTGGAGACCATTTAAATATTTTGTCCTCAAAGCTTGGGACAAGAGGACAAAATGGGTGGACAAGATTCTTTCTCCCCATGGGTGGTGGAGATTCGATGTGAGCTTGATCCATGTGAGCTTGGCTCTCAAGTCCTATCGATTGATGCATTTTCCTCCCATTTGGTGGTTGAGGGAAAATAAGATTTAATTAATTGAATTTAATTAATATGTTTAGCCATGTGTACCCCTTGAATGAGTTGATTTGATTTAAATGAACTATGCAATTAATTAGATTAATTGCACAATTTATTGATTTATCATGATTTATTTGATTTAAATTGATTTTATGACTTTTAATTTTTAATTAAATTTGAATTATGGCTTGATTGCAATTTTTCTTTGGTTTTAGCTTGATTTGATTTTATTGCATTGATTTTTCCTTGATTTCTCACTTGAATTAATCTTGTCCATTTTCAGGTGATTACAAATGCCCCTCTTTGAATCGATGCATGAAGTCTATCGGTTCAAAGAATGTCCTGATCATTTCTGATGTGAAGTCCTGATTAAATTTGACATCTGATTCAATGTTTGATAGAAGATGCAAATTTTGATGATGGGATTGATGCATTTTTGATTGATTTGAAGTCCATGATGGTTGAGTTGATGATATGTTGTCTGATATGGTACCTGATTTGATGTTTGATGCCCCTTTCGATTGATAAGTAAAAAAAAATTTTATGAAAGATTAAGCTTTGATTTGATGGTCATGCCCCTGATTTACTGATTATGATGTTAGTCCTAATTGTCTGAGTGTATGCCCCCTCAGAAATGAAATGAAATTTGAGTGCAGTTGAAAAATATTACATTTTCGGTCAATTTGCGTTGAAAGATTTCAATTAATAATGAATTTCAATTTCATTTCTGATAATGTATTCATGATTGTTTGATGAAAAATACCTTTGATTTGGCAGAATGGGTGAAAAATTTGGGTCCCTGGTCATTTTCTACTAAACAACGCCCTTTTAGGTCAAAATGGGCTATATATAGGGGTAAAAGGTCTTTTTACTATTCATTTTTACCTCCTCTTTTGACTTTTTTCTCTAACCCTCTATGAGCCTTCTTGGTGATGGTGTTCCTAATTTGTGAGCATAGGTTCAAGCAAGGCCACTGGTATATGCATCCACCTGGCTACAGACCTTCGGTATGTAGTTCGACAACTTGCTCTATCAATTTTTCACATTTAATTTGAAAATTTTGGATTTTTCTAGGAAACACCATATTTTTTATTTTTTCAAATTAAATAGAGCGTATAATACTTTTACCAGTGTGTACAATCTTTCTAAAGCACATCCGTAGTTTTTTGCAACACGTATGCTAGTTTTAATAGCGCGTATAAGTGTATGAGCTAGGGCATGATTCACAATCACCCTTTTCTGTAGCACCTATATTTGTTAATGCACTTTTGATTATTTTAGCAGTCCATGCAAGGGTTTTCTATAGTGCGTACACCTTTTAGTAGCATATGTAATAATTTTTGTAGTGCTTTCACCATTTTAAACCGCACTTTTGTATTTTAGTGCTTTTAAGCATTTAAATAGCGTGTGTATCCTTTTTGGTCAAATGTGCAAACTTCTAAGTCATTTTTTTGATTTGCCTGGTTTTGTCAATCATTTGATTGGCTTAGGTATCAAGTCTGGTTAATAGTGAGTTGTATGATGTCAATTCGAGTCATGTCATGTTGAATGTTTGATTGTCAATCTTGATTTAGATAGTGGATAGTGATAAATTTTTCATCCTCTCTAAATAGAATCAGGAAAATTGATTGTGGTTTGATTAGATTTTGATTGTTCGATTGACTTTACATGATCCAATATGTAATGATTTTGATTTTTGATGTGTTTAAACTTGTTTTTGCAGGCCGAGCTTAAAAATCTCAGGGTCCATGGCCTGTACCCATTGCCATTCAGTATGCTAGATGACTTGAGTGGTCTTGAGCACCGAGTCATTGGAAAATGAGTTTTTTCCTTTCTACTCTCTCTCCCTCAATTCTGCATGAATCAAGGTCTATTGATAGCTATGGCAGAGTGATGGCACTTTGACCATAACACCTTTCATTTGTCAATGGGGGAGATACATCACTCCCGAGGATGTGTATCGACCACTATGCATCCCTACTCATGGAGAGCTAATTTATTATGACCAGGTGTATGATGGGACAACATGTAGATGAGTTTTTTCTGATCCTACCATTGGAGATGAGTCTATTTAGTGGGCACAGTTCCCATCTTTTCTTGTTCTTCCTATAGTCTTGGGTGCACTTGTTGGCAGATTCCTTGTACCTGATCGGTGAGGTCATGGTTTTTCCATCAGTTGGGGCTATATCATGTAGGATATGATCACTTAGCCACACATATTTTATTGGGAATCTTGCGTTCTTTCTCATCTATATCATGAGCTACATGATGTAGTGTATCATCACTGGGCTACTCTTTCTACTAGGGTGGTCCTTTTACAACTGTGGACATGGGAGAACATCCCTATCACTTGATCCATCTTAGTTCATCACCGTGATCCAGGCTAGCCCTTTGCTTGGATGTACGAGGGCATGGTGGTCCAGGCCCATTTGGGCAAGTTGGACTATTGGAGGTGCATCATCGATGATATTAATCAGGTCATTTGGTGACCATACATCAGTTGCGAGGCATGGCCAGAGGATGCAATGAAGTTACCATATATTTTCATGCCTCGATGGATGATAGGGTGCATGCCCTTGATTATTGAGAGATTCTACTTTCTAAGTGTCTTATGGTAGTATGGTTGGATACAGGGTATCCCACAAGGATAGGCATTATATGCCCAAGTATAGGTAGAGAGGTCCCTATGGGGCCCATAGATTGATTACCAGAAAACTTGGCCTAAGCTTTTAGAGCTGCCCCACCTTGTGTGGGATATGAGGGACCATATAGTAGATGCAGGTATGACTTCTGACTACGCGGCGTGATTTTCTCAGAACCCATTTCCTAGGGTCACCAATCCTATTGAGAGAGTATTGGGGATTGAGGAGGAGTCTGATGACAATGGTGGGGATGGTGATGGTGGTGGTGGGGTCAAAGATGAGGTCATCGGGGATGGTAGGTTCAGTGAGGTGGAGGAGGCAGGATTGTGATACCTCTTATATCTTCTACTCATATTCCTCCTGGGGGTTTTGTACGAATGAGGGGTGGTTAGGTGAGAGTCAGGGGTGGACCATACAAAGCCTTGCATTAGGTTTGTGTGGATAGATTGGCCTGATGGGGCCAACACAGAGTTAGGATTTTCAGGTAGGTGGGTACACAAGTTGTAGCTGATGTGGATGTCCAGGCTACACAAATTTTACTAGATCACACACATGGTCCTCCGGCACCTCCACCTCCATAGGCTTCTCCACAGGCTCCTCCTATACAGGCTCCTTCTTCCATGCCATCTTCTTCTAATATCCCATCTTCTTATATTCCATCTACTTCTATTCCAACTTCCTCTATGGCTCCCCCATAGGCTCCACCTACTTAGGCCCCTCCCACATACATACTAGTACAGGATCCTCCTGCACCAGCATTGGCCTTAGATGTCTGATCTTTGTAGTCAGATTTGTCAGAGATGATACACTAGGTGACCCAGCTTAGTTCGATGATGCAGACCTTCATAGCTACTATGAGTCACCATGGATTATAGGCTAGCTTGAGTAGGGCTCCAGATGCCGATCATGGTCCTGATGGTTCTAGTGGTTCTGGCAGTTGACATTTTTGAGATGATATATTGATTCTTTGATGTATATTACATGATTCATTTTTTATCTCAAAAAATTGGACTCACATTATTCTTTTATCAGTTGATGTTGCTTATGCTTTGACACTCATTATACTTTTGATGAACTTTGATGATACTATGGATTTTGATACTCAGTTGATAGATTTACTTTATATGATGTCATCATGTGTTTGGAATTTTTTTTCAAGTGCTTGATATGATATGCAGATCTATATGATTCTATCTTTACATGCTTTGTTTTTATGCTTTTCAAATGCAGTGTATGATATGAATGCACATGTCTAGTTATGCTTAAATGATTGTCTTACTTATGACATAGAGTAAATGGATGCATATGACACATGATTTAATGTTTATGATGTATGATGATGTAATGGTTTAATGAATAATGCTATGTGATGGTACTTATGAATGCATTTATTTGATGGTATGGATGTATGTAATGTAATGGATATAAATGTAATAAAAATGTGATGCAAAATGTGATGGATGTAGTTATGTAATGTATGATTTTGGATGATTCAATGATTAATGATGTAAATGATATAATGATGATCTTATATGTAAATGTAATGACCTAACAAATTTAAGTTTGAATATAATTCAATGTTTTAAATGTATGAATTTTGATGAATGCACCTAGATGAACAATGCAATGTACTAATGATATGATTTTGAAAATGAAATGTTATAGAATTAATGCAATGAATAATGTCCTAATGGTGTAATTAATGTCATTAAATGATGAGGATTAATTAATTGATGCAAACTAATGCAACTTAAATGACAGGGTGAAAGACTTGATTTAAAAAGAGTGTCATCTAATGTAATTTAACTTAAATGAAAGATAATAAATGGAAGAAACTATATGTATGCAAACCAATGTAAATACAATGTTTTAAAATGAACTTAATGAAATGCAATGAATGTGACTAAATGGAACAAACTAAAATGAATGTAAGATAATGCAATGTAATTTAAATGAACTTAAGTTAATGTCCTAAATGGATGCAAGATTACCATGAATGAGATAAATCTAACAAATGCAATTAATCTAATGCAAGACACCTTTGTTTTTGAGTTGAGTTTTGATTTCCAACACACTCGATCACATATAGTTTTTGGTGAACCTTTGAGTTTTTATTTAACTTTTGATTTACTCCACCCCCTCTTCTTTCTCTTTTCTAATTTCCAATTTTCAAACTAAGAAAGGAAAATCACTTAAATGCAGTTAATCTAGGATGGATGTAGCTAACTATCACTATTCACAAATTAGGAGCTTATATTCATCATTGAGCAGTTTTGAAACCCTAAAATTAGTACAACCATCACTAGTTCAACCATGATGATATGAATACCTTTTTCACCCTTTTCATTTTTTTTCCATCCTTGGTACGACTATCACTGATTGAGACTAATCTGGAGAGTACAAATACTAATTTCATCAGATTCTATGTTGCAAGTGGATTTTGGTATTATGATATTTAACATCAAAATAGCCAATGTACACTAGTAAATTTTACCCTAAATTTCGATGAGAATTAGTCAAATTTTCTACAACAATTGGTCGAATAGATGACTAAACTGTGGTCGATCTTTTTTCATCGATTATTCTACAGGAAAACCCATTGTCAAAATTTTTACCTAAGTAGTAGTCGACTTATCGACTGACTCTTCGTTGAACTAATCGCATGAAGCTGGCAGAATTGAGACCAACTTTGGCAAACTTGACGTCAAAATTGTGACTAAATGTTTGACCACTATTCGATGAAATTGACATCGAATGCATAGCATTCTCATCGAAATTAATGCTGTTTAAAGGTTGAAAAATCAACCAATACTAATTTTTGGTTTAAAAAAAATGATGGTGATTGAACAAAGCATTTTCATTGTACTGTATATTCACGGCCTCAAGAAAAATCAAACTGACTAAGAAAGCTTCGTTTACCTATAGATTTATGTGCTTGTCTGAGTTTAATACGCAGATCAAGTTGTACAACATTCAGAATAGATCATGTTCAAGTAAGGTCATACAACTTGATCTGTGTATCAAACTCAGACAAGCACACAAATCTGTAAGTAAATGTTGATTAAATATTTTATTTTTAATAGCAGTTTAAAAGGCTATTTAAATGTTTTGACGGTTTGATAAGAACAAAATTGGTATTCAGATATAAATTATTGAGCTTCTCTTTGTTTCGATAATAGTTTAACATTCTCTACTTAACAAGGCCAACCATGTGAAGGTGGAAGCTCATCTAGCCCATCCTAGGATCCTCTTATGACCCTTTTACGACAATTTAAGACCTCCAAGATGTATTCTTAGGGATCATAAAAGGTCATAAAGGGTCATAAGGGGTCCTGGGACACAACAACTGAGAAACATAAATGTACGCATCATGGTCACAATTGTTTGGAGACACAACATAATTGAATTCTATACCCAGATGATGCAACACAACCACTACTCCTGCAGTTTTAAATGGACACTACGGGATCCAAAAGCCAAAGATAAGGAATCTATATATGGTTTTCGGATCCACAGTGTCAACTTAGAACTGTAGGAGTAGTGGTTGTGTTGCATCATCTGGGTATAGAATTCAATTATGTTGTGTCTCCAAAAAATTGGGACCATGATGCCTACATTTATGTTTCTCAGCTGTTGTGATACCTACATTTATGTTTTGTAGCTATCATGTTTATTTGCATGTTCTTTGTGTTTGGCTTCTCTCCCTCGCATCGAAAATAAGATTTTTCCCACTCTGAATCAAGAATACGTGTGCAACACAAGCAAAATATGCACAGATAGTAGGTGGAGTTGAAAAAACACAACACGTTTACATTTTCATGATGGTCTATAACTTAAAATACATAATTAAAGACCTCTATAAAAAATGCAACCGTGTTGTGTTTTTCAACTCCACCTGATATCCTATGTATATGAATTGAGATTGCATATTGAACTAGGCTTCTCTTTCTGCATTGCCTTAAACCAAGAGAATGTCACAGTTAACATCTAAATGGCACATCTCATCATCACAATTAATCCACCTTAAATAATTGAATATGTTTTCTTGTATTGAATATTCATTAATCAAAATTTGAATAGAAAATGTATACCTTGAGTACTACAATTCACATTAGAATCGATGCCTCCATCATGCTCGGCCAGTGTAGTATCAATATCGGCAGGTTGCATTCCAATATAAATAAAATAGATGTAGATTTAGATGACGATATCGTAGAAATCCCTAATTCACAGTCTATCGTTTGTTCTCTGAAACACAAAATTAGGGATTTTTGTGATATCATCACCTGTATCTACAGTTATTGCCTCTGTTGTTGCAGGTGCTTTTCCCCTATTTGATATTTATCTTTAGGTGTCCACACTTGTTATGTTGGTTGTTGCCAGCAGGTCACAATCAGTGATTGGGAGAGCCCTATTTTGGCACCAGTCATGTAGTACAAGCACTAGAATTGAGTTTTTCAGCACGGCTGGGAAATTTTTGTATATCAACATGCGATAGAGTTTTTTTTCCAAACTCTATCGCATGTTGATATACAAAAATTTCCCAGCCCGTGCCAAAAAACTCAATTCTAGTGCTTGTACTGAGACCTTAAATTATTGAGCTTCTCTTTGTTTCGAGAATAGTTTAACATTCTCTAAGAAACATAATTGTAGGCATCATGGTCACATTTTTTTGGAGACAATGTAATTAAGTGGTATACCCAGACGATGGAGAGCAACTTCTACACCTCCGGTTCCAACTTGTTCTCCATCCCGTAGTGTCAACTTGGAATCAGAGGTGTAGAAGTTGCACTTCGTCTGGGTATACAACTCAATTATGTTGTCTCCAAAAAAATGTGACCATGATTCCTAAAATTATTTTTTGAGAATAGTTTAATTAACATTCTCTACTTAACAGGGCCAACCACGTGAAGGTGGAAGCTCATCTGGCCCCTCCTAGGAGCCTCTTATGACCATTTACGACATTTTAAGACCTCTAAGATGTATTCTTAGAGGTTGTAAATGGTCGTAGAGGGTCATAAGGGGTCTTGGGACACAACAGCTGAGAAACATAATTGTAGGCATCATGGTCGCATCTTTTTGGAGACAATGTAATTGAATTGTATACCCAAGCGATGGAGTGCAACTTCTACACCTCCGATTCCAAATTGACACTGTAGGATTCAAAGACCATAGATAAGGAATAAATTTAGAGAGCGGAGGAGGGCCATAATGAAAAAAATAATATAGGACAAACCTCAAGTTAAATGAGGCAACTACAAACATTTTAATAGATTTTTTGTTTACTAAATAATGAAATTTGCATATACTAGTGTTCTAAGCCCTCTCATTACACGATTTATTATTGTAAGTCCCCTCTAACTTATGCATCTAGAAAATGAAACTACTATTGTTGTTGTTCTATAAGGTTTGTCTCAATCCCAATAGGTTGTAGTTTCATTTTCTAGATGCGTAAGTTAGAGGTGGCTTACAATAATAAATCATGTAATGAGGGGGCTTAGAACACTAGTATATGCAAATTTCATTATTTAATAATAAAAATCTATTAAAATGTTTGTAGTTGCCTCATTTAACTTGAGGTTCATCCTATATTATTTTGGTCATTATGGACCTCCTCCGCTCTCTAAATTTATTCCTTATCTATGGTCTTTGTATCCCGTAGTGTCAACTTGGAATCAGAGGTGCAGAAGTTACACTCCATCGCTTGGGTATACAACTCAATTACATTGTCTCCAAAAAATTGTGATCGTGATGCCTACAATTATGTTTCTCAGATATTGTGAAATCTACATTTATGTTTCTCAGTTGTCATGTTTATACCTTCTCTCATTTGCTGGTGTAATTCCTCTTTGAGTATCTCCATTCTCCTTTGCATCCAAAATGAACTCATTCCAATCCCTCACTGGAATAAAGGGAGACTTCATACAATGCTACGCTCAAACTTCAGTGAGACTTCATACCATGCAACATCCGTAGATTACATCATACATTTAAGGTCTCAAGTGTTGGACTGGTTAAAAATTCATGACCCGATGACCAACAACAATGAATAGTGTGATGATCTCTGCTTCACTATGGTGAGGCAGTGAGATACACTAGTGAAATAGGAAGAAGAAGAAGAAGATGATTAAGAATCATTTTTATAAGTAGAAGATATCTCCTACTTATCAATTGATGAGCTAAAAGGGATTTATAATGAATGGTTTATAAGGCACAACACTTGTTGAAGGTTTTGTAAATGGGGTAGCAAGCTAATTGGACTTAACATTGGTAGAAGCTCCATGGTTAAGTGTGCTTGAGTAGGAGAAATACTGGGATAGTTGAAGTCTTGATGCTTCACCCATGTGAGCTTCACCTAGATGCAATAAGTAATAAGTAATAAGTAATAAGTATTTTTCTCCATCACTCAGTACTGATGACAAGTATGCAATAGAGACTGGGACTAACCTACCTACCATTGAGGTGAAATTTTCTTGTACTTTGTGAGTTCAGTAACTAGGCTATGACTTTCATGACATGCATCATTACACAATTGTTTTCCATGATGTGTAGTGTGCTTATGATTGGATAGAAACACTTGTATTATAATTTTTTCACAAACTAATTATAGTTTAAATTTTCATAGTGCATAGGATTGAAACTAAGCATCTCTTACTTCCACCTAACCAAGAGTTAGATTAGAATTATAATTAAAAAGAATCAAGTTTTTATGCAGGCATTTCATTGATCAATTTCCTTCCATTCTTTCTTCATCCTTCATGTTGTTTCCTTCCAAAACTTGGTTGAGTTGGATTAATAGTAGTAGGTTTAGTTTAAAGTCTTTGTTATATCAACAGGGGTAGCTATCTTTAAATAGGGTTATCCGTCAATATTTGGCAGGGTTCCTGATTTCATCATGTCTTTCATGTTTTCCTAGAATCCTCTTTGATTTTCAAGCATTATCTCTACGTTCACCTAGGTTTCCATGTTTTGTAGAAACACTTTCAACACAAAAATATTTAGAAGAGGTCCATTCACTATCATGGATAGATGAATTTATTGATTCTCAGAGTATGCAATCACTATTACCAAGTAGTCATATTGCTACAAAGATTGATTATCTCAAAACAATCATGGTCTGCAATGGAAAAGTAGTGAGAATATTATGAACAATACTATTATTGACAAGAGAAAGAAAGGGAATTTCTTATGTCAATACAATGATTGAAAATATGGAATGTAGTTTCCAAGAGTAGAGGAGAAGACAATATGAAATGTGGTGCAAAGCACCAAAAGGACATGAAGGTACACAAGGGTCACTAGTAAGACCTAAGGTGGAAACCATGAAGGGAAGAAGATATATGGGACCTATAAGGTCATTCAAAGATGTAATACGGCTACTAAAGACATTTGGTTGTAATTGAAAACTTTATATGAATGTAATTGCCCAAGTTGGCAAAGTAGGACTAAGGGTCACTAGAAGGTCTAAATGACCTAAGGGTTAGTATTTTAGGTGTGGATTATAGTTTTAAGGCTTCTAAAATTATTTTAAAACTAATGGGGCTTTTAGTTGTCAAGTTTTCAACTTGACAACATTTACAACTTTTTGTAATAAGTCTATTTAGTAGACAATCGATTTTAGACTATTAGAATCAGTTTTGGGGGAGTTCGAAAGTAGTTTCAAAGCTAGTTGGTCAAAATTTGGTCTTTAAGAGACATATTCACATTGAAAAATAGAGAGAGAACATGGGTTGGTCAAGGAGACAAGAATATATAAAGTTTGAAGTAGTAAAATGATGTTTTAATTCTATAATTTTTAGATTTTCTAGAAATACAGTCACTTTCATTGCATTGTACGCCACCTTAATGCATATGTATTGAACTATTATCAATTGGAGGTGTTAGAGGAATGAATTAAATTTATTTTTGTGGTAGAATCATCCCATTTTGAGTTGTATAGAAGGAGAAATCAATTTTTTGGTAAAAATAGTCAAAACCCTCTCCCAAGGTAACCCGAGACGGTAGAATGTAATTTTTTGAATGTTGCATGTTGAATAAGGACTCTTCATGAGGGGGAATGAAAGAGGAAAATTTTTAGACTAACCATATTGGTTTGAAGAGAACCATGCATTGAATTAATATGATGTGAAGTCGGAAGACTGACTAGACTTTCATAGAGGAAGGGGGGGCTGACTGTCACAGTCAGAAGTTTGCTTTATCCATACTTAAAGTGTGTTTGGGCCATGGAGGATTCAGGGGGATGAAGATATGTGTTTCTACCACAAGTAGGATTCTTGGAGGGGCTAGAGAATCCCATCTTGAGGGTGAAGCAATCAAAGTTGTAGGGTTTGGTATGACTATTCCAGAATGACAGCATTTTGGTGAGTTAATTTGTTTGTGTAGAAGTATGAATGGATTGGATCAATGGATTGGAATGGATATGGGAAGAGTATAGAAGAGTTTAGAATGATGTTAGAGTTTCTTGTGGATGAGAAGTCAAAGCCATAGTGCTTAGGGGAATAGTGTGATGACTGTCCCAACTAGAGAATCACAACTTGCAGAGTCACTATCTTAGTTAATGGTATTGGTTGTGTAGACCAGAGGGGTCAAGGGTGTGGTCCATTTTAAAAAGGGGGTAAGGGTTTTATGATGACCTAATTCAAAAATTCAATCCCTTTATTAAAACATTTATATCTTCTCTTGAGGGAAGTGAAAGGACCGCAAAAGGTAGTCATACTTAAAAGACCTATTTTCACTTAGAATGTCTCCTTTCACTTACGACAAGACTGTTACAAAAATTTTCAAGGTAATTTTTACAGCTGTCATGTCTAGGTAGTGTTGTATTATATATTGTTTCTTTAGTTTCATATTGTGTTATGGTATATTCTTATAATTACATTGTGTTGTTGAATTATTGCAATCACTAGAAGAAAGTGAGAGCTTTTATAATATAATACAAAATTCATGGCTAGAGTTAGAATGTTGCTACTTGATTTGATGGGAATGGCTTGAAATGTTTTTAGCAAAGCATTCAACATGTGCAACTAATGTACCCCAAAATAAAATTTGATGTATAAGTTTGTTTCTAAACAAAATTAAAAATAGTGATAGACCTAGGATAGAAAGCCATGAAATCAGTTTCATGATAGCTTGAAGTAAAGATTGGATGCAAAGGACACTATGGCTCAATAGGGGTTATAAGAGAGATCAATCATGAACTAAGAACTAAAAATAAAGTCACTCAATGATACACTCATGAAGAGAATGATATTCATGCAATGAAGGTAGGTGCTTTGACAATCAATAGCTAGTGTGACAGGTTGAATTTGAGGGTCTTATCAAAAGACAATAAATACTTAAGAAAACATGCTTCAAGGATCTAACTTTTCAAGGCCTTCCACAACACTCCTAAATGATGATTTTGGGAGCTCCTGCACTATCATGTTTCCTTTTTTCCTTTGTTCATGGTTGATCAAAGAGACTTATCAAGATCGTATCAAAGTGTGCCCCAGTTTCGAGCAATTAGCTTGATATAGGAAATTCTCCTTGATAGGATTCTTCTTCGTCATGAATTGTTATATCAATAGAACCTCAATTTGGTCTGGGTGAAATTTGATGTCTCATCAATAAGTACACTTTCTCCTTGTTAATGAGACACCATTTTCCTTTGTTAGGTATTCAATGTTATATCGATATCAACACATTAACTTGTATTTTGAAGAGATATTTGCATATGGCTCCTTGACATCTTGATTTTTAGTGTGACATCCTATTTTGGTAAGACTAGATTTTCCTTCAATAGATGCTTAATGTTATGTCATTAAGAAAAACATTAAGCATCTGATGAAGGAAAATCTTTATTTCGGTAAGACCAGATTTTCCTTCAAAATATGTGTGACTAGTGCATTCACTCATATTTTGAAGAGAGATCTTGCATGTCCCTTGGACGCTTTAGGTTTTGTCATGACATTTCCTTTCGATGAAGTTTATTTTGCATTCTCATCGGCCTTTATTGCTTCATCAATGTAACTCTCTTTTTGATGTGATTGGAAGAGAGTCTTGGTGAAATTATAAGGATCATAGGAACAATAGTATAAAAAAATTATGGGGTTTGGAAAAATGTGGGGAAATACATTCTCACTTTTTGAAGTTCCGACAATGGCTCTAATTGGGGATGTATGCCCCTTGCATGCATATGAAGATTCCAACTTTCCCTGGTGGAGAAAACCATGTGCTTATCCATTGGATATACCAAAGGTTGAAATAATGCAAAAATTGACTCCTACAAAGAAAACCTACTATGCATGGAAAATAAATGTTTTTGGAATCATCCATGCACTAGTAATTCATTCACAAAATGATATGATTGTAAAAATCCAACCATAGTTGATGGCTCAAGACCATAAAAAATAAAAGTATGTGTTTGCCTCTATCACACACCTTATTCTCATAAAGAGGATTGGTTCTTTCAAAAAATCCATATCCTTATTTTCCTCTTGGATCCAATTTGTTTGGTCAAGGGTCCTCTGGCAATTTGATGCAGAGCGTTCACAATAGAAACTTAAATAGACCCAATCTACTACAAAATCTGATTATCAACAAATAACAAAGTTGGTTCAAATCATGGCCAATGATTCAACCAACACTGTATGATTGCTTGGTCTCTAAATAGCTTCAGCAATAGGCAAGGTTTTTTTTGATCTCCTTAATAGATTTTTGTAAACTTGTTAAGCCAACTCAGGTTCCTAACAAGAGTTACAACCTTGTTGTTATTTCTTGGTTTGGGTCTCACTAATCAATCATATACTAACAGATTTACTCACACTAGGTATAGTCAACACAACCTTTGGAACAGACCAATCAATAAGGTATTCCAAGTCTTTAAACATAGAGTTTATTGAGTTCTATTCTTTCTCGGTTTGACCTGCAATAGTGTTTCATTCATTCACTTGGTTATTTAGACTTGGTTCAAGGAAGGGTCTGTGGTCTTCAAATATGTACACTGGTTCTCCTAACAACTATTACCACTTTAATCCTGCAATGTTGACTGTCATAGAGTCCCTTAATCCAAGTGATCAGGTTAGACCAAGCCAGTCTGGAATGGACAACGTTGGGTAATCAAGATGGTCACAGTTACTAAGAAATTTCAATGTGCCCAAGACTCTCCAATCAGATCTAGGTATTTAGTTTCAAACCATCGAATATTACTCTACTGCGACATTCCACAGGTTAAACATTTGATATGCACCTAGTTAGGGCATCGACCATTGAAGCAAGTTTTAACACTTCTCGTGGCTCTGAATATGAAATTTAGGAACAAAAACTACCCTAACTTGTTTCTCATCCTACGGCATTGGCATTCCATGGTGAAGTCACAAGTTAGGGCCATGACCTCATAGCAGAGCTGACACAGTGAGTTGGGTTCGGTCTGCAAAGTGTCGTGTAGTCTAGAGTATTAGATACAATGTGACAAATTGAAACTAGTTAATAGTTCACAAAATTGTTTTCCTTCACGGTGACTATGTCAATTCACAGAAATTTCAATCATTGGTCCCTAATACCATGAATGCATTGGAATATGTTTCAATACTGTAAACTATCTGATGAATTTAATACAACATAAAAACTATGTATCCCTTTCACAGTCATTTGTGCAAATAATAAACAAATTTCACAGAATGTTATGTCATGGTTGCATCAAACAATGGATTTGCAATGGTAAATAGTCTATTACTTATTTGCACTAACAAATTATGATAAAAAGAACAAAATAAAACCTGAACATACTTAGAACTTGATTCTTTTGTTATTGAATGATGCTTCGAAGGTCTCTGTCCAATCTCCCAATTGGCAAGCTTTAAAAATAGTGAAGATGATCTCCCAATCCGGCCCAAAACCTTTTGAAACCGTTAAAAATTATAATGCTCAATGATAGAAATTGGAAATATATGCATTCAGCACATACCTCCTTCACTTCTACCCTATTCTAGCTTCTACCTCCTTCGCGCGCGCTGAAATGAAGTTTCAAACCCTTTTTTTTTACTTTAAGTTATGCCTGTGTTGGTCAAAATTTCAACCAACACACGCATTTATTAAAAAAAAAAAAAAAATTCCTTCTATAATGCGACCAACCTAAACATTTTTATTTGATGGTCGAATTGTTTAGTCAAAATTTAATGTCAAATGTACTAGTGGTATCCTTTTGTGTAAACAAACAAAGATCTTCATTTTCTATATGTACATGTCCTCGATGATTCTTTGATGATCATGTCCTTAGACAATTAATACATACTTTAAACTTTGATCTTAAGACAGTCATTTAGAAATCAATAAAATATCATGCTTTCATCATAGCTTGTCTAGTTTAAAAACTATCATCGATTTTCTAAACAGACATGATTTCATCAATCAAGTCAACACTTAGAAAAATTTTGCATCATTTTTCAAATCCATAGTTCAAGTATAGTTCTATCCATTTCATACTTTTAATCCTGATAAAGATAAGTGTCCTTGTGGGATCTTGGATCAAAATTATGCGTTTGATTGAAATTTGGATTAGGATTTGGATTTGATTGTGTAAGTGTTCTAATTTATGATTTGGTGTCAAATTGATGTTTTCTTTAATGAATCCTTCCTCCTTTAGAGTAGGAATTGCCCCCATGTGTGAAGTAAGTGTGTTATGGGACTTGGGACAATTTGCAAATTAAATTGGTGATGAAACCTTTAGGTACTTGCAAATGCAACTATGGGGTTTTATTATGCAATATATACAAATGTTGGTGAATGCAATATTTACAAGGATGACTGCTAGGCATGAAATTGACTTGGACTTTCAATGGCACCTGTTTACCAAGTTTTCATTGATTGAATGGATTTTCTCTTTTTTTGTTTTGTTTTTCAAGATTTTTCCTTTTTTTGCTACCAAGGTGCCTATTTGCTAGGTTTTCACTAAGGTACTTTTTATCTTTTTCAATTTTTTTTGTATTTTCTCTTTTTTCAATTTTTTTGGTTTCCATATCATCAAGGCACCTATTTACTAGGTTTTCACCAAGATAACATATTTTTGAGAATCATTTAGGAATGTTTTTAGCTTTCTTCAAGCTCAATTTTCCATTATTTTTAATCTTTTCTGCATTTCTGATTTGTTTTCTTTTTTTCTTCTTTTCAATGTTTTTGGTATTTTCAAGATCTGTTTTGACTATATACAATAAATAGGATTCTCTTTCATCTGATATCTCTGATACTCTTTTTCTTTATCCCTTTCCAATTGCTTCATGTGTAGAACCTTTTCAAGTGTATATTGTTTATTGGCTCTTGCAACTCTTCTCCTTCAAAATTAGCTAGTTTGTAAGTGCCAGTTCCAAAAGATTAAGTGATCACAAAAGGTCCTAACCAGTTTGCTTCCCATTTTCCTTTATTATCCCTTTCTTCTTGATTCTTGGGATTTTCTCACAAAACTAGGTCACCTATTTGGAATACCCTCGGTTTAATATGCTTGTTATAGTTTTTGGTCATTCGATTCTGATACACTTTTAATTGGTCAAAATTTTGTTTTTATCTTTCATCTAATAGCTCTAGTTCATGTAACCTAGCAACTCTATAGTCTTGTTCACTTAGTAAACCATGCAATGAGACTCTTAAAGATAGAATTTCTACCTCCGAAGGTAAAACTTCTTATGCTCCATAGACTAGGGAAAATGGTGTAGCTCATGTTGGTGTTGTGATGCTTGTCGTATAAGCCCATAGAGTATTTATTTGAATGTGCCAATCCCTACCTAAATTATCCATAATTCTCTTAAATATTTTTAGGATGTTCTTGTTTGTAGCTTCTTCTTGTCCATTACCTTATGGGTAATATGTCAAAGATGAGTGATGCACCATATGAAATTTTGTACATAGTTCTTTCAAATCCTTATTTTTTAAATGTTTTTCATTATCCGTTATGATGAAATGAGGAACACCATATCTACAGATTATGTGATTTAATATGAATAAGGATATGTGCTTTCCTGTGGTAGTGCATAAGGATACAGCTTCCACCCATTTGGTAAAATATTTTGTTGTAGTAATGATGAATTTGTGAACATTTGAAGATGGTGGATAAATCATACCTATCAGATCCAAACCCCATTAATAAAAGGGCCAAGGTGTAGTCATAGGATGAAGCTCTTGTACTAGTACGTGGATCAAGTTCCCATGATATTGACATTTAAGACAAGTTTTTTCGAAGTGACAAGCATCCTTTTCCATAGAAGGCCAAAAATATCCTATCCTAAGAAGTTTCTTAGCTATGGTTAAACCATTTGAATGTGACCCAAAAATCCCCTCGTGAATTTCTTGTAAGGCTATGGTTGATTCCTCTTTCTCTAGACACCTTAGAAGCATTCCATCTAGACTTTTACGATATAATGTGTCAAATATAAAGGTGTAGCGAGAGGCTAGTCAGAAAAAAGCTTTTCTTCTGATTTCTAGTTTTCTCTATGGGTAAGATTTGGTCTTTTAAGTGTAAATGGCTCCATACCAAGGTGATTCATGTCCTATTAATAAAAAAATGGTATGCACATGGGAAGGGTCAAATACGGGTTTCTCAACTTCTTGTACCAGGAATTCATATATGGCACTTTGATATGGTATTTGGAGAAGTGATGCCAAAGTAGCCATTGCATCTGATTCTTTATTCTTATCCCTTGGTACTTGCTCAAATGTGATTAGAGTGAATTATTTCTTAATATTCTCAATCATGTTCTTGTATGGTATCAACTTATCATCTTTATTTTGATACTCATCATTAATTTGATTAATAACTAGGTGAGAATCTCCATAGATTTGTGGCATTTTTACTTTCCATTCTAATGCCAACTTTATGACGATAACCAATGCTTCATACACAGCTATGTTATTTGTGCATGGGAATAAAAAAATTTATGATTTTGGAATTGTGGACCCTTGAGGAGTAATCAATAGTATCCCTGCTCCTAACCCATGTTGTGTATAGGAACCATCAAAATACAATTGCCATGTCTTTTCTTCAACATTGATGATTTCAGAATCTGGAAATTCCATTTGGATTGGATGTTCATCTTGTAAAGGTGACTTTGCTAATTGATCATCTATTACTTGGCCTTTGATAGATTTTCAGTCCACATACTCTATATCAAACTTACTTAAGACCATGACCCATTTGGCCAATCTTCCATTTAATGATGTTTTACTAAGAAGGTATTTCAAAGGATAAATCTTTGGAATGAGTAGGATTTTGTGGGATAACATATAATGGCATAATTTTTGGGAAGAAAAACCATGGCCAAACATGCTCTTTCAATGAAGGTTTAATTTAACTCATACTTCACCAATGTTTTTCTTATGTAGTATATGGCCTTTTCTTTTCTAGCTTCATCCTCTTGAGTCAATTCTCCTAATGCATGTTTTGTTGCTGAGATATATAAAATTAAGGGTTTTCCTCTTATTGGTGGCATTAATGTTAGAGGATTAATTAGGTACTTCTTCAATAAGGTGAATGCTTCTTCACATCTCTCATCCCATTTGAACATTGTGTCCTTGTGAAGGAGCCGAATGAAATTGTGGCACTTTTTTGCTAATTGAGAGATAAACCTTCTAATGGATTGAATCCTTCCTTGAAGAGATCTCATTTGACTGATATTTTGAGGTACTCTCATTTCCATGATTGCTTTTACTTTGGCTAGGTCTACCTCTATTCCTTTGGCAAAAACTATGTATCCTAGTAGCTTCCCTGATTGTACATTGAATGCACATTTCTTTGGATTTAACCTTACTTTGAATTGCTCCAATCTAGTAAAAATCCTTTCTAAAATGGGTAGATATTCCTCCCTTGAGTGGGATTTAGTGAGTATATCATCTACATAGTCCTCCATGAACTTGTGCATCATGTCATGAAATATGGTCGTCATGGCTCTTTGATAAGTTTCCCCAACATTCTTTAAACCAAAAGGCATAACATTCCAACAGAGTGTTCCCCACACACATGTAAATGTTGTCTTATCTTAATCCTCAGGTGCTATCTTTATTTGATTATAACCACTAAACCCCTCCATAAGTGAGAACATTGAATGTCCAACTATTAGGTCTACAATGGCATCTATGCTTGGTAGAGGGAAGTCATCTTTAGGACACACAATATTAAGATCTCTAAAAGTCTATGCAAATTCTGATGGCCTTATCTTCTTTGGAAACTGGCACAATGTTTGAGATCCACTTGACATAATCAATGGATCTTATAAACCCTACTTTTAGCAATTTCTCTAACTCCACTTTCACAAGTAGTTCTATGTGTGGATGCATTTTTCTCAATTTCTGGTTAACTGGTCTTACTCCTTTAATATTCAAATGGTGCAAGAACAATTTCGAATCTAGTTCCAGCATATCATCATATGACCATGCAAAATTGATTTGTTTTTCTTTGAATAATTTGATGAAATCCTTTCTTTCTTCACTAGATAAGGACACTGCTAGGTGTATCATCCTTGGCTCTGATTCTGACCCAATGTTCACTTTCTCGGTTGGTTCAATTAAGATAGGTGATCTTTCCTTGTAGTGCTTGAGAAGACTATCCAACCTTTCTTCTTTAGGTGCCTCTGTTGGGTTTTCACCTTCAAAAACATTCTTTATTTCTTTTTCTTTTTGATTTAATGTTGCCACAATGTGGTTTTCAACATTAGATTCTTTCCATTTTATTTTTATTTTTTATTTTTCACTTTTTTCTGAATTGAAAGGTTGAATACTCTCCTTTGTCACTTTTTCCTGATATTCCATGGTAGAAGAAGGCTCAACCACATTAAGGTATTGGGACACCAAGTTATCATTCAAGAATGTAGGGAGGATGGTAGGTTCAATGGAATCTCATTCAATTAGTTCAGGATAGATAAGGGTCAAGGGATCAATTCTTTGGTTTGTTTCAATAGGGTTTACGGACACAACCTCATTTGAAGGTTTGAACATTGTATCACTCAAACCTATGATATGTGCTTCTTCTAGATGCTCTAGAGAGCTAGGGTCAAAATCTTCCTCACTAGAATCCTCTAGGGTTTTCATTGGGTAAAAATCTCTTGGATTAAACCTAAGGTTAGATTCCTCTATAGTAGGTCTCCATGATGGTATGTAAGGTTCTCCTACCCATTTATTTCCTTCAATTTCCAGATTTGGTACATTATCTAAGACCTCTCGGCTAGAACTTGAAGCTTGATTCTGATTTGATTTTGAGGCTTGTTCTTTTCCCTTGTTAGGAGTATAGGTATGGATGACATCAACCTCTTTATATTGACATGAATCACTTGATAATGAATCCCATTCCCAATTGTTCTAATCCTCATCACTTTGGGAACCTAGTTGTAAAATTTGGTCATAAACCAAGGGATACTTCTTTTAAGTGTACCCTTGTTCTAGGTACCCTAATCCAGCTTTTTCTTTACTATCTCTCCATGACATTTCAAGAGGTTCTAGTAATCCTTCATTTCTTGTACCTAAAGGCCCTTGTCCTTTGTATCCCATTTTTTTCATTATTTTAAATCCTTTGCCATATTGATGAGTAGGAATGCTTATGTTTTGAATGTGCTTTTCATGAGCATTTGATTCCTCATCCTTATATAGCCAATTTAGGATTTCATTATCTTCTTCATCCATGGTTGAAGAAGTGCTTGCTCTCACAAAGTGATCATTATATTTATGAGGTAGAATAGATGGTCTTTCATGGGATTTTGGAGATAAGGGTACATCCATCATGGATAAGGAGTATTCACCTACACCCTTTTGTTTGATTCGACATTGCTTTTCAAAATTCTTCATTATATGGTCCATTTTTTTATAACAGGCATCTTTGGTGTAAATTTGAATAGATCTTGCTTGGTCTTCTTTTTGTTTCTCGGGAGCACTTTCCTCACTAACCTTCTCTTTTCCTTTTGTTGATGTATTTAGGTCAGTAGGACTTTGATTATTTTTAACAACAATTTTTTTTTCTTCCTTTTCTTTTCCCTTCAAAGATGGAAGATATTTTGAACTTTTCCCTTGTTCTATTCTTTGGGTTATAGACCCTTCTGCATTATGTAGGACTAATTATTCATGTTTAGGATTTATGTTATTACAATTTTGAAAGGGGTTAGAATCCTCGCTTACCATGAATTCTTGTCCCATGTAGGGAAATTTAAGACATTGATGGTAGGTTGAAGGTATAGCTTGCATTTCATGGATCCATGGCCTTCCTAATAGGATATTGTAAGTTAATTTTAGGTCAAGGACTTGGAAAATGGTCTCCTTTTGCATTGGACCAACTTGGATGGGAATTACTATGACACCTTGGGATGCTCTTTCTTCATCATTGTAAGCTTTTATGGTTATCTTTTTATTAGGGTCAATAGCTTCCTCCAAAAACCCTAGGGCTTTAACCAAGTTCAAGGTACAAATATTTAGGTTGACTCCCCCATCAATGAGGACTCTTTTCACTCTATGCTTGTGGATTAGGACCTCTGTATACAAAGGCAAATTTTGCAAGTGGTTTAAAGACATATCATCTTGTTCTGAAAAAGATAGACAATGAGGTGCAACAAGATGACCTACCATGTTTTGGAATTTATCCGCATCTAAATTCAAAGGCACATTGGTCTCCACTAAATCTTTTTCTAGAATCTCCTTATGAGTTGGTGAAAGCTTGAGTAATTCTAGAATAGATATTTTAGTAGGGGTTCTTTGTAATTGATCTACCAAATTATACTTCTTTGAAGATGAAGATGAGATTTTATTTGGTAAGACAATTCTTGGGGCCCCTCCTGGTAAGGTAATCTTTGATGCTTTCCCCTTAGTTACAACATTAGATGTTTCTTCCTTTGGCTTTTCTTTCACCACAATCACATTTATGGGGTTTTTATCACTACTTAGAGTGTTGATGGTGTTATCATAGGTATGAGAAAAGTTAACCTTCTCATTACCTCTTTTGTTGTTAGGATTGGTATTTGATGATTCCCCTTTTTCATGATTAAAGAAAGGGTTTTTGAAAGCCATATGGTCTTCATTATTTTGAGGTCCTTCCACTTTTATTGTTCCATCATCAATTAGGTCTTGGACAAGATGTTTCAATTTCATGCACTCATTCATTTTATGTCCTTCATTGCGATGGTATTCATAATGATGAGAATCATTCCACCAATTGGACTTGACTTGGGGTTCATATGGCCTCAATTCAGGTAAGGTAATGATTTTATTTTCCACCAAAGTCCTTAATGCGTTTTGCAAAGGTTCACCTAAAAAGGTGAATTTTCTCTTTTGATATGTGGAAAAGAAAGGTTTAGGTTTATTGACATTGGAATTATTAAAGGGATTGTTGTTTTTTTTATCATTTTTGTTGTGGTTGTTGTTGGGATTATTATTATTGTAAGTATCTTTGGCTGTTTGATTGACATTATACGTTGAATTCAACCCACTTGATAAGTTAAAGAGGGTAGCCTTTAAGTTGTGCACTTCCAAAACTCCATCATTCACAAGATTTTTATTATTGTTTTTGAACCATAGTCTCAATTTATCATTGTGATTAGTGGCTCCTTTATTATTGTTATGATTAGCTAAGTTGTGATTGTTATTAGTGTTGGCATAGGGTTTATTATCTTTGAATAACTTGATTTCCCCTCTCTTAACCAACACTTCTTCAATTTTTATCCCATTTTCAATAAGCTTTTCAAAGGTAGGGGGACATTGAAGTTGGAGCCTATAATTCATCTCCACATTTGGGTTATTCATAAATATCTCCATTTTTTCCTTTTCGGGTATGCTTTGTGGATATCTTACAAAGACCATTCTCCACCTTTGAAGAAATCCTAGGAAAGATTCACCATCTCATTATTTATTGTCTCATAGGTTAAGCATGGTAATCTCATGCTCAATGTTGTAAGAATTATGAGTCACAAATTTGGAGGCTAATTCCTCGAATTTCTTTATCCCTTACGAAAGTTTTGAGAACCATTCCATGGCTTGGCCTCCTAAACTTCTTGGAAAAAGTCTGATTAGATAAGTTGTGTCATGCATGAATTCGATACTTAGAGAACAAAACTCTCTAAGGTGGTCTTGTGGGTCTGATTTACCCATATATTTATCATATTTTGGAAATACCACATTGATTGAAAAAGGTACCATAACCAAGCTTTTATCGAAAGGAAATGGGCACAAGGCCTCAATAGAAAATGGCTTAGGTTCAACTGCCTTCTTCATTAGGTTGATTTTTTCTTGGAACATTTTTAGTTTTTTATTCATTGCACCTATTAGATTATCATCTTCCTTATCTTTCTTAAGTTGATCAATGTCATAATCATGTGGAAGTTTCACCCCTGCTTGGGCTAAATTTAGGAAATATATTTCCCTATCTCTTTCTATTAATTTGTCTATGACTTCAAGAAATTTGATGTCTTGAGCCACCCTATTGGCTTTATCTTCAAGTGTTTCTTTAGGCCCTTGATTGGCATGATTAATATTTTCATTATTTCCTCCATGGATGTAATCGTGAAATATGGAGTTTCTATCCATTGGATCAGTTCTCTTTTCAAAAAGATTTGGGAGACTATCCCTTGGTTGTGATTTATAAAAGAGTTTTGAGATTCAAATTTGGGGACCTCTTTTGCAATGCAAGTGCCATCTTCTTGTAAAGATAACTTGAGTCTATGAGATCATGTAGAAACTGGCATTCAACAAAGGTTTGATTTAGGATTGTTTTCCCCAAACTTGGAAATTGTTTGTTTTTATGAAGAGATTTTAAAATATAAGATGAATTTTCAAAATGGATATCTCTTACTTGTTGTACGTATTTTTCAAACAAAGAAATCACAAATACACTTGTTCTTTTTAACCCTCTACATAAAAAGTGTTTGAATTTGTAAGGACGTTATCACGGGTTTTCCACAAAAAGTACTTCAAGCAGTCTAACTAGTTCACAAGTTGGTTCGTAAACATGGCTTTACAAGGTAGGATTTTCTAATTTAGCAAGGTATTTAATCAAGATTCCATTCAAAATGGACATTAAGTTTTCATCCCCCAAAATTAGGAGGCTTCCCACCACCGCTATGTCAAAGTTTTGCGCAATCTCGAAGGACTACTTGAGGAAGTTTGAAAGTTTAATATCCTTTTGTCACACACCCCATTAAGGATGCATGAATTTTATTTTATAGTGGGTTGGATTTTTGTGGCAAAGGAAAATGTATCCCACTTTGGGTTGTCCCTCTCACCAGCCGCATTAAGGAAAATCTCAAGAAGCGAGCCCACTAAAGATCTAGCATATTCATTTTGAAAGCGATAAAATGGAATTAAGAGATAGGTTTTGGGAGTTTGATTCACCAAAAGGTAAAGAGAATATCCCTATCTATTATTTCTTCCCAAACACTATTAACAATGTTCAATTTCCAAAACCCACTAACTAATGGGAATTGAGTATTTCTACTCTTTTCCACAAACAAGGGGTTGTTTGATTTAGTGCTTGATTTTATCCTTTAAGCTATGAACAAAAATCAAAAGGCCACAATTTAAAGAAAAATTGACCAAGTTTAGGCTTACCTTCAATCGAAGATAGCAAAGGCTAGGGGCATATTGATGATTTTTCCATGATTTAGACTCACCTAGTGGTGATCGTTCCTTCCTTTTTGCCTTTTCGCCAACAAGTTAGTAAACACAAACAAGCAAAATGAAGAAAAACAAGAATAAAATTGAAATCTAACATTATTTATCAAATTTGAATCAAATTTATTAAGGCAAGTAAATCCAATTTAATGAGGTAAATTTAGATTTGTAGGCTTCTACAATCTTCAAATATTTTTCATATACCTCAATTTCTTGTTGTGAGTTCTCCAAAACCAGCTTGATATGTGTTATGTTCTCCTCTTTGATCTTTTTAGCCAATGCTTTTCCTTTACTATTGAATCTGGTCTCTAGATTTTTGACTTTTTTTTATGCCCAGTCATCCTGCAAACATAGAAAAATCATTTTCTAAATGTTAGATTTTGGAAATTTTCAATTTAATCAAAAGCATAGCAAAATTAATTGAAAGCGTTGCTAAATTATTTAAAAGTGTTGTTAAAACTTTTAAATGTCCTTTAGGAAAAGTTTAAAATTGCAGAAATAGAAATTAGATGCATTGTTTTAATAAGCAAAGTCATTAAAATAAATCTTCAAACACGTTGTAGAACAGATTGAATGCACTCTAGAGTCAGGGCACACACGTTGAAAGAATTTAGACAAGAATATAGAAAGATTGAATGTGTTGAAAGTATGTGCAAAGGTGCATAACTTTATCGTAGAAGCGTTGTTTCAAACCTTGTACGTGTTGCAGAAATAGGTGTACACACTATAGAAACTAGTAAAAGTGTTGAATATCCTCCAAAACAGAGAACAATAGAAAGATATAATAGAAAAAATCAATTTCTCCAAATTTGAAAATTTGTGAAGCCTAAGGCCCCACAATGGGCGCCATTTTGTGTACTAGGATAAATGCCTTCATAGAGTTAGTTTCATCAAATAACTTGAAATAACTATTAAATTACCACAACTAGAAATCTAAATAAGTAAGATAAATGACAAAAGAGCACTCTATGGATCTCTAATTAGGGATGTTAATGAAGATCTCTCAGCAAGCTTCCATTAGTGATAGTCCTAATATGAGAAAATGTGATAAAAAAAGATAAAACAATTAATTCCAAAAGAAATTAGTCCAATTAGCTCCTAGATTTGCCTTTCTATCTTAAAATTGCAAGAGGTTTTATGCTATTCAAATAATTGTGGATGATTTGTTCTTCAATTATGCCTTGCTTTTATAGATTTTGGCAAGGGTAAGGGTGGATTTGATTTGATCATGGGTAGGTTAGGGTTAGGTCCATGGTTCCACCTTTGGAGACCATTTAAATATTTTTTCATCAAAGCTTGGGACAAGAAGACAAAATGGGTGGACAAGATTCTTTCTCCCTATGGGTGGAGGAGATTCGATGTGAACTTGATCCATGTGAGCTTGGTTCTCAAGTCCTATTGGTTGATGCATTTTCCTCCCATTTGGTGGTTGAGAGAAAATAGGATGTAATTAATTGAATTTAATTAATATGTTTAGCCATGTGTACCCCTTGAATGGGTTGATTTGATTTAAAAGAACTATGCAATTAATTAGATTAATTGTACAATTGATTAATTTATCATGATTTATTTGATTTTAATTGATTTTATGGATTTTAATTTTTAATTAAATTTGAATAATTGCTTGATTGCAATTTTGCTGTGATTTTAGCTTGATTTTATTTTATTGCATTTTTTTTCCCTTGATTTCTCACTTGAATTGATCTTGTCCATTTTTAGGTGATTACAGCTATTGGACAAAAATTATCAAAAATAGATGATACAGTTGAAGTAAATAAAACCTTGTATAGATCTATGATTGGAAAGCTACAATATGTTATACATAGCAGACTGGATATTTCCTTAGCAGTTGAGTTTGTTACAAGGTTTTTTGCAAATCCTAAGGAGAGTCACATGATGGTAGTGAAAAGGATATTGAGATATCTAAAAGGAACATAGGACTATGGATTGTATTACAAGAAGAAAAAAAGTTTGAACTGAAAGTTTACACTAATGCAGATTGGGCAAGAAATGTGGATGATAGAAAGTGTACAAGTGGTGGAGCATTCTTTCTAGGAAAGAGATTAGTCTATTGGACAAGAAAGAAATAAAACTACATTTCCTAATCTATAGCAGAAGCTAAATATGTAACAACAACAATGAATTGTTCAAATTTAGTGTGGATTAAGAAATTGTTAAAAGGTATGAAGGAGGAAATTAATCAGCCAGTTGTTATTTTTTGTGATAACACAAGTTCTATCAACATATCAAAGAAAATTTAAATCCACACTAATACTAAGCATATTTCTATCAAGTATCATTACTTGAGAGAGACAATTCAAGACAAAGAAGTGAGATTGAAACATGTGAATACAAAGGAACAATTAGTAGATATATTCACAAAAACATTACCTAAAGATGCTCATGAATATCTTAGAGGTAAATTAGGGGTGATTCCCCTAACTAAGGCTACCTAGTAGCATATAGGAGCATTGCATCAAATGTACTAATCAGAATATCTAACAAATTAATGCAAAGGAGGTCACACTTTAAGAGTTGCCTAAAGTTGTGAAAAGTAAAGCAAAAGATGTTGATCAGTCATAAGAAAGATGACAAAGGCAGTAATAAAATTTAGAGAACTAACATGAAGATATCTACATGGTGAAGATGAATGTCTTTGGCATTGTTGTCAAAGAGGGAGAGATTCAGTAGAATATTGTAGAGAGATTCAAAAGGAGTTGTAAAGAGTAAACTTGAGGGAGAGATTTGATAAATTTGAGAAAAGCAAAGAGAGAGAGAGAGAGAGAGATTGAATAAGAAAGAGGGAAATATTTAGTAAAGATGAACAAACAAAGAAAAATCTATCCAAGAGGGAGCTGATACTTGGCTGGAAATCAGAATGAAGATAAGGATATTAATAAAGATCTAATTTATTTGATTTAAATTGATTTTATGGATTTTGATTTTTAATTAAATTTGAATAATTGCTTGATTGCAATTTTTCTTTGATTTTAGATTGATTTGATTTTATTGCATTGATTTTGCCTTGATTGCTCACTTGAATTAATCTTGTCCATTTTCGGGTGATTATAGCTACTGGACAAAAATTATTAAAAAATGATGATACAACTAAAGTAAATCAAACCTTGTATAGATCTATGATTGGAAAGCTACAATATGTTATCCATAGCAGACTAGATATTGCCTTAGCAGTTGGGATTTTTAGAAGATTTTTTGGAAATCCTAAGGAGAGTCACATGATGGCAGTGAAAAGAATATTGAGATATCTAAAAGGAACATAGGACTATGGATTGTATTAAAAGAAGAATGAAAAGTTTGAACTCAAAGTTTACACTGATGCGGATTGGGCAGGAAATGTGGATGATAGAAAGTGTACAAGTGGTGGAGCATTCTTTCTAGGAAAGAGATTAGTCTCTTGGACAAGCAAGAAATGAAGTGACATTTCCCAATCTATAGCAGAAGTTGAATATGTAGCAGCAATAGTGAATTGTTCAAATTTAGTGTGGATTAAGAAATTGTTAAAAGGTATGAAGGAGGAAATTACTGAGATAGTTTTTATTTTTTGTGATAACACAAGTGCTATCAACATATCAAAGAAAAATTTAATACACACTAATACTAAGCATATTTCTATCAAGTATCATTACTTGAGAGAGACGGTTCAAGACAAAGAAGTGAGATTGGAATATGTGAATACAAAGGAAGAATTAGTAGATATATTCACAAAAACATTACCTAAAGATTCTCATGAATATCTTAGAGCTAAATTAGGTGTGATTCCCCTAACTAAGGCTACGTAGTAACATATAGGAGCATTGCATCAAATGTACTAATCTGAATATTTGACAAATTGATGCAAAGGAAGTCACACTTTAGGAGTTGCCTAAAGTTGTGAAAAGTAAATAAAAAGATGTTGATCAGTCATAAGAAATATGACATAGGTAGTAATAAAATTTAGAGAACTGACATGAAGATATCTACATGGTGAAGATGAATGTCTTTGGCATTGTTGTCAAAGAGGGATAGATTCAATAGAATATTGTAGAGAGATTCAGAAAGAGTTGTCAAGAGTAAACTTGAGGGAGAGATTTGATAAATTTGAGAAAAGCAAAAAGAGAGAGATTGAATAAGAAAGAGGGAAATATTCAGTAAAGATGAACAAACAAAGCAAAATCTATCCAAGAGGGAGCTGATACTTGGCTGGAAATCAGAATGAAGCTAAGGATATTAATGAAGATTTGATACATAGAGAGAGTTGGTTCAAGTTGCTTCATTGCATATATTTTGGATTGTATGGTAGATCATGTGGTGTTGCCATCAATGCCAAAGAGGGATATTGTTGGAAACTACAATTGAAACAATTGTTATATTGTCATTGATGTCAAACCTTAACTGGTAAGATAGTTTCTATCTAGTAGAGTACCATATCTTTTGATTGATGAAGAGGATTTGAAAAGAGGAGATAACAAGAGGACTTAAGGAAAGGTTGAGTTATGTGATACTTCAATGGATACTTGATTAGTTGGTACATTTACAAGGTAATGTGTTGTTTATCTTTAACACTAAGTGAAGAAGTCAATTGATTTGAAACATAGGATTAATTGAGAAAAAGAGAAGAAATTTAGTTTAAGTCGAATGATGCTAGTGTCAACCGAGTGCCAATATAAGCCGAGAAAATTCAGTGTCCACCAAGCATTAGTAATTGTCGAGCAAAAAATAATTAACCAAGAAAAGTCATTATTTTTTGAGAAGGAAATTTTTAGTGATGATCGAGATATCTAGTGATGACCAAGGAGATGAACACAATATTGATCAAGTGTCAATAATTTACAGTTTGTGAACGAATTGAGAATCCTAGCCGACATAATTGAATTCTTGAGATATGTAAAATGTGTTGAAATTATTAATGAATGATATGGAGCATTTAATGCATGGTAAACTATTTTCTTATGGATTCAAGGATAATTTTGGAGATGTATTTAGAAGGAAAAGAAGGAGAGAAAAATGATGGAAGGATGCGATGAATCTGACCTAAACCTAAGATCTACAAAAGAGATTAAGAGGAAAAAGATTAATCTACCTGATCAAGGAGGTATAATGATGACCTAATTATGAGGTTATAGAGAGTGTGGAAGAGGTTGATGTTATTGACTGATGAATCTAAGCAGAAGGCTAAGGAGAAGCTGTGAAGAGCTGAACAAAGTTGAGGTGATTGCTTGAAGACATTTCCAAGTAGATCAGAGATGGAGATGGAAATGAAGGTCAGTCGGTAAATTAGCATAGGAGCATAGTGGATTTGTATTTTCAAAGTGAGTTGTATATTTTAGATCAAAACCTACTATTACTTTCTAACCATTATATCAGTCAGTAATTTTGTAAACCCTTTAATCAAGGTGACATTCTAATGGAATGTTCTTAATTCTTCTAACAAGGCCATTCTTAACAGGGTGATTAAATCCTTTAACAGGGTCACACCTAACAGTGTGTGTTATAAACTTTTTATAGGGTTGGCTTCTCACAAAGCTCACTTTAGAAGAGTGAAAATTTAGTAGCATGTTATTTGTGGTTTTTCCCAAATTGGGTTTCCACGTTAAATCATGGTTTTATACTTGTGTGAATGTTATTTGATGAGAATGTTGTTGAAAGTTTTATATTCTGCAAGTTGATTACTTTTGGACAGTGGACTACAAGTTTTATATATGTTACTGATATATGCTATAGAGACCGAGTGAATCACTGATTAGATCTAAGTTTGTTGAAGAGTTTGAAAGTTCAATTGGTACATGTAGACCTGAGGATAACTGATTCACCCTCCCCCTCCCCTTCTCTGTTATTCTAAAATCATTCTAACATAAATTATGATTGAAGATAACACAGGAGGATACCTTGGTGATGAAGCAAAGGAAGATGAAGTAATAACTGCTGCTACTAAGAACCTTGAAGAAGAAGAAGCAACTAAAGTAGCAAGATAAATGGTACCAGGTAATTTTCCTAGGCTAGTACAAGCTATAGATATAGCTACTAAAAAAAAAATTGAGGAAGCTCCACCCGAGAAAGAAAAAGACACAATTTAAGACAAGGGTGAGGAGACAAGTAAAGAGACTGAGCATAGTGGTGAAGCTACACAAGGTGAAGAACACATCAAGACCACTAATGCAATAGAAAATCATCAAGGAACATTGTTAGAATTATTTTAGAATAACTAAGAGGGGGGGTTGAATTAGTTATCCTCGGGTCTAGATGTACCAATTCAACTTTTAAATACTTTAAATAACTTAGATTTACACAACAGTCCACTCGGTCTCTATAGCATATAACCAGTAACACAAACTTGTAGTTCAATGTCCAAAAGTAATCAACTTCTATAATATGAAACACTTAACAGTAAAAAACATCAAATAACATTCACACAAGTATGACACCAGGATTTAATGTGGAAACCCAATTTTGGAAAAACCACCAGTAACATGCTACCAATTTTCACTCTTTTGAAGTGAGCTCTATGAGGAGCCAACCCTGTTAAATATTACAATACACACTGTTAGGTGTGACCCTGTTAAAGGATTTAATCACCTTGCTAGGAGTGACCTTGTTAGAGGACTTAAGAACATTCCATTAGAATGTCACCTTGATTAAAGGATTTCAACTAATAAAATGGTTAGAAAGTAACAACAGGTTTGATCTGATAAATATAACTCACTTTAAAAATATAGATCCAATGTAGCTCATATGGTGATCCTCTGACTGGCCTTCATTATCATCTCCATCTCTGATCTATTTGGAAATCCTTCAAGAAATCACCTCTTCACAACTCTTTACAACTCTTCTCAGCCTTCTTCTTAAGTTTGCCAATCAATTGAATCAATTACTTGCATAACCCCCAATTAGGTTAACCTTATAACTCCTTAACTAGGTAGCTTGAACTTTTTCCACTTGAACATCACCGTAGATCTTAGGTTTTGGTCAGATTCATCAAATCCTTCGAATGTTTCATTCTCCTTCTATCCTTCTAGTTACTTTTCAAAAATTCTCCTTGACTCCATGCATAGAAATGTACAAACATGGTTTATCATGCATTAAATGCTCTAGGTCATTCATCATTATCTTCAACACACTTTACATATTCCAAGAATTCAACTATGTCAGCTAGGAATCTCAATCCCTTCACAAATGGTAAAATGCCGACACTCGGTCATCACTGTATTCTTCTGCTCAGTCTTCACTAGATAACTCGATCAATTCTTAATTATTCTTCTCGACACTCACTATCTTCTCTCGGTCCAACTTCTGATGCTCGTTCATTGTTGATGCTTGGTTGACACTATATTTTCTTGGCTTATACTGGCACTCGATCAATATTAACATCACTCATCTTATACTTTAAGTTCCTTAATCTTCTACTCTTTTACTCAGTCAAGCCTATGCTTTCAGTGTTTATTTCATCATCTCTTCTATGCTTTAATTCAATTTTCTTCTTCACTTAGTATTATAGATAAACTACACATTAACTTTCCAATGTGCCAACTAATCAAGTTCCCATTGTATTTTCTCATAACTCAACCTTTTTATTAGTTCTTCTTATTATCTCCTCTTTTCAAATCCTCTTCATCAATCAAATGATATGGCACTCTACTAGATAGAAACTGTCTCACCAATTAAGGCTTGACATCAATGACGATATAACAATTGTTTCAAATGTGGCATCCAATAGTCTCCCTCTTTGGAATTAATGGCAACACCATACGCTTAAGTTACCATACAACCCCCCAAAAAATATTATGCATTGAAACAACTTTTGTCAACTCCTTATGTGTTCTATTATCAGATCTTCATTAATATCCTTGGTTTCATTCTGATTCTTTGGTCCAAAAATCTCCCCGATCTCATCTTTTAATTTCATTCTAATTTTTTGGTCCAACAATCTCCCTGATCTCATCTTTTAATTTCATTCTGATTCTCATCCATGCAGCTCTGATATGAAAATATCAGCTCCCTCTTTAATAGATATCTCTTTGTTCCTTCAATTGTTCATGTACTTAATGATCATAGAATCTCTTCCTCTTATATCTAATCTCTCCCTCTTTGTGCATCAATTTCATTCTTACATCTACTCATGGTAACTTTTATTGAATCTCTCCCTCTCTGATAACAATGCCAAAGACATTTTCAACTTTCTCATACATCTTCACCATGTAGATATATTTATGTTATCTTTCTAAACTATATGCTCCTTTGTCATATTTCTTATGACTGATCAACATCTTGTGCTTAACTCTTCACATCTTTAAGCATCTCCTAAAGTGTAACCTCCTTGCATCAATTTGTCAAATATTCTGATCAATACATTTCATGAAACACTCCATTTGTTTTAGGTAGACTCAACTAGGGGAATCACCCCTAATTTACCTCTTAGATGCTCATGTGCATCCTTAGGTAAATCTTTAGTGAATATATCAACTAACTACTCCTTTGTATTCACATATTCCAATCTTACTTCTTTGTCTTGAATTAGCTCTCTCAACTAGTAATGATACTTAATAGAAATATGTTTGGTCTTAGTGTGCATCATAGGGTTATTTGATGTATTTTAGTACTTGTGTTATCACATAAAATAACAACTGGCTCAGTGATCTCTTCCTTCATACCTTTCAACAATTACTTCATCCAAACTATGTTTGAATAATTAACTATTGCTGCCACATATTCAACTTCTATTGTAGATTGAGAAATGCAGTTTTATTACTTGCTTGTCCATGAGACTAATCTCTTTCCTAGAAAGTATGCACCATCACTTGTACTCTTTCTTTCATCTACATTTCCTTCCCAATCTTCATTAGTATAGACTTCCAGTTCAAACTTATCATTCTTCTTGTAGTACAATCCATAATCCTCTATTCATTTTAGCTATTTTAGTATCCTTTTCACTGTCATTATGTGATTCTCCTTAGGATTTGTAGAAAATATTGCAATAATCCCAACTGCTAGTGCAATATCTGGTCTATTTTGAACAACATATTATAGCTTTCCAATCATCGACCTATACAAGGTTTGATTTACTTTTTTTGTATCATCATTCTTTGATAGTTTGTGTCCACTAGCCATATGTCTACTTACTGGTCTTGAGTCTTCCATGCCAAAGGTTTTCAGTATCTCCTTGATATATTTAGATTGACTAATGTAGATACCTTTCTTCATCTGATAAACTTGCAAACCAACAAAGAATTTTATCTCTCCAAACATAGACATCTCAAATTATTTTTGCATCTCATTTGCAAATGTTTGGCACAATGCATCTTGTCCTCCAAATATGATATCATGAATGAATATTTTATCTAATAATATCCCTGTAATCGCCTAAAAATGGACAAAGACTAATTCAAATAAAATCAAGGCAAATCAAGGCAAATCAAGGAAATAATTGAATCAATTGAATCACAATGCACAATTAGCCAATCAAAATGAAAATCAAGTCTTAATTCAAGATCAAGCAAAATTGAGAGCATTTTAATCAAGTGCAATCAAATCAATTACAATTAATTCAATTAATTGTATAGCCTTAGATTAAATTAAATTCAACCCATTCAAGAGGTACATGGCTAAAATAAATCAATTAAATCAATTAATAAAAAGCAATTACTCTCAACAAATGAAAAGGAGAGAAAATCAATCAACCAATGAGATTTGAGGAAAGGCATTCGCATGGATCGAGCCAAATTGAATCTCATTCACTCAAAGTGAAAAGGAATCTTGATCATCCATCTTGTCTACTTGTCCCAAGCTTTGAGGACACAAACTTTTCTTTGTCTTCAAAGGGTGGAACCAAAGACTTAACCCCAACTCAACCATGATTAAACACAACTAGACCCCCTACCATTGGAAAATTATAAAAGGAAGGCCAAAATCCTTCATTATTATCAACCACCTATCTAAGAATTGCATCAAATCTCTTGCAATTTGAGTTTAAAAAGACATTTAAGAGCAATTTTAGCATTCATCTTGATAATTGTTAGCTTTAGCATATTGTTTTATCTTTATCATTCTCGTACTAAGACTATCATTAATGAGAGCTTGTTGAGAGCTCACTCATTAACATCTTAGTTAGAGAGCCATAGGATGCTCAATTAGTCATTGATTTTTTTAAATAGTTTCTCAATTGTGGCTGTATTTAGTTATTATTTCACTTATTGTTGATGATTAACCCTAATTCTATGAAGATACTTTTATTAGTATACAAAATGGCGCCCATCGTGGGGCAGTAAGCCTCATTTTATCAAATTTTATCATTTGGATCATCTTTTGTATGCTTGTATTTGCTATTTTGTGTGGAATTTTTGTAGGAAACAAGTTAAATCACACCTACAATCAATTCAGTCATGCCTACAATCATTTGGATGACGCCTACAAGCTTTGTGTCGACGCTTATTTGCTAAACATTTGCGCCTGGTCGATAACTTCTATTCTGTCTTAAATTCTTCCTTATCACTTACGATTGGAATGATCATGCCTGTGTGACAAAGATATCTTTCCTTTTCCTGAAGAATTCATGCAGGCTGGGTGAGCCCACAATAGTGGGTTACACTTTTTTGCCTAAACGGACACTGAACTCTACATTTTGAAAAAAAAATCAGATTCGGATGCATATTGTCATTAAACCGTTTGAAATCCATAGATGAAGTAAATTAGAGTCTTTTAGGATTTTCTATCTGGATTCTAAATATATTTTTTATTTTTATTTTTGAATTTATTTGAATGGTTTTTTCTTTCTCCCACAAAAACTGGTATGTTGCTGAAAATGTCATTTTCAAAGAGTTACATTATTTTCATAGAGCATAACTTTTTTTCAAAAATAGATATCAATGTGATTCTTTCAAAATTAGTTTTATAACATCCATATGGAGGGCATGCAATTGGATTTATGACATTATCATGATTATTTCATATTTTATTAATGTTTGAAGTTGACTAAACTGTAATTTTGACATACTTTGACTACATAGCTTATAACTTGTCGTGTATTTGTCCAATTTAATTTTTATTTTTTTAGATAGAAAGAGAACATAAATACCTAGGGCATAGATATTTTTTAGATTTTTTTTCTCTCATTTACTATTTTTCCATAAGCATCAAACATAGAGGTAGACATACGGTGAAATATCTATGTTTAGTAAAACTAAAAATATAACATCATAATAAACTTGATATATATTAACATTATAATCATTGGAAAGATTTTTATTAGTAGAACCTTACTAAATAGATAGGTTTGTCAAATGGATTCATTTGATCTCCCAAAATATAATATCAAAGTGATTTTTTGTCAGCATTTTAATAGGTGTGAAGGAGACTCCATTGCAGGTATGAATGAGGAGTATAGATGTTATATCATTGTTTTTTTAATCTAAGAGGCTTTGAGCTAACCATTTGTAATTAATTCCTTCAAATGGAACCTCTCAAGGCTTAAATAATCATATTTTATTAAAAATGTGTTATTTCAGCAAAAATCAGCATGTCTAAAAAAGTGTAACCCACTATTGTAGGGTCACCCTGTGAGTTGAGAAGTGTCACTTGTTGATAATCCATTGTCACCTATGATCGAGCTTTCTGAAGCATTTTAGAGAATAAGTCACACCTAGTATCATTTATCTTACACTTACTATTCTTAAAATGTCACTTTGACTTAATCCATTTACGCAACTTTAAATATTCTTTGCGCTTAACAGTAAATTGTTTACGCTTGTTTAACTTTCTATGTCGCCTGTCACACTTTTAACTGTCGCCTGCTAATAGTAAAGTTACGCATATAAACAATTTAATATCGCGTATTTTATAGACAATGTCGCTTTCAATTTTCTATCATAATTTTCTTTCAGATTGATAAATTCATTTATCTAACTCTCTATTTGTATATTTTGACTATAAATGAGCAAGCATCGAAAAGTTCAGAAGCCAGCAAGCAGGTTTAATCAAGAAGGGAAGGCACTAGCTAAGAAGATAAAGAAGGAAAACACAACACATATCAAGGCTGTTCTTGAGTCAACACAAGAGGACAATTAGGTATATCAAAAATACCTTGCTGTGATTGAAGCTTACAAACAAAAATTTGTCTCTCTTAATTGGATCTTTAGTCCTTAGTTCAAATTTTTGTTTGAAAATTTGCAAATAAGGTACTTAAAATTCATTACATAAATCTTTGCTTTGTCAAATTCAATTTTGATTTCCCCTCATTGTGATTGTTAGTGTTGACCAACTTGTTGGAGGACAAACACACTTGGAAGGAGCTATTGCCAAGGTGAGATGAAAACAATGAAATCCCTTAAAAATGCCCCTAGCTTAGGCTAGCTACAAGGAAAGGTATTTCTCTATTCAAGCTTGCACTTGATTAAATTTCGGCATTCCTTTTGATATAAGCTTGAGATAAAATAGGAAATGAATTACACACTTCAATTTTAAGAATCTCCTTGTTAAGAGATTGGGAAAGAACAAACGTGTATCTAAGTGTGTGGAACAAAGAAAGACAATAGGGATATGCTCTTCACTCTTTGAGTGAAACAAACTCCCAAACTTGTCGGCCTAAGTTTATTTCTTGTTTTTCATATACATGAGAGAGCAATAGTGGGCTCACCTCCCAAGTTTACCTTAACAAGGCTAGTGAGAGGGACAACCCAAAGTGGGATACACTCACTTTTGCCACGGGAATCAAACCCACTCTAAAACAAAATGCATGTATCCTTAATGGGGTGCATGACAAACAGATTTTAATTTTTCAACCTTCCTCTAGTAGTCCTCATGGATTGCACAAAATCATACTTCGGTGCGTGTGGGAAGCCTCCTAACATACTTGGAGGATGAGAGATTGAAGTCTATTTGAACGGAATATATACTAAAACCTTGATAAAGTAGCAAAGACCACCTTCTAGAGCCATGTTTATGAACCAAATCTTGTTCTAGGTGATGGAATATGGATGAAGTGACTGAGAGGGGGGGGGGTGAATCAGTCAACCATAAAAACACTTCACAATTAATTCTTTGCAGATTCCTTAGGATATCTTAACACTGTTATCTGTTTTAGCACTCGGTAAATAGATTGCAGTAACTTTGAAGATGCAGAAAGTATTATCAATATTATCTTTAGATATTCATCAGCACATGTATATGATTGAGAAAGCAATTAAGAACACAAGAGACACAAGATTTAACGTGGAAACCCAATATGGGAAAAACCACCAATGTATCTAGATACTAATTTTCACTTTTCTAAAGTGATGCCCGGTTAGAAGCCAACCCGGTAAAAGGTTACAAAACACACTGCTAGGTGTGACCTTGTTAGAGGATTTAAAACACCCTGCTAGGAGTGGCCTGGTAAGAGGTCTTGAAAACAATTCAATGGAATTGTCACCTTGTTAGAGGATTTACATTATGGCTGTTAAACCAACTCGGTTAAGAGATTTTGAATTCACTGTTACAATGATAAGAAGGTAACAATGAAAAAGTGACCTGTATAATAATGCAACTGTCTTGCTGATTACAGATCTCTATTCTGCATAAGTCTGATCCTTTCTGATCTAATAAATCTCTGCTGCTCCTCAAGGATATCTGAACATCCTTCACAAATTTGCATATACCTTTCCTTCTTTTCTTCTGTAAATCTTCTGCTGTATTGTTTTTACTTTTCACATTTGACCTTTTATTTATATGACTTTGGATTAGTCAAATCGACATTATTTAGTATAACAGTCGGCTGAATTAAGTAAACTCTATTTGCAAAAATCCTTCAAGGGCCGACAGTGCTCGGTGACCATAACTTTCTATAATCTTTCGGTGACCGAGGGAACTCGGTAAACACCGACAATTCTTTACCTTTGATAACCGACTGAACTCGGTAAACACTATCTTTTCTCGATGACCGACTGAACTCGGTAAACACTATCTTTTCTCGATGACCGACTGAACTCGGTAAACACTATCTTTTCTCGATGACCGACTGAACTCGGTAAACACTATCTTTTCTTCGGCAACCGAGTGAACTCGGTAAATACTACTTTTCTTCGACAACCGAGTGAACTCGGTAAATACTACTTTTCTTCGATAACCGAGTGGACTCGGTAAGCATTAATATTCCTGTCTGGCAGACCGACTGAGCTCGGTAGGAGCTGATTGCTGCGGACTATGACATAGTGTGACATCAAAGACAATACATAATTGAGTAGCAATTTCCTTCAGACAATTGTTTCCAACAATCTCCCTCTTTGGCATTGATGGCAACACAATATGTCATATCATAAGAAATTTGAAAGAGTTAGCTCGGTTTAGATTCAAATCTCCCTCTGTCAGCAAACTTCCTGTACCCTGAAAATTCTTCCTTCTGACTATTTGAAAATTTCTTGAAGTAATAGCAAAGACATAGCAAACACTCCCTCTTTGACAACACATGCCAAAGATAATTCTCATATTACCGGTGAAAGTTAATGTACCTCAAGTACTGATTCATATGCAATGATTCCTTTAATATGCTGCATCAACAAGTTGATTTTCAATCATGTTTTGGTTGATGCATCACTAAAACTATATTTAGTGAGCCTCGGATAGGGGAATGACCCCTAACTTACCTCTTAGATACATAAATGCATCCTTAGGTAATGGTTTGGTAAAAATGTCTGCAATCTGTTCTTTTGTATAAATATATTCTAATCTGATTTCCTTGTCCTGCACCAATTCTCTGACAAAGTGATATTTAATAGCAATGTGCTTGGTTTTGGAATGCATCACTAGATTCTTAGAAATGTTTATTGCACTGGTATTGTCACAAAATATAACAACTGGTTCTTTGATTTCAACCTTCATACCTTCTAATAGCTGTTTAAACCAAACAATATTTGAACAGTTTACTGCAGCAGCAACATATTCTGCTTCAGCTGTGGATTGAGATGTGCAATTCTGCTTTTTACTAGTCCAGGATACCAGTCTTTTTCCAAGAAAAAATGCTCCACCACTTGTACTTTTTCTGTCATCAATGTTTCCTGCCCAATCAGCATCAGTAAACACTTTTAAGTCTAGATTGCCTCCAAATTTATACCACAAACCATACTCTTCAGTTCCTTTTAAGTATCTTAAGATTCTTTTGATTGCCATCATGTGATTTTCCTTAGGTTTTGCTGAGAATCTAGCTACTATACCGACTGCTAAGGCAATATCAGGTCTTGTATGTACCACATACTGCAATTTTCCAATCATAGATCGGTATAGGGTCTGATCAACTTCTTTTGAATCATCATTTTTGGTAAGTTTCAGTCCAGTACACATGGGTGTACCAACTGGTTTTGAATCTTCCATACCAAACTTCTTAAGTATCTCCTTAATGTATTTGGATTGAGTAATGTATATACCATTCTTGCTTTGCTGAATTTGAAGACCAACAAAGAATTTTATTAAACCAAACATAGACATTTCAAATTCTCTGTTCATTTGTTCTGAAAATTCTTTGCACTGATCCTCATTCCCTGTAAATATAGTATCATCCACAAATATTTCTGCCAATACAATTTTGTCATCCGGTCCTTCTTTAATATACAGATTACTGTTATCATTAGCTCTTTTGAAATTAATCTGGATCAAATAGTTATGGAGTCTTTCATACCATGCTCTAGGAGCTTGTTTTAAACCATACAATGCTTTGTGTAACCTGCAGACCATGTCCCTTTTATTTGGATCAACAAAACCTTCAGGTTGTTCAATGTAAACTTCTTCATCAAGAATTCCATTGAGAAATGTAGATTTTATATCCATCTGATATACCTTAAATCCTTTGTGTGCTGCATAAGCAAGTAGAGTTCTTACACCTTCTAATCTTGCAACAGAAGCAAAGGTTTCTCCATAATCTATACCTTCTTCTTGAGAATAACCTTTACATACCAGTCTAGCTTTGTTTCTAGATACTTGACCATCTTCATTCAGCTTATTCCTGAATACCCATTTTGCTCCAATTACATTCTTATCTTTAGGTCTGGGTACAAGAGTCCAAGTTTTGTTCTTTTGTATTTGTTCTAATTCTTCATTCATTGCTTCAATCCAACTTTCATTCTCCAATGCATCTTTGATATTTCTAGGTTCAAAATCAGTAAGCAGACATGTACCTTTTAGCTTGCTTCTTGTCATAGTACCATCTGATTTGTTTCCAATGATTTGATCTGGTGTATGATGTCTTCTGACATATTTGGCTAGTATAGGTTCCTTTCCTTTTGAATGATTCATGCTGTTGTCTTCTAGGATCTCTTCTTCAGGTTGCTCGGGCTCGGTAGATATTTGCTCGGTAACTTCAGGCTGAGACTCGGTCTGAATTTCTTCCTGTGACTCGGTTTGAACTTCTTCCTGTGACTCAGTTTGTGACTCGGTAACTGTGCTCGGCTCGGTAGATATAGCTTCCTTATTGATAGTTGTGTCTGTCAATGTTTCAGGTTCAATGTAAACGAATCTTCTGTAGTTCTCAGGTTCCCTTTTGCTTTCTTCCTTAGTCTTTTCTGCAAACTCATCAAATTTTACATGTATACTTTCTATGACTTTGCAAGTAGATAAGTTCAGACATTTGTATGCCTTGCTTTTGCTAGAATATCCTAGGAATATTCCTTCATCACTTTTCACATCAAATTTATTTCTTCTGGATTCTTTTAAGATATAACACTTGCTACCAAATATTTTCATGTAACTTACATTAGGTTTATAGCCATACCATAATTCATAAGGAGTTTTGAATGTGTCTATCTTCAGTTGTACTCGGTTCAAGGTATGAACTGCAGTGCTGATAGCTTCCTTCCAGTACTTTATAGCAATGTTCTTTTCTATCATTAGAGTCCTTGCACAATCCATAATAGATCTGTTTCTTCTTTCTGCTATTCCATTCTGCTCAGGAGTTCTAGGAGCTGATACCTGTCTTTTGATTCCTCTTTCTATGCAGAAGTTGTTAAAATCATGGGAGATGAATTCACCACCTCTGTCTGATCTTAAGCATTTCAATCTTTTCCCTGTTTCTTTTTCTACTCTTGCTAAGTACCATTTGAACTTTTCAAATGCTTCTGATTTTTCTCTTAAATACATAACAGTCATCATTCTAGAATAATCATCAACGAAAAGAATAAAGAATTTATCTCCAGTATAGCTTTGTATTCCAATAGGTCCACATAAATCAGTATGCACAATTTCCAAAATTTCTTTAGACTGATAGTTCTTACTCTTGAAACTAGTTTTACTCATTTTGCCAATCTGACAATTCTTACATAGACCAGTGTCAGGTTTCTTCAAAGTAGGAATGCCTCTAACCTTCTTGAATTTGCTTATTTTTATCATGTTATCAAAATTCACATGACATAACCTTTTGTGCCATAGCCAACTTTCTTCTATTTGAGCAATAAGGCATGAATATTCATTGAGATCAAGATAAAATAAGTTACCTTTTGTTTGTTTGCCTGATCCAATGAGTTTTCCTTTTCCATCCAGCAGTCTTGCTTGACCATTCATGAATTCAACCTTGAAACCAGTGTTGATTAGCTGTGCTACACTTAAAAGATTATGTTTTAGTCCTTCAACCCAGTAAGCATTATCACATATGAGTTCTTTGGTTAATGAGATTCTTCCTTTTCCTTTTATACAACAAGGTTCATTGTTTCCAAATCTTACATTACCATTGTCACAGTCTTCTAGATATTCAAATTTTGTCTTGTCACCAGTCATGTGGTGTGAACATCCGCTATCTATTATCCATATATCATCTTTGCTTATATGAGAAATAAGTGCCATCTTATCTTCATCATCATCAGATTCATCTTTTATAGCAATAAAGACAATTTCTTCTTCACTATCATCAGAATCTTTAGCCATAAAACATGATTTCTTACCTTTATCCTTGTATGATTTGAAATTCTTTTTGCCATAGTACTTGTGACTTCTCTTTTCTTCTTTGACTTGCTTGTTTGGGCACCTAGCTGCAATATGTCCAATTTCTTCACATGAAAAACAGATTAAAGGAGTTTTACCTTTATATTTACCTTTCCCTCTAGAGTACTTCTTTGCAAGTAATGCTTCTACAATTTCAAGATCACTATCAGAACTTTCTTCTGATTCTTCTTCACTTTCTGACTGAACTTCTTTAATTTTCTTGTTCTTCTTTAGTGAAACCTTGGCCTCAAATGCTGATTCAATATTTTTGGAACTAGGAACATAGTTATCATAGTTGTCTAATTCAAAAGCTGTCAATCTTCCAACTAAAGCATCCAAAGTTATATTGTGGTTTGTTTCACATCTTCTTTCTTGAATAGCTGATACTCTTATTGCATAGATAGGGAGTAGTGTTCTGAGTACCTTACTTATAACAGTCTCATCTGAGATTGTTCCTCCAAAAGCTCTAATTGCACTTACACTTGCTTTGATTCTTTCAACATATTTTGCAATGTTTTCATCTTCCTTCATATTCATTTTGTCAAACTGTCCTCTTAGGCTTTCTTCTTTGGCTCTTTTCATATTTGCATCACCACCATATATTTTCTTCAGTGCCACCCACATTTCATATGCAGTGGTGCAGTCTTTAATATCATCAAATTCTTCATAGCTGAGAGCAGATGCAATGTCTATCATCATGGTGTTGTGAGTCTTTTTATCTGCAATGTCTTCAACAGTTAATGCGCCATTAGGAATTGTGTATTCTTCATCAATGTATTTGCATCCTGAATCACCAATGGAAGCCAGATGAAGTCGCATGAGACATTGCCATGCTGAAAAGTTATCTCTGTTAAGCTTTGGAATTTCTCTCTTGTAAGACATCCTGATCTTTAGCTTAGGTCCTTGAAACCCTTCCTGCAAGCACCAAAAGCTCTGATACCAATTGATGGAATATGGATGAAGTGACTGAGAGGGGGGGGGGTGAATCAGTCAACCATAAAAACACTTCACAATTAATTCTTTGCAGATTCCTTAGGATATCTTAACACTGTTATCTGTTTTAGCACTCGGTAAATAGATTGCAGTAACTTTGAAGATGCAGAAAGTATTATCAATATTATCTTTAGATATTCATCAGCACATGTATATGATTGAGAAAGCAATTAAGAACACAAGAGACACAAGATTTAACGTGGAAACCCAATATGGGAAAAACCACCAATGTATCTAGATACTAATTTTCACTTTTCTGAAGTGATGCCCAGTTAGAAGCCAACCCGGTAAAAGGTTACAAAACACACTGTTAGGTGTGACCTTGTTAGAGGATTTAAAACACCCTGCTAGGAGTGGCCTGGTAAGAGGTCTTGAAAACAATTCAATGGAATTGTCACCTTGTTAGAGGATTTACATTATGGCTATTAAACCAACTCGGTTAAGAGATTTTGAATTCACTGTTACAATGATAAGAAGGTAACAATGAAAAAGTGACCTGTATAATAATGCAACTGTCTTGCTGATTACAGATCTCTGTTCTGCATAAGTCTGATCCTTTTTGATCTAATAAATCTCTGCTGCTCCTCAAGGATATCTGAACATCCTTCACAAATTCACATATACCTTTCCTTCTTTTCTTCTGTAAATCTTCTGCTGTATTGTTTTTACTTTTCACATTTGACCTTTTATTTATATGACTTTGGATTAGTCAAATCGACATTATTTAGTATAACAGTCGGCTGAATTAAGTAAACTCTATTTGCAAAAATCCTTCAAGGGCCGATAGTGCTCGGTGACCATAACTTTCTATAATCTTTCGGTGACCGAGGGAACTCGGTAAACACCGACAATTCTTTACCTTTGATAACCGACTAAACTCGGTAAACACTATCTTTTCTCGATGACCGACTGAACTCGGTAAACACTATCTTTTCTCGATGACCGACTGAACTCGGTAAACACTATCTTTTCTTCGGCAACCGAGTGAACTCGATAAATACTACTTTTCTTCGACAACCGAGTGAACTCGGTAAATACTACTTTTCTTCGATAACCGAGTGGACTCGGTAAGCATTAATATTCCTGTCTGGCAGACCGACTGAGCTCGGTAGGAGCTGATTGTTGCGGACTATGACATAGTGTGACATCAAAGACAATACATAATTGAGTAGCAATTTCCTTCAGACAATTGTTTCCAACACTAGGTAGGTGCTTGAAGTATTTTCTTGTGAAAAACCCATGACAACGTTCTACAAATCAAACATTTTGTGTTTAAGTGGGTAAAATAGACAAGTGAATGTGTAGTTGTTGTGTTTGAAATACATAAACAAGTGAGAGATATCCATTGAAAATCATCTTATATTTTTAAATCTTCTCAATAATAAAATCAACAACTCTCATATCAAGGATAAATTTAAAAAATGAACCCTTGTTGGATGCCGATTTCCACGAAGTCACAAACATATAGGGGATCATTACCAAGAGATAGCACTATCTTTGCAAACCCAAGGCAAGAAATGGAGTACCAAAGTGTGTTCAAAGATCCTAATCAAGAAGAAATTTTCACGAACCTATTTGAACCAAGAATTGAAGAGATGGGTGATATGAATTCAGCCTATCACAATATCAACAATGCCAACTATAATCCTAAGGAGACACTTGAGGAAAGGGTTGAGAAATCTGCCCAAGACAATAATTTCCTAGAGGTTATGGAGAAATTAATAGACAAAGATAGGGAGAACTTCTTCCTAAACCTAGCACAAAAGGGGGTAAAGCTTCCCTATGACTTTGATATTGACCAACTTAAGAAAGACCAACACCAAGATGATCCTATGAATCTTATGACTAGGCAGATTAAGGCCTTTCAAGAACAAATTGATACCATGAAGAAGGTAGCCAAACCTAAGGCCTTTTCCATACAAGCTTTGTGTCCTTTTCCTTTCGACAAAATTTTAGCAATGGTATCTTTTGCTTTCAATACCATCTTTCCTAAATACGATAAATACATGGGTAAAACAGACCCACAGGACCATTTAAGGGAATTTTGCACCCTAAGTATAGAGTTCATGCACAATGATACTTATCTAATGAGACTCTTTCCTAGAAGCTTAGGAGGTCCCGCAATGGAGTGGTTTTCAAAACTAACTCCCAAAATAAAGTCTTTTGAGGAGTTAGCCTCCAAGTTCATAACCCATTACTCTTACAACATTGAGCATGAGATCACTATGCTCAAGTTATGCGATACCAAATAGAAAGATGAGGAGTCCTTAGGATTCCTACAAAGGTGGAGGACCATTTTCACAAGGTATCCATGAAGTATCCCAGAGAAAGAGAAAATGGAGATCTTCACCAATAACTTGACCGTGGAAATGAACTATCGATTACAAATTCAATGTCCTCCAACATTTGAAAAACTTATTGAAAATGGAGTTAAGATTGAAGATGTTTTGGTCAAAAGAGGTGAGATTAAATTATTTAAAGACAATAAATCCAACAACAACAACATCAATAATAATAATTATGTTCCTAAATATTTTAATAATCAAGGGTCCAACAATCTGAATGATAAATCAAAATCATGGAATAAAAATAACAATAAAAATCTTGTGAATGATGGGGTTGTGGAGTCACACAACTTGAAGTCTACCCCTTTTATTCTACCCTATGGAGCGAATTCTTCAAAAAATGTTAATCAAGCAAGTAAAGCTCCATATAATTCCAACAATTATAACAACAAAAATTCCAATACTTCCAACAATAAGACTTGGGATAAGTCAAAATCAAACTCCAACTATAAGAAAACAAAATTCACCTACTTGGGTGAGCCTTTGGAGAATGTACTAATAACCTTGTTGGCCAATCAAGTTATCACATTACCCAACATATCAAATTATGAACCCAAAGTCAAACCTCATTGGTGGAATACATCTCATCATTGTGAATACCATCGAAAATGAGGTCATCCAACCAACAAGTGCATGAAATTGAAGCACTTAGTGCAAGATTTAATTGATAATGACACCATCCAAATTGAAGGACCTCGAAACAATGGGGATCACATGGCTTACAAGAATCCTTTTTGAATCATGAAAAGGGTGAGTCATCGAATCAAAATCATAAAAAGGGTAATGATAAAGTGAACTTTTCCCACAGTTCTGATAACACAATAAATACCATAAGTGAAGAAGATCAAAGCATAAATGTGGTCATAGTAAAAGGCAAATCGAGAGAAGCATCAGCAAATGTGGTCACTAGGGGGCAGGCCTCAAAGATTGTCATACCTAATAATGCTCCAAAAGTGGTGATATCAAACCAAGCTTCCACATCATCATCAAAACAATACAACTTGGTTGACCAATTGCAAAGAACTCCCACTCAAATCTCTATTCTTGAGCTACTCAAACTATCACCAATCCATAAGGATATCTTAGAAAAAGACTTGTTGGAAAAAAATGTGCCTCTAAACTTGGAGGTAGACAAATTCCAAAATATGGTAGGGCACCTAATCACACCTCATTGCCTATCATTCTTTGAACAAGATGATATGTCTCTTAATCATCCACAAAATCTGCCCTTACATATAGAAGTGTTGATCCACGAGCATAGGGTGAAAAGAGTCCTTATAGATGGAGGCACTAACCTGAATATTTGTACCCTTAGCTTGGTAAGAGCCTTAGGATTTTCTAAGTAGGCCATTGACCCAAAGAAAAAGATAACCATAAAAGCCTACAATGATGAAGAAAGAGCATCAAGAGGAGTCATAGTCTTTCCCATAAGAGTTGGTCCTATGCAAAAAGAGACCATATACCTATTGGACCTAAAATTGACTTATAATATTTTTTTAGGAAGGCCATGGATCCACGAAATGTAGGTTTTTCCTTCAACTTATCATCAATGCCTAAAATTCCCATATCAAGGGCAAGAAATAATGGTAAGTGGAGACCTCAATCCCTTCCAATATTGTAATAACGTCAAGCCTATAAATGACTCATTGGTTCCACACAATGCTGAAGGGTCTATACCCAATCAAATGGAACAAGGCCAAAGTTCTAAAGACATCCCTTTGTTGAAAGGAAAAGAAAAAATGGAAGAAGAAATTTTTGTTAAAGAAACTCCAAAACTCATTAACCAAACTACATCGACTAAAGGAAAAGAGAAGGTTAATGAGGATGATATTATGGAAGAAGCAAAAGAAGACTCTATCAAAGTTGTCCAAAGATATACTAAAGAAGCCCACTATCAAAAGATGGATAAAATGATGAAAAACTTTGATAAGCAATTCAAAATTAAACAACAAGGAGTAGGCGAATACTCCTTATCCATGATGGACATACCCTTATCACCAAAGTCCTTTGGAAAACCTCAAAGTATACCTCATAAATATAATGAAAACTTTGTAAGGGAAATTACATCATCCACCATGAGTGAAGAGGATAATGAAATTCTGAATTGGTTATACAAGGATGAAGAATCAAGTGCTCACGTCAAGCACAGTCAAAATATAACCATCCCTACTCATCAATATGGTAAAGGGTTTGCAATCATGAAAAAGATGGGGTACAAAGGTCAAGGACCTTTAGGCACAAGAAATGAAGGGCTAATTGAACCCCTAGAATCCACATGGCGAGATTCCAAAGAGAAAATAGGTTTAGGATATCTTGAAGAAGGATATACACAAAAACATTATCCCAAAGTATATGATCAAATACTAAAATTAGAATCTCATAGTGATGAGGATTCTAATGAATGGGAATGGGAGACCCTATTAGATGAGTCATGCCAAGACAAGGGTATTGATGTCATTCATACCTATGCTTCTACTAAAAATAAAGGACTAATGGCGGAATCAACTTCAAATCAAGCATCTAGTTCTAGTCAAGAGGGTCCAAATGATGTACCAAGCATAGAAATCAAAACAAATCAATGGGTAGGTGAGCCATATGTTCCTTCATGGAGACCTACTATGGAAGAATCAAATGCTAGGTTTAATCCACATGAGTTTTATCCAACAGAAACCATAGTGGAGTCTAGTGAGGAGGATTTTGATCCTTCTTCTTTAGAGAATTTAGAGGAAGCCCATGTCCAAGATCTTCAAGATACAATGTATGAACCCTCCAATAATGAGATATACACTTTAAACCCAATTGAGACAAACCCAAGTGTTGACCCTTTAACTCTCATTCGGCTAGACCTAATTGAATGGAGTACCATTGAACCCGATACCTTGCCAACTTTCTTGAATGACAACATGCTATCCCAATACCTCAATGCGGTTGAACCTTCTTCTACCAAGGACTATCAAGAAGAAATGATCAAAGGGAGCATCCAAACTCTTAATCCAAGAAAAAATGAAAAAAAAATTTAAAAAAATAGAAAAGGAAAAGAATCGAGTGTTGAAAACCACTTTGTGGCAACATTAGATCCAAAAGAAAGAAAAAAAGAAATACAGGATGTTTCTAAAGGTGAAAACCCAACTGAGGCACCTATAGAAGGGAGTTTGGATGTTCTACCAGATCACTATGAATAAATTTCTCCAATTCTAATCGAGCCAACAGAAAAGATAAGCATTGGATCAAAAAGAGAGCCAAAGATCATCCACTTAGCATCATCCCTATCCAGCGAAGAAAGAATAGAGTTTATCAAGTTCTTTGAAGAAAAGAAAGTTAACTTCATGTGGTCTTATGATGATATGTTGGGGTTAGACCCAAATTTGATAATGCATCATCTTAATATAAAGGAAGGAGCCAAACCGGTCAAGCAAAAACTAAGGAAAATGCACCCTCATATAGCCCTACTTGTCAAAGTGGAGTTAGAGAAGCTATTAAAGGTGGGGTTTATAAGAGCCATTGATTATGCACAATGGATCTCCAATATAGTGCCAGTATCAAAAGTGGATAAGTCCATTAGAATCTACATGGATTTTAGAGACTTAAACATGGCATGTCCTAAAGATGATTTCCCACTTTCGAGCATTGATGTCATTGTAGACCTAATAGCGGGACACTCCATGTTTTCACTCATGGATGGATTTAGTGGCTATAATCAGATCAAGATAGCACCTGAAGACCAAGATAAAACTACTTTTACATGTGCATGGGGTACATTTTGTTGGAATGTCATGCCTTTTGGCTTGAAAAATGCCGGAGCAACCTATCAAAGAGCAATGACTACAATATTCCATGATATGATGCATAACTTCATGGAGGATTATGTGGATGACATACTAGCTAAGTCACATTCAAGAAAAGAAAATCTACCTATCTTGGTGAAAATCTTTGAAAGGTTAGAGGAGTTCAAAGTAAGACTTAACCCAAAAAAATGTGCTTTTGGAGTCCAATCTGGCAAACTTCTAGGTTACATTGTATCTGCCAAAGGGATAGAGGTTGATCCCACTAAAGTGAAGGCTATAATGGAAATGGAAGCACCTAAAACCATTAGTTAGATGAGATCTTTGCAAGGAAGGATACAATCCATTAGGAGATTCATCTCTCAATTGGCAGAAAAATGCCATAATTTCCCCCAACTTTTGCATAAAGACACAATCTTCAAGTGGGATGAAAAATGTGAAGAAGATTTCAATCTATTAAAGAAATACCTCATGAATCCACCAATATTGATGCCACCTATCAGAGGCAAGCCCTTAATTTTGTACATTTCAGCAACAAAGAATTCATTGGGGGCACTTCTAGCACAAGAGGATGAAAATGGAAAAGAGAAAGCAATCTACTACATTAGTAGAACCTTAGTCAAATATGACCTGAACTATACCTTCATGGAAAGAGCATGCTTGGCTGTAGTTTTTGCTTCCCAAAAATTACGCCATTATATGCTAGCCCACAAGATAAGGCTCATTGCCAAAATTGACCCTTTGAAGTATCTACTAAGCAAAACAGCATTAAATGGAAGATTAGAAAAGTGGGTGATGATCCTAAGCGAATTTGATATAGAATATGTTGACAGAAAAGAAATTGAAGGGAAAGTTATTGCAAACCAATTAGTAGAAGCACCACTTCATTATGATCATCCTATACAAGTTGAATTCCCAGACACAGAGATTGTGAATGTTGAGGCAAAAACATGGCAGCTTTATTTTGATGGTTCCTACACTCACCATGGGTTAGGAGAAAGCATACTTCTAATCATGCCTCAAGGCTCCACTATCCCTAAGTCATACAAATTTCTATTTCCATGTATAAACAATATAGAAAAATATGAAGCCTTGGTTATTGGAATCAAGTTGGCATTAGAGTGGAAAGTGACAGAATTAAAGGTATATGGAGATTCACAATTAGTCATAAATCAAGTCAATGAAGAATATCAGACAAAAGATGACAAATTAGTACCTTACAAAACCATGGTGGATAATATCAAGAAGTATTTCATAATCATCACATTTGAACAAGTACCGAGAGAAAAGAACAAAGTAGCAGATGCTATGGCAACCTTAGCATCACTCTTGCAAATGCCTAATCAGAGTGATAGATATGAGTTCTTGGTAGAAGAAGTGACTCAACCCATGTATGACCCAACCCATCCTTATACCATTTTCCTACTTACTAAAACTGACTCACCTTGGTATGGACCAATTTACACCTATTTGAAAGACCAAATCTTTCCTATCAATCGAACCAAAAACCAAAAGAAAAGCTTCATTAGACAAGCCGCCAAATACACTATAATTTCTAAAACATTATATCGGAAAAGCCTTGACGGAATGCTCCTTAGGTGTTTAGAAGAGGAAGAATCAAACTTAGCCTTATGAGAAATTCATGAAGGAATTTTTGGATCACACTCAAACGGATTATATTTAGCTAGGAAACTTCTTAGGATAGGATATTTTTGGCCTACCATGGAAAAAGATTCTTGTAACTTTGCAAAAATGTGTAAGAAGTGTCAATTCCATGAAAATTTGATACATGCACCGGTGCAAGAACTTCATCCAATGAAAACACCTTGGCCATTCTATCAGTGGGGTCTAGATCTAATAGGAATGATTCATCCACCATCTTTGAATGGGCATAAATTCATCATAATGGCCACATAATATTTTACTAAGTGGGTGGAAGCTATACCCCTATCAACTTCAATAGGCAAACAGATATCCTTGTTTATCCTAAATCATATAATTTGTAGATATGTCATACCTCATGCCATCATAACGGATAACGCAAGGCATTTCAAGAACAAAGACATAATGGAATTGTGCACCAAATTTCACATGATACATCATTCATCTTCAATCTATTACCCTCAAGGTAATGGACAAGCCGAAGCAACAAATAAAAACATATTGAAAATCTTGAAGAGAACGGTGGATAATTCTAGTAGAGATTGGCATATTAAGATAAACCCGACCTTGTGTGCTTATAGAACAAGCATAAAGACGCCAACAGGGGCTACACCCTTCTCCTTAGTCTTTGGAATAGAAGCAGTTTTGCCTTTGGAGGTAGAGCTTCCATCCTTGAGGATATCTATGCATGGATTGATAAATGAGGAAGACTATAGGGTTGCTAGGCTGCAAGAACTAGAACTCTTGGATTAAAAATAGAAAGAAGCCTTTGATCACTTAAAGGTGTACCAGAATAGAATGTCAAGATCTTACAATAAACACATCAAGCCAAGGACATTCCAAATAGGTGACCTAGTGTTGCGTGAAAATCCCAAGAACCAAGCAAAAAGAGAGAAAAAAGGAAAGTGGGAAGCAAACTGGTTAGGACCATTTCTCATTGTTGAAGATTTTGGGACTAGCACATATAAGTTATCAGATTATGATGGTGAAGAGCTACAAGAACCTATAAATAGCATACATCTCAAGAGGTTCTATACATGAGGTAGACGAAAGAGTATAAAGAGTATCAGATGGAGAGCATCATATTTATTGTACATATTTCAAAAGAGATCTTGAAAATATCAAAAATATTGGAAAAGCTTAAAATATCAAAAACATTTGAAAAAGCACAAAAAAATAAAAAACAGTGGAAAATTGAGCATGAAGAAAGGAAAAACATTCAAATATGATCCTCAAAAAGATGTTGTCTTGGTGAAAACCTAGCAAATAGGCGCCTTGATAATATGAGAAAGAAAAAAAAATTAAAAAATTGAAAAAGAGAAAAATACAAAAAAATCAAAAAAGAAGAAAAGTGCCTTGGGGAAAACCTAGCAAATAGGCACCTTGGTAGCAAAAAAAGAGAAAAGCTTTAAAAATAGAAAAAATAGCTTGATCCATTCAATCAGTGAAAACTTGGTAAATAGGCACCATTGAAAGTCCAAGTCAGTTGCATACTTAGAAGGTCACCTTGTCAATATTGCATTCGTCAGCATTTGTATATTGCATAATAAAACCCCACAGTTGCATTTGCAAGTACCTTAAGATTTTGGTCACCTAATTAAAAAATTGTCCTGAGTCCCATAAATGAAATCAATATCAAACTAGGGGCAATATACTCTCAAGGAGAAAGGATTCATCAACAAGCTTTATTCAATCAGAGAATCAATTCATCACACTCAAAAGAGGAACACTTAATCAAATCTACATCCCAATCCAATGTGAGCCTAAAATGAAAATTTGATCCAAGAACTTAAATGAACTTCCTCTTTATTAGGATTAAAAGTATGAAATGGATGGAACTATACTTGAACTATGGATTTGAAAAACATGGCCAAAAAAATTTTTAAGTGTTCGCTCAATTGATGAAATCATTTCTTTCTAGCGAATCGATGAAAGTTTTAGACTAGACAAGCTATGATGAAAGGATGATATTTTCTTGATTTTTGAATGATTGTCCTAAAATCAAATTTTTAAATCATGTATTATTTGTCTAAGGATGTGATCATCAAAGAATCATCGAGGACTTGTACATAGGATAAAATGGAGATTTCTACTTGTTTACGTAAATGGATACCTTGGCTATTTTGATCTTCAATATCATAATACCAACATCCACTTGCAACATAGAATCCAACAAAATCGGTATTCACACTCTCATGATTGGCTTCAATCAGTGATAGTCGTACCGAAGAGACCGATGGGAAAGAAAGGAAAAAGGCAAAATTATTCATATCATCATAGTTGAACTAGTGATGATTGTACTCAAAAATGGGATTCCAAAAATGCTCAATGGTGATTATAAGCTCTAAATCTTGAATAATGATAGTTAGTTGCATACATGTTAGATTAAGTGCATTGTATATATTTGTTTTGCCTTTCTTAGCTAAAATTGCAAGGGGAAAAATGAAATGGGGAGGGTTCAATTCAAACATAATGATTCTAGATTCAAAACAATGAAAATGAGATTATCTTTTGCATTCATGCATAGCATTAATCATTAGACATTACACCTAAATAGACAGAAAATAGAAAAAGAATCATTACTCATACATCATTTGCATACATGTAGTTAGGGATAGAATTGCATACATTTGAAAAAACAAAAACATAGGATCATCCATATCGATATGACCATAAAACAATTTGCATCCATACATTGAAAAATAGAAAACATCTCATAATATTCATACATCAATGCATCCATCTATCTATATCATAAAAGTAAGATACATTGCATCCATCGCATATAATCAAAAGTAAATGCACCATAAACATCATATAGCTGCATATAAAGATAATCTCAAAAATCAACTCATCAACAAAGATAGAGGAATAGATCATCATATATCATCAAAATAATGTTTCTCAAAGGATCCAATACATCAAAGTATATCCAGATTCGCATTGAGATTTCTTGCATATTGTGTCCCTTCTAGCTCTTCGATGATGTCCTTTACAAGATTTAGAGAGTGATGACTGAGGGCATAATCTTTTCTTTGTTTTCTACTGGTATGTGAAAATCTAACAACTTTGGAAATTTTGGATTGACATGGTGTTCGAATGTAAGAGCCTCTATCTCGAATTGGATGGCCATGCGTACCTCGAGCATTGATACCTGGAAGATTCAAGGAAGTTTGATCTAACTTTTTTTTTTTTTTTGAGTGAGTTCTTTCTCCTACTATGAAACATGATCTTACCTAAGGATGTGAATGATAAAGGGTCACTATGGGTAATTCACATTGGATTTAGAATGATCTCTTGAATGTTTGATGTGTTTGTACTGCAAGGCATATTTTGGTCATCATGACATTTATGTTTTGATGCTTATACAAATCGCTATATCAAAATGGACATGATATTCAGGTCATCCTAGCGTTTGTGCCTTGGTGCTTATATCTAATCCGACATTCCAAAAAACAAAATCAATATTCATATATCCATGGTTTCCTAACCAGTGGGTGTTGTAGTGATTCTTGCGCATACAAATCAATATTCATATGTCTATGGTTTCATAGCTAGTGCGTATTGTATTGATTTATCTGGTTACCTAAAAGTTCAATGATGGTAACAAATCGACACATGATCAGTGACTAGGTCCTAGGTCTTAAGTTGCATTTCATACTACATGTCTCTTTGCATTTTGCATGTTTGCATGATCTCACAATGGTTGGCTAAACTTCAATGCTTAAACAATTCTTCAAATCTAACAAGATGAATCTCACACGAAGGTTCCTCCAATGAAACATCAATTAGAATCCTTTTTCAGGATCAAAATTGAAATCTAAGATCATTTATATTATTCACTACTTGCATAATCAACCTTCAATCATCACAGAAATCTAAAATTTAACTTAACTGATTATCTTCCATCAAACTCTCAAAATTTCAACTTGGTCAACCATGGTCAACCTATGGTCAAACCTAGTCAAACTTGGTCTCCAAGACCTCTAAACGATGTAGAATGCATTTTCAAATGTGTTTAATCACTTCTCAAATCAATTAACATGCTTCTGAACTATTCAACACTGACTTTTCTTATCAGATTTCAATTTTAATCCCGAAGGGGGCATGGTATTGCATATCATTCAAAGTCTATAATCAAATTTGAAATCATATCTTTCCTTAGTAATCAAGACAACAACCACGTCTAGTTACTGATTCATCAAAAGACCTCATCACTTGGGGAAAATTGATCATCACTCAGGGCATATCAAATTCATCGAGATCCATATCAATCTTGTATTCTCCTAATCTTGTAAATTGTATCATTTTTTGCAACTATCGATTCATTAGTGTTATTTCCTTGGTTCTTCGATAACTGAAGGGTTCAGATGTGATACCTATGTGATTCTTCTAAGGACAATTGAGTCTAGAATTGGTCACTCACTTCTTCGCAATCATAAGGTTCGGAATCAGGCGTTTTGATGCTTTTGTTTCATTGGTTCATCACTGTTATAGTTAACATTATCTTTGGTCATTCAGGACCTATTATCTTCAAATCCTTCAATTAGTTTCTGTCTCATATCAATTTCAATTTCAAATATCAGTTTCATATCTTTATCATACACAAACTATCTTTGAACCATTGTGCTTCGCACAGTAATTCAAAGAGGGGCAAAACGTAATACCCCAAAAATGGGCTATAAGTTCATTAACCTCCTATATCAACATATCGAATGAAATCGACATCAAAGTCCTAACCTAAGGCACATCGGCACATCATCGAATCCTAATTGATTATCTTAAATTTTGCATCGGGGAATATTCCTAGTAATATTCCTAATCATCCTAATTATCTTTAATTTAATGATTATTTGGCAATAAATCCAATTTATCCTAAAGTTTGATTAATTGAATATTCTAAATATTTAATTAATTAGATTTAATTCTGCCACTTAATTGTTTAATTGAAGTTAATTATATTTATTCATAAATTGTATTATTTAATTTTGACAATAAATCCAAAATCCTATGAATAATTGATTAAATTCTTATTTAATTAATTAAAGCAAGTTGTCAATTTTTAATAATATTGTTTTTGAATAAAAGTTTGATTTAATAATTGATTAACCCATAAATCAATTATTTTATTTTTCAAAATCAGTTAAGTTGGAAATAAATCATTTTATTATTAAATGAATTCATATTAAAACATGCACAATCAAGAAAAGTAGACAACTATCAATTATCAATTAAAGCTAAACTCTATTTTGAGTTAAACTCTGCTTTTGCATGTTTTTGTGAGTTAATTATCCTTTATTTAAAAATAACTCAAAAATCAACCTAAGTTATTTGAGTGATTTATGGCTTTCTTCCATGCATCCTCAAAGCCCTAGATTTCTATAAATTAAAGCTTCAGCTCATCTCAAATCATCTCATAATTTTGTGAGCTTACTCTACCAAAATCGTCTACGAATTGCACAACTATTTTGAAGAATTGGAATTTGGAGAATCAAAAGCTTATTGCAAATCAAGGCTATTGTGAGATCAATTTGGTTTTTACATTTATTTAGATTCATTTTCATATCATTGTTGGATCAATTTCATATCAGTTCATCGTAGATTCTAGATTCATATCAGTTTTCATTCTTATTGCATAGAAAATATCAAAAATATAGATTAAATTGCATTGATTCATATCAAATTTTTGCATTCAAATCCTTCATTTAGGTGTCGTTAAGGTCACTAATCTTGATAACAATCTGAGAACATCATACTCACACCTATTAGAAGGCAGTAAATCGCCTGATTAGTTTAGCTTTCAATTCATTGCACGATTTCAATTTTTGCTAAACTCTAATGTTTTACTGAAGTGTTGTGTCCATAGATCAGGTACAAAATTCACACACACATTTTTGGCACCCACCATGGGGCCTTGAAATGGGTTTCCAATTCAATTCTATCAATTTCTATCTTTTCTTCTTGATTTCTGAGCCAAAACTACAATTTTTCAATTATGTCTGTACAATTTTCATACGAGTTTCTAACAAAAGTCATTTCAAACTATACCCATTATTGTATGATATTCTATCAGATTGAGGATCGTGTTGTACTATACACACTATCATTTGAAAGTTCAACTATCATTTCACAGAACACCCAGTGTCATACAAGTTTCTAGACTATCGTCTGGGAGCATACCCACTGTCATACGAGTTTCAGACTGTCATCTGGTTATAGACCCACTGTCATATGACTTTTGACATCAGATTTCAACTATCGTTTCATTTTTTAGGGTAGTTTTTCATATTTGGTTTTCAGATTTTGACTAACGGCTAATCTTAACAATTGAAATTCTCTATTTTTCATTGACTCCTACTGGTTTTGATTGGAAAAAGTGTAATAATTGCTAAAAATAGGTAAAAATATACTAAGCACATTGTGAGGAATTCAAGTAATCTTCTCAACTGATAAGACTTTGATTTTGGATCTAAAATAAACATCTCATGTGTCTAGCTTGAGTGACTTTTATTGCTTTCCTATCACAAACTTCATTTGGGCTATAAAAATGAACATAGTTTGCTTTCAACATCTTTGTTACACATAGTAATTAGGCCCCATGAACACTATTTGTGGATCTTGAGAGAGTGGGTTTCCAGTGAAACTCTTCTCAACGAAAGATCCCTTGTAGGTGGGGAGGATACTGAGGGAGTCTCACGTTCCACTAGATCTATGTGTCTTCAACTTTTGATCAAGGCATTCTCTCTCCAAAGAGGTTGATAGATCATAAGGGGTTGACGTCATACATCTTTGTGAGATAATCTTGGTCTTAGCATGTCAGATTAATCTATCTGCTTTGTTTGGGTTAAAATTGAAAAGGCTAGGGGATTATGCTCTACTTCCTTTTTGGATAGTACCAGAAACCCAAATCCTTGAATCTGGAACCAGTCTCCATGTGGTATATCTTGTGAGTCACCTTAGAGAGGGTTAACCATAGTGGACATTCCCTTAATTAGGTCAACCACATTGACGGAACCTCAAGTGGTAATAGCCATTTTTGCCATAGTAGTGATAGCCGCTATATAAATGTCCTTGTGGAAGAAATTTTCACAGGTGTGGTTCATTGTTAGGTTGTCAGATCTCCCTAGTAGCTCTTGATTGATTAAATTGTTGAACTGTGTCAAAACCCCAGTGTGCCACAATTGGAGTTCACCCCTTTGGATCATAAAAGTTGCAGAGTCAAACCATTAGTAAAAACCCTAGCGAGGCCAAATTTTCATTTTCTAGAGTATATGTGCGTTATTGCAAAACATTTTTGGAACATACACAATTAGCACTTATGAGGATTAGAATGAATAAAATCGCTTGATTGTTCATGTGCAAGGTTGCTTTTGCCCTTGTTCATTATTTTTAGACATGCTTGAAATCACTTGATTGCTATTTGCATGGCTATTTATCTATCTTGTTATTGAAAATGAACAAATCTGTTACAATCCTCAAATCTGGACATTGAAAATTGTAAGCAATCCAAAACTGAAAACCCTAAATTTGCAAAATTTGATGTGAAATTCCTTTCTAGAGTCAAAATTCATCTCAAGAGGTCAGAAAGTCATACAAGTTTTTGTCAAATGTCATTTCATCACTGCCCAACTATCGTATGGTAAAGAACCCAGTGTCGTACGAGTCTTTCTGCCAGTCAAATTTAAAAAGTCAAATCCTGCTAGCAACTATCGTACGAGCTTTTCAACTGTCATTTCATAGCATACCCACTATCATACAAGCTTTTCAACTATCATTTCATAGCATACCCACTGTCGTACAAGTCTGCAGAGTGTTGTTTGGGAAAATTTTGAAAAGTTGTCAGAATTGCCAGATACTTAGCTTTTTCAGCCTATTTCCAGAATCTGTCGAACAAATCACTTTGTTAGAAATAGAGCAGTAGCTATTGAGAATCCTATCATTTTCCAAAAGTGGCCTTTTGAATCTGATTCAGCCTTCTATTTAATAGATTTGAGTCCTTTTCATCTTGTGTCAAAACCTTGTCATAACTATCAATCTTCTATCAAATCTTCAAAAATAGACTAAGTGTTGTAAACTCGTGTCCGCTATATTTTGGGCAATCTACCCATACATCCATGGCACAGTATCCTTCACCCAAATCTAATAAAATCTTCAAATCAATCAAACCTTGACAAGGTTGCATCATCTGATCATCTTGATTCAATCCATTCTTCAGTTATCTAGATCTTATTCTTTTGTTTCACTCAAAGTTAATGGTGGAAACTAGAGCTTCCTCACACAAGGAATCTAGAGAAGCATCCCAAACCTTACCTATAACCGCTACCAGGGGTCAAACTCTTGAGCAACTCATCAATTTTGGTCTTTACAAGGACAACGGTCTTGGAAACTTTTGATTAAAAATTGGTTACATTCCTCCTTCATCAACTCACGGAGGTACCCAACAAACCCCACATCAATCTATTCCAAGGAGTCCACAAACTCCTACCATGTCTCAAGCAAGGACAAACTTTGTCTCTCAAAGAGCTTAATCTCAACATGGTGCAAATCAGGAACCCACACCTGGAGAAATTGCTCAATATCAAAATGATGATAACTTCAAACAAATGATGAAGCATTTCTTGAAAGAAGATAGAGAGGCATACTTTTTACAATTGGCTCATCAAGGAGCTAAACTTCCTCCCAACTTTAATGTGGAAAATATCATTACACATGAGGAAGAAACTCCACTCATAGCTATTATGAAATAGATGCATGCCATGCAAGTCAAACTTAACAGCCTTGAGAAAGAAAAGGAACCCAAGGAGTTCTCCATGGAAGCTCTATGCCCTTTTCCTTTTGACAAAGACTTGTATATGCCACCATTTTTGAAATGAGTGGAGATGCCCAAGTATGATAAGTATGATAGACACTCTGACCCTCAAGACCATGTCAAAGAATTCTATACCCAATCAATGGAATTCATGCATGAACCAACCTATATGTTGCTTCTCTTCCCTCGATCTCTGGGAGGAGCGGCCATTCAATGGTTCTCTCAATTACCTTCCACTATCAAAAATTTTGAGGAATTGATAAAATAGTTTTATCAGCAATACTCCTACAATATTCAACATCCAATCACCATGATTGATATCTGTAATCTCAAGCAATATCCAGGAGAACCATTCCTAACATTTCTCAAGAGATGGAGGAAGAAGTTCTCTCTATATGCCAAACCTATTCCAGAAATAGAAAAATTGGAAATCTTCATCAATAACCTTGTTCCAAAAATCAATTATCCTCTACAAATGCAAGATCATACATCTTTTGATAAGATGGTGGATAATGCTATCAAAATCGAAAAAGTGCTTGTGAAAAAAGGAGAAATCACACTTCAGAAAGACAAGTATGAATCTGGGTCCAGTTCTAAAGATAAGAACAAAAATAGGAACAAGAACAATGGCATCATCATAGATGGTGTTGATACTATTTGTGCCCCATCAAAGGCACCAACCTACAACCTAACTCTTGGTTCCCAAGCCATTAAAGCTTCAGAACAAAAGTCATCTGAACCATTTCAAAAGAAGCCAGAATACAAATCTTGGGATAAACAGCAAAAGTTCACTCCTCTTGGAGAATCTTTAGAATCAGCTATGAAAACTCTACTAGCTGATAACATCATCTCTTTGCTAGCAATCCGACCACTTGATTCTGAGCCTAAGCCAAAATGGTGGAGAGAAAATGAATTCTATGATTTCCATCGAGGTAAAGGTCACAAAACTAATAACTTCTTACAGTTGAAACACACCATTCAAGATCTGATCGATAGGGGAGACATCATAGTTGACAATCCTAAGAGTAATAATGATCATACAACATTCACAGAACCATTTCTAAAACATGGTCAAGAAGTTTCATCTTCTCAACCTAATATGGGGGCAAAAGTCAATTATGCTTACCCTAGAAATAATGCTACCATCAATATGGTTGAACCCTGTCTCTCAGAGCATTGCAATGTCATCACAATTGTAAGAAGAGATAGACAAAATCAATCCACCAATGCAGTTACTCGATCACAAGCCCAAGCACATCTGAAAGGAAAAATCTCAGATTCAGAAAATGTCCCTAAGGTGCCCTTCAATCTTTCATCTGCTTCTAAACAGAAGGTTGCTTCCAAATCTTCCAATCCAAAGGATACAAGGCCTACATCTTATAGCATTGTTCAACAACTCTAGCACACTAATGCCAAAATCTCCATGTTTGAGTTGCTTCGAATATCTCTAGCTCACAGAGCCATACTAGATAAAGTTTTTCTTGGTTCCAATGTTCCTGATGACCTTGATTTAGATAGGTTCCAAAATATGGTTGGACATCTTACATCTCCACAATATATCTCCTTTTCAAAGGAAGATGACAACTCCTTGAGTCACCCACATAATCAACCTTTGCATATAGAGGTCTTGATCTAGAACTATAGATTCAAACATGTGTTGATAGATGGGGGCGTTGGCCTAAACATTTGTTCTTACAGCTTGATCACACAATTGGGATTTTTAGAATTGGCTATTGATCCTCGAAAGAAGATAACCATAAAAGCCTATGATGAACAAGAAAGATCTTCTAAAGGTACCATTATCTTACCCATCTGAGTGGGTCCAGTTATCAAAGATACCATCTGTTAAGTGCTTGATCTACCTTTGGCCTACAACATCCTCCTAGGGAGACCATGGATACATTAAATGCAAGTTATTCCTTCTACATACCATTAATGTTTGAAGTTTCCTTATGAAGGAGTAGAGGTTACTATCCCCGCAAATCTGAATACAACTTGCAATACCTTGAAGGAAATTGTAGATAAGCTTGTGCCTAATAATAGAGAATCTTCCATTGAACCAACTAAAGAAGCATCCACATCTAAAATGGAAGATCTTGCAAAAGAGGTCAATATCAAAGAAAATAGTATGGGAGAATATACTATTGAGCCAGTCTTATCTTTGACATCTCTCCCTATCTCACCTAAGTCTTATGGGAAATCTTTGAAACAATCCAAGCCAGACTCTAAAGAACCCCCTAAGGTATATAAGAAGAATTTTGTAGCAGAACAGGTCTCCAAGAAATAATTTGAAGAGGATGAAGCTGTGCTTGCATGGCTATACAAAGATGAACCTAAATCTCAAGTTGTTCAAACTAGTGACTCTACAGTATCCAAAATCCCTTCTAAGGCATATGGTCTAGGAAATAAATTAATAGCTAAGATGGGATATCTAGGTAAAGGACCTCTAGGAATTAGAGGAAAAGGTCTTGAGGCACCTCTCCCACATACTGGTAGAACAAATAAAGACAAAGTTGGCTTAGGATTTAAAAAGAAACTCTTCCACCTCAAAGGTAATTGTTCTCATGTCATAGAGAAGATCTCACCAGGACAACCTCTTCTTAAGAAAGAAGAAAAAGAACCCTCGAATAGTGATTCAGACAGCTCAGAACTCATCCCCTATGAAAAATTGCCTAAGGAGATCAAAGACCTTCTTGATGATAAAGATGATCCAATCAAAAGAATTAATGTAGTAGAAACACAAGAACCTACTATCAATCAAGAGATAGTTGCAACACAAGAACAAGCTAATCTTGAAAAAAATCAAGAAGAAGAAGGTGGTAGTTATTCTAAGACAGATTCCCATGAGTATGAATCCAAATCCAAATTTGAGGGTAACCCTTCTTGGGGTATTCACCCTGACTTTACTCATGTTCTAAGATTTCCTAGAGATCCTGAATCAGAAGCTAAATCCAATGACTATGAATGGGGAACCATTCCAGAACCTGATGAAGATGAGCTTATTATAGAGAAACATGTTGATGTTATTCACCAATATGCACCTCAACCCACCATAAGTCTAGAATGAAATGATGAACCTATCGAGTCTGATCCACCTATGGCTGAATTGGACTCCCACAATGACATTGAGCCTATTCACGAATTGAATGTCTTAAGTTGTAATATCACCTTTGAACTCAAATGTTTGGTTAGGACCAATGATGACATATCCATATCTGTAAACACTATCTCCTAATCTTTCCCCACTTTGACTATCCAATATCCAGACCTTATTGATCAAACCTCCACAAATCCAAGCCATGGTATTTATACCTTCCCAAATGACTATGCCCTTTCTTGCTACCTCAATGCAGTTGAGCCTATGATTACTTCCATCATTGAACCAAGCGTTAGCATAACAAAGTCAAACATCAAATATCTTAGTCAAAAAAATAAGAATAAAAAGAAAAAGAAAAGGAGTTATGAGGGTGAAAACCACTTTGTGGCAGTCTCAAAACCTACAAAAGTAAAAGTAAAAGATGTATCCAAAGGTGAAAAACTCTTTGAGGCACCTAAGGATGAGATATTTGATGTCCTTCTGAGTCATTTACAAGATAGATCTCCAGTTCTAATTGAGCCCACCCAATCTATCAATTTGGGTACAACAGAGGAACCATAATTGGTACATGTAGCACAATCATTATCAAAAGAAGAGAAGAAAAAGTTTACAACATTCCTAATAGAGAAGAAGATCAACTTTGCATGGAAATACTCAAATATGCCAGGGTTGGATCCTAATCTTATCATGCACCATTTATCTATAGCTCCTAATTTAAAACCTGTCAAGCAAAAATTGAGAAAGATGCATCCTCATGTTGCACTCTTGGTAAAAGCTAAATTAGAGAAGCTCCTAAAATATGGATTCATCTAAGTTATTGACTATGCAGAGTGGATCTCCAATATTGTACCTATTTCTAAACCAAATGGTTCAATCAGAGTGTGCACAGACTTTAGAGATGTGAATAGAGTGTTCCCTAAGGATGATTTTCCACTACCTAACATTGATATGATAGTGGACATGACTGCGGGTTTCGAGATGTATTCCTTAATAGATGGTTTCTCTGGATATAATGAAATAAAAATTTCCCTAGAGGATCAAGAGAAAACTACTTTCACATGTGCATGGGGTACCTTCTGTTGGAATGTCATGCCATTTGGGCTTAAAAATATTGGTGCTACATATCAAAGAGCAATGACATCTATTTTCCATGACATGATACATTGAACTATGAAAGATTATGTTGATGACACATTAGAAAAATCTATGATTAGAACTAAACATCTAAAGGACCTGAGCAAGATTCTAGATAGAATGGAAAAATTTAGTCTTATACTAAATCCTAAGAAGTGTGCTTTTGGTGTCACTTCTAGAAAGCTCTTAGGATACATAGTTTCAAAGAAAGGCATTGAATTTGATCCAGCTAAAGTAAAGGCTATAATGGAGATGCAACCCCCCAAGAATATCAGTCAAATGAGGACATTGCAAAGAAGAGTTCAATCTATCAGAAGATTCATATCACAGCTAGCAGACATATCACAGCCTTTTACAAAAACATTACATAAAGGTGTGACCTTTGCATGGAATGAACAATGCAAGAAAAAATTTGATCATATCAAACAATATCTATCAAATCCTCCTATCTTGATGCCTCCTATTCATGGGAAGCCATTGATCTTATATGTCTCCGCAACAGATACATCACTGGGGGCATTGCAAGCACAGCATGATGAAGATAAAAAGGAAAGCTATATACTACATCAGTAGAACATTGGTGGCATATGAAAAGAACTATTCAATGATTGAGAAAGCTTATCTAGCTATGATCTTTGCATCATAGAAACTAAGACACTACATGTTAGCTCATACCACTCAATTGGTAGCCAAGATTGATCCACTAAAGTACCTACTAAGCAAAGCTTCCCTCATGAGTAGATTAGCTAAATGGGTCATGCTATTGAGTGAATTTGACATTCAATATGTTGAGAGAAAAGCTATAAAAGGACAGGTCATTTCTGATCAATTGGCTGAAGCACCATTGTTTGATGACACACCACTACAAATGGAATTTCCAGATTCCTCTATCATGCATCTTTCTTCTAGAGAATGGCAATTATTCTTTGATGGCTCCTATACATAGAATGGATCCAGAGCAGGCATATTGTTCATAACTCCTCAAGGATACTCAATCCCAAAAGCATTAAGATTAAAGTTTCCTTGCAAAAACAATATTGCAAAATATGAAGCCCTTTTGAATGGCATGAAACTAGCAATTGAGTGGAGAGTGACAAAGCTACACATTCATGGAGACTCTCAACTTGTTATTCATCAAGTCAATGATGTGTACCACACTAAAGATGAAAATCTCATTCCTTACAAGAGAATGGTAGATGATCTTAAGAAATATTTCATATCTATCACATTTGAGCAAATTCCTAGAATGGAGAACAAGGTTGTCGATGCAATGGCAACACTATCTACTTTATTACAGCAGCCTGAACATGAGCTATGCTACGAGTTCCTGGTGGAAGCACTATCTTATCCTGCATATGATTCCCCTGAAACCCACATGATTTGCACTGTTGTAGGTCATGATTCATCCAGATACAAAAACCTATTTTCCTATCTCAAAGACCAAATCATTCTCAATACTTTCAACCACCATGAAAAGAGATACCTTATCTGTAATGCCTCCTGGTATGTCATCATTGGTAATGATCTATACAAACGAGGTCTAGATGGTACACTACTTAGATGTTTAGAATGGGAAGAGTCTCAACATGCATTAGAGGAAGTCCATGAAGGTATTTGTGGGTCACACTCAAACGGTTTAACACTAGCTCGAAAACTTATTAGGGTTGGGTACTATTGGCCTGAAATGGAGAAAGAGGCTATCAAATTTGCTAAGAATTGGCAAAAGTGTCAAATACATGGCAACCTAATTCATTCTCTAAGGAGAGATCTAATCCCCTTTACAACACAATGGCCTTTCCATCAATGGGCCTTTGATCTTATAGGAGCTATACATCCTCATTGTTCTAATGGACATACCCATATAATCACAGCTATAAATTATTTTACAAAATGGGTAGAAGCAATCCCTTTGACACAACCAACTAGAAAAAAAATATCTATGTTCATATTGAACTATATCATATGCAAATATGGGATACCTCATTCCATAATCATAGATAATGGTGGACAATTCAAGAACAAAGACCTAGATGATCTATGTGCCAAATTCAAGATCACACAACACTGGTCTTCTATCTACTATCCCCAAGGAAATGGAAAAGTAGAGGCTTCTAACAAGAATATATTGAAAATCTTGCATCGTATAGTTAATAAAATAGGATGAGACTGGTGTGTGTGTGAATTTTGTACTTGATCTGTAGACACAACACTTCAGTAAAACATTAGAGGTTAGCTATAATCAAAATCGTGCAAAATTGAAAGCTATCTAATTTAACCAAGCGATTTACTGTCTTCTAGTAGGTGCGAGATTAATGTTCTCAGATTGTTATCGAGATCAGTGACCTAGACGACACCTAAATGAAGGATTTGAATACCAAAGATGGATATGAAATTGAATGCAATTAATCTATATTTTTGATATTTTCTATGCAATAAGTATGATAAAAACTGATATGAATCTATGCTAATATAGAAATTGATATGCTAAAATGATCTAACAATGATATGAAAAAGAATCTAAATGAATGTTAAAAAAAAAACAAATTGATCTCACAATAGCCTTAATTCGCAATAAGCTTTGATTCTCCAAATTTCAATCCTTCAAAATAGTTGTGCAATTTGTAGATGACTTTGGCAAAGTAAGCTTGCAAAATTATGAGATTCTGTGGATGCAAATTTGAGAGATGATTGAGAGATGAGCTGAAGCCTTGATTTTATAGAAATCCAGAGCTTTGGAGGTGCATGGGAAAAAGCCATAAATCACTCAAATAACTCAGGTTGATTTTTGAGTTATTTTTAAATAACAGATAATTAAGTCACAAAAATTATGCAAAAGCACAGTTCAACTCAAATTAGAAGTTTAGATCCACTTTAAAACTTAAAAAGATGTTGAGTTTCAAAAAGCTAACAACTTGCATTGATTTTCCAATTTTAAGTTTAATTGGTCCTTGAATGTGCACATGGATAATTATGATTTAATAAATAAATAAAGTGATTTATTCTCAACTTAACTACTTTTTGAAATAAAATAATTAATTTATGGGTTAATTAACTATTTTACCAAACTTTTATTAAAAATTATATTATTAAATAATGACAACATGCTTTAATTAATTAAATAAGAATTTAATCAATTATTCATAGGAATTTTGATTTATTGTCAAAATTAAATAATACAATTAATAATAGATAGAATTAAATTTAATTAAACAATTAAGTGGCAAATATTAAATCTAATTAATTAAATATGCAAAATATTTAATTAATCAAATTTTAGGATAAATGTGATTTATTGCCAAATAATTATAAAATTAAAGATAATTATGATGATTAGGAATATTACTAGGAATATTCCCCGATGTAGAATTTAAGATAATCAATTATGATTCGATGATGTTTAGATGTGCCTTAGATTAGGACTTTGATGTCGATTTTGTTCGAATTGAAGATGTAGGAGATTAATGAACTTATAGCCCATTTTTGGGGTATTACATTTTGCCCCTCTTTGAATTACTGGGTGAAGCGCAGTGGTTCAAAGATAGTCTGTGTTTGATAGAGATATGAAACTGATGTTTGAAATTGAGACAGAAGCTGATTGATATTGATTTGATATGGAGATAATAGGTCCTGAGTGACCAAAGATAATGTTTACTAGAACAGAAAATGAGCCTATGATTGCGAAAAAGTGTCAAAACGCCTAATTTCAAAACTTAGGATTGCAAAGAAGTGAGTGGCCGGTTCCAGACTCGATTGTCTTAGCAGAACTAGTAGGTATCACATCTGAATCCTTCAGTTGCCGAAGAACCAAGGAAAGAACACTATGATCTGATGGTTGCAAAAACTGATATAGTTTACAAGATTAGGAGAATACCAGATTGATATGGATCTTGATGAATCTGATATGCCCCAAGTGATGATAGATTTGCCCCGAGCGATGAGGACTTTTGATGAATCAATAACTAGACATGATTGTTTGTCTTGATCACTGATGAAAGATATGATTAGACTTGATCGATAGAATTTTGATTTATAGACTTTGAATTGATGTGCAATACCCTGCCCCCTTCGGGATTAAAATTAAAATCTGACAAGAAAAGTCAATGATGATAGTTTAGAAGCATGTTAATTGATTTGAAAAGTGGTTAAACATGTTTGAGAACGCATTCTGCATCGTTGGAAGGTCCCAAAAGATCAAGTTTGACTAGGTCAAACCATGAGTTGACCATAGTTGACCAAGTTAAAATTTTGATAGTTTGATGTTAGATAATCAGTTAAGTTGAATACTAGATTTCTGTGATGATAAAAGGTTGAATATGCAAGTAGTTAATAATATGAATGATCTCAGATTTAAATTTTGATCCCGAAAAAGGATTCTACTTGCTATTTCATTGGAGGAACCTTCGTGTGAGATTTAGCTCTTGTTAGACTTGAAGATTCGATGTGAAGAATCGTTTAAGCATTGAAGTTCATTTAATCATTGTGAGATCATGCAAAGATGAAAAATGAAAAGAGACATGCAAAATGAAATGCAACCTAAGACCTAGGACCTACTCACTGATCATATGTCGATTTATTATCATCATTGAACTTTTAGGTAACCGGATAAATCAATACAATGCCCACTAGCTAAAAAAAATCATAGACATATGAATATTGATTTGTATGCGCAAGAATCAATACAACCCCCACTAGTCAAACAACCATGGACATATGAATATTGATTTTATTTTTGGAATGTCGGATTAGATATAAGTACCAAGGCATAAACACCAGGATGACCTGAACATCATGTCCATTTTGATATAGCAATTTGTATAAGCATCAAAACATGAATGTCGTGATGACCTGAATACACCTTGCATTGCAAACACATCAAAGAGTCAAGAGATCATTCTAAATCCAATGTGAATTACCCGTAGTGACCCTTTATTGTTCACATCCTTAGGCAAGATCGCGTTCCACAGTAGGAGAAAGAACTTACTCAAAAAGACAATAGTTAGATCAAACTTCCTTGAATTATCTGGGTATCAATGGTTGAGGTATGCATGGCCATCTAATTCTAGATAGAGGCTCTTATAGTTGGACACCATTTCAATCTGGAATTTCCAAAGTTGTTAGATTTTCACATACAAGCAGAAGACAAAGAAAAGATTATGCCCCCAGTCATCACTCTCTAAATCCTATAAAGGACATCATCGAAGAGCTCAAAGGGACACAATATGCAAAAATCTCAATGCGAATCAGTAAGCATACAAGGAGATAAAAGCATGTAAAAAGCATAGATTGTTTTCAGTTGAGTTTTGATGTTTGATTGCGTTGTTGTAGATGCAAAATCCTTTCTGGAGACAAGACTGACTGACTGACTCACATGAAGCTTCAAAGGACTTTGACTAGATATGATCCATCTAAGATACATGGGAGACCATAGGATATGACACTGATTGCCCCCAAGTGTTAAACATTGATAGGATACAGACACTCAAGCTGATTGGTGTACAGACTGACTTATTGAAAACTAGTAATGCAAAAACAAACTGGGAGATATGTACAAACTAAATCAAAACTGAAAGCTGGGAAAGACCAAGATTGCACTGATAGATGGAGCATTTTGAACAAGTGGCACCCGTTTGCCAGATTTTCACCATCTTGGCAGAGATTCTATTTTTGCTACCAAGGCGCTTGTTTCCAGGTTTTCACCAAGGCACTTTTCCTTTTTTCTTTTTTTCTTTTTTGTATTTTTTATTTTTTCAATTTTTTTTGTACTTTTGATATTTTTTTATTTTTTTGTGAATCATCAAGGCACCTATTGCTAGATTTTCACCAAGATGTTTATTTTTTCAAGACTTTTTTTGATTTTTAAGATTTTTTCAAGACATTTTACCATAGACTGAATGCCTTAGGCGTAGAATTTCTTCAAATGGAGAACATTGATTGGTTCTCGAAGCTGTTCTCCTTCAGTCGTTGAGAGTTGATAGGCACCAGAGCCAAAAGTAGCAATGATGACAAAGGGACCCAGCCAGTTGGGTTTGAACTTCCCCTTGCGTTCTCGATGGAATTGATTTTTAGGATTTTCTCTCAAGACTAGATCACCAACTTAGAATTCTCTGTGTCTGACTTTCTTGTTGTAGCCTCTAGACATTCTCTTCTGATATACTCTAAGATGATCATATGCTGCTTGTCTGCGCTCATCTAGTAGTCCAAGTTTTTGCAACCTAGGCACTCTGTAGTCATCATCAGTTACTAGACCATGCATTCTGATTCTGAGTGATGGGATTTTAACCTCAATAGGCAGTACCGCTTCAGACCCATAAACTAAAGCAAAAGGTGTAGCCCCAGTAGGTGTTCTTATACTTGTTTTGTAGGCCCATAGAGCTGGATTAATCATGAGATGCCAGTCTCTGCCGGTTTTGTTTACTGTTCTGTGCAAGATCTTCAATAGATTTTTGTTTGAAGCCTCACCTTGTCCATTCCCTTGAAGATAGTAAATAGAAGACCAATGTTGTGTAATCTTGAATTTGGCACATAAATCATCTAGGTCTTTATTTTTTAATTGTCCCCCATTATCTGTAATTATAAAATATGGGATCCCATATCTGCATATGATGTAGTTCAAGATGAACATAGAGATCTATTTCCCCTTTGCTTGTGTTAGAGGAACTGCTTCTGTCATGCCCATCAAAAACACACTAAAAACACACCAATTTTTTTTTTTTAAATGATTAGTTAAGTGTATTTCAATGTTGCAGATTGAAGGGGTAATCTTAGTCAACGATTCTCAAGACATCAATTAAACAATTTGTCAATCAAAGATGGTCTACAAGGTCACTAGGATAACGTCAAAACAAAGGGGACTTCAATAAGATGGAGGGGATTGCACTAAGTTCAATCTAGAGTTACACTTAGACTAAGCACGATATGCCAAGTGGGTTTACAAGCTAGGAGGTCTCGTTAATCGAATAATCGAACAGTTCGAAGTGTTAGCAATCACATAGGTCATTAAGGATTTAAAGACCAATGCTTAGATTATTCCCTAAATAATGATTTTCGATCTTGAGGAGTTAAGTTGTAACCTTCAAGATAACACAATCACTTGAATGACGAGGCATAAATTAATAACTATTTTTCTTTGTAATATTCCATATATGCTAAGTCCTAGGAACCATTGAATGACATTTATAAGTATAAGAGATCAACATGGATAATCTAATTAATCCTCTAAAACATATTTTTAACTAAATATATATAATTAATAATAATAATAAGTTAATTAATAGTTATGAATTATTTAATTCACTACAATATTTCAACTTATTACATTATATGACAATATTCAAACTCAACTTGTAAAGCCTACTTTATCACCCTATGCCTAATTATAGCCATAATTCATTGTTAAAAACAATATCAAATCTTATTATTAAATAAAACAAAATGCTAAGTTTAATTAATATTATTACTCTAAAAAACATACTAATCCACATGATATCACATCAAACATCTATTCTAACTAAACCTATTCTATCTCTTATCCTACCCCTTTACTAATCCCTATTCTATCTTATCTATCCACTATTCCCTAGGCCTAGCTTCCTAGGGTCCCCCACACACATGTCCCAAGAAGCATGTCAAATCAACCTGGGGCGCTCATTGTTTTAAGAGATTTGGAAGGCCCACCAAAAGTGGCGCCATCCTTGGGAGGGAGAGGCTAGCATAATGTAAAATGGGAATATATTCCCATTGATACTACCTCCAATATTCAACTTGAACAAACATTAAATAAAGACTTTGTTTTTTTCCAAGTTTAAGCATGAGGTGTGCCTAACAAGAAGGATAGAGTACTTGTGAAATGAGAGGTATGTCAGACTTTTATGACAGTCCTTTAAACAAGGAATAAAGGAGTAAGGTAAGGTTTATTATATGTGTTTTATTATATTCAATGGTCAAAAACTTCAACCCAACGTAGGGGACAATGGAATAAGGAAATTAATAATATAATCTTCCTTATGTACATCACCTATGCCAAGTGGGAGGAGTTTGGTGGGGACCACAACAAGTGGGGAGTATTTGTTATTTTATTTTATTTGTTGAAAGGTTTATTTAAACTCAAACAGTCATGTTAGAATTGAATAAAAATGTAGGTTAGTATTTTAAACTTGATTAGCAATTAATGTTAATTAGGAGGAGAATATTCTCTGTGGTAAGAGAATATTTTTTTTCCTTCATACAATTTCCAGAGAGCAAAAAGCTCTATCAACTTATTTTGAATGCCATTTTTTTTGCAATAAAGCAAGTATATCAACTTGATGTAAATTTGATAAAATGTTTAATTTTAGAAGAGGATTTTAGTTTCTTTTTAGATTACTCTAAAGATCTAAAATTTCATTTTTGATTGCATACTTAACTTAGATTTTTCTCACTCAAATAACAAGTCAAGAGCACAATATGTTTGCATGGATACAAGGATATGAAACAGAGATTTACTTACTATGGATTTCAATTCATTTACTCCAAATACAAGATTTAAAATATAATGAAAGCTCTATAATCTTTTTTTTTTCTTTTCATAAGAACAAGAATTATGCCATAACATGAATGAATCTTTTAACCAAATTTAACAAACACTTCCTCACATTGCATTTCAACAACACTTGAAATAATACAAGACTTGGAGGGTGAATCTTCATTACAAGTTTACAAGCTCATGGACTTCACGAGATCTCCTTTCAAGGATTCATACACAAAACAAAATACTTCACATAAAAATGATAACATCTCAAATCTTTACAAGGTTTATTCTTCAACCAAGGAGAGCTTCATGGCTCCATAATCCTGCAACAAAACACAAGAAAACCAAGACAACCATGGTACTCTCCTCCCTACCATAGGCCCATTACATGGACCACCCCCGAGCAAGGGGAGTTCAAGCCAACGGGTAGACTCACACCAACATAGCAAGTCCATTTACATTTTCTTCCTCTTAACACACACACATCCACAAAAGATAGAAATCACAAATACACAAGGAGAAGCTTTTCAAGGAAACTTTCACATTCATGGCTTCCACAAGAGGCTTATTCTCAAGCCTTCAACAAGTAAGTGGATTCTTGCACAACCCAAAACAAAACTCAAGTGCAAAAGCAATAAACACAAAACCCATAAACAAAGAACTACAAGCTCAAGAGAGCATGAAATCTACTAAACTCCACTACATACACCACAACAAGATGCACATACACTTCTCTCTTCATTACCATTCTAGAAATCAAATTGCAGATGGGAAATGGAGTCACTAACCTTGCTCCAAGCAAAATGAATGATGGCTGTAGAGTTCTCTTCCTCTTCAACCAAGCTCTTCCTCCCTAACTTTCTCCAAGCTCCTAGTTTTGTCTCCCAAGTTGGAGAGTGGGTCCTTCGGGGAGCCCAAAGCTAAGCCTTCCACTAAAATACCCTCTACACACTCTCCCATGTGACTAAGAATTTTCGCAACTTTTCAAAATGTCACTTTTGGAGGGCTTCCCAAGGTGCTCCTAGGGTGTCCTATGGTCAAAAGGGTCCCTTACCCATAGGTATAACCCATGGACCTTCCTTATTCATGCAAAATATCTCCCTAGGTGTCTATTTGACCCCCTAAAACCTCCCTTCAAGGTGAAATTCGAAATTCAAAGTTCAAGGATTGGGACCACCTCATGGGTGCACTCACCAAGCTTAGGGAATAGGATGTACCACCTAATACTAGGCCAGGATGGTGACATGTAATTCTCTCCATGTGGACCATTGCCAACACATTAGACAATACACATGTGTCAATTAACACCACTACACATCACAATTACACTTGGCAATATCCACTAACCAATTTAATTACATAAAACATCTTACTTCCTAAATACACTCAAATCCACATACATTACAAAATAAAAATCACATCACAAGGAGGTCTTGTGTCCCCTTGGGTCACGACCTTGGTGTCACAGAGTTCACAAACATATGTTGGCTTGACTCCCCCAAATCCATGGTTAATACCTGCACTCATTAGACAAGCATCAATAGTTCCAGTAATGATAATAACATAATCAAAATGCGCAGAACATCATCACATTCAATTAGCTTCAAAATAGTATATCATCTATCTATTCATCCACTCATAACACAATTAAGCAATATCATCTCCTAAGCTAACAATTTCAAATTGCACAATCATTTCTAAGGAAATGTAAATTTGATCTCACATTCAATGGTGATAACTTAACTACATGTGAATTCTAACATCAATAAATCTAAATCTTGCTTTCCTACATGTTATCTTTTCGAATTAGGAACACATTCATAATTGCCCTAGCTATATAGCTCACATACTAATCACATAATTTTCAACGTGTCTATCATACATAATTAAATAATCCAATTCATCATTTCAATGTCATAGCAATGTCTTGTGATTATAATCAGGATAAAATACCTTAATGTCATTGCTAGAATAAACACACATAAAGTCTAGGGTGTACTGCAACATATTTGAACATAACAAGATATGGGTCTCAATACCTAGCCTATCGCATAAAAAGTAAAATGCCACAATGACTCTGAGTAGAGCCCACATATAAATTTAAGGAAATTTGCAAAGGATAACAAGAGTCCTTACCAAAGTGTTCTTACCATGATGAGGGAAATGGAGAGGTCCTACAGCTTCTACCCATTTTTTAAAATAATCTATAGCTGTGATTATATGGGTATGTCCATTGGAAGAGTGCGGATGGATAGCACCTATGAGATCAAATGCCCATTGTTGAAAAGGCCATTGTGTAGTAGAGGGAATTAGATCTCTCCCTGGAGCATGAATTAAGTTGCCATGTACTTGACACTGTTGACAGTTCTTTGCATACTTGATAGCCTCTTTTTCTATTTCAAACTCCCAAGCAAGATCATATCGTGCAGTCCCAATGTCTAGCAAGGTGGAGAACAAGAGGGATTAGCAAGTTGGTGGAATAGATGGAAGACAGGAAAATGAAGGAGAATGAAGGGAAGAAATCCTCGAGAGAAAACTCCTCAAGAATACTCAAGCTAGGGAAAAATTGTCATGTAAAGCGCATTTGGACAAGCAATGAAAGGCCAGCATAGGATAAGTCACAAAAGTGTAATGCCAAAGAAGGACAGGATGTAGTCCAAAGGAGTAGACATGTCAAGAGGCTTCAAAGCATCGTGTTTTACTCTTTCTTTTCTTATTAGATCAAGACCAAAGGGGAAATGGATAGCGATAGGTGAAAATGAATGGAGGAAGATGGATATGAAGGCTAAACATGGAAGGAATGAAAACAAGATCATCATAAGACAACTCACAAAATAGCCAAATGTTTATGTATAGGTCAACCTTGTCAAGATCAAAGAGAGAAGATGGAATGGATGAAATTTGTAGAAGAACTACGCATGATGCCTGATTGCCAGGTTTTCATCATGGTACTTATCCAAGGCACCACAAGGGAGTGGTTTTCACCATAGGATGAATTTATTTCTCTTTACTTTTGCTACCAAGGTGCCTGTTTCCAAGTTTTCACCAAGGCACATTTTCAAAAAAAAATTCTTTTTTTTTTTTTAGAAGAAGGCAAGCTTTTTAGATAATGCTCCTTGAAAGGATAAACCATAATATGCCAAGGATTCAAAATGATATGATCAAAGATGCTGATAGGGAAAGGGAGATGGAAGATAAAAATGGAGGATAAGGTTTCATGTAAGGCGAGTGAGGTTGGAAGATAGGAGGAATAGGCAAATGAGGAAAAATGATAGAAGGTAGAAGGATAATGAATGGAAGGATTGTGAAAGGGTAGATGGAAAGGAAGGAAAGATCAATGTCAACACATACCTTGAAGGGTGGTGAGAGGATGGAGGAAATGTGAATGAAGGAATACGTGAAGGAATATGGTGAATGGATAGCAGAGGTTGCGGTTTAGGCACATGGAATGGAAGAATGTTTTTGGAAGAAGATGAAGTGGAAGCCTTTGGAAGCTTGAATGTCAACTTCACTTTTTGTTCAACACCAGAATCTTTTAAGAGAGACTTTGGAATCCATATAGTTGTAAGCTTTTCATTTCTTTTTGGTAATTTGGAGAGAATATCTTTAATGATGGATTTTGGAACTCATACTTGTCTTGTAGTTTTCTTCTTAGATATCTCTTTTGACTTTATGTCTCTATGTCGTTTAGAGGAGACATGGTGATATTTTTTTGATGAATTCTTGTATTGAACATTCAAGTTACTTCCAAAGGACTTGGGACTTGTGGAAGAAGGAGTATATGACTGGTTTAAATGGGTGGATGGATGAAAATGATTCAAGGGTATGCATCTATGTTGATCTTGAGGAAAGATAGGAGATGGAGGGATGTAAGGACCCAAGATGGATGAAAAATTAGGACAATTAGGAGTTGAAAGTGAAGGGACATAAGGACTCAAGATGGAAGGAAGGTGTGAAGCCCTTAGTAGTGGTGGAGGAGGTCGAAGGATGGAAGTGGAAGATGTAAAAGGATAATCAATAAGTTCATCAGCATCTATATGACAACCAAGGATATTAGCATCTTTAGAGTGAGCATTAAAATTTTCAATAGAATCGTGGACATCTTGAATATGAGCACCTTCTTTGATAGGATTGTTCAAAGCTTGCAAAGACTTAGGAAGAGTAGAAAGTGGAAGTGAACATGGAGTGGTAGAATAAGAAGATGGAAGACTTTGATCTTGACAAGGATCTTCGGATAGCATAAGTGCATAATTTTTCTCTTGATTTTCAATAGGCTTAACATTGGAAGTAACAACACCATTTTTAACAACCTTAATGGAAGTATCATCTTTGGAAAGTGCAATTGTAGTAAGGTTATTTTGATTGTCAATAAGCTCAATAATGTAAGTAGTAGCTTGATCTTGCTTAGGAGAAGACTTAAGACATGGTGGAATGCATGAAAAAGGGTGTGCAAGATCAAAAGAATCCTGAGGTGGATAAGAGACATTGTGAAAAGGAGTGGATGACATGGAGGGTTTTTTATCTTGATCTTTCTTTATGTTCTTTTCTTTATCATTTCTAGAGTCCTCTTGATATGGAACCACTTATAAGGACAAGGAAGCATGTTGGGATTGTATGGATGACTTTGGAAGAGATGGTGGAGGACTAGCTGAAGTAGGGATTATAGCATATGAAGGCTTAGGCTCTTTAGGTTTATCATTATTGAAAGTATTTGCAGCCAAGTGAAGGTTAGCTTGAGTATCTTTAAGAGGTAGCCTTGGAGGATAACTATAGGGAACCACATGAAAAGTATCATGGCTTGTGTCAGATGAAGGTTCTGTGAAAGATTTGAAAGACTCGAAAGCTTTAAGAAATGTATGGGTATTGGAGGAAGTAGGGGATGGAAGGGAACCATCACCAGAAAAAGGTCCAACATTAACATGATCTTTCTTGAGAGTGCAATCTTTATTTTCAAACTGAGAGTTCTTAGAGGAGAGATCCTTATAGTATTGACGCTTCAAGCTAGCACGATACATTTTATAGTCCTCAGCAGTAGTAGATGGATCATAGTCAAGGTATTGTCCACAAAAGCCATCAAAGTCTCTTTCAAAATCAGAATCATATGGATCACCATCACAATCTATCCAATGTGATAGCCCATTTGTAGTAAGTAGGAACATAGGTGTCATAGGTATCATTATATTGTCTGTCGTCATAGTCATCATAGTCTTCAAAGCTGGATGTGTCACTCTCTATGGAAGAGGTATCATAAGGGTTGTCACGTTGCTCACATTTTGTCTAGGGGCATGGTGACATGTACAAGTCTTTATCAAATGGAAAAGGGCATAGAGCTTCCATGGAGAACTCTTTAGGTTCCTTTTCTTTCTCAAGTTTGTCAAGCTGGACTTGCATATCTTTCAGCTGCTTCATCATAGTGGTGATTAAAATTTCTTCCTCATGTGTACTGATTCTTTGAGACATGTATACTAATTTTCAATAGCTACTGCTCTATTCCTGACATAGTGATTTGTTCGACAGATTCTGGAACTAGGCTAAAAAAGTTGGGTATCTAGCAATTCTGACAACTTTCTGACAACTTTCAAAAATTTCCCAAACGACACTCTGCAGACTTGTATGATAGTGGGTATGCTATGAAATGATAGTTGCAAAACTCGTATGACAGTTGGGTAGCAATGAAATGATAGTTAAAAATCTCATACGACAGTTGGGTAGCAATGAAATGACAGTTGAAAATCTCATACGATAGTTGCAAGATTTTGACTTTGAGAATTTGCTGGCATGGAAACTTGTACAACACTGGGTACTCAATCATACGACAGATGGGTTGTAATGAAATGACACTTGGAAAAACTCGTATGACTTTTGACTTCTTGAAATGATTTTTGACTCCAGAAAGGATTTTACGTCAATTTTTGCAAAATTTTGAGTTTGCAAATTCAGATTGTTTGCAAATTTCAATGTCTAGATTTGAGGATTGTAACAAATTTGTTCATTTTCAGTAACCAGATAGATAAATAAGCATGCAAAATAGCAAGCAAGTGATTTCAAGCATGTTTGAAAATAATGAACAAGGGCAAAAGCAACCTTGCGCATGAACAATCAAGTGACTTATTCGTTCTAATCCTCAGAAGTGCTAATTGTGTATGTTCCAAAAATATTTTGCAATGACACACATATACCCTAGAAAATGAAAATTTGGCCTCGCTAGGGTTTTTAGTAATGGTTTGACTCTGCAACTTTTATGATCCAAAGGGGTGAACTCCAATCTCGGTGCACCAGGGTTTTGACACAGTCTGAGAACTTAATCTTCAGGAGCTGCTAGGGAGATCTAACAACCCAACAATGAACCATACCCATGGAGATTTCTTCCACAAGGACATTTATATAGCGATTGTCACTACCATGGCGAAAATGGTTATGAACGCTTGAGGTTTCGTCAACGTAGTTTGCCCTATGAAGGGATTGTCTGCTATGGTTAACCCTCTCTAAAGATGACTCACAATAGTATACCACAAGGGGACTTGGCTCCAGATCCAAGATTTTTGACACCTTTTCACTTTTAACCCAAACAAAGCAAGCAGATTAATCTGACACGCTAAGACAAAGTTTTGCTTCACCAAGGTCTATGATGCCAACTCTACGTGATCTATCAACCTCTCCAGGGAGAGAATGTATCAATCAATAAGAGAAGACGCACTAACCAATTTTGATTCACCAAAGCTCATGATGTCAACCCCATGTGATCTATCAACCTCTCTTGGGAGAGAATGTATCGATCAATAAGAGAAGACACACTAACTAAGTTGAATGTGAAACGCACTAACTATCCTCCCTACCTATAAGGATTCTATTGTCAAGAAATATTTTACTAGAAATCCAATCTCTCAAGAATCACGAATAGTGTTCATATGGCCTAATTACTATGTGAGCACAGATATATTCCCGAAAGCAAATCTACCAAAAGTACCCAAAAAGTAGAAAGAGGAACACTTAACGCTTAAAGTGAATATGAGATGAGTCCACAAGGTGGAACAATTAACACCTCACACAAGTTGAAAATGAGTCCCCAACTTAGAAAACAAGTGAGTTCCTAAAAGCACAAAAGGGTTGCCAAGTGGAACACTTAACGCTTCTGTCCTGTTGACCCCTCCCCTTTATGGCATTGAGATTGCAATCATGGGGTGAAAATGAGGGGCCGGTGGATTAGCGAGTCCAATAACCCAAGATAGCAATCAAGATCAATCACAAGTATTCTAAGACTACTTAATGAATCCTTAAGGGGGCACAACCTAGTATCAATTATGCAAGTGTGTAGAAATAGACAAAAGCATGAAAAGATGCACACAAGCCAGACACATAAGAGATTTATTTTAAGTCCAAATCAAAATTTTATTAGATGAAGGAGAATAATTGGGATCCTCACAACGTGCTTAATAGATTTTACCTAATTTTTAGCAATTCTTGTTGAGCTTTTTCATGCAAGCAAGTGACGAACTCTCCAACAAGCAAACAAGCAAACAAGATATGCAAAATATATTCAACTTATGAAAACCATAGGGTTAGCTCTAAAAATCAATTTTTATCAGCAATAATAACCAGCAATTAACCCAAATGACAACTCATATCATTCATTGAACCATGTAAAAAAATAAGTGCATACCCATCACAAAACTTTTTTTTTTTTGTTGCATTTGACCTAGTCAACAAGATCTAATTTTTTTGATATGATTTTGGCAACAATAATAGAAATTCAGAATAGAGACCCCTACTAAAAAATAGAGAGCTTTTCAAAAATGTAAAATTTTTAGAAAAATCTCTTCATTTGTGCCCTAGAGACCCATTTTATCAAAACAAACTAGTTTTTGTAAATTAACTATTTGAGCTATTATATTGCATCCAAATTTAAAATACAAAGAATGGACCCCCTATATAATTTAAAGAACTTTCCAAAAATATAAAAATTTCTAAAAAATATGCTGATTTGCATCAGATATTAATTCTTTCTGGAATTTTAAGAAAAAATTATTAAAAATTCAAAACATCTCAGAAAATTATAAATTTTTTTACTGTAGCTTATTTGATATATTTCCAACCTCTTAAAAAAATTTCAAAGTAAAAATTCAAGCTGTTTGAGAGATAAAATTAAATCTTTGAAACTTTAGGGCTTTAGCTCCCCAAAAAAATCAAAACTAGCATGTAAAAGGTGGGTTGCCCCACGGTGGGTGCCAGAAATGTGTGTGTAAATTTTGTACCTGATCTGTAGACATAACACTTAAGTAAAACATTAGAGGTTAGCTATAATCAAAATCGTGCAAAATTGAAAGCTATCTAATTTAACCAAGCGATTTACTGCCTTCTAGTAGGTGCGAGATTAATGTTCTCAGATTGTTATCGAGATTAGTGACCTAGATGACACCTAAACGAAGGATTTGATTGCCAAAGATGGATATGAAATTGAATGCAATTAATCTATATTTTTGGTATTTTTTATGCAATAAGAATGATAAAAACTGATATGAATCTATGCTAGTATAGAAATTGATATGCTAAAATGATCTAACAATGATATGAAAAAGAATCTAAATGAATGTAAAAAAAAACAAATTGATCTCACAATAGCCTTGATTCACAATAAGCTTTGATTCTCCAAATTCCAATTCTTCAAAATAGTTGTGCAATTCGTAGATGACTTTGGCAAAGTAAGCTTGCAAAATTATGAAATGCTGTGGATGCAAATTTAAGAGATGGTTGAGAGATGAGCTGAAGCCTTGATTTTATAGAAATCCAGGGCTTTGGAGGTGCATGGGAAAAAGCCACAAATCACTCAAATAACTCAGGTTGATTTTTGAGTTATTTTTAAATAACAGATAATTAAGTCACAAAAATTATACAAAAGCACAATTCAACTCAAATTAGAAGTTTAGATCCACTTTAAAACTCAAAAAGATGTTGAGTTTCAAAAAGCTAACAACTTGCATTGATTTTCCAATTTTGAGTTTAATTGGTCCTTGAATGTGCACATGGATAATTATGATTTAATAAATAAATAAAGTGATTTATTCTCAACTTAACTATTTTTTGAAATAAAATAATTAATTTATGGGTTAATTAACTATTTTACCAAACTTTTATTAAAAATTATATTATTAAATAATGACAACATGCTTTAATTAATTAAATAAGAATTTAATCAATTATTCATAGAAATTTTGATTTATTGTCAAAATTAAATAATACAATTAATAATAGATAGAATTAAATTTAATTAAATAATTAAGTGGCAAATATTAAATCTAATTAATTAAATATGCAAAATATTTAATTAATCAAATTTTAGGATAAATGTGATTTATTGCCAAATAATTATAAAATTAAAGATAATTATGATGATTAGGAATATTACTAGGAATATTCTCCGATATAGAATTTAAGATAATCAATTATGATTCGATGATGTTTAGATGTGCCTTAGATTAGGACTTTGATGTCGATTTCGTTCAAATTGAAGATGGAGGAGATTAATGAACTTATAGCCCATTTTTGGGGTATTACAACTGGCATCTCATGATCAATCTAGCTCTCTGGGCTTACAAAACAAGTATCAAAACACCTACAGGGGCTACACCTTTCACTTTAGTTTATGGTTCTAAAGCGGTATTACCTATTGAGGTTGAAATCCCATCACTAAGAATCAGAATGCATGGTCTAGTAACTGATGATGACTACAGAGTGTTTAGGTTGCAAGAACTTGAACTACTAGATGAGCACAAACAAGCAGTGTATGATCATCTCAGAGTATATCAGAAGAGAATGTCTAGAGGTTACAACAAGAAAGTCAGACACAGAGAATTTTAGGTTGGTGATCTAGTCTTGAGAGAGAATCCTAAAAATCAATCACATCGAGAACGCAAGGGGAAGTTTGAACCCAATTGGCTGGGTCCCTTTGTAATCACTGCTACTTTTGGCTCTAGTGCCTATCAACTCTCAATGGCTGAAAGAGAACAGCTCCGAGAACTAATCAACGTTCTCCATCTGAAGAAATTCTATGCCTAAGGCATTCAGTCTATGGTAAAATATCTTGAAAAAATCTTAAAAATTAGAAAAAGTCCTGAAAAAAATGAACATCTTGGTGAAAACCTAGCAATAGGCACTTTGATGATTCACAAAAAAAATAAAAAAAATAAAAAGTACAAAAAAATGAAAAAAAATGAAAAAAAGAAAAAGTGCCTTGGTGAAAACCTAGAAACAGGCACTTTGGTAGCAAAAATAGAATCTCTGCCAAGATGGTGAAAACTTGGTAAATGGACACCACTTGTTTCAAAATGCTCCATCTATCAGCGCAATCTTGGTCTTTCCCAGCTTTCAGTCTTGCTTTAGTTTGTACATATCTCCCGATTTGTTTTTGCATTTCATGTTTTCAATAAGTCAGTCTGTACACTAATCAGCTCAAGCGTCTTTATCCTATCAATGTTCAAACTTGGGGGTGATCAATGTCATATCCTATGGCCTCCAGTATACTTTAGATGAGTCATATCCAGTCAGAGTCCTTTGAAGCTTCATTTGAGTCAGTCAGTCAGTCTCGTCTCCAAAAAAGATTTTGCATCAACAACAACACAATCAAACATCAAACTAAAAACAATCTATGTTTTTTACATGCTTTTATCTCCTTGTATGCTTACTGATTTGCATTGAGATTTCTTGCATATTGTGTCCCTTCGAGCTCTTCGATGATGTCCTTTATAGGATTTAGAGAGTGATGACTGGGGGCATAATCTTTTCTTTGTTTTCTACTGGTATGTGAAAATCTAACAACTTTGGAAATTTTGGATTGAAATGGTGTCCGACTGTAAGAGCTTCTATCTCGAATTGGATGGCCATGCGTACCTCGACCATTGATACTTGGAAGATTCAAGGAAGTTTGATCTAACTATTTTTTTTTTTTGAGTGAGTTCTTTCTCCTACTATGAAACATGATCTTACCTAAGGATGTGAATGATAAAGGGTCACTACGGGTAATTCACATTGGATTTAGAATGATCTCTTGACTATTTGATTTATTTGTACCGCAAGGCATATTCTGGTCATCATGACATTTATGTGTTGGCATTAAGCAGTATTGCCACTAGTGACAACACTTATTTGCATTCTAGATGGAAACCGAGCAGACAGTGCAAACCGAGCAGACAGTGCAAACCGAGCAGACAGTGCAAACCGAGCAGACAGTGTAAACTGAGCAGACAGTGCAAACCGAGCAGACAGTGCAAACCGAGCAGACAGTGTAAACCGAGCAGACAGTGCAAACCGAGCAGACAGTGCAAACCGAGCAGACAGTGGAAACCGAGCAAGTTAGTACAAACCGTTCAGGACAATGTAAACCGAGTAACATCTTGTCTACCGAGTCACCAATGCTTACCGAGTTCAATACCTACCGAGTGATCAGTATGAACCGTGCCTTCACTTCTACCGAGTGCATGACGATGCCGAGTAATGTAGTGGACGCCGAGTATCAGAAAGTCACCGAGTCAATGTGAAGGAACCGAGTAACCATATTTGGGCCGACTTAGTAGCACTTATGTTTATTTGTCAAGCCGACTGTATAATTGTAATTGTAATTAATTGTTTGAGACTTGTATATAAACTATATTGTAAAAAGATGAAAAAGGATAAGAAAATATAATGTGAAAGAAAAAGAAAGGCAGAGATAAGCGAATTGCAGAAGGCTTCAGAAGTATAAGGTTCAGCAAAGACAAATTCATCACACAAGGTGATCAGTACATCAGAGAATCTCAATCAGCAATCCAGTTGCAAAGCAGAGATCTACTGTTTCATTCTAACAGGTGAATCAGTACTAAATCCTTTAACCGGGTAGACTTAACAGTCTTTGTATAAATCTCTTTACCGAGTGCATACTTCACTGTATGTTTGTAAATCGTTTAACAAGGTGGATCTAGCAATCCTTATTGCTCCTAACAGGGTAGATCATCAAAAGTGATCAAATTGTAAGCCTTAACCGGCCAACTTTATTCTGCAGTATTAAAGCTTTGTGGGTTTCATCCCCACCCCAGTTTTACTTTCTTTTGGAAGGTTTCTGGGTAACCAAATCTGTGTGTCATTATTGTGAATGCTTTTAAGTTTCATGCTTTCTGTATGCAAAGGTTAAAAGTAAAATACATGTTAAAAGAGAAGAAAATTTGGAGTTACTGATTCACCCCTCCCCTCTCAGTAACTTGATTAATTCCTGAATATTTCCAACAATTGGTATCAGAGCTTCATTGGTTCTCAAGACAAAGCTTAACTAGCTTGAGCAAAGATCCAGGACAATGGAGGTATTCAAACTGAACAAGGTGATTGAAAATGAAAAGCTAGATCTGGAAATGGCCATAGCTAAACTCAAAGAAGCAAAAGAACATCTTTCCCAATCCCTAAGAAGAAGGAAGGAACTTGCAAATCAGATGAATGATCAGAATTACATTGAAAAAAAGATTGAAGATCTTCTTCCCTCAAATAACTCAGATGAAGCAAACAATGCTATCAAAGAACTCCTAGAAAAGAATGGGTCTCTGCAGGAAGAAGTGAGAAAATTGAAAAGAGAACAAGAACTACACTCTACAAGATTCTGTGAGATCTTGGAACAGAAAAACAAGTTGAAAGATGAATTAGATGAAAGAAACATTGAAGTCCAAAACAAAACCCTTCAGCTAGAAAACCTAATTGATCAGATCTCTCATACAAATGAAGAAATTCTAAATCTAAGTTCAGAAATAGAAAACACAAAAGAAGAACTAAGATCTGAAAAGGAAATCAATCTAAGATTGATGGATGACCTAAATGCTGAAAAACAAATCAATGAAGGAATGCTGAAAAGTCAAGAAGACTTGAATCAGCTGTATGAACGAAATCTTCATAGGCAAAAAGGAAAAGCAGGACTTGGATACAAAGAAGAAGGCGAATCCTCTAAGCAAGGTACTAAAAGAAATCAAAAACCTACTTGTAATCATTGTGGTAAAATAGGACATACTTCAAATAAATGTTGGAACAATGAAAAAGCAGAATTCAATGGAAAATGTTATAGCTGCAATCAACCTGGTCATAAAGCAAATGAATGCAGGGAAAAACCTAGATTCAGAGGTAATTGTCACAAGTGCAACAAACAAGGTCACAAGGCATCCGAGTGCAGATCCAAGATATTTAATCCAGCAGAACAAATTGTGAAAGCAATGTTTGGATGGGACTACAACACCTGGTGTAGATGTCATTACTGTGGAGAATATGGACACATTGGCATGAATTGCATAAAACATCATCTAAGGAAAAGAGATACTACCGTAAGATGTTTCAAATGCACTAAACTTGGTCACATAGCCAGAAACTGCATGAATGCTAATGAAATTGACGAAGGAAAGAAAAATGAAGCAACTAAGGTCAGGAAACAGGTAAGACAAAAATGGATTCCTAAAGCTACCGAGCAATCCAGTCCAAGTAATGGAATGGATGGCTCTATCGACTCAAATTAAATTTCCAAGGAAGCACTGGAAATGTACTCTCATAGATCAATCTTAAGCAGTTCCAGAACCGAAATTAAAAGAAAAGTCTAAATCAGCATGCAAGATGCAGTGAGATCCCAGCGAGGTCGGTATAGTCTTCACCGAGCAAGGTCGGTACCTGTCTTTACCGAGCAAGGTCGGAGCATTATGAATTTTTGAGTTCACCGAGCTGCGAAGTCTTTTCCGAGCAATTAATTCTTAGTGGGTGACAGTCTGTCAGAATTCCTACCCTAATTTGAAATGAGCATTAATGACAGTATTGTAAACAAAAAGCAAGTAATCGAACTCATTCTTCACCGCGAATCTTTAAGCACTTTGAGAGCAGAAAACTTCAAGGGCAACCCGGCGATTTAATACTCTTGCGAAAGGAATTTTCTGTGAGCTACCATGGCATCATCCAGCACCTCAGTGAAGAAAGGATCAGACATGTTAGTCCAAGGGGAGTGGAAAGCACCAGATTTTAAGATCGTGCCCGCAGTTGCAGCCGCCCTAGATCCAAACGGAGCTCAATCTCAGATTCCTCCTAAGGTACTGCTTATCAACGATATCCGTAATCATTTTAACTGTTCTATTCAAGAAATGGGAAACCTAGAACTGGACATTGTGCGTGAGGAACTATGTGTGGATGGTACTTTGAAACCCGAGCACAAACATCTGGAAGATAAGGGTTTAGTCCACATTGCACATCTTCCTCAAAACTTTCGAGATAAATGGGTTAGGTACATTCTCAGCCGAGTACACGATGGCAAGATTTGGCTTGAGCAACCTATTGAGATCACAAGGAAAATGATTCATCAATTTACCGGTCTTCCCATGTTGAACAAAGCGAAAACTACCAAAACCCTAGGTCGGACGGAACTAGAGAAGAAAACCCTAGCCGAGTGGGATGGTAGAGGCATGAAGGTTAGCAGCATTACCGACGCTGAACTGAAGTTTGGTACACATATCATTGCACACAAGATTTACAGTTCTAGTCGACAGAACAGTGTCTCATGTGAAGCTGTTGACCTAGCATACAAAGTAGTCAAAAACAACTTGACATTTGACCTAGCAGACTTATTGTTGAAACAGTTCAACAAAAACATGGAAAGCATCAAAACTTCCAAAAACAATCCATGTAAGTTTGGATCCTTGTTAGTCTGTTTATTCTTCTATGTTCAGAAATTCTTCCCTTCTAAAGGAAAAGTTGTATGGAGAAAAGATGTGCCAGTACTTTATGAAATTAATGAATACATCGCAGAAATGGGTGAAAACTTTGAAAGCATCATGGATAATTATTTTGAGTCTTTCAAAGAGAAAATGAATGACAGATTCCGGATTCCACAGAAGTTGGTGGAAGATTACAAAGATGACATCTGTTTTATGGTAGATTGTGATAATGTGTATATTCAAGCAGTTAAACCGAGAACTGTGTATGCAAAACCTCTTCCTTATGAGGTAAATATTGATGAAACCAAGAACATTATTGAAGCACTTCTAAATCAGCCTGTCAATCCCAAAGCCCCATATTTTGGAACATATGATGAAGCTAAGATGAGAATTGAACTAAGCATAAAGCTTCCACAGGCGGTAAACAAAGGAAAGAAAAGGATAGCTAAATTGCAAATGATAACCGAGGAGAAAGAAGAAATTGGTGAAAAAGAAGAGGAAAAGGATGAGGAAACAGAGGAACCAGAACCTGTAAAGAAGAAAGGAAAAGTTTTTATCACTAAGGCATCTGTGCCTCCCACTGCTGTGTTTACAAGGAGAAATACAAGAGGAAAGGCAGAAAAGGCAGATAAGGACATAGTATTCAAAAGGCCTCCTCTAACCCTTCAAGAAAAGCTCAAACTCTTCAGAGATGGATCAGGATCTGGAGTAAGTAACATAAAATCCTTGAGATATGAAACCAGATCGGAAGCAGAGCAGAAGGAAATAGAAGATGCTGTTGTTGAGAAGATGGGACAGTGGAAATACTCTCCTGAAGAAATTACCTCACAGGTTCCAGCAGTTCTATTGAATCCGATAAGAATGAGATGGAGCAATGCAAGGCAAACTGTAATAGACATATTTGATCAAAACCTAAGACAGTTAATGCCGAGCCTGAACAATGATGAAGTAAAGAAGGCACTAAAAGAGAATGAAAACAAGATGACACTGAAGTTCAATACTTGTTTGATTTTGATCAACAATATTGAATCGGTTGTGAAGGCTGCAAAAGCCACATGGAAGAACATTTACCACCTTCACCAACCGAGCATTGAAACTGTAATAATAAAGGATATTGAAGATGACAGCGATGAGCAAGAAGAAGACACCGAGGTAGATGATACTGTAAGGATAGCAGCAGAAGTCATTGCATCCCTTCCTACCTCTCCAGTGAAAGTCTCTACATCCAGCCCAGAGACACCTTCAAGCATGGTTGTGACAACTTCTACATTTGTCCAATCATCCCTAGCAACATCAGAGGCAGCTACCATTTCTTCTACCGAGCTACAATCTCCTGTACCAGTAAGTTTTCCAGCTTTTGAATCATCAAGTGTAAATATTGTAAGTTCTCCAGTAAAAAGTATACCAATGTCAATAGCCAGCCCTACTTTATCTACTATCACTACTACAAGAACATTAAGTACAGATAAGCCTAAGGCTCTACCGAGTATAAAATTTTTGGGTAAAAATATAGTTGAGGATATAGACCTAGATGAAGAGATAGAGATTCCTACACTAGATTTTGCAAATCTCTCAGCAGACCAGATGCAGAATATAGGTGAGATCCTCCAAAGGAAAGCAAAACAAAAGAAGCTTAAGGAGGAGAGAGACAAAGAGTATCAAATCATCAAGGATGCTAAGGACATTTTGTCTGATGCATTAGGCATTAAAGTAGACTCCTCCCAGCATGTTTTGTTACAATTGGCAGAAGCAGTTGAGAAATACAATGAGGACTCATCCGGGACAGAAAAGTTAGTTGAAAGAGCCGAGAAGAGATTCAACAATAAAGTGCTTGAGCACATTGCTCAGCACATAGCTATCAACCAAGTAGAATTGTCTTCAGTTTTGTCTAATACAGAGTCTATTTATTCGAATGCTACCTCTCTTTTGGCCAGATTATGCAATTTTGCCGAGTTCACAAAGGATGTCAAAGATAAAATGAATAAAATGGATGAGGATATGAAGACTAGCATACAGAAGCTACAACTTGAACCAAGTTCAAGCTCTGCTCATCACATGAAAATTTCACATCTATCCAATATGCAGTCTGATATATTGAAAGAAGACTCCAGGATCCGGTCCACACTGCTAGACATCCAACACATGATCCTTCCCATCATGAATACAATGTATAAGCACATTGAACATTCCAGAACATTGATTCATGACAATCAGTTCTCCATAGCAGATCACATGATTGAACTCTCTGCAGAAATCCAAATTGCCATACAAACATGTAAGATTCTGCAAGAAAGTTGGGACAGAACCCTGGCACTAATAATGAAGGTACATTCTGGTTTCTTATCAAATTTTGGATTCTCTCTGTAAATAAATTGTATATGCACCTTTGGCATTATCGTCAAAAAAGGGGGAGATATGTATAGAAGGAGAGATATGTATACTGTATAGATTTGTATAAGAAACAGTTAGCACATTGAAAGGGGGAGACAATGTATAAAGCCCTATAACAAAGACAAATTTTGAAAAATCAAAATAAAACTCAGCATGATTCGGTGTATATAAATTTTGGCCAATAAGTGTTTTTGTCACTAATGCCAAAGGGGGAGATTGTTGGCATTAAGCAGTATTGCCACTAGTGACAACACTTATTTGCATTCTGGATGGAAACCGAGCAGACAGTGCAAACCGAGCAGACAGTGCAAACCGAGCAGACAGTGCAAACCGAGCAGACAGTGCAAACCGAGCAGACAGTGCAAACCGAGCAGACAGTGGAAACCGAGAAGACAGTGCAAACCGAGCAGATAGTGCAAACCGAGCAGATAGTGCAAACCGAGCAGACAGTGTAAACCGAGCAGACAGTGCAAACCAAGCAGACAGTGCAAACCGAGCAGACAGTGGAAACCGAGCAAGTTAGTACAAACCGTTCAGGACAATGTAAACCGAGTAACATCTTGTCTACTGAGTCACCAATGCTTACCGAGTTCAATACCTACCGAGTGATCAGTATGAACCGTGCCTTCACTTCTACCGAGTGCATGACGATGCCGAGTAATGCAGTGGACGCCGAGTATTAGAAAGTCACCGAGTCAGTGTGAAGGAACTGAGTAACCATATTTGGGCCGACTTAGTAGCACTTATGTTTATTTGTCAAGCCGACTGTATAATTGTAATTGTAATTAATTGTTTGAGACTTGTATATAAACTATATTGTAAAAAGATGAAAAAGGATAAGAAAATATAATGTGAAAGAAAAAGAAAGGCAGAGATAAGCGAATTGCAGAAGGCTTCAGAAGTATAAGGTTCAGCAAAGACAAATTCATCACACAAGGTGATCAGTACATCAGAGAATCTCAATCAGCAATCCAGTTGCAAAGCAGAGATCTACTGTTTCATTCTAACAGGTGAATCAGTACTAAATCCTTTAACCGGGTAGACTTAACAGTCTTTGTATAAATCTCTTTACCGAGTGCATACTTCACTGTATGTTTGTAAATCCTTTAACAAGGTGGATCTAGCAATCCTTATTGCTCCTAACAGGGCAGATCATCAGAAGTGATCAAATTGTAAGCCTTAACCGGCCAACTTTATTCTGCAATATTAAAGCTTTGTGGGTTTCATCCCCACCCCAGTTTTACTTTCTTTTGGAAGGTTTCTGGGTAACCAAATCTGTGTGTCATTATTGTGAATGCTTTTAAGTTTCATGCTTTCTGTATGCAAAGGTTAAAAGTAAAATACATGTTAAAAGAGAAGAAAATTTGGAGTTACTGATTCACCCCTCCCCTCTCAGTAACTTGATTAATTCCTGAATATTTCCAACATTATGTTTTGATGCTTATACAAATTGCTATATCAAAATGGACATGATATTCAAGTCATCCTGGTGTTTGTGCCTTGGTGCTTATATCTAATCCGACATTCCAAAAACAAAATCAATATTCATATATCCATGATTTCCTAACCAGTGGGTGTTGTATTGATTCTTGTGCATACAAATCAATATTCATATGTCTATGGTTTCATAGCTAGTGGGCATTGTATTGATTTATCTGATTACCTAAAAGTTCAATGATGATAACAAATTGACACATGATCAGTGACTAGGTCCTAGGTCTTAAGTTGCATTTCATACTGCATGTCTCTTTGCATTTTGCATGTTTGCATGATCTCACAATGGTTGGCTAAACTTCAATGCTTAAACAATTCTTCAAATGACATCTTCAAATCTAACAAGAGACGAATCTCACACGAAGGTTCCTCTAATGAAACATCAAGTAGAATTCTTTTTCAGGATCAAAATCAAAATCTAAGATCGTTTATATTATTCACTACTTGCATAATCAACTTTCAATCATCACAGAAATCTAGAATTCAACTTAACTGATTATCTTCCATCAAACTCTCAAAATTTCAACTTGGTCAACCTATGGTCAAACCTAGTCAAACTTGGTCTCTAGGACCTCTAAACAATGTAGAATGCATTTTCAAATGTGTTTAACCACTTCTCAAATCAATTAACATGCTTCTAAACTATTCAACACTGACTTTTCTTATCAGATTTCAATTTTAATCCCGAAGGGGGCATGGTATTGTATATCATTCAAAGTCTGTAATCAAATTTGAAATCATATATTTCCTCAGTAATCAAGACAACAACCATGTCTAGTTGTTGATTCATCAAAAATCCTCATTGCTCGGGGCAAATCTATCATCGCTTGGGTCATATTAGATTCATCGAGATCCATATCAATCTGGTATTCTCCTAATCTTGTAAATTGTATCAGTTTTTGCAACTATCAGTTCAAATGTGTTATTTCCTTAGTTCTTCAATAACTGAAGGGTTCAGATGTGATACCTATGTGATTCTTCTAAGGACAATCAAGTCTAGAATCGGTCACTCACTTCTTCGCAATCATAAGGTTCAGAATTAGGTGTTTTGACGCTTTTGTTTCATTGGTTCATTACTGTTATAGTTAACATTATCTTTGGTCATTTAGGACCTATTATCTTTATATCAAATCTTTCAATCAGCTTCTGTCTCATATCAATTATCAATTTTGAATTAGTTTCATATCTCTATCAAACATAGACTATCTTTGAACCACTGTGCTTCGCACAACAATTCAAAGAGGGGCAAAATGTAATACCCCAAAAATGGGCTATAGGTTCATTAACCTCTTACATCGACATATTCAAACAAAATCGACATCAAAGTCCTAACCTAAGGCACATATGAACATCATTGAATCTTAATTGATTATCTCAAATTCTGCATCGGAGAATATTTCTAGTAATATTCCTAATTATCTTTCATTTAATGATTATTTGGCAATAAATCCTATTTATCCTAAAGTTTGATTAATTGAATATTCTCAATATTTAATTAATTAGATTTAATTCTGCCACTTAATTATTTAATTGAGGTTAATTCTATTTATTCCTAAATTATATTATTTAATTTTGACAATAAATCCAAAATCGTATGAATGATTGATTAAATTCTTATTTAATTAATTAAAGCAAGTTGTCAATTTTTAATAATATTATTTTTGAATAAAAGTTTGAAAAATAGTTGATTAACCCATAAATCAATTGTTTTATTTTTTAAAATCACTTAAGTTGGAAATAAATTATTTTATTATTAAATTAATTCATAAATAAAACATGCACAATCAAGAAAACCAGACAACTATCAATTATCAATTAAAGCTAAACTCTATTTTGAGTTGAACTTTGCTTTTGCATGTTTTGGTGAGTTAAATATCTTTTATATAAAAATAACTCAAAAATCAACCTAAGTTATTTGAGTGATTTATGGCTTTTTCCCATGCACCTCCAAAGCCCTGGATTTCTATAAAATCAAGTCTTAGCTCTTCACAAATCATCTCATATTTTTTGCATCCTCACGCTGTCAAATTGGAGACTGAAGAATCATCTTTGCGAATCCAAGCTATTGTGAGATCATTCTTGTTTTTGAGTATTGCATATCATTTAGAATTTATCTTAGATCAATTCATTGCATATCAACTTCATCTTAGATTCTAGATTCATATCAGTTTTGATCATATCATTGCACAGAAAAACTAAAAAAATAGATTAATTACATTCATTCCATATCTAGATTTTGCATTCAAATCCTTCATTTACGTGTCGTCAAGGTCACTGATCTTGATAACAATCTGAGAACATCATACTCACACCTATTAGAATGCAGTAAATCGCCTGGTTAGTTTAGCTTTCAATTCATTGCAGCTTTCATTTTTGCTAACCTCTAATGTTTTATTGAAGTGTTGTGTCCACAAATCAGGTACAAAATTCACAATATGCAAGAAATCACATACCAGATACAATTTCCAAAGTTGCTAGATTTTCACATACCAGTAGAAAATAAAGAAAAGATTATGCCCCCAGTCATCACTCTCTAAATCCTGTAAAGGAGATCATCAAAGAGCTCAAAGTTCTAATAGGTGCGAGTATGATGTTCTCAGATTGGAATCGAGATCAGTGACCTTGACGACAACTAAATGAAGGATTTGAATGCAAAATTGATATGAAATATGAATGCAATTAATCTATATTTTTGGATTTTTGATGCAAATATGAGAAAAAATGATATGAAATTTGATCTAGGATGAACTGATATGAAATTGATATGCAATTAATCTGGCAATGATATGAAGCTAGAAACTAAGATGAATTAAAAACAAGATTGATCTCACAATAGCCTTGATTTGCAATAAGCTTTGATTCTCCAAATTTCAATTCTTCAAAATAGTTGTACAATTCGTAGATGATTTTGGCAGAGTAAGCTCGCAAAATTATGAGATATGATATGAAGAGTTGAAGCCTTAATTTATAGAAATTTAGGGCTTTGGAGGTGTATGGGAAAAAACCATAAATCACTCAAATAACTTAGGTTGATTTTTGAGTTATTTTTAAATTAAGGATAATTAACTCACAAAAACATACAAAAGCAGAGTTTAACTCAAAATAGAGTTTAGCTTTAATTGATAATTGATAGTTGTCTTCTTTTGTGATTGTGCATGATTTATTTTATGAATTAATTTAATAATAAAGTGATTTATTTCCAACTTAACTGATTTTGAAAAATAAAACAATTTATTTATGGGTTAATCAATCATTTTTCAAACTTTTATTCAAAAACAATATTATTAAAAATTGACAACTTGCTTTAATTAATTAAATAAGAATTTAATCAATTATTTATGGGATTTTAGATTTATTGTCAAAATTAAATAATACAATTTAGGAATAAATAGAATTAACTTTAATTAAACAATTAAGTGGCAGAATTAAATCTAATTAATTAAATATTGAGAATATTCAATTAATCAGACTTTAGGATAAATTGGATTTATCGCCAAATAATCATTAAATCAAAGATAATTATGATAATTAAGAATATTACTAGGAATATTCCCCGATGCAGAATTTATGATAATCAATTAGGATTTCATGATGTTCAGATGTGCCTTAAGTTAGGACTTTGATGTCAATTTCATTCAATGTGTCGATATAGGAGGTTAATGAACTTATAGCCCATTTTTGGGGTATTACATTTTGCCCCTCTTTGAATTGTTGTGCGAAGTGCAGTGGTTCAAAGATAGTCTGTGTATAATGTTGAAATTGATGTTTGAAATTGATAATTTATATGAAGTAGAAGTTGATTGAAAGATTTGATATGAAGATAATAGGTCCTAAATGACCAAAGATAATGTTAACTATAACAGTAAATGAACCGATGATTGCGAAAAAGTGTCAAAACACCCGATTCCAAACCTTATGATTACAAAGAAGTGAGTGACTGATTCCAGACCTGACTGTCGATAAGAATCACATTGGTATCACATCTGAACCCTTTAGTTTTCGAAGAACCAAGGAAATAACACAATTGAACCGATAGTTACAAAAACTAATACAATTTACAAGATTAAGAGAATACCAGATTGATATGGGTCTCGATGAATCTGATATGCCCCAAGCGATGATTGATTTGCCCCGAGCGATGAGGTCTTTTGATGAATCAACAAGTAGATGTGGTTGTTGTCTTGATTACTGAGGAAAGAATAGATTTACAAATTTTGAATGATATGCAATACCATGCCCCCTTCGGGATTAAAATTGAAATCTGACAAGAAAATTCAGCGTTGAAGTTTAGAAGCATGTTAATTGATTTGAGAAGTGGTTATACATGTTCGAGAACGCATTCTACATCGTTTGGAGGTCCTGAAGACCAAGTTTGACTAGGTTTGACCATGAGTTGACCATAGTTGACCAAGTTAAAATTTTGATAGTTTGATGTAAGATAATCAGTTAAGTTGAATTCTGGATTTCTGTGATGATTGAAGGTCGATTATGCAAGTAGTTAATAATATGAATGATCTCAGATTTTGATTTTGATCTTGAAAAAGGATTCTGCTTGCTATATCGTTGGATGAACCTTCAAATTAGATTTTAGCTCTTGTTAGATTTGAAGAGACAAGTGGAGAATTATTTAAGCATTGAAGTTCATTTATCCATTGTGAGATCATGCAAACATGCAAGATGCAAAGAAACATGCAATATAAAATGCAACCTAAGACCTAGGACCTACTCACTGATCATATGTCGATTTGTTATCATCATTGAACTTTTAGGTAACCAGATAAATCAATACAATGCCCACTAGTTATGAAACCATAGACATATGAATATCAATTTGTATGCGCAGGAATCAATACAACACCCACTGGTTAGGAAACCATGGATATATGAATATTGATTTTGTTTTCGGAATGTCAGATTAGATATAAGCACCAAGGCACAAACGCCAGGATGTCCTGAATATCATGTCCATTTTGATATTACAATTTGTATAAGCATCAAAACATAAATGTCATGATGAACTGAATATGCCTTATGGTCAAATTTGGCAAACAGTCAAGAGATCATTCAAAATCCAATGTGAATTACCCGTAGTGACCCTTTATCGTTCACATCCTTAGGTAAGATCGCATTTCACAATAGGAGAAATAACTCACTCAAAAAGATAATAGTTAGATCAAACTTCCTTGAATTTTCTGGGTATCAATGGTTGAGGTATGCATGGCCATCCAATTCGAGATAGAGGCTCTTATAGTCAGACACCATTTCAATCCAAAATTTCTAAAGTTGTTAGATTTTCACATACAAGAAGAAAACAAAGAAAAGATTATGCCCCCAGTCATCATTCTCTAAATCCTATAAAGGACATCATTGAAGAGCTTGAAGGGACACAATATGCAAAAATCTCAATGCAAATCAGTAAGCATACAAGGAGATAAAAGCATGTAAAAAGAATAGATTATTTTCGGTTTGATGTTTAATTGCATTGTTGTAGATGCAAAATCATTTCTGGAGATGAGACTAACTGACTGACTCAACTGAAGCTTCAAAGGACTCTGACTGGATATGACACGTATAAAGATATACTAGAGACCATAGGATATGACATTGATTGCCCCCAAGTTTTAAGCATTGATAGGATACAGACGCTATTGCTGATTGACACACCGACTGACTTATTGAAAACTAAAAATGTAGAAACAAACCGGGAGAAATGTAAAAACTAAAGCAAGACTGAAAGCTGGGAAAGACCAAGATTGTGCTAATAGATGGAGCATTTTGAATAAGTGGCACCCGTTTGTCGGGTTTTCACCATCTTGGCAGAGATTCTATTTTTGCTACCAAGGCACATGTTTCTAGGTTTTCACCAAGGCACTTTTTTTTCTTTTCTCATTATTTTTCTTTTTTTCATTTTTCAATTTTTTTGATATTTTTGATATTTTTTATTTTTTTGATATTTTTGATATTTTTTACTTTTTTTGTGAATCATCAAGGTGCCCATTGCTAGGTTTTTACCAAGATGTTCATTTTTTTAAGGACTTTTTCCAATTTTTAAGATTTTTTCAGGACATTTTACCATAGACTGAATGCCTTAGGCATAGAATTTCTTCAGATGGAGAACGTTGATTTGTTCTCAGAGCTATTTTCCTTCAATCATTGAGAGTTGATAGGCACCAGAGCCAAAAGTAGCAGTGATTACAAAGGGACCCAGCCAGTTGGGTTCAAACTTCCCCTTGCATTCTCGATGTGATTGATTTTTTGGATTTTCTCTCAAGACTAGATCACCAACCTAAAATTCTTTGTGTCTGACCTTCTTATTGTAGCCTCTAGACATTCTCTTCTGATATATGCTGAGATGATCATATGTTTCTTGTCTACGCTCATCTAGTAGTTCAAGTTCTTGCAACCTAGACACTCTGTAGTCATCATCAGTTACTAGACCATGCATTCTGATTCTTAGTGATGGGATTTCAACCTCAATAGGCAGTACCGCTTCAGACCCATAAACTAAAGTGAAAGGTGTAGCCCCAGTAGGTGTTCTGATACTTTTTTTGATACTTGTTAGGATACTTGGTTCTGATACTGGTGCTGATACTTGTTCTAATACTTGTTATTATACTTGGTTCTGATACTGATTCTGATACTTGTTCTGATACTTGTTCTGATACTGGTTATGATACTTGGTATACTTGATAGCACCTTTTTCCATTGCAAACTCCCAAGAAAGATCATATCATGCAGTCCCAATGTCTAGCAAGGTGGAGAACAAGAGGGATTAGCAAGCTGGTGGAAGAGATGGAAGACTAGAGAATGAAGGAGAATGGAGGGGAGAAATCCTCAAGGGAAAACTCCTCAAGAATACCCAAGCTAGGTAACAATTGTCATGTAAAGCACATTGGGACAAGAAATGAAAGGCCAACATAGGATAAGTCACAAAATCATAATGCAAGAGTAGGAAAGGATGCAGTCCAAAGGAGAAGACATGTCAAGAGGCTTCATAGCATCATGTTTTACTCTTTTTTAATTAGATCAAGACCAAATGGGAAAAAGATAGTGAATGGCTAGAATTAATGGAGGAAAATAAATATGAAGGCTAAATAGGAAGGGAATGAAAGTAAGATCATCGTAAGATAGCTCACAAGATAGCCAAATGTTCATGTATAGATCAACATTGTCAAGATCAAAGAGAGAAGATGGAATGGATGAAATATGTAGAAGAACTACGCATGATGCTTGATTGCCAAGTTTTCATTACAGTACTTATCCAAGGTGCCACAAGGGAGTGGTTTTCACCATAGGATGAATTTATTTCTCTTTACTTTTTTTACCAAGGTGCCTGTTTCCAGGTTTTCACCAAGGCACATTTTCAATTTTTTTTTAATTTTTTTTTTTCATTTCTCTTTTATTTTAAGGAAGAAGGCAAGATTTTTAGATAATGCTCCTTGAAAGGATAAACCATGATATTCCAAGGATTCAAAATGATATGCTCAAAGATGTTGATAGGGAAAGGAAGATGGAAGAGAAAAATGGAGGATAAGGTTTTATGTAAAGCAAGTGAGGTTGGAAGATAGGAGGAATAGGAAAATGAGGAAAAAGGATATAAGGTAGAAGGATAATGAATGGAAGGATTGTGAAAGGGTAGATGGAAAGGAAGGCAAGATAAACATCAACACACACCTTGACGGGTGGCAAGAGGATGGAGGAAATGTAAATTAAAGAATACATGAAGGAATATGGTGAATGGATAGCAGAGGTTGTGGTTTAGGCACATGGAATGGAAAAATGTTTTTGAAAAAAGATGAAGTGGAAGCCTTTGGAAGCTTGAATGTCAACTTCACTTGTTGTCCAACACCAGACTCTTTCAAGAGAGACTTTGGAATCCATATAGCCATAGGCTTTTTATTTCCTTTTGATGATCTAGAGAGAATATCTTCAATGATGGATTTTGGAACCCATACTTGTCTTGTAGTTTTTTTCTTAGATATCTCTTTTGACTTTATGTTTCCATGTCTATTAGAGGACACATGGTGATTTTATTTTTTTGATAGATTCTTGTATTGCTTCTTTTTCTTGTATTGAGCATTCAAGTTACTTCCAAAAGACTTGGGACTTGTGGAAGAAGAATGAGGATATGACTGGTTTAAATGGGTGGGTGGATGAAAGGGATTCAAGGGTATGCATCTATGTTGATCTTGAGGAAAGATAGGAGATGGAGGTATGTAAGGACCCAAGATGGATGGTGAATTAGGAGAGTTGGAAGGGGAAAGTGAAGGGACATAAGGACCCAAGATGGAAGGTAGACGTGAAGCTCTTTGTAGTGGTGGAGGAGATCCAAGGATGGACATGGAAGATACAAAAGGATAATCAATAAGTTCATCAACATCTATATGACAACCAAGGATATCAACATCTTTAGAGTGAGCATTATAATTTTCAATAGAATCATGTACATCTTGAATATGAGCACCTTTTTTGATAGGATTGTTCAAAGCTTACAAAGACTTAGGAAGAGTAGAAAGTGGAAACGAACATGGAGTGGTAGAATAAGAAGATGGAAGACTTTGATCTTGACAAGGATCTTTGGATAGCATAAGCACATAGTTTTTCTCTTGATTTTCAATAGGCTTAACATTAGAAGTAACAACACCATTTTTACCAACCTTAATGGAAGTATCATCTTTGGAAAGCACAAGTGTAGTAAGGCTATTTTGATTGTCAATAAACTCAATGATGTAAGTAGTAACTTGATCTTGCTTAGGAGAAGACTTAAGACATGGTGGAATGAATGGGAAAAGGCATGCAGGATCAAAAAAACTATGAAACAAATAAGAGACATCATGAGAAGGATTGGATGACATGGAGGTTTCTTGATCTTGATCTTTCTTTACGTTCTTTTCTTTATCATTTTTAGAGTCCTCTTGACATGGAGCCACTTCTAAGGACAAGGAAGCATGTTGGGTTTGTATGGAAGACTTTGGAAGAGATGGTGGAGGACTAGCTGAAGTAGGCATTATAGCATATAAAGGCTTAGGCTCTTTGGGTTTAGCATTATTGAAAGTATTTGCAGCCAAGTGAAGGTTAGCTTGAGTTTCTTTAAGAGGTAGCCCTTGAGGATAACTATAGGAAACCGCATGAAAAGTATTAGGACCTTTGTTGGATGAAGGACTTGTGAAAGATTTGATAGGATTGGAAGCTTTAAGAAATGTATGGGTATTGGAGGAAGTAGGGGATGGAAGGGAACCACTACAAGACAAAGGCTCAACATTAACATGATCTTGCTTGAGAGTGTAATCTTTATTTTTAGTATGAGAGTTCTTAGAGGAGATATCCTTATAGTATTGATGTTTATAATCAGCGTGGTAAGCTTTCTCTTCCTCAAGTGAAATAGATGGATCATCTAGGTATTGTTCAAAAAAATCATCAAAGTCTCTTTCAAAATCAAAATCATATGGATCACCCTCATGATCTATCCAATGTGATGGCCCATTTGTAGTAAGCAAGAACACACGACGAGGAGGATTCTTAGGAATAGAGGTGTCATAGATATCATTACATTGTCCCTCATCATAGTCATCATAGTCTTCAAATATGGGTGTGTCACTCTCTGTGGAAGAAGTATCAAAAATTATCACGTTGCTCATATTCTATCCAGGGGCATGGTGACATGTACAAGTCTTTATCAAATGGAAAAGGGTATAGAGCTTCCATGGAGAACTCTTTAGGTTCCTTTTCTTTCTCAAGTTTTTTAAGCTTGACTTGCATAGCGTGCATCTATTTCATCATAGTAGTGATTAGAGTTTCTTCCTCATGTGTACTGATTCTTTGAGACATGTGTACCGATTCTCAATGGCTACTACTCTATTCCTGACACAGTGATTTGTTCGACAGATTCTGGAAATAGGCTAAAAAAGCTAAGTATCTGGCAATTCTAACAATTTTCTAACAACTTTCAAAATTTTCCCAAACGACACTCTGCAGACTCGTATGATAGTGGGTATGCTATGAAATGATAGTTGAAAAGCTCGTACGATAGTTGCAAAACTCACATGACAGTTGCTAGCAGGATTTGACTTTTTGGAATTTGACTAGCAGAAAGACTCGTATGACACTAGGTTTTTTACCATACGACAGTTGGGCAATAATGAAATGGCATTTGATAAAAACTCGTATGACTTTCTGACCTCCTAAGATGACTTTTGACTCCAGAAAGGAATTTCACTTCAAATTTTGCAAATTTAGGGTTTTCAGTTTCAAATTATTTGCAAATTTCAATGTCCAGATTTGAGGATTGTAACAGATTTGTTCATTTTCAGTAACCAGATAGATAAACAAGCACACAAAATAGCAAACAAGTGATTTCAAGCATGTCTAAAAATAATGAACAAGGGAAAAAGCAACCTTGCGCATGAACAATCAAGTGACTTATTTGTGCTGATCCTTACAAGTGCTAATTGTGTATGTTCCAAAAAGTTTTGCATTAACGCACATAGTCCTAGAAAATGAAAATTTGGCCTCGCTAGGGTTTTTAGTAATGGTTTGACTCTACAACTTTTATGATCCAAGAGGGCGAACTCCAATCCAGGCGCACTGAGGTTTTGACACAGTCTGAGAACTTAATCTTCAAGATCTACTAGGGAGATCTGACAGCGCAACAAGATACCACACCTGTGGAGATTTCTTCCAACAGGACATTTATATAGCGATTGTCACTACCATAGTGAAAATGGCTATTGTCGCTTAAGGTTCCATCAACGTGGTTGACCCAATTAAGGGAATGTCCACTATATTTAACCCTCTCTAAAGGTGACTCGCAAAATATACCACATGGAGACTGGTTCCAGATTCAAGGATTTGGGTTTCTGGTACTATCCAAAAAGGAAGTAGAGCATAATCCCCTAGCCTTTTCACTTTTAACCCAAACAAAGTAGACAGATTAATCTGACATGCTAAGACCAAGATTATCTCATAAAGATCTATGACGTCAACCTCTTATGATCTATCAAACTCTTTGGAGAGAGAATGCCTCAATCAAAAGTTGAAGACACACGGATCTAGTGGAACGTGAGACTCCCTTAGTATCCTCCACACCTACAAGGGATCCTTCATTGAGAAGAGTTTCACTAGAAACCCACTCTCTCAAGATCCACAAATAGTGTTCATGGGCCCTAATTACTATGTGTAACAAAGATGCTGAAAGCAAACTATGTTCATTTTTATAGCCCAAATGAAGTCTGTGATAGGAAAGCAATAAAAGTCACTCAATCTAGACACATGAGATGTTCATTTTAGATCCAAAATCAAAGTCTTATCAGTTGAGAAGATTACCTGAATTCCTCGCAATGCGCTTAGTAGATTTTTACCTATTTTTAGCAATTCTTGTGCTTTTTCCAATACAAATTAGTGAAAAACCAGTCAAAAATAGGGAATTTCAATTGTTAAGATTAGCCGTTAGTTGAAATCTGAAAACCAAATCTGACAAACTACTTGAAAAAGTGAAACGACAATTGAACACTAGTATGGAAACTCGTATGACAGTGGGTTACCTCCCAGACGACAGTCCAAAAAATTGTACAACACTAGGTTACCTCCCAGATGATAGTCTAGAAACTCATACGACAATGGGTTACCTCCTAGATGATAGTCCAAAAACTCGTACAACACTAGGTTGCCTCCCAGACAAAAGTCTAGAACCTCATACAACAATGGGTATTAGATCATACGACAATTGGGCTTTCAAATGATAATGTTTTTCTGATGATACGAGTCTCGATCAAATCAACTATCGTACGACAGTGGGTATCTCCTAATATGAGTTTCTGACAAAACTCGTACGACAACTATATGGACAAAAATTAAAAATCACAGTGTACGGACAGTTTTGATAGAAAAATTGCAAAAAAAAAAAATTTATACCAAAACCCTTGAAACCCTTAACCTCAAAAGATAGAAAATTGATAGAAATGAAGGGAAACCCATTTCAGGGCCCCACGGTGGGTGCCAAAAATGTGTGTGTGAATTTTGTACCTGATCTATAGACACAACACTTCAATAAAATATTAGAGGTTAGCAAAAATGAAATCTATAATGAATTGAAAGCTAAACTAACCAGGCGATTTATTGCCTTCTAATAGGTGCGAGTATGATGTTCTTAGATTGGAATCAAGATCGGTGACCTTGACGACACCTAAACAAAGGATTTGAATGCAAAATTGATATGAAATATAAATGCAATTAATCTATATTTTTGGATTTTTGATGCAAATATGAGGAAAAATGATATGAAATTTGATCTAGGATGAACTGATATGAAATTGATATGCAATTAATCTGACAATGATATGAAGCTAGAAACTAAGATGAATTAAAAACAAGATTGATCTCACAATAGCCTTGATTCACAATAAGCTTTGATTCTCCAAATTCCAATTCTTCAAAATAGTTGTGCAATTCGTAGATGATTTTGGCAGAGTAAGCTCGCAAAATTATGAGATATGATATGAAGAGCTGAAGCCTTAATTTATAGAAATCTAGGGCTTTGGAGGTGCATGGGAAGAAGCCATAAATCACTCAAATAACTCAGGTTGATTTTTGAGTTATTTTTAAATTAAGGATAATTAACTCACAAAAACATGCAAAAGTAGAGTTTAACTCAAAATAGAGTTTAGCTTTAATTGATAATTGATAGTTGTCTACTTTTGTGATTGTGCATGATTTATTTTATGAATTAATTTAATAATAAAATGATTTATTTCCAACTTAACTAATTTTGAAAAATAAAATAATTGATTTATGGGTTAATCAATCATTTTTCAAACTTTTATTCAAAAACAATATTATTAAAAATTGACAACTTGCTTTAATTAATTAAATAAGAATTTAATCAATTATTCATGGGATTTTAGATTTATTGTCAAAATTAAATAATACAATTTAGGAATAAATAGAATTAACTTTAATTAAACAATTAAGTGGCAGAATTAAATCTAATTAATTAAATATTGAGAATATTCAATTAATCAGACTTTAGGATAAATTGGATTTATCGCCAAATAATCATTAAATCAAAGATAATTATGATAATTAGGAATATTACTAGGAATATTCCCTGATGCAGAATTTATGATAATCAATTAGGATTCGATGATGTTTAGATGTGCCTTAGGTTAGGACTTTGATGTCGATTTCGTTCGATGTGTCAATATAGGAGGTTAATGAACTTATAGCCCATTTTTGGAGTATTACACATCAAAGGTTCCAACCAATCAAAAAACATGAAATGTGCAATAGAGGACATCAATGATGAATGAATTTTTCATCAATCAATCATGATCCCGCAGCACCAGAACCACCTGGATCTCTATCATCTTGTGGAGGAGGAGCCTGAGAAGTGCTCGCTCCACTCGGTCTCTGAACAACCACTACTAAAATAAACTGTTGCATCAAGGTAGCAACCTATTCTAAACGCCCCACAATAGTAGACATATATGTCCTCATAGACTGCATATCTCAAGCTAAAGAACCAATAGTGGGAACATCTTGTGCATCTTGTCCATGATCCTCTAGCTGCTAAACTGGTGCTAGAACCTATTGAGCCTAAACCTGTTGAACATCATCATCCTTCTATGCCAAGGCAACTCTCTATAACTGTACCAAAGGATCTAAACCCCCAGGAACCTGCCTAACAGCCTCAACATGAGCCTGTCTCTGAGCTCTCTATTGTCGATGAACTCTATCCTGTCTAACTACTGCTCTAGGATGAACTACCTAGACTGCATCAACCTGCCTATCTCTGGCTCTATCTCAACCATGTCCATCCCTCACCCATCCTCTACCTACAAAAATTGGAGGATCTCTACATCCTCGATGCCTTCGATATCTACCACCATCACGCCCATCATCACCACCACCGCCACCACCATGTCGAGCTAGAATAGGCTCCGCTGGATCTGTGAAATGAATAAACCTATTTCGAGACCACCAGTCTCGATACTCATGGGACATCCCAGCATCTGACATACCTGTCAATATCTCCCATCTATAGAAAGGCATACCAACAATCTGAGCCAAGGCAAACTGGTAATCAATACAAGGGCCCCATAAAGATCTCTCAGTCTATACTCATGCATATAACGCATTGCCTAGAGGCATATCCTATATCCTACCATACTATCTGGAAACTCGACCAAAACAAAACTATTCAATAATAGTATCAGATCGGCCAATAATCCAACAAGGAGTAAACATATATGGCAACTCATCATCATCCTCCCGCCAGAGATCGCAATCAAGGTAGGGACGCCATGTGACCTGATCAAGATCATCTATCTAACATCTCCAATAATCCAAATGACCTAAATGATGCTAAATCACCATACCCATGTATATAAAAGCATAGGGATATCCACATGGTCATCTCCTATCAGAAATAGGCCTAGTAATAGGAAGATGCTCCTATATCCATAACTATAGAATAATAGCACCGACAGATAAAGAAGAACTCTCTCTGTACACCACCTCATGGAGATCTTGATATAACTATGCTAGCACACAAGAACCCCAATCAAAATGTCAAGGTTGTGTTGGTAAATCCTCTAAAATTCTACCCCAACCAACGGAAAAATTGCAACCTCATCGGTCAAGAAGAAGTAGACCACCAATCAATGCGCCAAGAACTGCAGGCAATGTAGGGAAAGAAGCAAACTATGGCCATGTGATCATATCATCATCAATCAAATTGTCCCTGAACACTCATCGGTAGATAGTAGAATCATACATAGAATCATAATAAACAATCTCTCCTCGACAAGGAATCCATAGCAAACGATACACATCTTCAGGCGTGACCATCATCTCACCATGTGGAAGATGGAAAGTATTGTGGTCAGAGTGCCAACGCTCCACCATAGCTGTCAACAACCCACGGTTCAGCTAGAACTGGGGAAGATCGAGAAGGAAGCTCAAACCACAAAGCTCTATAACATAAAACTCGACATCATTCAATGTCTGTTTGAGGTCAATAACCCATGATGGAACTGATTGGATATATAATACAGGGAAGTCAGCCTGTTTGGAAAGGAACAAAAGAATCATATCAACATATTATATCAAGAAACATCTAAAGTCGATCAATTTATTCTAAAATCCATTTGCTCATCATGAGCGCATCAAAACTCCTAACTCTATATCTTGAGGAAGGAAAATCATTGTTTTATCTCTCTAGATCTTGAGAGTAAAATATCAAACCATCACCCTATCATAACAGATTGACAAATCAACTTTGTTGGTATTACTATATTGTTTAGCTCAAACGTAACTGACCTAATCATATCATTCGAATCAGTCATCTTGACATTTTAAATGTTTCAATAAATAAATAAATAAAGAGTCAAGTACAAGTGAAAATTCTAAGGAAAAGGCTGCAGGCGTGATTTTATTCATTGTAAGCGACATTTCCTTATGCGACACACAATTTTTGTCAGGTGACATTACTTTTGTCTCAAGTGACAAATTTTTCACAGGCAACACTGAATTGACCTAAGCGACAGTAAAACCTTCCTAAGTGACATCAAAATGCTAGGGTTTCATAGGCGTAAAAAGTTATGAAATTTGGTTTTTAAAACCTAAGTCTACGCGTGAACCACCTAGCCGTAGGCGACAATAAAAATTTGATAAGAGACATTAAAATACTCATGAGCGACACTAAAAACCACGGATGCGACACTTAACAGTGTTAGGCGATATTGAAATTTTTATAAGCGTGACTTAACTATTTCAAAGCAGTGATAAAATTGGAAAATGCAATAAATGCTAACTAATGAGCAATAAATGCAATACCGAGGTTTGAAAAGCACTTACCGAAGGTCCATAGTTAGGAAGCCTTGCGTATCTCTGACACCGCTCGAATCGATGCTCTTGAATAGGCACAACCATCTCGGAAAGCAGAAGAGAACCAGAGCAAAATCACATAAGAGAAAAGTAAAAATGAATAGTAAATCTAGGTTTTTCAACCTATTTAAGCTAAATTGACCTAATTTTGAGGTAAGAATTTACTTTGACCTATATTAATCTATTGCATTAACTAGGGAAAATTGAGAAGTATGGCATATCATAAAGTGTTTTTCAGAAATGAAAACATATCAATCAATCATTTAAACCTATCTATCAAAAACAACATTATGTTTCATTTCTGAGGGGGCATACCATCAGATGATCATATCAACATCATCAATAACATCAATGAAAATTAGAGACTGATCATCAAATCAAATCGAAAGCTTTTATCAGAAAATTTTTGTAATCAAACGAAAGGGGCATCATATTAGATCATCAAGAGAGTTTCATATCGATCAACAAATCAATCATCATAACCACATCAATCAGGAAAGTTTCATATCAATCATTACCTGCAGCAATTTCATACCAAGAATCAGAGGATCAACCATCGAAAGACATTAAGAATGAACATCGGAGATCGACCATCAATGAATCAGGACCTATCATCAAGCCAGATCATAGTATTCTTTGAATTGACATGCTTCACATGTCAACTCAAAGAGGGGCATTTTTAATCACCTAAAAATGGACAAAGACTAATTCAAATTAAATCAAGTCAAATCAAGGCAAATCAAGGAAATAATTAAATCAATTGAATCACAATGCACAATTAGCCAATCAAAATGAAAATCAAGTCTTAATTTGAGATCAATCAAAATTGAGAGTATTTTAATCAAGTGCAATCAAATCAAATACAATTAATTCAATTAATTGTATAGTCTTGGATTAAATTAAATTCAACCCATTCAATGGGTACATGGCTAAAATAAATCAATTAAATCAATTAATAAAAAGCAATTACTCTCAACAAACCAAAAGGAGAGAAAATCAATCAACCAATGAGATTTGAGGAAAGGCATTCACATGGATCAAGCCAAATTGAATCTCATTCACTCAAAGTGAAAAGGAATCTTGATCGTCCATCTTGTCTACTTGTCCCAAGCTTTGAGGACACAAACTTTGCTTTGTCTTCAAAGGGTGGAACCAAAGACTTAACCCCAACTCAACTATGATTAAACACAACTACACCCCCTACCATTGGAAAATCTATAAAAGGAAGGCCAAAATCCTTCATTATTATCAACCACCTATCTGAGAATTGCATCAAACCTCTTGCAATTTGAGTTTATAAGGACATTTAAGAGAAATTTTAGCATTCATCTTGATAATTGTTAACTTTAGCATATTGTTTTATCTTTATCATTCTCATACTAAGACTGTCATTAATGAGAGCTTGCTAAGAGCTCACTCATTAACATCTTAGTTAGAGAGCCATAAGATGCTCAATTAGTCATTGATTTTGTTAAATAGTTACTCAATTATGGTTGTATTTAGTTATTATTTCACTTATTGTTGATGATTAAACCTAATTCTATGAAGATAATTTTATTAGTAGACAATCCCTTTTCCTCTTTCATTCTTTAAGTACAAATTATTGTTGTCATTTGTCCATACAAAACCAATTTTCACCAAGTAATTATGCAATCTTTCATACCATGCTCTAGGGGCTTGTTTCAATCCATACAGTGCTTTGTGTAGCTTAAATACCATGTTCCTCTTGCTTGGATCAACAAATCCTTCAGGTTTTTCAATGTATACTTCTTCTAGTATTCCATTCCGAAATGTAGATTTGACATCCATCTGATACACTTTGAATCCTTTGTGATTAGCATATGCAAGTAAAGTTCTAACTCCTTCCAATCTAGCAACTGGGGAAAATGTCTCTCCATAGTTAATGCCTTCTTCTTGTGCATATCCTTTGCATACCAATATATCCTTGTTTCTTGTGACTTCTCCATTCTCATTCATCTTATTTCTGAATACCCACTTGGTTTCAATAACATTCTTATCCTTTGGTCTAGGTACTAGTGTCCAGGTTTTATTCTCCTCTATTTTCTCAATTTCTTCATTCATTGCTTGAATCCAATCTTCATTATCCAAAGCATCTTTCACTGATTTGGATTCAAATTCACATAATAAGCATGTTTGGTTTTTTAACTTGTTTCTTGTCATGACTCCTGAATCTTTTTCTCCAATGATTTGATCTGGTTTATATTTCTTCTCACATATTTTTCTAATGTAGGCTCTGGTCTCCTTTCTTCTTGTTGTTTTTCTTTAAGTTCATCTTGAAAATTCACTTCAAGTTCATTTTGTATCTCTTCTTCCTCTTATGATTGTTCAGGAATTACCTCCTTATGCTCGACATCTCCTTATTTTATCTCAATAATTTCTTTCTATCGCTTGATAGCTTTGTTCTCTGGTTCAGGTAAATTTCAGGGCTCTCCTTCATTCATGTATACAAATGTTCTATAATCTTTAGGTTCTTTCTTGCATTCAACTTCATTATTTTATGCATATTCATCAACTCTCACATTTTCACTTTCCACAACTTTCTTAGAGTTAGAACTCAAACACTTATAAGCTTTTGTCTTAGTCAAATAACCTAAGAATATGCCTTCATCACTTTTACCATCAAGTTTTCCATTCCTATTATCCTTCAATATATAAAATTTTCTTCCAAAGACTTTAAAGTATTTCACATTAGGTGCATAACCATACCATAACTCAAAAGGTGTAGCATTTGTAACTTTCTTAACTTGTACTCAGTTCAAGGTATAGACAGCTATACTTATAGCTTCTCTCAAGTACCTTTGTGCAATATTTTTCTCCATCATCAGTGTTCTAGTACAATCCATGATTGATCTATTCTTTATTTCATCTATACCATTATGTGGAGGAGTCATTGGTGCACACATTTGCCTCTTGATTCCTCTATCATTGAAAAATGTGTTGAACTCATTAGATATGAACTCACCTCCTATGTCAGATCTCACCACTTAAACAATTTAAAGACATCAGAATTCTCTTTAAGAAACATCACAGTCATCATTCTAGAGTAATCATAAACAAATAGAATAAAATATTTGTCACCGCGGTAGCTTTTCACTCTAATAGGTCCACAAAGGTCAATATGAACCAATTCAAAAATATCATCAGAAGTTTAGGTTTTGCTCTTGAAACTAGACTTTATCATTTTTCCCAATTGACATTGTTTACACATCACATTATTAGGTTTCTTCAATCTTGGTAACCCTCTTACTCTTTCCATCTTACTGATGCTTACCAAATTAACAAAGTTCACATGACACAACCTCTTATGCCACAACCATATATCATTAAATTGTGAAAACAAACATGTCTCATCAGATAGGTCTAGAAAGAACAAGTTACCTCTTGTCTTTTCTCCACTTCCAATTAGTTTACTAGTAGCATCAAAGATCTTAGCCTTATTGTGATAGAATTAAAGTTGGTATCTAGAACTATTCAATTGTGCAACACTCAACAAGTTATATTTAACTCCTTCAACCCAATTAGAATTATCACATCTGATCTTATCTGTCAATCTGATTGATCATTTACCTTTCACAAGACATGGTGCATCATTACCAAACTTAACACAACTTTCTTTGTAATGTTATAAGGTTTCAAACTTACTTTTATTACCAGTCATGTGATGAGAGAAACCACTATCAATTATCCATATATCACCTTTACTCACATATAAAATAAGTGCATTTTTCTCATCTTCATTAGAATCATCTTTCATGGCAACATAAACAACTTCTTCATCATGATCATCAGATTCATTATCATTTTCTTCCTCAGCAATATAACAAGATTTATTACCTTTTCCCTTGTAGTCCTTGTACATTTTCTAGTCTTTGTCATCCTTTTTCTTTGTACTTTCTTTCTCTCCTTTCATCCTTGTCATTTTTGTCAGGACATCTTGCAGTTGTGTACTAGAATTTGTAACTTCATAGGGTTAGTATTGAAATAATTGAATAAAATAACTAAATTACCACAAAGGAAGAGCTATTTTAACAAATAAAGAGAAATTAAGCACTCTATGGATCTCTATCTAGGGATTTTAATGATGAAGCTCTCAGCAAGCCTCCATTAATGACAGTCCTAGAATGAGAATGGATGATAAAACAAGCTAAATAGTTCAATTCCAAATTGAAATGCTAATTAACTTCTATATTTGCCTTTCTAGCTCAAAATCTCAAGAGGTTAGATGCAATTCTCAGATTTGTGGATGATTTATGAGTGAATTATGCCTTGCCTTTATAGATTTTGGCAAGGGTAGGGGGTGTAGTTGAGTTGATCATGATTGAGTTGGGGTTAAGTCCTTGGTTCTACCCTTTGGATATAATTTAAATAGATTGTCCTCAAAGCTTGGGACAAGAAGACAAGATGGGTAGACAAGATTCATCCTCCAATTGAGTGATTGAGATTCATTTTAGGCTTGATCCATGTGAGCTTGGTTCTCAATTCCTATTGGTTGAGGCTTTTTCCTCCCATGTGGTGTTGAGAGAAAATAGGAATTAATCAATTGATTTTATTTAATTTGTTTAGCCATGTGTACCCCTTAAATGGGTTGATTTGATTCAAATTGAACTATGTAATTAATTAGATTAATTACACAATTTATTTATTTATCATGATTTATTCGATTTAAATTGATTTTATAGATTTGGATTTTCAATTGATTTCGGATTAATGTTCAATTGCAATTTGCTTTTGATTTGATCTTGATTTGATTTAATTGCATTTAATTATGTTGATCTTTGCCTTGATTACTCCTTAGTTTTTCCTTGATTACTCACATGAATGATCCTGTCCACTTTCAGGTGATTACAAATGCCCCTCTTTGAGTTGACATGCACAGAATGTCGATTCAAAGAATGTCCCGATTTGTCTGATATAAGATCCTGATTCTGTCGATGATCGATTTTGATGTTCGATGTAAGATGCAGATTCTAATGAAGTTCAATTGATTTGATGTCCTGATAGTCGATTTGATGATAGATTGTCTGATATGGTACCTGGTTTAATCTGATTCGATGTTTGATGCCCTTTTCGATTGATAAGCAAAAAAAATTTTGATAAAAGATTACGCTCTAATTTGATGTTTATGATGAAATCGATGATAATGTAATTTAAATCATTTGGTTTAGATTGATATAATGGAATTCCCCCTCGGGAAATCAATCGAAATGATTTTGAATGATTTGGTTGAGACTGGGAAATTTCGATTTGTTTCCCGATATAGAAATTTGGATATGCCTGATCATGAGAGAATTTGATGAGAATAAATTTGATTGATGAGAAGAGATAAGTTGATGATGTTTTGATATTGTTTGATGTTAGTCAGAATCACTTGGTTGATGTTGATGTCAATCTGATAGGATAAAGTTGATGGGTTGATATTTCGCTCTCAAGATTTAGAGAGACAAAATAATGATTTTCCTTCCTCAAGATCTAGAGTTAGGAGATTTGATGTGCTCACGATGAGCAAATGGATGATAGGATAACTTGATTGACGTTAGATGATCAATTGAATGATTTGACTGATTGATTTTTGATATATGATATGATTAGATGTTTTGATGAGATGGAGTTGATTGGATGTTCTCATGATGCAAAAATTAAGGATTTGTAGAAGAGAAAGATCATTCATTGGTGTAGGTGCATGCATAGATATCAGAGATGGATAGAGTTTGATTGCCCCTAGTTGATCAACATGATTGATTATTGATGATGTCCTTGAGGTAGCATGGATCATTTGATGGATCATGATTTACATGTACTTGTATCTTGATGATGTTGATGTACCTTTGATGATCAGATTGAGTATAATTTTTTATGATAGATACTTCAAGCATTGATGATGTTGATCAAGACTTTGATTATACATTGATGGACATTTGATGATATTGATCAAGACTTTGATTATATATTGATGGACATTTGATGATGTAGATCTCAGGAATTTTTATGATGCACCATTGATGATATCATTGATCACTTGATGTATCTTGATTTGGTCTTTTGATGATAATAACTCCACCCCCTTTCTATTTTCTCTTTTTCAAATCTATTTTCAAGCTAAGAAAGGCAAATACCTTAAATGCATTTAATCTAGGATGTATGCAGCTAACTGTCACTATTCAGGATTAGGAAGCTTATTTTCATCATCGAGCCTTTTGGAACATGAAATTGGTACAATCATCACTGGTTCAACCATGATGATATGAATACCTCTTTCCTCAGATTTTAATATTACAAGTAAACAATCAAAGAATTTATCCCTTTCATATACAAATGTCCTCGATGATTCTTTGATGATCATGTCATTAGATAGATTTGCATACTACTATGAATCAACATGGCAAGCAATCAAATAGAAATCAAGAAAATACCATGTCTTCATCATCGCTCATCTAGTCAAACATCATCAATTTGCTAAAAAGACATGATTCTAAAAATAAAGTAACACTTTGAACATTTTTTCTTTTTGTTTGTAGATCCATATTTCAAAAACTTCATCCACTTTGATCCTTATTTTGTTTAAGCCTTTTTAGATTTTGATCTAATTTGTTTAAGCTTTTTAGATTTTGATTTCATTTGTCAAATGTTGTTGTTTAGATCAAGTGTTTGGATGTTTGAAATGCGATACAAATCAATAAGTTCAAGTGTAGCAATTTTTTTATTTTGATGTGATGATTTGGCACCATCTGATATTTGCTTTATAAAAGCTCGTTAAGTTTGGATTGGTGCCCCCCAGTTTGATTCAACAATGATAATGCTTTATTGGGCAATGCAACTTTTTGAGAGTTTATTTAAGATTTGCAATTTTTAGATTTTTAGATTTTTTATTTTATTTTTTGGCTTTTTAAAGATTTTTGATGTTTTTGAATTTTAGAGATTTTTTATGTTTTTGAATTTTAGATATTTTGATGTTTTTTTTTTGTTTTTTTTTGGAGGGACGCAAGCCTCATGCTCTTTGGATACTGCTTGAAAAGGTATGATATGATGGGCCAAGGCCGCTGAAAGGTATGCTCAAAGATGTTGATATGGTGATGGAAAGGTGACATGGTGGATAAGGTAGAGGGTGGCTAAAGATTTATGCGATGGATTGGACAAGGGAAATGGAAGGATAATGAACAAGAGGATAATAAGTCTTTCCATGTGTGGGTGTGAAAAATGGAATGGAAGAATAATGAATAGGAGGATAAGAAGAATTATCAAGATCAACATCAATACACACTTTGAAGGGTAGTGGAATAATGGTATAAAAATGGGTGAGATAGCTTGGGATTTTGATGTAAGAGAGGATATGGATCTTGGGACACAAGGACCCAAAATGGATGGATAAGATGGAATGTGTTTGGGAGAATGTGAAGTGGAAGCCTTTGGAAGCTTGAATGTCAACTTTTATTTCTCTTTTGTGTGTAAGTCCTTCAAAAGTGACTTGGGAATCCACACTTTCTTTGATTTTTCTTTCCTTTTGGATGCTTTAAAATGTATTTCTTCAATGAGGGATTTAGGAACCCACATTTTCTTTGATTTTTCTTTTTGCTTGATGGACCTTTGTGGTCTCTTGAATATTTATTTTTTTCTTGTATTCACATGTCGATTAGATGGGACATGGTGCTCTTCATACATAAGTGGATTCTTGGTTTTTTTATTTTTATGTTGCACATCCAAACTGCTTCCAAAAGACTTGGGATTGGTGGATGAATAAGGTTGATATGGATGGTTCATATGGATGGGTGTTTGGTTTCTCAAGTATGTATGGCTTTGTTGATCTTGATAGGGTATAGGGTAAGTGGATTGTGGGCTAGAGATGGTAGGAAAGGTAGATGGAGGGATATAGGGACCCAATATGGATGGAAGATATGAAAGTTTCAACTTTGGGATATAGGGACCAAAGATGGATTTGGAAGATGTAGAAGGATGATGCTTATGTGAAAATGGAGATAAATGAAATGTGGGAAGGATATAAACATCTTTATTGTGAGCTACATGGCCAAGGCTTTCATCTTTCAGATTTATCTTTGTACCAATAGGCTTATATGTAGATTTGATAGGAGCGAATTTGATAGGAGCAATTGAAGCTTGAGGGGATTTATTCTTATGTAGAGAATTAGGAATAATGGGAGAATTTTGAGGTAGATATGGAGGCTTATGAAAAGTGGATGTTGGGGTACTTTGGTCTTGACAAGGATCTTTTGATAGCCTAGGAAAAATACTTTGCTTTTAATTTTTGATAAGTTCATCATAGATGGAAGGAATACCTTGATCTTGCTTAGGATATGGGTAGGATATAAGAGGTGAAGGAATATGAGGTATTTGAGATGGAAGTATATCTTCTTGAAAGAAATGGAAGGGTTCATCATGGGATTCTTGAGGTGTGGGATATTATCTTGATCTTGATCCTTAATAATACTTATTTCTTTGCACTTTTTATTAGTCTCTTGACATGGACCAACTTCTAAGGACAATGTAGGAGTTTGGATCCACGTGAGGGATTCTTCAAGGGATGATGGATGTTCATTTGAAGGTAAAATAGGCATTGTATCACATGAAGGCTTGGATTTTATAACCTTTGAAGAATGAAAGAATTTTGTAGCAAGATGTAGGTTAGCTTGGATCTCTTTTAGAGGTAGCCCTTGAGGGTATACATAGTCATTATGAAAACTATTTGGATGTTTGTTTGATGGAGGAATATTGGATATATTTGCTTCTATATGAAATGGAGGAATGGTGGAATAGGTGAAAACTATAAGAGGACCACTACTAGACATGTGTTCATAAGTTTGATCTTGCTTGAGAAAAGTATCTTCATTAGATGATTCATTAGGATTTTCAATTTCAATTATGTCATCATCAATAAGATTTTGGATTTTATGTTTCAACTGATGGAATATGGATGAAGTGACTGAGAGGGGGGGGGTGAATCAGTCAACCATAAAACACTTCACAATTAATTCTTTCCAGATCCCTTAGGATATCTTAACAATGTTATCTGTTTTAGCACTCGGTAAATAGATTGCAGTAATTTTGAAGATGCAGAAAGTATTAGCAAAATTATCTTTTAGATATTCATCAGCACTGGTGTATGATTAAGATAGCAATTAAGAACACAAGAGACACAAGATTTAATGTGGAAACCCAATATGGGAAAAACCACCAATGTATCTAGATACTGATTTTCACTTTTCTGAAGTGATGCCCGGTTAGAAGCCAACCCGGTAAAAGGTTACAAAACACACTGTTAGGTGTGACCTTGTTAGAGGATTTAAAAACACCCTGCTAGGAGTGGCCTGGTAAGAGGTCTTGAAAACAATTCAATGGAATTGTCACCTTGTTAGAGGATTTACAATATGGTTGTTAAACCAACTCGGTTAAGAGATTTAGAATTCACTGTTACAATGATAAGAAGGTAACAATGAAAAATGACCTGTATAATAATGCAACTGTCTTGCTAATTACAGATCTCTGTTCTGCATATGTCTGATCCTTTCTAATTGAATAAATCTCTGCTGCACCTCAAGGATATCTGAACATCCTTCACAAATTCGCACACACCTTTCCTGTCTTTCTTCTGTAAATCTTCTGCTATATTTCTTGTTTATTTTTCACATTTGACCTTTTATTTATATGATTTTAAATTTGTCAAATCGACATTATTTAGTATAACAGTTGGCTGAATTAAGAAAACTCTATTTGCAAAAATCCTTCAAGGGCCGACAGTGCTCGGTGACCATAACTTTCTATAATCTTTCAGAGACCGAGGGAACTTGGTAAACACCGACAATCCTTTACCTTCGATAACTGACTGAACTCGATAAACACTAACTTTTCTTCGACAACCGACTGAACTCGGTAAACACTAACTTTTCTTCGACAACCGACTGAACTCGGTAAATACTAACTTTTCTTCGACAACCGACTGAACTCGGTAAATACTAAATTTCCTTTGGTAACCGAGTGAACTTGGTAGACACTGATTTTCTTTGATAACCGAGTGGACTCGGTAAGCACTAATCTTCCTATCTGGCAGACTGACTGAGCTCGGTAGGAACTGATTGCTGCGGACTATGACATTTTGTGACATCAAAGACAATACATAATTTGAGTAGCAATTTCCTTCAGACAATTGTTTCCAACAATCTCCCTCTTTGGCATTGATGGCAACACAATATGTCATAGCATAAGAAATTTGAAAGAGTTAGCTCGGTTCAGATTCAAATCTCCCTCTGTCAGCAAACTTCCTGTATCCTGAAAAATTCTTCCTTCTGACTATTGAAAATTTCTTGAAGTAATAGCAAGTAATAGAAAAGACATAGCAAACACTCCCTCTTTGACAACACATGCCAAAGACAATTCACATATTACCGGTGAAAATTAATGTACCTCAAGTACTGATTCATATGCAATGATTCCTTGAATATGCTACATCAACAGGTTGATTTTCAATCATGTTCTAGTTGATGCATCACTAAAACTGTATTTAGTGAGCCTCGGATAGGGGAATGACCCCTAACTTACCTCTTAGATACACAAATGCATCCTTAGGTAATGGTTTGGTAAAAATGTCTACAATCTGTTCTTTTGTATGAATATATTCTAATTTGATTTCCTTGTCCTGCACCAATTCTCTGACAAAGTGATATTTAATAGCAATGTGCTTGGTTTTGGAATGCATCACTGGATTCTTCGAAATGTTTATTGCACTGGTATTGTCACAAAATATAACAACTGGTTCTTTGATTTCAACCTTCATACCTTCTAATAGCTGTTTAAACCAAACAATATTTGAACAATTTACTGCAGCAGTAACATATTCTGCTTCAGCTGTGGATTGAGATGTGCAATTCTGCTTTTTACTAGTCCAGGATACCAGTCTTTTTCCAAGAAAAAATGCTCCACCACTTGTGCTTTTTCTGTCATCAATGTTTCCTGCCCAATCAGCATCAGTAAACACTTTCAAGTCTAGATTGCCTCCAAATTTATACCACAAACCATATTCTTCAGTTCCTCTTAAGTATCTTAAGATTCTTTTGATTGCCATCATGTGATTTTCCTTAGGTTTTGCTGAGAATCTAGCTACTATACCGACTGCTAAGGCAATATCAGGTCTTGTATGTACTACATACTGCAATTTTCCAATCATAGATCGGTATAGGGTCTGATCAACTTCTTTTGAATCATCATTTTTGGTAAGTTTCAGTCCAGTACACATGGGTGTACCAACTGGTTTTGAATCTTCCATACCAAACTTCTTAAGTATTTCCTTAATGTATTTTGATTGAGTAATGTATATACCATTCTTGCTTTGCTGAATTTGAAGACCAACAAAGAATTTTATTAAACCAAACATAGACATTTCAAATTCTTTGTTCATTTGCTCTGAAAATTCTTTGCACTGATCCTCATTCCCTGTAAATATAGTATCATCCACAAATATTTCTGCCAATACAATTTTGTCATCCGGTCCTTCTTTAATATACAGATTGCTGTTATCATTGGCTCTTTTGAAATTAATCTGAATCAAATAGTTATGGAGTCTTTCATACCATGCTCTAGGAGCTTGTTTCAAACCATACAATGCTTTGTGTAACCTACAGACCATGTCCTTTTTATCTGGATCAACAAAACCTTTAGGTTGTTCAATGTAGACTTCTTCATCAAGAATTCCATTGAGAAATGCAGATTTTATATCCATCTGATATACCTTAAATCCTTTGTGTGCTGCATAAGCAAGTAGAGTTCTTACACCTTCTAATCTTGCAACAGGAGCAAAATTTTCTCCATAATCTATACCTTCTTCTTGAGAATAACCTTTACATACCAGTCTAGCTTTGTTTCTAGATACTTGACCATCTTCATTTAGCTTATTCCTGAATACCCATTTTGTTCCAATTACATTCTTATCTTTAGGTCTAGGTACAAGAGTCCAAGTTTTGTTCTTTTGTATTTGTTCTAAATCTTCATTCATTGCTTCAATCCAACTTTCATTTTCCAATGCATCTTTGATATTTCTAGGTTCAAAATCAGTAAGCAGACATGTACCTTTTAGCTTGCTTCTTGTCATAGTACCATTTGATTTGTTTCCAATGATTTGATCCAGTGTATGATGTCTTCTGACATATTTGGCTAGTATAGGTTCCTTGCTTTTTGAATGATTCATGCTGTTGTCTTCTAGGATCTCTTCTTCAGGTTGCTCGGGCTCGGTAGATATTTGCTCGGTAACTTCAGGCTGAGACTCGGTCTGAATTTCTTCCTGTGACTCGGTTTGAACTTCTTCCTGTGACTTAGTTTGTGACTCGGTAACTGTGCTCGGCTCGGTAGATATAGTTTCCTTATTGATAGTTGTGCCTGCCAATGTTTCAGGTTCAATGTAAATGAATCTTCTGTAGTTCTCAGGTTCCCTTTTTCTTTCTTCTTCAGTCTTTTATGCAAACTCATCAAATTTTACATGTATACTTTCTATGACTTTGTGAGTAGATAAGTTCAAACATTTGTATGCCTTGCTTTTGCTAGAATATCCTAGGAATATTCCTTCATCACTTTTCACATCAAATTTATTTCTTCTGGATTCTTTTAAGATATAACACTTGCTACCAAATATTTTCATGTAACTTACATTGGGTTTATAGCCATACCATAATTCATAAGGAGTTTTGAATGTGTCTTTCTTCAATTGTACTCGGTTCAAGGTATGAACTGCAGTGCTGATAGCTTACTTCCAGTATTTTATAGCAATGTTCTTTTCTATCATTAGAGTCCTTGCACAATCCATAATAGATCTATTTCTTCTTTCTGCTATTCCATTCTGCTCAGGAGTTCTAGGAGCTGATACCTGTCTTTTGATTCCTCTTTCAATGCAAAAGTTGTTAAAATCATGGGAGATGAATTCACCACCTCTGTCTGATCTTAAGCATTTCAATCTTTTCCCTGTTTCCTTTTCCACTCTTGCTAAGTACCATTTGAAATTTTCAAATGCTTCTGATTTTTCTCTTGAATACATAACAGTCATCATTCTAGAATAATCATCAACGAAAAGAATAAAGAATTTATCTCCAGTATAGCTTTGTATTCCAATAGGTCCACATAAATTAGTATGCACAATTTCCAAAATTTCTTTAGACTGATAGTTCTTACTCTTCAAACTAATTTTACTCATTTTGCCAATCTGACAATTCTTACATAGACCAGTATCAGGTTTCTTCAAAGTAGGAATGCCTCTAACCTTCTTGAATTTGCTTATTTTTATCATGTTATCAAAATTCACATGACATAACCTTTTGTGCCATAGCCAACTTTCTTCTATTTGAGCAATAAAGCATGAATATTCACTGAGATCAAGATAAAATAAGTTACCTTTTGTTTGTTTGCCTGATCCAATGAGTTTTCCTTTTCCATCCAGCAGTCTTGCTTGACCATTCATGAATTCAACCTTGAAACCAGTGTTGATTAGCTGTGCTACACTTAGAAGATTATATTTTAGTCCTTCAACCCAATAAGCATTATCACATATGAGTTCTTTGGTTAATAAGATTCTTCCTTTTCCTTTTATACAACAAGGTTCATTGTTTCCAAATCTTACATTACCACTATCACAGTCTTCTAGATATTCAAATTTTGTCTTGTCACCAGTCATGTGGTGTGAACATCCACTATCTATTATCCATATATCATCTTTGCTTATATGAGAAATAAGTGCCATCTTATCTTCATCATCATCAGATTCATCTTTTATAGCAATAAAGACAATTTCTTCTTCACTATCATCAGAATCTTTAGCCATAAAACATGTTTTCTTACCTTTATCCTTGAATGATTTGAAATTCTTTTTGCCATAGTACTTGTGACTTCTCTTCTCTTCCTTGACTTGCTTGTTTGGGCACCTGGCTGCAATATGTCCAATTTCTTCACATGAAAAATAGATTAAAGGAGTTTTACCTTTATATTTACCTTTCCCTCTAGAGTACTTCTTTGCAAGTAATGCTTCTACAATTTCAAGATCACTATCAGAACTTTCTTCTGATACTTCTTCACTTTCTGACTGAACTTCTTTAATTTTCTTGTTCTTCTTTAGTGAAACCTTGGCCTCAAATGCTGATTCAATATTTTTGGAACTAGGAACATAGTTGTCATAGTTGTCTAATTCAAAAGCTGTCAATCTTCCAACTAAAGCATCCAAAGTTATATTGTGGTTTGTTTCACATCTTCTTTCTTGAATAGCTGATACTCTTATTGCATAGATAGGGAGTAATGTTCTGAGTACCTTACTTATAACAGTTTCATCTAAGATTGTTCCTCTAGAAGCTCTAATTGTACTTACACTTGCTTTGATTCTTTCAACGTATTTTGCAATGTTTCCATCTTCCTTCATATTCATCTTGTCAAACTGTCCTCTTAGGCTTTCTGCTTTGGCTCTTTTCACATTTGCATCACCACCATATATTTTCTTTAGTGCCATCCACATTTCATTTGCAGTAGTGCAGTCTTTAATATCATCAAATTCTTCATAGCTGAGAGTAGATGCAATGTCTATCATCATGGTGTTGTGAGTCTTTTTATCTGCAATGTCTTCAACAGTTAATGCGCCATTAGGAATTGTGTATTCTTCATCAATGTATTTGCATCCTAAATCACCAATGGAAGCCAGATGAAGTCGCATGAGACCTTGCCATGCTGAAAAGTTATCTCTGTTGAGCTTTGGAATTTCCCTCTTGTAAGACATCCTGATCTTTAGCTTAGGTCCTTGAAACCCTTCCTGCAAGCACCAAAAGCTCTGATACCAATTGATGGAATATGGATGAAGTGACTGAGAGGGGGGGGGTGAATTAGTCAACCATAAAACACTTCATAATTAATTCTTTCCAGATCCCTTAGGATATCTTAACAATGTTATCTGTTTTAGCACTCGGTAAATAGATTGCAGTAATTTTGAAGATGCAGAAAGTATTAGCAAAATTATCTTTTAGATATTCATCAGCACTGGTGTATGATTAAGATAGCAATTAAGAACACAAGAGACACAAGATTTAATGTGGAAACCCAATATGGGAAAAACCACCAATGTATCTAGATACTGATTTTCACTTTTCTGAAGTGATGCCCAGTTAGAAGCCAACCCGGTAAAAGGTTACAAAACACACTGTTAGGTGTGACCTTGTTAGAGGATTTAAAAACACCCTGCTAGGAGTGGCCTGGTAAGAGGTCTTGAAAACAATTCAATGGAATTGTCACCTTGTTAGAGGATTTACAATATGGTTGTTAATTCAACTCGGTTAAGAGATTTAGAATTCACTGTTACAATGATAAGAAGGTAACAATGAAAAATGACCTATATAATAATGCAACTGTCTTGCTGATTACAGATCTCTGTTCTGCATATGTCTGATCCTTTCTGATCAAATAAATCTCTGCTGCACCTCAAGGATATCTGAACATCCTTCACAAATTCGCATACACCTTTCGTGTCTTTCTTCTGTAAATCTTCTGCTATATTTCTTGTTTATTTTTCACATTTGACCTTTTATTTATATGATTTTAGATTTGTCAAATCGACATTATTTAGTATAACAGTCGGCTGAATTAAGCAAACTCTATTTGCAAAAATCCTTCAAGGGCCGACAGTGCTCGGTGACCATAACTTTCTATAATCTTTCGGAGACCGAGGGAACTCGGTAAACACCGACAATCCTTTACCTTCGATAACCGACTGAACTCGGTAAACACTAACTTTTCTTCGACAACCGACTGAACTCGGTAAACACTAACTTTTCTTCGACAACTGACTGAACTCGATAAATACTAACTTTTCTTTGACAACCGACTGAACTCAGTAAATACTAAATTTCCTTTGGTAACCGAGTGAACTCGGTAGACACTGATTTTCTTTGATAACCGAGTGGACTCGGTAAGCACTAATCTTCCTGTCTGGCAGACCGACTGAGCTCGGTAGGAACTGATTGCTGCAGACTATGACATTGTGTGACATCAAAGACAATACATAATTTGAGTAGCAATTTCCTTCAGACAATTGTTTCCAACATCAACTCCATGCAATCTGAAGTTTCATGCTCATTATGTCTATGATATGCACAATAGTTACTCAAAAAGATAAAACCACATGAAGTGATTTAAGGCAACATGATCAGATCATTTTCAAGGAGTTTTTCCAAAGCTGATTCGTATGAAATTCCCAAAGGAGTAAATGATCTATCCCAAGGATCTTTGGATGTATTTTTGTTTCTCAAAGAGTTGTCATATGATGAATATTGTTGAGATGGAACTAATTCCTCTTGATTTCCTTGATCAAAGATGAGATTCTCTTGATATTTTGAAATAGGTTCTTCATCAAATATTGGTTTATCATTAGGATATTTTTTTATCAAATTAGGGTTTTCATGATATTATTTTTTATCAAATTTTGAATTATCAAAGATATGGCATTCATGATGTTTTTCTTGATCATAGAGGTAAGGAAACAATGTTCTTAATGAGAATTGGTTGGATAATGTTTCCATTTCTTTTTCAATTTCTTGAATTCTTGTGAATAGAATATTCTTTTGAATCTTTATTATTAATTAATTTTTGGATATTAATGGATGTTTTCTTTTTGTAATCAAAGACCTTCAAGCACAACACAATAATTTTATCAATTATGACAAGAAATTCTTCCAAGCAATCTACCTAAGGTCAAATTTGGCTTTTAAATGGCTCTAATGAGGTAGGCTTGCTAATTTATCAAGGTATTTAATCAAGATTCCGTTCAAGATGGATATTAAACTTTCATCCTCCAAGTATATTAAGAGGCTTCCCACCACCTGTATGTCAGAGTTTTGCGCAATCTCGAAGGACTACTCGAGGAAGTTAAAAAATTTAACACCCTTTTGTCACACAGCCCATTAAGGATGCATGCATTTCATTTTATAGTGGGTTGGATGATTGCGGCAAAGGAAATTGTATCCCACTTTGGGTTGTCCCTCTCATTGGCCTCGTTAAGGAAAATCTCGAGAGGCGAGCCCACTATAGATCTAGCATGTTCATTTTGAAAGCAATAAAGTGGAACAAAGAGATAGGTTTTGGGAGTTTGATTCACCAAAAGGTGAAGAGAATATCCCTATCTATTTCTCAATCCCCAAACAATTTTAACAAGGTTCAATTAGCAAACCCACTAACTAGAGAGAATCGATTATTTCTACTCTTTTCTGCAAACAAGGGGTTGTTTAAATTTAGTGCTTGATTTACCTAGCCTTTCTTTTAATCAAGGAGTTCAACACTTTTGGCATTTTGATCCAATTAGAAAGTGAAGAGCATAGGCCTAATGTCAAAATTCCTCAAACAATAATAGGTTGTTTTAATTACTAGATTTTGAAAATAACAAAGCCACAATTTAAGTAAAAAAATGACTAAGTTTAGGCTTACCTTCAAACAAAGCTAGCAAAGGCTAGGGGTATTTTTTATTGATTTTTCATTTTTAATGCTCACCTAGTGGTGATCGTTCCTTTCAAATGTGCTTTTCATGTAATAAGTTAGTCAACACAACCAGAAAAAATGAAGAAAACAAGATAAAATTGAATCTAAAGCCTTATTTGTCAAATTTAAGAAAAACTTGATTAAGGTGAATAAATCCAATTCAATGAAATAGATTTTTCCTTATATGCTTCTACAACTTTTAGATAATGTTCATGTACCTTGCTTTCTTGTTGAGAATCCTCAAGAACCAGCTTAATGTGAGCAATATTCTCCTCTTTGATCTTCTTTGTTAAAGCTTTGCCTTCTTGATTGAAACTTCTCTCTGGTTTTTTTTACTCTTTTATGATCAGTCATCCTACATACAGAGAGAAAACATTTTTCGACAGTTAGATTCTATTAATTTTCAATTTAATCGAAAGCATTATTAAAATGATTGAAAGTGCTATTTAAATGCTTGAAATTTCTATTTAAATGCTTGAAAGCACTATTAAAATGATTGAAAGCACTATTTAAAATTATTGAAATCTTAAAATTATTGAAAGCACTATTTAAATGCTTAAAGGTGCTATGGATCGGATTAAAAGAGTTGCAGAAATATTTAAAAGCGCTAAAATAGAGATCAAAAGCATTGTTAAACTTAGTAAAGGCGACAAGAAAACTATATAAGTGCTGGAGAATTATTCAAACGCCCTGGCTAGTCAGGGCAAAAGTGTTGAAAGAAATTTAGACTGAAGCTAGAAGAAATCAAAAGCCCTGAAACTTCTTGTAAAGGCACAAAACTTTGTTGTCAATGCGTTGTTACAGAGCTTAGAAGCCCTAGAGAACCTGGTAAAAGCACTGCAGAAAGTGTTAAACGCGTTGTTTTACCTAAAAAATAGGGAGTTAAACATACAAAAATTTAAAAATATAAAATTTTCTAGATTTTTAGAAAAGTGAAGCCTAATGCCCCATGGTGGGTGTCATTTTGTGTACTAGAATTTGTACCTTCATAGGGTTAATTAGTATTGCAAATAATTGAATAAAATAACCAAATTACTACAAAGTAAAAGCTATGTTAACAAATAAAGAGCAATTAAGCACTCTATGGATCTCTATTTAGGGATGTTAATGATGAAGCTCTCAACAAGCCTCCATTAATGACAGTCCTAGAATGAGAATAGATGATAAAACAAGCTAAATAGTTCAATTCCAAATTGAAATGCTAATTAACTTCTATATTTTCCTTTCTAGCTCAAAATCTCAAGAGGTTAGATGAAATTCTCAGATTTGTGGATGATTTATGAGTGAATTATGTCTTGCTTTTATAGATTTTGGCAAGGGTAGGGGGTTTAGTTGAGTTGATCATGATTGAGTTGGGGTTAAGTCCTTGGTTCCACCCTTTGGAGACAATTTAAATGGATTGTCCTAAAAGCTTGGGACAAGAAGACAAGATGGGTGGACAAGATTCATCCTCCAATTAAGTGATTGAGATTCATTTTAGGCTTGATCCATGTGAGCTTGGTTCTCAATTCCTATTGGTTGAGGCCTTTTCCTCCCATGTGGTGTTGAGAGAAAATAGGAATTAATCAATTGATTTTATTTAATTTTTTTAGCCATGTGTATCCCTTGAATGGGTTGATTTGATTCAAATTGAACTGCATAATTAATTAGATTAATTACACAATTTATTGATTTATCATGATTTATTCGATTTAAATTGATTTTATAGCTTTTGATTTTCAGTTGATTTCGGATTAATGTTCAATTGCAATTTGCTTTTGATTTGATCTTGATTTGATTTAATTGCATTTAATTGTGTTGATCTTTGCCTTGATTACTCCTTATTTTTGCCTTGATTACTCACATGAATGATCCTATCCACTTTCAGGTGATTACAGCAGCAATATGGCCAACTTTGTTACATGAAAAACAAATTATAGGAAGTTTACCTTTGAAATTTTATTTTCCTCTAGGTAGTCTTCTAGCCATTAGTGCCTGAAGCTCATCAAGGTCATCATCAAAGGTGTCACTACCACTATTCACACACCTTTCTTTTCCTTTCTTAGACTTATTGTTAAGGTTTTAGGATCATTGAAAATGTAATTGCACTATCTCATGGTATGTGTTTTCCAAATGCAACAATCTCTTGCATTTATATTGAGAATGAACCAAGAAGAGACATGTCCCATTCATTATTTTTTAATTAATATAATGATAATTATGATTATATATATATATATATATATATATATATATATATATATAATATCTCTTGAGTACTATATTAATTTATCTAATATTTACATAATAATAATGATTTTGTCAATTTACTATTTAATTATTATGAGAATAATTATAATCTAACTTTATATATACATATATATAAATGTATATAGTAATATCAATTATTATATACATTGATATATATGAATATATATAATAAATAATTTCTCAAAATAATTATATAGTCAATATTATTTATCTGACCGATGCTACAAATATCAACACTCCCTCTTAGCTAGGGAGGATAAATAGGTCAATCCAAGAGAGAAACACAAGGTTAATTGTGAAGGTTTATTTTAGATATCACCTCAATATGATATCAGAGATATGGTCTGATCAAGAATATCAAGTCTCGTGATATTCACCATAACTCATAAAAAATACAATCTTGTGATAATGGGAGTATTTGTCATAGAATATCAAGTCACATGATATTCTCCAAATACTCAGAGTAATGGCCTACCAACATCAAGTCACATGATGTCCACCAAATACTCAAAAGTTTACAAAGATATCATCTCATGATATCGGGAGCATTGGCCTACAGAATATCAAGTCACATGATATTCACCAAGTGCTCAAAGTAATGGCCTACCAACATCAAGTCACATGATGTCCACCAAGTACTCAACAAAATTATAAAGATATCATCTCATGATATCAGGAGCATTGGCCTACAGAATATCAAGTCACATGATATTCACCAAGTGCTCAGAGTAATGGCCTACCGACATCAAGTCACATGATGTCCACCAAGTACTCAGAGTAATGGCCTATCAACATCAAGTCACATGATGTCCACCAAGTACTCAACATATATTCATAGGTAATGTGCACTTACCATAAGAACATTTACATCATCTATTATGATTTGTTTCATCCATCACAAGATGTCTATCACAATAGAAGATCAAGTTATTGTAAGATCGTCACCTTCCAATAACTTTTACAAATACAAATGATAATCATTTGGAAGTCATCACTTTCTCATGATTTACATAGGGGGCAGGCCCATTAAAAACATTCATGATGCATTAGTATAATAATCAATTAGATCAATTTTACCTTAGAAGTGTTTCACCTTCAATAGTGAACTCCCTCTCAATCAAGATTTTCATACGTTGAATGAACCATCTTCTCCCTCTGAAGCTCAAGTTCTTGTATCAACCTCTTGTCTTCTTTTGAAATGTTAGACTCCCTCTGCATCTAGTCTCAATCATCAATTCATTTGCAAGCATTAAGTTTTTTCTCCCTTGAATGCAATTTTCTTGTGCTTCCATCATAAAGGTATGTTACAGAGATTACAAATAACTCACTAAACTATCTCCACCAGAAATACCAATGATAGAAGCATACAATAATTTACAAACCAATAGCATGAACTACAAACTTAAAAAATATGTGCATTAATAAAACAAGGAATACTTATCTTTTATAAATTTCAAGTATTTCATTCTTCAATCTTATTAGATCTCCCTTCAAGTGGTTAGGCTTTTAAAGAGGAACCTCGCTCTTTTTCAGATTTATTTATTTTAATTATAGACTCGTACAAAGTTGGTCATAAATTTTGAACCTGGAATTTTCTCTTCAATCGCTCCAGTGAGATTCTTGTAAATTGTTTTATCACCAACATATCCGAAATTTAGCAAAATCCAACAGTGCATTTGGGAGATATGGTCTTCGTACTGAGATTGTATTTTTTGAGATAGTCACACATTCACTATCAACAAACTACTCTCTTACATTTGCAACTTGGCTCTGATACCATGTTAAGGTTTTACGATCATTGAAAATGTAATAGCACTATCTCATTGTATGTGTTTTCCAAATGCAACAATCTCTTGCATTTATATTGAGAATGAACCAAGAAGAGACATGTCCCATTCATTATTGTTTAATTAATATATATATATATATATATATATATATATATATATATATATATATATATATATCTTGAGTACTATATTAATTTATCTAATATTACTTAATAATAATAATAATTTTTTCAATTTACTATTTAATTATCATGCGAATAATTATAATCTAACTTTATATATACATATATATAAATGTATATAGTAATATCAATTATTATATACATTGATATATATGAATATATATAATAAATAATTTCTCAAAATAATTATATAGTCAATATTATTTATCTAACTGATGCTACAAATATCAACACTTATGAAGAACCAATTGAGATTTGAATGCAGACTCAATAGTAGGAGAGGTGAAATTATCAAAATTTTATAATTCAAAAGCAGTAACTCTACCAACCAGACCTTCCAAAGTTAAGTTGTTACCAAGAGTACATCTTAGTTCTTGTATAGTAGACACTCTAATAACATAAATAGGAAGTAGGGTTCTCAATACATTTCTAATAACAATTTCATCATTAATCTCCCCATTGGCTCCTCTAATAGCATTCACAACCTCTTTTTAACTCAACCACAATATTGTGCAATAGTCTCACCTTCTAACATTCTCATTTCATCAAACTTTCCTCTCAAGCTTTCAGATTTAACTCTTAGTACATTTGTGTCTCCACCATAGATAGTTGTCAGTGTGCCCCACATTTTCTTTGCAGTGGTACAATCCTTTATGTCTTCAAATTCAGGATAACTTAGGGCTGATGCAATCTTTAGCATTGTCTGATTATGTTCTTTCTTTTCCTTCATTTGCTGGGTTGTCAAAGGTGTAGGTGTTGCTATGTATTCATTTTACAAAAATTATCTTTATGCATCTCCAATTCCAGCTAGGTGTAGCTTCATCAAACTTTTCCATGTAGGGAAGTTCTCCTTGTTCAGTCTTGGTACCTCCTTTTTGTACATCTTGATCTTTAGCTCTAAGTACCTTCAAAAATTTCCTTACAAGAACCACAAGTTCTAATACCAATTGTTAGAATGATTTTAGAATAATTGAGAGGGGGGGTGAATCATTTATCCTGAGGTCCAGATGTACCAACTCAAATTTTAAACACTTCAAACAACTTAGATTTAAACAACAGTCCACTCGGTCTCTATAGCATATAACCAGTAACACAAACTTGCAGTTCACTGTCCAAAAGCAATCAACTTGAAAAATATGAAACACTTAATAGTAAAACACATCAAATAACATTCACACAAGTAAGACACTAGGATTTAACATGGAAACCCAATTTGGGAAAAACCACCAGTAACATGCTACCAATTTTCACTCTTCTGAAGTGAGCTCTATGAGGAGCCAACCCTGTTAAAGGTTACAATACACACTATTAGGTGTGACCCTGTTAAAGAATTTAATCACGCTATTAGGAGTGGCCTTTTTAGAGCACTTAATAACATTTCATTAGAATGTCACCTTGATTAAAGGATTTACAAATGACTATTAGGTCAACCTTGATTAAAGGATTTCAACTGATACAATGGTTAGAAAGTAACAACAGGTTCGATCTGATAAATACAATTCACTTTACAAATACAGATCCAATGTAGCTCATATGTTGATCCTCTGACTAGACTTCATTATCATCTCCATCTCTGATCTGCTTGGAAACCCTTGAAGCAATCACCTCTTCACAACTCTTTACAACTCTTCTCAACGTTCTACTCAAGTTATCTAATCAACTGAATCAACTACTTGCATAACCCCCAATTAGGTTATCCGTATACCTCCTTAACTAGGTAGCTTAATATTTTTCCACTTAAAGATCATTGTAGATCTTAGGTTTTTGTCAGATTCATTGAATCCTTCCAACATTTTGTTCTCCTTTTATCCTTCTAGTTACTTATCAAAAATTCTCCCTGAATCCATGCATAGAAAAGTGCAAACATGGTTTATCATGCATTGCTCCAGGTAATTCATCCTTATCTTCAACATGCTTTACATATTTCAAGAATTCAACTTTATCAGTTGGGAATCTCAATCCCTTCACAAACTGTAAAATGCTGACACTCGGTCATCACTATATTCTTCTTCTTGGTCTTCACTAGATAACTCGATCACTGCTTAACTTTTCTTCTCAGCACTCACTCTCTTCTCTTAGTCCAAATTTTGATACTTGTTTATTGCTAATGCTCGGTCAACACTAATTTTCTCGGCTTATACTAGCACTCGATCAACACTAGCATCACTCATCTTATACTTTAAGTTCCTTAAACTTCTTCTCTTTTACTTGTTCAAGCCTATGTTTTCAGTCTTTCTTTCCTCATCTCTTCTATGCTTCAATTCAACTATCTTTTTCACTTAGTATTATAGATAAACAACACATAATTATCTTTCCAATGTGCCAACTAATCAAGTGCCCATTGTATTTTCTCATAACTAAAACTTTTTACTAGGTCTTCTTGTTATCTCCTATTTTCAAATCATCTTCATCAATCAAATGATATGGAACTCTACTAGATACAAAATATCTCACCAATTAAGGTTTGACATCAATGACAATATATCGATTATTTCAATTGTGGCTTCCAACAAACACAAGCAGAGACCACAATAGAAAATTCTACCATAGATACAAGGTCACAAGACCCAGCACCATAGATTTTTGAAACTACAACAGTGCAATATAAGGAAGAAGAGAAATCCACCAAGCAACCCAAGCCAAATCCAGAGCATAAGGCTCAATTTTCAATTGCACAATTTCCTACACATAGCATGCAAGACAAAAAGTAGAAGAGGAAACGTGGAAGTAAGGGTCTGGCCACACTTGATGAGGTAATTGAAATTCATGTCTGTGACCCAAGGACACTTGACCTCGAAGCTCTAAGAAACTATGGAGAGCTATGCACCCAGAAAGTAGCTCAAGAGAAGTTAAAGCAAGAACATAATAATACCAAGGTGCTAGAGGATGTCAAGGAGATCTTAATGCAAATTGCACCCGATGTCAATGTAGATGAAACTGCACCCATCATTGACCAACTTGCACTGCTCACCAAGACAATCAATGGACCTACTACTAATGCTGAGAAAATGATCTGAGAAAGAGCAGAAAAGAAGATTCAGTATAAATTAACTGAGAAAATCAGCCAAGCAATGGAAGTTAATAAGGTAAAAATTTCTGAATTAGTAATCGAATTAGAAAGCATAATACAAAAGGTTATTACAATTTTGCATAATCTTGCACTGTAGACTCTTTCACTACCAAGCTTAGTGAAAAGTTAAATAAACTTGATGAAGATCTAAAGAATAGTGCAAATAGTCTAACAACCAAGCCAAATTCATTTCATGTGCATTATACAAAAGTCACACACATTCAATGATTGAGACTTGAGTTAAGGAAGGAAGGGGATGAAATCAAAGAACAGGTAACCGAGCTACAGGACGAGTTACTACCACACTTAAAGGTGATGTAGAAACACATGAACAAGGAAAAAGAATTAGTTGCCACCCCTGAGATATCAGTAATAGAAAACATTTTTTACATGCATGCACAAGTAGGCTTAGAGAAGATTGCTCTACAAAATCTCAAAGAGGAATGGGAAATCCTCATCGCCACACTCAAGAAAACCCATCAAAATATATTTGACAAGTTGTAAGCACATTTTTGGTATTACTTTCAAAAAAGGGGGAAATATATATCTATATATTTATTGTATGTACTTTACACCGAGAGCATGTTCAAAGGGGGAGTTCACATAGTTCACACATTTTTGGTTTGCAAATTTTCAAGTCCAAATTTTTGTACTCATCATACACATATATGTTTTTTATACTAATTCCAAAGGGGGAGAATGTTACTCCTAAGTGCATTAAGAGTTGTCATTAGTATCATTCATTCATACATTCGGTAAACATAGAAAATAATTCAATCGGTCATAACTACAAGCATAGTCACCAAGCATAGGGATTAGCAAGTACAGTAGTCACTGAGAACATGAGATTATTGAGCATCAGTATAATACTGAGGTAGAGACACAACATTTACTGAGTAATCCAAAGTTGACATAAAATTTTGGAATGACACATAAATCAAGGTGAACAATTTTTACCGAGCTAGAAAATAGTTTACTGAGATCGAGGTTAATATTAAATACAGATGTAATCATTTAATGATTGATGATCTCTATGAAATGATGATCTAGGTTATTCATTTGGACCATTTTTTATTAAGTAAAATAGGTTTTACAGGGTGCCTAAAACCCACAACAAAGTATTTTAAAAAGAACTAAACGAGATCAGTTCAGAGCTAAAGTTTTGTAAACCAAGGGATAGGCCACAGAAAGGACATGCAAGAAAAAACCTCAAAAAATGAAAAACAAAATAGAGAAAAAAAGACAAGCACCGAAAATCAAGTTATGTCAGGCTCCTAAGCATGATAGCAGCATTGCATTCCAAAGCCTCCATCAACTCTACTGCCTTTTTAACATTCTAAATGTCTTGGGGTCCATGGGAGCCTTCATTCTCCCTATTTTTCTTTGTCCTGGCTCAAGTTATTTTACCTGGTCCCTCGCTAGGCTTATTCATTTGGACCATTGATCTTAGGTTTTCTAGATATTGTCACAACCCTAATTAGCTCAAATCATTTTGATATAAGAATTGTAAAGATGCCAATTTTATCATGAGAAAACATACATATGAAGTAGCCGCCAATGTGAGACATCTGAAGATTTGAAAAGGTTATGTTGAAAGGATTTGACAGAGTATTAAGTTTATCAAAAATAGTTCAAAGGCTACCAAGAAGTACAGAAGGATACATTCATCACAACAAGGTGATTTCTTAATTGTACTTAAAGGATCTGATATTCAGCAAAGTTAGTTTCTATCTAAAGATCAATTTCACTGTTACTCTCTAGCAATTGTGACACATAAAATCTCCTAAGAGAGTAGACTTAACAGTCTTATGTAAAATCTCTTAACTGAGTACACACTTGAAGAGTGTTGCTAAAATCCTCTAACCAGTTAGATCTAGTTGATCTTTTATGTTACTCCTAACAAGGTAAGATTATCAGAAGTGATCAATCTTTTTAGCCTTAACCAGCAACTTTATTTACTGCACTAGTGAAGCTTTGTGGGTTCCATCCCCACCATAGTTTTTACCTTCTAACAAGGGTTTCTGTGATACCAAAATACAAGTGTTATGTGTATGAAGTTTCATGTATGCATATTTGATTAGTTTACAAGTATTTACATTTCAATTATGATATTGAATGTATGATGAATGCAAATGCTAAAGTCGGTTAATGAATTACATTTCTACAAGGATTTAGTTGAAATTTTTTTAGGGTTACTGATTCAACCATCCCCTCTCGGTAACTCACCTTTCCATAATCCCAATAGAATAAGGAGGTACATAGATAGAGAGGGAGAGGGATAAAGAGATAGTTGAACAAACAAACAAAAAGTAGATTAGATATATATAGAGGAAGAGATGGAGAGAGTGAGATTGAATAAGGGAGAGACAAAGATATGGAGGAAGAGAAAGAGAGAGAGAAATATATGGGAAGAGAATAAGAAAATGAGGTTAATGTAGAGAGATGGGTAGGAGTATAGGGATGACGAGGTGAAGATATGGGAGATGGAGATGAAGTAAGGGAAATTTAGAGAAATAGGTAGAGGGGCATAGGAGAGTGTATATACATAAACATAAATCAAATTAAATCCTAATTATATAACTACACAAAATTGACCCTTAACTCTTACTAAGATTGATAGTAAAACTTAAGGCATATGAAATGGTAACCCTAAATATATTTTAACTTTATTGCTAAACCTAAATTAACATTAAACCAAACTAAACCTCATCTTAAATAATATTAAAATTTAACACTAAACCAAATTGAATGCTAATTATAAACCTCATTAAAACTTAACCCCAAACCATAATAATAAATTAAACTAAACCCCAAACTTAACAATAAACCAAATTTAATCTTAACCTACATGAAATATAACCATAACCCTAACACTGAACTAAATTAAACCCTAACCCAAAACTACACCCAATTAAACTCTAACCTTAAGCCTAATTGAACATTATATACCAAATTAAATCCTGATCATAAACTCATATGCCATAACACTATTACTAAACCAAAAGTGAACCCTAATTACATCTATTTAAGCACTAACACATACTTGAAAACTCTAACTAAGAACCTAACCCTGAAATCAAACCAAATTAAACCCTAATCATAAACTTTATAATACCTAACCCTCAACCAAATTGAATTCATCCTTTAAACCAAATTGAACCCTCATACTAACTTCAATCCAAATTGAGCCCTACCACTAAACTAAATTGAACTCTTTTCTTAAAAATATTTAAACATATAACTGAATTGAACTAACCAAAATTCAATTAAACCCAAATGTTAGACCAAGTTAAACGCTAACTACAACACTAAACCAAATTGAACCATTACCCTAAAACTAATTGAACATTAAACCTGTTCATAAACCAAGTTATATCATAATAGTAACACTAATATTAACTGAATGTTATTCCCAAACAAAATTAAACCCAATCCCTAACACTAAACTAAATTGAATTGTAACCTTAAACCTAATTGACCATTAAACCAAACTAAAAAACCTACATAGTGAATATTGAATCCATATGTTAAACCAAATTGAATCATCACCCTAAACTAAATTGAACCCTAGTCCTATACCCAATTAATCATTGAACCAAACTAGACCATTCAACTAAACTATATTTCACACAACTCCTAAACCAATTTGAACCATAACTATAACACTAAACCAAATTGAACCATAACTATAAAGCTAATTGAAGAGACATGAAGGGGATGAGATAGACATTGAGTTAAAGATAGAGAGGGATATATATATATATATATATATATATATATATATATATATATATATATATATATATATATATATATATATATATATATATATATATATATATATATGGGTATGTGTAGATCATGGTATGCCAAACTAGGCCCTTAAGTGGCAATGAAAATAAGGAAAATCAGGTTTAGGCAAGTTGACATAAAAATTTGAACAAGTTATAAATACTATATCAAAAATATGTAAGAAGAGAATCTATAGACAATTTAATTTAGTTTCTAAAATACTAGGCCTTTTTTGAAAAATAATTATTCTATATGTTGAAATTTTCAAACTTCAATGTAGTAGTACAAAAATTTCAGGAAAAAAATAAGAAGTAGGTGTATGTCTAACCACCTTAAACACAATCAATTGATATTTTTTTACAAGATTCTATATATAAGTCTAGTATACTCATGTCCGGATGTGACACATATTTTTTGGTAATTTTTTTCCAAGTAAATAATTAATTATGATTTTTCTTCTACAACTTTTCTAGAATACAAAAACTCTCATGTCTGACCATGTTAACTTAGTCTAAACTTTATCAAATTGAATTGTTTTTTAATTTTTATTGTAGTAGGAAAAGCATAGAATGTGACACATGTTTTGTATTTCAAAAATGTTTTACAGTTTGAAAGTTATAACTATTTTTCAATAAGTCTATCAATCAAGACTAGAAAGATAACAAGTACGTGTATGTCTGACCACATTAAACAAAATCAAATGATAATATTTTTTTATAAGATTCTAGATAAAAGTAGTAGAATCAAGTTCGGATGTGATGTATATTTTTTTGTATTTTTTTCCCATGTAGATAATTAATTGTGATTTTTCTGCTATAAATTTTCCTGAATATAAAAACTCTCATGTCTGACCACCTTACCTTAGTCTAAACTTCATCAAATTGAAAGAATTGTTTATTATTATTGTATTAGGTGAAGCATAGAATATCATGTATATTTTAGATTTCAAAAATGTTATATTATTTAAAAGTTATAGTTGTTTTTCAAAGAGTCTATTAATCAGAACTTCTTTTTCACATTGCCACTTTTTGGCATACCATGATCCTGCACATACCCATATACAGAGAGAGAGAGAGAGAGAGAGAGAGAGAGAGAGAGAGAGAGATTTTCAAACATAATATTAAATATAATTAAACCCTGACCTTAATCCATAAGGTTAAATAAATAACAACCTTAACTAGATATAAAGTTCAGCCCTGACCCTACTGAAAATTTAACCCACACGTTAAGGGTATGTGCAAGATCATGAGGGGCCATAAAGTGGCGATGTGAAAAATATTCACTTTTCACTCGTCCAAAAGTGCATGAAAGCGCTTGTTGACTTTTTAGTAAGCCTGGGTGTTAGTACACCTGGGCAAACCTACCACCAAAGCACAGACCTTATCAGGTACCCGATAATTGTGGCATAAATCCGAAACCTGCGAGCCCTTTTCTTCATTTCCTTGCGCGATTTTCTTCAAGTTTCTTTTCGCGATTTTCATATACCCGATATATTTTTGGGTACCTGATATTGGAAACAACAAATTTGACTCTGAGCATATTCGGTAAGTAGTTATTTGTATAATTTTTATTAATTTATTTTATTTTCATCCTAAATGTAGCATTTATTTTTTAAATAGGGTTTTGTATTTATATTTGTAATAATATATGAAATTTAGATTTGTTTTTTATTTAATCAGGCATGGCTGACAACAATGAAGAAAATAACCCTCCCGCACCAAATAATGATCCCGAAAACAATCCCCCATATCTAAACCCTAAATCTTTACAAGATTTGATACAAGAAAATTTGAACACAATACGAGGTTTCCAAAACACGTATCAAAATATACCTACATTAGGTCCCATGCTTGCCACACTAAATACAATTGTTGGAAACATTGAAACACTCACGCAGCAACATAATGCTGCCCTTCATTGGCGTGATGATATGCACGCCCAATTTGATGACGGGCTTGACCATGATGGGATTGCGGCCCTTAATATAACTAAGGAAGATATAGCCACCCTTTTTGTCGATCCTAAAACCGAAATACCAGTTGACCCCAAAAATCCCAAATTATCAATAAAATGGTGCACAAATGAAGCAATGCGCACAAACTTTTGGGATCGTTGGTGGATGGTTTTTGATAAACCACCCCATAGAAATTTGTAGGTACCATTTTATTTCATTAAAAAATTATATGCTGAGTTTGTGCTTGGTCACCATGTTGATTATTGGAGTATGAGGCCCAACATGAGCATAGGTAGAGGAGCTCCTCAGACTAGGCCATCTTCCCAGCACCGAAAGGCCACTACCTTTGTCTCCCCCACTGATGTCGCACCCCCTCCTCTAGTGCAGCATCTCGATATCATTACAGAGGCTACCTCACAGACTATTAGGGCCATTCATTTACTGAGTGATCAGTTGATCACACAGACCAGGTCAGTGTTGCCTCCTATGGATGTTGTTGGTGCATCAACATCTCGTTGGAGTTCACATGTATGTGAGCCCCATATGTGCATTATGTGCAGGCATATGTGCCTCGGACCGCTTACTAATTCTGATACATATCAGTTTCATGATATTGATGAGGAGGATATAGGAGACGTAGCTGCAAAGGCTGAAACACCTCATGGAGCATCTACATCTCATGAGAGTGCTCAGGAGGTGCATGCAGAGCCATTGATTCTTGTTGATACGGTAAGAATAAACATTATAAATAAATTTGTCACATGACTTATTTAATTTAAAAATAATTTATTTATTTAGATTAGTTTTAATGATTGCATGCACTTACGTATATATATTTTTTCCATTTATGTTTAGACGATGACACAGGAGGAGGTGAGACAAGTGGATGAGTCCAAACTTTCGGCCATTTCATTTGGCCTTAATGACTATACAGTATATTATAAATTATGTACCCATTAGTTTCTTTTATATCATTTGGTCTACATGCTTAAATCTCTATCAATTAGAGTAATAAAATTCATACATTTACTAATATATATTGTCATCTTATTGTGTTCTTGTAGGCTATAGCTGATGTCAATGGGAGGCATGAGGGGGTTCCTTCATCAGGTCTTGACAAAGGAAAGGTAGTTAATTGTTTAAGATTAATTATGCATGCATATGTATGCCACTTGTGTGTAGTAATAAATATTTTACTTGCACTTTATTGTATAGGGTGTGGCTATTGATGATGTCCCGACACCGGTTCGGCAGCGTAGGGTTACAGGCATCTCGATTCAAAGTGATAGCCCGATTGTACATAGACTTTTACATATTTTTATTTGTATTTTGTAACCAGGGTTGCTATGATGAAGTACATTGATATATAATTGACAATCTTTTTACTCTCATAGGTTACTCCGACTGTGAGGGAGGGCCCACGAGAATCTTTTGTTTCTTTGTTGACCCAGCCCACTATTCCAGAGGAGGGATCACCATATGTAAGTTTTAATTTTAGTTCAATCAATTTGTAATTTTATTATGCTATCATCCTATTTTGTAGATTTATTACTCTATGTTGCACCACTCTACTAATCTCATTATTGCAAATATATATTTATAGGTCAGAGTTGGTATTGCTCGCATGGTCCCTTCGCTACCCAGGACTTATGCTAGGACACCTGATCGTGGTAGGCGATCGAGAGACCAGGTACAAATATTTGTATTCAGTTATAATGTTAATTAAATTAGTGTTTGAATTATGAATTATATATATGTGTGTGTGTGTGTGTGTGTGTGTGTGTGTGTACAAATCATATAAAGTAAGCAATCTAACTTTGGTTTGAACTCATTTTTTATGCAGGATCAATCAGAGCCCAATACTTCTTCAAAGAGGCTACATTTTGATGATCCCCCTACAGCATAGGATGCAGTTTTAGTTTTGTGGTCATTTAGAGATGACACTTGGCACATTTTGAGATAGCATATATGCCACATTATACACCTTAAAACATTGATTTTGTAGACATTTTGAAATGGCATGTGCCATATTTGTATATGAACATACTTTTGATACATTTGATACATATATAGAACATGTTCATTTATATGTTATATTTATGTCATCTTTTGTATATACATATTTATTATTCATGTTTATGGAATTGAATGGTCAAGTTATATCTTGACTATGATTATCATTATGATTTAAATTATATCTTGTTGAAGTTACATTTGTTTTTCTTTACTCTGGAATACGCTATTCATGGAGCTTATTATGTTTGAGGTTTAACTTCTATAGATTTCCTAGATTTCTGGTGCTTAACTTTCCCTGTGCCTGAGATGATGATGAGGCCATTAGTACCAATACTGAAAATCATTTCTCTACAAAACAAAAACCATGCCATCTGCTCTTCATCACTAAATTAAAACTTCAATCACTACTAATATGAGAGTTTTGTTTACCACTTCTATGAATTTTCTACACAAATTCTATACCATCAATTATGTCACTATTTTTCATTGTGTGTGCATTCAGTCTCATACTTGCATTGCTAATTTCATATATTATCATTTTCAATGCTTTTTGTTCACACTTATAATAATTTTAACTGCCAGCAATAATGTTTCAATATCATCGTGTATGCAGGAGCCTTCATTTCATGCTATAAAAAATCTCCATTATCGTATAAGCTTATGGTCTTCATTTCCAATCTTTGATATTACCATTGATAGATATGACATGTGACTATTGAATTTTCTATTGCGTATAATATATGATTGCTTGCGCAACATGATATCCCTCAAACTTACAAAAACACATCTCTTGAATATATTGTCTCTCAAATGTTCATTGAATGATTTTAATACTGCCTTCGAACTATGCTCAGCAGTGTGTATATTTATTTTTTATTATTGCATGGCTCCTTTGAATGTCTTCATATGCATATGTTTAATCAATCTTTAACTCATGTTGTGTTCACTTCATTTGATGAAGTTTTTGCTTCATGGGTTGATTATTGCTAACTGGACATTCATGATGAGTTTTACTTTACCACCTCTTGTAATATTCTTCCAAATAATATGTTTGTCATCTTTGTAATATGCTGCAGCTGTTAACATCTATGAGAAAATGAAATTTATTTGGCTTGACTTTGATCATTAATTGCTGGTGTGTATACTTCACTCCATTCGAATGCCGATATGATTCTTAATGTTCCAACGTTGCCAAGTTGCATAGTTGTTGACACTATTTATTCAATAGTCTTTGCTATCTGTCCTAGTTTTTATCTCCACTTAATAGTATGTGTTCGTATATCTTGTGAGAAACCAAAAAACCTTCAATGACATCAATGACAACCTTATCAAATCTCCAATATTATTTCTCAAATGGAGGCCCTAATTTTTGTAAAAAATTAAGGCTCCATTAGGTGGAATGAGGTTGTCACTGGTGTTTACCTAGCCAAATGAAGCTAATGGAGCATACGATTTGATGCCAGGTTAGATGATTTGAAAGATACGCTACTGAGCCACTTTCAACTGACCCTCACTGCAAGTTTTGGCATCGACTGAGATCGCCTTTCCAAATGCAAATGAAGTCGAATCACCCAAAACTGAGAGAGGTTATTGTAGACCTCAAAAACATGATCCCATAGAACCTAATAGTTTGTCGATACCTCTCATGAGGTCTGAGATACAAGCCCTACAAGATCGCTGCCCAATCATGCTTAGTGCACCTTGGGGTCACTTGGGTCGAGCGTGGTTGCGAGAGTTCCAATGACTCTATGGGTAGAACGAGGTTGTCACTGGTGTTTACCTGGCCAACTAGAGCTAATAGAGTAGATGGTTTGATGCCAGGTCAGACGGTTTGAAAGATACGCTGCTCAGCCACTTTCAACTGACCATCACTGCAAGTTTTGGCATCGACTGAGATCGCCTTGCCAAATGCAAACGAAGTTGAATCACCCAAAACTGAGAGAGGTTATTGTAGAACTCAAAAACATGATCTCATAGAACCTAATGGTTTTTCAATACCTCTCACGAGGTTTGAGATACGAGCCCCGCAAGATCACTACCCAATCGTGCTTAATGCACCTTGGGGTCACTTGGGTCGAGTGTGGTCGCCAGCATTCCAATGACTCTATGGGTAGAAGAGGGTTGTCACTGGCATTTACCCAGCCAACTGGAGCTGATGGAGTAGATGGTTTGAAAGATACACTGCTGAGCCACTTTCAACTGACCCTCACTACAAGTTTTGGCATTGACTGAGATCGCCTTGCCAAATGCAAATGAAGTCGAATCACCCAAAACTGAGAGAGGTTATTGTAGACCTTGAAAACATGATCTTGTAGCACCTGACATTTTTTTGATACCTCTCATGAGGTCTGAGATATGAGCCCTGCAAGATTGCTGCCCAATGATGCGTAGTGCACCTTGAGGTCACTTGGGTCGAGCGTGGTCGCAAGCGTTCCGGTGACTTTGTGGGTAGAATAGGGTTGTCACTGGCATTTACCTAGCCAACCAAAGCCAATGGAGTAGACGGTTTGATGCTAGGTCAGACAGTTTGAAAGATACACTGCTAAGCCACTTTCAACTGACCCTCACTACAAGTTTTGGCATTGACTGAGATTGCCTTGCCAAATGCAAATGAAGTCGAATCACCCAAAACTGAGAGAGGTTATTGTAGACCTTGAAAACATGATCCCATAGCACCTAATGGTTTTTTGATACCTCTCACAAGGTTTGAGATACGAGCCCCGCAAGATCACTGCCCAATCATGCTTAGTGCACCTTGGGGTCGCTTGGGTCGAGCGTGGTCACGAGTGTTCCGGTGACTCTGTGGGTAGAACAAGGTTTTCACTAGTGTTTACCTAGCCAACCAAAGCTGATGGAGTAGATGGTTCGATGCCAGGTCAGACGGTTTGAAAGATATGCTGCTAAGCCACTTTCAACTGACCCTCACTGCAAGTTTTGGCATCGACTGAGATCACCTTGCCAAATGCAAATGAAGGTGAATAGCCCAAAATTGAGAGAGGTTATTGTAGACCTTGAAAAAATGATCTCTTATCACCTGATAGTTTGTCAATAACTCTCATAAGGTCTGAGATATGAGCCCCGCAAGATTGCTGCCCAATCATGCTTAGTGCACCTTGGGGTCACTTGGGTCGAGTGTGATCGTGAGCATTCTGGTGACTCTATGGGTAGAAAAAGGTTGTCACTGGCATTTACCCAGCCAACTGGAGCCAATGGAGTAGATGGTTCGATGCCAGGTTGGATGGTTTGAAAGATACATTGCTGAGCCACTTTCAACTGACCCTCACTGCAAGTTTTGGCATCGACTGAGATCACCTTGCCAAATGTAAACGAAGTCGAATCACCCAAAAATGAGAGAGATTATTGTAGACCTTGAAAACATGATACCATAGCACCTGATGGTTTGTTGATACCTCTCACTAATGCAGAGGTAGCAGCAAGAAAGTGGAGTGCCCTTCTCTTAGCTCCCACAACTCACCAACCAACTACAAAGGCTTAAGGGTATTCCCAAACTCTTATGATGGTGTAACACAACCAATTAAATGGACTTCTATCCCAATAAACTCCCTTTGCAAAGTTATACACTCAATCAAACTTCAATGCCTTTTTGACTTTAGGGACACTAGGCCTAAAATTAACTTATTGTTAGAACTCTTCACCAGTGGACTTCTTGACCACTCCCAAGCATGTAGGTGGTCCTCATATGACCTAAGGCCTCTAAAATAACCCTTGGTTTACTCCCATCACAACCGCACCATAGCAAACTAGACCTGCACACCAATTTCCTTATAGCCTTCTCAACATAGGTTTTCTTTTCTAACTTTTTCAAAACTAAGTATCTTGACACAATCAGGGCATTTTCAGACACCCATTTGGAATTTATTTAAGATCCCAAATCCTTTCCTTCCAACTCCACTCCAGCACCACCTAACACCCACTTTGGACACAGACCTAATTGGCCTAGTTAGGCTTGGTTTACAAAGCAAGTATGAGGTATAGGGTTCATGGAACTGATACAAGGCTTCTGATACTCTTCTCCAATTCCAAATGACTTAAAACCACCATTGCTTCACTCACTTATCTACTTTATACACTTCTTTACAATTTTCTCCTACTTTCTAGACTGAATCCTCACAAAAATTCAGTCTAGGGCCTGATGCATGAGGGCCTTGCCCTTCAAGCCAATGCATGAGCCTTTGGAATCCATTGGAATATAGACCTAACTTTCATTTTCCAAATTCTTAGTTAAAACCTACAGTTAAAATGCAAGTTAGGCCACCATTAGTGTTCAGGGCCCTAGAAAAGTTTGTTTCTTGAACTGTTTTGAGAAAAACTGAGATAACTTTAACCAATGAATCTAAATCTCTACCAAATCAATAGTAAGGTGAAATAACATGCAATGCAATATTTTCACATGAAAATCTTGGCTTTGTAAGCCTATACACGCCCGTACAATTCTGAGAAATGGCTCAAAAATGTTTTATATTCCTCATTTATGGCACCAGTTTACAAAAATCAACTTCTTACCATTATGGTTCGAAGTGAAAAGCATATATAACCTTCAAAATGAAGGTATGTCTATTGGAGAACCTATTTGACTCTTGGGTTTCCAATTCCAATCTCTTGAGCAACTTTTAGAAAGTTGCAACAACAACTTTTATTGCATTTTTGCAATTTTTTTGAACTCGATAGAGTTTATGATTTCTCTTTCAGATCAAAACTTATCAACATGATTTTTAAAGTAAATATAATCTAAAATTAACCTTTAAAACTCCATAAGCCTAACCTAGCAAATTATCACTAACTAGGTAAACCCTATGACCTAAGGTATCTTAGGCTTATAACATTGCCAAAAGATACTTGATCATACATCAGGGTTTTCAAACCAAAATTAGGATGATCTATTTAGATCCATCCTATTTATTACAAACACAAATCAATTCAAATTCCTATTAGTGGAGGGTACCCTACACCACTCACGAGGTCTGAGATACGAGCCCCGCAAGATCGCTGCCCAATCATGCTTAGTGCACCTTGGGGTCACTTGGGTCGAGCATGGTCGTGAGCATTCCGGTGACTCTGTGGGTAGAACAGGGTTGTCACTGGTGTTTACCCAGCCAACTGGAGCTGATGGAGCAGATGGTTCGATGCCAGGTCAGACAGTTTGAAAGATACACTGTTGAGCCACTTTCAACTGACCCTCACTGCAAGTTTTGGCATCAACTGAGATCACCTTGCCAAATGCAAACGAAGTCGAATCACCCAAAACTGAGAGAGGTTATTGTAGACCTCAAAAACATGATCCCATAGCACCTGATGTTTTGTCAATACCTCTCACGAGGTCCGAGATACAAGCCCCACAAGATCACTTCCCAATCATGCTTAGTGCACCTTAGGGTCACTTGGGTCGAGCATGGTCACGAGCGTTCCGGTGACTCTATGGGCAGAATGGGGTTGTCACTGGCATTTACCTAGCCAACTAGAGCCAATGGAGTAGACAGCTCGATGCCAGGTCAGACAGTTTGAAAGATACATTGCTAAGCCACTTTCAACTGACCCTCACTACAAGTTTTGGCATCGAATGAGATCACCTTGCCAAATGCAAATGAAGTTGAATAACCCAAAACTGAGAGAGGTTATTGTAGACCTCAAAAACATGATCTTGTAGCACTTAATAGTTTGTCTATACCTCTCACGAGGTCTGAGATACAAGCCCCGTAAGATCACTGCCGGTTTGAAAGATACGTTGCTGAGCCACTTTCAATTGACTGTTAGTGGTATGTTTGAACTGTGAAATTAATCATGATTAAGCTTGTGAAATTTGATCTGTGGAGATTATTATGTTTGAGGTTTAACTTTTATAGATTGTTTGAAATGATAAAAAATAATATCCTTAAAGCATTAGAAACAACAATCAAACATGTAAGAATTCAAACCATGCAAATGACATAAGTATATGACATGTAAGATCCCTTCTTGGCACTATTGGCCACCCATACATGATTTTGGTCATAAGTCCTTATGAAGAGTTTTAGGACATTTAACTTTTAAATCAAATTGATTGTTACAAATTGCCATTATAGGCTTCAAAAGATCTCAATTAACCATTAAGGATCCTTTTGTCCTTCTATCTCTGATTGGATCCATCGTGACCATAGGCATCTTCATAGGTGCTCCTGCACAAGTTACAATCCACATACAAAACCAAGTTTATTGACTCAAAATACAATCTAAGAAAGGTCAAATTAATGTATTGAAATTAAGCTTAACGAACTTAGAAAACAATGCACTAAGTTAACTTATTACATAGTCAAGTGTTCCTGAAGGGTCATCTCTTTGCTTCAGGGTCTCTAGTAGTGCTTCATGATCAGTAGTAGTAATAGTCCAAAGTTCTTTTGTCTTTGGTCTTCCTTGATGCTTTGACAACTTGACATTTGTTGCTATAACAAGGTATGAATACATGAGAATAGTTTTGTGCTTCTCATAGTCTTCAAATGTGGGAACTCCATTCTTTCTAATCATGTATGTTCGCAGCCATGTTCCTGCAACAAAAATTGAACCAGTAGGATATGTGAACCCATCACCATCTATCATCAGTTATACAAGCTTTTGTTTACCTTGTACACAATGTACTAACCAATAATCTAACCTCTCATCATTCCACTGCGGTGCAACCAATGCAAAAACATCTCCTAGCTTCAGAAGATTTGAAAGATGGTCATAGTCAACTGAAGTGTCCATGTCATCATTTCTTATAAAGAGTGTCAAAGATAAAGGAGTCAGATACTGTGGAACCCATGTATCCACCCACTCACTTGACTCGCAATGATCCCAATCATACTGAAAACACATGGGGCAAAAACAAGCCAACTCTCGTGTCCAAATGGTCCATGTACTACTATTGGAGCTTCGAAATGAATGCATTTTTTAAGAGTCTTTCACTATTTGACAATCCAATCTATCTCCTATAGTTCCCTCCTCAACAAACCAAAAGAATTTACACACTATAGAATCAAGAGTCCCCCCTTGTGACAATGCTAAAGTCCACCAATCAACAATAGAATGAGCATCAAGAAGTAGAGCACCTGAAATCCTCAATTGCTCCTTAACTAGAGCTCTCTTCACACACGCACCTGCTCCGTCATGCTCCCCTTTCCCATGCCCTGACTCCAAATATGAGTTACATCTTTCTCCACATGCATTCTACAGAACCAATAAAACATTCTGGCATTCTTAAATTGACCGGTGCAATTATCCAACCAAATGAGATGCCTATCCATAGCAATACCATTTTCCTGCAAGAAGTCAAAATAGTTCTGGAAACAATGTTGAACAAAATCATGAGAGTGAGACATGTCGTCACTCATATAAAAATGGTACTCTCTGATTATCTTTCACTCATCTTTTGTGCTATCAGGGGAATGTCTATATGTGATGTGTACAAAAATAGCAACCTGAATGGAATTGTAATATTGAGCTTGAGTTTGATTTTCAGGCTGCAATGTATAGTTCTCTGCAAAGTCTACAAGGGATATAATAGTTCCAATGGGGAAAGTGTCCTTACATGTCCTAAATTGTTTATCCAACCATTGAGACCTATGACTATGCCTTGCATACTTGTAAAAAATATTTGTCTTGAAATCTGAGATAAAATCAGCAACATTGTATTCTTTTGCAACTAACTCACATCTAGAGCCTTCACCTCCACTCTTCAATGTATATTTCACTGTTTCATATACCTTTTTTTGGACGAGTGTCTTTCCAAAATTGTGTTCCAAACCCTCATGAAAACATGTTCTAAACTTGGACAAGCCACCACATTCTGAGCACTTGGCATTTAAGCAATCTTTTTTTATAAAATAAACAACCATCATCTCTATGACATAAAAATTGATCTAGCAAGTCTCTTGATGATTTGGGAAGACCACTTGCACCACAATCCTCTAGAATTTCATTAGTATGCAAAGTAGAATGAATAGACCGTAATAATTCATGATGCATTGAAAACTCAACATGATATTTGCAACAACATGTATTTCAAATCTTAAGGGTTACACAATAAAACGGCTTCACGGATTCAAAAGACCTTTATGATATTTTCAATGTTGGATGTGTATCACAAAATTTTTTATACAACATTGTTTGACTTACCTCCACATAAAGTTTAGGATGTGGAGTGCGGTCTCCATTGCCAACTCTCAACTTCAAGACATCCTTCACATTTGGTCACACTCTTGAGTTAGCATCCCAAAATTGTTGAATTTCATCCTTGACAACATCTATTAGCTTCTTATCAAAATGTGGAAGTCTCCCACCATAAGCCCATGTATCAATTTGAAGCAGATCATCAAGTCTTTCTCTTCTTGCAAGTGCTCTACCCAAAGTTTTACGGTCTATATTGAAGTCAACACAAGTTTGTCTCATCAAACAAGCCTTTCTCAACTGATGACTTACTACGGAGGTTGTAATAACCTTACGAGCAACTCTCTTGTCTTTTTATCTGCTAGTCTTCCCAATGCTATTGAGAGCATTGAAAAGATTCTTCACAACAATGGCATTTCTCTCCATTTTCTTGTTCACATGAATCTTCAATTTCACAAGCACAAGTCTCATCTTTTGCATCTTTAACAACTGCACAAAAATTTGACATTTCTCAACCAATGTCTTGTTTCAAAAAAATTGATCATAAAGTCTTGAAGCCCACAACCTAACGGTTCTATGTGACCTCTTTCCTTCCCAATTATTCATAATGTTCTCCTCAATTTCAATTAACCATTTAGGTGTTCTTGAAAGCCCCGAATTTGAAGATTGATTATCTTTATTGCAAGGGACTTCATTTCACATATAATTTGGAGATGTATAACATGCATGTGGTTCTTGTGCAACATTTTCATTCCCAAAGTCTACATTTTCAATCTCCATCTGTGCATTTTCAAATTGAACATCCTCTTCACTTACATCTACATTTACGGGGTCACCTTATTTAATTTTTAACATACCTTCTCTCCTTCTTCAGTGATTTTCCTTATCTTTTTCCCTATATGCTTGACTTTTGTCATTTGTCAGCTTCCTCTTGCGTTTAGCCTTTCGACGACTGCTACTTCCCATGGTGAGACCAAAAGTCAACAAAAATCAAACAATGGGCCCAAAATCATGTTTTTTTGTTTTGCAACATGTGAAAAAAGTATAAAATCCCATGATTGTCTGTTCTATGGGGACAGGGAATATTTTGGTCAAATATTACCTGGCAAAAATTGGGTATCCGATTCCATATCGGGTACCCGATATTCCCAGGCTGATGAAAAAAGGGCAGGAGCAAATGAAAAAAATTGAACTTTTACATATATTGATGTATATAATATATATATAGAAAAGAGGCATATGATATATATAATGTATATTATATATATACTAATGTATTATAATAGACTAATGTATTATATGTACTAATGTATTAAATATACTAATATATATATATAATATATTATATATATACTAACATGTATATAATATATATATATATATATATATATATATAATACATATACTAATATATTATATATAATATTACAAATTTTGGAGAATCTCTTGCAGAAATATGGAAATTATAATCTTCCTCCTAGAGCATACATTACTGAAGTTCTTCGTGCCTTAGCAGAGGAAGCCAGCTGGATTGTTGAAGCTTACAGTACTAAATACAGAAATGCGGTATGTATTTTTGGCCTAAATTTTTTTCTTGTTTCTTTTAGGTCTTTAAAGGTGGTCAGCTAAATCTTTGTATTAAATGTTCCTTTTATAGGTGTCGTAAACCCTAGCTTCGCAGAAATGGAGGCTTTGAAGAATAGTTCACTGGAGGAAGAGCGAGAGACTTCCTAGGGGTCATGGGGACTCACTAGGGATCCTAGTATGGACCCCTTAAGACACACTAGAGTGTTCCAATGTGTCAAAATGGATCACAGGGACTCCCTAGGGGTCCTAACATGTGATAAGGTGTACTAGGACCCCTAGGGAGTCCCTGTGACCCCTTTTGACACATTGGAACGCTCAAGTCTATCTTAAGGGGTCCTACGACCCCTTAAGACACACTTGAGCATTCCAATGTGTCAAAAGGGGTCATGGGGACTCCCTAGGGGTCCTAACACATGATAAGGCATACTAGGACACCTGGGGAGTCCCCATGACCCATTCTGACACATTGGAATGCTCAAGTGTGTCTGAAGGGATCCTAAGACCCCTTCGGACACACTTGAGCATTCCAATGTGTCAAAAGTGGTCATGGCGACTCCCTAGGGGTCATAACGCATGATAAGGCATACTAGGACCCCTAGGGACTCCCCATGACCCCTTCTGACACATTGGAATGCCCAAGTGTGTCCGAAGGGGTCTTAGGACCACTTAAGACACACTTGAGCATTCCAATGTGTCAAAAGGGGTCATGGGGACTCCCTAGGGGTCCTAACACATGATAAGGTGTACTAGGACCCCTAGGGAGTCCCCATGACCCCTTCTGACACATTGGAATGCTAAAGTGTGTTCAAAGGGGTCTTAGGACCACTTAAGACACACTTGAGCATTCTAATGTGTCAAAAGGGGTCATGGGGACTCCCGAGGGGTCCTAACGCATGACAAGGCATACTAGGACCCCTAGGGAGTCCCCATGACCCCTTTTGACACATTGGAACGCTCAAGTGTGTCTTAAGGGGTCTTAGGAACCATTCAGACACACTTGAGCATTCTAAAGTGCCAAAAGGGGTCAAGGGGACTCCCTAGGGGTCCTAGTACACCTTATCACATGTTACGACCCCTAAGAAGTCTCCATGACCCCTTTTGACACATTGGAATGCTCAAGTGTGTCTTAAGGGGTCCTAAGACCACTTCAAACACACTTGAGCATTCCAATGTCTCAAAAGGGGTCATGGGGACTCCCTAAGGGTACTAACATGTGATAAGGTGTACTAGGACCCCTAGGGAGTCCCCATGACCCCTTTTGACACATTAGAATGTTCAAGTGTGTCTTAAGGGGTCTTAGGACCCCTTCAGACACACTTGAGCATTCCAAAGTGTCAAAAGGGGTCATGGGGACTCCCTAAGGGTACTAACGCATGATAAGGCATACTAGGAACCCTAGGGAGTCCCCATGACCCCTTTTGACACATTGGAATGCTCAAGTGTGTCTTAAGGGGTCTTAGGACCCCTTCGGACACACTTGAGCATTCCAAAGTGTCAAAATGGGTCATCGAGACTCCCTAGAGGTCCTAGTACACCTTATCATGGGTTAGGACCCCTAGCGAGTCCCCAGAACCCCTTTTGACACATTGGAATGCTCAAGGGTGTCTTAAGGGGTCCTAAGACCCCTTCAACCACACTTAAGCATTCCAATGTGTCAAAAGGGGTCATGGGGACTCCCTAGGGGTCCTAGTACACCTTATCACATGTTAGAACCCTTATGAAGTCCCCATGACCCCTTTCAACACATTGGAATGCTCAAGTGTGTCTTAAGGGGTCTTTATCACATGTTAGGACCCCTAGAGAGTCCTCATTACCCATTTTCACACATTGGAATGCTCAAGTGTGTCTTAAGGGGACCTAAGACCCCTTCGGACACACTTGAGCATTCCAATGTGTCAAAAGGGGTCATGGGGACTCCCTAGGGGTCCTAGTACACTTTACCATGTGTTAGTACCCCTAGGGAGTCCCCATGACCCCTTTTGACACATTGGAATGTTCAAGTGTGTCCGAAGGGGTCTTAGGACCACTTAAGACACACTTGAGCTTTCCAATGTCTCAAAAGGGGTCATGGGGACTTCCTAGGGGTCCTAACGTGTGATAAGGCATACTAGGACCCCTAGGGAGTCCCCATGACTCTTTTTGACACATTGAAATGCTCAAGTGTGTCTTAAGGGGTCCTAGGACCTCTTAAGATGCACTTGAGTGTTCCAATGTGTCAAAAGGGGTCATGGGGACTCCCTAGGGGTCCTAGTATGCCTTATCATGCATTAGGACCCCTTAAGACACACTTGAGAATTCCAATGTGTCAAAAGGGGTCATGGGGACTCCCTAGGGGTCCTAGTATGCCTTATCATGTGTTAGGACCCCTAGGAAGTCCCCATGACCCCTTTTCACATTGAAATGCTCAAGTGTGTCTTAAGGGGTCTTAGGACCTCTTACGACACACTTGAGCATTCCAATGTGTCAAAAGAGGTCATGTGGACTCCCTAGGGGTTCTAGTATGCCTTCTCACGTGTTAGGACCCCTAGGGAGTCCCCATGACCCCTTTTGACACATTGGAATGCTCAAGTGTGTCTTAAGGGGTCCTAAGACCCCTTCGAACACACTTGAGCATTCCAATATGTCAAAAGTGGTCATGGGGACTTCCTAGGGGTCCTAACATGTGATAAGGTGTACTAGGACCCCTAGGGAGTCCCCATGACCCCTTTTCAAACATTGGAATGCTCAAGTGTGTCTTAAGGGGTCTTAGGATCCCTTCGGACAGACTTGAGCATTCTAATGTTTCAAAAGGGGTCATGGGGACTCCATACGGGTCCTAACACATTATAAAGCATACTAGGACCCCTAGGGAGTCCCCATGACCCCTTCTGACACATTGGAACACTCAAGTGTGTCTGAAGGGGTCTTAGGACCACTTCAGACACACTTGAGCATTCCAATGTGTCAAAAGGGGTCATGGGGACTTCCTAGGGGTCCTAACATGTGATAAGGTGTACTAGGACCCCTAGGGAGTCCCCATGACCCCTTTTGACACTTTGGAATGCTCAAGTGTGTCTGAAAGGGGTCCTAAGACTCCTTAAGACACACTTGAGTGTTTCAATGTGATAAATGGGGTCATGGGGACTCCCTAGGGATCCTAGTACGTTTTATCACACGTTAGGACCCCTATGGTGTCCCCATGACCCCTTTTGACACATTGGAATTCTCAAGTGTGTCTTAACAGGTCCTAAGACCTCTTAAGACACACTTGAGCATTCCGATGTGTCAAAAGGGGTCATGGGGACTCCCTAGGGGTCCAATTGCGTGATAAGGCATACTAGGACCCATAGGGAGTCCCCATGACCCCTTCTGACACATTGGAATGTTCAAGTGTGTCTGAAGGGGTCTTAGGACCAGTCAAGACACACTTGAGCATTCCAATGTGTCAAAAGGGGTCATGGGGACTCTTTAGGGGTCCTAACACATGATAAGGTATACTAGGACCCCTAGGGAGTCCCCATGACCCCTTCTAACACATTCGAATACTCAAGTGTGTTCGAAGGGGTCTTAGGACCACTTAAGACACACTTGAGCATTCCAATGTGTCAAAAGGGGTCATGGAGACTCCCTAGGGGTCCTAATGTGTGATAACATGTCCTAGGACCCCTAGGGAGTCCCCATGACCCCATTTGTCACATTGGAACACTCAAGTGTGTCTTAAGGGGTCTTAGGACCACTTCAGACACACTTGAGCATTCCAAAGTGTCAAAAGGGGTCATGGGGACTCCCTAGGGTTCCTAACATGTGATAAGGCATACTAGGACACCTAGGGAGTCCCCATGACCCCTTTTGACACATTAGAATGCTCAAGTGTCTCCGAAGTGGTCTTAGGTCCCCTTAAGACACACTTGAGCATTCCAATGTGTCAAAAGGGGTCATGGGGACTTCCAAGGGGTCCTAACGCGTGATAAGACGTACTAAGACCCCTAGGGAGTCCCCATGACCCCTTTTGACACATTGGAATGCTCAAGTGTGTCTTAAGGGGTCCTACGACCCCTTAAGACACACTTGAGCATTCTAATATGTCAAAAGGGGTCATGGGGACTCCCTAGGGGTCCTTGTATGCCTTATCACATGTTGGGACCCCTAGGAATTCCCCATGACCCCTTTTAACACATTAGAATGCTCAAGTGTTTCTTAAGGGGTCCTAGGACCCCTTTGGACACACTTGAGTGTTCCAATGTGTCAAAAGGGGTCATGGGGACTCCCTAAGGGTCCTAATGCCTGATAAGGTGTACTAGGACCCCTAGGGAGTCCCCATGACCCCTTTTGACACATTGGAATGCTCAATTGTGTCTTAATGGGTCCTAAGACCCCTTCGAACACACTTGAGCATTCCAATGTGTCAAAAGGGGTCATGGGGACTCCCTAGGGGTCCTAACAGGTGATAAGGCATACTAGGACCCCTAGGGAATCCCCATGACCCCTTCTGATACATTGGAATGCTCAAGTGTTTTTGAAGGGGTCTTACGACCACTTAACACACACTTGAGCATTCCAATGTGTCAAAAGGGGTCATGGCGACTCCCTAGGGATCCTAACACATGATAAGGCATACTAGGACCCCTAGGAAGTCCCCATGACCCTTTTTGACACATTGGAATGCTCAAGTGTGTCTTAAGGGGTCTTAGGACCCCCTTAGACATACTTGATCATTCCAAAGTGTCAAAAGGGGTCATGGGGACTCACTAGGGGTCCAAACATGTCATAAGGCATACTAGGACCCCTAGGGATTCCCCATGACCCCTTTTGACACATTGGAATGCTCAAGTGTGTCTTAAGGGGTACTAGGACACCTTCGAACACACTTGAGCATTCCAATGTGTCAAAAGGGGTCATGGGGACTCCCTAGGGGTCCTAATGCGTGATAACGCGTACTAGGACCACTACCCCTTTTGACACATTGGAATGCTCAATTGTGTCTTTAGGGGTCGTAGGACCCCTTAAGACACACTTGAGCATTCCAATGTGTCAAAAGGGGTAGGGATCCTAGTATGCCTTATCACGCGTTAGGACCCCTAGGGAGTCCCCATGACCCCTTTTGACACATTGGAATGCTCAAGTGTGTCTTAAGGGGTCGTATGACCCCTTTTGACACATTGGAATGCTCAAGTGTGTCTTAAGGGGTCGTAAGACCCCTTCAAACACACTTGAGCATTCCAATGTGTCAAAAGGGGTCATGGGGACTCCCTAGGGGTCCTTGTATGCCTTATCATGTGTTAAGACCCTTAGGAAGTCCCCATGACCCCCTTTGAGACATTGGAATGCTCAAGTGTGTCTTAAGGGGTCTTAGGACCCCTTCGGACACATTTGAGCATTCTAATGTGTCGAAAGGGGTCATGGGGACTCCCTAGGGGTCCTAACGCATGATAAGGCATACTAGGACCCCTAGGGAGTCCCCATGACCCCTTTTGACACTTTGGAACACTCAAGTGTGTCTGAAGGGGTCCTAAGACCCCTTAAGACACACTTGAGCATTCCAATGTGTCAAAAGGGGTCATGGGGACTCCCTAGGGGTCCTAGTATACCTTATCATATGTTAGGACCCTGAGGGAGTCCCCATGACCCCTTTTGACACATTGGAACTATCAAGTGTGTCCGAAGGGGTCCTAGGACCCCTTAAGACACACTTGAGCATTCCAATGTGTCAAAAGGGGTCATGGGGACTTCCTAGGGATCCTAATGTGTGATAAGGCATACTAGGACCCCTAGGGAGTCCCCATCACCCCTTTTGACACTTTGGAATGCTCAAGTGTGTCCGAAGGGGTCCTAAGACCCCTTAAGACACACTTGAGCATTTCAATGTGTCAAAGAGGGTCACGGGGACTACCTAGGGGTCCTAGTACACCTTGTCACACGTTAGGTCCCCTAGGAAGTCCCCATGACCCCTTTTGACACATTGGAATGCTCAAGTGTTTCTTAAGGGGTCTTAGGACCTCTTAAGACACACTTGAGTGTTCCAATATGTCAAAAGGGGTCATGGGGACTCCCTAGGGGTCCTAGTATGCCTTATCATGTGTTAGGACCCCGAGGGAGTCCCCATGACCCCTTTTGACACATTGGAATGCTCAAGTGTGTCTTAAGGGGTCCTACAACCCCTTAAGACACACTTGAGCATTCCAATGTGTCAAAATGGGTCACGGTGACTCCCTAGGGGTCCTAGTATGCTCTATCACATGTTAGGACCCCGAGGGAGTCCCCATGACCCCTTTTGACACATTGGAATGCTCAAGTGTGTCCGAAGGGGTTGTAGGATCCCTTAAGACACACTTGAGCATTCTAATGTGTCAAAAAGGGTCAACAGGACTTCCTAGGGGTCCTAACACGTGATAAGGTGTACTAGGACCCCTAGGGAGTCCCCCTGACCCCTTTTGACACATTAGAATTCTCAAGTATGTCTAAAGGGGTCCTAGGACCCCTTAAGACACACTTGAGCATTCTAATGTGTCAAAAGGGGTCATAGGTACTTCCTAAGGGTCCTAACACATGATAAGGCCTACTAGGACCCCTAAGGAGTCCCCATGACCCCTTTTGACACATTGGAATGCTCAAGTGTTTCTTAAGGGGTCTTAGGACCCCTTAAGACACACTTGAGTGTTCCAATGTGTCAAAAGGGGTCATGTGGACTTAAGACCCCTTAAGACATACTTGAGCATTCCAATGTGTCAAAAGGGGTCATGTGGACTCCCAAGGGGTCCTAACGTGTGATAAGGCATACTAGAACCCCTAGGGAGTCCCCATGACCCAAATGAGATGTTAGTGAATGACTTCTTGCAAATACTACTCTTCCACTAGATCCATATTTCAACCCTTTTGTGGATCTATAGGCTCAATTGCGAGCCCACAGAATTGGCCAAGAGAAAAATGTCATTGTATATCAACTGATTACAAAATGTTCAGTGGAGGAGAAAATATTGCAATGATCAAGAAGAAAATTGGCTATGGAAAATCTAGTTATGAATTATGTTAAGAATGAAACTATTAAGGAATTGCATGAATCACAAACCATGAAAATAACCTTCTACAACAAAGAACATTGAAGCTATAGAATTTATTAACTCTGAATTTAAACATCTTATTAGCATTCATGGAAGAGATTTCATTAGCATCCATGGAAGAAATTTCATTAAAACTTCAGACAAAATCATCTAAAAAAATTCATTAACTTCAGGTGAAATCATTTAAGACGGACAAAAACAAAATTGTATTACTCAGAAATGGCAGAGGAAGAAAATGAGATAAACCAAATTTATCAAATTCTTGCAATCCACAGCTTCTCTCCAAGCGCAAAATGACAATCCATGGATCCAAAATTACGGTAAAAATTAAATTCTTCGAGTAAGTTGTTTAGAAATGCGTAGAATACTGTAACGCATGATGATTCATAGAGAATTTATGATGGACTATGCTATGCAAAAGCCCACATTCCCTGTCATATCTCAGAGTACTGATGAGAAGCAATGGTGAAAGTCTGAGACAGAGGCGACACTGGCATTGAAGCAACAAGACATTCTTCATAATATCGGGGCAGCACCATCGAAAGGACAAGGCTTTCCTCATAATGTCGCGCCACCGCTGATCTCTTCTTTAAATTTATTAATGCGGTCAGTTCTACGGTGCCTGCATAATTTCTAGTACAACTACTCATTTTACCAAACCCTTCCCCGCTCTCCATAATCTTCGGCCGGTTCAAAGGTTCGTCCGGTTGTTCTTGTTTAACCTCCCAATGACTCTATTGAGCTGCCAGATTATCAAGAGGCATGGTACAATTGTCCGGTGACCATAATCTATTTCGAGAACCTTTGTAATTTAGTGTTCTGATTGAAAATGTAGGGAAAGATACCATTTCACAGCCACAGGTGGTGGAAACAGAGTGATTCTCTTGCCCTCTGCTTCTATAATCCGCCTCCAGTGAACTATTCTTCAAAGCCTCCATTTCTGCGTAGCTAGGGTTTTCGACGCCTATAAAAGGCACAACTATGCCCCTGTAGGGACTCATGCCGTGCTCAAAATCATATTAAATAATATTTAAAATGTAAAATGTATATTATATAATATTTAATATATAATATATAATATATAATCTAATATATAGTTTTTGATATTAATATATAATTAAATAATATTTAATGTAACATGTATATTATATAATATTTAATATATATAATATATAATCTAATATATAGTTTTTAATATTAATATATATTAAATAATATTTAATGTAAAATATATATTATATAACATTTAATATATAATTGATATTATATAATATTTAATATATCTAATAGATATATATCTAATATATATATGTTTATGAAGGATGGAGAAATGGGAGTGAGAAAGTGGAGGCAAAGTGAAAATTCAAAATTTTGCATCATATTCGGGTAAATATCGGGTACCCAATTAGGCTTGGTATTGCTTTGTGCACCAAACCTACATGGTCAACTATTGGAATGTCTCAAATACATGTTTTTCTCCTATTTCTCTGAGTTCCAGACTTTGACAATGTAGCTGACAACTTTTTTTTCACCTGAATTTGATAAAACGAAAAGGTTATCTTAAGGAGATTATCAGCTTTCTATCGATATAATTTCTGTCAAATTTTGAATTCGGTAAGTAATTATTAGTTATTTTTCAATTGAGCTACCTCTAAAGTGTTGATTTATATACTGATTGAAAAATGACTATAACTTTCAAACAGTATTACATTTTTGAAATCCGAAAAATGTGTCACATTCTATGCTTCGCTTGCTATAAGGAAAAAAAAAAATTTGAATTTTGTAAAGTTTTGAATGAGTTAAGGTGGTCAGACACGGGAGTTTTTTTATTCTAAAAATGTTGTAGCAGAAAATTCATAATTAATTATTTTTTTGGAATAAAATTACAAAAAAATATGCGTCACATCTGGGCATGAGTCTACTACTTATATATAAAATCTTATAATAAAATATTATCATTTGATTGTGATTAAGGTGGTCAGACATACACCTACTTATTTTTTTCTTGAAATTTTTGTACTACTGCATTGAAATCTATACTTTTCACCAATCATACTAACTTTTTCTCAAAAAAGGCCTAGTAGTTTAGAAACTACATTCAATTTTCTACAGATTCTATTCTTACAACTTTTTGATATTAGGTTCATAGCTAGTTGAAATTTTCATGTCAAGTTGACTAACCCTGATTTGCTGATTTTTCATTGCCACTTAAGGGCATAGTTTGGCCCCTCATGATCTTGCACATACCCTTAAACAAAATTAATTTCTAACAATAATACTAAATTGTTGCCCCAATTTTGAGCCATTAAAATTGAGTTCCTTTCGTAGTTGGAATCGCTACCAAAACCCAAGACCATAGGTTAGGATTTTTTGAGTTAGGGTTTTGGCAAATCTGGTTACTTACTGAATCATAGTTTTGTGGGAAATCATTTAGTGTCCTACATCTCCTAATCTTACATCTAGTTGTTAAATTGGGACATGTCTCTCATTTTGGGCACGTGTTTATTTTTAGGAGTCAATTCAGTAAGTAGCCAAGTCCTTTTTATAGCATCTAATATTTTTCAAGCCAAGTTCAAGATTTGCACTCTCCCAGTGCAATTTTGAAAATCTCTCAAGACAGCAAGTTAAGGAGTTGAATCCAAGGAGTGAACCTCACAAAATGACATATCAGCCTCAGTAAGTAGAAGAAAGATGTTTTAAACATCAACAAGTCAATTGGTGACCTATGTTGCAAATTTTGGGAAATGGCCTTTGCAGCATCTCAAGTTCAAGATTTGCAGTTGATGCATGTAGTTTCTGGAAGTGTTATTTTAAAGGTATCATGTAATCTATCTAAGGCATAAATTTCTATTTGTTAAGTTAAGGAATAAGATAGCATGAATAAATTGAAGGATAAGTTGATCATGCACTTAAGATCGACATTTGGGAATACATACAAAGCTATGCACAGTTGTGCAAGGATTGTAGTGTTACCCTATAAATACTAATGGTTACACCAAGGCTTCAGGTAAATACAGAAAGAGGTGCATGACCATTTTCCCATGTGCTATAAGTAAAGAAGTACTTAGAAAGAGCGACTTGAAGGTGTTAAGGCATTTCTGGGCGTTGTTTGGGAAATGAAAGAGACGGCTACCTATAGTATAGGATATGCAGCATTCATGTGAAAATTCCAAAAATTGACTGAAGTGACATATAACAGTATTATAAAAGCTCATATAGATTTTGTCTCTTCTTGATGAAGGGAGATAATGATATAATAATATAAAGAGCCATCAATCACTCCCATGAAAGAGAGTCGATGCTAAGTTTGGGAAAAAGGTGTTTCTGGTTGCATATTTTAAAAATCCCCAAGTTTAAAGAGTTGATACAATTTTAAAGGTTCTAAAATAAAAAGAACCAACCTACCAAACTTATTGGGCACCAATGTTCAACTAAAGTAAAATTGAAGGAAAATCTTCCAGAATTTAATGTTGGTTCGTGGGAGATGTTGAATTAAGGAGAAACGATCGCAAACATTCACACACCCAAATTAAAATCAAACAGCTAAGGCCGAATTGACCTCCAACGACTCTATGCATAGCTCATAAATCAACTTTTGAGACAAGTGTTTGATATAATGTCTATAAGAGTGTAGTGAAAATGGTGCTAAGCTATTCCTAGCTATGATCATATGAACGGTCTAGAAAGTGAGTGGAAGGAATTAGGTGACACAAAACTTAGTCATTATGACTTGAATGATCTATATGCTAAATTGCTCACAGATTGGTTACACCCTATCAAACAAAAGCTAAAAGAAAGTGGATTGATAGAGGCTGTTAGTTTCCCTATAGTAGTGAAAGCTCTAGAGAGCTAATTAGGAAGTGCATAGCTCATTTTGATTTAGATAGTAAGCTGATAAAAATTATGGATGGACAAGTGCTCCTAGATATTAATAGAGACGCCACAGAAAATTGTTTATGTATCCCACAAAGAGACACTTATATAATGAGTATGATTTTTCTCTCTCTACATCTATCTTTAATGAAAAGAAGGCTAAATGGAAAGGGATGATGGCTCTAGATTAGTTCTAAACCACAAGGAGTGCACAAACAAGGATGACCAAAACCTTATACGACACCAATATGAAGCAAGAAATTATAGATATCCTCATCTTACTAAATAGAGTAAAGGGAAGCAAGGAGGCTCTAGCACTAGCTAAGCATGATTTCTTCCTTGTCTAGTCCATATGTGCTAAAGATAGCTATGTCGACTGGGCACAAGTTCTAGAAGATAAATTGAACCTTGAACTCTCATTTGCAAAGGGGACTAACATATTATGGATGCCTTCATTCCTTATTTATGCATTGGCTACAATGTAGATATGGTCGAGGCTTCCCAGAGTCCAAAATTATGATGAGTCTACCTGGGTATATGAGTTCTACCCATTCCTTCCTCTACACCAAAGTTACACTAATTTCATGGAGGTGAATGATGCATTCAAAATGAGACTATGTAGAGAGCTACAAGGATGCCCAAAAAGGAGGTTTTCTCCTAAAGCTGCTGAAGTGATAAAACAATATGGAGCATACTACATCCATTTTCCAGCCTTCTCATATCTCAAAATATGAGGTTTTGATGGTGCACCCCTAAAGTTGCCTCTCTATCTAGAGGACAAATTGGTGATGATAGAGCTGTGCTGACAAGTTTTAGAGGTAAACGTGCTTTGCAGTAGTTTACACAAAGCAGGTGTATCCTTTCCCCTCAAGATATGACCATATTCTTGTTCTTCTAGTTCATTTGCTAAGAATTTGGTCAAAGAAGCTCTGGCAAAGTACCCATTCCAAAAGTATGATGTAATCAAGTTACATTATGATTATGTTGGCTATGTAAAAGATTATTTGAAACTTGGATTGGCATTTAGACATGCTCCAAATGTCGAAGACTTCTGGGAAAATTACAAAGATGATTTGGAGGTCAGGAAATGTTTATGATCATGCTTATCTGTTGAGAAGATAAAGACATACAATATACAAACTATTATCGAAGGGGTTGAGGATGATAAAATTTATGAGACCCCAGAGATATGATGAACAGATAAAGGGTACTCCCATTAACTCAAAGTTGTATGCAGGCCCAAAAATCATAGGTTTGGATGCATTGATGGAAGGTGTTCTCAAAAGGACTCACAATTTGGTTGAATAGAAAATTCATGCAGGAAGAGGACTAGCACACCTCATAGAGGAGGCACTCAATCTTAGTAACAAGCCAACACCACCACTACTTTTTCTGCTACTGCAACACCCAATACACTTCTAGGATCTGCTCAAGCTTCAGGAGGAAGTGACCAACCACCATAAAAACAAGTTGATCAAGTCATTGTAACTTGTGGAGGAGGATCCCTACCAAATCTACATTCAGATTCTGAAATGAAAGACGCAGAGGTCGAGAAGGAAAGGGAGAAAGAAGGAGAAGCTAAAGTTCAGAATTAGAAAGTTGATGAAGAGATGGAGACTCTAGGTTGCCCAATAGATCAAGGTGCAACAAAGAAAAAAATTGAGGTCCCCGAGACTTAAGGGAGTAAAGGTAATGAAGCTATATTTCTTTCTTCTGAAGATACTAATCTTACCAAATTTCCTTATGCCAGCAAGAAGACCATAATGCCTCCTTTAGTGAGGAAGTTGTTTGTTGAAGATGTGTAGTAAAGTTAGCATCTCCCATTTTGTCTTCCCCTTCCTAGAAAGAGCAGACTATTGAGAAGAAGAGGAAGAGGGTAGAAGATAGTGTTCTACCTCAAGGTATGATAGAGAAAATCAGTAAGAGCCCACCAATGAAGAAGGCCAAAGAACCTATAGTGTTGGTGTCACTAGAGACTAATCCGACTACAGGTCATGTCATGTTTGAAGTTGCTCAAGAAAAGGCAGTAGGGGACTTGGATCAATTGAGCATTGATGACTTCAATGTGAGAAAGTTTGATATAGGCCTGCCACACCATGACACCACAAAGAGAATGTGGGCATTCTCTAACCAACTAGTGGGAGAACAACTTGATCACCTCAAGCTAAGAAAGGCCAAGATAAAGAATACGGTGATGGAACTGTCCACACTGATCAAAAATTTTCTAGACTCACTATTTGGCCAGCCCATAGGAACTTCCACAAGTATAGAGGTGTTTGATCCCTCTACAATAGATAGCAATGCCCTCATCACCTAGATGAAAGAAGATAAACAAATGGCTCAGATTAGCGGACACTAGGTGGATGACCAAAAAATGAGAGGTGCAGTGATAATTGAAAGCTTAGCCACCAATTACAAAGAATAAGATAGGATATCTACTGATATCTTTACTAATTTACAAATTGTTGAGTAGGAGAGAACCTATAAGAGGGTAAAAGTACAAAGCTGTGTTGCACTAGAGGACATTTTTACTGGTTCCGGTCGGAACGGGTCCGGCTGAACCAGTTTCAGCCGGACATACATGGCACACATAAGGTGCCATGTGGCGTCGATGTGGTGGGGGAGTTCTGACCGAAACGGTTCCGGCCGGAATGGTTTCAGTCGGAACCCTTCCATGAAAAACTATATAAATCCAAAAAATGGGTTTGATGGCTCATTCAAATGACAGTGTTTGGTATTAGGGGGGTTTGGCCTAACCAGGTCCGACCGGACCCCCCTAAGTGGCATCCCATGTGGTAGCCAAATAAGCGAAAAAAGGTTAGTCACAAAAGTTCTCACTTCTGGACCTCAATTCTCTGTCAAAATTTACCTTTCTCTAAAATCTAAAAATACCCTTTTGTAGAGATTGGAGTCAAGATTATGTTCATGTAATTTTTATTATGTTTTGATTTCATATAATATATTATAAGTTGAAAATACTTCAAGTAGGTATTTTAACATTTAAGAACACGCTCATTCGAAAAATATTAAAAATAACAAATCATGTCAAAAAAATTAAAAATTTATATTTAACACTAGAGGAGAGAGTCCTCTTCAAGAATATGTAATTTTTTTTTTACTAGTGTAGATTTGATAGGGAAAATTGAATGCGAACAAAAAACTATTTATTTCGGGTAACACCGACTTTGGATAGTTATAACAAACAAAATATATAACAAAATCAAATCTTTGTTTTTTTATGCATTAGCTATACATGTCATCTAAAACATATTATGGAATCAAAGGAAAACAATATTATTTGCAGATAGTTTGTTAACGCGAACTAGACCCTAGATTTTCAGCATATTTCAGGAATAAAAAAATGGACTTCAAAAATTAAAAAACTATGTCAATTTTTGCTCAATTTTTTTAAAAAAAATTATAAGCATAAACTTCATCAAATTTTACACATTTCATTAGTTTACATCATCTTCAAATTCTAAACACAAATGCCACTTTTATGTTGTTAAAGTTGAAAAATTTGAATGTTGTCATCCTTTTCCTTTATAAAAGTGTGACATAGGTTTGTACTTTTACCCAAGAAAACTGCCAAGTTAATCAAGGAAATTTATGAGCTCAAATTGAGCACAACTGTATCACAACATAACCTAAAGGCCAAAGATGAGCTAAAGTGGATATTCTCAGTTGAATAGAAGAAGGAAGTCACCAAAAGTGTGGTCAAGGGCCTGAAACAAGCTATCAAGCAACTAAAGGAAGATAAAAAATAGGTCGAGTAATACATGACAACTCTAAATTGCAAATCACATCAAGGAAAAGGCAAAGAACTGGTTGACATGGAACAAATGAAGCACACTTATCAGAGCCATATTGACACATTGATTTCTCCAACAACCTATCAATTATCCGATGTGTATAAACTTAGCACCATCAATGCCCAATTGATAGCTATCAGATCAAAGCTCCAGGTGTTACCTACAACCATTCAGGAAATTAGCAATAATCATCTCTACTGCATGACAATACATGATGTTGTGAGAATAGCTAAAGCTGGTGATATCACACATACCATGGAAGCATATGAGAAGACACAGTCCCAAATGAAGGAACCTTAGATTTGAATCGATTCCTCTTCCTTCCTGTTCCACTTCTTCTTCCTTCTATTTCATACTCTCTGATGTAATGAATTGATAAGTGTCCTCCTCACTCTACGAAGCATCTTTTGTAATTGATTTTTCTACGAGACGACAAATGGCCTCTCCCTCTCATTGTATGAACTATAAATACAACTTTTCATGTTAATACAAAGGATCAACATTTTTTGGAGTACATTTTTAGCTTCCTCCTATGGCTGAGACCATTGAGTAAGACATAAAGTAATCTTACAATATTTTTATTTTATGTTGTTCAATTTAGTTCAGTTTAGCTAAGTTTGGATGAATGAATGGCTTTCTACCCTGTTAGTTACATAAATGTTTCTTTAAACAAAAATGGTCATTGAGCGGAAGGAAATATTGAGGTTATCTGAGAGTAGTCCTATGTGGTTAATCTGGTATTAAGTTGATTTATTTATCTCCATAGAGTTAGATTAGCAGTAGTTAGCTATTAGTGTGAGAAGCTAATGTGTAGTTACGGTTGTGATTGTGCATTGATTTCTTGTTAAGAGTAGATTAAAGTTAAGAATTTTGATGAAACCCTGAACTCCGATAGGTTTCCTTTGGCTACAGAAGCTTACTCATCTTCCTTTCTTTCTATCTGGTTAAGAGCATACCCCACTTAGATTATGAAATATTCATTATACATCTATCACATGGAGCTATACATGGTCAAAATTTAGAGATTGGGTTAATTTATTGATCGGAGTTACCCCTTTCAACTATTGATTAGGGCATTGGGTAGTTACTAGGCTTGAATCGGTTTAACTAAACATTACTACCCAATCTGTTAACCAACATAAATGAAACTGAGCTCAAACATGAAATTAAATTAAATCATATCACTAAAATAAATTAAATATTCACCCTAAACCCAATCAACATAAAAAAAAATAGATTAGCATCTAAATTTAAAAGTTGTATTTTCAATATTATATTTATTAGTTAAATTATTCAATATATTTGTTAAATTATATTTTTTTAAATTATATTTTATAAAGTAATATAAATAAATATAATTTTTTAAAACAAATTAACTATGTTATTTTAAATAATTGGTTAGAGTGAACACACCTCTCCATAACAGTGATCTAATAGGGGTTTGAACCTTGATGGGCACAACAACACAACCACCACTTCACTGCCACACTATATGTTGAACCTTTCTTTAAAAATAATTTTAATTATTAATAAGAAATAAAAAATTTGACTTGTAAATTACTAATAAATAATTTTTGGCTTCATCTTTGTTGGCTTGTCGTTGCTACTAGCTTATATATATATATATAAGCTAGTTACTATTACTTTTACACATGATAGGTGAACAAGTTTTTAACCCCTTAAAACAATTTCAATTTTTACTTTCAACACTTTAATTATAAATATGATTTTCATTTTTAATGCTTTGAAAAATATTCATTAAAATAATTTAAATTTTATCATTGTTTTACAATTTTGAATAACTCAACAATATTCTATTATCCAGGCTATTAAATACATCATAAATCAAAATCTTAAATACACTATACAATCCAAAAAATGAAGAATAGATATATAAGACATTTATCTAAATAAATAAGATACAAAATTGACATTCAAATAAATATAAATATTATAAATTATAAATATATATGTAGTAGGATAGATATCTTAAATACATCCATCTAAAAGACACTTAGAAATATAATCTATATTTAATTTTTTATTGAAAATAAATATATATATTTTTTATTTATATTTTGAAATGGATTTAAACACCACTATTAATAATAAATATCAACTTCTACTAGTGTTATATTACTTAATTATTCAAAATTTATAAATTGCTATAATTAACATAGATAAAGTAAATCAACTTGACTTAATATTTATATTCAACATCCCAAAAACTAACAAATGTTGTGCCCCACACACACACACACACACAGATATATATATATATATATATATATATATATATATATATATATATATATATATATATATATATATATATATATATCAGTGCCGTTTGAATAATCTTCCCCAAGACGGGAAAAAAAAATCTTAGAATGCTATTTCTGGACAACCTTCTCATTAAAAGTACAGGGTTGGAGATTACTCCATTATAGAATGATATGAAACTCATAGCCCCTTAATTATTTGAACGTAAAAGCTCATCGCCTCTCATAACTACTTCAAACCATATACTAGTCAGGAGTCCCCACTTATCCTTAGCTAATATGCTACATATAATAATAATAAAAAGCAGTAAAGTAAACAGGTTGGGGTTGTTTTTATGTTACATCCTAGCGATAGATAATGATTAGAATTCCCCTGGAGTATGATAAATGATTCATAATTGGAACGTAATGCCCCAAGGTGATGAGTGGCATTCGCATGTATCTGATAGCGTACGCATTGGCACTGTGTGGAAGAATGATAGCAAAAAGGAAGGAATAATCAATTACCCTAACACACACATGATAGTGTTGAGCTACATTTACATAACTTACTACCAACCTCCATAAAACACCTTACAAAGCAAGCAACCAGTAAGTTACAACCTCATTCACTCTACATCGTGTGCATTTGCAATCTCACGGATATTCCCTTAACCAAGTAACGGCCCCGATTGAGAAAGTTGGGTTAAAAGGGAACATGTTCCGCCTGAATAAACCGCAGACCGATGTTCCGTTAGCAAACTTTACGTAACTATTGGGCAGCCGGAAATGTTTCCCGTTAAAGTTAGCGGGAAGTTGTCGCAGATATTATTAGCAATTAACCTGGGGTTAATATAAGGGGTAAGCTGTTGGAATGCCAGACCATTGATTAGCCTCAGCATTCAGTTTATTTGGCCCTGTTTTCCTCCAAAATAAAGAAGAGCCCTAAGGATTCTAAATTGTCTTCTGTTTGATCTGCCAAGGAGCACAGCAGGCTTTCTCTGATTTGTCTTCCGAGCTGCAATGGCGGTGCCCGGCTGGTTCTTTGTCTAACGCATTTGGCGTTTTGAGGTACGGCTTTCTTGAAAAATTTGCTTCAATTTATTGAGGTTAGGCATTTGTGTGTCTGGTACCGCTTAAAGTTTTGAGATCTGCGGAATGGAAGAATATTTAGGCGTTCTGTTGCTTTTTCAGGAAATATTTGTTCCTGAAGCCTAATTATGTTGTTTCAGTGACTTTGCTTAAGAAATTTATGAAATATTTAATTTGAATCGATGTTTTAGGGTTGTTTTCTGTATTTGCATTCGAGATGGAATAAATCGCTTCTGGTTTTTTGATCTTCAGGTGAAATAACTGGTTGCGCGAGGTTATTTTAGAGAATTTCAGTATTGCTTAGGCTGAATTCTACTCATAGGTATGAATTTAAGTCGTTTTACTTCCTATAAATATTTATTATTCATTTGAGTGGATGTGTTTTGGATTTGAAAAAGCTCAATCGGTCCATTGTTTTATGAAATTTCATGCTTTATCGAAGAATCTAGTCGAACTTTTCAGCAATTTCTCCGTGCAAGGCTTTTCTCGCTATTACTTTAGACTCCGCTTCAGAATTTTGGTTAATATCAGTATTATTTAACCCTATGCAATAATTTGAAAAATCTTCTCATACATGTTTGTTTCGTTCTTACTGGTAAATTTTACTATCATTAGGGTTCCTTTATTGCATATATTCACTGATATTTCATAAGTTTATCATTTTCTGCAATTTTTTAGCAGGAAATGCTATTCGTGGAGCATTTTATGCCACTTTTTCCTTGTACTGATTCTCTGTAAGCTGTCCGACAGATTTTATTCCGATATCTTTCTTCTCTGATATATTAAGGGCCGTTCATTACGATTTTATGATCGGTTTCTCAAATGTCAGTGTCCGCCATAGTCATTTGGCTATTTAACGTTTTCTTCGAAGATACATTTAGGATCATAAATAATTAAGAGTTTAAGGGCCGTTGAACCTGTACTAATAAGCTGATTCCCATTTATGATAGTTTTCTCAAATGTCAGTGTCTGCCTTAGTCGTTTAGTTATGTTAATTGTTTCTTCAAAGATACATTTATGATCATAAATAATTAAGAGATCTTGAATCTTTGTCTGGTTTCATTCCATAAATAGAAAGCTATAAAATTCGAAAGAAACTCCTACTGCTCGCACATGCCTGCCTAATAGACCGTATGGAAGTTTCTGGAAAGCTTGTTTCCGTACAAAGTTCATTAGGCTAATATTTAGAGTATTTTGGCGTTGAAGTTTGTTTTATGTACAGTTACCTAGTCTGAGGAGAAAGCTAAATTGTTTCCTGCGTTTTCTTTATTTTGTATTATATAATTATTTCGTGCGATTCCTGATTCTAATAAACAATAAATTCTTTGGCCTTGGCAGCTTTATTGAACACTCTAGGAAAAGCTTTCAAGCGAGAACCGAACTAGAGCAAATGGATGCAGAAAATTTGTCTGGGGGACAATGCGGAGCGCAGCATCGCATTTTTGGAAGCAAAAGCCGTCTTTCAGACGAGCTCTGGGCTGGCTCCGAAGTTGTCAATTGCACAATCCATGCTGAGAACGCTTCTTCTGGAAACGTATCGGATGACAGCACAACTTCAAAAGAGTGCATCTCAACTAGATCTTCTTGGCCAGAAGATGACTATGCCGGCATCAACACTCCATTTAGAAGATCGTTCCATGACAATTATTTGCAAAGCTTTTCGCCGACTCACGGGGGCATTAGAGATCAACTTTTCGAATCCGGTCAACAATCTCCTGAAACTATAGAGCACCAGCTCGTCCGTCTAACCCTACAATATCACGAACTCTCAGAGACATACAACGATTCCATTATCCGTCTACGTCAGGCGGAGACGGACATTGATTCTCTGATAAAACAAAACCTTCAACTGCAAGCTTCCAATATGGAGTTTGTTAAACTAGTCGGTATGTCAATGCCTAACTATCCCATACAAAACTTGCCTATACATGTCGATCCTTCCACTTATTCCGTTATTCCCCAGCCACAGTCATGGTCGGGCATGTATAACGACACCTTGCTGAATTCCACTCCCTGCAAAGTTAGTGAATCCTCCTCCTCCGTTCAAAGTCATCACTTCCCTGCCCATCACTCAAATGGAATAGAAGAAAATGGGGACGCACAGCAGGCAAAGAACAGATTTATCAATATTTCAAAGAGAAATGCCAGAACAGACATTGTAGCTGAAATCAGCCCCACGAGCGTCCTCAGCATTGAATTCAACAATAAATTTGGGCGTAATTTCAAATCAGCCTCGTTTTCAGGCAATGTGGATAGAGCAGCCATCGACGAGCCGCTTGCCCGGCGTCCGGCAATGCCAAAGAGCATTTCTATTCGATCACCTGGATTTCTAGCAGCAAAAGATGGAGCCAAAAAGTGTAAGCCGGTGCTTGCCAATTCTCCAAGCCAGCCTCATCGGCTTCGGCTCGCTGCAACAACACCTCCAGATATCGTTCCGCTTTCTGTAAGATGAATAATTCTTAATTTTAGTTCATTTGTCGGAAAATTGCCGCTCGTTGGCTTTTCGTTTCCGCAAACCACATAATATTCTAACATAATTTATTTCAGCTGCCTGTTGAGGTTAACGACGCGGAGTACGAAGCGTACAACCAGGGAATGTGGAAGACGGAGCTGTGCAATAAATGGCAAGATACGGGCGACTGTCCATACGCCGACAGATGTCAATTTGCACACGGTATCGAAGAGCTACGGCCCGTAATTCGGCATCCACGTTACAAGACGGAATTATGTCGAATGGTTGCCGCCGGGGATAAATGTCCATACGGCCACCGCTGTCATTTCCGCCACGTTCTCACACGTGAAGAGAAGGCATCTCTCAAATGAGATTGCCCCCGACTTCGAAAATATCTGGAATTTTAAAGAACTTACCTATATATTATTGTCCAGTCTCTAACAACCAGCAGCTCATCTTGAAAGGTGTTCCAAACTGCTGATAGCATACGTATTATTAAATCTCATTAGACTGTGTGCTGTGTAGAAGGCCGACATAGGATTTACATTGAAGTAAAAATAAGCTCCCCTTGCTAAGCCTTGGTAAGGAGGCCCAGTTTAATATATGATGAAACTTGAAACAGAGGTGACTTGTACGCCCATCTATATTTAGATTAGTCCCAATTGTTTTATAATTTTTCGGCTGCCAACATTCATTTGCTGTCAATATTGCAGTGCAAATTACTCTTCTTTCGATGTGCTATTTGTCCTCAGTTGAATGGTTAATATTACACATATATGATTGTGCTGTGTGGGATCAAATATTGTTTAACATGAGTGAAGTAGTGCTGTAGGCCGCGGCACCGCCCAAAATAATTTAGATATGATTAGCTCGTGCATGTTTTCCTTTTTATCTCCACCATTCCCATGTCTTACTCGTAATTTATACCGATAATAAAGTTGTGATTGCCTCTTCGAAGGTAGCCATTTAGACTATGCACGGGTTCAATCGGCGTGCGAAGAACTTCAAAAACAATGATACATACAAAGCCCATTATAAAGTCCATGGCATCCTAGTCTTCAAACATAGGGCACGTCAGGGGAAAACGTCAAACTTAATAGAAATGTTTACTATTAAGAAGTTCGGAGTCCGTTGGTTTTTTTTGCTAGAGTTAGGGAGAGGAACTACTAGTAGTGGGGTCATTCATTTGTGAATATATAATCTATTCTTATTATACATTTTTAATATATATTGTAATTAAATAATTCACATGTAAATCAAAAAAAATTTAAATGTTGATAAAAATAGACTAATATTTGAACACATGAGAATCTATAAATGTTATAGTAAAAACACATAAATAAATTCTTTAACAAGTGAAATAAATGAATTTTTGTCTCAAATAAAATATCATAGCTATCTATTATATGCCACTTAAAAAATAAGATGCTCACTTAAACAAGTATTGTTATCTTAGTGTACAAATACTATTCTTATGTGTATAACTATTGGGGTAGCAATGTATATGCATTAGAATATTTCATATTAACAATTTGTCTTATCACAAATATAAACGGTGAACACAATAAATACCTTGTGTTTTCCCATGAAATGTGTGAGATTGTTAAAAAGTTTTAGTGTTCAACTATTGGTCCTTTTGTGTTGGATATAAGTTGTATTTTATATAATAATATGTTATTTTTATAACAACAACAAAAAAAAAATTCTTAAAGTATTGGTCATTTTGTGTTGGATATAAATATTATATATAACAAATATTTATGATTACTAATAGGTATTTGGTCCATTTAAGTCGCATATATGTTATAGTTTATATAGAAATACAATATTTGACGAAGAACAAATTATATTTTAAAATTCAACTGCTAGGGATTTTTAGAAAAAGTTTTGGTTGTATCTTTAAAAAGTCATTTTTAGACATGTAGGCGTGCTATTTAAACTAGTTGTGTGATGAGTCACACCTTCAAAACTTAGTTGTAGGTAGTTAAGTGTCCATTTTACATTTCTAAAAAAATGAAGGTCTTACGATATTCCATGCAATGGCTACATATTAACGAAGTTAGCCCTCACAACTACTGGGCCTTCTCCCCTAGTTACTTTACTGTTCATTGAGTTGATTACATTTATACATTTATTTATAATTTTCTTATTCTTAATTACTCTATATTGATGAGGACTTGATACATCTTCAATATGCAAAATCCTCAAAGTGTTAAAAATTAAGTTTGAGAATGTTGGAAAAATAAATAAATGCATGGTAGTTTTTAATTAATTTTGTGAATACAAGACATTTCTAGGAGGATGAATATAGTCAGATGTATCTACTTTAAGTGATATTTTGGTATGTACATTGATGAATAAAAAAAATCAAGCACAACTTTCTAATATTGGTGGATTATCATGAGGTATTATTATTTAATTATTATTTTTATTAACAATTAGTATTCTTTTTTCTTGAATTAATGATGTTCCATAAATTCAATTAGAAAAAATTAATGTGATAATAAAATATAAATCTCTATAAGATTTTTGAGAAAAAAAAGAAAAAAGAAAAAAATTAGTGTCATATTCATTAGCACATCATAGCTCTCAAAAAACTTCAAAAATACCACTCCATGATTTTCTCTTATAAAAGATGTCAATCTTTTATTCATTTATTATTTAAGATTCAAAAATTAAGATGAGATAATGATTCATAAATATTGCTTCTATGACTTATGTTAAATTCTTGTTATCAAATCACTTAGACAACTTTCAAATAGAATCATTGGATGATTTTTTCAGTCATTGTTAATGTTTTGTAGTGATTTTAGAGTCAAATATGTTGAAAATTTTAGAAATCTAATAAAAAGAACTAGAAACTATTTCTATAATTTATAAAATAAAATATAAGGGTAATATTTTCATTAGCATACCATAGCTCCTTTAAAAAGTTTAAAAATATCATACATAATATTAAATTTTTCATAGAAAAAACATAATTAGGTGTAAAATTTTGCAAGAATGTGTCAAAGACATATCATTTAATACTATAAGTACCTATGTTATTAGTGTTGCATAATCTCTTTGATGATTTGAAAAATAAAAACACCTACAAATAATTTCATGTTTATTAAACCATACAACTATAAAACATTAAATGTCACCACTTATAAATATGTTTTGAATGACAAAAGAAATATCTTCCACTTAAATTAATGTTTCCCATTCCTCAATGATGACAATATGAAAAACTAATGTCCAAAAAAACTCAATTTTTCTTAGAAAAACCCTTCATACAATGATCATTATCAATCTTGAAATGTTTTCATTTCTTTTAATGGTCAATAAATCTCTATAGAGTTTACATAATCATCATAATGATTAGAAACTCACTATGGAAAATATTTAATTTGTTGCTTTGTATAACTAATAAAAAATTTATTCAATATTTTCTTCTTTATGGTAAGAGGTTATTTGTTTAAATGAAAAGTATATCAAGGTGTTCTTAAACCTCCTCAATATCCCCCAATCCACTTTATAAAATACTATGCATCATGACATATAATTTATATGCGTGTAAGGGTCTCTTAATCACATGAGCTAAAGTAAACCTCCATATGAAAATGTTTGTGTATAGCATAAATGATCAAATTTTCTAATCTTCAATACCACAACCACAAGCTTTTTGGTCTCAAAAACCTTGGCGACTAATAAAATGAAGTAGTTTTTTTCCCACTTTTTATTTTGGAATCCACTTGGCCTTTATTTGATTTTTCACTTTGAGTTCTAATAGCCACATCTCTTATTTTTATGCATAGTCTATCTCACTTTTTGTCTAAGGAAAATATTATATTTTATATTTTCTTTCTATTTAAGTGAAAAATAATCTATGAAATGTAAGGGTGCCAACAAGAAGTTGAGTCCACCTTTTAGTCAAAAAGGGAACTATTTTTCTTATTTTTTCAAATTCATTCTATTTGACCTAAATATTTGAAGCACTTAGAGATTAAATCTTAAAAGAAGTCAGTAATAGAAATTGTAGTACTCAAAGTCTATTTTCCAAATATGTAATTTATTTTAATGCCCAAATGATAAAATTATATTTTCAATAAACATTACTATAAACCACATTTTAAAAATCAATTTTTTAGGACCATACTATACCTGTATACAACAAGAAAAAGATGACCTTAATGAAACTATTTCTATCAAAAGTCAACTTGTGATACTACTAGCAGGATTCAACTATGTAATTTTGGAGTCAAACTTATTGACCCATGTCTCATGAGTATTACTTCACGAGAACCCATCCCTCATGAGAATGAATGTAACACTTAGCAATGGGTCCAAGATACAAGTTTAACAAATAAAATGATCTATCTATTGATCATTTAATAAGTGTTGATTTAGCTAATAATATGTAGAGATTATTATATGTCAAGATTTATGTTAAACAATAGTCGAACAAAAAAATATTGCCATACATTAATAGAAGTGATTTGGAACTAGAATGGCAGAAAGTTTGAAATAAGATCATTATAAAGAAAGTATAAGATACTGTGGACTGTGAGGCAAGTGAATCTTGTATGAAGCTTAAGGGGCTTTCTAATGAATGGTTCATAAGGCACAACGCCTGCTAAAGGTTTTGCAAATAGGGTTGCAAGTAAAGTGGACTTAACATTGGGGGAAACTTTGTCGTTAAGAACACTTGATTTGAAGTAGTACTGGGATGGGTGACCTCCTAGGTAGTCTCAGTGCTTCACCTTCGTGAGCATCACCTGGATTCAATGAGTGCTAAGCATTCCACTCAGTCTCATGAGAGATGGGTTCTTGTGAACCATTACTCTCATTGAGTCTCATAAGAGATGGGTTCTTTTGAATCATTACTCATGAAACATGGGTCAATGAGTTTGACTCAAAAACTACACAGTTGGCTCCTAATAGCAATATCACAATTTGACTTGTTGTAGAAAATATCTCCTACTTGTCAATTGATGAGCTTCGGGGGCTTTCTAATGAATGGTTCATAAGGCACAACAGTTCATGAAGATATTGCAAATGGGCTTGCAAGCAAAATGAGCCTAACCTTGGAGGAAACTTCGTGATTAAGAATGCTTGAGCTAGAGCTAGAGCAGCACTGGGGTGGGTGACCTCTTGGGAAGTCTCGATGCTTCAGCTCTGTGAGCATCAGCTAGATGTGCAATGAGTACTAATTATTCTATTCATTCTCATGAGAAATAAATTATTGTGAACCACTACTCATAAAACATGAATCAGTAAATTTATCTCAAAAACTATAGATTTGAATCCTAATAACAATATCACTACTACTTTTTTCCAAAAGTCAGAGTCGTTAAAAATATCTTAATACTTATAAGAAATCTGTAATACTTATAAGAAATCTCGATCGTAAAGAATTTATTTCATTCCACATCTTGATTATGATTAAAGAAAACACGAGACGCCATTTATATATTATGGTCATTAATTAGAGATACTTTGTTGAAAAATCCAACAGACTAAGACGGTGTCAGTATATTCTTGTAAAGGAGGTTAATCAGCAAATGCAAACTCATATTAACTTACTGAACTCAAAAGCATCAATGGAACTTTTATTTTAAATTTGCGCTTTTATTTGTATAGGAGAGAATCCTTAATCGCGGCATCAGTTTATATCAGAAGATGTCTTCGATGAACTTTACAAAAACAGCTTCTTGAATACCTTCTCTTTGCTGTCCGTAGACAAGCAAACAGACCTTGTGCATTACATTGAACATAAGTCTCGTACACGATGCCGAACTGGAGGGCTGGCCTTCTGTGTCCTTGAGAAACTTGAGGGAAAATTGGCAAAATATGAGAAATTGAACATCCCCGGGACATGTTTGAAGTATTGAATGGGCCTGCATAAATACAAGACTCGGCGTAATGATTGCTGGAGGATTGGCATTCCTGCAAGCAATGTGACCCAAGTAAACTGGCAGAAATGAGGATCGAATCCACGCTTCACTCTCTTCAACGCCCACAAGTAACTTAGCACTGAATTTTTTCAAATGGTGATCCAGTCGTTCCAGAAGCGGCATCAACGAAGAAGAGCGCTTATTCATTTCGGATATATGGGCAGCCTTTGAAAAGTCGTCGTAAAGTGTTTTAACTTCTGAATCAGACCTTACAAACGTTATTTCCACCTCGCATCTTTTGCATTTGCACCGACAGGTGAAGTCGAAGGATTTGGAAAATTTGAAACGATAGTGAGCGGGAAGCAGGACATCGAAATAGGGAATGGTGATTTCTTGGCCCTGTTTGATGTCCCTGCTCGCATGGATTCTCGTTATAGCATCCTTACTCAGTCTTGCGGCGTTGGGCGCGCATGAATGATTCACAAAGGATGGAAGAAGCCATACGCCATTGTAGAGCCTCTGCGGAACAAAATTGGAGAAGAGTGCTTGCATACCGTTTCTTCGCGCAACAAATGGAGGAGAGCTATCAAACGCTATTCGTTTTATGACACGGAGGAGAAGATTGTCATATATTGTACTGGAAACTGTGGCTCTGCAGACACTGTTTCCCCTTGCAGCTGCCAAGTTGTTCTCTTGGGCGGATTCCCGTATGAAATCTGACATTTTGGGAATGAATTGCGAAAGTTGATGAGGGGCGGAGGTGGCATGGGAATGAAAGATTTTCGAACTGTAATCTCCGCATGAACTCAGCGCTTCTTTCACTTTCTGAAGCAGGCCATTCTTGACTGGATCGTCCATAGCCTTGTCGACCACAGCGAAAGCCTTGCTAATCAACACCACTTCTCCTGCCTTGATATCCTCCGTCGCAAACAGACCTCTGCCGCACCCATTGCTCGTCATTCTGATCTCCACTGCCCCGATGAAATCCCCATCTGGTTCAATGGCTTCAGCAGCCCATTCTTCTCCTGTAATGCCTTCGCTCATGTCAAAATAGAATGCGGCCCATTTGCGGTAGGTGGAGGTGAGCTCTTCGTGAGTTTCGAGTACTCGATACGCATCTTTATATCTCCCTAAAGCCAACAATGTCTGAATTTTATTCTTGAATCCATCACCGTCGGAAGGGTCCCGCTCACACCATTTTTCCACATCTTGTAGCGCTTCAGCATATCGCCCCAGTTGCATTTGAGCGTGATATCTGTTGAAGTAGAGGTCAAGGAGTGAGAGCTCATCCACATGGAACCCCGTCGAGTTCATTAACTCACATTTAGTACAATTTCGAATACATTTCTCCCATTCTTCAGCATCGAATGCCTCATTTGCACAATCCATCCATCTTTTGAATTTGTTTTCACCGGTCGTAACGTCCGCCGAAGCCTTTATTTCATCAATAGAAAGGGGATTGTCTATCTGAATGAATACGAGACCGCTTCCTCCTTGGATAAGCACGGGCTCTTTGACTGCAACGTTCCTGTTTCGAGGATAACGAGCTTTTGCAAAAGACTGATTTGGTGATTTGGGATCTGGACAAACTATGGAAAGAACCACTGCCGTCTTAGTCTCAACATCCTCCAGCACGGTAAAGATTCTCCCAAACTGGAAAGGCTCAACACAGAGTTTTCCATACAACACCACGCAATCATTCCGCTGCCCAGTCTTCAAGTCCTTGAGCTTCACCGGAACAAGATCAGTTGCAGATTCTGCTCGTTCATGGCGCGCTCCGTATGTTCTCAACGACCTGTATTCCAACTCAAAAAGCTTTGCAACATCGGGCCGTGTGAGATACATGGCAGCCTTGTAATGGATTGTAGTTAAAAACTCCTTTTCGAAGACTCTTTTGGCAGGGAAGGAGTTGTTAAGTGTAACGTCGCCAATCCCAATGATGCGAAGAAGACTTTTAAAATACGGGGGTTCCGCGTCAGGCGACCCTGGAAAAGGTGGAATGGTGGGGTTTGATGCTTCTTCGGCCATGGCTATTGCTGCTGCTTCTCCTCCTCCTCCTCTTCCTAATTTTCTGTCTTCGACTGAAATTACTTGTCACAAAAATGGGTAATTTAGTTGTCACAGACCTTATATTAGGGCGGAATTGGAAATTTATAGGTTATAGTAATTAGTATTTTTCTGTCTTGGACGGCCGAGGAGGAGGAGATAGCTTACCAGAAAGGGAAGTGACTGGTTAAGAAGAGGGAAGTGATTTGATTAAGAAGATTGTTGGGTGTGAAGTCCCTCTAACTTCCGCCTTTTCCTTTTTCTAATAAGATTGGATAATAAAACATACATCGTTTCTTTTTCATTTCTTCTTCATATATGGGATAATATAATATGCACCTAGATATGTTCTTGTAACTAATTATGAAAAACAGGGTTAATAAAATAGATGGTGGTCTCTTTTTCTCTTAAATATAATTTTTAATGGTGAGCCTTTTTATGTTTTTTTATATCATATGTACATTCAATTTTTTGTATGAATTTTGAATTTAGTTTTTTGTGTGTTTGTTCATGATTATCATCAATAATTTAACTTTCCCTTGAAAATATTAGACTAATGTTGAATATATTTATTAAAAGTTATAAAAATGAGGAAAGTAAAGCTTTCTATTATTTCATATATTAATTTTGTTTTATTAATACTAGCACTTGTAGTCAAGGAGGTGCAAGGGATAAACCGATAGGTAAATAGAGGGAAGACATTAATGAATTTTAACATTGTATGATAAATTATATCAATGTATAGGTCTATGTAAACATGTACCACTCTATAATATAATTTGATACATCTCTTCGATGAATTTATGTAATGTTTTGGTGGATTTGGATTCCTTGAGACTATTAGCATCCAATTTTGATCAACCAAAGTTCTATGAGTCTCTTTTCTTACCCATTTTATAGATCCTCTTCTAAATTTTTTTCATTCAAATTCACTGAAATAAATTAGAAATCTATTATTTGTAAATATTTTAGTAGATATGTATATCTGAAGAAGAGAAAAATATTTTTAAGAACTAATTTTGACTCCAACAAGTTTTGTAAAAATAAAGTGGCTACAATGCTATACATGGGAAATTATTTAAGCTATTTGTGGTTTAAAGAGTATTTTTAGATCCTACTTCATAATTTGAAATTTGACAAATTAGCCAATATTTTCTAAAATGTCCAAATTGTTTTTTACAACATTTGTTAATCTTTATATATATTTCAAATATATTCATTTCATTTTTCCTTCAATCTATTCCCACATTATCTATGATTTTAAATGCCACCAAAATGCACTAAAGAAAATGTTTGGGTCCTTTTAACTTTCATCTAATAAAATTTGTTCTATTGGTCGGTTTCATATTACTCATAGTAGTCAAGGACTAGAGAGAAAATAATTTCCCTTACAAAATAAGTTAAAATGCATTTCAAATCATTATGTTCTTTTGATAAACTAAACTCCCTTCTATAACCATTATTACCAAAGTAGATGTGTGAGTGTTGGGAAGATATTCAAAATGATTGTTCAAGAGTAACCTTGTCCACGTGTGAGAAGATATAAAAATGTAACTTCTATGCATGTGAAAATGTGTCGTTAATGTCAAAATTATAATCCTCTTTTATCATTGGGTGAATAGGAACTGGTAGCCATGCAAGTAGTGATAGAACATTTTGTGTTGTATCTCTAGCATAAAGAGGTGTCCTATCCTCTGAATATGCATACAATAAATACTAAAAGCTAATCACTTTTGTGGCTTTTGTTAGTGTGGCAAGTTTGCAAGACAATTATTAGTACTTTAATCATTTTCTATTTTACTTATATTATTAGCATTTGCAACAATTGGAAAACTACACTCATAAAGAGATTCTAAATTTCATCAAGAGAAACAACATTAGCCACTTGACTTTATCTAATTAAAGAAGTTTACTGTAAACAAAATTAATTCATTTCTAACTAAAATTAAGTTTCATAAGAATAATATTCACTTACCGAAAGGAAACTAGAATATTCTAGATCTAGAAAGAAAATTTAGTTCCAAAAATTTGGACATAAGCCATAAAGGACTGGAATTGACATCTTCATTGCAAACTCAAAATTGAAATAGTTCATCTTTTCTCAATAAAATTGAATCATAGCCCCTATAGTAAAATTTTGCCACAAGAAGAGATGACACTCATTCTTTCTTACTTGGTCTTCGTTAAATCACTCTTGGAAGGTAAATATATTGAATGAGTTAGGTGTCCCTAGATATCATGGAGATGTGCTAGGTGTATTTGCAGAAGTCCGCTATAATATTATTTTTCTTTTTAAAATGGTTGCTAGGCCAATAAACTTAATAGATAGAAAGGGAAATACCAAATTTTGAGTGTTAGTAGATCAACTCAAAATGATCCTCCCTACCACCCACAAAAAAAGAAAAAATTAAGAAAAAAAATTTTAAAAAGAGAGAAAAGAAAAAAAAGAACATAACCTTACTATTTGAGCGTCTACAAAGATTACTAAATCATTAGAATGTAAAGATAATCTCTAAGACCATGAAGAAACTTTAAAATATAAATGCTTAAGGACATGAAAAAGACACTTCATACAAAGAAAACCAACTAGAAGAGAAAGAGAGACGAGAGAAAAAGGGAAAATAGGATACAAAAACTATCAAATACTCATCCACATCTTCAATTAATTCATATTCTAGCCACAAGGAGCTAGAACTAATTTCTAGAAGCAATTCGATCATTGGACAACTAAGATGGGTGCTTCTTTGATTTATTTCTAATGTAGAGCTAATTGATAAATGCCTTTAAAACTATCTAAAGCAACAACCACAGATGAGAAGACCAAGTGTTCCACAAGATGCTCTATCTCCTTGATAGTTTAATGGTCATAATTACATAAAAAAGGCCATACTTAATAGATTATAAAAACTCTACAAAGACACTATTGTCAACTATTTGGTACATTCATGTGTACATTATATCCTATCCCAAAATCCTGAGTTTTTGTATATATATATATATTCGACTGTTCAACCTATCCAAATTCTCAATCTTTGTACATATCCCATGTACTATATTGTCAAGTCCCATTGTAAATATTCTTGTTCATCCAGCAAATAAGTGATCAGTTATGTTGACCCATCAAGCCTAGCATTTCAGTAAGCTCCTTCAAATTGATCCTCAAGTATGTGGTTGTCCTTGATTCATCTTTTTCCAGTAGATAAACATTTACAACATCTCTCATCAATGGGTCCTTGTAGGATGTATCCTTCCTCATGTCCAACCTAATCAAAAATATCTTTTAGTTAGTCGATCTCTTTTGGAAAAAGGCATCTTTCGGATATTTACATTGATTTTGTATCACTTTTTTGGTTCTTGATTATCTTTTTCAAGCTTCTTGATCATTCTACTCCTCAAAGTTGTCATGATCATTTATATCATGGTATGCTACAAATGGATACACCAAGGACACGGTCTTGATCTTTTTTATGCCTGTGAGTCAATTAGATGTGACCCTTGCAAAATGTGATCACATGGTGCACTTGGGAAATGTCATTTATTTGTGGGTTCTCCAACATCATTTCTACCTTGAATCCTTTGGGGCTCATATGTGACACAAGGGAAGCCCCTGTGTGTTTGTTGTGTTAGTCCCATGCAATGCTAGTGACAAGGCCTTGAGTTCCTCATAACCTTGGAAGATCTCTAATATTTCTATATCAAACTAGGGCATGCTCTTTGACATTAACAAAATTTAATCCCCAAGTCCCATTTCATTAGCTGCAATAAGTTCATGCTTGCATTTTTTCTTTTGGGCACAACTCTTATTTATTTATCCCCTTTTCCCCCTCTTTTCCCCTCATTCCTTTCATGTTTGCATATTTTTTGAGAAAATTCCACAAAACTTTTTCTTTTCATTCTTTTCTCGAGGGGGCACAACCTCTTATTGTCGTCACTTTGACATGACTCTTAGGCACCTAATTTCATCCAGGGTAACTTATTTTCTTTTCTTTTCATCTAATGCACTGCCAATTGTGACACCACATCAAAGAGGGGAAAATGTAGACTTCTAAAAATCATTCTTATTAATTAAATTTATTTAATTAATAACTATTGTCACCTTATAATTAATTTTATTTAATTAATCAATATTGTCATATCCCTCTACCTATTTAATTAAAATTATTTAATTAAGTTGGGTTCATTATATGAAGTGTTTAAATTTAATTTAAATCCCCACTTCTCTAATGTATTAAGCTTATTTTAATATATATCTCTACATTAATCCTTTTTTAAAATAAATTATTATTTATTTAAATCCCTCCACATCTTAATATTCTTCCAAGCTTGGATTAAATATTTAAATCTATTTTAAATTAATCTAAATCCTTATCTAAAACCTAGCCTACACCCAACACCTCACTTTCTAAAACTACCCTCTCACCTAATCACTCTCTTAATCTCACTTAAAAAGTGATTCCTAACCTCATTAGTGCTAATGAGTTTCTCACACATGTGTGAGAAACTCTTCCCAATAAATTCACCCAACTTCCTTAAATGTAACCACTTTCTTGTCCCCTACACATTTCCCCAAAGTTTCTCACACATGTGTGAGAAACCTTGAGAAAGGCTGCTTGTTGGATTTTTCATAGTCATCCCCTCTATCCCATGCATCCCTTAGGTGGATCCTATGTAGATGCCACAAAGGTGCCACCTCATCCAAGCCCTTCCCTTCCCTCCAAAAATCTATAAATAGAGGCCTTACCAAGAGCAAATCATCTCTCATTTTTGCAATGTTATCATGCTAGGTTAGCTCTAGAATAAGCATTTAGCATTATCTTAGTTTCCTGCTCTTATTTTTTAATCTAGATCACATAGAATGCTTAATATAATGATGATTAAATTTTAGTTTTCACATCATTGTAGGTTTTTATCTTCATCATCATCATTTGGATCTTTTATTGCAAACTAGCTCCTCATACTAGTTTTGCATCATCTTGGATCTCCATTAGCTTGCATTTGGGTTCGTAAATCATTTGAGCTTGTATTGGGGATCTTATTTTGTGTTTTGTATAGCACACCCACAAATATCCATGATGAACAAATCAAATAGGACTTGGGTGATTCCATTTTTGTTCAATCGAAGGTGATGTGTTGAGTCTATGTTGTATGCATGTGTTTAAACTAATATTTGTTTGTTTACATGTGATCCTAATAGGTCAATATTCTGATCACGTACTTAGTGCTAGATGATGCATCAATCCCATAGATTCTCTTGCAACATGTTAGGGGGTGACCCCACAATAGTGGGTTACACTTTTTTAGACATGCTAATTTTTGTTGAAATGACACATTTTTAATAAAATATGATGATTTCAGCCTTGCTAGGTTCCATTTGAAGGAATTAATTACAAATGGTTATCTCAAAGCTTCTTAGATAAAAAAAACATTGATATAACATCTATACTCATCATTCATAGCTACAATGGAATCTCCTTCGCACCTATTAAAATGCTGACAAACAATCACTTCAACTTTATATTTTGGAAGATCAAATGAATACATTTGACAAACCTATCTATTTAGTAAGGTACTACTGAGAAAAATATTTCCAATGATTATAATGTTAATACATACTAAGTTTATTATGACTTTGTATTTTTAGTTTTACTAAACATAGATATTTCACCATATGTTTGTACCTTTATGTTTGACACTTATGGAAAAATAGTAAATGAGAGAAAATAAATTCTAAAAAATATCTATGCCCTAGGTATTGAAGTTCTCTTTCTATAAATAAAAAAAAAGAAATTGGACAAATAAATGACAAGTTATAAGCTATGTAGTCAAGGTATGTCAAAATTATGGTTTAGTCAACTTAAAACATTAATAAAATATGAAAGAATCATGATAATGTCATCAAACCAATTGCATTTCCTCTGTATGGATGTTACAAACCTAAATTCAAAAGAATCACATTGATATCTATTTAGAAAAAAAGTTATACTCTATGAAAACAATGTAACTCTTTGAAAATGACATTTTCAACATTTCAACAACATATCAATTTTCATGGGAGAAAGAAAAAACCATTCAAATAAATTAAAAAATAAAAATAAAAAATATATTTTGAATCTAGACAGAAAATCCTACAATACTCTAATTTACTTCATCTTTTGATTTCAAATGGTTTAACGACAATATGCATCCGAATCTAAAATTTTTTCTCAAAATGTACAGTTCAGTGTCCATTCAGGCAAATAAGTGTAACACACTATTGTGGGTTCACCCTAGAAAGTATAAGAAAAAAGAACAAACAATTAAAATGTTAGACTAGCTTGTTAAAGTGGGTCACATTGGGCATGTCATAATATGTGCAAGAAAATTGTGAGTTCAAACAACAATAAATAAGAACTTAAAATATTCAAACTACTCTAGATCGAAGAAACATCGTGATAAAACAAAAGATAGCAATAAAACAAAAAAAAGAGACTTGAAAACCTTCAATAAATCCAATAGAAGCTCCCTTGTTGTGTAGAATTGTCCAATTCTTGGATATGTGTGCTCAAAGGGTGTTCAAGATTCGACAGATGTGGAATGATTATGGTATAATAATACTATATTAGATTATGCTTTGATTTTAATTTGGCATGGTAACTTTTCTCTTGATGGTGGATGAATAAATGAGAAAAGAGCCCTCAATTTTTAGAGTGGAAGAGGAGTGAATGAATGGTTGGGATTGAAACCTAAGGGTCAAAATGCACTCCAAAAATAGTACATGCATTGTGAGTTGTCAAGCTCATACCATGGTAAAAAGTGTGACGATAGGGAAGATTAAAATACCTTAGCTCTTATAATTAAATTTAATTAATAAATTAAATAAAATAAAATTGTTAATCAAATTTAAGTGTCTACACCATATTGTAATAGATATTAAAACTAGCAATTGCACCTTAGTGTGCAATGGGTATGTCGAAGAGGTGTGGGAAGTCGATTAGACAAAATTATGATATACTTTTGAATACAATTATGTTGCACATGAGGTCAATCAGTAAAGAGAGATATAGGTGTAGAGAGAGTGGAAATATGAGAATATAAGAGTTAGGGGGAGAGATGGAACAATAAATATGGAAAGATAGAGATAGAGAGGTGACACGATATAGATATTTTGGTCTATAAAGAGGGGGACTGAGAGAGGGATGAACAACAAGAGGGAGACATGTCTAGAAATAGGGGAAAAGAGGAAGACAAAGGTAGAGATAAAAATAGAGAGGGAGAGAAAGAGGGGGACAAATAGATAAAAAGATAGAGAGGGAGACATGTCTAGAGATAAAGGGGAAAAGAGGAGACAAAGATTAAAAAATAGAATTAGAGGGAGAGGGAGACAAACTGATAGAGAGATAGAGTGGTAAAGGGAGAGATAACTTCACTGAGGGAGAGGTGGAGAGGAAGAAATAATGGGATATAGAGGGTGAGGGAGAGGGAGAAATAAAGAGATAAATATGAGATAGAGTGATAAAGATATAAGTAGATATGAAAAGAGAATGAGAGGAAGAGAGAGATAGAGAGACATACAAATATAAAGTAGTAGAGATATAGATGTAGAGGAGGAAATAGAGAAAGGAACAGACAAATATATATGGTAAGAGATATAGATAAAGAGGAGACGATAGAGAAGGGAAGAAAACAAAGAGGGAAGATGGATAGAGAGATTTGAAAGATAAATCGAATATTAACAAATAAAAATTTGTTATAAAATGAAGCTAGATAAAACATTAAAATTTTAAATAAAATGTATCAATAAAATTTTAAATGCTCAAATATAATAAATTTAAAAAATAAAATTATAATTATAATAAAATATTAAAAACTAAATAAACTATATTATTTTTTTAATTTTGAGGCAAGTGGAGGATGGTTTGTATTTAGTCTTGTCTTTTAGATTTTTTCATATTATGTAGTAATTTATAAACTAATTTACTTAGTGTATTTTAATTGATTCTATAAATAATGTGATTAATAGAAACTATTGCCAAACAAAATGTGACTAATCCTAATTATCCTGGAACAACCACATCAAAAACCACATGGAAGACTAAGAGTGACAACTTATAATTTCATATTATTTTTTATTTATTTTATATAATATAAATAATAAATATATTTATTAAAATATTGATATAATACATAATATTAAATTTATAATGATGATAACTATTACACACTTATTATTGTAAAATATAATAAATTAAATTGTAAAAAATCTTTAAAAAATATGATGACGTCTTACAATAGCTCCCTTATTTTGTCTTCTTCTAATCCTTGTCAATATGTAAACATTGCTTTGTATCTTTTTTTGTGGTGGACTCTTTCACTGTCTCATAGTTTTTGAGTGAGGCTTGGCCTCCTTTTCTTGATGTACTCTCAATTTTTTTAAAAAAAAATCTTTAAAAAAATTACTCACTTTATATAAACTATGATATATAATAATAATTAAAAATATATATTTAAAAATTTAAGAATCATTTAAAAATATGAAATGCCCCAAAATTCTGATAGATGGCTACCTAAATTCATCTCAAAATATATTAAAATCTATTTTTTAGGCAATGGCAATGACCGTTGTGTCAAAAACTACACAATTGAATCCTAATAGCAATATCACAACTTGACTTGCTATGGGAAATATCTCCTACTTATCAATTGAAAATATGTATCAATTGATGAGTTTAAGGGGCTTTCTACTAAATTGTTCATAAGGCACAATACTTGATGAAGGTTTTGCAAATTAGGTTGCAAGCAAAGTGGGTTTAACTAAGGAGGAAATTACGTTGTTAAGTGTACTTGAACTAAAGTAGTATTGGGATGAGTGACCTCCTGCAAAGTCTCAGTGTTTCACCTCTATGAGCATCACTTAAATGCAATGAGTGCTAAGTGTTTCATTCACTCTCATGAGGGATGGGTTCTTGTGAACCACTACTCATGAAACTTGGGTCAATGAGTTTGACTCAAAAACTACACAGTTGAATCTCAATAGAACTATCACAATTTGACTTGTTGTGAAAAATATCTTCTACTTATCAAATACAACTAAAATTAATAAACATAGACCATCAATTTCTAAATTAAATTAAGTGAAAAGACCACACTTAATTAATTGAGGAAAAAATTATCCAACATAGTAAAAGAGGTTGTGATGACACGTTAAAAATAGAAAAATGGTAAGGAAAACATTGTGATCATTCTGGTTGGCTTACATTCTTTTTCAAGTATTACATGTCATTGGTGACAAACAAAATATACGTAATTCTTTTAATATAAAAAGATCAAATTTAAAAGAATATTTTTTTCAATTATTTAAATTATTTTATATAAATTAAAAATATTGTCTTTAAATTGAATGTGAAACATATCATTATATGTTAGAAATATATTTAACAAAAAATATATAAATAAATAAAATAAAAATAAACAAATTTAATTGTTGTTAACTTAAAATCAAAATTTAAATTGAAGTAATAATCAAAATCAAAAGAATAATATTTTTTAATTATCTAACTTATTTTATATTAATTAAAAAATTATCTCTAAAATTGAATTTATATTATAATAGATTTAAAAAGATTATTTGTAACTAATCTAAATAACATGTTATATTTAAAAATATGTTATAAAATATAACTAAAACATAAATTATGTATAAAATAAATAACAAATTAAATAATAATAAATAAATATTAAATATATCGTATATTATATAACTATGCATCATAAAACATACCATAAAAAGTAAATTAGTAAATAGTATTTGTTTAGTTGCAATGAAATAGCCTTTGTCCTATTTGTCTTCCATATTTTGAAAAGTATTTTAAAATGTTTTGTGTAGATCAAAACTATTAGAATTTAGATAGTTATTTATAATGTAAAAAAAAAAAAAAACCATATTATTTACCTTATACAAGTTGTAAGGAAACTCATCTTTACTCTCAGTAAATCCTACTTGCAGCTATCCAAACTTGGTAGCCATTCAGGAAACCTATCTTTACTCTCACGACCATGGTGGGAATAGAATCTATGTTTTCATTGTTGTTTACAGATAGCAGGCAACGGTTATTAATGGTCTTGGTAGGCAAAGTAGAGATCTTGAACATGGAGAGCGAGTTGTTGACTAGTTGTGACAAATTCACAGCTCTAGATGGGATTGGTGGCACTCTAAATGAGATCACGAAATATGTTCAAGCAGGTTTCCTAGTTTGTGAGAGTTGCACTCAGCCAAATGGGGGAGTCTGTGGCAAATGTTAAGGAATCTTTGTGAGAGTAGATGTGGAGACAATCAATGGTGTCTTGGAAGAGCTCCAAACAATCATGCCATGTCACGCGCTCTCTTTCACTCATCACATTGTTTTGGAGAGAGAACGAAGTCGTGAGCTTTTTGAGCCCTTTGCAAGCTCACTTGGAAAGCGAGATTAGTGAGATCGTCAAGCTTAATGTTATAGAAAATAGAAATAAATTTTAATGTTACAGAAAATATCTGTCCTGCTTGTAACCCAAGCGTACCTTCTCATTCATGACACCGTCTTTCCAAAACGTGTTCGCCAACGCATGCTTGAACGATCAACCATTATCTCAATACAATTTTGAGCCAATTTAGGAGCTAGCTTCTTTCACAATGTAACAAGTTGCAAACTCCGCTTTCAATGAGTCAACAAAAAATTGGGAGAAAACAATGGTCAAGACGACTTTAATCGTCTTGCATCCTATTTGTCATAGTCTGCGTGGTTGATGTGAAATAGTGACAGTGAAAAACAATGTAAAAACATGGATGGACAGCATCATCCAACGGTTAAATATGTTTAAAGTGTCGTTGAAGAAATGAATGGATCGAATCGTTTCTATGGTCGTCTTGCTCCTCTAAAACATTATCCGTCATTAGATGGAAAAATCAGCTTCCACACTTGAAATAGGGAACGCCTTCAGCATAAAAATACATTATTTTATTCAAACACTAAATCGCTTCAAGAAAATGCCGGTGACTAGAATTTCATTGATTAGCCACCATTCAGGTAATGTGGGAATTGTAGCCTTTAAAAGGCAAATACCCCACTTCCTTAAAAAAGAGTTCTACGGCATGGGTTAAAGGCAATTCTTTTATTTTACGACCTCTCAGCAAATGGAGAACCTACCGTTGATTAGATAATAAGGAAATCGTTGAAAAATAAAGGAAGAAGACCGAAGCTTTTTAAGGCGACAACGCCATTTTGTATGGTCAAAGTATTCTTAAAGGGATAAAACAAAAGCTCCATAATTGGAAAGATTGAAGATGCCAAAATCATAAGAAATTGGTTCAACTAATGCAATGCAACATCCAAGCAAGAGACCAATTAACGAGGAGCTTAGTATCAAGTGGGCAGTCTAAAGGAATAAGTTGAATTAATGAGTCCTTGTTCACCATGATGCAGTATTATTATCTAATTAAATCTTACATTGAAGAATATATTCAAAAAATTACAACGTTTGGGCAAGTATGCCAAATAGAAATTAGAAGTTGAATAAGGCATATCAAGATGTACAGTTGAGAGTTGATGACAAATCTCGAGCTTTTCTGATATTTTCGTTCTCTATGAAAAAAAGTGGTTGAATTTGCAGTGTTGCTAAAATGGTAGAAACTGTAGACTGGGCGTTTCCTGGGTGTAGCATGCACTTGCATTGTATTCTAAGCAGCACATAAAGAAACAAATTAAACAAGGTTTGAACTTTCTCACAGTCCCACTAGTATGATAAATTGCAATTGCATGCTTAGAAGTTCACAATGTGCATCTATGAACATTGAAACCATTTATGAAAGGCTCCACACATGTTCACCTCTTTGATTAGATTTGAAAGACTTGCCTGGCTGCCAAAGCCAAATTCAAGAATTGAAATTAAGTATAACAACTGCCAAATTCAAGAACTGAAATTAAGTATAACAACTGCCAAATTCAAGAACTGAAAATCCATCTTTATGGTAAATGAGCATCCTCACAGTTATTATTTAAGAATTCAACGTATAGATAAAATAATGTTTAAAAATATTATATACTAATTCAAACGGTTTTGGGAAGAGACAATAATTGTCCAATAATTTTTAATAGCTGTAATATTTTCAATCCTCGAATAATAAAATTACTAACATTACATAGAGAAATGATATAAATACTTACAATTTTTTCGTTTGGTGCAGATGTATTTATATTGTATGCAATTAATTATCCGTGGTCATGGCGAAACAAAATTACAAAAAATTATACAGTCGTGAAAGGATAGAACAATTCGAATCAGAAATCCAGATTGTATGTTCTGAGCCCCGAATTGCCTTCAGATGAGTTGCTGTACAATATTGTCGACAATTTTCTGAAGATGTGGATTGCCGTAAATGGAACTGGAATTGCTCACCATATAATTCTCTGCGTAATCGACATATTTCCCATACAATTCTTTTCTGGTGACCGATATTTCATTCCCGTGCAGCGCCAGAAATTCTCTCAACTTGCTTCGAAATTCATGATAAAATACAAGAGAAAGAAGGCTCCCAGGACAAGTTTCAACGATAGCACTTGTTATATCCCAGAAATTTATGTCGTTTACCAGACAAAATTCTGCGCGCTCCTCATTAATGTGTCTGTTTGAAAGAGATGCTAAAAAAACAGGCGTAAACGAGGCCCTGTAACTTTTTGTCCCGCGCCAATAGTTCACACTATTCTTCACTCGAAAAAGAAGATTCTGCAATTGAGAAGCCCGTTCCGGCTCCCCTGGCATGCTGATTCTCGCGTAGTCCGAGTAAAGATCCTTGAGCTCACTGCATCTCTCCAATGTATTCGCTTCTAACTCGCACCGTTTGCAGACACAGGTGAAACCAAAGTTTGAGCAGGCCCGGTGCCGAAAAGGAAAGGGCACCAAAACATTGAAATACGGGATGGTGATTTCCTCGCCCGCTTTAATGAACGTCGTTGCATGAATCCTCATAAGATCACCCATATTGAATCTTGCTGTGTTGGGCAAGCATGAATGATTTACGAAGGACGGAAGCAGCCACACACCATAATACATCCTGGCTGGAACATGTTTGAAAATGGCCGCTTCTTCGGATTTTTCTTTCATTGCAAGTGGAGATGAATCGTCAAATGCAATGAGTTCTAAGATGCTATCGAATTGGTAATCCTTTTCCGTTTCAGTCAGCTCATCAAAATCTTGACAGAGCATAGCCCAATCGGTCTGGTGCCCTCCGAAAGATTCAGTGACGAAGTCTGACATTTTGGGAATGAATCGTGACCGATCTTTCAGGCAGTGAGAAAGAAAGATCTGACGCGTCTTTTCTCCACACGAATTTAAAGCGTCTTTCGTGATTTGAAGCAGGGGATTGTGATTCGTGGCAGGCTCATGAGAGACGGCCAAAGCCTTGCTGATCAATAATACATCACCTCGCTGGATAGTCTCCGTGGCAAACAAACCCATTCCGCAGCCATTGCTTGTCATCTTGATCTCCACTGGCCCAATGAAATCGCCGTCTGGTCTTAACAGACAGGGGCTGCCTGTCGCCGGTCCTACGATATATTCGCTTATGTCGAAATATTGGGCGCCGCATGTACGATAGGTGTTTTTCAGGTCCTCTTTCATCTCCGGGTTAAGAGTAGATGAATGCTCGAGGAACAGAAACGCCTCCTTATAACGGCCGGCTGATAACAGCGACTGAATTTTAATATTATATAAAATGCCGCAAGTGGGGTAGAGCTCGATCAATTGATCCACATACTGAAAATATTCTTCGTAAGGCAGATCAGATCCGCTGTCCTGAGAAGCTTCTTGAGACATGCTTGCTTGTTTTGCTACCTTTAAGTTTTTTCTTTCTTAAGCAAAATCTGTTGAACAAATCGTTGAGCAATCAGCTACGACGCACGCTTGTTCTGCTGAGAATCGTCGGAAATCTCTGTCTGCTGAGGACATTTGTCTTGAACTGCAAATATAATCAGAAAAGGCCCTGAAGACGGGGAAAAAATGAGAAGTTACATGCGTTTTACAACCGAATCGAAACAAGTTGTCTAGAGGAGAAAAGATTGGATTAGAAAGACAAGAACGGGAAGATAATGCACAAGATAGTAGGAAAGTCATAGCGATACGCAAATCTAGTGGAAATAAGATGGAATTAATGACTTTCAAGCTAAGCTTTTCAACAACATTCGTATCGTTGAGTATGAAAGATTAATTATTTGCATAGATTCAGATAACATATTTACGAGGTAGAAAATGAATCCTCGTCTAGAATCAATGAAAAACACAAACAATCTTTCGAAGTTATTACTGATTCGCTTAAGATCAAGAGTCCTAATTCAATTACAAAAGTTCTTGGCACAATCTTTTTTAATCGTTACTGCTTAGCTTAAGATCAAGATTTTAGAATCCAGAAACAGTTACCTGAATTGAGTTACAGATACAAAGAAGGCTATGAAACATAATATTGAAATCTCGAAAAATCGACAAATTTATTATTCTTGAAATTCGGTACAGGTAATTCCTTTGGGCAGACAGATATTTCTAGGAAAAGAGCTATGAAAATTCCGATATCGTAATATTATGATAAGTGATTTCAATCTTAAACAAGAAAGAAATTCTTCTACAGCTGAAAGCAAATTAATAAGGAAAACAGTAGAAAGGTATAGAAGTAAAACCTTAGAATAAAAATCCTGTAATTATTTTGGATTTAGTAAATAAAATTGAAGAATGATCGCTGGAGGACCACACGGATTCGCATATTTAAAGAAAAATTAGAATAAATATATGCGCCTCTTGCGATCCACTTCAAATTTTCAACAACATATGTGCGCCTATTGCTGCAGTATGAAATAGTAAAAATGAACATCAGATATTTTAATTTCAGATGACTGATGAGTATTCATGACGTTAAACAAAAAAAATTGTAAGCTCGCCGTCAATGAGATGGTTTGCTGCGAATCCATTAACGCTTAGCTTAAGATTAAGATTCAGGACGTCAAAAACCTACAAAGATGAATCTGTTTAGAAACTTCGTCAAAATCCTCGTATTCCAAAATATCCTTGAATTTATGTCAATTCCTCAACGCAGATGCAAATATTTGTAATAAAGAAACAACAATGAACATTTCAACATCTTCCTGTCTTGAAAAAGGTTTGCGATCTTAAAAAGGATAAAGAACTCACAGAAGTGTACCTTAGCATAGCCAAAAATCGTTCATGATCTGATGTGAAACAGAACAATCAAAGAATGTTGAAAAGACTGAATAATTAGTGATTGCGCCTCGATAGAAAGCTTCTCCAAATTTCACTTGGGCGTTCACAATATCTTTTGACTCTTCCGCATTTCATTATTTGTAGACGCAAAATAGAATTATTCAAGGTTAACTAACAATCGAGCAGTCGTGAATTAACCGCACTTTCCCGTTAAACATTATTCCCGTCGATATTATTTCTCCGATGTGCTTCGATATTGACTTTTCGTGCGTCTTAACGTTCGAGCCCTATCGGATATTATTTGGAGGCGAAACAGAATTATTATCGTGATATTGTTATAAGGATTTAACTGTGTAGTTTTTTTGAGTCAAACTCATTGACCTATGATTCACGAGTAGTGGTTCACCGAACCCATCTCTCATGAGAATGAAATAGAACACTTAGCACTCATTGGATCTGGGTGACCTCCCGGGAAGTCCAGGTGCTTCACCTTTGTGAGCATCACCTAGATCCAATGAGTGCTAAGTGTTCCATTTCACTCTCATGAGAGATGGGTTCAGTGAACCACTACTCATGAATCATGAGTCAATGAGTTTGACTCAAAAAAACTACACAGTTAAATCCTGATAGCAATATCACAATTTGACTTGCTGTGGAAAAATATCTCCTACTTATCAATTGATGAGCTAAAGGGGCTTTCTAATGAATGGTTCATAAGGCACAACACTTGGTGAAGGTTTTGCAAATGAGGATGCAAGTAGAGTGGGTTTAATCATGAAGGAAACTCGTAGTTAAGCGCGCTCGAGCTGGAGTAGTACTGGGATGGGTGACCTCCCAGGAAGTCCCGGTGCTTCACCTCTGTGAGCATCACCTAGATCCAATGAGTGCTAAGTGTTCCATTTCATTCTCATGAGAGATGGGTTCGATGAACCACTACTCATGAATCATGGGTCAATGAGTTTGACTCAAAAAAACTACACAGTTAAATCCTGATAGCAATATCACAATTTGACTTGCTGTGGAAAAATATCTCCTACTTATCAATTGATGAGCTTAAGGGGCTTTCTAATGAATGGTTCATAAGGCACAACACTTGGTGAAGGTTTTGCAAATGAGGATGCAAGTAGAGTGGGTTTAACCATGAAGGAAACTTGTAGTTAAGCGCGCTCGAGCTGGAGTAGTACTGGGATGGGTGACCTCCCAGGAAGTCCCAGTGCAGTTAAATCCTTATAGCAATATCACAATTTGACTTGCTGTGGAAAAATATCTCCTACTTATCAGAATTATTATCATTAAAAGTGGTAAAATAAATGTTCTTACAAATGGAAAGTCATTTCTTGTTTTACATTGATGATGATTGCCATGACCCCTCAATGCCATTTAATATTAACTTAAAATTTTAAGTTTTGTTTTATTTTTTTAGTTATTTGGTAAGGGTTTATTAGTAAAAAGAATTAAAGTAAATTAGTAAAATAATAAAATAAAAAAGAAGATTAATTCATAACAATAGAATATGTTAAATAATTTTTTAAATGATAAAATGTTATTACATTTTTTTGGGAAAAAATTAAGCACAAAAAAGTGATTTGTAACTTTTCAAAATTTCTATGATCAAGAAAGGTTTAAGGCATGGTAATCATTGGTGAGGGACTCTTGCGGGCTTCCCGGGACACAAACCAAAACTTTGGAAGGTGTGCTAACATGGCTACTTTAGAAAAGATATCTTTGAATTCCTAAAGATAAAAGTATTCCACTATCCTTTTCGAAAAAAGAAGTTAGAGTAATCTTCATTACAAAATGAGGATTTTCTAGTGTAGAATAATACTTTGATGGGGTAAACCCCACTTAATGTGTTGACTAACTTATTGATTGAAACATAATGTTTGTTGGTATTCCTACTTCCTCCTCGATTAAAGTATTTGAGGATAGTATTGAGATCTCTAGTCTTAACAACCTCATGGATAAAGCTAATTTGGGAATGTCAAATACACATGGTGTAGGTCCTTTTCCATTAGACCTAATGTGACTTGGTTTGCCAATGGTCTTTAGTTATTTGGAAAGTTAAAGGAACTATGTTTGTCAATGCCATATTGTAGATGGCCTTTTCTTATTCAAATTTCCTATTAAAGAAGATCTCCATGTAAGGTTCTCATAAAAGGTCTTTTTTTATAAAGGAATCTTTGAATCTCTCTCTCTCTCTATCTCTCTCTCTCTCTCTCGTATAATACAATAGTAGACCTTTGAAGGACTGGCTCAATTTAAATTCAACCACTAGGACTCCTAGAATATTAGAGTCCTAATATTCTTAAAAGTACTTTTAACTTTTTTTGTCTTGGTTGTAATTTACAAAGTAACCCTCCAAAATTAAAGGTTATTTTTTTCCAATTCTTTATGTCAATATTGAAATGAACAAGTCTTTGCCTAAAAAAGCACCCTACATGCCAAGTTTTGGAAATGATTCCAACCTATTTTTTATGAAATTTTGGCTTCGTATATCAAAACTGCAGCATATTTGATCACCTAGTTAAAAAATATTGAATCCAAAGACCTAAAATGGTATAGAAGAAGGGTAAATACGTTGCACATCAATATCATGTACATGCATAATAAGAAATTTGAGCATACAAATGGTTAAATCTGCCAGTGAAATTAGATACTTTTTGTTTAACACCTTGTTTATAATGCATTAAAATAGTTAAAGAAATCTTATGACCAATATTATTTTGAATTTTTTGAATGAAAGCATTAGCAATCTTTTGGAAAGAATCAAAGGAATAAGGAGGCGGATATAACAATACCATTGCAAGGCTTTATCTCGAAAGGTTCTAGTAAAAAATTTAGCCATGAACCTATGATCATGAAAGAAACACTACAAAAGGTTTGAAAGGTTTTTACGTGGGTCAAATGATCCCCTTTACCATTATTAGTCTCTAGGTGAGGAATCTCTATGTATTGAGGAATAAAAATATGGATGATATCTAAGGAAAAAGGACTAGTGATGTCATAAGTAGGGATGTTGAACTTGGATTGGGTCATGGAAGCAAGTTGTTGTTGCAAAGAAGACAAAAGTTTAGCCAAGCTACTAACAGTGGAATTGATAGAAAGAATGGTAAGAGAAACATGTGAAATGTTTGGAGCATTATGAGAAATTGAAGGGATGGTGGAGTATGAAAAGGGAACAATATTGTAAGGGGGCATTGATGAAGGTAAAGAAACACATGGCACACTTGAAGGAATGGTAAAGACTATAGGATTAGGAATTTTAACATGGGTAGGATAGAGATTTTCAATTGAAGTTATCACAATGGGTGGAGCATAAGTAGACACACTAGGAACAGAGGTGGAAATAGGCATGGACGTCTCAACACTAGTAGTAAGTTGAATGAAACCTAGCTCTTGAGCACAATCTCTAATAGGCTTGGCATTGTTATCTATGAGAATGGATATGAATTATCTTTCTTATACCTTCTACAATGGATATGACCTTAGCATTAGAGTTCTCTTATCCTAACCATTACTCAAATTTTTCAATGTCATGAGGAAGTTTTTGAACTTGCATCTAGGTGGAACTCTTAAGGCCTCACCTTCATCATGAAAAAAATGGGAAGATTTTTTTTCAATGATAGGATTAATTTCATTAGGATGCATGTTGGTCTAATCAATATTTCTAGGAAAAATAGAGGACTCGGGATCAAAGGAACTCATAAGTCTATGACTTATCCTAGTAGGAATGCTATAAGTAGAACTCAAGGTGATGACACTCGTACACAAGGGAATGAAATAAATGTGGATCTAAGTACAATGGTAAGATTTGAAAGAGATGTGCAATTAAATTTAACCAAATTAGTGATTTTTTTTAATAAAAAGCTCATCTAACTATCAAATGTAAAGCATGCAAAGTAGATCTAGAACTAGCTACCAAAATGAGAAATATGTGAAGCATACAATGTAGATATAAATACCAAATCAGATTTTAAATGTTATCATTTGGGTTCACCAAAATGTATAATGGGGAAAGGAAAGCAATGCAAAAGATAGGTAAATCACCTCCCTTTTCAACAATTACACATTTGAAAGGAATATGCCTAACTAGGTCTCAGAGAAGACTCAAATGCTTAGTGGGATAATGGATTCCCTCCTAAAATAATGTGATTGATGAAATAGAAATGATATACTAATGTGATTAAAGTGCTTAATTAGATAAAGTGCATAAAAGTAGAAATAACAAATAGAAACAGACTGATATTAAGTAGAAAAGTACAAATAAGGAAAGTAGAGCTCAAAATTGACCTATATGTGAAATTTGAGTTAAAAGCAGCAGGGATGGTTCAAAACTCATCCTGTACAGAGGGACATATCACCAATGGCATTCTGTAATTTGTAATTTTGACTAGATTTTTCTGAGGACTTCCAACTGTACTTGATCTTTCTGATCTCAATTTTGTGGCTCTATAACCTATTCTTACACACAAAAAATGGGCAAAAAAATTTTCTAAATTGTTTTACCTTGATCAAACCCATGTTTAGGAATCAACCCTGAAACTAAAAAGAGATTGCATAAAGGAAAGTATGTAAAAAGATAAATGGTAGATTTACCTTGCATAAACCCTCATGGATGAATGTAGAAATCACTCATACCCATGAAGATGCTTGAATGTACATGAAAAAAAAATATTTGACCTTGGAATGTGATGGAGAATCAAGGATTCTCTCACAAATGCATGTCCCTATGAATTCCACTCCTAGATCTTGAAAGTTGATATGCTTGAAAATACTTGCAAAGAAGGAATAAATGATGAATCTTCTTGCTTGATTGAGAATTCCTTTACTTGGCCATCGTGGCAAAGAAACTTTCTTTAATTGGAGAAGATTTCCTTTGACTTAATAGATCTTGAAGAAATGGGGACTTGGAGATCTTAAATCTGGATGATTTCCTTCAAATCTTGAATCCAAATATCGTTTGCTTGCTTGAAAACTTAATTGTTTGATTTCAAAAAGTTGTAGATCATGAATGTATAATAGGATAGGATTGTCAAAATGAGGAGAAATAAAGTCCTTTTATACTTTACTCCATCATTTGGGGATTCAAAATTGGTCCAAGATAAACACAAACTCAAAAATCCTACTAATACCCTAACATCAGACCCCGGACAAAGTTTGGGCCCCAAATGCTTGGGACTGAATGCCATTCGCATTTTGTACCATGGTGAATGAGCCCAAATTCGTAGGAGATGTTGGTATGGGAGAAAAGAGGTGAGGGGAGAATAGACAAGTTGCTAGGATCAAGCATAACAGGCATTCAAACCTCAAAATTTTCAAAATGTGGTCTAATAGGTCTTATTAAGTATCTAATAATTAGTGCTAACTTTTTAGGACTATACTCCACATATCCTAATTGAATTTGATTTATATTTAGGCCCTAAGTAGCTACTATAGGGCACCTCATATGGCATGAGGCAAGATAGGTTGCCTCATGCATTGGGATGCACCTAGTACAATGTAAAAGTAGCCTAAATTTGAATTGGAGTATGAGCTCTTGATATTCATATGATATTCAAAACCGCATTGACCTCCTTCAAGTTTTGAGCCCTAAAGTGGGTACAGGTGAGGTATAAAAGGAAGGCTATGTTTCTCATTTTGGTAAGCACACTTAGAGAAATAAATTCAATATCAAAGCACTCAAGCAATATTAATTCAAGGAAAAATCAAGGTAATATATATTCACGTTAATATTCATTTAACAATCAAGCATGCAAGAGAATGATTTATGTCTAGATCCAAGCATTATTGAAGGAATTCATGTTCTTCCTATCTTAGACCCAAGGTCAAGACAACATTTTATAAAACTTTCAAGCATCTTTATGAGTAATTTAACACCTTTGAAGGTATAAATATCTTATCAAGCCTTTTATACTAACATAATGATTCTTTAGTTATACATTTTAATTCAATTTCAATGTTAATTTCTAAACAAGATTTTGACCAAGACAAACCCTTTTTCCCCAACATTTTTTCTATTTTTTGTGTATGTAATAGGTGGCACAATTGTGAAAATGACTATAGAAAAATTTGACAGTGAGTTACATGTGGAAGAATTTTTATATGAATGTGTTGCTTTCCTAGATCATCTCCCAAGGCCTCAAGTGAGTCTAGTCGCCCCATACCCTCCAGGTCACCTTATTCCAGCCATTCTAGACTAAAATTTGGATCACATATTAGTTGTTGTTTTGGCTTTTTAGAGATTTTATTAAAATTGGGTTTACATTTTGGTGATTGTTTGGATACCACTCTTTTCCATTCTTGCCCTACATTCTTGCATTTCTCCTTTACATAGTCATTTTTAACTCCATGAAAAGGAATCCTTTCATCTTCTTAGAGCTTGAGGTTAGTGGTGTTGGCATCCAAAATGAATCTTATGCTCTAACAGGCTGCCAATATACCCTCAGAGGATTTTAGGAATGGTTAGCTCCAAAAAGGAAAGAGGTCTTAGGGTAACTGGACCAACTCTAGGGACAAGACTGCCCTCTTCTGCTTCTGGCTCTGCAAAACCAAGGCGAGTGCACCTAACCTAGTATAAAATAGACTTCATACACCAAGAACTAGGTTTGTAAAATAGATAAATGGATAGCAAGAAAGTACTAAGTATCAACCACACACTCATTGACTCTCCATTGCTATGGGGTAGAACCACAGACAACCAAATGCTGAAAACATAAAGAATGGTTCTTAATTTTATGTATTTGAATCATAACAACCAATCAGGACATGTCATCAAAGAAATACTTATCTAGGCCAGTGCCTCATCCATTGGGCAAGGTTTCTTAGACAGACTACACACACACACCAGAAATATACCTAAGATTCAAAGCCATAAACACATTTACCATCTCCTCTACTAATTACATAATATCCCTACATATACAAGAGATAAATTTAGGTCCCATCTGAAGCATCATTTAATCTAATCCTGGATTAGAGCTCAAGAATGAAAACCTATACATAAATTGTTATGCAGTGAACTGGAAAGTTCAAAATTCATCTATGTTGACACAAGGGAGAGATGAGAATCAAGTGCCTGCATTAAGTATAAAGAATCCTTGAGTGTGTACAATCCATCCAAAAGGAACCTGCTTGCAAACTGCAGCTCAGACCTACAACTTTCTTTCAAATTGCCAAAAAATCAAGACAGGACATTACAATTCAGACTAGCAGAAGACTCACAACAGAAAAGTTTGAAAATCCAACTCCCAATGCTACAAAATGATCATAAAAAATCCCTTTATACCAAGGTTACAATGCAAGCACAATGATCATTTGAAATTCAAAATCACCTAACCCCACCGAGAAATAAACATAAACATGACAGGGGTCAAGCCACGGCAATTGACAATCCATTCTGCCCACTCCAGCCACTCAAAAAATGAATTTTTGGTACCTCCTGCCACAAAAAACACTCAGCAAGCTCAAACGGCCACATGCATTACGCGAGCATTAAGTTTTTAACCGTTTGCCTTCAATCGTGCAACTACGCAGTCACATCTCTCACTGCCATAGGAAACCAGTTCAAAATTATGCTTGGTCACATGATCACATAACCCGGATATGGGTTATGCGAACATGCGACAACCTTCTCCCTTTGCCCTCTGCATAACTGTCGATGCCAGACCGCTGCTACAACAGGGTTTTTTGCATGTTCGCAAGCCGGGAAACTGGCTCACGCGAACATGTGACAAGCCGCTACCATGCACCCCGCCTGCCGTTATAATCACCACCAAGAAATCCCACCTGGGCCCGCATTCAAACTTCACCATCCCGCTAGCATGGTCCAACCGAAAACAGCCATCACACCACCGCACGAAGCCCACCAAATAGCTGTAGACGAGTCCTAGGGACATGTGGCACCCTGCCGCATGATCGCATAGCCCGGAAATGGGCTATGCGAACATGCGACAACCCGCGAACCTCTACCTTACCGCGCACAACTCCGCAACCGTGATGCCAAACCATTGTCGCATGATCGCATAACCTGAAAATAGGTTACGTGATCATGCGACAACCCGCAGACCATAACTGCCACCGCACGAAGACAACACCACCGCCCGCCGGCCAAAAGAAAACCACCACCGCAACCAAGACCACACCCCTTTCCGCCAACGGGCCCCATGGACACGTGTCGACCGGTCGCATGATCGCATAGCCCAGAGACGGGCTATGCGATCATGCGACAGCCAACCAAAGGCTGCCACATCACCACATGCGCCAACAGGCCCAAAGCGAACAAACCGTTGGCACCAAATCAGACGGTGGATGCATGGTCGCATAGGTAAGGAATATTCCATGAAATCATACGCCAACCGTAGATCTTCAATCTCTAACACCGAGCCCCACTGACAAGTCTGACAAGTCACCGCCACATGGACCAATCGGACATGAGCCTTACCTTTTAGAGGATCGGACAGTTGTCGCAAAAGCGCATAGCCTTAACACATCCTTCACGCTTTAACGACAACCGTTGATCTTCTGACACGTCAGGATCCTCTGCCCAATCCAAAAACTAGGTCCCACCATACATCGCACTTGCGCACTTAGAAAAGTAAAATGCCAGGCAACCTTATAGAACTGGGACCCACACGGACAGTTGGCAAGCGGTAGCATGATCGCATGTCAGAAAAGTCTGACATGCGGCCATGCGACAACTAATCAAAGAAGAGCCTTTGAAAACCTGGGCCCACCACCCAATGCACTTGCGCAGTTAAGACAAAAGAATAAGGAGTGTCGGCAGAAAAGAAGACATGCAAGGTCGAAAACACACAGTGTTTTCGGTGAAAGATCAAAAACACATAGAATTTCCAACATGACCCAAAGGTAAACAAGGAAGCTGAAAACATCGAGGTTTTTTATGTAGGTCGAAAACATCGCGGATTTTTGAAAACACTATGGGTTTTCTACACTGTGGCAGATTTTGAAAATGCTTCCCGCGGACCTTGAAATTTGAATATCTTTCTGGGTTTGGCGATTTAGGAGATGCAGTCTGGACTGAAGCAAGGCGACAACATAAAGAGCATAGGGCAGGACATTTGACAAACACATTTTTTGGGAGGAGGCCATTCTCACAAGATTTTGCAATGACAGAAAATAGGCCTAACAGTGGCTCTAGTTGGGGATGCATGCCTCCTGCAAGCATGGCAAGGATTCAGAATCACTGGGAGAGCAGACCAACCCACTGGACAAAATAAGGGACCTCAAAAATGCAGGGAACAAGCCAGGAAGGAAACACACAACAGGAAAGGGAAAGACTATTTACAAGATATTACAAGATTTACAACTTTACTTGGCCCCAGGCCACCAAAATGAAATCAATGACCCCCCTGAATCAAAGGTCTGATTTTCATCTACATATGTGGCCAAACACCTAAAACTATCTTGACCATCTTGCTGCAAGCATATGTGAATAACCATGGGCTAAAAAATGGAACTATAATGATAATTGCCCATGCTTTTCCAGTCACAACCATTATACTCACATTCATATTCCAAGAAGTAGGGAACATCATCTACTTCTTCCTACTGACTGGAAGCAAAACTTTTATCTAGTAATGCATCAAAAAATGAAACATACTGAGCATCATGCATTACATCAGAGTTACCTAGCTGAAAAGGACCTGTATCCTCAGATTTACCTTCATACATTGCCTCAGCCACTGAGCAACCTGGTTCACCAATGATATCTTCATGAATTGGATCATGAACCAAGTGAAGGTCTTCTTTAAAGCTTCTATGACAGGGGAACACTGCATCATCATTTTCACCCAAAGAAATTATGTCCCAACTCTGAAATTCTTCAGCCAAGAGTGCTTAAATCCTTTCACTGCTTAATGGATTTTGGGCTCCATCTTCATCTTCATCAGATTCATCCCTGTCAGGAACAAGAACCAAGAACTCTAGCCTCAAATCATCTTGTGTGAAGCAATCTATGCAGGAATCATCATCTGCATCATACTCAATACTCTGCCCTTCACACAAAACATCATCAAACTGGGACAACAAAGCTACCCTCTGATATTGAACAGAAGAAAAATCTACAGACAAACTAGAAATATTATCAAATTCAGATCCATCTTCAACACTCTCATATGCATTGACCTCAGCATTAGCTTCATAATCAACACTTTCTGCACAATGAGAATCAAAATCAGAACAACTGATCTCCTCATGATCATCATCAGGAACCACCAGTGCTAGCAACCTCTTGTCCTCCTCTAACTGCCAGATCTCAGCATTGCTCTCTGCAATCTTCTTCTTAAGAGTAGCAATCTTGATGAGAAGATTCTCATAATCAATATCACTCATGATAGGATCAACAGAGAACTGCCCACTAATACTCATCCCTTTATGCAGTGCTTAACACTTGATAGGGATACATTTCAACTCTTGAAAAATACCTGGAAAGATCTTGCAATAGAAGACCCTTGGCTGGAAGGCAAGGCAGATCCTGAGCTCACCTTGAAACTCCATCAGATAACTTTGTCATGTAGAGCAGCCACCTCCTTAGAGAGGAAATATTTTCTTTGTTTCTTCTTCCAACCAACACAAAACTATACCAGGAAACTCACTGTTTATCAGAAGGAACACTGATCAAACAGAGACAAATCAGAGCCGCCACTCACAACTAAGTGAGAAAATTTTGTAAATGCTAATGCTTGTATTTGACTCTTTTTAATGGCCACCAGAGATTATGATTTCCTTAACAGGATTTGTTGTTTCTTCCCCAGCAGAGTTGCCATCTTGTTAGCGTCCAAAATGACTCTTATGCTCTAACAGGCTGCCAATATACCCTCAGAGGATTTTAGGAATAGTTAGCTCCAAAATGGAAAGAGGTCTTAGGGTAACTAGACCAACTCTAGGGACAAGACTGCCCTCTTCTGCTTCTGGCTCTGCAAAACCAAGGCGGGTGCACCTAACCTAGTATAAAATAGACTTCATACACCAAGAACTAGGTTTGTAAAATAGATAAATGGATAGCAAGAAAGTACTAAGTATCAACCACACACTCATTGACTCTCCATTGCTATGGGGTAGCACCACAGACAACCAAATACTGAAAACATAAAGAATGGTTCTTAATTTTATGTATTTGAATCATAACAACCAATCAGGACATGTCAGCAAAGAAATACTTATCTAGGCCAGTGCCTCATCCATTGGGAAAGGTTTCTTAGACAGACTACACACACACCAGAAATATACCTGAGATTCAAAGCCATAAACATATTTACCATCTCCTCTACTACTTACAGAATATCCCTACATAGACAAGAGATAAATTTAGGTCCCATCTAAAGCATCATTTAATCTAATCCTGGATTAGAGCTCAAGAATGAAAACCTATACATAAATTGTTGTGCAGTGAACTGGAAAGTTCAAAATTCATCTACGTTGACACAAGGGAGAGATGAGAATCAAGTACCTGCATTAAGTATAAAGAATCCTTGAGTGTGTACACTCCATCCAAAGGGAACCTGCTTGCAAACTGTAGCTTAGACCTACAACTTTCTTTCAAATTGCCAAAAAAATCAAGACAGGACATTACAATTCAGACTGGCAGAAGACTCACAATAGAAAAGTTTGAAAATCCAACTCCCAATGCTACAAAATGATCATAAAAAATCCCTTTATACCAGGGTTACAATGCAAGCACAATGATCATTTGAAATTCAAAATCACCTAACCCCACCGAGAAATAAACATAGACATGACAGGGGTCAAGCCACGGCAATTGACAATCCATTCAGCCCACTCCAGCCGCTCAAAAAATGAATTTTCAGTACCTCCTGCCACAAAAAACACTCAGTAAGCTCAAACAGCCACATGCATTGCGTGGGCATTAAGTTTTTAACCGTTCACCTTCAGTTGCACAACTGCGCAGTCACATCTCTCACTGCCACAGGAAACCGGTTCAAAATTATGCTTGGTCACATGATCGCATAACTTGGATACGGGTTATGTGAACATGCGACAACCTTCTCCCTTTTCCCTCTGCATAACTGCCGATGCCAAACCGCTGCTACAATAGGGTTTGTTGCATGTTCGCAAGCCAGGAAACTAGCTCACGCGAACATGTGACAAGCCGCTACCATGCACCCCGCTGGCCATTATAATCACCGCCGAGAAATCCCACCTGGGCCAGCGTTCAAACTTCACCATCCCGCCAGCACGGTCCAACCGGAAACCACCACGACACCACCGCACGGAGCCCACCAAACAGCTACCGACGAGCCCCAGGGACACGTGGCACCCTATCGCATGATCCCATAGCTCAGAAATGGGCTATGCGAACATGCGACAGCTCGCGAACCTCTACCTTGCCGCGCACAACTCTGCAACTGCAATGCCAGACCGTTGTCACATGATCGCATAACCTAGAAATGGGTTACGCGATCATGCGACAACCCGCAGACCATAACTGCCACCGCACGAAGACAACACCACTGCCCGCCGTCCAAAAGAAAACTGCCACTGCAACCGGCACCGCAACCAAGACCACACCCCTTTTCACCAACGGACCCCATGGACACGTGTCGACTGGTCGCATGATCGCATAGCCCGGAGATGAGCTATGCGATCATGCGACAGCCAACCAAAGGCTACCACATCACCACATCCGCCAGCAGGCCCAAAGTGAACAAACCATCGGCACCAAATCAGACTGTGGGCGCATGATTGCATAGGTAAGGAATATTCCATGCGATCATACGCCGACCATAGATCTTTGATCTCTGACACCGGGCCTTGCTGACAAGTCTGACAAGTCACCGCCACATGGACCAATCGGACATGAGCCTTACCTTTTAGAGGATCGGACGGTTGTCTCAAAAGTGCATAGCCTTAACACATCCTTCGTGCTTTAATGACAACCGTTGATCTTCTGACACGTCAGGACCCTCTGCCCAATCTAAAAACCAGGTCCCACCATACATCGCACTTGCGCACTTAGAAAAGTAAAATGCCAGGTAGCCTTACAAAATTGGGACCCACACGGACAGGTGGCAAGCGGTCGCATGATCGCATGTCATAAAAGTCTGACATGCGGCCATGCGACAGCTAATCAAAGAAGAGCCTTTGAAAACCCGGGCCCACCACCCAGCGCACTTGCGCAGTTAAGACAAAAGAACAAGGAGTGCCGGCAGAAGAGAAGACATGCAAGGTCGAAAACACACAGTGTTTTCGGTGAAAGATCGAAAACACATAGAATTTCCAACATGACCCAAAGGTAAACAAGGAAGCCGAAAACATCAAGGGTTTTTATGTAGGCCAAAAAGGTCGAAAACATCGCAGATTTTTGAAAACACTGTGGGTTTTCGACACTGGCAGATTTTGAAAATGCTTCCCGCGGACGTTGAAATTTGAATATCTTTCTGGGTTTGGCGATTTAGGAGATGCAGTCTGGACTGAAGCAAGGTGACAACATAAAGAGCACAGGGCAGGACATTTGACAAACACATTTGCAGGGAGGAGGCCATTCTCACAAGATTTTGCAATGACGGAAAACATGCCTAACAAGTGGATCATCTTTGCTTCCAATGTGATGATAGCATTTAGTGTGAGCTTCCTAGTTTGATGATCCATCCTAATGAATTCCCATCACGCCCTATTTTATTTCATCACAACTGGGCATGCTTAAAATTCTAAGATTAAATCTATGAAATACCACTATTTTCATGTTCAAAACCTTAGTAATAAAGCATTATTGAGGGCACCAAATATAACTCTTACCGAGATGAAAACATCACCATTTTGATGCAAAATATTTTAAAATTTATTGAACTAATGAAAACTTTTCATGCATACATCTCCACTTTAAATATTCTCCAAGGACCAAACAAATGAACCTCTTTTTGGAGAGTACAATGATAAAAGAAAAGAAAATTACAACCACAGTAATAGTTTGTCTTTGTATATAACATGGGGGTTGATTCTTAAAGACTTGTGGAAAGGATCTAATTTCCAATATAGCTCCAATAGCAAGTGAAAATGGTGATCCTTGATTGCTACAATCATGCATTACAAGGAGATTACATAAAGGAGAAAATATAGTTGAAGTAACTATATGCAAACAACTACAAAATTGGAGTAATTATATATGGACCACTACATTAATTGTTAGAAAATGTAATATTGATTGTTACACCCACATGAATTCTTCATCAACACTACCACAAGGGTTCTTATCAATCCGCTATTTGTAAATCTTCATCAAACCCTAATATGACTAAATCGAGTGTTTAAATGGATACTAAGTAATACAAAGATATCAACAATGGTTAAATTGTCCAATTATTGAGCCTTTGTAAAGGGGGCCTTTTTTATGCTTAGATTGAGTCATGCTCCCTATTTTCTAGGCATTTGATTGTGCTTGTTTTGATTTTCTATGTACATTTCTATTTTATTATTAATATATATACACTTATTGCATTTTAGCAAAAAAGGATTTCACAATATCATATATTATTAATAATATCATAAGGCCCTAATTCATATTTGTGATAAGTGGAGCAGATCAGAGATCTGATATTGGAGTAGCGATTTTATGAAAGAGCAGAGATCTGCTAGGGTCGTGACAGTCATCAGAAGGAGTGAAATAAATTAGGAGAGCAGGCCCAAATTTGCCAAGGCAGATCCGAAATAAGTGGCAAGGCGGATTTGAATGGTGTAGGGCCTGGTTGAAGGGAGGCCATAAAATTGATCAGAGGGTTTGGCGGCATTTTCTCATCATTTTAGAGTGATTTGGAGCCCAATTTGACAGCGATTTTGTGTGGAGAAGGCAGTGATTAGTTTCATATCTTTGGGAGGCTTCTTTTTCCATGCCCTAGACTCAGAAATTCTAATTTTTAGAGGGTTGAGTATCAGCATTTATTCCAGATCCGAAAATTAGAGGGAGGGCTGTGATTTTTTTTATTTTATTTTTTTTCTAGATCTAAGATATATGAGGGCTGAGATCAGCGAAATTGTTTAGCAAGGCCACCGAAAATTAGTGGAGGGACTGTGAGTTTGTAAGCAGGGGCAATGACTTGTATTAGAGGCAGGCCCGAATTTGTTTGAGGAGCATTCTGAGATAAGAGAAGATCCGAGTTTGAATTAGAAGCTGGATCTGGTTTGAAGGGATCAGAGGCGGCTAAGAAAGAGCAGAGATCAGGGCCAGATCCAAACTAGGCAGGCCCGAAAATTTGATAGCAGGGCTGAGTAGCTAGAGCCACGAATTTGATAAGAAGAGAGGCCTGAATTTGTATATAGAGCAAAATTTGTCTAAGACAGAGAGCAAAAATTAGAAGAAGACCAGCGACAATAAATAGAAGAGCGGGGTAAAGGGTGAAATATTAAAACATTCGTAGCATGCAGTGAAAATGCATAATACTCATATTCGAAGGAAGAAGGCCTTCCAACAATGGCAAATAAACCTAGGGTTGATACATTTCAATCTAGATTCGGCTTGTATTGCTACAAAAAAGCATGGCAATTCCACTTCTAAGGGAAATGCTCAAAATCTGACCGCTTCGAATGAGAAATTTTCTGGTTATTGTTTCAAATGTTGGCTCTACGGTCATAAGCAGGAAGATTGCAGGGCAAAAAATGTAAAACCCCATCCAGATTATGATCATCTTAAGGGGTTCATTGCTAAACAAAAGGAAAGAAGTATGAAGGAATCAAAGCCAATGGAACTCCCAGCAACTGTGGAATTAGGAGATATTGCAAATCCCTTGGCTGGGAACAGAAGATATACTTTAGCCACCAAGGGTCTTGCAAAAATACATGAGCATCCATCCTTGAAAGTCTTTTCAGTAGATGCCCTAGATCGGCAGATCCAAATATTCTCAAAGACTAAATATGCATTACGGAAAAATACAGTAACTGAGACCATCAGGGCCCCGAGATCTAGGAGGAATATGGTAACATACTCCAATGACCCTCTAGCTGCAAAGGGGGGAGGAAGGTCGACGGTGGCTCAGATGCTTCTCGGTGTCAGAATTACCAACAAGGAGACATGGAAAACGGTTAAGAAAAGGAAAGCGGTAAGATCATCTATAGACCAAAATAGTCCCAATAAAATTGATTTGAAAAATTCTTTTGGCATTCTAGAAAAATTGAAAACACCAAAGAAAAGGAAAAATCAGAATAAGGGGGTTTTGAAAGGAGAAGGAACTTAGTGGGAGAAACCAAATCCAGTTTGCAAGCAATTGCATATGGATTTGGGCTTGCCTCCCCCTCTCCTTAACAAAACCCTAGGATCTAAAATTGGAGGAAAAATTTTGGTGAATAAAAATGTAATAGATAGCTCTGTATTGCATTCTGGTTATGATTCTATTCATAAGGCCCATCAGGCTTATTCTCCTCCACACAAGAGGACAAACAAGGAATTCCTGAAGGATCATAACCCTATCTCGGGTAAACCCAACAGGAACTCTAAGGTACCAATGTCTAAGACCACTAAAGATATATATTCTCTGCCACATAGGCGTGGCAACAACATAGTTTCAAACACTATCTGTGGATTTCCTGGGCAAAATTATCATAAGATTAATTTGGATGGTAAATGCATATTGCAAAAATAGAATGTTTGTGCAGAAACAGGTGTAATATGTAAGTGGTTGGGAACAGGGGCATCTATAACAGATATAGCTGATGGACTAATCTCCCAACTCCCGGCTAAGGTAAGTATTACTATTCTGCCAGAAAACTTTATTTTCTTGAATTGTAATTGTAGTAGTCTTAAAAAGAAAATTATGGAGAAAGGTTTTTTAAAGTATAGAAAGATCTCGTTCTTTGTTTGTAATTGGTTCTCTTTATTCAGCCCTATTAAGGTAGCAGATTTCTTGATTGAAAAAGCAATAGTTCTAAGAAACCTACCACTAGAATTTAACCAACCTGAGATTCTTAAAAACATTGGAAATAGGATTGGAGAATATAAAAGAACAATTAAAACTAAGCATGATCATGTTGAGTCAACCATTGTAGTCAAAATGAATTTTCATAAGAAAGTCATTTCTCCTTTTCAGTTATGCTACAATTCGAACCATATCATTATTAATCCATTAATTATGGATGATTTTATTGAAACTCGGGAGGCAGAACAATTACTAAATTTTGACCTTCAGCAAAATCTCATAGATTCCCCCTCATGCACTGATAGAAATGTCAAGTTAATCCTTAATAAGGACAAAGGAGGCTTCTTTTTCCAAGACACAGAAAAAGAAAAATCAGCAGCTACCCCTCCCTCTCTTGATAATAGTTGTACCCCGGTAATTATCTATGACAATCCCTTATTCTCGGATTCCCCTCCTCTTAAAGAAGATCTTGAAACTCTTAGTATTAGAACTTCTGAGGTTTTAGCCCAGGAAATCAATATTACAAGTGATAATAAAGTCACCACCACATCAGATAAAGATAACACAGATAAAGGGACAGATCTTATAACAGGAGATCAAATATTTGATTTTTGTCAACAACAGATAGATAAGCATGATCCGGACATAAGACTGACATAAGACAGGATCAAGTTGTTAAAACTAACTGTCTAAATGCAACAATTATAGAAGAACCTGATGATAAATGCAAAGAAGAAGACAATACTATTATTAATTACCTTGGAGAGTCTTTAACAGATGAGCTCATGGACACGTTCCTTGATGAAATATGTGATCTAGATGAACTAAAATACCAAAAGGAAACTCTGATCAGAATGATTTGAAAATGTATTCTAGAGGATCTAGAGGAAGAAAATGGTAGGTTACCTTCACCTACTCATTCAGCCCTCTTGGAAATGGGAGTCTTGGATAAAGTCCTCCCGGATAAATACACAGAACCCTCTAATCTTAACAATAAAGATACAGATAAAGACAGCTTTAATCCAATTATGAGTAATGAGGATTTAACTCAAACAGAAAATATAAATAAAGAGAATTTCAATAAAAATGTCCCTGATCAGGAGACAGCCAATAACACAAATCAAATGGGGGAGGAACCAGCCACCTCAATCCCTATAGAGTTGGATACTCTGAATCTGGATCTATCAGGTAGTATAGAAGATTTAATTGAGACATATGGCAAGGAAATTATTGAAAAGGAGGACTTGCACCTATATGCAGACTTTGATCATCTCTCCTCTTAACAGCAAAACAAGATCAGCATTAAAAATAATGTAAATTTATTATCTGTAAAGGACTCTATTGATGGCCTCTTCGGGATTACAAACAAGGACAGACAGCTGGGCATAGAAATGAACAGAGGAAGTTTGAGCACCCCAAATATTAATAAAATGAAAAAGAAAAGAGGAAGGAAATTAGCTATAGAACTTAGAAATATAGCAGGTAACGCAGGCAACCAAAAGAAAATTGCTGACATTCTGTACACAGGGAAGGGGAAGAGCCTTCCCCAAGAGCAATGAAAGTCACTACTTGGAACGTTAGGGGATTAAATGCCCCTAACAAACAGAGATTGATGAAAAGATATCTAAATAACTTTGAGTCAAAAATAATTCTACTACAAGAGACTAAACTTAGCAAAGAAGAAAGTACTAAGTTCAGCAATAAATTAGGAATATGGAAATCAAAAATAGCCTCTGCTATAGGATCCTCCGGAGGGATAGCAGTCTTATGGGACCCTAGGAAAATTTTAGCACAACTTGCATCTAAAAATGAAAATTGGATGAGCTTAGAAATTAAAAGTCTTAAATCCAATCTAAAATTTAATTTAATTAATGTTTATGGGCCCATTCCTAATGAAGATAAGCGAAGAGTCTGGCGAGAGATTCATCACTTCTTGATAAATAGCTTAGAAGTTTTTCAACTTTAACGCAATCCTAGATCCTGAAGACAAATTTGGGGGATCAAAATATATTTCACAAGCTCAAAAAGACTTTAGCAAATGGGTTTCCGATAACCATTTGATCAACATCAATACAACCAATGGTATATATACTTGGAACAATAGAAGAGCAGGTTTCAGTCATATTGTGGAAAAATTGGACAGGTTTTTTATAAAGACAAGCTCTGAAAGCACCAACCATTTAATAAATGCAGAAATCCTCCCTGAGGCAGGGTCTGACCACTTCCCCGTCAGACTCTCGATTATTGAGGATGCTAAACCAATCAGAAATCCTTTTAAATTTGAGTTTATGTGGTTCCAAAACCCAGAATTTATTAACCTTCTGGAGGAATGGTGGAACCAAATCACAGTTAAAGGCTCTAGAATGTTTTGCTTAACATCAAAATTAAAAATTATTAAAAATAAAGCTTTAGAATGGAATAAGAGCAATTTCAACAATATATTTGAAGAAAAACATCAGATAGAACAAGATATCGCAGACCTTAATAATATAGTAATAGAAAATGGTATGAACGAACAAAGCTACCACAAAGAAAAAGAGTTCATGGCTAAATACAACGCTATCCTCCTTAAGGAAGAGATCTTCTGGAAACAGAAGTCGAGGGAGTCCTGGCTTAAGGAAGGAGACAACAACACAAAAAAAATTCACAATACCACTAATTTCAAAAGAAGCATCAATGGAATATCCAAAATTAAAAATAACGAGGGTCATATTACTGAGGACCCGCTCCAGATATCAGTCGTACTAACACAATTTTATCAATCTCTTCTTAATGACACTGAAGCAACTAACCTCAAAGCACAAAATGAAATGCTGAAGTCTATCCCAAAGCTGATAATGGAAGCAGACAACAAGATGATTAAAAGTAAACTATCCTTAGATGAGGTTAAATCAGCGATTTTCCAACTCCATCCGGATAAAGCCCCGGGCCCAAATGGCTTTCAAGCGGGTTTTTTTCAAAAATGTTGGCATTTTTTGGGGGAGGAGGTGTGGCAAGCAATAGAAGCTACTAGAAACTCAGGCTCATTGTTAAATGAAATTAACAACACCTTTTTGCCTCTAATTCCAAAGAAAAATGATTGCTCGGACCCAAGAGATTTCAGACCAATATCTCTATAAAATTCTATCTATAAAATTCTATCAAAATGCCTAGCAAACAGACTTAAAACTCTTCTCCCGAATATAATTTCGGAAGAACAAATGGGTTTTGTAGCAAATAGATCGATTCTTGATGGGATAATCATTGCCCAAGAAATAGTTCACACTGCTCAATTAACTAAGGATCCTAGTATGCTTATTAAGGTAGACATCCAGAAAGCATACGAAAAAGTAGATTGGAGATTTCTTTGTAAATTTCTGGAAGCCTTTGGATTCTCCAAACAATGGATTAACCTTATTTTTAGCTGCATTTCTACCCCTAAAATCTCGATACTTGTAAATGGTACCTCGGAAGGTTTCTTTAATATCTCAAGAGGAATTAGGCAAGGGGACCCTCTGTCCCCTTTTCTCTACGTCATTATGGCAGAAGCGCTAGGGAGATCAATAACAAAGAGACAATTGGACGGAAAAATCACAGGGTTAAAGGCATCAGAGAACGTACCAAACATAACTCACTAACAGTTTGCGGATGACATGATTTTACCAGGCATAGCCAACTGTCAAGAAGCAAAAGCTTTCAAAGTCATCCTTAATATGTATGTGAAAGCCTCTAGTCAACGGGTGAATCCCTCAAAGTCAAAAATTTTCTTTATCAATACACCTATGAAAATAGAAATGGAAATTTGTAAGGTAATGGGGTATAAAGTTGGTAAATTCCCCTGCAAATACCTAGGTATAGACCTAGATAAAGGTCTTTTATCCTCCAAACTTTGGCAACAAGTTCTCACCAAAATACAAGACAAGAAAAGCTCATGGAAAGGAAGATGGCTTACAAAAGCTAGTAGGACTACCATGATTAAGTCAGCCCTATCAGCTATACCCACGTATCATATGTCAATTCTTCCCCTTCTGATTAATGTTAAAAAAAAATTAGATAAAATGTTTAGAGAATTTTATTGGCAAGGCCCTTCTGAAGACAAAAAAGTAGCCCTTATCAAATGGGATACTTTATGAAAACCAATTAACAAGGGGGGACTTGGCATCAAAAACTTATTATGGCAAAACCAAGCTCTTGGAGCTAAACTTATCTGGAGACTCTATCAAGAATCTAGTAGTAAATGGGCTTCGATTTTACTACACAAATACATCCCTGATGCGAACCCTATCAACATATTCAGGACACAAACACATGTAAAAGGTTCACGGATCTGGAACTTCATAAAGGATTGTCATGGGATCATCAATAAATATTTGTCATGGGATGTAGGCTCTGGGGACCAAGCTCTATTTTGGTCAAACTCTTGGGTAGGCCTTGCCCCCTTAAACAAATTAAGTTTTTCTCAAGAGTTCATGGAAGTTTGTAAAAATTCTATAGGTGTTTACGTCAAGGATTATCTCTGCAAGGAAGAAGATTCTAAATGGATAGATTTAGAAGGTTTAGACCTGGATAGCTAGGAGAAACAAAAGCTCGAAGCTGTGTTGAAAGACAGAGAGATAGCTCACAAAATCAGATCGGATAGATTAATCTGGGCTAGAGCAAACAATGGTATTTACTTGGTAAAGGAGGGATACAAGTCTATCATTCAAGATCAAAACATGGATAACATAGATATACCTCTGAACCTTTGTTGGAATAAATCTTGTCTTCCCAAAGCGGGAATGTTTCTATGGGCAGCGATGCAGAACAAGATTCTGAGAGCTGACAGATTCAATAAATTGGGCTTTGAGGGGCCTTCTAGATGCCCTTTGTGCGAAAAGCAATCGGAGGATGTTAACCACATCCTTCTAAATTGTACCTTTTCCCAAAATTTTTGGAACTGGTTACATCGATGTCTAGGGTGGAAATCCGCTCTTCAACCAAATCTATTAAGCTCACTCAAAGCTTGGCCATCTCTATACAAAGACAACTTATACAAAGATATTTGTACTATTTCCCCATCAATTTTAGTTTGGGAAATATGGAAGGAACGTAACAGGAGAATCTTCACGGATCAAAAATTAACATGGGAAACAGTCACCAATAAAATAGAAACCTCAATTATGGAGATTATTAACAGTAAACTTAGAGATTGTCTGAGCTATGAGGAGTCATTCAAATCCTGGGACAACAAAATCAAGTCCAAGTGGCCTAAATTAGATATCCCACCTTTATATGGCAAGGGGGGATCAAAAACAAAGGCAGATAGAGCCTCGTGCAAATGGTCTCCTCCTAAGGTAGGTTGGTATAAACTTAACTTCGATGGCACTTCTAGAGGTAATCCCAGGGTAGCAGGTATTGGAGGCTTAATTAGAAATTGGAAGGCTGAGGTCATTGCTAAATTTTCTATGCCTATTAAGCCCACCACAAATAATATGGTGAAATGCAAGGCGGCATTAGAGGGTTTAAGAATATGTAAGAACTTAAACTTACCTAAAGTAATAATAGAAGGAGACTCACAAGTTATTATCAACGCAATTCAATCCAAGAAAACACCTAACTGGGTCCTTAATTCAAAAATAGAGGAAATAAACCAAATTCTGGAAAGTATCCCCAAATTTGAAATCGGACATACATATAGGGAAGGGAATGCAGAGGCAGATCTGCTAGCAAACCAAGGTGCAAATGGAATTTTTACAATGGACCAAAATATAATATCAAACCCAAACATTACCAATAATAGTCTGCATGAAAATATGGTAACCACCTAATTAATCTTATTCAACCTATACATGGTATGTAGAATAATAATATAGAGTTAAAATTAAATGGGGATGCATACCAAGTGGTATAATTGAGCTTTTATCTTAACTTTTTATTATGCGTTATTTCTCTTTAATACCTAGTGATAGTCTTTTATCCTCGGCCTTTAGCTTCCTCCTATTTTGATCCCTCCTTTTAACTCACCGCCACCTTTTATTTAGTCTCCTTATATTTGCATTTCTTAGAAGTAGCACTAAAAAAGTCCTTTCTCCTTTTTACTTGATCGTTCAGCTGCTATATATATATCACATTTTATATGTATGAATCTGTGCATATATATAATCTGTGATATATATATTTTCCTATGTATAGATTCATATTTTCTGTTCTTTGTTGTAGGTTTTTTCAGCCCTTTTGCCCCCTCATTTTCTTCTGTGGTTCTTAGGTTGGCTTGCTTTCTTCTGGTCTTCTCTATTTATCTCAGTTTTCTTCTATTGTAGGTCTTTCTTCTTTTTTTCTTCTCTTTTTTGCCTTGGTTTGCTAGCGCCCATGGGGTTTTAGAGTTGGGTTCTTTTCTTAGGCTTGGTAGGCCTTTTGCTGCTTCTTTTAGGGTTTGTTGAATTTTTTGTCTTTGGCCTTTTGGTCCCTTTTTCTCTATTTTCCTTCCATTGTTGTTTGTTTCCTTTGGTTGGTTGGGCTCCTTTCCCTCTCTTAGTGTTAGGGCCTTCTTTTCTAGTTTTTTATTTTTGTTTTCTTTTTTTTGGTTTAGAAGTTTTTAATTTATTTTAGTTGGCTCCTCTCAGTATTCTACTCTTTGGAGGAGAGCTTTTCTTAGCTTCTCTAGATCTTTTCTGGTTGTGTGTTGTGTTGTAGATTTTTGTTTGTGTTTTTTATGTTCAATCTCCCTAGGCTATAGAAATCTAAAATGTTGGAACAGATCTTTGGCACTACGAAGCATAAATGGGAACGTTAAATTTACTTATCTATCAGCGAGATAGGTATCTTAATAATACATCTATGAAAGAAGGTAATATTACTATTTTGGAGCTCTTCATTTCTCAATATTACTTATTTTTTAAGCCTTTAACTATAAGAAATAGAAGGTTTCTGTTGTGGTTTTCAGGAGGATACTATCAAGCAGGCACCTATAGCACCTTGTAAATGAAGATTCTAGAATGGATTCTGACAATAATAACAACTCAATTGTATGTAACACAGAGTTGTATCCATAAAAACAACAATGTAATAGATGTAACATTAAAACCTTGATATTTTTGAGCAGTGGGTATGCCCACTGTAAGTTTGTAATTCTAGATAATTAATGATTGTACTAGAGATGTGGGAATGCCTACGAGAATGATGTATATAAACAAATCTCGATAATTGTTGAGTCGTGGGTATGCCCATTGTTGGTGTTTGAAAACTCTTATGCTCTAACAGGCTGCCAATATACCCTCAGAGGATTTTAGGAATGGTTAGCTCCAAAATTGCTATGAGGTCTTAGGGTAATTGGACCAACTATAGGGACAAGACTGCCCTCTTTTGCTTCTGGCTCTACAAAACCAAGGCAGGTACACCTAACCTAGTATAAAATAAACTTCATACACCAAGAACTAGGTTCATATAGCAGATGAATGGATAGCAAGAAAGTACTGAATGTTAACCACACACTCATTGACTCTCCATTGCTATGGGGTAGAACTACCGACAACCAAATGCTAAAAACTTAAAGAGTGGTTCTTATTTTATGCTTTTGAGATCATAACAACAATAATCAGTATTTGTTGATAATGAGATAATCATTTAGGCCAGTGCCTCATCCATTGGGCAAGATCTCCTAGAACAAGAATGCTACACACACTAGACAATAGCTGAGATTCAAAGCCATAAACACACCTACAATCCCCTTTACTGCTTATAAGAAATCCTTACATAGACAATTAGATAGATCTATGTCCCATCTAAAGCATCATTTCATCTAATCCTGGATTAGAACTTAAGAATGGATACATACACATAAAATAATATGCAGAGAACTAGAAAGTTCAGAACCTATCTAAGTTGACACAAAGGAGAGATAAGAGTCATGTATTTGCATTAAGTGTGAAGAATCCTTAAGTGTAAAAAATCAAACTAGAGGAGTCAAGCTTGCAAATTACAGCTTAGACCTGCAACTTTCTCTCTGTCATCAACAAAATACCAATTGCCAAAATGTTACAATCCTGACTGGGCAGAAGACTCACAACAGAAAAGTTTTAAAATCTAACTCCCAATACCCTCAAAAATGATCATGAAAATCCCTTTATACCAGGGTTACAATGCAAGCATAATGATCATTTGAAATTCAAAATCACCTAACCCCACCAAGAAATAAACACCAGACAAGACAGGGGTCGAGCCATGGCAAGAAGCTCAAACAGTTAAAACCATTCAACTGCAAATACCTCTCGAGCCAAGACCACATGGCACCAGGTACAACATCACCTCTACAAACAACCGCCAAGCACCCTGGACCACACTGCAAACGCCTCTCACCAAATAGGGTCAAATCTGCATTCAATTTCATAAATTTGGTACTCCCTGTCTCTCCGAAAACTCAAAAAATCAAACTCAAACCGCAACGGCTACCTTGCATTTGGTGGGAAATAAGCCTTTAACCATTTTGCTCTTAACCGCACAACTGCGCAGTCATCAATTCTCACCGCCACAAGGAACGGGCCTCAAATAAAAGCTTGGTCGCATGATCGCATAACCCAGAAATGGGTTATGCGAACATGCGACACCTACTAACCATCTACCTCCACATAATCATCGGACGTTCAAATCGCTGCCACAACAGGGTTTGTCGCATGTTCGCAAGCCGTGGAAATGGCCCATGTGAACATGCGGCAAACCGCTACCATGCACCTACCTACCGTCAAAACACCGCCGAGAGATCCAAGCCCGGGCCCGCGTTCAAAACTTAACATCCCACCAACGCCGACCAATTGGAGACTGCCACGATCTCACCCGCCACCGAGCCCACCAAACAGCCAAACGGGCCCCAGGGACATGTGGCACCCTGTCGCATGATTGCATAGCCTAAAAATGAGCTATGTGGACATGCGACAACCCGCCAACCTTAACCGACGCAACCGCCCCCGCACTGCCAAGGACACATGGCACCTTGTCGCATGATCGCATAGCCTGAAAGTGGGCTATGCGAGCATGCGACAATCCGTTAACATTAACTGCCACCGGTTAACACCGTCACAGGAAAACTGCCACCACACAACTCCGCAACCATGAACAAGGACACGTGTCAGCCAGTCGCATGATCGCATAGCCGAGAGAAAGGCTATGCGATCATGCGATAGCCAATAGGAAGCTGCCACATCACCGCACTTGACCACCAAACTGTGATCACCAAACTGCAACCACCCCCTCGGAGGATCAGACGGTGGGCGCATGATCGCATGAGGAAAGAATATTCCATGCGATCGCACGCTGACCGTAGATCTTCGATCTCTGACACTGGGCAATGAAAAGAACTGGGACCCCCCGAACCAACCGCCGAGCATTGAGCGACTACACGACTACCCGCCAGCCAAGTCGCTGGAGGTTAGCAGATAACTACCAACCTTTCAAAGATCACGTGACAACAGTCACCGAGTCATTACATGTCAGCCGCTTAACTGCCAAAAATGGGAGATCAATAGATAACTGCTAGTCGCCAAGTCGCTGAATGAAGAATAAACCATTAGACAGTCAAACCAAGCAAAGAGCCGGGACCACACGGATAGGTGGTAGGCGGTCGCATGATCGCATGTCAGAGAAGTCTGACATGCAGCCATGCAACAGCCAATTAGGAGGAGCATATGAAAATCTGGGCCCACCACCGTCGCACTTGCGCACTTAAGGAAACACAGCAAATAGGAAACAATGCGAGGTCGAAAACACACGAGGTTTTCACACAAATCGAAAACACATAGGAATTTTTGACAGACCAAAAGGCAAACAAGGGAGCCGAAAACAACACGGGTTTCTGATGGCAAAAGATAAGCAAACCAAACAGGAAGCACAAGGTTGAAAACAACACACAGGTCAAAAACAACATGGATTTTTGAAAACATAGTGGGTTTTCGACACTGTGGCAGAATTTTAAGAATTTTCCCGCAGACCTTAAATTCGAAAAACCCTTCTGAGTTTTGCACAATAAGAGATGCAAATTGGACCAGAGCCTAGTGACAACATAAGGAACACAGGGGATGACACTTGACAAACACATTTGCAAGGCAATACGCCAATTTCAAAGGATTTTTTGCATGACAAAAAATTGGCCTAACACCCACGTAATTTTTGTATAAGTACAGGACCTATGGTCCCGGGCAAGGCTGGAGGTTTTCTCAACCCCGCTCTTTCCTACCAGCGCCTGTAGCGAGTGGGGTCACATGTAAAAATTAATTTATATTAATAAAAATCTTTATAGGGCCTCGACCTTTTATCGATCAAAAAAAAAAAAAATATATCGTAAGGTCATAAATTATATCTACTTTGTAAATATAATCTGAAAAAAAATATTAGCATTACTATTTAAAAATATTATGAAAGTAAAAAATAATATCTATAATAATTAACTTTTAAAAGTTTACAAATGAAATATTATCTTTATATTATTAATAATATTATAATTAATACATCAATAATATTTTATATCTAAATATACTATATGTTATATCTATTTATTTCTTAACATTGTACTAATTAAATATGCTTATAATTTTTTAATTTCCTTTTTCCACCTTCTCTAAAATATTGATGAAGATTCTTTCTTATTGAACTTTTATAACAAGCACTTGCACCTATAAGAGGTTCAAGGGATACATCGCTAGAAAAATGAAACTAAATTTTAAATATATTTAATTTTACATTAATTAAGTATTAGATCATTATAAATATAAGAATAACATATATGCATATTAAACGAAGTACTCTACAACAACTTCAGTTGCACAAGATTGGTAGTATATCTAAGGTCTTAAATCAAACATAATACTGAAATATTAAATGTAGATGAAATCAACAATCTGAAAGTAATGAGCATAATATTTAAACTATTGTAGTCTCTCTTATAGAGTATTATTTTGTTACTTCTTTAGTTGGTTAAATAATAGAAAGAACAATAAAATTAACAAATATAAGTACATTCATTGTTAGATTCACAAACATGGCTTCTAAACCATAAATGTACAATTGAAGCTCTCAAGGAAGGTAAGCTTCTCCAAAAACTTAAGCTTTGATGTTGTTATTGCAAATAAATATATCAAATGCTCAAAAAACATATGCCAAGAGAGTTCACCACCGATCATACAATCCAATACACCAAGAAAGGGGAAAGTGAAGAATCCATGTTGAACATAAATAAATCCATGTTTGAGATTCACATGCCATCCTAGTACTAGGTCTAGCAATGATGCCTCTAGACGTATATTCAGTTGTGAGGGAAAAAGTTTTGTGGAGCATCAAAGTTCTTCATTTTGTAATTTCAATTTCTTCAATGGCTTCAAAGGCTTAACATGAAACAAAAGATTATTGTTTTCAAAGGAGTCAATAGGTAAGAGAATTGGAGGGAACCTCTAAGAGACATCTATACTAAAATATTGTGGCAAGGCATCTATTTACCATGTGTGATCACTAAAGTAGGACTTAAGTGCTATGACTATCAATAGCTATGTTTCTTATTGTATAGCATTGTCTACAGTGAAAGGAAAAACCTTCATAACAAGGTGACTAAAACCAACTTTGTTAATCGATTTTTGGAAGTGAGTGTGTCTTTAGGAAGATGGATTAGAGAAGTACAATGTATTGTAAACAAAAATAATTTATAAGGGTTTTCATCAAGATTTTGGATGGTTTTAAATCTAAAAATAAATTACAATGAAATTTTAGAGAATATTTTTTAACTTGAAAACTTATCATTTAAGAATAAGGGATTTTTTTAGCAAAGATATATTTTATTTAGCTTTCATGTTTTATTTTTTAAGTTGTTTAGTTGCATATATACTTCATTAAATTTAATTTCAATTTATTCAGTATATATTTTTTTATAAGATTATTTAAGAATACAAAAAGTTAATTTAAAAATAGATATTTATAAAAGAAAATCTCTATTTTAAATAATTTATTTAAAATTAAATATACAATTATATAAAAACATTGTAAATTAAATTATAGAATATTAAGAATTCTAATTTATATATTTTTATTTTATTTTATTTTTTAATTTATATTTTTTAAGTGTTGTAATAACAGTAACACACAAACAACTAACTAAGCTACAGCTCAGATTAAAAACAGCTAAAACAAATTCTAAGCAACACACAGATTAAAAATATTATACTAATTGAAACGGTTTTGAGAAAGATAAAAATTGCTAAATAATTTGTAATTGATGTAATATTTTCAAACGAATAATAAATTATTAATCTCTATGTAAAATACTTGCAATTGTTTCGATTGGCGCTCAGGTATTTGTATTGTATGTAATTAATTATCCGTGGTTTGACTAATGGCCAAACCTAATTACTAAAAATTCTACAACCTCGAAGGGCAGAACGATTCAAAACAGAAATCCAGATCATATATTCCTGGTTCCCAAATTTTCTTCAGACGGGTTTCTGTAAAATAGTGTGAATAACATTTTGAAGATTTGGGCTGCCGTAAATGGAAGGGGCAATTTCCATCATACAATTCCCTGCGTTATTCACATATTCCTCATACAATTCCTTTCTATTCGGAGATATCCCATTCCCATGCAGCGCCAGAAATTCTCTAAACTTGCCTCGAAATTCATGAAAAAATACAAGACAATGAAGGCTCCCAGGACAGGTTTCAAGCAGAGCATGCGCTATATCCGTGAAATTTGTCTCGTTTACCAGACAAAATTCTACGCGCACCTCATTTCTGTGTCTGTTTAAAAGAGATGCTAAATAAACAGGCGTAAACGAGGCCCTGTACCATTTTTCAAACATCTCATCTTCCTCGCTCAAAATCTCTGTGTAGTGCAAATACTCCACATATCTCTGCACTCGAATAAGAAGCTTCTGCAGTTGGGAAGCCCGTTTTCCCATCTCATCTGACATGCTGATTTTCGTGTAATCCGAATAAAGATCCTTGAGTTCACTGGATTTGTACATTTTTTTAGCTTCTAACTCGCACCGTTTGCAGACACAGGTGAAACCAAAGTGTGAGCAAAACTCGAGTCGAGAAGGAAAGGGCACCAAAACATTGAAATACGGGATTGTGATTTCGTCACCTGATTTAATGGTCCTGGTTGCATGAATCCTGATAAGATCACCCACATTAATTCTCGCTGCGTTGGGCACGCATGAATGATTTACGAAGGACGGAAGCAGCCACACACCATAATACATCCTGGCTGGAACATGTTCGAAAATGGCCGGTTCTTTCGATTTTTCTCTCATTGCAAATGGAGATAAATTGTCAAATGCAATGAGTTCCAAGACTCTAAGGATTTGGTACTCCTTTACCGTTTCAGTCAGCTCATCAAAAAATTGACACAGCATAGCCCAATCGCTCTGGTTCCCTCCGGCATATTCGGTGACGAAATCAGACATTTTGGGAATGAATCGCGACCGATCTTTCACGCAGTGAGAAAGAAAAATCTGGCGCGTCTTTTCTCCACATGAATGTAAAGCGTCTTTCACGATTTGAAGCAGGGGATTACGATTTGTATCAGGCTCATGAGAGACGGCCAAAGCCTTGCTGATCAGTACTACCTCTCCTCGCTGGATATTCTGTGTGGCAAACAAACCCCTTCCGCAGCCATTGTTTGTCATCTTGATCTCCACTGTCCCAATGAAATCGCCATCTGGTCTGAGCAGACGGGAGCTGCCTGTCGCCGGTCCTACGATATCTTCGCTTATGTCCAAAAATTGAGCGCCGGATGTAAGATAGGTGGCAGTTAGGAGCTCTTTCATCTCCAAGTGGAGAACAGATGAATGCTCAAAGAACAGAAATGCCTCCTTATAACGTCCGGCTACTAACAGCGACTCAATTTTAGTCACATATCCAGTGCTGTCTGTGGGGTGGAGTTTCAAGTATTGATCCACAAACTCAAAATATTCCTCATTAAAAAAATCTGCCACACCAGACCCGCTGTTCGAGCATTGATCCACAAACTCAGAATATTCCTCATTAGAAAAATCTTCCGCACCAGACCCGCTGTTCTGAGAAGCTTCTTGATACATGACTACTTCCTGGGAAGTTTTTCTTTCTTCAGTAAAATCTGATGAACAAATCGTTGAGCGGAGTAATCAGCTTTCGCGCTCGTTTGGTCTGCTGATAATCGTCGGAAATCTATAGTTAAGGGGATTTGTCTGCAATTGTGGAATATAATCAGAAAAAACCCTCAAGACAGGAAAAATGTTAAAAGTTACAAGAGTTTATATCCGAATCTAAACAATTTGTCTGTAGGAGAAAAGATCGAATGAAATCCTTATATTAGAGATTCTTGAATCAGAACGACGAGAATGGGGCAAACATAACGCAAAATAGTAGGATGGTCATAGCTAAGCTTTTCAACAACATGCCTATCGTTGAGTATGAAAGAGTAATTATTCTAATAGATTCCGATAACATATTTACCAGGTAGGAAAGAAATCGTGGTCCAGAATCAATGAAAAAAGTTCTTGACATAATCTCTCTGTGTTATTACTGGTAAGCTTAATATCAAGACTCTTAATTCAATGACAAAAGTTCTTGACAGAATCTTTCTGAACCACTACTGCTTCACTTAAGATAAAGATTTTAGAGTCCAGAAAGTCTTATTCAAAGGAGGCTATAAGTCATGATACTAAAATCTCTCAAAATTGTCAAATTCATTATTCTTGAAATCAGGTACAGCTAATTTCTTTGAGCAGACAAAGATCTTTCCAGTAAAAGAACTCTGAACATTTGAATATCGTCATATTTGTGTGGATGCTTATTTCTTGATGTATGTTTTACTACAAGCAAGGGTTATTTATTGCATGCATGTAGTGACGATTTAGGTTACTTATTGCATGCATGTAGTGAGGATTTGAATGATAAGTTTTATCAAACCAGATTTGTGTTTATTGGTAGATTACTGATTCAACCCAGAAAGTCTTATTTCAATTGAGTGACAGATTCAAAGGAGGCTAGAAGTCATGATACTAAAATCTCGCAAAATTGTCAAATTCATTATACAGCTAATTCTTTGAGCAGACAGAGATCTTTCTAGTAAAAGAACTCTGAACATTTGAATATCGTCATATTGTGAAAAAAAGATTTCCAATCTTAAACCTGAAAGAAATTCTTCTACGGTTGAAAGCAAATTGATAAAGAGAACAGTAGGCAGTATGCCTTAAAAAGGTATAGAAGTAAAACCTCGGATTAGAAATCCTGCTTTATTTTCTCTTTAATGAATCGAATTCAAGAGAGACAGCTGGAGAACCACACGGATTCGCAAATCTGAAGAAAATTAGATAAAATGATGCGCCTGTTGGGATCCACTTCAATTTTTCAACAAGATACCTACTGCTGCAACATGAAATAGTAAAAATCAATATCAGATATGATAAGTTCAGATGACTGATAAATATTTATCACGTTAAAGTACAACAAAGTTCGCAACCTCTCCATCAATGAAAAAGTTTGCTGACATAAACTTGCGAATCCATTAACGCTTAGCTTAAGATCAAGATTAAGGACGTGAAAAACTGAAAACTCAATCTAAATAGAGGTTTCCAGGCGGCTATTTTTTTGTCAATTCCTCAACGCAGATGCAAATATTTTCAATAGAAAACAACAGTGTGAACATTTGAATATCTTCCTGTGTTGAAAATGTTTTGCAATCTTAAAGCAATAAGAAACACACACAAGTGGAAATAAGTATGAGAGAGAGTGGAAGTGATTTACCATTGTTAAATTCGTTCTCCATGTGAGGAGAAATAGAACAAACAAAGAATTGCGAAAAGACAGAACAAATATCGACAGAATAAAGATTCTCCAAATTTCAGTAGAGCGTTGTCACTTACACTCTTTTTCATTTCGTTTGTAGCGGCAAAACAGAATTATTTAACGTTAACTAACAAACGAGCACTTGAACTGCTTACTAGTGAATTAACTGCCCTTCGCCGTTAAACATGACTACCGTCGATATTATTTTTCCAATATCTTATATAAGACAATTTATACGATTGTTATGAAATGTGCCATTCGATATTGAATGTTGTTTGTCCAACGTAGGAATATAGCGACGCGTGTCATCGATTTAGTTTCTTTCTCATTTTTATATTGTTTCATATATAAGGGCATTAAAATAAGATCTCTAATTATACGAGGGTTATGACAGGGCATGAGTTATAGGGAATGAACAATACATTTTATTATGTTGATGGATTGTCGTATTGTATTTACTGAGGTATATTGTAAAGCAGTTTTTAATAATTACAATGATTTTCTAGAAAATGTAGTTTTAAAATATTAATATATTTAATTGTCTTTTTTTTCTTATTCGCAAGCAGATTTTACAAAAAGCTTAAAGATTGATCTTCAAATTCAACACATCAAATGTCAAATAGATCGGCTACCGAAAGAAAAAAGAAGATTTGTGTAGGTTATGAACTTAAGTTTCTCTTGGGGGTTCAACACTCATGTTCGTTAAGTTGTGGTCATGTTGTTGTTGTCTCCACCAAGGTTCAAACATTCATTGGGCCATTGTGATCACGGGCTTGTGCCTTCACTAATCCAATGTGCTTGCAGATTTAGATCGCAGTTGTGTAATAAAGAGATGAGGTCCCCCAATTGTGGCCTCACTAGTTCATAGCTCCAAGTCAAAAGCGTTTCACATGGAGTCGGAGGACGTATCGTGCCAACGTCATCAGTCACGTCAAAAAGTTTACTAAGCACTTTTTTTAAAAAAAACTTAAGCATCTCTTGCAAAAATAACTATTGTTTTATGCTCATCCAATCTATTTGTTCATGCATATGGTTATTTTGGATGTTGTTTTATGCTCATCAAGTCTATTTGTGTATGCATCTAACTATTTTGGATGTGGCTATTGTAATTTTGGATATGTTGTTCTATTGCAAGAAATTGTAATGTTTAAAGTTATTTACTATTACTGCAATATGTTTAAAGTTATTGTCTATTGCTCTCAACAATTTGTAATCTTCTAGTTGTCTTATTCTAATTTGTATTGCATTATTTCAATATTAGAAAGAGACACTAATGATCTTAATGAAGTTGAATATAGGTCACTCTATTGTCTAGACTAGAATATGAATATTCTATTAACTATTATCATATCAAAAATATTGTGGAGCCTTCCATATGGTGTTTTTAAATCATTTTTTATTTTTTACGAGGTGACAATTGACATTATAAACATTTAATTTTCTCTAAAAATCAAGGAAATAGTATAATGATTGAGACATGTTTAGAAAATTTTACAATATAAGCTATATGATTTTAGTGTTTATAGGAACCATTTTCTTCTTTGCATGATTGTTTATGTGTATTTATAGGAATGTCATGAATTTAACATTAAAAGTGGGCGATTGTTGATGCAACTTGTTCAATTGTATAAGGGAACTAAATTGTTGAATTGATATAAGATTTTATGAACCATCATACACTTTTAGATATCATCTTAAATATAATTGCAAGTACTTGAACATGTATTGTTATTATCAATATAGTCTATGATATCAATTCTTTAACTTGGACCATGTTTCTTAATCAACATACTCATAAAATTGTTAACTTATATTGCCATAATCTACAACATTGTCAACAAGAACCTAAGTGTTAGTGTCAAACACTATTGAAAGTTATGAGAAGGTAAGCAAATCCAACATAAGCTCATAAATATAGCCTCAAATAAACAAGAAACTATGTAAGTCCAATCAAAGCACATGAATATTACCTTAGCGAAAAATAATCATTCACCACACAAACAAAATGATCAATTAAGTTGCAATAAACACCTACATATATCAATCTTCAATTAGAAAAAGTGTATTAAGGATAAGCAAATAAAGAATAAGGTGACCATGACAATAGATGTGAAGTTTAACACAAGTACATAAAAATGAAAAATTAACATACGAGAAAGGGACAATGTAAAAGGTAACAAGATGTGAAGTTATGTAGGAATGCAAGAGTGAAGCCTCAATTTAAAGAATCACGAGTTAAAAAAATGTATAGCTGAAATTAACTAGTTTGGGTTAATAATTGGATTTGAATTTAGAAAAGTTGGATTAAGGTTCACCTAATATTTTTTTTATTGAAGATTAGAAATAAGAAGTTCAAATATGGAATTCAAATCATTAAAAATATGAATTTTCCTTCACTTTATTTAGACATTAAATGACATAAAATATTAATTATAATACATATCCTATCAAACTATAAATACATCTCACTTACTTTTTGAAATTAACAGTTGAGAATTGTAGAGAATGATGCAAACATAATATGAGCTTATTGGTAATGGAGTTTGATTATCTTTCTAATAGAGCAATTTTATTTTAATTTTCTTAGATCAAGTTACAAGTGGATGCATTGGTGATTTGTAGGTATCGTTTCTCCATCAAGACTTTTGTTGCACAAATAAAATCATTTACTACATAACTAGTGTAAAGACCACATTTTCTATCAAAAGTAAAACATATCACAAGAATAAATATGCTCAAATCGACAAAATAAAACTGATTGATTACCATAACTTATCTCTATTTCGACCATAAGTGTCGTTACACAATAAAATCAAAGTTTTACATCTTAATACATTCGACCAAATTGTCGATAAGATCAAACTATTAAAGACTGAAATATTACAAATATCCGACTTTCTGTCGAATTTGAATACATATACAACAAATCAAAATAACTTTCTTTTTCCCAAACCATTAAATAATGGTAACTAGGTGTCACACTGTATCAATCCTTGTCTCCTAAGCCTCCAGACTGCATGTCCACTTGCAAATCCTGAGACGGGAGTGTGGCCCAGGCACTTTTTTCGCTCAACCATGGAGTGGTTAGCTCCCTCACGGCTTACCCTGATATGGAAGTGCACCAACCCTGCTCGAGAAGACTAGCAACTCGGCACTGATGAACCGAAAGAATATGAAGCAACTGTGATTCTATCTACTACAAAAATCTTTAGTATGAAATAGAAATCATAATTACAGAATGGCAGAGAGAACATACAACACTAACCAAGCATATTCATGAAACATATGCAAAAGTAATCTATGGCCAAAGAATCTTTTCAAAATCAGTAAAAACTGACAGGTAATAATACAATATTACCCTTCTCTGTCTTATTCCAAATTACGCTTCTATTCAAATCAAACACATATAATTTTAACATTCCCTCATATTGCCAAGTCTACTTTACTGTTTCCTTGATGAAAATAAAGAACAAGAAGAACAGTAGTTAAAATGAAATACTATCTATTGGAAAATATCAACAAAAAAAATACAAGAATTTATCAAGTTCAGAGAAACACATAACGGTTATCCCAGTTGCTACAGACAGTCAAATCGTTTATCTCCTAACTAAAATTCTGTATAATTTTTGTATCTCTGCAATTTAATGTGCTATTTAATTTTCATGAACCTCTGGTTTTTTAAAATGTCGTGAAGAATATTTTCTAAAGTTGTTCCATAAAACTGCTACTACATAACATTTATTAGATAGTTTTAGACATTTACAGTTTTTCTATATATTTATATATTTCACATTTGAATCACGGTCCACACAGACATACAGGTTACACAGTAAAACTCTCTATTCTCTCCCAGTGATATACGACTGATAATTATATTAATAAAAACAATACTACGCAGTCTCAAAAGAAATTTCGTCAAAATATAACCAAGCCTCTACACAAGCCAGAATACAAAATGTAGTATCTAAGAAATACAAAATTAATAAATACTCCAAGGCGCAAGACAGAGACATAGGAACTGAATACCTAATAAACGTAAACAAATAATAAACTACCTACCTAAAAAGAACCTCAATTCTGGTTAAAAGTTTTGTTTTAAGATTGCTTAAAGATCATCGAAAACACCAAAACCATACCAAATTCAGCCTAACACTAACGACTATGCAGGGGTGCTATAAGCCAAAAAGATTAGTGACTATACTAGGATACGCTGTGGTGCTAGTTTGAGAATTTAAAACACTGTGATAGGGAAAAGATTTTGGGTTGCAGCTGAGAGTCTAACATCTCTTCCAGTCAACAAACTAACCACTAAGAAACGGAACCCCAAATGGAAATTTTAGGCAATGTAAAGTATACTTATATATTAAGATCGCAATTAATATCTGTTGTTTTCAAACAAAAATGCATAAACATCACTGTTGTCTGTGGTCAGTAAAAAAAAACATATAAGAATCTATGTATAAATTCTACCTACGTTTCAATCCCTATCTGACACATATTGCTATGGTTCAATACACCAGCCAGACTTTGCAGCAGTATCTAGGTCAACCCCACGCATCATTTACTATTTGGTTAAGCAGTTTCAAGGAAAGAAAACTAAAATTTCTCCCAAACAGCTCATGCCCAAACTCGATTTCCTCAGGAATGCTTCATATGCTAACAAATAAGCTAAGGCACCAAGATATATAGTGTGGGTAGCAGGAGGATTCATGGACATAGCAGGTGTGATTTAAAAGAAAATAAAAATAAAAATGCGGGTACGTCCCTGTGAAAGGTTGAGATCCTTAATGAAATGCTACGCAGTTATCCATGACAAACATATACAGAATAATTCTATTCCAAACAGAGTTTACATAACAAAACATAGAGGAGAACCTGGATCTAGCACGGAAGATGTATCAAAATGTGCTTCCTCCCTTTTGTTGCGCTGACCCCTGTATCCTCTGTTCTTCTTTTTTCAACCAATTTTTGTGTTTTTCCTTTTCTCTGATCTTTTTCGCCCCCTTCCTCCTGCCCTCCTACGTTACTATATTGCCTTTCAACCATTTCCATCTCCCTCTTCAAGCTGCGCAACTTCCTCTTTAGCTGTCCCTCATGCCCAGAAAAAGGGGCCCCAACTCTCAGTCAACCCTCAGTTCAACAAGATTATCAAAACTAAAAGCCTAAATTGATCCAAGAAAACTGCGATGAATGATTAAAACTAGACTCCTAATCCAATTTCCTGTTTGACTTCCACATCAGTTGTTGATATTCATCTCTTAAAACAGTAACACAAACTACGTCGTCCTGGAAGATTAGATAGAAAATAAAAGAATGAATACATAAACCGCAAATTTACACATAGTCTTTAAAGAAAAATATTAACTGTATTTTAGATAGAAAAGTAACTAATATTGAATAGTTTAACAATTATTAGTTCGTTGTTCTGAAATAAGAGTAATATAACCTTTTTTTAAAAATTAAAAGTAAGTTTCCTCTTTCAAATATACTATCAAATTGGAAAATGAATACTACGAATTAAACATTTTAGGAAATAACAATCCAAGTAAATGAACTACGTGGTGTGTGAATATTTTTTTCCTTCATAAAATTCTGGACTCATCCATACCGAGGAGCTAGGCTCCCCTACCTCGACCACACCCCTTCTTTAGATCCTGTCAATAGATGACCACTCAAATTTTGATCAGTAGGTTAGTCCCAAAAATATATAACCAATTCAACTTGTAAATCTTTCATTTTAAGCATGCATAATCACATCAAAAAAAATGATATATTTATCAACATATGAAACACATTTAATCATTTTCGTTTTCCATATTAATCATTCTTAACAAATTAACTAATTTACCTCTAATAAACTTAGTAAAGCATCTAGCCAATCAATTTATTCCAATAGAGTCGCCAAAACTCAACCAAATCAAAAAGTCCACACAAGTCGCAAAGCAACTAAATAGTCAAAGGTCTACAAAATCAATTATGACAACTAGCCAATCAAACTTATGTACTACATATATCTATGAAAAAAAATACAACTTTTTTCCTTATTGACCTTCCACACCTTTTCAGTTACCCATTACATACCAAGGTATGATAACTGGTTATAAATATAATGAGAATCAACCAAATGCAAAAACAACTTATGTTCACCTCTGCAATTATAATATGGAGAAAAGACCAAGGACAGGTTTAGTTTCTTCAACCTGGAAGAGAGGTTAAAGTGTTGCAATTTCCCGCTTCCGCCAGAGATGAAAACACGTTTAATCTTAACACAATTGTTGTTTGAGTGGATTTTTTCAATGTGTAAGAGTTTGCAAAGATTGTAAGTTCCAAAAAAGGAAAAGCTATTCATTTTCCATAGCAACTTTGTTTTATCTTAAATGAGAAATTTGAATTTCAGCAATGTTTCATTACAGTGATTGTATGATTACCTTCAAGATGCATTGGGTATTTCTAATTGATACTTTTTATTTAGAGACGTCATTGCAAGCAATATAAGTCAAAGTATAGGAAAATTTTTGAAAATTTATATGGAATGGGTTTGTCACAAGGTTGGAGATTTCTTTTATTCTTGGCATCACTATAGACATTATATTGTGGTTTTTTATGAATATTTTTTGTTTAATTTATTAATTAAAAAATATAATAAAATATCTTTAAAAAAGGGAAGGTGGTAGAGAGGCATATTGAAAATGTCTAAGTAGATTGTCCTAGAATATTATAAGAGCCAAGTCTAACAAATTCTAAGTAGCCAAAGTAAAACTAAATGAAGAAGGAGATTTATCATGTAAAGCTTTATGAAGGAGCTTTATCATGTGGAGCTTTATGAAGAAGGAGCTTTATTATGTAGAGTGTCACAAACATTTATCATGTAGGGAGATCAAATGAAACTCTAGCAATAGTGTACCTCTTTAGCTAGAGTTTCATTTGATTTTCCATCTCCTTAGCTAGGTCATTGACATTAATGCAGCCACTTTGTGAGCTGTGATGGTGGATATTCTTCATGTGGTCACCATGTCTTTTAACTTCTAACTTCTCAAAATATTGGTACTTGTGAGGGTGGGATTGATCCTTCTAGATGTTCTTTACCTCTTCTGATAGGTGAGGACATTCTCATGGTTGGCTTTGCTTAGGCAAGTTTCCTTCCTAGAGTTGGCCATCTGTATGCCTTGTCCGCAATAGTGTCTACGAAACCCTCCTAAAGATGAAGAAGGCTCTCTCACTAGTTGAAAGTTGACTAATGATATTGTCATTAGATATTTTTTTGGACAATATAGATTATAAATCTATCTTTCATGTAGTTTTCCATTTTGCTAAATACTCTTGATGAAAAAATTATCCTAAATATTCACTTTTGATCCCCTGATTCATCCTCATCCAATTCAAGGGGCAGTTCCAGAAGTGTTGCAGTGGTGGGAAAGGGTGTGCTCTACAACATGACCTTTAGGATTTAGAAGTCAACTTTTTGTGGTTGGTATTTGGAGAAAAGGAAGAGAAACTACCTTCTATCGAAACAACCTAAGCTAAGGGGAGGCGAAACACCGAATCAAAGCTTTTTTGGGCGGGCTCATAATTTTTCAAATGGTATTTGCAGGGGCTTGGCCTTCTCTTGTCAGAGCTCTATGTCGTCACTCACTCAAAACACGGTGAACCATGTTCCCTTCATTGTTGGCAAGAGAACGAGAATCCAAAGTCCTAGACATAGGGCTCACACATTCAGATCATGATGTGGGAGGCATTTGTAAGGGTCCGAGTTAAGGAACATTGCTCCTAAAGTAAGTGGAGGTCTTCCCAACCAAGGACACAATATCCAACACTATTCTGAAGTAGAAAGAAATAGTTCAAATAAGGGTCATACGAAAAAACCTCACTTCCTCATACTTGCAACCCAGTATAGCAGGTTGTAAGTGATACAATTCATCTTCTAAGATAAGCTAACAACAAATAATTGCATCTACATAAACAAAGTGGAACACACTTATAAGATTTCAACACATGACACATCAACTAATAAAAGGGAAAAGGTGCCAAATACATAGTCACCATGATTTATTAAGAATAAACATGCCAAGGTGAGAGAGAATGCCCCAAAAAGAATATGCTACAATATATGTGCCCTTGGACTACAAGTCATAGGTTCTTGTTCTCAAAAAAATAGAACTCTACAAATGGAACAGTATATTTCCTCGCATATTGAACCTAAGTCCAATATTTCCAACCTCCTTCAAAATACTAATCGTTAGGGTTTTATAGAACAAGCCATGGTCGAGATGGCCTTAGAATGATCATAGTTTATTATAATCGATTGGCATGCCGAAGAATCTGGCATGGATTGCTCAAATTCCTAAGCTACGAGAAAATGCTTGAATCTGATTAGTTCATCATAGTGTGGCTGCCAACTAGTTCAATTGCAAAACATCATGGTGAATCGATCATAATTGGGCCATGATTGTATATATTGATCTGAGCATTGTAAGGTGAACAATTGTCTACAAAAATTGTTATTCGTAAAACTTCATCCAAGAAGAATATTCTTTGGAATGCGTCAGTGGGCCATGTTGAAGCAAAGGTGTCCTGGGAGACATGTGATGGCTAGTTTAAGCTTGAGGGAAGTGCATTCTCCACGGCGTGGTTAGGAATTTTGATGGGTTGACACGTGTCAACTGGCATCGAGGTTGTTGAAGTGTGACCTCTCTTATGCAACCAATGACCAAAGTGGTAGGTGAAGCACAGAAATGATGTATAAGGAATCTACATTTTGGCAACTTTCAGGGGATCTTGACTTATTGAGAATAAACCATAGAAACTTTGGCTATGCAAGGCTATAACCTTATCTATTGGGTTAGAAATTACCTCAGCTTGAATTTCATGGATTGGTTATCTCCATGAGTTGTTTGAATCAAGTTCTTGAAGTGACGAAACCTGCACATAAAATGAACATCAAAGATTTTCCCTCAAAAGAAAGAAAAGATATTTAACAAGGCAAAGGTCAAACCAGAGGACAAAGCGCGATGCCCTCTACAAGAGGAAGTTGAGAGAGAACATGAGATAAAAGCCCGAACAACGTTATCCAAAAGATACCAAGATAATATTTCTAAACAAAGAGCCAGGATGGCTAACTAATAATCCTCAGAGGAAAGGGAAACACCAAGAACTAGAAGCAAGTAAAGGCATTTATTTTCATCTTTGTAATAAAACTTTATATTTGATACCTATGGAGACAACAACATTTCAACAAGAATTTAGATTAATAAATCATAAGGTGAAAGAAGAGCATCCAGGGATTTGTGTGTGTGCAAGGAGGTTAATCCTTCCCTTTATCAAGAGGATGAAACTATTTCCACTCGCCTGCTAGACTACAGAGACAAGGTATTATCCCATAGCCAACTGGATAGAGCCTTGCTACAAGTCAAACATCCATAGCCCCAATGAGGTTATCGCCTTGACTATTATTAACATTTCTCTACTACTAGAGGGGTGTCCATAACCCCGGTAGAGTTGCTAATATGACCTAATTTTTGAATTTTTCATTTTCTTAATTTCTTGTCTTTTTTCTTTTCATTTCATTTTACGTCTTTTGGCTTCAATATGCATGAATAATTATTAAATCATCCTTTCATATTGGCTTCCAAGGTGGTAGTAGGAAACCTCTAATTTTTCACCTAGTGTGCGAGGGAAGGAAATATCATCCTCATTAATACAGGTATTTAAATGTGAAGCATGCAAAATCCAGGCTGGATATCACCAATTTCATGAAATGGCTAGTATTAATGCATAAATGCTATGAAAACTGTGTTAGTACATAGAAGATATAAAAAATAATCTTTCATTTTAAGCCACCAGTAAATGCACTTACCTTTTTCAAAGTTTGAGGTGTACAGATCTCTTCTAAAGACATTATCAGTTGCCAAAAACTCATCTCGAAGTTCCAAAAATAGACAAGTGGCAACTCTCAAAAAATGGGTAGGGTACTTTTGCATATTTGAAAAGACATTCTCTCATATGAATTAAATAAAAAATTCTTGTGAAAATAATCACTTTCTCTTATAAAAAGGGCATTGCATTTGAAAGGTGCATAGCATTTAGTAGGTCCTAAGAGCTGAGACTATAGGAATTAATTTTCTTAGCTAATAAGCACGGATACTCTCATTAGATTGACCAATTCAATGTCTTAGGATCCCTTCTCGAGATTCATAGACGATGGTAGGTTGGCCACTTTGGTTGGGACAAATGACATGTTGGTTCTCACTGCCCTAAAATAGGTGCTTGGGGAAGATTTTCTATAGAGTCAAGACCGTTATAGGCTAAAATAGACATCACATCTAGGTTTGTAGGCTCTCTATTAGACTTGGGAGAGTCTGAGAACATGCTAATTTCTCTTGCAGTGAGGTTACTTGGAAAAACTTTGTGCGATGGGATCGTGGAGGTGCTTGTTGTGGCTCGGGATGGTGTTGGTTTGCCACTGGTTCAAGGAAAATTTCATGTTTGGAGACTTGTTTACTTCACTTAATCTTATTTTTTTCCTACAGCAAGACAATGAGTCCTTTTGGAAGAATTGTGTAGATCTATAGCTTTCCCTAAAGTAGCGAGCTTCAATGTACAAGTTTTTTGTTCTTTGTTTTTGGGTCGAATGGTTATGTTCTCCATTTTTTATATACATATTACGTTTGATGTCAACTTTGGAGGATGTTTTGTTGCATTCAAACCTTTTGAAGAAGCTTATAAAGATATTTTATAATGTATTTGGGTCACCTTTATCTCTTTGAGTGGACCACAATGACTATGTTAAGTTTTAGGATCGCTGCAAATGTAATATCACTGCATGTGATATATGTATTTTCCAAATGCAACAATCTCTTGCATTTATATTGAGAATGAGACAAGAAGAGACATGTCCCTTCATGGGACATGTCTATTCATTATTATGTAATTAATATAATGATATATATATATATATATATATATATATATATATATATATATATATATATATATATATATATATATATATATATATATATATATATATATATATATATCTTAAGTCACTATTATATTAATTTCTCTAATATTTACATTTTATATATACACATCTCATATATACTAAATATTATATATATATCTTCACTATTATTGACTCATAGTGTTTATCTAACTGAAGCTATAAAACATCAACACTCTCTCTTAGCTAGGGAGGATAAACACATGGTTAGATATTACCTCAATGTAATATCAAGTTGGCATGATTAAGGATATCTTTGATCAGAAGATACCCACCAATTAGATATCATCTCATGATATTAGGATTAATGGCCTCAAAATATCAAGTCACATGATATTCACCATGTACTTTGAGTAATTTGGCCTCAGAATATCAAGTCTTGTGGTATTCACCAAATACTCAAAATGTTCATAAGGTATGTGCACACATATCCTCAATGATACTTACCATAGGATCATTCATGTCTATTTAAGGAACTTAATCGACCATGCAATTTATCATCTACCATAATCTTCTTAGACATCATAATATGTCCATCACAATAGAAGGCCATGGTCTATTTAAGGAACTTAATCCACCATGCAATTTATCATCTATCATGATCTGCTTAGACATCATAGGATCTCCATCATAATAGAAGATTAAGTTATTGTAAGATCGTCACCTTTCAATAACTTTTGCAAATACAAGTGATAAATATCATTTTGAAGTCATCACTTCCTCATGATGTACAGAGGAGGTAGGCCAATTAAAAACATGGACTCACACATAGGACATTCATCATGCCTCACCATAGAGGGTAGAAATAAGGGATTTCACCTCAAACTTCTCTCACAAAGAAGATCTCATTGAGTAGATATCAATTTGTTGATCTTTTCATCCAAGATTTCTTAAGATAAATTATCAGACTCCCTCTAAATCTGGTATCTATCCTCTGAGCTCCTCGTCCAAAGTTACCAAGAGCATCCCTAGAAAAGATCAAGACAAATAGCTCTCATAGTACATATAGAAATACAAATAAGAGATTAACTGCAAGAAGTAAATAAAGGTAGTTCTCAAGATATAATAAAAAATAATTATCTCATTATTTTAGAGAAAATATCCAATGACATCCTTCACGATGTGAGTCCTTTCTACATGTGTGTGAAAGTCTTATTTGTAGTTTCTTCTAGCATCTTCTGACTTAGAATGGCTCCCACTATATCCTTATATTCTTTCAAATCTCTATTAATATCTTCAACATAGTCTTTCACAATAGGTATGGTCTCTTCCTAAAGAGTCATCTTTGTTAAAATGAACAAATTAAACCTTATTTAATATTTTGTTAAACAATTCGCATCTTTCAACTTATTCTTCATTGTATTAAAACTTTCTACCTTTTCTTAAATAAGTCATATTTTATTTTTATTTCCAGTGTTGAACATTAATAGTGTCATTGTTCAAAATATCTTTATTGTTTATTAGCCAGACAACTTGTTCTTCATAGTTTTGTTCTAACTGAAGTCTTCTATCAACAAATCACTAAAACCATCATATTACTAGTCGACAATTGCATATTTATCATTGTTGAATTATTGCTTTCTTCTAAACGTTGATCTTGGATGTCATTGTTGCAATAATATGATTTACCTTTCAATGTGGTCACTATTCTAATACTTAGATTTGTTTTGTTTTATCAAACATAAGAATCACTTCTTGCTTCATAAATTCACTGTTATTAAACACATTTCTTGCCATCTTATGGTTGAGGGTTTCTTGTTCGCTAAAGAATCATATTATAGTTGATGTAGAATTATGAGATGTAATGTTGAGAACTAATACTAGATTATCATACTCAAATCGTATATACTTTAGTTCTTCTTTTTTTCACCACCAATTGGGATTTGGGATCAGTTATTTGCTTCTGCAATTGTTGAACATCTTTTGCATAGCCATGCACGGGGTCTTTCAAACTTGCACTCGCTTCGTACACAATGTTATTCACTGCATCTTCTCTTTGTGCAGCTTCAATACCTTGAAGCATTTTAACGATATGGCCGGTTCTAAAGACTCTCTACACAATTGCGAACTTGTTTGGATCATCTCTAGGGAAATGGGGTGCCAAGATACAATCTTCTGAACATTTCTTGTATTGTAATCTGCTAGCCACACAGGATACAATCGCTCTCTTCTCCATACTAATAATAAAAACAATGTTCTCAATGTGTAATAACGCATATCTCATGTTGTCTAAATATATTTCATACATATGTATAGTTAGACATACGTATCGCATATGCCTCCAATCATTTTGTTGTCCATGTTGAAACCATTTATGTAGTCATTGTTTATATGGTCTTCACCATATCGATGATCTTCATTATATTTATGTTAAAGTTTGGAATCATTGTTTAACTTCCTCTCTTTGTCTTATTCGATGATTAATGGTATTTGATCAATCCTCTTACCTTTCTTACATTTCCAACCTAGCTTTGATATCATATTAAGTTTTAGGATCACTGCAAATGTAATAGCACGCCTATGATATATGTATTTTCCAAATGCAAAAATCTCTTGTATTTACATTGAGAATGAGCCAAGAAGAGACATGTCCCTTCATAGGACATGTCTATTCTGAAGGGACATGTCTATTCATTATTATGTAACTAATATAATGACAATTATGATTTTTTATATATATATATAAACATAATATCTCTTGAGTCATTATTATATTGGTTTCTCTAATATATACATAATATACATAATAAATATATATATATATATATATATATATATATATATATATATATATATATATATATATATATATACACAAGTTTATATGTATATATATAAATATCTATATACATATCTTCACTAGTATTAACTCATAGTGTTTATTTGATTGAAGCTACAGAACATCAAAAAAATACAATTATATTTTGTGGGCCATTTACTTGAATTATGTTTGTTCTATTTGTAGCCAACCAAGTTGAGGATTTTGTTAAATGAGTTGCTAAATATTGGAGATCATTTCAGCGTGTTGAAGTGTGGAAGTGAATGTGAATGTGAATGTGAATGTGAATGTGAATGATGTGGAAGGCTATGATGAAAGACAAGTGTGAAGATCCATTTTTTATGTGCTTTCATGATCACATCATTCAATATATCAAAAGTTTGAGTTTAGAGTTTGAGACATCAGATATATGTATTGTGTTTGTTGTGATCACTTGACACGTTGGTTCAAGGAAAATTTCATGTTTGGAGACTTGTTCACTTCACTTAATCTTATTTTTTCCCTACAGGAAGACAATGAGTCCTTTTGGCAGAATTGTGTAGATCTATACCTTTACCTAAAGCAGTGAGCTCGAATGTACAAGTTCTTTGTATCTTGCCTTCGGATTGTGTGTCTTAGCTTGCAAGTCACTTGTATCTTTCCCTATGGTTGTATGCCTTAGGCTACATGTAAAATCATGATAAGTGAGCTACCTTGGCCTTGAGCCTAAAATATTCATGTATTCAGTTATTCATATAATGAGTTATTCTCATTGTTGTTTTTCACACAATGGATTTATATCTAAAAATCTAGTGTCCATGTGTATGTTTTTCATTGCTTTATCTTTCTTGTGTTGTTAAGTTGGTTAAAGTTGATTAATGTGGTTTTGAGTTTGAATAAGTTTAAGTATATGATCAAGACGGATTCACTCACCCCCATCTCAATCTTGTGGTTTGTTCAACACCTTTTCATGCAATAATATTTTACACAATGAATAATTTGTAATTAGCATGATTGATAATTACATTGGCTTTTTATGAATTTATAAATAAAACAAATTAGAATATTTTTATATTTAAGATTTATAAATATGTTTCAATATAAAATAGGGAAAGAACAATAAAAATAATAAAATTTAATAGCTAAAGTGAAAATAAATATATGTTAAATAATTATATTTAATATTAAACAACAACAAAGCGAGGATCTTGTCCCTTACAAAACTATAGCCCAAGGGCATAAAATCCACAAGCCAAAAAGGTCATTTATAGCAAGGTAAAAATAAGACCATTAACGACACATAAAGAAACAAATAGTAACCCACATCAAGAGTGGGTAGAAAAATCACTCACAGCATGGGGAGGAGAATGGGAGTGTGTAGAGAAATTTTTCCTTCATCAATAGACAATTGTCTAGGCAATATTATCACTAGGATTTTCACCACAATGGGGAGGTGGTCGAACTCTCTTTCTGAGACTATCATCACAAGGAGAAGAGTGTTGGCAATGTTGCACATCGTCATCCAAATAATGGAATAGATCAAGAGTAGTAGTCAGAGGAGGGTCCATGCGGCCAGGGGAGTTACACCAGCAACAAGAGGTGGAGTTGAGTCCATCAAGTCTAAGGAGGCTTAATCAGCAACATGAGCTTCACCCTGAGGGGATTCATCATCTTCCTATGAAGAGTCATTACAGGAAGAATAAAGACTAGGACGGTCAAATGATCATCATTAGTATCCTTCAACCAAATGGAAACACCTTTATGATGCAAGAGAGAACAATCTATAACTAGATGGCTAGTAGAGAAGCACCACTGGCATCAAAAAAGAGACCCTCATAATCTAGCAATTGAGTCCATGGCCTATCCCTAACCATGAGAAATGCATCTCCTAGAAGGGGTGTGGATATGTCAATGCCAACCAAAATGTGAGAGAAGGTAGAGAGGCCCATAGAAATTGTAGCCTCATCCACCTTTATGAAACAACCAATAGAGTTTCCAATGGAATCAAAGAAAGAATTCTCCAAAAAATGAAGGGGAAGATTGGGGAGACAAATCCACACTAGACACACAGTGAGTGGTTCAGTAAGAGGGTTACAGAAAACTTTCCAAGGTTTGGCCGAGAGAGAGTGATTCCACCAAACCCACATCTTTCTCAGCACTAAATCTTGGTCTTCATAGGAACAAAACAACAATAAAAAAACCCTTTTGCATGAGGAAAAAGATAAATGTTACCAGAAACTAAGGATCTCCAAGAATTCGACACCAACAATGTAGATCTCGATGAGAAGTCCAAAAACCAACTAGTATACAAGACAACCCATAATGTTGGTAGAAATCCACATCAAGGCCGCACACCACCACAAGGGATGTCTTGGCTTTGGGGGTACCCCCTCATTCATAACCTTAGCAGACCAAATACCATGTCTTTGAGGAGATTTCTTGGTGAGCACCGCTCTAGCAAAAACCCTTCCACCAAGAATGCTAGAGATGGCACCAAGAACCTCCAAATAATCCACAACCAGAGGTGGAGTGGCACTAAACAAAGACCCTAACATGGGTATTGAGGCAAAGGGGTCTATGTGAAATTCAAAAGAAACCCTCTGCTACAATCCAACATCGTTGACATCCTGTAAGTTTGAAAAACCATGGGAAAAATGGACTACTAGAGTAACAATGAATATTGTGAACATTTTTACTAATTCATGTTAAATGTATGTTGAGAGGGTTGGTCTTTTCTATTACTATTTGATCACTATATCAAGTTGTGACACGCCCAAAGAAACTATGCTAAAATAGTAAATGTTCCTACTCACACCATTTGAGTATGTCTTTTCTAGCACCATAACTACTTGCACCAAAGCCCTGGCTAGGACAATCCCAAGTGAATTTTGTAGCCCAAGTTGGACACACTCTATGTACTACCATCTTCTCTAGTTTTCACTTCTTATTTCTAACTCCAATCATCCAAGACAAATTCACAAATACTGTCCTACTCATCAAATATACATATGCATAATTTTTTTATATTTAGCCATCATAGCCATTTAAAAAATGCCCCTTCAAATCAAAAAGAGTTTTACTACTCACTGTAGTCAAATGATTTATTTATGATATTTAATTTTCATACATTTTTCTCTAATAAAATGATTATCACTTAAATTTCACTCCAGATTTTTATTAAGGTAAAACAAGTTTTGAAGGGGCCCTGAAAAACTTATCAACAAAATGTCGCCAACGGTAGAGAAAGTCACAAACTAGACCGAACAACAAACCAGCAACAACAACAAAACATCAGGAATATCAACAAATAAAACAACGTTAGAGGCCTAAACCAACCTATTATAACTCCTTGAGGATTTCAACAGCCCCTAAGTTCATGTGTATCATCTAGTCATGCATATACATAACCTCTCTAGTTATTTATAAACGAATTACATAATTTTCACTTCTTTACTCTAACATATCAATATTGTATAATTTATTTTTATTATTAAATAATTTTATTCAAATAATGATTGGTGTTACTTATTTAACCTATTATTTTCATTCATTGAGAAAAAGGTTTTATAGCATGCATAAACATTGTTGATTAATTTTTTTTAGATATGAAGCATGCTACTTTACTTCAGTTCAAACATAATTATCTTATATAAACCATCCCAAACTTAACAAACAAACCCATTTATATTTGTAATGGTCAAGTTTTTATATTAATGCAACTGACATTATGTTTTGGGCTTGTTTTGACAAAATACTTGATACAACTTTTACATATTTACAAGTGGAAAATTTGTGTGTTAATTTTAGATCTCTTTATAATCGTTTGTCTCTATTTACCCATCCTTACACATATTTCCATATATATTACCTTATTATGTTTGTATTTCCACTTATTTCAACACATTCACCATTTTAGTCATGTATTTCACCAATCTCTGTGTGTGTGTGTGTGTATGTGTGTGTGTGTGTGTATCCATCATTTTTTATCATCATTGATATATCCATATTAGGGGTTTGGGTTATTTTTGCTTCATCCTTGTACAATCCCTACAAATACATCGTAATTACACTTATTGATACATCATGTTTTTTATGGTTTCTAATAGTCTATTATCTCTAACCTCTATTCATGTGTCTTATATGTTTTGAGGTCTTATCACACCTTGTTTCTCCTTAAAACCTCATCCTTTCACTCTTACGATTTCTATCTCATTGATGATGATGTTTCTTCTATGAACGTTTTGTTTCATTATTTTTGTGATTGTTTCTCCTTCAAAGATGGTATTTTTCTTGTGCTTATATTTTAGTCGTTCATACTTTACTTATCCATAAGTCCTCATGAGGATTTACCATGTGTTATATGTAGCATTATGTTCACTAAGGAGGTTTAGTCTTCCCTTCATGTTCTTCACTTAACTAATCCTTCTATAGACACTTCACTTTCATGTAATGAAAACCCTAAATTTATATATGCATGCTCTTTTAATGAGCTACCATCTTATATACATGCTCTATTTTATTTTTCTTTTATGATGGTTAAATTTATACATCTCATGTCTACCATATGAATGTTTACGATACTCTCACATGGTGAATGTCTTGCACATTGATAATACACGCCTTTATGCCTTGTATATAGCCCAAATGAATACTTTATTGCCTTCACATACATTACATGAAGACGTCATGATTGAAACTAAGGAATTATTATATGATGATTATGATGGTACTAAATGTTTCTTTACATGTTAAATCATTTTTCTTGTTGATTATGACTACTTGAAGGATGATATTATTATAATTAGAAAGTAAAGACTGCAATTGAATGATAGAGCATTGTAATAATTGTGTCCATCTTATTTGTTGTACATTTCTTTTATGAAGTTAGCACATATTTTCATTGCTTATTTCTACAAACCTAGTGCTCATAAGAATAGGATGGACATAGTGGTACCTTCACACATGATTTACCTTTTGATCTTGTTTTCCATAATACATGCATATACAAAACTCACATTCCATACTAGCTCAACACCAAAAAAAATTAAATGCTAAAATGTTAAGTAGTACTGGACCCCGTCTGTCCACATAAGGTCCTCATTCAATCTTGGTGGGATGTGTGGAATCAAGCTTGTTGGCATGGCTGTTCTGTGGTTGAGTTCTTTGTTCAATGGGGCAAGGCTCCTATCAAGACTCATTTTCTTCAAGTTGTTTGGACTCTTGGCCCTTCTTTTATTCTTTGGCATATTTAGTTAGAGAAAAATCATCATGATAATTTTCAAGATGTGTTGTTGGGGGATCACCACTTGTGGTGGAGAATTCTCCACTCTTTGAGAGAAACTATTTCAGCAAAATGTGACATGACGGACGTTGTGGATCATGGTGATGTTATTTTCTATAACCGTTGCAAGGCTAGCTCATGAGAAATAGATGTAGGCACCCTCTTTGGAAGATAAATAGGGTGGGTAGGTGGAGCTCTCTTCCGTAGGGCATTCTAAAAATCAACATGGATGGGTCGTCTCAAGGAAACCTAGGTCCTATAGGTATTGGTGGAGTTGGTAGAGATAGTTTGTGGATTGTTCAGTTTATGTTTTATGTTTATAAAGGTCACCATACTAACAATCTAATTGAGGTTGTTGCTATTTTGTATGTTGTGGAGCGTGCTTATGCTCTTGGATAGAGCGGGCTCATTTGGAATCTGATTCATAGATGGTGGTGCATCTGTTGACTCAGCAACATTCTGAAGACGTTAGTTGGCAGTTAGTTTTGGTTATTAACCAGATTCTTAATTTGTGTGCTTCTTTGAATTATGTTACTTTCACTCATATCCCTAGGGAGTGGAACAGAGTAGCGGATTGCCTGGCCAAATGGACCTTTGATCACATACAAAATTGGAATATTGTGGATAGGGGTCAATCACCTCTAGGCTTATCTCAATAGTTAGATCACTTAGTGGATCTTGATAGCGCTCTTTGATGCCCGTACTTTATACTTCTTCTTGATTGAATAAATTTTCACCACTCTTTTATTTTTTATTTTTACCATGAAGAGGTTCCTTATATGAAAAGAGAAAAGTTGATCGAACAGTTAAGATTGTCCAAGTACAATGCAAGACGATTGAAAGAATCGTCTGCGTCCATTTTCTTGTCCATTTTTCCGTCCCTATTTTTTCCTAACATCCACTGACATCTCTGCTATGCACGAAAGTTTTTTCCTGACATCCGCTGACAAAAGCTATATGTATCAGAATATATGGAAAGTACGAAACCAAGACACAGCGCATAATATTCCGAAAGATCGTTAAAAGAATTAATTCGTGTTTTGGTATGAATATTCCGCATCACACGCAACAATCTATATACACGATTAGTTTTTAAAATAATATTTTAATTCCGATATGAACTGTGAGAAACTTATGCCAACCCTTATTATTCTTGTTACTAACTGCAAAATATGATTATTGCGGGAACCGACACTCCTACCCGCACGCTAGAATGGGTGATCTTCGAGCTCGTCTCACCTTAGGGATAATCTGTGAAATAAGTAATGTTATTAAATGTGCCTTCTTAATTTTATATTTTTTAAAATTATTAGTGTATGATAAACATAATTGTAATTTGAAAGAGGTTTTAAGTTTTAAAGTTTTAAATTAATTTGTTAGCATCATTTTATTTTACAACATACATTTATTACAAAATTAAATTAATATAAAAACAGAATGTAATGAATAGTTAATTATATATTTAAAAATATATGATTAGAGTGTATTATATTATATTATATTTTTTATACAATGTAAATGTTAAATATATTTTTAAGATAAGATAATACTATTATATAATTAAATATACTTGTTCTTTAATTTTATTTATATATAATATTAAATGTTTGAGTGAATACATATTTACTCAACCTAAGTTTGACTTAGGCATTACTAATTAATTAGGTGCATACATTTTGTTTCCTTGGTAATTGTACTCTCTACTTACAATTATTTGGAGGTGTTGGAGGTTGATCAAAACTACATTCAATATTATAATTATAACATAGATAAATAATAAATAAAATGTCTAATTATGTAAAATTTAAAGGTATGAATTTGATGTGTTCATAAACTTTTCCATCAATGATTTCAAGTTTGATGGTTATACCATTGATTTAAATGGTTATTAAATAACGTTTGTAAACTACTAATTAAATTATTTACTTTTTTACATTAGTAATATGCTAAATATTTCTAATAATTTTTTAAAATTATATTTATATTTTATTTGTAGTTATATATTTTATGAATTTTAAATAATAATTAAAAGTTTATTCTAATAAATTTAATTTAAAATTATTTATCTTATTAAAATTATATTTTGAGATACCCATTGCACACTAAAGTACAATTGTTAGTTATTTTTATCGATTAAAAAAAAACATGAATTTAGTGAATTAAAAATTATAAACCGCTAGCTTAACATTTCACCTCTAAAATTATAAAGCTGAGAAAAGAACAAGAAAAGGTGCATATGGTATTACTTCTTAACATTTCAAGATGGAAGATTACAACATTAGGGATCTTAAAAGTGTTAAGTGTTTTACGTCCAATTTAAAAACTGCTTTCGTCGAATTCATCCAATGACTATAAGATCCAATTCTTTGTCGCAAATAAATAATATCATGCTTAACTAACTTAGCCCGTGTACTTCAACATTTTTTTATCCACACTTTTCCACTAAAGAACAAGTTGATTATGCTGGTCTCTGAACTGAACAGAAATTATGTTTTACATAGTGGACGGCATTTTTTAAAAGGCAATTGGAGAATTTGTAGACATTTGACTTGTAGTCATAAACCATGACTTTCAACAACTATAAATAGCAAGAAACATGACATTGTTGAACAGAGCAGCAGTTCAACGAAGAGATATGGCGATGATCTCAGATTTCACTGGATTTTCCATGTGTGTGAAGAGATTCATGCAAAGAAGGAAATACAAACGCCTCAATGATTTTAATGGTGGAAGAAAGCGATTGAGAGTAGTGCGGTTGGGAGGGCGTAGAGGCAGGCCAGTTTGGAAGCTCAAATTCCTGCCAAAGTTGAAGTTGAGAATTATTTACGTTTCTGTAAAATCATTGCCTGCAAAAATAAAAGATGGGTGTGGAAAATTGATGCTCAATCTTTCTCATTGTAGATTTAGGCAGCCTCCTTCACAGATGCGAATTGAAGACTTCAATGATAAGATTATTGTTGAGATTTACAAGTCCTTTGGAAGAGAGGTCAAAGTGTTGCCATTTCCCGCTTCCGCCAGAGATGAAAACATGGTTAATCTGAACACAATTGTTGTTTGAGTGGGTGTAGGAAAGGGGTTTTTGTGTGACAGTTTGCAGATGTAACTTTTGTATTCCGAAAAAAGGAAAAACTAGAAGTATTCCAGAGCAACTTAGTTTTTTCTTACAGGAGTAATGAGAAAATACTGCAATATTTTAATACAGTGAATGTATGATTGTCTTCGAGATGCATTGGATTCTGAGATTATGTACCTGCCTTTAATGTGCTCTAGTTAACACTTTTATTTTGAAGACATAATCACAAGCAAAATAACTTATAAGTCAAACTAAAGCACAATTTTTTGAAAATTTATATTGAATGGATTCTTCACAAGGATGAAGATTTATTTTAATCTTGCTTAATTTGCAAGTCCCTCACTTTACTATAGGCAAGTAATTCATATATGTCGAAGCAATAATCAGCAAAAAAAAATTCTGATTATACATGATTAATCCTGAATCCTAAAGCCAGCCGATTGTTTCTCTGAATAAATTCAGATTCATGAAAAAATTGTTAAACAATCATTCACCCAATTTTCAATGACCTTTTTGCATTTACAGTGCATTAAAATCATATTATAATCCCTTTAATATGGCAAAAATATATTAAAAAATCATTGCAAAAACTTACAAAACTCACAAAATTGACAAATCACTCAAAAATAAGGTTGATTCCAAGACGGAAGCGAAGTCAACATGGAATCAGAGTGGAAACAATTTGTTATTTTGTCTCTTCAGTTTTCTTTCCAACCTCTGGAAAACCCTAAACAGAGGAAGAGGAGGACGATGGCAGTCTTCAGCCAAATTTGAAAGGGTCCTCAATCATCCTAAATTGTGAAGGCCACGTGAGATAGTGTCAAAGCAGCTATCACAGTTCCAATATGACCCGAGCTTTGGAATGGATTCTGAGTGATCAAATATATATTTAATATTATACACTATTTTTAAATTATAAGAATTATGCACTGTTATAGATGGCCCTATAATGGGGAAGCAGCCAACCCCTATAATTTATAATTAATATTATAAAGTAATTCAAATTATTATTGACTATTAATATGTATATTAATAGTTATATGATAAATTAAAAAAATTTAAAAATGTAAAATTTATAATGTTTATATTTATTTTTATCATTATTATTGGTGTCCACCTAAAATAGTAGTTGCCAAAACCAGTGGCTTGCTAATCTTTTACTTCAACTAAACTTATGTCTTTTGTTCAATTCTACCCCATATAAAGAACTTATGAATTGTCATTATGGAATATAAAGCATTGCAATTGTAGAATATGATTCAATAAGCTTTCTCAAATATTGAAGTACCCCTACAAAACTCCTTGCCTCAATCACAACGAAAGCCTCAGGTCACTTCAAAATGGTTTCCGCTTTTGATAAATTCTCAAGAGTAGCTAGATTGTTGTCTAATAGATTTTGATCTCAATTACTTCATAGACTTAGCTAATATTTGATCTCAGACTTAAAGACGGATATTTGGTGACTGCTCTCTTAAAAAGTTAACTGAATATTTGTCTATGTAATCAACAATTTGAATATAAACATCTATTTTCTACAATTCATTTTGATCTCAGGTAGTTCATAGGCTTGGCTAATATTTGATCTCACACTTAGGTAACTATTTGGCGACTTCGCTCTTAAAAAGTAAACTGAATATTTGCCTATGCAATCAACAATATGAACATAAACCACAAAATCTAGTTTCTACAATTCATGAGTTAAATGCTATTTTATTTTCTCTCTATATCTCTATGCTATGGAAATGCCCTTAAGTTTTCAAAAAAAAATCGTTTGTCTCTTTTACTAATTTTTTTTTTTTTTAAACCAATTTTTCACCCTTTTTTCTTTTTAAATCTTGTACTTTTGGTTTGCCCATTAATTCCGCAAACGATTTTTGCTCCTATGACATGACCATATATTAGGATGCTCTTCTATGTCGATGGGAGCTCTCTACTATCCACAGTTCATTGTAAAAATATATGAGATCTCAATTTTCACGCCAGATTCTCTTCATAATGCTTCTTAATATATTTTTATGTTCAGCTCTCCCCATGGTGCTTTCAACATTGTCCAAAACTTCAGCATTCACCCTACAAGAGTATGTCATCCAAAGAAAGCAGCATAGAGAATATTTACAAGAATAATTATTGCGATACTCAATGATGATGAAACAGTCATTCATCTCCAAAGCTTCTATTTTGTTCAATCCTCTACAAGTAAATATTGATCAACCCAATTGCTAAAAGCTTACGACATTCTAGATTATTTTTTAACACTCAATTGATTACTTGGATCATTGTATTCCATTGCCACTGGACCAAAGCTTAAACTTCACAAGCATTTGACAAACTTTGCCTAGAGACTGCTCTATTGAAAATGTTTAGTTTGCAAATGCGAAGAATATACACAAGATGTGCAGCTTAGAATCTGATTTTCTTTGACCCAAACTATAAACTAGAAAAAAATCACTATCAAAATCTACGCTGATTTTCTTTCCATGTAAAGAGGAATATATCACTGCAACTTTAACAACTAGTAGGTTGTGTAGTAAATAACGTTACATTGTCATTTCAAATATGCCATAGCTACAGTCTCATAAATCTGTTCCTAGTATTTTCTGGTTGCTCGAAGAGAATTCTCTGGGAGATTGAGTAGCTCCCTAATACCTTCACAAACCTGAAAAGAAAATTTTAAAAATGATTCAAATTCCTTTGATTACCTCCATGGTAAGTATACCCTTTTAAAATTGAGGATCCCAGAGATATAATTATCAATATACAAAACAAGTTAGAAGGATGCAAAGAACACAGCCAAATTACAAATAGACGTGGCAAAATGATACAGCAATAATATGTAATAACCACCCCTGATTTTATTTTTTTAAATATAGAATGTCATATTGAAACCAAAGTAGAATGACTGCTGATTCTTAGTTTTTGATACATGCATAAACTAACAAAAGCAGTGCTCACAACAATAAACTATATGGAGTGGGGAGTTTGAGACCATCACCAGTCAGTCAATACAAATCATAGAAAGAAGAAAGAGTGTTTCCTGATAACAAATGAGAGGGGGCTGAGCCTTCACCTCTGTCAATACAAAACATAAATTGCAGCTATTGAGTTAAGTGAGGGTTTGACACCATCGCCAATGAATTAGAAAACTAGTATAAGATACATAGAAACCCTTCAAATATGGAGTTAGCTTCAATTACAATATCAAAGATAAAAATTTGAAATAAGAATTTATGATCATTAAAATCAGACCATAAAACATGCAGCAAACTCACTTAAACTTGACAAAAAATGCACATGCGAGTGCCAAAAACCTCAATAATCAATATACAAACTTAACCAGCAAATACCCCACATAAAGTCACCACAATGAGCAGATTACAAACCTCCGTAAATTCTGACTTTTAACTCAAAATCACACCATAGCTGAAAACCACACTACACACCAAAAACTAGAAACCCAAATCAGAAAATTGCAAAGTACTTCATCACTCCAATTCAAAACCTTCCAGAAAGCTTTAAAAACTTGCAGCTATGAGAGCCAACCAGCTAGGGTGGGTCTTTCACCACTGAAACCAGCAATCCGAAAGAGGGGTATTGTTTTGAATCAATCAAAATACGAACTCCAGAATCATTCTGGTAGCATAACATTAGATATCAACTTCCGCATCCCAAATGAGAGCCCTGATCTCTCTTTTATAGCTTTTGAGAGCTATTTTAAGAAAAAGTAGTTGTTCCACCACGTTTTGGGACAAAGGGCAAAGGGGGACAGCGGGGGGGGGGGTGCTAATATACATATAGTACTTGAAAAGCTAGTTATGAAAAGATGTATAAGAATTACGTTTCAAATGAAACTTTGGAAAATTAGTAAAATAGAGAAATTAAGAATACTAAATACGAAGATTTAAAATTTCCATTTTAATTTTAAATATTTGAATACTAAATAAAAGTTCAATTTGACAAATGAAATTTGTCAAATTGGAGATTTCTATTATATCAAAATATCATAAAGATGATAAGTAGCATGATATCAAAATAAGTAAAATGTCAAAATGTTGTGAAAGGAGAACTCAACTCATCCCCAAACTCCTCATCGCTGGAACTACTAGACTTCTCATGGTCAAGATCCGCCAAATTAACACCAACCAGCTCTGTATTTGAAGTTGTAATATCCTCATCAATCTGTGATGGCTCCTCTAGCCCTACATCCTATCGTGCCATTGGATTCTCTTTGTACACACCTATCTTGCAGTCAATGAGATTCAAAGCACTATATACAATCACAAGCTTCTCTGCTCTTTCGTAAGTTTGTTCCTCTTAAGAGAGTGGATGAAAGTGACTCAGCGATTAGGCAAAAAACTCACTTGGGAAAAACTCGCCGAGTTTTCGGCGAGTTTTTCTAAAACTCAACTAGTTTTTTTTAAAAAACTAAGCCGCATTTTTATTATACAGCCGCGCGGCCAAAAAATGTCATTTTATTATTTCGTTTGCTTCTTGCTGCCTCTTGGGAAGAATTGGATTGACATTCCAAGCCATTGTAGGGCATCTTTGAGTGGATTGAAGGCGGATTTCAACCGTTTTTTGAAGAAAAAACACATTTCCAGGTACGGTTGCTGAGATTTTTTTTTTTTTTTTCAAACACTCCATTTTGTTTTTGTTGAATCTAAATGAATGTAAAATCATTTCTAAGTAGATAGAAATGATTTTGAATCATTAGAACAAGATTCAACACGTTTTGGACAAGTTTTTAAAAAAATAATGAATCTATCAATTTTTTTTTTAAGAATATCTTTTTTTTTTTAAAATATCAAACCCTACCAGTTTGTTTTGTTTTGTTTTTCAACTTTGAATGATGTCTAAAAAGATTGTAACTAGTTTAGATAGTTTCTAAATTCTAACTTTGTTTAATTTATTTTCTAAAATATTTAGTAATTTATTTTATGTTTTGAATGTCTATGTGTAGGGCAGCAATTAACCATTAAATCAACATGGCAGATTCAAGGGGAGTGTGGCCACTAACACTATGCCCTTCTGGATTTATAGGCACCCGGCCTACAAATGCTAGAGATAAAGCATGGAGGTATGCCTATGAAGCACCCAATGAGCCCGGGAAAGTAATTTGCATAAACTGTGAGAAAGTAATTTCTGGAGGCATAAACCGCCTCAAATACCATCTTGCAGGCATTAGCAAGCATGATACAAATCCATGCAAAAAAAATACAGAGAAGATAATAAAATTTGTTAATGCCCTACTTGCAGCCGGGGAAGAGAAAAAATTATAAAAGGAGAGTGAAAAATTAGCTGTGAGGGCAGCCATAGCTGAAACTCAAGGTGTTCCTATAGACATTGAGGAAGAAGAAGAAGCACTTGAGAGCATAGTGGGCTCTCTTCGTGGCCGACGCATCCGCAAAAATAGGGCCTCTTTTACCGCTTCTACTTCCTCTAATAGAGTGCCACTGGCACCATTAGCATCAGGGATAGACAATTTTTTTGTGCACAGGAATACACCTGGTGCACAACCATCATTAGAGGCCACTGGATGGAACAAGGAAGCACATGACAAAACTGATATTGCATTTGCTGATTTTTGGTATTTCAACAATATCCCATGGAATGTGATTGAGAGCCCCTATTGGCTCAATTTGGTGACCGCAATGACAGTTTTGGGAAAATGGTACAAGACCCCTTATCGCAAGGATTTGAGTGGGAGGTAAGTAAATAATCGGAATCCACTTGGTTTCATTTTGAAATTTTAATTGTTATTTCTTGCTTATTAAATCAAAATTGAGTACTAAGACTTGATTTGACTTTGATATTGTAGGTTGCTTGAAAATGTTGTTGATAGGGCAAGACTAGTGGTGGACGAGCAAAAAAAAGAGTGGAGTAAGTATGGCTGCACCATTCTTTCTGATGGGTGGATAGATGGAAAAAACCGAACCATCATCAATTTTTTGGTTGCTTGTAAAGATGATGTATTTTGGAAATCGGTTGATGCCAACAAAGTGAAAAATGCACAAACTTTGGCATTAATGTTGGAGAATGTTATCATGGAGGTGGGAGTAGAGAATGTGGTGCAAATCATCACAAATAATGCAGCAGCATATGTGGCAACAAGTAATTTTAAATTTTAATATTTATGTTGCACATGATTAATAAGTGATATTTAATTTAGTTTTTAGGTAGAATATGGAAATTGGAAACTAATTATTGCATTGATACTAATATGTCAGGTAGAATCCTCCAAGACAAGCACCCCACTCTTTTTTGGACACCTTGCGCAGCACATGTCCTTAACCTTCTTTTGGAGGACATAGGAAAACTTGATTGGGTGACTCCAATTGTGGAAGATGCAAGGCGGATAACAAAGTTTATCTACAATCACCCTTGGGTTCTAAATTTGATGAGACAATTCAGCAAAGGGAAAGATTTGGTGAGACCCGCAGTCACAAGATTTGCAACGGTTTTCTTGACGTTGCAAAGTACTCTTGAGGGCTTGAATGTTTTGAGACGTGTTTGTGAGTCCACCATGGCTTCAATCAACTTATTCAAAGAAGCCTGAAGGAGAATTTGTTGCGCGCATTGTCTTTGATAAACCTTTTTGGGACAAGGCTAAAGAGATTGTGACTGTAACTTCAAGAATCAAAACTTTAATTTTTAATTATTCTTGATTCAAGTCTCTCATTATTAATTAATCTTGTTGTAAACTAATTTGTATTTTTAAAATTTTAATTGCAGGTATCTGAGCCCTTGGTGAGAGTTTTGCACAAGGTTGATGGGGACCAAACCCCTATGGGGTCTCTGTATGAGGCCATGGATAGGACCAAAGAGTCTATCAAAAATCACTACAAGGGGGATAGACTCAGTTATGACCCCATTTGGGAGATTGTTGATAGGAGGTGGAACAATCAACTCCACCAACCCATTCATGCAGCAGGATACTTCCTCAACCCTCATTTCAGGTATGGTGATTCTTATTCAGATTTTACTAAGACTTGATTTCACTTTGTTTTTGTAGGTTGTGTACTAAGACTTGGTTTCACTTTGTTTTTCTTTTAGATGTGATGATTCCTTTTCAAATCCCAATGGCGAGGTCATGGAGGGCCTCTCTACATGCATTCAAAGGATGATACTTGATGTTGCTGAGAGAGATCATGTTGTGACCGAACAACAACTCTATGTGGAATCAAAGGGTAAATTATTCTCTTCAGAGTTGGCAAAGAGAGCAAGAGGCACTCAAACCCCAGGTAAAAGTAGAACATTTGCAATTTTGCCATTTGATAAATTATGTTTTGCTTGTCTCTTTTCTTTCTAACTTCTCAATATTTTAATTTGCAGAGGCTTGGTGGCAAAGTTGGGGTGGGAATACTCCACATCTAAAGAAATTTGCTCTCAGAATCTTATGTTAGCCTTGTAGCGCGTCCCATTGTGAGCGCAATTGGAGCTTATTTGAGTCCATCCACACAAAGAAGAGAAACAAGTTAGCTCAAAAATGCCTCAATGACCTTGTCTATGTGCAATACAATCTTAGGTTGCGCATGAAGAGGGCAACGGAAGCAATAGCCGGTCCAATTGATTTGAACGATATAGATCCTTACTCTGATTGGACAGCACAGGAGCCGCCTCCATTGTTTATAGAGGATGACATCGCTGATTTGGAGAGGCAGGCTATGGAGGGGGAGGGGGGTGCATTTGGTTTCACATTGGATGACATTGAGGAGGAGGATGAGGATTCAGACGAGGAGTCATTGCCAGTGCCAGAAGATACATCCAGGATGGAGAGCAAGCCACACACATCAGGAGGATACCGAGCGAGGAGGCACAGTCATGCTCAGTGCAGGCTTCTACTTCTAGGACTAGGCCCTCTACTTCTAGTTCCTCTCCCAGTCCGTTATTTGGTCATAGACTTGGGAAGAGGAAGATGTAATTCAAATTGTAATTTGTAATGATGTATAACTTTACTATTTTGCTTCCAGTCATCAGCATTCCACATGAGAATGCGATTTTGTACCCACTTTGCATTTATATATATCTAAACTTAGCTTGTTTCTTTTGTTTTCTCATTAATTAACTCATTGGATGCATCTTCTCATAGAATTTTGCAAAAAAAATGCATTTTTAATTAAATTTTATGCTATTTTTAAGTTGCCGAGTTTTTCAAAAAACTGCCCGAGTTTTCCCGAGTAATCTTTTTCAGGGCTTGGCGAGTTTTGGGCGAGTGAGAGTATTCCAACTTTGGATGAAACTATAAGTAGACCAACTCCTCCAAGCACTTAAAGAACTAGAAACCTAAGAGAGAAAACAAATGACTAGAGTGCCTCCTATGTCATAGTTCCTTTCATCTTACTGGCATCAGAATAAACCCTAAGAGTGACAAATTTGGTCTACTCAATACAAATCGTGTTGGTGATATTAGGATCATACATCTTATCAATGCACCTAAAGAACCTTGCCTTCACCTCATCATCCTAAATCAATGTAAGTCTACCAGGCCTAGCCATGTACCACTTAGGATTCAAGGCATAGGCAACCATATGCATGGGAGTGTTGAGCTTGTCCTATTTGCGCTGAACAATTGGCCAAAGGTGGGCATTGTAGAATGCTAACGTGGGGTCCTTCACTCGCATAGCAGCCCTCATTTGGTCAAGCAAGAATTGATGCACTCATACACATCTTCAACAATAGGTGCATCTCCATCCCCATATCTAATGACCTGGAAAAACCATAGCAATGATGGAGATAATGTATTTTGCATCACTCCAAAACACATCACTCTTCACTCCTTCACCCTCCTCCCCTGTTCTGTTTTGGCCTTGACCCACCAATTCAAATTTATTGTCATAACCATGAGTTGCAATGCCTCTAGCAACTCAAGCATTCTCTGCAAGAGAATGAAATAGATGCATATCTGGTCTCAACGGGTTTCAAGAACTCCTTTGCAAAGCTCCTGAAGAGTACATGTGAAGTGTGGTGGTTGCAGATAACATTTGCACAACTGCACATATCTTGCATCGCTAACCACTCCTCTAATCCAGTCAATCTTCCCCATGTCCTTGAGTGCAATGTTCATGACATGCCTACAACACGGAGTCCAAATATGTTTGGAGGCTCCCTCGACAAGTTTCCGTACAGCTCTGCATACATGTGATGCATTTGTCACTACTTGGACCGCATTTTGTGGTCCAACCTTCTCAATAGCCTCCTTAAGGACCTCAAACTCAAAATCAACATCTTTTTGATGCTCTATACAATCAACAACCCTGAGAAAGTATGGGCCCTCTACACATGTAATCATGATGTTGACGACGCCTAATGTTCATCCACCCGTCCATAACCATGTTGCATCCAAACTCCACCCAACATGCCTTCATCTTCTCCATCTAAACGTTGATCTTAGAATTGTTCATATCCAAGTTTGTGGTCCTTGATTCATTCTAACTTGGTGACACATATGATGGTCCTCCCATCGCCACCATCAATATCATCTCCTTATAATCAGGAGATCAAGCTACCTGAAATGGGATGTCATTGGCAAAGAACTTGTCAACAGCATCATCTCTATCATCCTTCAGTTGCACATTGAACAATTCAGCTATGGGGTTACTTTGCAACTTTCATTTCCCCTTGCACTCTTGTGATTGGGCCACAACACTCTAACTAAACAAAGGTCCTAACATCACTCTAGCTATTGTTTGCAATGCATGGCTAGAACCATGTGGCTGGCTCCATTGAAATTGTATCCTACGAGACAAAGTAGTACAAAATGCAATTGCATTGTCATCAAGAACACCTAGTGAAACACAAGGACGCGTCTGTAATGTCCCTGTTTTTCAGTCTTTTGTGATTAGCTTAGTTTGGCAATCCTCGTAAGCTAATCAAGTGATCAGAGGGGCTCAGTTGGCAGAGCCGGTGATTGGATTCCATTCTGGAGGTTCTGGTAGTCAGGTTTGGTTGTCATTTGGGACAGATTGGATGATTTACTATTTTTAGTAAGTGTTATTTTGGGCATAGCTTGGTATAGCAAGGCGCCTGCAAAGTGTTATCAGATGTTTCAAGATTGTTTATCAGGGATCTCCAGTTTGACAGACTTACTATTTATAGTAAGTCTATTTTTGGCAGATGACTACTTCTAGCAGGGCAGTTTGAGCTTGGGGCTCTGTTGTCAGAAGTTAGTTTGTTTCAGTCAAATAGATTCAGTGGCTTCATATTTTAATTGTCATTATTAAATTAAGTTATTTTAATTTAATAACTTTATGACTTTATAACTTTACTGTTATAAAATGATGTGTTGAAGAAGCCACTTAAGTGAAAAAAGTAAAGTTGAAGCTTTGTCAAAAAGCTTATATATTCAATTTGAAAAAGCACTTTACTCATCCATTGTTCATTTGATAAAATTTGATGAAGTTGTTGATTGTGAGAAGCTGGCTAGGGTTTGAGGACTGATTCCTCTCTCTGAGCAATTTGAACCATCACCGATTGATGGTGAATTTGTTTATGAATTCTGGAATATAATTCTGATTCTGAGAACATAAATTTGGTGCTGAGGTATGCCAAATGGAATGGATTAAATTTATTATAGAGCTGAGGGTTTAATACAGGTTGTATTCGAATTTCCTGTAGAGCTGAATTCTCAAGGAGGCTGGATTATCTCTTTGAGTGGTGGAGTTGTTTATTTGGTAGATGCGAAATTGTTTCCAAGGCAGCAAGTGATGTATTCATTGTTGTCTATTATTTGTGAGGCCACTCAAATCATCTAGGAGCTACGTTTTACCTTTCCTGGCTCACGTCACCACTAGGAAGCATCGGCCAGCTACTACTGAGCCTAGTGTGAGTCCTTTGGGCTGCTGCGTCACCATTTGAAGGTATCGTGGATGACGTTGGAGTCATCTCTTCTTTGCTAGGAGCTGCGTTAACTATTGAGCAGCCATTTAGAGCTGCATTTTGAATATTGGAGGCTGGAAATAACTATTAGAGGGCACGTGACTTATTCCAGCTCTTGAGAAAATATACTGGTTGTTGCATTCTCAATAAAGAGGTGACGTCTTCTATTTTGGAGTTGTTAAATTAAAAGTGTTGATTCTAAAATTAATGTTTGTATTGATTCAAATTTATGAAAGAATATTATTTAGCAATTGGAAATTATTAATTGCTGATGTCCAGCATGAATATTTTCAAGTGGAATCTTTTTACAAAAAAGATAAATATATTTTGAAATCACTTTGGAATTATCAATTCACTTGAGATATGTCAATTATATACAAAGAGTCAGGCAGGTTCTTTACAGTGGTATCAGAGCATGTTTCCTGCCATCCTGTGGGATATAAATTCTTTTATATTCTGATGTTATTTTAAAAGTGATCAACACTCCCACTTTTCCTAGCTATGGACAAATACAGGAGGCCTAGTTTTGGGAGTCGCCGTAACAATATCGGAAAAAGAGAGAAATTAAATGCTTTAGTGGAAAGTATGGAAAGACTTAGGCTTCATCAGGTGAGATTGGCGGAGAGCTTATCGAATCCAGAGACAATAGACAAGGCAGCGAGGTATATGGTTTTTGCTTTTAGGAGGCCGACATCGAGATTGCAGGGAAGAAAGCTTAAGTTTTCCCCGACAGGTGCCCATGATGCAGATGTACCTATATTTAGTACGGCACCTGCTAGTCCTATCCGCAGTGCTAATGATGAACTTATTTCACAGAGACATGTGGATGTATCAGTGCCCTCGATGGACAACAACACTGAGCTTCAGCAGGTTGAGGCTCCCAGAGTAGTTGCTACAGTTAGTTTAGAGGCAGCTAATGCTGTAGTTGTCACTGAGTGTTCAGACTCTTCCGTCGAGGGAGTTGTTATTGGAGACTTTTATGTCAGCTATCGTAGTGTTGCTCCAGTGCAGGAGGCAGTTGCTTCACCTAGTTGTGATGTTGGTGATCGGGGCATTACAGCGGAGTCAGTAGATCGTAGTTCATGCTCCAACATTATTGGTGCACAACCTGACGTTGAGTCATGTGTGCAGAGTCGGGTGTCAGCTGTTGAGGCTTTAGTAGGAGATGTGGATGCCGATAGTATAGACACATCTGATGATACATTTGAGGATGCTATGAGTTGCATTGGGTATGACATCCCCTGTGAGATGTTGGGTGATGACTCCGAGGAGATTTTGGATGGGTCCCAAGATCGATGTTTACAGGATCTTACTGTCAATGTGGACGTTGATGATTGCGAGGAGTGTATGAGCTCTGACAACTCTGAGGTTTATGATAGCAGTCGCAGTGTGGGATCACTGCAGGGGACTGTAGTCTTTTCCTGTATTGAGGATGTGAGCATGGAGCTATCTAGTGATGACACTCATGATGGGATTGTTGCAGTTGAGTCGGGTCACATAGATTCATGCCATAGTGTAGATGATTCACATGATGACATTGAGTCATGTATGCAGCCAGAGTTAGTTGAGGAGACGCGGATAGATGATGTGGACACTAGCATCACAGATATTTCTGATGTTGAGAGAGAGGATGATGGGTGCTGCAGTGTTTCTGGCTTTCTATATAAGACTTTGGGTGTGGACTCAGTGTTGTCATACGGTGGTGGTGGTGGGTTCCAGGATTCTTTGTTACAGGGAGTCACGGATGAGGATGGGGAAGCATATGAGTGGCAAGAGTTTGTTGCAGTTAGGGCTTCCACTTCTAGAGAGGGGGTTACTTCGTCAGTGACTCATGAGGATGATTCATCCTGCAGCAAGACATGTTTGATTTATCAGACCCTAGGGGAGGACTCTGAGTTGTTAGTGAGTGAGGATGGATCCCAAGATCTAGATTGTCAGGTGGTTGCAGAGGACGAGGTAGCTGGAGATTGTGTTGAGTCGGATTCACCAGCAGCTTCCTCAGGGATAGATGAGGACGAGTCTAATGTCTGTACTCAGTTTGTAGATGTGTACTCGGATGAAAGTACACAGAGATACGGTGATCTTGAGGGGAGTTTGTTGGATGCAGCTTCTTTCCATAGTGTGGATAGGGCAGTTGAGGTTGTACATAGAAGGCCTGTTGTGCAAAGTCATCATGTGACTAGCCAGTTGCGAGTTGGTGAGAGAGATATTACTTCTACTCTTGAGCATTTTGATGTCGCTCGTCAGTTGTTGACTGTTTATGATTGGGGTGCTCCTATTACAAATGAGCACAGTGGTGGTTACCTTTCTTTGACAGAGATCCATTCTTTGCGTGATGCTGTCAGGATTTTGAGACAGGATTATTGACAGTTGGTAGACAACCGAGATCACCTAGTTGAGTGGGGGAGTACAGCATATGAGGCACTGATGGATAGAGAGGAGGAGGTGAGTGAGCTTACTCAGGAGCTCACAGCGACTTCTAAGGCTTTAGAGGGCACTCAGTGGGCTCTTCAGGAGTCGCAGATCTAGTTAGAGGAGGTGACCGTGGAGTTGGAGCATGTACGGTCCACAGCAGCCCCAGATCCAGTTCGGTTGCACATTGAGGTAGTTGGTGGTGAGTTTGCTTCTACGGTTGGGGATGAGCGACATGATGATGTTGCAGACACATTTGTTCAGGATGTGGACGCAGTAGGTACAGATGAGGTAAGAGTATCAGTGGAGACAAGCTCGCATGTTGATTTGCTTCCTTTTGCTGGAAGAGAATCTATTTCTTCATCTCATATAGCTGAGAGCATGGGACAATTGGTTGTGCCACATTTTCAAAGGGATTAGCTATGGGTTGCGGGGGAGCAAGTTGACGCTTCCACATATAATTTCTACTGCACCGAGTCATTCATGGAGTATTTACTTGAGAGTGCAGATGTGCGAGAGGATTCAAATAGAGTGTCTGAGGGTACTCTCATCCGAGGCTCTTGTGCTATTCGGAGGTTGGTAGGGAAGATTGTGGAGACTCTATCTACTATGCTTCCCCACAGGGATTTCGAGGTTGGGTTTGTTGAGAGGGTTGCTCAGGTTCCTACCCAGCCTGCGGTTATGTGGAGTCAAAGTTTGGAGCCATCTCATTATTCCCAGTTGGGTAATGACGAGTCATTGATGGAGATTGGGGCTTTCTACCGGCATTATACGGTGGGGTATGCTCATCATTTTTCTTTTGATCCTCAAGTAAAAGATTTGATTTCACGTAAGTGTAGACAGGCTCCAATTTCTTACCATCCATTATGGGATGGATTAGCACCATCTTTGCAGATGGAATTGGCAGTTGCAAGTTAGATTACTTGCAGTATCCACACACCCAGGACAGTTTATCAGAGGTTAGAGTTGGTAACAGTGATTCAGGTACATTTGATCATTGTCTTCTTCTCAGTGCAGTTGGGTGTGAATGTCAGTTACATAGGGACTCAAGTTTTGACAGAGTTGATGTTTCAGTTGGGTTGAGTTCCGCTAGGTTGTTTTCTGCATCGGCATCTACAGTTGGTCTTCATATGATGTTTTCAGTGATGTCAGTTATTTGGGTGTTGAGTGCAGTTTCTCAGATGCTGGTATCTGAACTGTTGATGTTGGCATTTTCTTCACAGGAGTATGGTGAGGATTGGGACATTACTTATGACCATCCTTGGGATCCAGGTGGTCTATAATGTGGCTTGTTTTTTCTAATTGCTTGAGGACAAGCAATCTTGGGAAGGGAGGATTGTAATGTCCCCGTTTTTTAGTCTTTTGTGATTAGCTTAGTTTGGCGATCCTCGTAAGCTAATCAAGTGATCAGACAGGATCAGTTGGCAAAGCCAGTGATCGGATTCCATTCTGGAGGTTCTGGTAGTCAGGTTTGCTCGTCATTTGGGATGAATTGGATGACTTACTATTTTTAGTAAGTGTTATTTTGGGCATAGCTTGGTATAGTAGGGCGCTTGCACAATGTTATCAGATGTTTCAGGATCATTTATCAGGGATCTCCACTTTGACAGGCTTACTATTTATACTAAGTCTATTTTTGGCAGATGGCTACTTCTGGCAGGGCAGTTTGAGCTCGGGGCTCTGTTGTCAAAAGTTAGTTTGTTTCAGTCAGATAGATTCAGTGGCTTCATATTATAATTGTCATTATTAAATTAAGTTATTTTAATTTAATAACTTTATGACTTTATAACTTTAATGTTATAAAATGATGTTGTGTCAAAGAAGCCACTTAAGTGAAAAAAGTAAAGTTGAAGCTTTTTCAAAAAGCTTATATATTCAAATTTGAAAAAGCACTTTACTCATCCATTGTTCATTTGATAAAATTTGATGAAGTTGTTGATTGTGAGAAGCTGGCTAGGGTTTGAGGACTGATTCCTCTCTCTGAGCAATTTGAACCATCACTGATTGATGGTGAATTTGTTTCTGAATTTTGGAATATAATTCTAATTCTGAGAACATAAGTTTGGTGCTGAGGTATGCCAAATGGAATGGATTAAATTTATTATAGAGCTGAGGGTTTAATACAGGCTGCATTCGAATTTCTTGTAGAGCTGAATTCTCAAGGAGGCTGGATTATCTCTTTGAGTGGTGGAGTTGTTTATTTGGTAGATGCGAAATTTTTTCTAAGGCAGCAAGTGATGTATTCATTGCTGTGTATTGTTTGTGAGGCCGCGCAAATCATCTAGGAGCTGCATTTTACCTTTCCTGGCTCATGTCACCACTAGGAAGCATCGGCCAGCTACTACTGAGCCTAGTGTGAGTCCTTTGGGCTGCTGTGTCACCATTTGAAGGTATCGTGGATGACTTTGGAGTCATCTCTTCTTTGCCAGGAGCTGCGTTAACTATTGAGCAGCCATTTAGAGCTGTGTTTTGAATATTGGAGGCTGGAAATAACTATTAGAGGGTACGTGACTTATTCCAGCTCTTGAGAAAATATACTGGTTGCTGCATTCTCAATAAAGAGGTGACATCTTCTATTTTGGAGTTGTTAAATTAAAGTGTTGATTCTAAAATTAATGAATGTTTGTATTGATTCAAATTTATGAAAGAATATTATTTAGCAATTGGAAATTATTAATTGCTGATGTCCAGCATGAATATTTTCAAGTGGAAGCTTTTTTACAAAAAGATAAATATATTTTGAAATCACTTTGGAATTGTCAATTCACTTGAGATAAGTCAATTATATACAAAGAGCCAGGCAGGTTCTTTACAGGTCCCCCCCTCAAGCACCGTGTTTTCAAGATGGGGATGTCCTCAAGACACAAGGACAAGGCGTCCCACTGCTATCGCCAAGGCGTTCAAAGATGGTGAAGACGACCAGAGGTCTTTAGGATGTGACGAGGACACCCAAGCATCCCTCGAGCCTCTTGGAGACATCTAGAAGTCTCCCATCCCTAGACATCTAAAAAAGGCATTTTTTTTAGGTTTCTTTTTTTAATTAATTTTTTGGGACTAGGGTAAAACTATAATTTAAGGTTGGCCCCATCCGTGCCCTCTATGCCTTAAAAAATCCCTACAAATCTTCTCATTTTCTCAAATTTGGTTTTCTGATTTTTTTCAACCACAAAGAGGAAAGAGTAAAAAGGAGAGGGAGTCATTTAAGGAGTGAAAACAGGAAGGTTGAGTAAGTGCAAATCAAAGAGTGACACGGAGCAAGAAGAGAAGGATTCTACACCAGCTTGAAGAGATTTTTCAAGCACAAGGTACGTTTTTCTATTGTTTTTTGTTTGTTTCAATTTCTAATTTTCAAAATCAGCTTTGATGTTGAATCTTGATGGCAAAATGAAGAATGATTCCAGTGTTACATAATATTGGAATCATTCTTAATTTTCCCCTCAAGATTCAACATCAAACTTTAAATTTTGTTTTCATATATGTTACTTTGAAACTAGGCTGAAAATAGGTGGTTACTGAATTTATTTTGTGAAATGCAATGTCACAATGAGCTCTCGTGATATGAGTGAGGATGAGATAGAAATTCATTCTCGAGTGGAAGTGAACCAGAATATGAACCTAAGGTTGAGGGGGTTGACCATGGGGCTGATCTTGAAGTCTTCACTAGTTCCGTGGCGAGTGCACCAGCTACTATAGATTGCCCCTCCAAAGTCATTTACACAAGCTTACATGTTTGTCCTCTAGTCACAATATTCAACTTTCAACTTCAAAGCCTCAAAACACAACCCTACTCTATAATGGCACCTATAAGTGATAATATCATGCATAATCTAGTAGGTTACCAAAAACTTTTCCGAAGGGATTAATAAGTTTCAAAAACACTTGGTTATATTTCTACCTATTTGAAGATTAAAGTTAAAATATTAATCAGAGTATACTAGGTGATTTTGACTTTGAATTTATGGCCACAACAAAAATTTGAACATGTAAACTTCATTAACAAATAATCTTATTCAGTAAGTCATAGAAAAAGTGAGAAAAATGCATAGAAAAACAATAGTTGTCCAAAAGTACTTTATTTGTGTACACGTCAATATTGTATTTTAAAATTCCCACTTGAATGAAAACCTAGAATTAAAACTAAGGACAAAGTATAAACACAAACCAGCTTTATTTGAGCTTTGATTTTTGCAATTTGTTCAGTATAATCTTCAACTTGCCTGTAACAATAAGAAAATTAAGTCAACAAGCCAAAATAATATTTGACTAATTGTAAACTTCAAATTCATTATTGTCTTAAATCTAAAAAGAGCATCAAATTCAAATCATCATTTAAGAATTTATAACTCATTATAATGTCCCCTTTTAAAAATAGGTTTTAATATTAAATAATAATAAGATTAAAAAGATAAAAATATATATGTAAAAAATAAATAAATGAAAATGATTAAAATATGATATAATATAATTACAAATTAATAAGTTTGAGAAAGTCGTAATATCATGGAAGTTTTGGTGATTGTATAAAGTGAGGTCGGTAATTATATAAGGTGAGTGTCGATTTGATATTAAGAACGGTTTGTTAAGTTCGATGACTCAAATATTGGCTTGTAGAGTGAATATGTATTGGGACGTGAAGGGAGGATTCAATTCAAGCCTTTAAATAAAAGTTGGAACCTTAAAGTGGGAGACTAAGGTTCATTTGGCAGTGGAGATATAAAATCTTCTATCGGAAAGAGAAATAGAAGCATAAATAAAATATTTGTTAAATGGCGGGTGAAATATTATATATGACGTATACTCTGGTTGTTGGTTTTGATATTGGTGTGGGAATAATCTGAAGATAAATATATCAAAGTAGAGTTTTAAATCTTCAGCTGAGAACTATAATGTCACACTGAACAGATATGGGCCACGGCAAATAAACATTCCCAGAAAGACATTAACGCGAAGGGTGGATACGATAACAGTCTCAAAGGAAGAGTCCGATCTCCAACAATCAACTCACAACAGTGATCATAATAAGCAGTAACTAAAGCTGCGATTTGTAGCAGAAAAATACATTAATCAGCAACTTCATCGCCCAAGTCAAACAAGCTTTACGTATAAAAACTAAACTAATATTCAGCGATAAGCACAAACCAATATGCAATGTTGACTATTATTATTATTAGGTGGAAAAGGGTGTGATGTAAGTTGAAGCAATTTTATTACCAAATGATGCGAGCTTATTGTATTTATCAAAATCTGTGATTAGTGATGCTTTTATAAGGTATGATTACCATGTTGATCAGCGGTTATAATGATAGGCAGCGATTAAGTGCGATTTGCATAGCCAACTGTTCAGTTTAAGAGAGGTATCTTTTATATCCAAAGGATGTAACTATTCAGATTACAAAATATATAAGGAGAATCGATCCCATCCTCAATATGATCGGAAGGGAAGGGAAATAAAAAGTGATTACAAACAAATTGCAGTTTAGACCTGAGACTTGGGTGAGAAACATTGTGTGGTAATATCTTACATATGGATGATGTTTATGACTTTTTGTACTGAATTAAATGTGGCCAGAATTATGAAGTTGAGTGATTTTTTTTATACTAAAAAGCTTATAAAGACGTGTATATGGATAGTCTGCATGACATATATATATATATATATATGACAACTTACTGGTAGATATACATACAGAATTATATACATCTGCATGTCTGATTTAATATGCATTCCATCTGCTGACTCTTGAAGGTTGTAATGTAGAGTTATGCGTGAAATATCATGTATGCCTTCTGTCTAGCCGTGGTAGGGGAAATGAGGTAGTCCAATTGAGAGAACGGTGGCGAGATCACCTTCTAAGCATCTCACCTAATGGTTGTGACCAGAGTGTCTCCACGAGGCCAAAGGAGGACAAATGAACAGACTTTGGGCTTAGGAAGGATAGACTTTTGAGGCACCTCACTATGAATGACCCCCACAGACCTTACCATGGTAAATAGGTGTTCAATCATTTGAAGTCAAGCTAGGAGTGGTGAGATGGAGGAGAATGGCGATAGCACCCCACACTATGAGGCCCACCTCATATGTATGGCACGGGCCACATGAGGCCAAGGGTGAATGGCAAATCCGCTCTTGGACCTAAGGTAGGAGGTTTCCGGGGCACCTCATCAAATCATCCTACCTTAACACTCCTATGGTTGGGTCACCTTAATGTTAATTTTAGAAAACTAGTGATTTTAGCTATGAATTATGATAATAAATAATAAACCCTAATTGTGTTGCAGGGCTTCAATCAAAGTGAAAGGTATCTTTTAAACCCTAACTGTTTGACACAAATTGTGATTTAGAACAAAATTTGGATACTCATAATTTGGGGACATTACACTCATTAATAAAAGTGACAAAAGTGAAATTTCAGCACTATAAATTATAGATTTTGTCACTAAAAAATTGACCAAAAATTCAAATTAATCACAAAACAAAAAAAGGTACATGCATATATAAGTATTGTTGCTAAACATTGACCAAAATTGTAATTTATTAACAAAATACAAAACTTTTAGCTTGTGATCATCCCATATTAGAAATAATTGTCAGATAAGGAATGTTTGTAAGGTATGGTATGCCCCAAGTGTTTTGTCAATCCAAAACAGGCTTTAGTTTGTAAGGCTTCATGTCTTCCTTCTCTCTAGTACTAACATGGCTGATCATTCTGTAGACAATACAGTTACTGAAGAAGCTAATGTATAATACACACAAATTAAACAAAATTGACAATTACTGAATAACTGAATAAAATAGATCTTTACTTCAATTGAGAACAAGCGCGTTGCAGGCAAACTTTAAGGAGAGATAGATAATGCTACTTCATGATTCAAATTCAATTAATTTATACCAGAAAACTAAATCTATCAATGTAGTTTGCAATGTAGTTTTACCCATGCTATCATTAGCACATTGTTGCATGTAGGTTGTCTAGTTGTGAGGTTATATTGTGGGGCTTGTAATTTCATTCTCTTGATTAATATGATAAGCTGCCTTGCAATGTAATTCCCACAGCTTGAGCAATCAATTTTAATAATAATCATTAAAATGAATATGTTATGTTCATTATAAAAATCTATATAGGTGGCAAAACTAGGAAGGGGATATCTTCCAGAGTCAAATTCAAGGATATTAAAAAACTTGAATGATTATTCAAGAATTGAGTTGAAAAAACTTTTCAACGATGTTCAAATATTGTTTTCAGAAGGTGAAATGAACATATATAAAATACAGTCTGGTTTGATTTTTACAAGAAGAAATCCAGTTAATTGACGAAGGTAGTTTATTCATGGTGGATAAGTCAAGTCATACAAGTAGTTTTGACAGTATCAGAATAATGAATAGACTCAAATTTGAAATTAAAAATTGAGCTAATATAGATTCAAAAGGTTTAGTGTTGTGATTGTGTATATTCTAGTCTGAGTGCAAGAAGGTAGCACAATTATGTACATCACGAGAAACCTATCAGATTGGAAATTATATCTTTTAAATTTTTTTAGTGGTGGATCTGGCCAATCTTGCTATTGGAAATGTCAACCAGAAGGAAAGCATAAAAGGACCTACAGACTACAATTTGGCCCTACAAGAGTCAAGGAAATCAACTAAAGAGAAGCAATGATTGCAGAGGGGCTACAATATAGGAAGACTATTAAATAAATGATGGAATTTGGGGGCTGTGAGGAGGTACAAGAGGGTTTCTTTTACAACAGCTATTGAGACAGTGATAATGTGGTTTAAATGATTATGGTGACAACAAGATAAGGACTGGTTCTTATTAAGGATGATTAATTAGGAAGAGTTTGTTGGAAAAAGATGTTGCGAAATTATTTTCTTGTGGTTTCTCAATGGAATATTAAGGACCTTAATGCAATATTCCTTCCGTTGTTTCCATTTGCTTATTTTTCTGTACGTTTGGGGAAGGTCTGATCACAGACCAAACACAAAGAACCATGTAAAGAGGCTTTACATTACCCTCTTAAAGAGTAGTCGAGAGCACATATGTCAAGTTGTCATGAGTACAGACAAATCCAGGCACCAATTCATATCAGGGAGTCATACTTCATATGCAATGACAGATACTAAAGGTTGATGAATCATGTGCAGAAAATCTTCTATTGTGTTACAGTTGTAATGTGAAGAAAGGATCTGCTTTTATATAATATTTATAGAGCTAAATTTTGGTCACTGCAGATGTATATATCATCAAGATAAATGCATTTACCAGTCCTGATAAATGTATCAGCATATAGAAGCAAAACTGCTTGTTCACTTCTCAAATACCTAAGCTGATATGCCCCTATAAACTGTTTACTTTTATTTTGGTTTGGGGGAGAATGTGGTATCATGCTTCTTGAGAGATGCTTGTACTGATATGCAATGCCAATATTGATTTATTTAGAGTATGTCTTATTGGTTTTGTTGAACTGTATTAGAGCTAGGCTTCTATGTGTCTGCTAGTCTATATTGGCTGCAGTACTGTATTAAGTGCTTATGATTAGTTTGGCTGTCAGTTTTATGTGGGAATATGTAGAGGCATACTCTTAAATTTCTTTTCTGAAATAGAGCGAAGAAAGCTTTAATTTCAACCTGCTAAAGGAGAAGCGTTGACATAAAAAGGCAATCATGCTTTTCGGCTTTGGCATTATATTGTAATTTATTTAGTCAAGTACAGGGTACACTGTGGGGAGAAGGTATGTTACAGATAACATATAGATCAATGCACCAGTTTCCAGAATTCAACATTAATTTGATTTTTAGGGGGACAGGAGCATCTTCAGAAGTGTTTGTGCCTATGCATGCAAGTTTCTGTGAGAAAGAGATAAAGAGGGAGAAAGAAGAGGAACATAACCTAGCTAATACTGTCTCCTTGGTAGATATGAACTGCAGAGCTTCAGACCAAGTAAACTCCACATGAAATCCCAAGCCAATTTCAACAAAAATGTGGCGTGTATCTGGCCTGCACATTTAACAATTATTTGACAACCTTGTATTAAGATAAAATAAACAACGATAATAACTCTTCCATATGCAACACAGCACATCCAAGTTTCCAACCTATATTCTGTTTTTAGAAATTATATTAGATTATGGAATTTTCATGGAATTAGATATGCACAATGTCACTTGAGTCCTCTACTTTTATAACTATCACCATAATGGCTACTCAAATTTTCAGCTCCTCCATTAAGCATTGAAAGCTACAGAAAATAGCTAATGGAGAGATTAGTTTTGTTGTTGCATATAGCCACGATCAGATAAATTCATATTATAATGTATATATCAATTAGAGAAATTCATCATACTAAAGCATATATTATCGATCAGATTAAAGAGGAATATATATATATATATATATAATGATAATTATTATTATCATCATATATATATATATATATATATATATGATTTTCTTTATGATTGAATCAACTCAATAAACATTAGTATTGAATCATAATCGGTATTGAATCGGTATCCACCCGATTAGTATTGAAATCGTAATTAGTATTGGATCGGTATCAACCCGATAACAATTGGTATTGGATCAGTATCAACCCAATAATTAATATTGAAGTGGTGTTATGTTTCAAATGTTGTGTATTACCAAAGGATGTGACAATAGGCATGACTCCTCAAGGAGTCACGTCTATCATAGACGTGACCATTCACTATCGGCATGTATTAATATTGATCGGACTGTTCAGTACTAGCACCGAAATCAATAAGTGCAAAATACAGTGAACAGCAATACAGTTTTGTATATATTCCTTCATTGCAATTTAAGCATAGTCAAATTACAAGTTTATTGCATTTACATACACTCAGTTTTATACTCCTGCAAATAAACATCAGCACTGTTAGAATCAAGATATATATATAATCAGCATTGCATATATATATAAAAGAAAATTGAAATTTGAAAAATAAGTTTGCCTTGAATTAACAAGTTTGACAATATTCAGACTAAACAATCTGAAGGATTAAAAAAATCATTTTATTTTTTAACACGTCAACTGCTGTAGTTACTCTTAAGTGTTTTTTCCTCTTATGTCCTCTTCATAATCAAATAATGTTCAAGCAACATGCCTAAAGAAGAAATTTTTTGAATCATATTGAAAGAAACAAAGCATAACAAGGACAAATAGTAGAACTGGAAGCCCATAATCAGTACTCTCACACTTGTATGCAGCACATATGATTAATTAACTCTACTGTAGCAGTTTCATCTCAACATTGGCTGAAGATTACTTATTGCTTACAGTTTCCAAATAGAGATAACCCATAAACTGCCACTTTATAAACCATCTAAACTTTGTCGATCTCTACTACTGAACGTGTAGTATTGAAAAAGCAATGTGTGCATACAACATAGGTTAATCCACAGAGACATATACATATGTAACATGTTATATAGGGCTCAAACTTGAGATATCAAATTAATCAATCAAATTAAACTGATTAATACATCGTCAAAACTTCCACATTAATGTAGATGGAAGGGTTGATGATCAAAAGATTAGGGAAAAATTCAATGGAACCCCCAGCACCCCTACCCCGACAAAGGCTAGTATAAGTTAAATTTTGATGGAGTTGTGTGGTATAAAATTGGTATTCAATTGGAATGTAACCAACACTCAATAAACTTTTAACTCAAGGATTTAGCTACAAGAGTTCAAATCAAATGAACAACTAAACCCTCAAAAGTGGCTTATTGCTTCCTAGTTGAAGCGAGTTTAATCTTTTTGTAATGCTCATCAGATTGGCATGAAAGGTTAGTGACTTGACTACTCCAAAATGGAAGATTCATTTTATGAATGAGATTCAATACTTGCATTCACCATTCCAAGATGATCTAATCATGCAATGCAAAACTAGAATGAAGCTATAATGCAAGATTAAGCTAACAACAATAATACTACTATGAAAGCAAATCAGATAACAATGCAAGATTATTCTATAAATGAGATAAACTAAAGATGCAAGAGAGCTATGAGAGAAAGAAACTATGATGAAATCAACTAAGAACTCAAGAACCCATAATAGCAAGATTATGAAAATATGAAAATGCAAGGTGATAGGACTTGGAACCACTTGAGCCAAGGAAGAGCTTCATTTTAAAGAAACTGCCCCAAGAATGAAGGGTGGAGATTAAGAGGCAAACGATGTTAGGTAGAGATGAGTGGTGAGAAAGATCAATCTGTGTGAAAGGATCCAAGAATTTTGATTGGTCAAGCTTGATTGGAGAATAAGACAAAATAGCAAATCCCCTTTTAATTGTCATTTAATCAAGATTAAGTTGCACAATTATGCTCAATTAATAAAAAGTGCTAGAAAGTTTTTGACAATTAAATGATTTTTCAAGTTTTAATATTAGAAATTATTTGTGCTTGATTTCAGTATGCAAGGGGGATTATCCAGGTTGTTTACATAATTATGCCTAGTAAATTATGCCTTTTGAGATTTAGAATTTTGCTCAAGGCAAATTGATCGAATTTAGGGGCTTAGGTTTTTACTAGACAAATTTTAGGTGATTACAGGAGCATCCAAAGGAAATCCAAGAGGTTCAACAGCTTGTTGCCCTATTTGAAATGAAGAAAGCCAATTCATTGGAGCAGCTTCTAAACACTTATAGAGGGAACCAACAACAAAGAAGAGATCCAAGCCCTTATCTTGTGTTTACAAACATGAAATGTTTATGGATTCAATAAAGTAGAAATTCAAGGAGATTCTATGATAATTGTGCAATCACCACCCCTGATTTTTTTTCTCGAAACAAATGAAACAAGATATATCTATTGTTGATTGTTACCTTTAAGTTATATGCATGCAACTCAACCCCACATTTACAAATACTCATAAGGTAACAAATTGGTTGAGTGGGAGATATCCACTCCAACTCAATTAGTACAGTAATATGAAACCCACAAATGCAATGTGTTGGTTTGTGGTGACTGATCATGCAAGTATTGTAAAAACATTTTTGGGTTTAACTTGTCAAACGTTTTTTAGTTTACTCATCAAGCATTTCCCTAGGTTGACTCGTCAAGTATTTTTTAAGGTTAACTTGTTAACTGATATTGTAAATCGTCTAAAGGGCCTATATATAAGCAGCAGTGTAATGTGAAATAGAATCAGACTGTAATTTTCTCTTTGTTGGTTAATAAAATAAGTGGACTCTCTGTTTGGTGGACATAACCCAAGATTGGGTGAACCACGTTAAATCTTTGTCTCCTTGTTCTATTTTTGTGTGTTTTATTCCTTTGCATTATTGTAAACCGTCTAAAGGGCCTATATATAAGCAGCAGTGTAATGTGAAATAGAATCAGACTGTAATTTTCTCTTCGCTGGATAATAAAATAAGTGGACTCTCTGTTTGGTGGACATAACCCAAGTTTGGGTGAACCACGTTAAATCTTTATGTCTCCTTGTTCTATTTTTGTGTGTTTTATTCCTTTGCATTATCAGTTAAATTTTATATGTAATTGTTAGATATTTGTCTTCTAATCTTAACAAGTGGTATCAGAGCAAGTTGTTCTCAGTTATCCTCTACAGGAAGGTCTCACAGTTGAATGGGAGTCTCACAGTTGAGTGGGAGTAATGGCAGACGAAGGTAAGTTGAAGGTTGAGAAGTTTAATGGGCAGAACTTTCAGTTATGGAAAATGCAAATGGAGGACTATCTCTATCAGAAGGATTTATGGCAGCCATTGGAAGGAAAATCCAAGAAACCGACAAGAATGTCTGATGAGGATTGGGATATTTTGGATAGAAACGCACTTGGCAGTATTCCTTTATGCCTGGCACAATTGGTGGCATTTAATATTACACAAGCAAAGACAACTAAAGAGTTCATGGAAACCCTAGCGAAGTTATATGAAAAGCCTTCCGCTTCAAATAAGGTATTTCTTATGAAACGTTTATTTAATATAAAAATGGTAGAAGGTTGGTCAGTTGTTGATCATTTAAATGAGTTTAATATGGTTACCAATCAATTATCTTCTATTAATGTCAATTTTGATGAAAAAATTAGGGATCTTTTGATTTTGTGTTCTTTCTCTTAAAGTTGGAATGGCTTGCTAATGGTTGTTAGTAACTATGTTTCTAGTTCAAATACCCTAAAATTTGATGATGTTGTTGGTGTTATTCTGAGTGAGGAAATTTGTAGGAAAAGATGGAAAGCCAACCGGCCGACAGCCTAAAGAAGAGGTGGTTTGTCGAGGGCTTGAATCCTAAGCTACGACGGAAGATGAAAATTGTGCCTCTGACATCCTACAATGATGCATACAACCGGGCCATGGACCTGGAAAGCGAAGATAAGACGGCCAAAAAGAAGAAGAATAGATCTTCGTCATCCGAAGACGATACGTCCGAAGAGGAGAGTGGCAGCGACGAGAAGCCGAAGAAGAAAGTCACGGCCCTTCAGAAGGATATAGAACAGATGTTAAAAGAGTTTAAGACAATGAAGGGGACAACAAGCAAGGATGATGAACTGTGGTGCACGGATTGTAAGGAGAGCAACCGCACGAATGGGTGCCTGTCCCAAGAAGGCATTCTGTGACATCTGCCAGATTATGGGACATTCTACGAAGGAATGCCCATACAATCTGAAGGCGCGTAACCAGCAAGTGCTCTATACACAGGAACAACCATCCACATCAGGGGGGACGGAACCAAACAATAATGCATCTTCAGGAGGTTACCGTGGCAACCGGCGAGGAGGGAACAATAATAATTCCACCCGTAACAAGGTCCAGTATGACGCAAAGGGACACCCAATGATCCAATGTAGGGCATGCAACCAATGGGGTTATTACGCAAGCGAGTGTAACAATAATGACGCCCCTCAGTAGCTGTGTCGGTGGTGCGGCCCTGGGGACCATGAAGATGCTAATTGTCCGAAGTCTGGCGTAGGGGCCAATCTAATTGATATCGAAGGCAACACACGGATTAAAGAAGCTATACTTGCTCTTACTCGAGGACAAGCGAAGGAAGCCTGCTACCCCCATCCCCGAACGGAGAAGCAGAGAATGGCGGAGGCAAGGGAGGAAATAGAAAGGGCAATGAAAGCCCAACGGGGAGAGACACACGAATCATCCGGACCCTATTGCACAAATGCGGAGAGGAACATTGTACGGCAGATGCTTCAACTGGAGGTGCCTGTCAAGCTAGAGGACCTCCTATACACCATGCCTCAATTGGGGATAGTGTTGTTGGGTACAAAGGTTGATAAACCCAAACTAAGACACACGGATGCTTCCGTACCGGGAAAGTCGGTGACAAATCCAATGCTGCTCGCCGTCAACAATGGCAGACATCCAGCCGTGGTGGAGATGGGCATCCTGGGCACCATCCGAACGAATACTATAGTAGACAGCGGATCCGGGGTAAACGTCCTCCCGGAGGACACATGGAAAAAGCTAGGAAAGCCCATTCTGTGGCCACCTACGTTTAATCTGCTAAGTGCCGACCAGCACGGGATTAAACCCCTCGGCACGTTGATGGCACAACAAGTCACCGTGGGTGCACAACCATTTGTGCTCGACTTTGTGGTCATTCCGTTGAAACAGAAAGGGTATGATGCCATACTCGGAATAGGATGGCTGGTGGCAGCGAAGGCAAACCACAACTGGAAACGGAATACACTCTCGATGGAGAGCGGAGGCAAGAAATTTACTATTGATCTCCGGACCCAGTTGGTGAGCGAGGAACTTGCCACTTCCTCGGGATCTGAATCGGAAGGGGAGAATGACCCACGAGACGAAGGGAGAGAGGGGATGGATCCAAATGCTGAAGGCATATTAAAACTTGGAGGATGCTATTCGGAGGATGACACAGATTCACTAAATGGATTGTTCCATTGGCAGCAGGAGGACTATGAGATGTTCTCACCCTCCTGTAACGTATTAAGCGTCGACAAAGAGGAGCCAGATAAATATCCTCCAGAGTACAGGGAGTATAAGGAAGGAGAAGCTACAATGGACACCGTACCCGCACACCAGTTTAAAAACAAGGAGGCCATGAAGTACGAAGAACCGACGGTGAAACCTTTGAATCTGGATACAGAGACGGATGAGAAAATCATTCTAGTGGGAGACGACTGGAATCCTGTGTGGAAGACCGCAGCCTTCAAAATCTTGATTCTCCTTCTTATGTACGGGCAAGAGGTCGTGGTCCCTGTAAAATTTATGGTTCCAAGCTTTTGGATCGCCATGGAAAACAGACTCGGCAACAGGGAGAGGGAACGACTGCACACTTTGTGGACTCTCGACGAACGGATACATGATGCCATCAACGGGACCAAATTGAAACCTTCCCTGGAGAGGATGGACCAGAGAGGAGGGACAGAGCAACCGAGAGGATGGAAAATGACTCAAGTGGTTAGGCAGGGAACCCGAGAGCCATCTGTACGGGCGACCAGAGAAGCCTCCAGACAGGAAATTGAAAAACACTCGTACGGCTATGCATGACCGTAAGGTGGAGGAAAAAAAAAAATTGATAAAAATTTTTGAAAAATGAAAAAAATAAAATAAAAAAAATTTGAAACGAAGCAATAAAGGTCATACGGCAGTACGACAACTTGGGAGCGAAGCCAAGCAAGCACATAAAAAACAACAGACGAAGACATAAAGTCCGAAGACGAAGACATAAAATCCGAAGACATAAAGTCCGAAGACGAAGACATAACATATTGAGCAAAGACATAATGAACAAAGACATATTGAGCGAAGACATAATGAACGAAGACATATTGAGTGAAAACATAATGAATGAAGACATATTGAGTGAAGACATAGTGAACGAAGACATATTGAGTGAAGACATGGTGAACGAAGACATAACATGCTGAACGAAGACATGAGGTGCGAAGACATAAAAGTATTAAACGAAGATGTAAATTATAGCCGAAGACATATTTATGAAACCGTACGGCCGTACGACAACTTGGAGAAACGAAGGTAGCTTAGAAAAGGTACCATACAGTTAGTATAAGTCCAAAATGATAACCGTACGACAAGTTTATAAGTTTGAAGGCAATTTGACGAAGGCATAGGTCAAGCAAAAATGATAGTACGGTAATAGTTTTAATGAGTATTAAGTGGCAACTTTCAAAGTTCGAAGGGAATGAGTATTTAACCGTATGGACATCACAGGCAAAGCAAAAAAAAGGCACCGTACGGCCAAACAGAGGAAAGGAAAAGGAGGGAGATGTCCGTATGGCCATTTCATTAATAAAGATACGGTACGGCAGGTTTCATATTTAGGTGAAGACCGTGCAGAGGCTATATGAATTGCAAAGTTACAACCGTACGGTCGAAGGAAGAATACATAGAAAACAACGTACGGCAATTTTAAGAGAAGCTTGCAAGTAATAAAAGCTGAACCGTACGGCCTTCTTTGGCAAATTAAAAGTTGGAAGGCGAAACAAGAGCAAGCGTACGGCACTAAAAGGTGTAACAGGAATACCGTCCAAGGAATGTAGCATTTCATACGGCAAGGAATAAGTCTGGAAATCAAAAAGAGTACAGAAGAATTTAGACGGCAAGGAAGGACTGGCAGCAAGGAGGAGAAGATTAAAAAAAAAAAAAAAAACGACGACAAATCAAAACAGTTCAAAATGAGTAACTTATGGTACCAAAGGGAAGGGTGTTTTCCCTCTCGAGTCAACAAGAATAGTTGCATAAACACACATTAACTGATAAACATGAACACAGGAAAGTATTGCAATTTGGTAAACATAAAGTATTCAGAAAACCAAATCATGTCATTCACACTCAGAGCAATGTAATGACCCTTACTATAAAGGCCACTAAAATTCCCAAATCTGAACTGAGTCAATTTATCAAACACTTGGCATGCAACTGAATTGTTTGCTGATGTTTGCTTGTTTTGATTTGACTGTTTGGCACCCATGATGTTTTAATGATTGCAAATGATTGCTAAGTAACTACTTGAAAAGCCAAATGATACGCAACTTCTTTAGATTTCCTTTTCAATGCAAATACATGAAGTTCTGATATGAAAAGTACTCCTACAGCCAAGTGGCATTTTCACAAACAGTTGGTATGCAACCTATATTCTGATAAGCACAACTACAGACATTGACATTATGTCAAATAGTTGGCATACAACTGAATACCCAATACAAATGCTCACTAAATGATGTAAGAACAGTACCCAAGCAATGATGTGTTTCAAGAAGGTTGCCTATTACAATATGCTATCAATACAAGTGCTGACTTTACAAGCTATAACAATTTTCAGACTTCAATAACTTGGCACCAAGATAATACAATGAACTTTTGCCAAACAAGATAATGCAATGACCAACAATGTCTATTGGATTATCAACACTACAAATCTGATGACAATATGCAAGATATAGCAATGACTGATTTCTATTGACTGTTTTTTCAGAATACATATATGGACTGTTACAACAGTACACATGAACAATGAAACTCTTGTGATGACCAGACCTTATCAAATCCACTCTCATTCACTATGACAATCCAAAAATGAATAACAGTGACTGAATTATAGTTATGTATTGACTGTCACAGCAGTGCCTACTTATATGCAATTTTCAACACAACCTTGACATCAAATATCAACATCTGAATCATATGAAAGAACCTGGAATGCTGCACTTATTGTTGACTGAATGCTGATGTAGACACCTCCAATTGCACCCGAACTGATCCCAATTTACAGCTGATTGTAGATGGCTGCAATAATTTTTCGGACTGCTTTTTTTCACTTTGCTTTTTCGGGTCTGCTTTTTCGGACTGCTTTTTCGGGTTTGCTTTTTCGGACTATTTTTTCGGTCTGCTTTTTCGGACTGCTTTTTTGGATCCGCTTTTTCGTTTTGCTTTTTCGGATTGCTTTTTCTTCCTTTTGCAACCAAAACTCAAACCCTCAGGTAAATCTGAGGATTCCAAATAAGCTCAACATGAAATGGCTGAATACCACTTCCAATGTGCAACCCTTCAGAAGATATCTCACTTCCTCAGTTATGCAAATCCAAGGGAGTTTTCGTTCCCAAAGATCTAATGAAAATTTGTAGACCAAATGACTACAAATTGCTCCAATATGGAAAAGTAGAAGAATCCTCAAATCAGCTTGTCCAAATGAATGCCCAAGCCCCCTATTTATTCACTTTTTGAGAAGTTACTAAGAACTTCTAGAAGCATCCATTATAAAATCCCATTATAATGCACTTTTATAATAATATAATTTTATAAAATAAAAAGTGCAACTCAACTTAAAATTATAACATGTGGGGCCCGCATAACTCATAATAATAAAAATAAGCTCTAAATCACTTCTCCAAGAGAAAATACGACCACTGATCTACAAAATGACTCTCTCCACATCGCCACCAGTCTACGAGAGCTTGTGACAGACTGATCCGGCACGCTAAACGATGTCAGCCAGAATGGGGACATGACAAGCAATGTGTACATATAACCTCTGAAGAGACCACCGAAACGTCACGTCGTAACGGTTCACACTTTCGGTACTAACTGCCGAGATTAACATAAGTTTATTACACAACACCCGTACATACAAAATATACCGACAACAAAGGGCATAATGAGGTAGTAAGGAAAACATAAGCGCTTTACAGAAAAGAGTATGGGATCAGAAGAAAATCACAAAATGGTGTGTTCCATAGACTTCTGTGTGGGTTTGAGAGTGCTAAATTGTCTGCCCCAGGACCCTGCGGGGGCGCTGCCCCTCGACCCCACTGGGGGCGTTGCCCCCTAGACCCCCAGTCGGTTCAGTTATCAGCCCTTGGAGAGTGTGACCTGTTGATGAGATCGGAGCTGCTACAGGCATGGAGTGTCTGCATGTCGGAGGTGAAGAGAGCATTGGAGCAAGTCTTTCAAGAGGGGTACTACGCTTTGAGGCACTTGGAGTAGGTGTTGGCTAGACGTGAGACTGTCTTGATGGATGCACAGAGAGCTCGGGAGGAGCTAACCACCCAGTTGGAGGCAGTAGAGCGACACTTGGCTCAGCGTACCCAAGAGTTGGAAGTAGAGAAGGCAACCCAAGTGGCTATCAAGGTCAAATTGGCTAGGGAGACAGTATGGTGTTAGCAGAGGCTATAGCTGAACAGTATGTTTTGGAGACAAGTTTGGTGCAGGCACGGGAGGAATGGGATGTGACGGAAAAGACCTACTGGATGCAGCATTGATGGGGAGGGCGGCACTTCATCTTTTCAGGGACGCCCCCTGCCTCTTCTCAGTGATTTTCTTATTCTATGTAGTGTATTTCATCTCCCTGTTGTTCTAAGTCCTCGGAGACGACTTGTTTTTTGGGGGGGGATGATGTTGTCGGGATATTTGAATGTACCGGTTATTATATTAATAAAGTATTATGTTAGTCTCGGTTGTTAGTGACCGAGAGGTTAGACAGTTACGTCACGACGTTTCGGTCGTCACCCTTCGGGTACTTTATATACTCTCTCGGAGGTTGAACATGGGAGATAGTATTGTATGATCATTATTATGTAAATGTACTTGCCAGTCCGGAATGATTAATGAAAGTATTTATTATTCTCTAATATATTCTGTGTTTATTATATTTCCTGTACTATGTTAGTGCAATAATAAGTTTACCCTAGTGGGCAAACAGACTCACATCAAGTAGTGTTTTGAAAGCAGAAAATAGAGGTAAATCAAAGGAAAGGAAACGATTCTAGAAGTCGTGGAAAATAACGAGGAAAATCAACAAGGAAGAGGTCTCAATCTAGAGGACCAAACGATTATCGATACTGTGGGAAACCAAGTCATCAAAAGAAAGATTGTTGGTCTCGAAAAAATAAAGGAGACAAACAAGAAGGCAACAAGGAGGTAAATGTGGCAAGTAATAAATCTGAAGAGGATGTTTTGCTTCTTTCCCTAGATAATGCTGATGATTCATGGGTTTTAGATTCAGGGGCCTCATTTCATGCTACACCCCATAGAAGTTATTTTCTTGATTATGTCCAAAGTGATTTTGGGCTAGTTTATTTGGGAGATAATTAACCCTGTCAAATTATTAGAAAGGGAAGAATTAAGATTTAAGTTGCAGAATGGGAATCATTGACTACTCAAGAGGTAAGGCATGCTCCAAGGCTGAAAAGGAATTTAATTTCAGCATGGCAACTAGGTGATGAAGGTTGCACAGTTACTTTTAATCATAAAAATTGGAAGGTTTCAAAAAGTTCCTTAGTAGTAGCAAAAGGTGTGAGAGTAGGCATCTTATATTTTTGTACAAGTCATATCGTTCCTTCTACTTTAATTGTTACAGAGAAAAGACAATGTTCAGGAACAGTTGTTGCAGTTGAGCAAGTAGAACATGAAACGGTTGTTGTGTATTCCAAAACAGCACTATGGCACAACAAACTTGGGCACATGAGTGAAAAAGGTATGAAATTACTTCATTCAAAGAAAGTTTTACCAAGCCTAACATGTGTCAATATGGATTTCTGTGAAAGTTGTGTGTATGGAAAACAAAAGAGAGTTAGTTTTCTAAAGAGTGGGAAGGAAAAGAAAGATGAGAAATTAGAGCTTGTGCATACAGATGTATGGGGACCAGCTCAGGTATCTTCCCTTGGTGGCTCTCTGTATTATGCATAGTTACACCGCCCTAGGGGACGGGGGAATGGGGGGACAAATTTCCGGGACGGGGGGACAAAGGGGCCTCAATTTGGGGACGGCGGGGGGGGGGGGGGGGACCAAGGGGGTGTATATAGTATATACTATACATGTGATAGTTAAAATGCTAGTTATGAAAAGATGTATAACAATATAAGACATAAAGATGTAAAAGTATTGTGTTGAAGTATTGGTCCTTTTGTGTTGGATATAAATTTTAGATATTCATATAAGTTATATCTAACATGTATATCCAACACAAAAGGACCAATATCTAACATTTATATCTTTGTTGGTGGCTGTTTTCAAGTACCTAGATCTGGCAAATGAGGTTTGAGTGATTTTGGCCTGTTGGGAAGTCATGTCTGTCTGGGATTTGGGCGAGAGCTAAGCTAAGTCTATCATAGAGATGGGGTCGAAACCAAGTGATTTGTAATAAAACGAGTTAAAACCCTTTGAGAATCATTTTGCCAATTTTAGTTTGACCTTAGAAAGCCATGATGGATTGTGGGAGGTAACCCTGCTGAAGGCTTGTTGAATCCTGAAATTTGGCCTAAGTCTGGAATTTTTCGAAAACCCCCAAAATCAAGAATTTGCATCTTAACTCCTATGAAGCTGGAACCTATCTCAAACATCTTGAAAAGTATTTATACAAATATAACTTAAAGTATAAGTCTGATTAAATAAATTAGACTTATGCTTAAATGTTATATTTGTATAAATCTTCCTGCCCATGAACAAAAAAGAAATTAAAAAACTTGTATTTTTTGGCTTGCCATAACGGGGGACATCTGGGCATCCCCTTGTCCCCACCCGGGATGGCGGCGGGACGGTGGCTCCGCCAGGGACTCCAAGACGCCGTCCCCCCATCCCCGGTGCGTCCCCGTCTCGCGTGCATCTGGGATTTAGGGGGGGGGGCATCCCCGTGTTACTATGGTATTATGTTACATTCATTGATGATGCAACTAGGAAAGTGTGTATTTATTTCCTTAGGCAGGAATCTGATTTAAATTGAAACTTTTGAAAAATGGAAAAGCTTGGTTGAGAATGAGACTGGTAAAAGACTAAAATATCTCAGATTTGCTAATGGTGGTGAATATTGTAGCAAAGAGTTTGAAGATTATTGTTCCTCTAATGGTATTCATAGGTAGAAAACGGTTCCAAGGACTCCACAAGAAAATGGAGTGGTTGAATGCATAAATAGGACAATAACGGAGTGTGTAAGGAGTATGAGGTTGCATGTTGGGCAGCCCTTAAATATGTGGGCAGAGGCTGTAAACACTATTGTTTACTTAATCAATAGAGGTCCCTCTACTCCTTTGGGTTGTGGTATTTCAGAGGAAGCATGGACAGGTAAGAAGGTGAGTTATTTTTTTCTCAGAACCTTCGGTTGTGAAGCATTTGCACATATAGGTACTGAAAATAGAACCAAACTAGAAGCTAAGTCAAAGAAATGTACGTTTGTTGGATATGGTATTAATGAATTTGTCTAAAGACTTTGGGATGTTGAAAATCATAACAATGTAAGAAGCAGGGATGTCATATTCAATGAGAAAGTGTTATACACAGATCAATTGCAGCAGCAAGAGATGAAAGAAAATGATTATGTAGAGTTGGATAATACTCCAAAAGATGATGTTCCAGTGGTCCCTCATGCTCCACAACAATAACAACAACAAATACCACAAAACCTAGTGAATGTCAGACGGTCAACAAGGCTAAGTAGACCTCCTAAAAGGTTCTATCCCTATTTGTATTCTATTTTATTAACAGATGCTAGTGAACCAGAAGGATATGATGAAGCTGTGGATACAAAGGTTTAGTGGGAGATTGCAATGGAAGAAGAAATGGACTCCTTGCTTAAAAATAAGACTTGGGAATTATGTAAGTTGTCTGCAAGTAAAAAGTCTTTACCAAATAAATGAGTTTATAGGCTGAAAGAAGAGGATGGAGGTAAGAAAAGATTTAAAGCCAGGTTAGTTGTAAAGAGATTTGCACTGAAAAAGGGCATTGATTTTGATGAGATCTTTTCTCCAGTTTTAAAAATGACTTCTATATGCATTGTTTTAAGTATTGTGGCTACTGAAGATTTGCATTTGCAACAACTTGATGTTAAAACAGTCTTTCTCCATGATGATTTGGAAGAAAAATATATATGCAACAGCCACAAGGTTTTGACGTCAAACGTAAGGAGAACTTAGAGTGTAGATTGAAGAAACATTTATATGGCTTAAAGAAATCATCTCGGCAATGGTATATTAAATTTGATAGCTTTATGACTGAGCATGGCTATATTCGGTGTAATTCAGACCATTATGTTTGTTTAAAGAGGTTGGATAATGACAACTACATTATTCTATGTTTATATGTTGATGATATGCTTGTAGTAGGGTCTAACATGGATCACATTAAAGGGTTGAAACAAAGGTTAGCACATTCTTTTGCCATGAAGGATTTGGGGGCAGCAAAACAAATCCTTAGTATGAAAATTTGCAAAGATAGGAAGAACAAAAAATTGACTCTATCTCAAGTTGATTATGTTGAAAAGGTGTTCCAGAGATTCCATATGGAGAATGCAAAAGCTTTTAGCACAACTTTGTCTAGTCATTTGAAATTGACTAAGGAGATGTGTCCAAAGACACAAGAGGAGGAAGACAGAATGTCCAAGGTACCATATGCTTCAACTATAGGTAGTTTGATGTATGCCACGGTATGCACTAGACCAGATATTGCACATGTTGTAGGAATTGTTAGCAGGTATATGAGTCATCTTGGAGTTGAGCATTGAAATGCAGTAAAATAGATTCTCAAATACTTGAGAGGTGCATCCAATAAATGTTTATATTTTGGGGGCTCTCATACTGATTTTAAAGGTTATGTTGACTCAGATTTGGCAGGGGATTTAGATACCAGGTGGAATACCACAGGTTATGTATTTATTGTTTGTGGGATAGCAATGAGTTCGATTTCTCAATTGTAAAAGGTGGTTGCTTTATCCACTACAGAGGCAGAGTATGTTGTTGTTACAAAGGCAACTAAGGAGATGATATGGCTGCAATTTTTCATGGAAGAGTTGGGAAAATCAACCTGTCCTCTTCCATTGCCACTGTTTTGTCCAGTATGCCCTTCATGATTTCCACCAAAAAAATTTCAATCGTTTCCACCATTATTACCTCCATTGTTATTCACATTAATTCCCATTTGTCCAGCCATCATCTGATTCATAAGATCGATGCGCTGGTTTTGTTCCTGGATTCTTTGTTCTGCTTGTCACTGCCCCAGCTGTATAGCCTCTAGCAAATTAAATAATCTTTCTTCTCCTGGTTACCATCTCTCACCCATATTGCCTGTAACCTGCTCTTCCTGTTCCCTTTGACCTATGTTATGCAAAGCTAGTATGCCCTTCATGATTTCCACCATTAATTTCTCCATTGTTTCCACCATTATTACCTCCATTGTTATTCACATTAATTCCCATCTATCCAGCCATCATCTGATTCATAAGATCGATGTGCTGGTTTTGTTCCTGGATTCTTTGTTTTGCTTGTCACTGCCCCAGCTGTATAGCCTCTAGCAAATTAAATAATCTTTCTTCTCCTGGATACCATCTCTCACCCATATTGCCTGTAACCTGCTCTTCCTATTCCCCTTGACCTGTGTCATGCAAAGCCTTGTTTCTCCTTGTGTTATAGTGATGAGTTAATGGATGCACATTCCAATCAGTCATGTTACTAGCAGTTCATTCTGTATTGTACCCACCAGGATGGCAGAATACACTGCTCTAATACCACTGTAAGATACCCCCTTGTTCCAATAATTTTTCAACCATTTCAACTTACAGGAATTTTGCCAAACGGTTTGCATGCAATCTGCTGTTCTGAATTTTCTGAGTTTGTGTTTGTGATTTCAAATTGCTTTGGGCTTAAAATAAGTTTGTCACACAAATTAAAAAACATACAATGCAAGAACAAGTAATTTGTAATGCAGACTGACTATGTGAACAAATTGGTATAACCATAAAGTTTCATTTCATATATTGACAGTACTTTTTAACTAAAAATTGTAGTTACAGCAGTGAAAGATAAATTCAGATTTGATAACAATGACTATTTGAAATATCAATGACAAAGCTTGAGATTTGCATACTCAACGTGATGACCAAGAATGTTTGATAATGGAATAGAGTGAGAATGATCTACAGACCCTAAACGTCTTCTATAGGAATGTACGGCACTTCCTTAGACTCCTCCACAATACATCTCACAAACTATGCTAAAGTTACTATAGCAGCGGTATTGTAGCGCAACACTATAGCAGCAGTATTGTAGCACAGCACTGTAGCACGTTACTGTAGCAAACTCTTAAATCCTTTCTTTAAAACTTGCTGCCACTATTGCCTTCTAATCTGCTCTAACTATCTTCTCCAAATCTGCCCTTCTCTATTAGAAAATCTGAGATCTTGTAAGCCCAATGTGTTTCTTGAATGAAAACACCATTACTTCCTCTGATTGTATCTTACAATAGCGACAAGAATGATAGCATAGAGGGATTTCCTCCTTCAAGCCCTGAGAGAATAAATCTCCACAATTTCTCCAATTTCATACAACATCCAAGCATGTTAAAGAATGAGCTCTTCACTTTATTTTAGAACTTCTTAGAGAGTTCTCAATCACCCTATGAATGTGGGATAAAGAACTTTTCCCTTTAAAATATCATTTCCCTTTAAAATAATATGGACTTATAATAATATATACTTTAATTTAATAGTCACTTTATTAATAAACTATTTAATCTTCAGGCATTAAAATAAATAATCAATCAGACTCAAAAAAATCATGTGTGATAGCTCGTTAGAAAGGTTTCATAGAGACGCTTCAATTCCTGTACTCAAATGCCAAAATTACTGAGCCCTGTTGATTCACTATAAATAGTAAGTATTTGGAAACCCTACAAAATCAACTCTGATTGGCCTAAAACTGGAATTGCCTAGGCCAAATCTCTCTCTGATCCCTGTAAAGTCTTGGTTAGCCCACGGGATGTAATGACCCTTACCAATGGATCACTAAAAACCACTAATACTGAACTGAGAAAATTCGTCAAACAGTTGGCATGCACTGAAATGTTTTGCTTGCAATGATGTGTTTCAATATGTTTATTGTTTTTGGCATCCAATTGCAATTGAGATAACAATAACAATATAGGAAAGTAATACAATAGAGTAATAATGAAATACACACTACTCAAATGGTCACTGATTATGACAACCAATGTAATTGCATCTATATCAACCCAGCTAACATTATGTGATTCAAAATGACTGTTCTCAGACTGTGACAATAAATTTCAGATTACAATGCAATGACCCTTACAATATCATGACAATATGATCAATGCCTTGCTTGCATACTAACCCAATACAACATTATATAGCAATGTATGAGATCAATGGACTGATTATATAACTGTTGTAACTACTGTCATATGGTAACAATGACATAAACAGTCACACCTAACAGTGACTCCAAATGGTAATAACAGATGTTAACAATATTGTATGAGACTAGTTCATATATGACTGATTACACTAACCAGCTAATGCAAGAACAGTACTTTTCAGACCTGACTGTTACATACGATTCTTATGCATAATTTTGACATTCAATACATCACACATTAACATGAAGTGCACCTGGAAACGCTGCCTCAGTTGTTGACCAAAATGCAGAGACCAATAGCCAATGACGTGGTGACAAACTATTTCCCAAATTCGCCCCCAATCTGCAGTTATATGCAGCACTGTACTGGGCCGTACCAGGCCGTACAGGTACAGCTGCTGTAGAAAAAACAATGCCAAGTATTCCCTGCCGAAAATGTTGGGAAAAGGGGCACCTAGGGTGTAGAAACCCTTCCACAAATGCATAAAAAATTATCCCAAGTAGATATGTAGTTATGAGCAAAACTTTGATTCCAGGGCCTGAGACTGAAAGTCTGAAAATGCACAAAATGATCTCCAACACTTATCAAACTGATTCATCAATTAAGTGATGAATTCCAAACCCTTATTCAACCAGTTACAAACCCTCAATATCAATTTTTCAGGTCTGCTTTTTCGCACTGCTTTTTCGGGTCTACTTTTTCGGACTACTTTTTCGGATTTGCTTTTTTGGACTGCTTTTTCGAACCTGCTAAAAATGCCTCCTGAAATGCTGTTTCAATCACAAACAAACCCTTACATCAAATTCTCAATGAAGTACCAATGAGATGGCTGAGTACCAACTCCAAATTTGCAACCCTTTAGTAGATATTTCACTACCTCAGTTATGCCAATCTAGGGGAGTGATTCATTCCCAAAGATCGAATAGTATTTGCAGACCACAAGGCTACAAATTGCTTCACAATGAAGAAGTAGAAGAAATCCCAAATCCAAGCATGTCGAAATGAAAGCCCAAGCCCTCTATTTATTCTTTTCCTTGAGAAGTTGCTAGAACTTCTAGAAACATCCAATTTTAATGTACTTTATAATAAAATAACATTATAATAATAAAGTACATATCTCAACTTAAAATTATAACAATGTAGGCCAAGATGTCTCATAACCGAATGTAGGCCCAGCTAGACTGGATGTAGGCTCACTTCTGGACGTAGGCTCCACTACAACTGCATGTAGGCCTCAAACTGGATGTAGGCTCTACCGAATGTAGGCTCTGTCAGCAATAAGCAATCAAATGATCCACACAATGACTCTCTCTCCAAACTATTTGCCTACGAAAGTCGATGATAGGCAAATCCGTCATGCCAAACGATGTCAGCCAAAATGGGGACATGACACGAGACCAAGGCAAAATGGGCTAATGACACATCAAGAATTAATGAGCTAGAAATGGGGACATTACAGTCCAAGGGGAAAATCGATATTAACAAGAACAGATCAAATCCCCATACTTTATTTTTTCATTGATTCTTATTACATTCCAAGGGGACAATTGACCTCATCAAGGACTACAGGAGATTTCACGAGCACAAGGACAATTTGGGGTCCTTATTCTTCAAGAGGAAAACATAGTCTTTCAAGACAAAGTGGAAATGTCATGAGGACAAGGTCAAGTGGAAATTTCTTGTCCACAGAGGCTTTCCTCATTTCGGACCCAAAACTATTCTATGTTGAACTAGTGGAAAAACCACCTTCATAGGGACAAAGGGGAAAGTCCTTGTCCACAACGACTTTACACTCCATTATCTTCTACTTTGCACTCCATTATCTTCTCAAACTTTTCTAAGTATAGAACCAATGGAAAATTCACATGCATAAATAAGGACACTTGTGTCTTGGCCTTGTTCCTAGTGTCCAAGAGAGGAAGTTCGACCTCCTTAGGGACAAATGGTCTTGACACTTAGTTTTTTACTTGTTAATGCCCTCTATGAGTGGAAAATCAACCCCTTCAAGGACTTTTGCATTTTTCCAAGTGGAAATTCACCTTTCATAGGGACTTTGCCCATTTTTGGAGTGGAAATTCTATTTTCACGAGGACAAAGTGCATTTTTTAAGTGGAAAATTGATTTTCATAAAAATTTTGCACATTTAAAGAGTGGAAAATCAATTTCCATAGGGATTTTGGAGTCCTTTTTCCATTAAAAAGTCATTATAACATATTTTAGACCAATCAACTAGCTAAAAGACCCCAACTACCAACACTTATGTCATGTCCCCTTTCTAGAGACATGTGCTTACAGAATGGATTTGCCTATCATCGACTCTCGTAGGCAAATGGTGTGGAGAGAGAGTCAATTCTGCGGATCAGATGGTCATATTTTGCTCTTGAAGAAGTGTTAAGAGGTTATATTTTATTATTATATGTTATCGGGGCCTACATGTTATAATTGTAAGTTGAGTTGCACTTTTTATTTTATAAAATTACTTTATTATAAAAAGTGCATTATAATGAGATTTTATAAAGGATGTTTCTAGAAGTTCTAGCAACTTCTTAGAAAAAGTGAATAAATAGAGGGCTGGGCCTCTCATTTGTACATGCTTGATTTGATATCTATTCTACTTCTTCATTGTGAAGCCATTTGTGGTCTTTTGGATCTGCAAATAAGTATTCAGTCTTTGGGAACGATAACTCCCTTGGATTGGCAACTTTGAGGGTGTGAAATATCACTTGAATTGTTGCAATTGTGGAGTTGGTATTCAGCCATCTCATTTGGACATCATTGAGAATCAGTTGTAAGGGTTTATTTGGATTGGAATAAGGGTTTCAGTTGTGCCCTAGCATTCGTGGATTGATTGGCAAAGGATTTGAAGACAAAATTGTGCTTTTTTCAGACTGCCAGTCCAGGGTTTGGACCCACGTTTTTGCTCATAACTCCTAATTGGCTTGGCGAAATATTTTATAAATTTAGAGGGTTGTAGAAGAACCCTAGGCGCCCCTTTCCATCATAATTTGGGGGCCTTAAACCTTGGTATTTATTTTATATTGGAGACGCCCTGGCTGTACAGGTACGGCCCTGCCAGCACTGACGTCATCAGCAGTTGGAAAGTCCATTTTGGGCTGTCAAGGTGGTCATCATCAGCGTCCAGCATTTTCCAAAGTGTGGACTTCAACAAGGCTTCAAAAACAGGTTCTTACATCCACATAAACATGTCATATTAATGGTGAAAATTAATGTTATTCAGTGACTGTTTAATCTGTCCAGAATTGTCAAGCAAACAGTCTTATAGTTCATAGCATTGTAATTGGGGGTCTTGTCATTGCATAGACAAAGGGTTAATGTGCACAAATCGCATAGTCATACTGTCATGCAAATCTGATATACTATAGCTGTCATATGTTTATTAAAACAGTCTCAGAATTGTGTGTTAATAGATGGGACATTGTTCATTACATTTCCTTATGTAACTAGGGGTTCCTTTGATGCAAATGTGTTGTAATGACAGTCCATGAGATATGATAATGTAATCAGTCATAGGTATCAGTACAGTCTATGCCATATCCAATATTGTAATCTGCTGTTATAAAATCAGAATTGCATTCTTTGATTGGACTTCATATTTGAGTTTCATATGCATTAGATTGGAAGTGGTTATAATCTAGAGTTGTTGTTCATATATTATCGGCATCATATATTATGGATTCGTTGCACAACAATTAGTGATATTGCAGCCCTATTCAGTTACATGCCAAGTGTTTGACATAATTCCCTGAGTCCAGTTTGGAGGTTTCAGTGGCCTTTATAGTAAGGGTCACTACAACTTAGAAATTTTATCTCAAATCCTTGAAACTTAGCCCCCATGAGCCTTGGCCATGTGTCACAACCCCTCTATAGGCTAACCTTTATGGCTCCCTTATATCAACACATTGATAATCAGTACGTTAATGTGTTGTCTTTTGTCATTACACTTTTATTTTAATTTAGTTGATTTTAAAAAAAGTCCTTAAACGATGTTTTCCTATTTAAAAATCATTTGAGTTGAGATATCATGTGTTCTATGGTATTAACTAGACTTCTAGTTTAAGATATTGTCAAACATTACTACATTACTAATTTTAAATTTAAATGAGATGATAAGATAATCATTATTGACACAATTGTTAGCCATTATAAGTAATATCTTTTTAATAATATAAATAAAAGAAACAACATAATCTTTAATCAAATAAGACTCCCTTATAAGTAATATATTTTTAAATAATATTAATAACATAATCTTTAAATACAATAAGGCAAATGTTAATGGAAACAATATAAGTAATAAAATAAGTCAAATAAACTAAATGATTTAAACATAAGTAAAATATATAAATAGAAGTAAATAATACGATAGTACAAAAAAAATTGTATTAAATCTACATCAATGTCTATTTACCAAATTAATGTAAATATACTCATCACGTGAATTCCAAAGTAAATTATTTTTATACATAAAAAAAAACATATGAATAAGACAGCAAAGAAAATAGAGACCATTATGCAGGTCTGGTAGCATACGTGTCCAGTGCTGGTAACATACGCGTCCAGTGCTGGAGAGAAAAGAGACGCAGCAGCAAATGTGGCAGCCTGGGAAGAGGAGAAAACGTGCAGAGGAAAACGTGGCTGGAAAGAGCCATGACCGCCTGAGGATAGCCGACTTAAAAAATAATAATAAAAGGACATCAGCTGGGTGGAAAAGGGGCGGTGCCATTGCTTGTTGCTGGCTGTGACAAATTGGACAACCTACGTAATTAAGGAAAACACAAGTTTGAGTTGTGGGGGTTTTGAAAGAAATTATAAAATACAAGAGAGGGGCAGCGGCTGGGAAGAAGCCATTAGAGCATAATTTCTTGCTCTCAAATATATTTTTTTGCCTGTGATAATTTGTAAGCAAAATCTGGCGTGTTCATTTTAGAAAATAAAAGGGTAAAAAGAAAGAATTGTATTTGAATCGGGGCTGTGCATCTTACAAGTCAAGGCTAAGAGGAAATCTTTAGACATTCCAGGTATGTAGCAGTTATTTTTGAACATATTCTTTTTCACTCCATTAAGAAGTTTTTTTTTATATATATATTATCTCAAGATTGATATGGTTTGTTTTTGAAAGAAATATAAATAAACTGCAAGTAAATATAATTATTTTACCCTGTTATTTTATCATCTCCTGAAACTATTTGAAAATGAGAAATTAACTTAAATAGACGGTAGAATTCTTGTAGGAAACAAAGAAGAGTTTCTATCCATAAATTAAAAAAAACTGATGTAAGCTAGTATTGGTAAAATCATATAGTTACACACCTAAGAGGAAGAATTACATTTCTGTAGTAAACAGATTTAATATAAAATTTTATATTGTCCTAATATAAATAAACTGATTTTTATTCTGGATTCTTTTTATTCTAAATATGTGGTTTACCTGTTTTCAACTCTTTTAAAAGGAATTTTAGAGGACTATATGGACGAAAACTTATTATCAAAAAAAACCTTGTTTGTTTAGGGCTCCTACAAATACTACGGAAAATACATTTACGGCACAAGTTCGGTTACAGTTTATGTAAAATCTTAGTTTATGCCTATTCACAAGAGTCTATTCGCAGCAGTATTAATACTCCGTTTACAAATCTTAGAGTTTGTTTTTTTTTTTAATATCTGCTATTGCTAATAATAGCTGATATAGGCATTATTTTATTATGCTGTCATCATGATCTGTACAGTTATTATATATGTCTCATGCATAAAATTTCCCTATAAAATGTTGGAAAATTGCCTCTGGTGTATCCTTGTTCAATGAAAAGGTTGCTTAGCAAAGATTGTGAACCTAGCTGAAGCACATAGCTCTGTTGTACTTATGTTAAGATTTATTCCTTATTATAGACAAAAACATAGAATAGAGCTGGATAAACATTTGTTATTTGTTTCATTCATAAATATATTCAGATTAGGAATGTTTTTATTTTACTGTACTAAAATTAGAAAAGTATGTTCTGATAATATTATTCAAAATTTTTGTTAGTTTAGTGCTTACGCTGTTAGCAAACAGATAAGTATGCCTAATGAAAACAACTAACTTGATTTACGAACTGGTTGTCCTGTGTACTTTATAGTTTTCTTAAGAACAGTCGGTTCTGTGACAAGCAAGGGTGAGGAAATAGGATATGCACGGATAGGTAAACCTTACACCCAATTTAATTACAACCTTAAATCAAGTACTGACGATGTTATAGTAAATAACTCAGGTTTACACCAAAACTCAGTAGTAACCAGAACTACATACTACGTTAGTGTGAGTGAATTCAAGGGGCCTTGATCCCGTGGATACGGGTATGTAGGCAGCCTGGTAGGTGAAGGATACCTCCAGTGTGTAGGTTCCTTGAACATAATTAAAATTAAAGTGGGTTCATCTTAACAAACTAATCAAGATACAAGCTTCTAAAATATACTTAACTAAAGAGGGATTCTCAGGAAGGTATCTATACTCGGCCGGATGCCCAAAAACCAAGAGGGGGTATAGAACTTAAAATTAATCTCGATAGTCTACACCTGGCCGTAAGCCCGAAATCCAAGGAAAGGTGCAGTTCTTATTTACAACCTTGCTAAGAACCTTGGCACAGTCTTGGGCAGATTGTGAAATTTCTTGCAAGCTACTCTAGACCCGGATGGTCTCAAAAAGTGTAAGACTCTGATCAGAGCATTAAGTATTTCCTGTCCTTATGAACCCATCCCAGATGGATGAAAAGAATGACCACTATATCACTTACTACATTTTTTTATTATGCTCGGATAGAGATTGGTTCCGGACGATCCTTTATTTGCCCAGGACAGAAGAGCCCGGATGGCTAGGTGAATGTTTAGTCCCGGATGGACTCATTTTAAAAGTTATCTCCTGAGTAATCAATAATTAACTTTATCAGGTAAGCAGAAAAAAAAGACCTTGTATTTAAGTTGTTTGCTTTTAGTAAAGTCTCTAATTAACTTCAATTTGTTATTATTCTTAAGACAAGGTTGGTCTTTACACCATGATACCTTTGTTTACACTTGAGATTTTAATGACTTCACTATTCAACCACTCATGACTTCTTTGAGCTCTAAGATGTCACTTCTACTACCAAAACCCTATGACTACAATCAAAAAGAGGGTTCCCCATTTGCAATGGGATGATGGTGTGAAGACCTCACAACAAGTAGTAAAGGCAATCTTATATTGATCTTCCGAATTTATACGAATCTGATTGTATCCCGAGAAGACATCCATGAAAGACAATAATGCATGGCCGGGTTGTTGAGTCAACAAATTGCCTTTCAAAGATGCCTTATTCAAATCGCGAAAATTGATATGAATGTGAATACGCCCATCAAGTTTACTAATAGGGGCTATATTCGATATCCAAGGCGAGTAGTCAATAGGACGAATAAAGACAACTTATAGAAGCCTCTCTATTTTTGTCTTGACTAGCAAAGCGATCCTACGATTTATCTTTCGAATCTTCTGTTTTACAGGCTTACCATCGAGGGAAAATACAACATTGTGAGCCACTAGTGATTCATCAATGCATGGCATGTCCTCGTATGCCCATGCAAAAACATCGAAATATTGGTGGAGGATCGGAATATGACTTAATCTCCTCATCAGAAAGGCACTTACCAACCTTAATGATTCTCTCAGGATGCTTACGAACCATAGGGATATTGACTTAGTTACCAGATTCGCCCTGGCAGGCCCGAATCTGGGTCCGGATTCGCGTCGGATCCGGGCAGGGTCCATGCAAAACCCTGTGGATCCGTCCGGATCCACAAGTTGCGGATCCGGACGGATCCCTAGGGTTTTTCTTGCGGATCCGGACGGATCCACAGGGTTTTGCACGGACCTTGCCCGGATCCGTCACGAACCCGGGAAGATCCGAGCGGATCCATGAGGATCTCGCGCTGATCCGCGCGAATCCTCAAGGACCCGCGGCAGTTGGAGTTTAAAAAGTCAAACAATGACTTTAAAAAAGCATTTTTATATTGTTTTTTTGCTTCTAACCCTAAAACGACCCCTTTTAGGAGTCTCCAAACACATGGCCGACCCATTACAATATTATTAAGTCATTGTTGGCGCTGCCCCTTGACCCCATCAAGGGCTCTGCCCCTTGACCCCCGCCTGGGGCACTGCCCCAGGACCCCGCAAGGGGCTTTGCCCCTTGACTCTGAGCTTGGGGGCGCTGCCCCCAAACCCCCGTAGATAAGTCTGGGAAGAAACCGCGCCGAAAGAACCTGAGTCTGATTAGGCTCCACATACATGACAGTTTTAATGATCAAGCATCATAGATTCATAGTATGAAATGATTTAGTTTTAGAATTATGTATATTTCTCTTATATTTTTGGATATATAATGCATATATATATATATATATTTATATATATATATACTCACAAATCCTCACGAATCCAAAATGGGAAAAAAAAATTTCACGAATCCACGAACCGGATCCGCGAACCCGAATCCGTCCCTGAATCTGAATCGGCAACTAAGGATATTGATAGTATCTCCTTCAATTAGGAAACTACAGTCTTCTAGATGTGGTATCAAAGTCTTTTATCCATCATGGGACAATATGGCCTCTTTATCAACATTCCTGACGAATTCCCCAAAATATGTCTACCTTTCTAAGCAATAAGGGAATCACCATTTGTGGTGATAAGGAGGTAGATCGACGTAGACACCCAAGAATTCCTTAAGGGCTTTCTCTGATGGGAAAACATCTAAAGGAACCGTTATAGAGCTCACATCGGTGTCTATATAATAAAGATGGACTAGCTCAAGAGGTAGAGACTCTGTGGTAATCATGTTGACATTCAACCATAATGTTCCCTTGGTAGTGATATGGTGATATCCAAGCCTAGTGTTATGATGCTTGAGCTCTGAATCAAAAAAACTCAAATACCTTGCTCATCGGGACCCAACCTCTACTATCATAGTCACACTTAGAGACAAACTTATATCCTGGTCTATAGAACAATTGAAGTTCCTTGGAACTTGGGGGATTGGTATAAAAGAGATTATCAACGTGATATGTATCATTGAGCTTTATGGAAGAATAATCTTCATTTGTAGCGACGGCAAAAGAGATCTTTGGGATCTTCAAGTCAATAAGGTTAACTTTGTATTCATCGACATGAGAATTAGTAAAGTCTAGAGTTCCCTAGTCATCAATTGTACATGTGTCATGTCCCCTTCTTGAAATAGGATTAAATACTAAACAATAATAATTAAATTAAAAATATAAAACAATAATATTAGAAATAATTAAATATTGGTTAAGTTAAACAAAAACTCAAAAGGCGTGAATGGAAAAGTTGTCTCCCTCAAATGAGAGGTATAAAAGGGAGAGATGAGAACTTCGTTTGAGGAAAAAGGGAAGGAGGAAGAAAGAGTTGACCATAAGAATTAAGGAGGTTTTAAGGGAAAAGGAAAGGGAAGAAAATAAGGAAGTGACTTTCAAAAGGTAAAGGATTGTGACTCTTCAAAAGGGTTGTGATTTTTTAGGGTTGTGACTCTTCAAGAGGGTTGTAATTATGGAGGGTTGTGACTCTTCGAAAGAGGGTCAATTATGAATGGTCATGACTCTTGCCAAAAGGCAGACATGATGAAGAAATGTGACCTCTCCCTCACAAGCCAGGAAGATATAAAGGAGAAGAAGGATCAAATGGAATGGGGTAAAAAGGAATAGAGGAGATCTAGAGCAGATTTAGAGAAGTATAAGGAGGGATCTGAAATAAGAAATGAGAAGGAAAGAAGAAAATAAGAAAATAAGAAGAGGATATGCAAATCTTAAATGGGATATGTGCAAATTTGAAAAGTAGTAAAGACAGATTTGATAAGTGAGAAATAGGTGAAGATTGAATAGGGAGTAAAAAGGGATCCATCCATGGGAGACAATGTAATAGAAATGGAGTCATATACAAAGTGTTGAATAACTCATGGACAAGGAAGTTACAGCGTCAAATGGACAGATATCACTGCAGTTACTGTCATAGATATAATTCAATCTCAAAGAAATAATAACCGCCTTGTTTATGCACAAAATTCTAATCAGCAGGTTTAGAGCAATATAAGTGTATATATGTATAAGCATAAAACTAGAGGGCACAGCCAGTAAGGGAGAAATCAGAATTATATAGAGAAGTGAACCAGATAAAGAAAAGGATACAGCGAACAGAGGTATGTATTTTTGATATACTTTATATCTCTAGAGGTATATTGATATATTTTCATACATTTCCAGGCATATACGTTTGCATATTCTTAAATGTCCAGACAAATATTTCATAATATCTGATGTAAATTTATAATTTGAAATATATAACATGCTATGGAACACTTCATTGATTACAAACTAATCCTATGTTAAGGTGTTATGCATTTGATAAAGTTATGTTATACAAATAAAACATTGTCACCTTAATCGGCTTTTGTGCATTTGATGGCAACATATGATGCAAGCATATTCATCAGTCTACAATCATTAGCCATATAGGAAGCTGTGACTTAGGTAGAATACTATGTGTATTTATACTCCATTGGATTATTAATTCGCAAGATGGGTAAGTCCTGCAGTGGAATGGACCATGCTACATCATACAAAGGCAAAGAAGAATGCCTCCACTGGAATGGACCATACTACATCATACAAAGGCAAGGAATAAGGCTTGCGATGGAATGGGCATGGGTTGCATCATACAAAGGCAAGGGATATAATGCTTGCAATGGAATGGGAATGGGTTACATCATACAAAGGCACTATTTGTGAAGGGTAGTGCATTGGACGTTAGATGCCATGATTCTATATGCATTAGAGATTGTTACCTAATCTCAATCTTTTGTATTATCAATTTCTAATGTTTAAGGCAGATTATATTACACTAACAATATAGTTAGTTGTATATATGCACTTGTTCCCTATTTGGTGATTGTTAAAAGGCTTTTTATTGGTATAATTATATCTCTAACCATCCTACATTCTTAATTTAATGAAATTTTTTATTCTAGGGAAAAAATTACTGCAATTCCAAAAAGGAGGCATTACAGCATGAGTTGACCTTAATTCAAGGAGCTTCCTCAATTGATTCAATGGAGGTTGGTTAGGGATCCTTGTAATGTACCCAACTGTGACTTCACAAAAAACACACCTACTAACTCCAGTTACCCTTACAGAACCCAGAGCTAGACTGTAGGGTGGGGAAACGAAAGAGTGGAGTAGCCATATGGAAACCGTACGAAGCAACCAAGAGGCCATATGATAGAAAATTGAGCCTCCATGCAGTTGCCTAACAAGGCCGTACGGTCGTGTTGAAGGTTGTACGGTGTGGCAGGGAATGTTGTACGGTTGTGTGGGAATGACATAGGGTTGTGTTGGGGGCCGTACGGACTGGCAAGTGGGAGTCGTATGGTGTCGCAGGGGAGGTCGTACGGTGATGTTGGAAGCCACACGATGTGGAGAAGCACCACTATAAATATACCCACCTGCAACTTCACCAAAAACACGCCTACAAACTCCAGTGACCCTTACAGAACCCAGAGCTGGATTGTAGGGTGGGGAAACAAAGGAGTGGAGTAGCCATACGGAAACCATACGGAGCAACCAGGAGGCCGTACGGTAGAAAACTGAGCCAGCATGCAGTTGCCCAGCAAGGTCGTACGGTAGTGATGAAGGTCGTACGATGTGGCAAGGAATGTCGTACGGTTGTGGGAATGTCATACGGTTGTGTTGGGGGTCGTACGAATTGGCATGTGCGAGTTGTACGGTGTGGCAAGGGAGGTCGTACTATGATGTTGGAAGTGTTGACTTGGTGGTCAACACCTCCTTGGAGATTCGTGACATGGCTTAACCGCCTCCTATGGATCAGGTTAAATCTGGCATTTGTATCGGACATTGATAGTTCAAGCTTTTGGTGCAACGGCAAATGATTCCAACACTTGGTATCAGAGCCTTGGGTCACGGGTTCAAGTCTCCCTTCAGTAGGTGCTGGAGGCTCAATCGGTGCTGAGGGGGAGATTGTTGACTTGGTGGTCAACACCTCCTTGGAGATTCGTGACATGGCTTAACCGCCTCCTGTGGATCGGGTTAAATCTGGCATTTGTATCGAGCATTGATAGTTCGAGCTTTTGGTGCAACGGCAAATGATTCCAACAGGAAGTCGTATGGTGTCGAGAAGTCGTACGGAATAGCAGAGAAGGTGGGTTGATGGTGGAGAATGCCTGCCATAAGTTGTATGATGTCCTTTGTTCCTTCGTCGAAAATTAAATGTGATTGTTGCAGACACAGAACAATAATTCGCAAGTAGGAAGATGCAAGATGAATTAATAATGATAGCACAAGAACAGATGCCAGGTAGATGGTCACCAAAACACCAGCGACGCCAAAAGTAATTCAGAGTCAATAATAATAGTGCTATAGACACCAGAACAATGAGGGCAAATCCATTATAGGCAGATCCACTTTAGGGGGATCTACCTTAGGAGGCTCTAATTTTTCCACAGTGTCTTCTTTCGAGGCAACCTTCTCCTGAACATTCCCATTTAGTGGAGTCAGCAATGAAGGTGCTGACACATTAAAAGACATCAATGGATTGTAGTTCTGAAAACTGGGGCCAATTGAGGTTTGCCCAACTCCTGCCATTTGTCATAAGTACATGGCACCTGGGTCCACTTTAACTATGACCACTTGATTGTCGGCTAGTAATTTAACAGAATCATGTATGGTAGATAACGCTAAAAGAATGGAGCCAAGCTCTACCCAATAAGAAATCATAGGGCAAGGGTCTTGGCATGACATACACCAAGGTAGGTATTGTAACTAGTCCATGATGGTCCCAACCGGTGCTGAAAAGGGAGGGGTGAATCAGCACTGGCTAAAACTTAAGAATCAAATCTGATATAATCTAACTAAAACTGTAAGCAGAACAAATTCTATCACAGAAATAGCTATCACACAATCAAGCAATAAACAACACCAGATTTATCACGTGGAAACCCAAATCAGAAGAAAACCACAGTGTGAGGAAACCTCACAAATTTTTCACTCTTCTGAAGTGCGCCCTGTAAGGAGCCTCCCCTGTTAAAGGATTACAAGTGCACTGTTAGATGCGACCCAGTTAAGGGATTTAGGAAATAAGGTATGTTAAAGCCTGCCTTGTTAGAGGACTTAAAACATCTACACAGATGTCACCCGGTTAAGGGATTTAGTACAAGGGACATGTTAATGTCCACCCAAAATACTAGGATTTTGCTATTGCAATTGTCAAAGAGCAATAGAGGGTTTGATCTTTTAGAAATGGCTTTATTGAGCCTGATAAGATCGTTGTGCTTCTCAAGTGAGAGTCATCACTAGTCACCACAGGTATTCTCTCCTTCTACTGTTGTGCTTCCTTGCACACTCTTCTTTTCTTCTTCTTTTCACCTTTTCGTAGCTTCTCTCAGCGTACAAGTTCACTCTTTTCCTTTGGCAGAATGAAGGCAAACAATAATCTTCACAGGCTGAAGAATATATAGGCTTCTTGCCCTTTCCGCTTTTTACATGCACGACCTTCACAAAAATCTCCTTCAGATCCATCACTGAGTTGAGTTTCAGTTCACTGTGGAGACATCAGATGCATGCCATGTGCTTTTTCTGCTTTATAAAGGAAATGATAGATGCATCCCGCAAGCTTTCCTTTACATGTGTTTTTTCCATGTTTTAATGCCACAAACTTCGGCATTAAAACCTTCAATCACGCCTTGCACCGATCTTCTTAATAACATAAAGTCGTCCGAATTTTGTGCAACAAATCCCGATCAAAGAGTCACACAAGTGTTTGTCGACTGTGACTTTCTCCGATTCATCAGTCTCGATGATATCTTCATTGATCGGTTTATATCCTTAGGTTGTGCATAGGTAAATGCCATCACCTGTAACGTTTCCTTTTTGTCTAAACCAGTTTGGTTCCTCAATTGTGGTTATACACTTTATCAATCACAGTACTAAATCCGTGATTACCAATTGCACCTTCCTTGGTTACCAGTTTCTCTAATGATCAGTTAGAGCTTTATCAGTTACAGAGACAATGCCTCTTCTTGCTCACTATGTGTCACTGGTCTCCTAACCAGTCTCTCTTGCGCATATTATTGTCAACTATACACATTGTTTGCATCCCTTGACATCAATGACAACACCTCTTTGCCATGTACCGGTTAAAGCCAACAGTCCAACCTTTAAGGGTAATATGACAGTACCCATTGCAGTCTTTCTCGTATTATCAAAACGTCAAATGAAGAGAGAAGATGCAGCCAAGGAGTTCTTATCTACCTTAATCTTGGGTAACAAGTCCAAACCACAAAAGTTGAGAGTTGAGCCAATATCAACGAGGGTTCACCCGATACCTACACCATTGACATAAACTATAATCATATGGATATGCAAGGTTCCCTGTTTCCAAGGGCGGAAGTTCATGCGGATAGAATGTCATATTCGGTGTGTCTTCATGTATATGCTCCATCAATGCATTCACATCCATTGGCCTTGTGGAAGAGGGCAATAGGATCTTTTGTAGAGCTTCCTAAAGCATTCCTTGATAAACCAGTGTTGTTTGAAGCAAATCCCAAAGTGAGATTATAGTCGGAGTAACAAAGAGTTGCTCGATAAGATTGTAATCACTGGTTTGCTTAGCCATTGGTTTAGGTACTTGTGGAAGGTCATGTTGAGAAGGTGGTAGAACTATAGTAGGTTGATTGACATTATTATTATTTATCTGAGCATTGTAGGTATGAGAGATAGTATTATAAGACTCATTCCTAAATCGAGACAATTTAGTAAAGAGGTTCGGTGAATTACCACCAAACACTTTACCATAAATGGACTTCACCTTCTTTGGGGAAGGACTTGGGGCAATCACACAAATGACTAGTCTCTTGGGCTTTAAAGGAGCCACTGAGACAACAATAACATTCACGGAATCTTCGGTCCTTAACAAAGGTAATTCCACATTCAAAGGTGTTTGGTGGACTTTGAGCCATGAAGGAACACACCCAAGAAATCATCTAGGGCATCATCCAACATGTCAAAGTCATCCTTTGAGAATGCCTAGAAAAATTTCCTTATTCTACCTCACTTTACTATCACTCTAGTGAGCTAGGGGATCAAGAAACTAATGAAATGGAACAACTATAATCTTGTAAAGTAAATGCAATGACATAAAGTAAAATGAATCTAATGAAGTATACAACTAACAACTATGTTAGTAATATGTTCTCTTCTATGTACTGAAATAGAAAAGGCTAAATAAATATGTGATTTTAACAGATATATGTCTTCTAATTACAGAAACATAAAAGATAGACATAAAACTACATATCTGGAAAATATGGAACTCTCGGCCTTGGAAGAAAGCGCATTGTGGGTACGTCTACGCACTGCATTGTAGTCCTTTTGCAAGAAGAATAGAAAACACATGCAACCTTCTCATAATCCATGTTCTTTCATTCTCAGCACTTGTTCGTCACCTGCACACACTACAACAGGAAAATTGTTGTGGCCATATAGAGGTCTGCCATAGTCAAACCCCCACTTTGGTGTTCTCACCTCCATGGACAGCTAGATAGATATATCGTGATAAATTTGAATATAAAGATAGGTAATAGAAACAAACCATGCTAATAGAGGAGAACCCCTATTACACAAGACAAGCAATAGAAACAAGCCTCACTTGAGGGAGGAAAGCCCCTATTGCACAAAGATATGAGCTATAGACAAGTGAGAGAAACAAATCCTCGCTCAATGGAGATAAGCCCCTATCATGCAATGATAAAGTAGTAATATGACTACAATGTAGATAAGCGCATATAGATCAATAAATGAAGATAGACAAAGATGAAGAGATGATATCTCCAATTAGTGCAAATCCTATCAATGAATAACAGGTCGTAAATCCAACAAAGCTTCACTTGAATTGCTTGAGAGAGAATGAGACAGTAGGTATGGAAAAAGTTAAGAAAGAGAGTCCTGCAAGTCTAGCAAAAGTAAATGAATGAAAAAAGAAAACTTTTATGGCTCAAAATGGGTGGGGGTAGTCATTTCGTATGCGCCCAAGGGAAGGGACACACGTCAAAAGCGGTCAAAGATGCAAATATGCTCTTTTTAAATTTGAACTTTACAAGGAAGAGTGTGCGCCATGCAAACGTCTGTGCACCGTGCTTGCATCCAACTAAATTGAGTCCAACTTTGGACGAGGGGTCATGGACACTAAGCTTTGAGGGTTCATGATGTATATTTGATCATGGACCTTGGTCATAAATGCACAAAGTTCAATGTGCAAGTGTCATAAATGCACAGGGTGCAATTTTACGACACTAAAATAAATTCTTTAAACATGTAGCCAATGGGCATTGTAAAGGATCCTAATTTTTGCTAAGTTTGATTTGGTTGTTGAAAGAGTTAATACAATGTTTTTGGCAACTTGAGAAAGAACTTGGTTGTTCATGTGCTCATGAATCTGAATTTTTATGCTCTAAAATCAATTGCAAGTTTGTGTGCTTCATTTTAGTTTTGAAATATCATTCTTCTATGTGAGCATGGTGCTTGTTTGCAAAACATTATTTTCCTTTCTTATATGGTGAAAACCTTTCATCTAAGATTTATATTATTCTATTGATCATACAACCAATGGGCTGGGAAGTTATTTCAAGAATTCATTTTTAGTTTTTGTAGAAGAAATCTTACAATGCATTTACTTCATGCCTATGGAAAACATTGATTGCCTTTCCTACTTTCTAGTTAAAAGCATACCCTATTTATCTTTATTCAAAAAATCAAAATTCTTAATCTGATAAGAGAGTTGTACATTTAAAATTTAAAGGGAAGTTAATTAATAACTAGCCCAAATGTTGTTAATAGTTTGTCTTTATTGTTTGAGCAAAATAGAGTTAAAAGTTACTTGTTTCAAAAAGACAAATTTGTTAACCAACACCACTGATAGTTAATGTGCCCATTTGTTATTTACTTTCAATTTAAATAAGCTTTCCCTTTGAAGAGTAGATGTGCCCTTGTAATTCCCGATAAACAAGCTGATGTTTACTCTCAATATTGTAATGCATCCCACTAAATAAGTGGCACTAGTCGGCTTCCCACCTGATACTTTCATTTATATAGCTTGCTTTCAATTATTAGTACTTCTGAACACCGTACACCCTCATCTTGCCCTTTCCGGATCTATGTGACCAGAAAATGGAAAGGAAGCTGTTATCTTTCATTTCAAATTTGAAAGCTGACCCACATTTTCACAAAAGAAATTGTTGTAGTTATTACACACTACTTTGTTTGTTTCACATGCCTTCATATAAAACCAATTACATTTAATTCCTTAGGGTTCCACATCAATCCTCTTATTTATCTTCTTCAGGATGATTGTTTTCCTCATACCATTATAAGATTTGTTGTCCTTGTGCTTCCTAGTCTCATTCAGCCCAAAGATCATACAATATGATAAAATACTAGGCGAGGACTCAAGATAGGCAGTTGAGTAATGTACCAATGTATTCCTTTATTGCCAAATTCTTCTAAATCATGTCCTGTGGCACTTAATTTCTTTCAGCTTCTTCAAGAACATGCTCTCCTACAGAGAGACACCACAAATAGTTGAAGTCATTTACAAGGTAATACTTGTCTTCCTGGTTTGTATTCACTGCTTTGTTGATTAGGTATCCCACATAGTTTGCAATCTCTTTAATGTCTTTACCAACAAGTACTGACTGATGTTTCCCTTCAATTACTTTTTTGATGACCAAATTTATTAAGGCAATGGCTCAAGAAGGTTTGCTGCTGGTTCTACACTACCAAATTCCAGCAACATACAAAATAACAGTAAAAAATAATTAATACAAGAAATACTAAATAATCAGATGTTCTCATATAGGTAGTGTCTATGAAATTGCTCAGCACAAGTTCCCAAAATCAGCATACCTTTGTTCACAAACTTCATTTTCAAATGACTGCATGCGCATTCATTGCTTATACAACCATTTACAAATGACAACAGAATAGAAGAAGTTACACCACCAACTAAAGCTGACAAAGCATAAGGGGTTGGCTATGAAAAAAATACAAGCGCACAATACATAGATGACAGCATGCACAAGTTTTGGACCCTATTATCTTTGCATTAAAAAGCTTATATTATGTTCTTAAAGAGAGATCTACAAATATTTTGTCACCTGAACTTAAAATCTTAGCATCAGCATATACAAATTTACTTATTGTATGAATTCAGTAGGCTAGTTAAGTTCCAAACTAGGCATAGCTCCAAACACCACCATCTCTCCCCTATCATGACTGCACACGGTCATTTGACAACGATAGAAAGTGGTAGTCTTTTAAACCTAGCAGCACAAACTTTGCACTTCTATATATATGTTGATCACCATAGGAATTCGACATGGATGCCATTACAAACTTTGCAATTCAACTTCCCAAGCCCTAATTCATGAATCTTCTACTCCAAGTGAGATATGGCATAGAAGGTTAGGGCATCTTCACTTCCGTGCATTACCTTCTATAGAGAAAATTGTAACAGGCTTACCTAAACTAAAACAAGATCATGAAGGAATGTGCAAAGGATGTGCTCTAGGAAATAACACAAAGGGCACCTTTCATAGCAGTAAAACTAAATCTAAAAATGCAACTAGAACTCATTCATACAGATTTATGTGGACCTATGACAGTAACCTCTTTCGGAGGATTTTTGTACTATGTTATTTTTGAAGATGACTACTCTAGGAAAACATGGATATACTTTTTAAAATGTAAAGAGTCTAATGAATTCCTAATGAGATTTAAGGACTTCAAGGCTCTAGTAGAAAATATGTCAAGCAAAAGAATCAAAACCCTAAGGTCAGATAATGGGGGAGGAATGCATTTCCGATAACTTTAAAAACTTTTGTAATAATGCTGGGATTAAAAGGGAGTACATTGTTCCTTACAACCCTCAACAAAATGGGGTGGCAGAAAGGAAAAATAGGACTATTGTAGAAGCAGCCAAAGCTATGATGCATGATCAAAACCTTCATACTTCCTTCTGGGTTGAAGCCTCTAGTACTGTTGTTTACATTCAAAATAGATGTCCTCACTCTCTTCTAGATAACAAAACCCCTGAAGAAGCATTTACAGGGATAAAGCCTAGCATGAGTCATTTTAGAATATTTGGTTGTCCTATTTATATCCACATACCCTAAGAGAAAAGAGCTAAACTAGAACCCTCAGGGAAGAAGGGAATATTTGTTGGGTACAGCAAATCATCTAAAGCCTATAGAATATATATCTCAGGACAAAATTAATTGAGCTTAGCAGGGATGTAATATTTGAAGAAGATTTTGCACTCAAAAGATTTGAAGACATTAATAAAATAGATGATGAGTCTCCTTAAAATATAGAAGAGAATCATGCTCCTAAGATTCAGAGGGAGACACATGTACCTATAGAAGACAATAACTTCAATGAACCTATGAATTTTGCTATCGAGCCTAGAGACCTTGTTATGGGTCATAAAAGACCCCTATGGGCAAGGAAAATGATTCAAGAGGCAGAAAATTATGCAAATCCAAAACGAACTTTCAGGGAAAGCAAGAGACCAAATAGAAACTCCAACTATGTTGCTCTTATGAGTGAAATCATCAAGTCAAAACCTTCCATTATTGAGGAAGCATTCCAACATCAAGTTTGGAAAGATGTCATGATAGAAGAATATCAATCTTCAGTTGCACAAAGTTTCACCAAAGCCGAGTATATTGCAACATCTATGGGAGCTCGAGAAGCCGTGTGGTTAAGAAAACTTCTTGTAGGATTGTTTGGACAATCCTTGGATCCCACGATCGTTTACCATGATAACCAGAGTTGTATAAAGCTTTTAGTGAATCCAGTATTCCAGGCCAGATCAAAGCACATTGAAATCCCTTACCGTTATGTTGGAGACATAGTGGAGTGAAATATCATCCAGTTGAGATATATTAGTGCAAAAGAACAATCAGCGAACATTCTCACCAAGCATCTCTCCAAAACAAAGGTGGAATACTTTAGAGGTAAGCTCGGTATGGTAAAAATGTAATTTTATTTGAGATTGAATCTCAACAAACTAAATTTCTTGTACTAATATATTTTAAAAGATGTTTAATATGTAAAACATTTTTGTCATGTGTGTGATTACATGACTTCATGGGCCTCTGTGAACATCTTGAAAGGTGACGATCTTTCAATGATGTACACCTGTACTTCCAGTTATTGTTGTAAGGTGATGAATTTACAATAGTTAAACCTTACTATCATGATGGATATCGTATGACTTGATATCTGTGGACATGTCATGATAGTTTATATCTCTTAAGTGATATAAACTAAGTGGTGTATAATCAAAAGTTAAATAATTGAGATATTTCATGGCGGATATTATGTGACATAATATCCATGGATATGCCATGAGAAGATATCCTTATGGTAGGCATCATGCTACTTGATGCTTCTGCACATACCATAATGGATATTGTGAGTATGGTGAATATCATGTGACTTGATATTTGTGGACATGCCATTACTCCTAATGACACCATGAGGTAACATCATTTATGGTGGATATCATTAGACTTGATATTGGTGGATATGCCATAATTTTTTATATCACATTGAGGTCATATCACAAGTGTAGATATAAAGAAGGCTCACACCATAGGAATTCGGCATGGATGCCTATACAAACTTTGCACTTCTCCTTCCCAAGCCCTAATTCATGAATCTTCTACTCCAAGTGAGATATGACATAGAAGGTTAGGGCATCTTCACTTCCGTGCATTACCTTCTATAGAGAAAATTGTAACAGGCTTACCTAAACTAAAACAAGATCATGAAGGAATGTGCAAAGGATGTGCTCTAGGAAAGAACACAAAGAGCACCTTTCATAGCAGTGAAAGTAAATCTAAAAATGTACTAGAACTCATTCATACAGATTTATGTGGACCTATGATAGTAACCTCTTTAGGAGGATTTTTGTACTTCGTTATTTTTGTAGATGGCTACTCTAGGAAAACATGGATATACTTTTTAAAATGTAAAGAGTCTAATGAAGTCCTAATGAGATTTAAGGAATTCAAGGCTCTTGTAGAAAATATGTCGAGCAAAAGAATCAAAACCCTAAGGTCAGATTATGGGGGGGAATACATTTCTGATAACTTTAAAGACTTTTGTAATAATGTTGGGATTAAGAGAGAGTACACTGTTCCTTACAACCCTCAACAAAATGGGGTGACAGGAAGGAAAAATAGGACTATTGTAGAAGAAGCCAAATTTATGATGCATGATCAAAACCTTCATACCTCCTTCTAGGCTAAAGCCTCTAGTACTCTTGTTTACATTCAAAATAGATGTCCTCATTCTCTTCTAGATAACAAAACCCCTGAAGAAGCATTAACAAGGATAAAGTCCGACATAAATCATTATAGAATATTTGGTTGTCTTGTTTATATCCACATACCCAAAGAGAAAAGATCTAAACTAGAACCCTCAAGGAAGAAGGGAATATTTGTTGGCTACAGCGAATCATCTAAAGCCTATAGAATATATATCCCATAACAGAAATTAATTGATCTTAGTAGGAACGTAATATTTGAAGATGTCGCACTCAAAAGATCTAAAGACATTAATAAAATAGATGATGATTCTCCTCAAAATATGGAAGAGGATCATGCTTTTGAGATTCAGAGGGAGACACATGTACCTATAGAAGACAATAACCTCAATGAACCTATGAATTATGCTATCGGGCTTAGAGACCCTGTTGCGAGTCATAAAAGACCTCTATGGGCAAGGAAAATGATTCAAGAGGTAGGAAATTATGCAACTCCAAAAGGAACTTTCAGGGAAAGCAAGAGACCAAATAGACACTCCAACTATGTTGCTCTTATGAGTGAAATCATCAAGTTGGAACCTTCCAATGTTGAGGAAGCATTCCAACATCAAATTTGTTAAGATGCCATGATAGAAGAATACCAATCTTCAGTTGCATAGAGTTCCACCGAAGCTGAGTACATTTCAGCATCTATGGGAGCTCGAGAAGTCGTGTGGTTAAGAAAACTTCTTGTAGGATTGTTTGGACAATCCTTGGATCCCATGATCATTCACTGTGATACCCAGAGTTGTATAAAGCTTTCAATGAATCCAATGTTCCATGACAGATCAAAGCACATTGAAATCCCTTACCATTATGTTAGAGACATGGTGGAGAGAAATGTTATCTAGTTGAGATATATTAGTTCAGAAGAACAATCAGATGAAGATGCCCTAACCTTCTATGCCATATCTCACTTGGAGTAGAAGATTTATGAATTAGGGCTTGGGAAGAAGTGCAAAGTTTGTATAGGCATCCATGTCGAAATCCTACGGTGTGAGTCTTCTTTATATTTGAGTTTTTAGGCCATGCTAGAACTTTACCATCTATGAAGGTGATTCGGTATCCTTTGTCTTCCAGGGCTGAAATGGAAACCAAATTGCGTTTGATACCTGGTACAAACAATACACTAGTCAGTTGAAGAGAGATGCTGCAAATTCTAATTCCTTTCACAGGGTAGTTGGAAACATCTCCAATGGTGACTTCTTCATCTAAATTCTCCTCTATGCTGTCAAGATACTCTCTGAATCTTGTTATATGACGAGATGCTCCACTATCTATGACCCAAGTGTTAAGGTTAGTGGATACTTGGCTTGATAGGGCTGAATAGAATACAAGTCTTTTAGAATCCTTATCTAATCTCATCTTACTCAATTCTGCTAGGGAGGCTTGAGGCTTGGGCCTATCTAGACACTTCATTGCAAGGTGACCAAATTTGTCACACCTAAAGCATTGTACTTTAGACATGTCCATCTTTCTTTTGAATGAGAGTTTTCCATGAGATTCCTTTCCTTTCTTCCGTTTAAAAATGTCTTTCTTTCCTTTCTTATGAGCATTATAATTTAAGACTTGGATCTCTTCATTAGAGGTACTTAACCAAATTCCTCTAGTGATCAACCTTGACTCTTCTTGAATGCAGTCAGTTTTTAAACAATCAAACTTGGGAATTTTAGATCGAGCACTTAACCCTTGTATAAATGCTTCCCAAGATGTAGGTAGTCTATTGAGAGCCAACATCGTTAATTCCTTGCTATCAATTAGGTGACCAATGGTGAATAGTTGATCTCTTAACTCCGTGATCCTCATGAAGACGCGATGGTTTCTCCTTTGTTCATCTTGACATGGTAGAGTTGTTTTAGAGCAAGAGCCTTACTCGTATTGTTTATTTCATACATGTTTTCTAGAGTTGTGAGCACCTGATATATTGTATCTACAATCTTCATAGCCTTGTTGTTGTTCTTCGTCCATAGAAGTTTCTCATCATCATTATCAAGTATAGGTATTGCCTTGTCCACAAATGTGTTCAATTCATATTCTCTTAGTGCTATCATTATTCTGAACTTCCAAGTAACAAAATTTGCAGCTCCTTCAAGTCGGTCCTGAAATCTAGCACCAATCACCATTTTTGCTTTAATACAAATTTAGAGAAATTTAATGGTGGTTAGATTGCCTCTTTTATTAATCTGATCGGATCTTCGTTATGCTAGCTCTGATACCATGTTAAAGTTTTGATCAAATTTAGAGGTTTATAGTATTTTTAATTTTTCTATATATATGTTGATCACAATATCTCTATAATTCTTTCTTGAATGTATATATATTAATATTAATATTAATGAAATATGAATATATGTATAATCCTTAGAATTCCCAATATCAATATTAATGATCATATATATTTACTATGAAGTGATTGTAATCCAGATCAGATCTGTATATATATATATATTGCTGTCGATATATGCTTGAATTGATAATTACAAATATCGATGAGTATTGATGGGACTTGTTAGGCACTTATTGATTTCGGTACTTCCCAAGTCATATGGACCGAAGTTATATACTAATGGGAGGAGACATGTCTACGTAGGGACATGTCCCTACGTGGACATAGTCCATGTAGAGACATGTCTCTACAGAGGCATGTCCTAATCGATCCCAAACTCAAGTTAATACACATTAGTTTGCATGTTAATAACATCGATACTGATATCGATTCATTTGGTAATATAAAGCATGTTCAATACTCACTATCGAACAGGTTGATATTAATGTAATATTAAGATAATGTATCAATATCATAATGTGCTATCTCTAATAGCACAATATGGTATCGACACCAACATTGATTATATCGATACTCATTATCGATCAATGTATAAATCAATATCAACAATGTAATTTGTATTAATAGCATATTTAATATTAATGGTGACAGTCCCAACCGGTGCTGAGAGGGGAGGGGTGAATCAGCACCTTCAAAACTTTTCTCTTTAAATCTAGTGAAGTATACTTGTAACTATAAGCCAAAATAGATTTAAGCATATAATGACAGCAAGCAAACAAACATACAGTGACACCAAATTTATCACGTGGAAACCCGATTAGGGTGAAAACCATGGTGTGAGAAAACCTCACAAATTATGTACTCTTCCAGAGTACGCCCTGTTAGGAGCCTTCCCAATTAAGGGATTACAACACACTGTTAGGTGCGACCCGGTTAAAGGATTTGTTACAACGAGGTCAGTTAGTGCCTGCCTAGTTAGAGGACTTAGAACACCTTTCAAGATGTCACCCGGTTAGGGGATTTGATACAAGGGACTTATTAAAGTCCACCCAAATACTGGGATTTAACTATTGTAATTGCTAGAGAAGAATAGAGGGATTGACCTTTTACAGATGGCTATACATAGCTTGATAAGATCTCTGTTTGTGCTCAACTGAGAAGCGTCACCAATCTCTACAAGTGTATTCTCTTCTACTATTGTGCTTCTCTGCACAATCTTCTTTCTCACTTCTACTTTCTTCTTTTTACCCCTGGCTTCTTCAGCATACAGGTTCACTCTTTTACTTGGCAGAATGAAGGCAACTTAAATTCTCAACAGGCAAAAGAATATATAGATTTTTTGTCCTGATCGTGCTTCGCATGCATGACCTAATCTCTGATCCCTTACGGATACATCACCCAATGGAGTGTCAGTTCACTGAGGAAACATTTGGTGCATGCCCTTGCTTTATCTGCATCATAAAGAAAACAATAGATGCGTGTCAAGCATCTTTCCTTTACAAGAGATAATGCTTTGTTTTAAAGCCACAGATTCCGGCTTTAAAACCTCCAAACGCGCCTCAAACCAATCACCAGTTTAACTCAAGGTCTTCCAAATTTAGTGCAGAAAATCCCAGTCAAGGAGTTAGTTGAAACAGATGGTTGACTATGACTTCCTTGGTTCATACCGGAGTCATTACCAGATCGGTTTAGATCCTTATGCTGTGAACAGGTAAGAGTCTTTGACCTGTCATGGTCCCTTCCTTTGCTTTACCGGTCGCACATTCCTCGGTTGTGATATTGACACCGGTTTGTACTTTTACTTTCTCTGTGCATGTCTACACCGGTTGTACCCTGGTCCTCGGTTGACAAATAAATCTTTCATTCTATATACATTGCCCGCTTGCTGATGCTTTGTGTTTGCACTTGAATACAGTCATTTCTTTCTTGCAAGTTGTCACCGGTTTCCAAACCAGCCTTCTTTCATACAGATCTCCTTGGATCTTTAGACTTAATAGAGATGACAAATCTCTATCTTCTATTGCCAATCAATGACAATACATGTACCGGTAGTAGGCTTACCGGTTACCATCACTCAATACCAACAAATGGTATTAACAACATGATTAATATCATGAACATGATTTCTAATAGTTATATCAATCTCAATTACAATTATGTATATATATATATATTAACAATATACAACATTAAATATATATATATACATGATTGTAATCATACTATTTATTAATCATGTATTATGATAATCAATAATCATAGCAGAATACATAAGGATAGAGCTCAAATGCTCAAAGTCGATAGGCCACTTATGCATTTGATTTCATCGATAGGAATAATCCAATCAAAGCTACAATCATTAACAGTAAAGAGTCAGATGAAGTCCTTAAAAGGTTTAAGGAATTCAAGGCTATAGTAGAAAATATATCTGGTAAAAATTGTTATTCCTAACCGGTTACTGAGAGGGGGGGGTGAATCAATAAATGCTATTTCTATTGCGATTTCACACTTGTACAAAGATTCTTGCAAGATAAACAGAATGTAAACAATCATTCACAAACAGAAATAGAAATACTCAGATCAACACATCATGTATACGTGGAAACCCTCGGTTAGAAGGAAAAAACCACGGTGAGACAGAGCTCACAACTTCACTACTGTAGTAATAAAGACGCCATGTTAGGAGCTTACAAAGCACTTGCAAGAGTGCTACCCGGTTAAGGGATTTGGTAGAAGATCGGTTAAGATCTTAACTCTGCTAGGAGCCGCCTTGTTAAAGGACTTTCAACATCAACAAAGATGTTACCCGGTTAAATGATTTATACAAAGAACCTGTTAGGGTTCACCCTAATGAAGGGATTTGAATATGCTTTCACAAAATAAAAGCAATGATTTGAATTGACACTCTTTGTCTGATTAGATCATACCTGTTGACCTCGTTGTTCTACCTAGTTGTTGATCCTTTCTACCTTTCACCTCTGTGACTATAGCTCTTCTCAGAAGATAACTCTCTCCTTCTCTATATAATCAACAACACTTTTCTTGCATCCTATGACCTGTATTTATGCAAAATTTCATCTCAATGAAATCCTAACTCATAGAACCACCAGGCTGTAAACTCGACCATAAATCATGCAACAACAAAAAAGCTTTGTGTTCTAATCTTGAGTTTACCTTGAAACATTCTTTATGTTGATGACTTGTTGATAACAGGGGAAGATCATCTCATCACCAAGCGTAAACAAGATCTTGCATCCGAATTTGACATGAAGGACTTGGGTATCCTTCACTACTTCCTTGGTTTAGAAGTATGGCAGCATGATAATGGTATTATCCTAAATCAAGGAAAATATACTATTGACATCTTGAAAAGATTCGGGATGATGGATTGCAAGCCTATGTCTACACCTATGGAAACAAATTTACATAAGCTAAAAGAAGCAGTTGCAGACTCATAGTTAGTAGATTATATATCAACAAATGATTGGGTCATTGATGTACTTGGTCAATACCAAACCAGATATTTGTTATGTTGTAAATGCACTCAGTCAGTTCATATGTGAACCAAAGCGCTTACATTTAGTTGCAGCAAAACACATCTTGAGATATCTTTGTGGTACAATTGGATATAACTTAAGATATAAGGATGTAGATCTAAACTTAAATGGATATACTGACTCAAATTGGGTTGGAAGTGTAGTGGATCGTAAGAGCACTTCAGGATGCTGCTTCAGCTTAGGATCAGCCATGATATCTTGGTTCAGTAGGAAACAATCTTCAGTTGCTCGGAGCTCCACAAAAGCAGAGTACATTACAGCATCTATGGGAGCATGAGAAGTAGTATGTTTGAGAAAATTTCTTGTAGGATTGTTTGGACAATCCTTAGATCCTTTCATCATCCACTATGACAACCAGAGTTGTATAAAGCTTTCAATGAATCCACTCTTCCATAACAGATCTAAACACATTGAGATACCTTATCACTATGTTAGAGACATGGTGGAGAGAAATATGATCCAGTTCAGGTATATTAGTATAGAAGACCAAACAGCAAACATTCTCACCAAGCCTCTCGCCAAAACAAAGGTAGAACACTTCAAAGATAAGCTCGGTATGGTTGAAATGTAAATTCTGAGATTGAGTCTCTGCTTTATTGATTATTGTACTAATAAATTCTAAAAGATGTTTAATATAAAAAATTTTGTCATGAGTGTTATTTCATGACTTGATGGGCCCCTGTGCACATCATTGAAAAGTGACGACTTCTAAATGATAATCACTTGTACTTCCGGTAGTTATTGCAAGGTGACGATCTTACAATAACTTAACCTTCTATCATGATGGATATCATATGGTTGATATCCAAGAACATGTCATGATAGTTCATATCTCTTAAATCAATACCAACTGAGGGATGGATATCATGAGAATTGATATCTATAAGTTGTATTGTTGAAATATATCATGGTGGATATTAAGTGTATTAATATCCGTGGATATGCCATGAATTGATGTCCCTATGGTAGGCGTCATATGGTTAATGCTTGTGCACATACCATTATGGCCATTATGAGTTTTTTGGTGAATATCATGAGTCTTGATATTTGTTGACCATTACTCCTGATATCATGAGATGATATCATTATGGTGGGTATCATGAGATCTGATATCCGTGGATATGCCATAAATTCTGATATTACATTGAGGTAATATCTCTCCTGCACTATGTATGGTCTTACTGTATTTGCATTAGTGATCATCCTCCCTAGCTAAGAGGGAGTGTTAATGATTTGTAGCTTCGGTCGGATTAGTCCTATCGATGAAATCATATGCATGACTAATTTCTCTGACTTTCATATAATGTTGATCTTTGACAATTATCAGCATGATTAATAATTTGGTAAACATGTGTATACACATACAGATATATATAATAATAATAATATATACTTGCTTTATTATATATATTATTATATATATATATGTATATTCGTATATACATAACTGAGATTGAAAACACACAATTATTAATCATGCTGTTCGAAATAAAGATAGATTAATTATATGCAATATCGATTACATTGATCATATCATTATTTGAATTAACAAACACATTGATTATGTTAATCGATTTCATTATTGCTGATCAATAATAAACATATCGACTATACTTATGCCGATCATCATTAATCAAAGTCGATTTACATCATTGCTGGTTGTAATGTTAAACGCCGTTTTAACTATGTGTATATCAATTGATAAGATTGATTAAGGCAAACAGCACGAGTTTGATTAGACATGTCTCATGTAGAGACATGTCTCTACATGAGACGTGTCTCTCCATATTATATAAAAGGTGATCAATATCAATGAGACGTCAAGTACAGCAAATTGAAAGTGTAAGACAAACCCTTATTGATTTCCTTTGCTTATCATCTACAGATCAACATAATTCAGTTTGAGTTAAATTGTGTTCTTTATATATCAGCAGCGATTCATTCTGCAATTGTCAAAATATATATCAACCATAGTTGTGAGATTGTAAATTGAAATAAAATTAAAATTCCTTCTAAGTCTAAATCTGATCAAACTTTAACCTTAATTGTGATAATTTGCAACTCTTCTTCTCAACTAAATCAATTGCATTCAAGGGAGCATATTACATTTTGGATGTTTCTTTGCTACAGTCCGAATGCATAAATATTGAGATATGAAAAATTCAAGTGAAAGATGCAATTTTGAAAATTTAAGAGATCAGAAATGACACATACACTTCTGCTTGTACATATACTTCTGAACCCAAATTCACCATTGTCCGAAGCTGTGTTAATCCATTTTTTTCCAACATTAGTATGTTCTTTTTCAGGTCTGAGCTGTAAAATGTCAAGTCGTAACCATAGCAATCTTTCAGCCTTTTTTGAGCTCTCTGTTTGTGGCCTCTAAATTATTAAGCATCTATGTTTTCAAGCTATTTTAAAACCATTGATGTTAAAATTCACAAAAAAAAAGATAGATCAGTGTTTCATACACAACACTTAAAACAGCCGAACTTGGCTATTTTTGAATTATTGAAAAACTGAGAAACTCTTGAAGGTCATCCCATTAAAGTTTTAAATTTAAAAACATATTGGGACTTCACCAGAAAAGTCGACAGTATAGATGAAAGTTATCATATGGCAATTGACCAAGAGAGACTATATAATAATATCACTATCATTTACCTGTATATATCTCACAAAGTTGGAATTAAAGAGTTAAAACTCGAGTATTAAAGAAATCACAAAAGGGTTTTCATTTTATATATTAAATTTTCATCATACTAGTATAAACTAATAAATGGCTTATAAACAAGCCAGGGTAGCCTGAAAATGCTATGTTAAAAAGAACTGAAAGCTACCAAGCATAGCCAAGCAACATTCTAGATGCAGAGTACTCCCATAGTAGCAATATAAAAACAGAAATTAAACATGAAGATGAAATGAAGTTCAGATTCCTAAAAACATCAAAATTATGGCCACCAGAGACCAGCACGAATCAGATTCAAATAAAATAAAACTTAAACTCATTTGAATTAAGAAGTTATCAAGATCCTATAATGTAACTAAATACATAATTTCCTAAGTTGCCAGTTCGGATTCCAATATAGATGCAGGTTTGAGATTTGGGTTTGAAATTCGTCCAAAAATTTTTTGGGTTGGGTTCAGATTCGTTTTGAGTTCGTCCATACAAGAATATATGTTTTTTTTTAAGAATATATATTTATCCAGATTCAAACTTCCACATCAAATGTTTTGGATATATATATATATATATGCATTTCTAAAAGCAATACATATCACCGTCATTAATGATTCCAGTCGTATTTCAGGAAAAAGACGGAAATCTAAACGCCCTATGAGAAATATCAAACACAGAATCAGCAATAAAATCTAGCCACTATTAATCATATGAAATTTGGTCACTATAAATAAGTAATCACAGTTGAACGACACAGTCAAGAAATCATGGTGAAAAAAGACGACAAAGCACAAAAAAATAGTAGAAAGAGAATCAGCAGCAGTCAAGAGTACATCTGTGAAGTTTTGAATCTTCTAACAAGTGTATCCAAGTTCAAAAATTGCACCTAGTCCGTTTTCCAGTCCATTCCAACAGTCAACTTTTTTGAAAAGGAGTTCCAACAGTAGCAGTGAATTCAAGAGACAAAGATGAGACCAAGGGTTCTTTCCAAAAGCAATTTTGACATTCTAGGAGCACTTCACACTTCTTGGAGAAAATTGCTATTTTTGGAAAACAACAATTTTATAAAGTTCAATATCCTAAGAACTTACTTATTTTTCCATGGTCAGAATTCATATTTGAACCATTTTGACATTTTTCATAACTTTAGGCTGATGTTCAAAAAATATTTGAATAGTTAGATGTTAAGTTGTTGAAAAGCAAAATTAAAAAACAAATTATATTCAATTACTTAAAAAGAAGACATTAAGTGACTTAAAGGTTCAAAAAGTAAATTATAACATAAAAGTCACTTTAAGAGAAATTCGAGAAAGTTCTAAGGTGGTTACAAAATATAATATCTAGAAAGATCTGAAGGGGTTATAGAAAGAATCAGTCAAAAAATGTTTCCTCACACTTGGTATCTGTATTTTCTTGAAACAAAGTTGTGGAGGTTGAGCATGTTTTCTCAACAACCATCCTAGGATAAAAACCATAAGGCAAAGATTGGTTTCGAAGAATTATTTTTCCCTTGCCAATGTGCACATGGATTCACTAGTGTGCTGACTGATTGAAATTTATGAATTTTTGTCGAAGTAATGCAATATCTGTTCTATATTTGAGTATGCTACGAAGATGAAATTTATTATGGATTTGCAAGGCAAATAATAAATCGGTGAAATTGAGTTCATTCATTGCTTCTGAGCTAAGTACTTTTCAACCATACCTTTTCACACTTCTAACCATACCATTTTCCATGTTCAAATTTGCCACACCATTAGGAAAGTGGCATGGAGGCTATAGAAAAAATTATTATTATTTATCACTGATTTGGGTGGGCCCAAACCTAGCCACTCCATATGGGAGTGTAAAGTCCAAACCTATTTGCTACTATTTTCCAACTCAGAGTAATTTTGTCAAACATTCTGCAGAGCCTGATAAGATCATTGTTTCATTCACTGAGAGTCATCACCGGGCACCACAGGTATGCTCTCTTCAAGTTATCGTGCTTCCTTGCACACTCTCCTCTTTTTCTTCTTCTCTTCTCCTTTTCCCTTACAGTAGCTTTGATCAGCGTACAGTTTGACTCTTTCTTCTTGGCAGAATGAAGGCAAATGATTTTCTTTGCTACTGAAGAACAAATACACTTTCTTCGCTAAATGATCATCCCGCTCTTTGTCATTGCGATCTCCGTGAGGATCTCTTTTTGATCCACCATCCAGTCGTGTTTCAATCATAGGAGGAAACATCAGATGCATGTCACGGGATTTTTCTTGATAGAAGATCCACCATGAATATGTCATTCAGTCATGCTTCAGTTGTTTAATGGAAACATTAGATGTGTGACACATACTTTCCCTTAAGAGAAAATCTTCCATGATTTGTGCAATAAATCACGGTAAAAGAATCTCCTCAGTATCTACCAACTGTGCCTTTCACCGGTCTTTTTCTTAGCAGAAAATCCTATGTGATCTATGCAACAAATCTCAGTAGAAGAGTCTCTTTAGTGTCCGTTAACTGTGCCTTTCACCGGTCTCAATGATATCTTACCGATCACTCGTGACCGGTTTACACCTTTCCTTATGCAGTGTTCCGGTCTCTGTCTTCACCAGTCACTTCTATGTTCTCAGTCTACATCGGTCACTGCTCCAGTTATTGACTTCCCCGGTCACTGTCTTCACCGATTGCTACTCTGAGCAGTAAGTGAGTTGCTGGACAATACTGAGCTCATCACCGTGTCAACGGTTTCCTAAACATTTTCCCTTGTCACATGTTCCCTAGCATTTGGACATTTGTTAGCTTAAACATTTAATGACATCAATGACAACACCATTGGTAATTACCAATGGTCTCTTTACCTTTTACCGGTTGCATTCCTTACTGGTAATGCCAACACTTTGTAGTAGGATACTTACGTGACAAAAGATGCAAATTGGAATGAATATAAACCAAGTCCTCAACTTTTTTCTAACCCAACAGATTATGTTTCACTAAGTGGATAAAGGAGTATGTACTCTAATTCCCTTCAATAGCAAAAGAACTTGCAACCTAGATAGAAAACCAACAAAAGTAAAAATAAAAATGCAAAGTAAATTATAGAATATTAAGTACCAAATTGTAGAATACTTGTGAGGGGATCTTGATTGCAAGAGGTTAGAGGTACACAAATTCTTGACCATGGAGGTACCACCATGTGACAGTATCCATGTTGGCTTGGTCATTAATAGTCGTTGGTCTATGACTTCTACCTAAGACAAACAAGCCAAATTCTTTCCTAACATCTTCCTCCACTTCTTCATATTGGAAGAGTCTAGTAAATGCCCACTTGTACCCATTAGCAACTTCATCTCTATATGGTGGTAATCTCCCTGGCATAGAAAGTACTTTATTGCTATAGTACCTTAGAGATAGGACATAGGCAAGGAGGTCCAATAGCATGGTCATCTTTTCCTAATTATGGTGAATGATTGATTCCACCTTTTTGCAAAAGGTTTAACTTTCTATGGGGTCATTCTCATGTTTTTGCATTACCAATTTTACTTTCTCTACCATCGTGTCCATGCCATCATAGACATCCCTCAAACAAGATGAATCTATATCAGCAAAGCAAAGCATAGTCATGATAGGCTCAATGAATTCCAATACATATTCCACACAAGCCCACCAATTATCATCCAAGACCAATGACTTGACCTTTTGGGCCTGCTCTGAATTTGAAGCCTTCCATACACCCCATTGGTTGCAAATAACCATTTGACACAATGTCTCTCGCACCTTCAAAAGTCATCTCATAGCAATTGTATGATATGCAAATCGGGTCTCATCAACCTAGGATAATGATAATAGTAAGTTAATAACAATACATATTATGTAAATAACACATTAAAAAAAATATTAAGCAAATTTATATACAAATTGATATTGAACAAGACAAATAAAATTAAATTTACCTTCAACAACTCCAATCTCAAATAAAATCTAATCATTTCTTGTGACATTTGGTGGTTCGTCACAAACATCTAGATCTCCTTGCCTTCTTCATATATTTGTTCCACCCACTCTATTTGAGTGCCAATTTGTTGCATCACCAAGTTGAGGGAGTGTATAGTGCATGATGTCTAAAAAATGTGCTAATTCTTGCCTCAACCAAAGCACTTGCACCCCTACAAATTTTTGCATTGTCTGTAATTGCTTGGACCACATTCTCAATAGGGGACACTGCAATAACATTTATCAATGGACGGTTTCTGCTATCTTTTCATCCATCAAAAACAATAGAAACACTTGATTCAATCCAAGAATCTCTAATTAGTTGAAGCAACGTCTCTGCAGCATTCCTCTCTTTGCAATAAGGTGGTATGCACCTTTTCAAACTTAGGACTTGTGAAACCAAGAGGTGAACTTTTGATTGCCGACACTGTTTCCCGCCAATATGTTAATCTCACCAAGTTGAATTGTAGACCATTGGCATAGATGCAACGTGCAATTTTTTGTTCATCAATATCTCTTGCCTCAATTAAATGTCTTGTCCAATGGATCTCTTTTGCAGATGGGAATATGTACTTCATCTTCCTCTTCAGTAGAAGGTATAGGCAAGAAGGAATGTTTGGAGGCCGCTACTATATCAGTGGGTAAATTCATTGGTTTTTTCTTTCCAACAGGATAAGCACTTTGTTTTGCTTTCAGAACCATTTTATCAGCATCTTGTTGTTTTACAAATGTTGTCATTTGTGTGGGAAACATCCCTTTCTCATCTAGGCCTATACACATTCCCATCCCTTTACCAATAGTGCCCATAAAGTAAAGTTTCACTCGAGAATATGAGCTATTTTTATGTCAATTACAAGAATTACAATTCCAAATATATCCCCCACCTCTTGCAATTACATAAAAGAGATCCTTCATCAATTTTGAATATTTGGTTTCCTTCCCCAAGCACTGAACTTTGACTATTAGTCATTCTTGCAATCTGATTTTTTGCTATTATTAGAAATTACATAAATTTAAATTAAAAAAAACTGAGAAATGCAAGCATACAAGTGCAAAATAAAGATACAAAAACATTATAATAAAGAGCTAAACTTCTTTATTTTTTTCTTTAAAGAAATTAGAAAAAAACTGAAAAATTAATCACAAATTTGAAAAAATTGAAATTAATCAAAATCTTAAAAAAATCATTAAAAGACTCAAGAATAGGGTCAAATGCTTACCTTAGACACTTGGATCTACTTTGTGGAAGCTATCTGGCACCCTACAAATGATCCCCTCGAAAACAATCACCTACCCTTCCAAATGCCAAAACGGAGACTAAATGAGATGAGAGCAAAATAACAAACAAAATGATATGCTTTTACTATGAATGGCCTCATAAAGGGTCATTTTAGGGTTTTAGGGAAAAAAAAATTAAAAACACTTTCAATATGTTCTTCAAGTGAAAAAAACTTTATTGGGCCCAGATGTGCCCAGTATGCTCTCTAGATGCACTCTAGATGCTCCCCGGATGCACATTTGTGCCTACGAATGCTCTCTGAGTGCGCTTGGTGCGCATCCAGGCACATCCATAGGTCACTGATGCACATCCACAAAGCATCTGAACCGTATCCAAGAGCGCAATCAAACCTAGTGCGAAGGCTACCTAGTGCGGAGGCTACCTAGTGCGTATTCGGTAAGCTAGTTCCAAAGGCTTGAGATGAACCACATTCGATCTCTTGAACCCAGTAGAATTTCTTCTTCTCAATCAAAGAGAAAAATCAGAAATAATAAGCTTAAGTGTAATCAAATGAGCTCCAAAAAAACCTCGTATAAACTCCAAACCAACACCCTAATTAGGGTTTTGCACTTTTTAATTTAACTTAAATCTCACCTTATGTCTCCCTATGTTGGCATCCACCTTTTCAAAAGCACTTCATTTGATAATTTAAAATAACACCTTATATCTCCTTAGGCACCAAATAAAGTCACTTTATTAATCTAAATAAAGTTATGTTAAATATTTAATTTAGCTTTAATATTTTAACTTTATTTAAAATAATATCACCAAAACACCATAAGTCGCCAAGATCATTAATGCACTCGCCGACTATCCCAAAGTAGTAACACTGCCAAAAGCAACTGAAAAAGCCCAACAAGTTCAGCGTCATGCAAGTACTTACCATAAATAGCAATTATCGATGAAACCAACTAAAACTGAGAACTCAACTCACCAAGAATATAGGAAGACTCCCTATGAAATTGGAAACCTTCAAGAAATCCTAAAAAAGGGCCAAAACTAGTAGAGCCAAATGGCGTGAAAATGGCGACATTATAGGTAGTTATTTCATATTATTAAAAGAGCTCGAGGATAGTGATATAAGAGGGATAAGGAGGTTATTCCTTTTATTTTTGTTTATCTTTTGGAGCTGCTAAGTCGATTGCCCCTGTAAGGGTGAAATATGGTGATTAAGGAGTGAGACACTGCCCAAGATCAAGGGAAGCTTAGTTAACTACACCAACCACACTTATCTATGCATCATTATCACTCTAAATTGGTGTGCAGCAGTAGGTTGGAAAAATAGAGGCCTAATATATAGGTACAGCATTGAATATGACTATGTATGAGGCCAAAAGGGGTTGATTTATCAAATTGCTTAAGTATGTGAAAGTCTTGAAGGGTTAACAGTTAGCAAAATTCACCTTTCAGCTGTGTTTTTGCATAATAAACTTCTATCAGCTATTAAAATATTGAATGCCAAGTGTTTGTAAAACTGTCAATGATTATCTCCGTGCATAGCAAATTTTTCAAAGACAAGTGTTTGTAAAACTGTCAATGACTATCTCCGTGTACTGCAACTTTTCAGATTATTCATGTGACCAATATTGATTGTTGCGGAGGCTTTAAACCCTTAAGTCAGATTTATTGACTGATTTTATGATTTTCAAATTCTCTAACAAAAAGTCTATGAGTTTAAGCTAAAGTATATGTACAAATTTGTAGAAGTTTTTGGCAGGGGTTAATACAACCTTTTACTCCTTCAGAATCTGGAGCTGATGTTGCACGGAAAGTTCATTCAAGAAAAAGAAAAATCCATGTGGGACATATCAAACACCCAATCTGCAACAAAACCTAGCCGCTAGTATATCATATAAAATGGTGGCTATAAATTAAAGATCGTAGTCAAAGAAGATTGCTAAGCAATTGTGGTCAAACAAGGAGACCAAGTGCCAAAGATTAGTAGACAAAGAGTTAGCAACAGTCAACAGAAGCACACTTTTGTGAAGTTTTGAATCATCTAACAAGTGTAGTCAAGTTCAAAAAAATGCACCTACTCATCAAACAAAGGATAGCAATCAAGAAAAGTAAAAAGATGCACCTAAAAAGACCATTCAGAACAAGCATAGATATTGCTTAATCAGCATAAAACAATCATAATCAGATGGAATCTGTTTCTCAGAGAGAACAAAACGTTCCGTTGTTGAAGCGAATAAAGGGGCTGTTTGTCAAGTAAATTCATGCCCTCTTTCTAGTTTCCATAGCCATTATAATATTGAAGCCTAGGCTGCCAAAATCTGAAAATAGTATTGATTTTTCTTGTTAATGATTGTAGTGTCGATCAGATGATTCCAATCAATGAAATCAAATGTTTGGGCCTCAAACATTTGATATCGATCCTACATGATTATTATCATGGAGCATTAGTATTATTGATAATAAAGTAGAAATATATATATATATATATAATATATATCTATATGAGATATATGAGAGATATATATATATATAAAAGTTATTATCACATTATTAATCATGATAATAAGCAAATGTTATTGATAACTAATGAGAGTTAAAGAGACATGTCTCTACGGAGACATGCCTCTTAATATCATATACATATGCATTGAGAAGGTAACTTGAAACACAGAAAATATAAGTGCTATTACACGTTACTGCAATGACAAACCTCCAAGTAACTTGAAACACAGAAAATATAAGTGCTATTACATGTTACTGCAATGACAAACCTCCAACTTTAACATGGTATCAGAGCCAGGTTCCTTCAAATTAGTATTACAAACTAGAAGGTAGATCTGAACAGCAAAGTTTAGGAGGAAATGACAGAACATTCCATGGAGGATTGAACATATACGAAGTGAGGAGAATTAACAATCCATCAACTATTCCATTGGATAACAGTGACGGCAATTGAGCAAAGACTCCAACTTTAACAGCCAGCATTCCCATGGCCTAGGGACAGCATATGGACATCTTTCAATAACAGAAGTTTGAGATGTTGGATCACCACTGCCATGTATGCCGAATGTGGAAGCAAAGACAGCAGGTGGAACTGTTTGACAGAATGCCTCCCATGGAATATGATGATTGTAGCCTCTGAGCAAGCAAGTAGCAAATGTAAGCCAATTTCCAACAGTTGTGCTAAGAGCCAAGAAAGAAAACAGTTGGAAGGAAGGTGGAAGGTCGAAAGGGATGAAGGAAAGTGAACGGTTGTGTAGGAGAATAGAGGAGTCCGCACACCAATATTTTGATTAAGTAGTGCATTATAGGAAGAGTATGTCGTTCCATCGGTTGAAGATGGATTACAAGACTGTAGGCTGTAAATGATGTTCCGCTTTAGAATATATGAATCTATAAGTGCTACCAAGGACATGTCTTCAATGATAAGTGTTGCATCCCAAGTATGATAGTCGTTGGTAAAGTATATTGCAATTATATCCGTAAATGTATAGAATTGAAATAACCAACGACTAATGTTGGAATCAAATTCAATATAACGATTACGATCATTACCATGGTAATATTTAGAAGTATTTACTAGAGCATTATTCATGGAGTGCGTACCTAGCATACCATCAATTACCAAAATCTAGAGAGTTCTAATTGTCGTGGCTCAATATTCTCTACCACTTGAACCATCCTTAGAGGGTAGATGTTAGAGAAGAGACACAATCAAAGTTAAAATTTGAACCATCCTTATTGGGGAGATGATTCAAAGGGGAGATGTCTCTCAAATAATCTGAGGAGGTGTTTTCTAATTCGTTGCATATGGACCCTCATTGGAGCAACTTGTAGCAAGGATGTTGATGCACAGATAAGTATTTTTTATCCTTGAGTATTACATTTATCTACTCATTGTAGTCTCTCTCTTATTTGTATTTCTATATGTACTATAAGAGCTATTTGCCTTGATCTTTTCCGGGAATGCTCTTGCAAGAAAAAGAAGATTGATATCAGATTCAAAGGGAGTCTGACACTTCAGAGGCAACATTGGATGAGGAGCTTAGAAGATTGATACTCAGAGGGAGTTTGAAAATCCATGTGTGTGACTGCATGATTTTAATGGGCTTGCCCCTATGTACATCATGAGGAAGTGACAACTTCCAAATGATTATCACTTGTATCTGTAGAAGTTATTGGAAGGTGACGATCTTACAATAACTTAATCTTCTATTATGATGGATATCTTATGATGTCTAAGCAAATCGTGATAGATTGTATCTCACATGGTAGATTAATTTCCTTAAACAGACCATGAATATCTTGCATGGTGGATTAATTTCCTTAAACAAACAATGAATACAATGTTCCTATGGTAAGTATTATTGAAGATATGTGTGCACATACCTTAAGAACATTTTTTAATATTTGGTGAATATCATGCGACTTGATATTCTAAGGCCATTACTCGGAGTACCTGGTGAATATCATGCGACTTGATGTTTTGAGGCCATTACTCATGTTATCATGAGATGATATCTAAATCGTAGGTATCTTCTGATCAAAGATATCCTTAATCATGCCAACTTGATATTACATTGAGGTAATATCTAATCATGTGTTTATCCTCCCTAGCTAAGAGGGAGTATTGATAAATTGTAGCTTCAGTCCTAATGTTACCGTGAGGTAACAGTTGTACACTGTGTTGTTTGGATAGAAATCATCCTCTCTAGCTAAGAGGGAGTTGTTAATACTTACCGGTTATTGAGAGGGGGGGGGGGGGGTGAATCAGTAAATACTTGTTGTTACACTTTTAATTCAGAACTTCTTAACCTTAACTAATAAATAGAATATAACAGTCATTCATAAGCATAAACAGAATCACACAGATCAATAAAAGTATTTATACGTGGAAACCCTTGATTACAAGGGAAAAAACCACGGTGAGATAGAGCTCACAACTTCACTACTTCAGAATGAAGGCGCCCTGTTAGGAGCTTACAAAGCACCGGTTAAGGTGCTACCCAGTTAGGGGATTTTACAAGAGATCTGTTAAGATCTAAACCTGTTAGGAGCTACCTGGTTATAGGACTTTGAACATCAACAAGATGTTACCCTGTTAGGGGATTTTTACAACGAACCGATTAGGTCCACCCTAATAAAGGGGTTTGAATATGCTTTCACTACTAATAGAATTGATGATCTGTTATGACACTGAATGTCAAATTAGATCATACCTCTTCTCTGGTTGCTTGGCCGTTGATCCCTCCTACCTCTGTGTCTGCAGCTCTTCTCTTAGAAGATGTCTCACCTTTTCTCCATGCAATCACCAACAATCAACAGCAACTTTCTTTGCGTCCTATGACTTATATTTATATGAGAGTTCATCGTGATGAAACCCTTAACTCATAGAACCGCTAGGCTGCAAACTCCGCAATAAATCATGCAATCAGCAAAAAGCTATGCACTCTGATCTGGAGTTTACTTTGCACAACATCCGTATAAAAAGAAAGAAAACTCCTGTCAAAAAGCTAACTTCACTTCTAAGCGGTGGATGTCCCGTATAATCCTGCTTTTAACTCAAACTGACCCACTAAATCCGGTGCGGATCTTTAGGCCGCTTTAGACCGGTATAACCTTATATCCGGTTCAACTTATGCACACTGACCGGTGTTCTTTATTGACCGGTGCATACGTTATGTTGCCCGTCTACCAGTGTCTTCTAAGTGTTGTGAGTGACCGGTGATTCCTTACCGGTGCATAGTGTTTGTGGATGTACACTAATGACAACTTGAATTGCTAACAATCTTCCCCTTTGTCATTGGTGGCAAAACTATACACAAACTTCACTTACAGATCACAGTGCCTTGTATCGGTAGAACACTGCTTCCCCTGTTCCGAACTTCCCCTGACTGAAAGTTCAGCACTGTCCTGTAGAACACTTCCCCTGTCTAAATGCTCCGGTGTTCTTTTTGTGTTCTTCTCCTCTGTTCTCCTTCTGTTCACTCTCTATCTTGCTACTTTCTTCCCCTTTTTGCCTCCAGAGGACAAAGGGTTTTCCTTCACTTCACATTTGTAGTTGGTGAAGATATCCTTGTAAATTGTTTTGGCCGAGTGAAGGAATGGTGCCCATTGACTGGTTATGTGTTCAGTATTCTTGAGGGCTGCTGTGAGGGAAACAGTTATGTTTTCCATATCTTCAACAGTCTTGTAATCCAGTTCATTTATCAGAGCTTCTGTTGTAGTGGCAATGCGCTGCATTGAGTCAAATGTTGGGGTGAGAAACATTTGAAATCCAATAATATCTTGGATTCTCTTACTTTCCTCTTCGGTAGTCTTCCTTTTGACAAGAGCCAGACTTGTCATTTCTCTGTTACAATGTACTGCAGATTTATTCTGTATATTAAATTGGGAAGATAAAGCTTTGATGTCCTCTGTGGTCTTAACAGACTTCTCTGTTAGATCTTGCAAAAATAATTCAAAGTTTGAGATTCTGCTCATCAGACTTCCTGCCTCTTGAAGCTGTTGTCGGAGGATTCTCAGGTTGGTTGTCACATTGACTTTGATATCATCAAGTTGTTTGTGGAGTATTTCTATTCTTTTCTTTTCGTAGTGGTCGACCGCTATTATTTCTGGATCTGTTAGATCCTCACTGATTGCTTGTGCCAAAACTTCCAGCTGATCTATGACCGGTTCATCTTCATCTATGTCAGCATCAGGGACAAAGTTGTACAAGATGTTCTTTACATTGGTCAGGACCATATCCTGTTTTCGTTTGGTCAATTCTTTTAGTTGCCTTGTTGACATCTTACTGATGTCTACCACTGTATCTGTAAAGCTGCTTCTTTTTGCTTCCTTTCCCTCGGCAAATGATAGTTTCCTTTTTGAAGAGGAGCTTGGAATGTCTCTGTGTTCTTGTTGGTCTTGCTCTTGCTCCGGTCTTAGCTGCTCTATGTGGACAGGGATCTCTTCTTCTTGCCCCTTGTTGTCTTCCATTACTTGATGAGCTCTGCTTTCCGCTTGGACTTCTTCTTCCGGTGGCTTACTACCTTCAACATTTTGTGGTTGTTCTCCCAGTGGGTCTTCTTTTTGTTGTTGCTCCTCAACAGTATGGAGTTCCCCTATGGGTATATCAATTTTTGTTTCTTGTTCAACATTTGTTTGTTCATTAGTTAAGAGCTCCTCTGTTTGCACAGGGCTGTTTTGATCCTGAGGACCATATTTCTCTAATGCCGTGAAGTCATAATTGTTCCAAAAGTCTAGAGTGTCTTTGTAGACTTTATTCTCATATCCATTCAATATCTCTGCGACTCTATCAAATGTTTTTAGTTTCATGGATGCTTCTTCTAGTAGAAGTTTTATTCTTTCTTCACTAAAACCAGGTCGAACCTTAAGTAGTGTGTCTCTAGTGATTCTGGTGTTCATACCTAGACCGGTTTTCCATTTTGCTTGCAGCCTGTTATTTAGTTCCGGTGGGAACTTGGACCTGTAGTACCTTGGGGTCCTATTGTAATCCATGAAGGTCTCTACGATCCCGACAATCAGCTTTTGTTTGTCTTCTTCATTTAGTACACTATACCATTTGGTTGCATTGTCCACTTCTCCAAAGTCCATAACCTCAGTTATTAAATCATCAACATGCATAGGTTGAAAGTTACCTTTGCTTGGTGAGATGAAAACCGTTGGATTCGTTGCTTGTTCCTTGGTTAGATCCACTAGTACCGGTGCTTCTTCTCCAAGTACTCCTTTCCCTTTACCGATGTCAGGTGCCGGTTTAGCTGTTGTTCTTTGTGTTGCTTCTTGTTCTGCCTGTTGCTGGGTCTGAAGAAGTTTGGTCCATAGTGCGAGTTCTTCATTGTGTACCTTCTCAATTTCTCCAATAAGCACTAGGCCTATCCTTTTTATAGTTGCAAAATTTTTCTGATGTAGTTCAGCCTGTTCTGTTGCCTCGTCTAGAGTAAGGTGATTCTGAACCTCCAGAAGAACCCGTATCCTCTCCTCCTTTTCTCTTTCTTCTGAGGCTTTCCACCGGGCCTCAATATTCTATAGAAGTTGTTCCGGTAGAGTAGAGCGAAGTCCACCGAGATGAAGATTGAATTTGTGGAGGCAGAATGCTACTGCTTCCTCAATTTTGTCCTTGTCTTCATCACTGCTTAGTTCATATCTTCTTCTTACAGAGCCTAAATTTCCAGCCTTTTTCAGTCCTTCCACAATTTCGTCAATTGTGGGCTTGGCTCGTCTAGGTGGATCCTCCTTTGATACTTTTTCAGTCTTCTTCTTCCTAATTAGAGGAACTGTGACTTCGGGGTCTGTTTCTTCTTGTTCTTCCTCTTGGATGTTGGGTGTTGGTTCTTCTTTCTTCCTTTGGCCTTTGGGCTGTCCTGTCACCGGTTTCTTTCTTGGTGGAGGCATCCTTTTATAGACAATTTTGATCGGTGTCCTTTTTGACAGATTCTGAAGAATTTTAGTGTACGTACTGAACCGATTGGCACCAAGATCCAAATTTGCATCATTTAATGCCTCAGCATATGCCTTAGTGACTTTGGTTGAGATCTCGTAACCCAGCTCAGGAGCATATGCATCTCTTGGTTCAACTGCTTGAATAATGCAGTTGTTAGTGGTGACCAGAAAACATACCTCATCCTTGTAATGTTCAACAATTGCCGACGGAATTCTTTCCCTCTCGTGCATCTCTAGTTGAAAGGCTTCGAAATGTTTGGTCATGGCATTGCTTAACTGGTCTCCCTATCTATTTGCCATTTCAATGATTTGATGCATGATCAATTTGTCGGTTCTCCAATTCACTTTTCTAAAACCTGGGAAGAAATCCAAGTAAAAGAAGTATAAGCACATCAAAAGGGTTCCATACTTCATAGATTTCTTCTTCACAACTCTAAGCTTCTTCATATTTTCAAAGATTTGGTTCCGAAGAATTGCACAAATGTCGTATTGGACATTTTCATGCATAATGCGATATGCAGCATGAATTGCACCGCCTGGTACGCTGTTTAGGTTGCTTGACTGACAGACTTTATAATCGATAACAGTGGACGCGGAACATACTCCATCTTCAATGTCGTTAATAGTCATGAGTCGACTATCGGACTTCAACTTGGTCATCTTGGTGACGATAGAATTGGAGATGGTGCGCAGGGTTATCGCTTCCCCCTTGTCATTGTACCCGGTCACTCTGTGGAGATCCTCTTTGGTGATCTCGTGACATGCACCTTTGTTGAGCCAGAATCCTGGTTCATGAAGACGGCTCAACACCAGTCTAACTTGGTCCTCCCGAAAGATTGTAGGGTAGCACACACCATTTATTAGACCAGAAGATACCAGATTGGCATATTTGTCGAGCAGTTTCCCTTCTTCACATAACGACACATACTCATTTTGAATAAAGGTTTCTCCGAGTTCTTCCTGTTTGGCGTGAATGAACACTATAACATCCTCGGGTCAAGAGGACTCCTTTTGGTATGGAAGAGAGAGCACCAGCCATGTCGTTTTCTCTGTTCTGCACAAGCAAGATGGTGTATGCTGGTCTACTCACTAGATCTCCTTTGATCAACTTCACGGTAGCGGAGGATGAAGCCATTCTTGCTAACCGGTAATTTGCAGATAGTGATTTCTCAGTGATCAAAGCGTGAAAATAATACTTAGCACAAGAATACCTAAATCGCAAAGTAAGCAAAGTGAAAACTTGCGAGTGATTTCCCTTTCTTTTATAGGGTTGGGTTATAACAGTAATTACCAAACAGTAACTATTTGTTAAACAGCTATAGTAATAAATGCTTTACATACTTTTTCCTTCCATTTTGCCAACCGGTTGATTGTAACCTTGCCTTACCGGTTAATCTTGTAGACCGAATGAGTCCGACTCTCAGCAGTCATACCAAGAACGATAGTGGATCTACCGGTTCCCTCTAAACCCTCATGGTTTAGTTTGCTAAAGAAATATCGCCATCAGCAGATGGTGATCTTTCCTCTGTCTTCTCTTCAGCAGAGATCTTTGATTCTTTTACGAACCAAATCTGTTTGACCGTTTTCTTAGTCTTTTCTTCCTTGTTGATCTTCTCTTCAGATTTAATCGGTTCCTTCTCCTTGCCGGATGACCGATTTCTGCATTCTTTGGCTTTGTGTCCCACTTGGTTGCAGTGATAGCAAATTACTCCAGTTGCTTTCCATGAGTTCATTATTTTCGTGTCAGTTGTCTTGTTGCGAGAGCCATTGTAGTTGTGTAATCCACAGTTCACACAGTTTACTGTGCTCAGGTCCTTGCTTCTTTTGGTGAGCATTGGTTTTGGGGATCTAAATGCCATTGTCTTGGATCTGCATTCTTGTGCTTTGTGTCCAAATTTATTGCATGCATAGCAGTACCCTCTGAAGCTTCCCTTGCTGCTACTGGACACAGATGTAGGACTAGACCAACACTCACTGGTCTTGTGGCCCTTTTTACAGCAGTTCTTGCAGTAGCTATTGTTGGTCTTTATCGGTGCATTCCAGCAGTTATTAGTCTTATGACCCGATTTCCCATAGTGATTGCAAGATGTGTTAGGGAAATTCTTACCCTTTTGTATCAGCGATTTCATCTTATCTTTCTTGATTGATTTTGCCCTAGATGGCTCACCATTCCTTTTTGCATTTTCACCGGTGAAACCAAGACCGGTCTGATCTTTGTGTCTTCTTTGACCTTTGAGTTGCTCATCAAGCTTAGTTGAACTTTCATTGTATCTTCTCAGTATTTCATTTGTCTCTTCAAGTTCGTTCATCTACTCCCTTAGTTGATGCAATTCTTGAGACAATCTATTGCATGCTTCATTCCTGTCATGCCAGCCTTTCTGCATGTGGGCATTTTCTTGGGTGACACTCTGCATGTCTTCTTGAAGTTGTAGAATGATAAGTTCATTTGCCCCTACGGCCTCCACTGCCCAGTCCCTTGCTTTCTCAGAGGCTGACAGAGACTTGACTGCCGAATTTCTTTCGTCTTCAGCTTTTCTCTTTTTCTCGATTAGTTCAATCATCTTCAGGGCATTGTCTTCTTGTTCTCTTTTGAGATTAGAGATCTCATCGATCAGGATCTGATTTTTTTCCATGAGTTCAAATACTGCCTCCTCAACTTCATCAAATCCACTTTGCCCAAAGAGTTCATCGATGGTTTCATTGCTTTCATTCAGCTGCAGCGCTAGTTCCTTTCTTTTTGCAAGTGATCTCCTCAATTTGTTTTCCAGAGAAGTGATGATGTCATTGGCTTCCTCTAGCTGCTTTTGATACCGGTAAACCTCCATGATCTTTGTCTCCAGCTATTAGGCTTTGAAGCAGAGAGAACTTGGCTCTAATATCAATTGTTAATACTTATCAGTTACTGAGAGGGGGGGGGATGAATCAGTAAATACTCGCTGTTACACTTTTAATTCAGAACTTCTTAACCTTAACTGATAAATAGAATATAACAGTCATTCATAAGCATAAACAAAATCACTGTCATGAGCCCTAATTGGCAATGTAAATGAGTAAACTCGATCTAAATATTATTTTAATAATAAATATGAGTGCTTACGGAATCAATTCATACCAATAATTGTTATATATAATATTAATAATTAATAATTATTAATATTAATAATAACATTAATATAATATTAATCTTAAATAATATTACTTAATAATTTAATAATCAATAATCCGTATAATAATATATTATAGAAATAATGATATAATGTATTATTAGACTAATTAAATAAATTAATAAATAATTTATGTATTAAAATAATAATAATTATTTAATTTTAAAAATAATTAAATGTCTCTTATATTATCTCCTATTAATATTAAGTATATTAATAAATGATTAGATTCCCTATATTAATAATTAAAATAGTTTCCTAATTAATAAATAATTAATATTAAAGTCTCCTACATTGTAAATAAGGGGAAAGTTATAATTTACAAATATCACCCATGAAGAATTATAATTGATAATCATACCACCAATAAAGAGTTTTATAATAATAAAATACAAATTATTAATACTAATACTATAATTCAAAAGACGTGACTAGTCATGTTGATATATATATTGAATGGGCAAAGACATTATATCATGGAGGGAAAAGGAAGAAATATTAAGAAATAATGTGGAAAACTTGGGAGCTAATAATATAGGAGAAAATGAAGGAGAAAATAAAGGAGAAAATAAAGCAGGAAATAAAGGAGGAAATGTAGGAGGAACTCAAGGGAAGAAAATAAATATATATATTCTAAGAAAATATGAATAGTCATGGAATGAAAGATAAAATAATATTATAATATAAAATGGATAGCTTCAAAAGACTAAGAAATATATATTATATAAGGAGGGAATACTATATACTAGAGAAACTTATATACTTCGACGATGAAATAATATGGAGGAGGTAGATTTATATACATAGATATTAAAATGATACAATTATTTATGTTGTATAATAAATATATTTAAAGTAAAATTTATATATATTGAATATGTTTAATTATTAATAATCGGAATTCTATATATATATTATTATTGATAATCAAAATTATATATACAGTTTATATATGTTAATAAGAATGAAATTATATATCAGTTTTGTTATGTATATATTTATTTATATTTTTGTAATATGAATTATTTATATATATACTTGGTCAATTCCTTAATAACTCAGTAATCACTATTAAGGGGATAGGGAGTGTGTATAGGAAGAGGCGGGTAAATCGGTCACATGATGGAAAGATCCCGAGATAGGTAGAACCTTGAGGGAATCCACTTGTAGACTGTGCATGCGTCCTAATACCATAAATCTACCATCTTTCTTAAGATATGTGGTTAGAAGTGAAGTAAGGAATTAGAGTTTAAGTATATATTATAATTTAGAGATTATTATTAACATAATATGATTTGAATGCTTAATGATGCATGATAGTTGTTGATTACAATCTCTAAGTATGATTCAAATCCAAAAAGGGGAATTTTAGAACAAATCAAGAAAAGGGTCCAAAAAGGGATCATTACAATCACACAGATCAATACAAGTATTTATACGTGGAAACCCTTGATTACAAGGGAAAAAACCACGATGAGACAGAGCTCACAACTTCACTACTTCAGAATGAAGGTGCCCTGATAGGAGCTTACAAAGCACCGGTTAAGGTGCTACCCGGTTAGGGGATTTTACAAGAGATCTGTTAAGATCTAAACCCTGTTAGGAGCTGCCTGGTTACAGGACTTTGAACATCAACAAGATGTTACCCTGTTAGGGGATTTTTACAACGAACCGATTAGGTCCACCCTAATAAAGGGGTTTGAATATGCTTTCACTACTAATAGAATTGATGATCTGTTATGACACTGAATGTCAGATTAGATCATACCGCTTCTCTGGTTGCTTGGCCATTGATCCCTCCTACCTCTGTGTCTGCAGCTCCTCTTAGAAGATGTCTCACCTTTTCTCCATGCAATCACCAACAATCAACAGCAACTTTCTTTGCATCTTATGACTTATATTTATATGAGAATTCATCGTAATGAAACCCTTAACTCATAGAACCACCAGGCTACAAACTCCGCAATAAATCATGCAATCAGCAAAAAGCTATGCGCTCTAATCTGGAGTTTACTTTGCACAACATCCGTATAAAAAGAAAGCTAACTCCTGTCAAAAAGCTAACTTCACTTCTAAGTGGTGGATGTCCCATATAATCCTACTTTTAACTCAAACTGACCCACTAAATCCGGTGCGGATCTTTAGACCGCTTTAGACCGGTATAACCTTATATCCGATTCAACTTATGCACACTGACCGGTGTTCTTTATTGATCGGTGCATACATTATGTTGCCCGTCTACCAGTGTCTTCTAAGTGTTGTGAGTGACCAGTGATTCCTTACCGGTGCATAGTGTTTGTGAATGTACACTAATGACAACTTGAATTGCTAACAGGAATGTTAATGATTGTAGCATCGATCGAATGATTCCAATCAATGAAATCAAATGTTTGAATGACCTGTCGGCCTCAAACATTTGATATCTATCCTACACGATTATTATCATGGAGCATTAGTATTATAGATAATAAAGTAGAAATATATATATAATATATGTATATATTAGATATATGAGATATATATATATATAAGTTATTATCACATTATTAATCATGATAATAAGCAAATGTTATTGATAACTAATGAGAGTTAAAGAGACATGCCTCTTAATATCATATATATACGCATGAGAAGGTAACTTGAAACACACAGATAATATAAGTGCTATTACAAGTTACTGCAATGGCAAACCTCCAAGTTTAACATTTCTAAGGTCTCTAAATATGCAGCCCATACAAAGAATCAAATATCTAGTTTTGGTGTTTCATGATTAAAAAAATATTATAAAGATCCATGGATTTGTCGAAGATTGATAATTGTCAAAAGTTTTGTCAAAGGGTTTGCTAGACTTTAATGGAACAAAGGAAAGCATCATTTGAATTAAATTGTCTAAAACTGCATTCCAAAAGTTCTATTACTAGCCCATGGTACAAATATTATGTTGCCGATTTTGAAGAGATGTGAACATTAAGCAGTAAATTGTAATAATTTCAATCATCAATTAAAATGACAGTTGCATGTTATGTTATTAGGATAAGCGAATGAGATCATTTGAGATAATGCTTCTAAATCATACAAACAATCATAGCTAGAGTTGAAGTCAAATAAATTTATTTCATTTATTTTTGTGACATACCTTTGTAAACAATATAAATGTCATTTGCACCTAGATGGTTACTAGGAATTCTCTGACTTACATATTGCTCGAGTTACCATACAATGTTATTGTTAAATGAAATTGCTTATTCACCCAATGACATTTTTTACAATTATCTTGCTTATAAATGTTTATAACATGTCTTATTATCTGCATTGAGGGTTAAATTGTGAAGGGAGGGCAACTAGATTAAAGCGCAATCCTGCTCAACCAAAAACATGGTCATTCTCATTTTAGTTTTACTCAAATTTTCTATGTATGTTTCAGGTTTATTTGTCCTTTTGTTCGGTTAATTTATTTGCAATTAAATGTGGGATATGTTGATGTAAGGTTTGTGACCACTCCAACATGTAGGATGAAACACTTAGTATTTCAAGATGAAACACCATATATCAAATCCTCTCTCGAATAAGGAGGCCTAGATGCTAAACAATGTATATGATTGTGTGATCAACTAAGACAACCTCAAGCTTCCTTCTAATCATGGACTTAATTTGTATGATGTGATATGCTAGTAATCACTTGGGGACTTATGTTCATACAATGGACATCAACTTGGCAAATAAGAATGATTTGGCAATTTGAGCTCATCAACTACTTCTAAAAAGTTCAAATACAAAAGAAATGTGTTTAGAAAGCTAGGCTAACTCTACAATGTAAGAGACTATTGGTGGTGAGGCGAGACTCTAACCAATCCTTGCTTTGCCAAATCAATTATGAAAAGGAGGGTGCTATCTTCTAAGGACGCATGGATGATTTTCATATTGTCAACACTCATTCAAATACCCAATGATGACGCAATCCAAATGAACATTTCCAATAGAAGTTAAATGCTTGCAATTAGTTCAGACCAACCTTACACTATTCTTGCAATCAACAAGTACCAAAAGGTATGAACATAATTTCACCATAATTCACTGACAATAATAGCTTCCATTCATCTACTTTTACTTCTATTCAACATAAGTAAAATTCTAATCTAAATGAGGAAATATAGAAACAATGCAATACTCCAAAACTTCACAAACATTCACCATGATTACCACAATGAAGAAGGAATAATTTTGGTAGCATTATAGCAAAAATCTCTACAAATCTTTCTTTGCCTTTTATAGTTACCTCAAGTACAATAGATGGCCTAGATTGAGTCAAGATCAAGGGCCCAGATTAAGCCAACACAACTCTAATCCAACTACTAACTACAAGCATTATATGCTTATCCAATTGCACAAAAACACCACCTTGTGGGCCAATAAGAATTTTACAGACCAATGAGAAAATTGGTTAGGTAGAAACATTCAGTAGACTCTACATGTACACTTGGAATGATTTCATTGGATGACTTTAGACACGTGAAATTGGAATTTTATGATTGGTTGAAGATGAGTGAGCGCCACCTCAACGTGCTTATCTCATAAATTGATTAATTCCTTGGAGATGAAGAAATATATCTTGATACTCAATATTGCAAGCCTTTAGTTGATTATGATGGCTCATACTGCTTCATTTTCATAAATTTTCTCCATCCTCTTGGAAATCTTCTCATTAATATGACCTTGAACTTGCTTGTACTAGTATGTCACCTTAATCTTGCTCTTGTAGAAGTGATGTAAGTGCTTCATGTAGTTAAATCTTTTAACTGAACTTGAATTTAAAAAGTAAATTCAAGTTTGTAATGATTTCTTCAACTTTGACTTGCTCACTTTCCTTGTGCAACTTACTCTTTCAATTTCATTTTGATGTCTTCAACTTGATGTTGGATTTGTACCTTGACTTGATCTTCAACTTGGAAGCACTTTGTTTTCATCTTCAATTTGGAAGCACCTTATTCGCTTGATAAACAACTTGTGGTTTGATAATGCTCGAGTTCTCCATGTTGTTCTCGATGTTGAAGTTATGCTCGCACTTGAACCACTCAGCTCCTTGTCACCTTGTAGAACATTATTTTGTTAAACATTTGAATTACATTCTTCACCACAAACAAAAACTAGTGCTGAAAACCAAAGCTCTTAATGAAGACATTCTCCTTAGATGATTCCTATAAACATTTCTTTGAATCTAATGCAAAAGATCAACCCCCTTTTATCTTGAACAACCTGACTACATCTAAGTATAATAAAAACTCAAGATTAAAACAATTCACTCACCAACTTAATCCAGTTTGAATTCTCCATTTAGAAATGCATTTATAGCCCTCTACTAGCTTTGGATTACCATAAAAACCTGACACACCTTGTTGTTGCACTCAAACTCTGAGTTTGAAACATAAATGTGGAAGTGTTCGATTTCTATAAGGCTTTCTAAACTTGCAAAGTTTAAACTCACACAGATTTATAAACTCACACCCCTGTTTAGGCCTTATTTTCCTTGACAATTATGAGTTCGCACATCCTAAGCCTTAATGTTTTCTTTGATCTGATTTCAAATATTTTAATGAATTCCCAAATTTGATTTATCAAGGTGCAATTTGCTACCTCAAGAGGTTGATTTGCTCTGCCAATGTAAAATCAGATTGAATTGGGTGTTGAAATCCAATATGTATAAGCAATGGGCTTAAGGGGGGTGCATCCTATTTGGGCCACAACCTGGCCTTGTTCAACTAGCTTACAATTAGCAAATGTTTTGCCTTTCATATTTAATGATCAAACATTTCCACAACCGCCTTAACCATTTTTTATTGGATTTGAACAGCATTTGAGCATGGCGAAGATTGACCAGCCTTTGGGCTTGGCACAAGGTGTTTGCAAGCTGGTGGGATTTGTATAGTGCTTGGGCTCGAAGCACTTAATCATTTCAGAAATCACATAGAAGTTGCACGCAAGTACAAGCCTTAGGGAAGAATCTGCCCTCTTGTTGGGCGCACACTTTTTAATGCCAATGCTTAAAGAAGATTTTGTAATATTGTGGGGCTCCTATAGCCTATGGCAGAAACTGTCTATGCTTTGGGCCAGCTCATTATGTACGAAAAAAAGTGCACTGGCCTTGCGCTCATACACTTGGCATTTTCGGATTTGGAGGTGTCTTTGGGCAAGTTCAAGTGCTTATGATCTTGATCGGAAATTGTAAGCCTCTTGGGCGCAATTACATGTGCAACTCGGAAATTGACATGGCTTGGGGCTAGGCACTTATAGATTTTTGGGAATTCACACCTAGTTGGGCTCCTCATCAATACTCAAGGTGAAAAATGATCAATGGTTGGGCTTCTACCTTGTCTTGGCATTTTGCAAGCCTCTTAGGCTCTATCTTCAATCATTTTTTTAAATGCTTTAGTGTTGGGCTCTATGCAAGGAGGTGAAGCGGATTTTGCATGCTCATTGGGTGCTTTGCTTGGTATTTGCGGAAAATGTGCAAGTGTTGGGCACAACGGTTAGCAGTTGGAAAATGCAATGTCCTAGGGCTCATGCATTTGGTGCAATTTGGAATTTGCACTCTAGTTGGGCGAACATCATGCATTGAAGTCAAAATTTGCTAAGTGCTTGATCTTGACTTGATTTTGTTCATGTCTTGAACTTGGAGATCTAAGTGTAATTCGGTCTTTGCATTGCTTTTGGGCTTGAAATTTGGCCTTGATGTTAAAGTGATTGATCAGATATCAAGTTTTGACTTGCTTTCACTCTTGCACTGGCAAATCAGTGTCGTGATCTTCTCTAATCCACCCAATGTTTGCCTTGCACTCAAACTTTACTAGTTGTATGAATCTCCAGTTGGTGAGAAATTTGGTAAGTGTTGGGACCTTACATGGCAATTGAGAAACATGATCCTCTCCTAGACTATGAAGTGCATCTAAGAACACTCTAAGACTTTGACATCTATGCCCTTAGAAAGTTGCTATACTGCCACTAAGACTACTTAACTACTAGCTACCAAAGCGAAAAGAGGGGTCCCCATTTTCCATAGGGCGATGGTGTAAAAAGGTCACAACAAGATCCAATAGAGTAGAGTTGGACATAGGGTTTATAGCTTAAATCACATCATTATCTCTAGTAGGAGTTGCCAACATTCTCTTGAATGTGAAGATAAGAGAAACTAAAATCTATTTATACATGTCTAGGCACTACATCTTATCTATTGGCCCCATGCACTTTTGTCTCTTGTTGATTGAATCACTTGTTTGTTGGGCTCACATATTTTTGCCTTCTTTCCGTGTTAGACATTTCATTTTATCTTCGTACTTGACCTAGGTGTTATACCCTTTACTGGGCAGCGGTTACATTATGGGCGAATGGCTTATCTATTATGAAAGTTTTAATATGCTAGTAGGCAATTACCAGTGCAATTTTTTTTCACAAAGAACTTACATGTCTTTACCATTATCACATACCATGACTTCTAACAGGTAGTGGGAATTAACGCTAGCAGCACCCATTTCAAGGTTGTTCCTGATTGTGGGAAATGGATTATCTAACAATAATTTCATTGCTATGCAACCCAAATGTTGGTCTGACAGATGGCCATAACAATTAAAAAAATTATATTGCTTAATCATAGCTGGCAGCATTATTGCTTGTGGCGATTTCTAGGTATTGTTTTCCTGTAGAAATAAGTATGTGAAGGGGGGAAAGTAGAACGTACAAAAGAATAGGAGCCATGGGAGTTGGGAATCATTTTCTTGCTGACCATCATGGGAGTGTGATGTCCAGTTATAGTCAAAGTTGTTGGAAGTCAAATCTTAAGTTAATATTGGTGATTGTAGCCAAGCTATGTACCTATAAGTTGAGCTTCAAATTTTGGTTAATATTTTCTAGGTTTGTTGTACCAACTTATTGTTAGGTTTTGTCTGAAATAAATTTTAATGTGAATTTAAGTTATGCTTTAAGAGTTTCTTGTACTCCTTGCTATTGTCGTGAAATGTTTTGTGTGTGGAGCTGCAAAACCTTAGCTACCTTTTTCTAAACACTAGGTCTTGACAATATCAAGCAGGATAAAAGCTGATTAAGTTCACTAGGTTGTTGAAGTAGCAGTCACTCTTGGCAAGCTATGGAAAAAAATGTGCAAGTGTGAGGATCATGTGACTGCAAAGAACTAAAATAGAAGATGTTGCTTATAAAAGCAAATCAAAAGGTCAAAAAAATGTTGATAGAACAAAAATGTTAAGAGCAATGGCAACTAGATTGAAAGCTATACAGACAACATGGAGAAAAGGTGTATCAATCAAAAACTAGTGAAGATGAAGAAGCATTAGGCCAAGGAGGAATGGAAGGCTACATAAATAAACCATTCTTAAGATCCATGTTGCATGGTGATGAGCACACAGTAATATTGAGGGGAGTGAGGTGGGGGGCTAAACATTATCAATCTATAATGTCCCCTTTTCCAATGCCCTAGTTTTTGGCCTAAATTACAATTCCAAGTAAAGAAGGAAATGGAATAGTTAGCGATATCATTTACCAATTGTGGAATAAGATAGATCCTGGTTAGACCCTACGATTATGTTAGGTGATCATTGAAACAATCCATAAAACATATCTTTCCTACTAGGGTTAGGAACATTAACTCAATCATATGATATAACTAATTTTATTGATGGAGTTAAGTTGTGAGGTTTTCACACCATTGCCCCATTGCAAATGGGGACCCCCTCTTTTTTCTTGGGCAGCAGCAGTTTTAGGTGGTCTTAAGTAGTTTTAGTTGGCAACATTTTCAAGTCTCCAAATCCGAGAGGTGAGTTTGAGCAATTTTGGCCTGCTAGGAAGTCAAGATTGTCAAGGATATGCGCAAGAGTTGAGCTAAGTCTGTCAAGAATATAGAATTGAAACCAAGGGATTTGGAGTGAAATGAGTTAAAACCTTTAGAAAATCCTTGTTCCAACTTCATTTCGACCTTAGAAAGTCAAGAAAGGTTATGGGAAGTTAGAATGTTGAAGGCATGTTGAATCCTAAAATTTGGCCAAGTCTGAAATTTTTTGAAAATCCCCAAAATCTAGAATCTTTATTATAACTCCTATGAAGTTGAAACCTATCTCAAATATCCTGACAGTATTTATACAAATATAACTTAAAGTATAAGAAACTTATACTTAAATGTTATATTTGTATAAATCCTCCTGTCCCATGAGCTGAAAATGACTGTGTTGAATTGCGGAGTTGGCTCGCAAGTAGAATTGCCCAAGATGCTTCGGAATCCGACCCTCTTTGGGCATTTTTTTGCCCAAACTTAGAAAATTTCCGCCCCTCCAATTCTTGGCAAAGCCCTTGATGCCTTTGAAATCTGTTTGGAACTTAGCAAATTTGATGGGAAAGTGGCTTGAAAGAATGAATTTTGGTGGGTTTGTGGACTTAATATGTTTTGTTACTGGCTGAGATTGCCCAAAACAGGTCGGAATCCGACCCTTATGGGCAATTTTGCCCAAAATTCCTAGATTTCCAACCTCCCAATCTAGCTCTAATCATTAGCGCCTTTCAGATCTGCCTTCAAAATTGGTGAGTTTGGTGAGAAAACAACTTGGAGAATGAAAGTTTTGCCGGCTTGAGGACTTGGAAAAATCTTGAGTTGGGCTGGGATTGCCCAAAACAGGTTGGAATCCAACCCTTTCCGGGCATTTTTGCCCAAAATTCCCAGATTTCCAACCTTCCATTTTGAACAATTCTTTGACTTCAGCCAAGAAACATCAAGTATTTAACAAATTTGGAGATGAAACAAGTGATGTGGGCGCTGGAATTTAATAGAAATGATCAAACTTTCATGACAGAATTGCCCAAAAGAGGGTGGAATCCACCCCTTTTGGGGCATTAATGCCCAACATTGCCCAGCTTCCACCCTCACATTTTGGCAAAATCTTTTGGGGGTATCAAGTAATTTGATGAAATTTGGCAAAATATCAATAAGGAAACAACAACTTGGAAAGGGCTGAAATGTTGGTGGCAATGGTTGATTTGTTGCAATTGACCAAGAAAAGGTGGAATCCACCACTTTTTGGGCAATTTTTGCCCAAACTTTTTCGATTTCCACTCCCTCCTTTTAGCCCAAAATTTGATGTCAAGCAAAATAATTAGACTTAGCAAATTTGAAGGAAGTGAGAGAGGTTTGGAATAGTGGTTTTATTGGAAAAGTTTGAAGGGGGCGTCTTTGAGTTTGCAATCAAAGGCATTTGCCTAAGAACGGGTGGAATCCACCCTTTCTTGGGCGTTTTTTGCCCAAAACTCCAACATTTCCACCTCCTCTATCAAGACCAAATCCATTGCAAAAGGTGGTGTGGTGAGTTTTTTGTGTTTGAAAGGGAAGATAAGTTCAAGTTTGAAGTGTATTTGACATTGCCCAAAAAGGGTGGAATCTGCCCTTTCTTGGGCATTAATGCCCAAACTCCTACGATTTGCACTCCCTTATTTAGGCCAGAGTTCATTGCTAGGAATAGGGGCATGCTATGATGTTGCTTGTGAATTGGATATGGGACTGATTGTTTTGATTGAAGACATTGCCCAAGAAAGGGTGGAATCCACCCTTTTCCGGGTATGTTTTGCCCAAGAATCACTCATCTCCACCCAGCGGCTAGTTGGCTTTGATAGAGGAATTCATACGATTTTTTTTTAAACAAACTAAATCAAATTTAAATTGCCATGTAAGGGGGTCGGCCTCTATAAAGGAGAATGCGATTAAATTTCTTTAAAATCCTATTGGTTAAGGCCAGGTCGGCCCTCCTTGAGCAGTGTGCCATTACACCCAAGCACCTATAAATTAAGGCTTCCAATAATTCATTTGGGCATCACTTCAAAACTAAATCATCCCTGCTTATAGTAGTGACTTCTGCCCACCATTAGCAGCGAACTACCATTTGAGGGAGCAGAAAATTAGCCTGAAAGGAACAATGATTTTGGACTGACAACCATCTTTTGAATAGCAGAAAATTTATAATTGGACTATGTTAAAATATGTTCGTTCGTGTTTAATAAAATGACATATTATATATACATATATATAATGAAATACAATATATATATTAAATTGAAGATATAATATATATATTTGATATATTAAATAATCATAATATATATATATATATATATATATATATATATATATATATATATATATATATATATATATTACGTAATACATATAATATATAATATTGAATCGGTTTTAATATAACTGTCGTAAGTGGTATTAATTGTATTATCTGCCGTAAGTATAAAGTCACGATATCTATCGTGACTGGCATATGTGGCAGTCACGATAATATCGTGACTGTTCACATATGACAGTCACGATAGTATAATGACTGTCGTAACTTTAGTGCAGTCAGTTTAAATTAAAAGTTAGTTTAATTAAAACAACAGTCGTGACTTATATTATGATAAGTCATGACTTTTAATTCCTGCCACCTTTTCGGTTCGATATAAATATTAAATATATGTTGTGGGATCAATCAATCACAACGGCAATTGTTTCCCACAACATCTTAGTATTCTTAAGCATCTTCAGATCTAAATTTCTTTACATGGTATCAGAGCAACAAGGTTTTTAAGGAAGATATATTTATAAACTCTACATAATAACTGAGCACATTATTAAATTTTTATATTATATAATTATGGCTCAATCCATGAGAATGGAAGACAGATTAGAAGGTCCCTCAAACTTCGTATCTTGGAGGACTAGACTTACCTCTATTCTTATGGAACTTGAATTAGAGGAATATATTGAAAAAGACATTAAGATGCCTGAAGAAGAAACGGAGAAAACAACATGGAAAAGGAGAAACAACAAAGCTAGGAAGTTAATTATTGATTCCGTAAAGGATGCTATCCTCCCTAGCATATCAAGAATTACCAGTGCCTTTGAAATGTTCAAAATCATTCAAGACACATTTGAGATCAATAATGCCAGCAGAATTTTAACATTAAAAAGTCAGCTCCTTAACATGAAAATGAACAAAGGGGAAACTATCACATCTTATTTTCTAAGGATATCTGAAATAAGAGATCAACTTCTTTGTATTGGAAATACTATAGAAGACACTGAACTTACTCTAATCGCGCTAAAGGGATTACCTAACTCTTGGGAAACCTTCATTCAGTGCATTAGTACAAGACCACCCTTACCTAGATTCGAACAATTAAAGAACGACTGTACTCAAGAAGAATCCAGATTAGCATCCAGAGGAATGGGGACTAAAAATGAGAATGAAGTACAAGCCCTTCATGTTAAATCATCTCAGAAAAAGAAGAGGAAATTCTCAAATTCAAATAGTGGAAAACATCACTTCAAGAAGGATCTCTCCAAAGTAAAATGTCATAAATGTGACAAATTTGGACATATTCACAAATACTGTCCAGAAAGACAGAAAATTCAAGCAGCCCTAGCAGAAGTGAAAAGACCAGAAAACTCACTCTTTTATCTAGCATTAGCAAGTGAACTAAATTCAAATAAAAATACTTGGATAATAGATAGCGGTGCATCAAGACACATCACTGGATTCAGAGATCAGTTCGAAACCCTCTCTGGAAACTCTTCAGAAGAAGTAACTATTGGTGACAACTCCACGTATCCGATAAAAGGAATTGGGACCTGTTTGATACAAATAAGAAACGAAGTCACTCTACAGTTACAAGAAGTATTATATGTACCTGGAATAAAGAGAAACCTAATCTCTATATCTGGACTAGCTGATCAAGGATATAGGGTAACTTTTAATGAAGAAAAAGTTCTTATCTGGAACAAAAATACGAACATAAAAAATGCAATACACATAGGGTCCAGAGAAGGCAGCTTGTTCAAACTATGTAATGAACAGAAATTAGCTCTAATTCACAACACACAACAAGATAATGAAATTTGGCACAAAAGACTAGGACACATTGGATATAGTGCCCTTCCTACCCTGCATAAAATCACTTTTGGTATACCTTCTCTAAAATCTGATCACTCTAGTATTTGTAAAGGATGTGCATTAGGAAAGAACATTAAAAAATCTTTTCCCACAAGTGAACGTAAGACAAATAGTGTTTTAGAACTCATTCACACTGATATGTGTGGCCCTATGTCTACTCCTTCCTTCTCTGGTGCCCTATATTATCTAATATTCGTAGATGATTATTCTAGGAAAACATGGATATATTTTTTAAAACTTAAAGAGTCATGTGAAGTTCTAGCAAAATTTCTAGAACTCAAAGCATTAGTAGAAAATCAAACCAATAAGAAAATCAAAACTCTTAGATCAAACAATGGTGGTGAATTTACTTCTGATAACTTCAAAAACTATTGTAAATCTGTTGGGATTAAGAGGGAGTATACTGTAGCTTATAACCCTCAACAGAATGGAGTAGCAGAAAGAAAGAATAGGACCATCATTGAAGCAGCAAAAGCCATGATGCATGATCATAATATTCATATATCTTACTGGGCAGAAGCTGCCAACACTGCAGTTTACATTCAAAACAGATGTCCACATGCGATACTTGAAAATACCACACCAGAAGAAGTATTCACAGGAGTTAAACCTGATCTTAGTCATTTAAGAGTATTTGGCTGTCCAGTATATATACATGTACCAAAGGAGAAAAGAACTAAATTGGAACCTTCTGGTAAGAAAGGTATTTTTCTAGGCTACAGTGAAGACTCTAAAGGATATCGAATCTATATCCCTAATCAGAAATCAGTAGAAATAAGCAGAGATGTAAAATTTGAAGAAAACTTCTCATCCTCAAATAATGAAGACATCAGCCTTATAAGCCCTGACAAAGATTTCTCAATTGAGGGAGAAAATGAATATAACAATTCAAATAATGAAGAAGAAATCTCTGATTCTGAACCATCTGATTTAGACCATAATAAAAAGAGACCATTATGGGCCAGAAAAATGCTTGAAGAAAATAATGTGGAACCAACACAAATCTCCAGAGAAAACAAAAGAACTAGAACACAAAAATGTTACACTGCTCTTCTAACTGAACCCTCAGAATCAGAACCGGTCAGTGTTGAGAAAGCATTATCAAAACAAGCCTGGAGAGAAGCAATGATTGAAGAATATCAGTCCATTCTAAAAAATGATGTATGGGACATTGTTCCTAGACCTAAACATAAGTCAGTAGTATCATCAAAATGGCTATTCAAAATCAAGTATGCTCCTAATGGCAGTATTGATAAACATAAAGCTCGATTTGTTGCTAGAGGTTTTTCACAGAAAGAAGGTATTGATTATGAGGAAACTTTTGCTCCAGTAGCCCGATACACATCTGTCAGAACCATACTTGCCATTGCAGCATCTAAAGGATGGAAAGTACATCAAATGGATGTCAAGACTGCATTCTTAAATGGTAAAATTGAGGAAGAAGTTTACATTGAACAACCAGAAGGATTTCTCACTCATGACAAAGAAATATATGTATGCAAGTTAAAGAAAGCCCTTTATGGGCTCAAACAAGCTCCCAGAGCATGGTATGAAAGAATAGATCAGTACTTGAACAAATTAGAGTACTCTAAGAATATAGCAGATCCTAATATATACTTCAAAATTGAAAAAGGAGACATGATAATTTTAGTTCTCTATGTTGATGATTTGCTCATTACAGGAGAAGACCACCTAATTGATAAATGTAAAAAGGACCTAGTAGCTGAATTTGATATGAAGGATATGGGCCTACTACACTATTTTCTAGGTCTTGAAATTATTCAAAACAAAGATCACATTCTTCTTAGTCAAAAGAAATATATTTCTGACATTCTGAACAGATTTGGTATGGCAGAGTGTAAACCCCTAGCTACACCCATGGAGACAAATCTTCAAAAGTTAAAGGATGAGGCAGAAAATTCAGAACCTGCAGATGTTACACTGTTTAGACAGATAATTGGATCTCTCATGTATCTGGTGAATACTCGTCCTGATATTTGCTATGCCACGAATGTTCTAAGTCACTTTATGTGTGAACCTAAACAGATTCATCTAATGGCAGCTAAGCACATATTGAGATATTTAAAAGGTACAAGTGAACTTGGACTAAAATATGACAAAACCGAAATTCAACTTCAAGGTTATTCAGATTCTGATTGGGCAGGGAGTTCCACTGATCGTAAAAGTACCACAGGAGTTTGTTTCAGTTTGGGTTCGGCTATTATTTCTTGGTTTAGTCGAAAACAATCAGCTGTAGCTCAGAGTTCAACGGAGGCAGAATACATGGCTGCATCTATGGGAGCTAGAGAAGCAGTATGGTTAAGGAAATTACTTTTTGACCTAATTGGTAAACCCCTATTACCTACTATTATTCATTGTGATAATCAGAGTTGTATCAAGCTCTCTGTAAATCCTGTATTTCACAATAGGTCAAAACACATAGAGATTCCATATCACTATGTAAGAGATATGGTAGACAGGAAAATCATTAAACTAGTCTACATCAGCACTGAAGAACAAAATGCTGATATTTTCACTAAATCCCTTGCAAGGGTGAAGATTGAGTTCTTCCGAAAGAAAATTGGTTTAAACCAAATGTAATTATTGATGTACATATTATTCATGAATATATATATATAAATTGAAATATTTCAAAATTGTGAAGATGACGATCTTCTGTGTATCGGTTACTATTTCAAGGTGACGATCTTGAAAATAGTAACCAGGTTTCAAGATTGACTCCTGAAAAGGGTTGAGCCGGATTGGTCCGGACATCTTGTTACTAGTGTTATCACTTGTGGTGTAACAGTTGTCAAGATTGACTCCTGAAAAGGGTTGAGCCGGATTGGTCCGGACATCTTGTTACTAGTGTTATCACTTGTGGTGTAACAGTTGTTAAGATAGACTCCTGAAAAGGGTTGAGCCGGATCGGTCCGGACATCTTACTACTAGTGTTATCACTTGTTGTGTAACAATTGTTAAGATAGACTCCTGAAAAGGGTTGAGCCGGATTGGTCCGGACATCTTAACATGTATATTGTTATTGTGTGTGATAACTTACCATGATATGAAAATTCTTCAAAAATGGTAAACTCTCTCTCAAGAGGGAGTGTTAAAATATGTTCGTTCGTGTTTAATAAAACGACATATTATATATACATATATATAATGAAATACAATATATATATTAAATTGAAGATATAATATATATATTTGATATATTAAATAATCATAATATATATATATATATATATATATATATATATATATATATATTACGTAATACATATAATATATAATATTGAATCGGTTTTAATATAACTGTCGTAAGTGGTATTAATTGTATTATCTGCCGTTAGTATAAAGTCACGATATCTATCGTGACTGGCATATGTGGCAGTCACGATAATATCGTGACTGTTCACATATGACAGTCACGATAGTATAATGACTGTCGTAACTTTAGTGCAGTCAGTTTAAATTAAAAGTTAGTTTAATTAAAACAACAGTCGTGACTTATATTATGATAAGTCATGACTTTTAATTCCTGCCACCTTTTCGGTTCAATATAAATATTAAATATATGTTGTGGGATCAATCAATCACAACGGCAATTGTTTCCCACAGCATCTTAGTATTCTTAAGCATCTTCAGATCTAAATTTCTTTACAGACTGCGAGCTGCTTCTGGGAGTGCTGGGGAAAGATAAGGTTTGGTGGATCAATATTTGGAGTGAGTTAAAATCAGTTAGAAGGCAGCAATTCTGGGTTAAATGGGCACATTTCCTTCAAAATATGAGATAAAGATGGTGAGAAAACAAAATTTGGGCATAACATTCATTGAAAAACTTGTGCATTTTCTAGATTTTAAGTGAAATTCATAACTAGGATTGTTTCATCAATAAAATCAAACTTGAAGATAGAGAAATTTGATCTTGAAAATCCATTTTGCCTTTGTGTTTGATGTTGATTCAATGCAATTTCATTTCATACATTTGGATTACCTTCACTTACTTCATGAACTTAATGCATCTTTTTCGCTCTTTTTTTTGCTAGGTGAAAAGGGAGAGGCATGGAAAGCGAAGTATGGAAGCAAGTTCAAGCCAGAGACTTTCAATATGTGAAGAAGAGGAATTAACATCAGGATCATTCAAGGAAATTTCAGATTGTGATCAAAGAAAATATTATCAAGAACACCAATGCAATCAAGTTCACATCAAGCTCACAAATTCAAATATAAACTCAAGTCATGGCCATGAAGAAAACTTTCAGCGAATGGAGAAAATTCAGAAAGATGAGGGAATTCGAAAACATGAACCATCCCATTCATCCACAGGAGGCTAATAATTTCAAAAGAGTTAATCAAAGATAGAAAGGTTGAAAATCAAGATTCTCTTCATCAAAGTTACTTTCTAACTCGAGCAAGAAATATTTGCAGTTTTAACAAATATTTTCTCAAGCTAGGATTCAAAGCACATGCTCTTAAATAGAGCTACAAGATAAGGTCGATGAGGTGGCACCTAGCTTTCTTCTCCAATCAGAAAATTCCAGATTCAAGCACAAGCAATCAAATCAAGCCAAGTGTCCTATTTTCTCATTGGTTGGAAAAATCATTGTAATTTCTTATTGGCCCATGAATTGGTGCCCTCATGTAATTGGTTATAAATTTGGCAACCCTAATTAGGGTTTGTGGGGTTAAATCTCTGCCCTTGATCTTCAATCGATCTTGGCCCTTCATTGTATTTGAGCAACTATAAAAGGGCAAGGCCTTCTCATTTGTAAGGGGGTTAGAAGGTTAGAAAGTTAGATTCATTAGATTAGAGGAGAAGCATTAGAGAGCTAGAAGTAGAGTAGGCTAGCTAAGGGAGAGACTTGATTGAATTGTTGCTATGATACTTTCAAAGTAATGGATAGTTCATTGTTGGTTCTTCATGGTGAATTACTTAATGTTGCTTTGAAGTGTTGCATGGTTTCCTCAATCTTTCACTTGGAGTAGATTTCTTTTCATGTTGAAGTAGTTTAGTTGAATAGAAGTAATTGTGGATGTTTACTTGATTGACTTGACAAATCCGGGCCACTAGCCTCTTGTTGATGGTAAAAGTGCCTTGTGTCGTAAGTCGATGATTGAAAGCACTTAACTTCAATTGATATTAAATCTTTAGTTTGCATCTATTTGATGGGATTGAAGAGGAGATATTAATGTGAAAACCATTTGTGTGTTCCTTAGAAGCTTGCACTAGGTGGGTGGAGTTGTTGATTAAGTTGCATCTAATAGAGTCCAAGTCATCCATGATTCTTTGCATTCATAGTTAGGAGTAGTAGTGAAAGTTAAGTTTAAGTTGAGAAGTCAAGAATTGAAAAACCAAACTATATTTTCATTGCACATTGTGAAGCCAAAACTTTAGAAGTGCAAACAATTGATGTCCATTGAATGAACAACGTAAGTCCCCCTGAGTGATTACCAGCAAATCACATTATTTCACTAAGAGAGTATCCACAATAGAAGGAACCTTGAAGTCATTTCATGATCTTACGTTGCAAACTTAGCATGAGAGATGACCTTATATCAAGAGAGGATTGAACATTTGGTATTTCACTTCAAAACATCAAATATTTGATTCTGCATGTTGTAGTGGAACAAAACTCGCATCAACAAGTTCCTTGGAAAAACATGTAAGGTGCCTCAAGCCTAGTACTTTCCATCAAGCCCAAGAGCATTTAATGACACCCCCCATTCGGCCTCCTAGCCCCACTCAAGGTTACCACTACTTGAATGGAACTTAGGTGCTACTTGCATCCCTTGTATGTATTCAATCATAATGTGCATGAGAAATTCCCTTAAGACTTTTCCCAACTATCAATCCACATTATGAAGTGCTATGGGAGATCATACAAGGCACCTCGAGCCTATCCATCAAGCCCAAGAGCACAGAATAACACTTGTCATTTGGCCTCCGAGCCCTACTTGAGGTTACCACTCCTTGAATGGAACTTAGGTGCTACTTGCATTCCTTGTATGTACCATATCTCTCCTCCATAATGGGATAGCATATTGGTTGTAAGTTTTAAAGGAATCTTCGTCATTATTAATTATGCATACATTCCTACTTGCTATCAAATGGAAGACAATATAATCAATCAAATGCACCATACCAATGCCCTGAAAAGAATATAGACTATTGTCTAATTTATTAACTACAGCAGATCTCTTGCTGAGTCGCATGCTTATTCCCTTTTCGCTGTCTTGCCGACTTCTTCCTATTGTAGCTTTATCTCTTCTTCTTTCCCTCAAGAGATGTGATCTTTGGAGGTAACTACCCTTCCATAAGGGATTGTATCCTTTGGATCTAATTGTTAGCAATACCCCTTCATAAGTATTATTCATCACAAACGATTCCTTTACATACTTGAATCGGTGGAGTGGAAGTGTTCTTCTTTCTTCCAAGCAACCTTTAGAATTTGCCTTAAAGGTCAGCCCTAAGTCAGCTTGAAGGCCTATTCTACTTCTGCATTAAATTTTTTCTTAGTTATGCTCAAACTAAAAATCTGATTACAAATTTGCTCTTAGATCTGCTAGAAGTATTCACAAAGATCAGTTTTTATTAATAATTCTCCTCTCACACAATTCTGTTGTTGTACCCATAATTTCTCCCCTTTTTCTTCTCCCCAAATGAAACCTTCTTACCTTTATATCTTCCAATGTAAGGGAGAGGTCACATCTCTTCTTCATGTCTCCCTTTTGGCAAAAGACGCAACCTTTTGTAGTTAGCACCCTTTGGAAGTATACAACCCTTCATAATTTCTACCCTCTAGAAGGGTACAACCCTTCATAATTTCTACCGTTTGAAAGAGGCACTTCCTTATTTACTTCTCATTCCTTTATTAATACCTTCCTTGATTCCCATGCTCCATTCTTTCTTACTTCCTTTCTTACCCCCAAATGAAGTTCTCACCTTTTTATATATCATGTTTGAGGGAGACACGACTTTTCAATTCATGCCTTTTGACCATTCATTTAACTTAACTAAATTTTAATTATGTTTTATTTTATTCTTTTATATATTTATGTAATTATAATTGTAAAATTATTAAATCTTATTTCAAGAAGGGGATATGACACAATCACAATAGCATCATTTACCCAATTAATAATCATGCACATGAGAAAAACACAATAACACAATATTTATGTGGAAACCCTTACAGGAGAAAACCACAGCAAATTACTTGCTTATATAATAATCTCTTACAAATTTCATAGGCTTAACCTACAGAAGCACCAACCCCTCATTCAAATTTCCACCTTATCAATGTTGCTTCTTCAACAGATGATAAATAATCTTTTTCTACACAAGTTTTTCTATGACTCTCTTCTTTATATCTGAATGAACTCTTTGCAAATCTTCATTTATTGTCCTTCACAAATCTACATATAGATGATCATACATTTTTCATACAAATGCTCTCTTTCTACAAATCTAATTGCAAATCTTTCACATATATTTCTGCTCTTAAGATCTGCCGAAATCAAATGATATTGCATTGTATTCCACACTAATAATTTTCAAAAATCAACATTCACTATTATCTTATGTTTATCATTTTCTTCTCTTTGAATGTTTTTACTTATATATTCTTCATTGCTCCATGCTTATATTTCCTTCACCAAATCTGCTTCATAAGTACTTCTAGTTCTAATCATTAAAAATGACTAAACTTTATTCACTGCTTACTTCTGTTCAAATTCAAATAATCTTCATTGTTTCTCCAATCCTTGCTTCACCATTTTACATCTCATCTCATCATGAGACACAACTGTTCATTATATCATTTTAACCCTTAATTAAGATAAAACACTTCCTTAATTTCCTTCACAGCTTTTTAGACTCTAATTAATCGCTGCCTTGCACATTTATCATGTGTAAACTCTTGACCACTGCTTTTTTAATTCTTATATTTACTACTCATTAATCATTCATTGTACCTTGTCTTGGGCAATGTAAAACATTTAAATACAAGATTCCTTTTACATAATCAAAAGTAGTTGGCTAGCAATGATGGATATGAGTCGGCCAGCATTAAAACAAACTGGTAAGCATTGCCTTTGTGAGGATAAGGTCGGCACATCTTCCTGAGGTAAGTTGGACCACGGTCTGCATATAATGGTATTCTAGCAAATGGAATGCTTTCACATTGCAATAATAAACCTCCATGAAATGCTTCAAGTCCCCATGGTGAGCATGGCTTCCATCAACAATGATAAATGCTATATGTCACTCCGAATAGCATAGATGAATATTGATCAAGTGTATTATAGGTGATAATAGAAGTCGTTTGCCGCTTCAATATCCTTCCACCCTTGCAGATATAAAATAAAAACTATTCCATATACTTATCTTCCATAATGTTGTTTCTAGTTATGTTGGAGATCATTATTGGTTGGGTATTCATACTTGGGATCCTCAACAAGAATTGATGGAGCTTATTGAGAAAGGTGGGTATGAACTTTGGAGGCATAAGGATGAAAATTTCATACTTATTAGTGCCACTCCTTTCCTAACCAGCTATCTAGTAGTAGTGATTCCTTAGGATTATCTTCAAATGCATTGGAGAAAGATTTTAAATAGAAATTGGAGCAATGAACAAATGGGCACTCTTGGGTGTGTACCTTGGTGAACATGTGATCAGGTTTTCAGTTTAGAGCTTGTTGTTTGGTTACAGGTCAGTCACTTCACCTTTTGGTTTGCTCTCATTTAGTGAAGTTGGAATATTATTCTTGTCAAGAAAGTGAAGGTTTTCAGTTGCAGATTGTTTGGAAGTGTTTCCCAGCCTCTTTTTAGCTGATTTGGTGGAACACAATATTAACCACACATGATTATACTTAGAAAATTCATTGGTGCAATTGTTTTCCTTTTGTGTAGAGTACTAAAATCAAGCTGTACTTCACTTATTTCAGTTTTAAACAGCAGTCATTATTGTTTACTTCAGAATCTACACAAATGTATTGTAACCATTGATTACTAAATAGCATTGAATTGCTTTGGAGTGTGGGATTTTTCTCTTGAAAGGGTTTTCCCCACATAAATCATTGTGTTATGGTATATTTTTTTATGCTTATTTCTTTGTAGCCATATTGATTAGTTTAAGTTTTGCAAACAACTCCTTTTATAAATTAGTGTAGGAAGCATATTTTGCACCTATACTTGCTTCCAATATTGGCCCCATATGAGACCAACTCCTAAACTAACACTTCATATCTGATTCAAGCACAAATTCTTCTATATGTATATCATCATTGTAACTCTTTAAAAAAACATCAATATTAGAAGATGGTATTGTGAGTTCAGGCTACAGATTTCAAGAGTCATCTGTTTTTAGTTTTTTTATAAAAAATTGAACAGACTATCCTATCGTATCACCCCTAATATAAAGGCTAACAATACACAAAAAAGTTATGAAATATTTGGTTAGTAATATGAGATGAACAGCACTAGATGAGAATAGTCATGGAAGTTGAAAATATCTAGGAAAATAAAAAACACACACTATAGCAAATGAAGAACTACTAAAGAAAAACAAAATGCGGACACATAACATCAAATAAATCAAATAGAGAAATGCAATCTCAAAGAAAACAAATTCTCTCTCAAAACAATGATTTGATCATTTCACTCACAAGTATGATACACCTAGTGTTAGAGGTTGAACAATAAAAAAATTTCAAGTAAGCATGGCATAAGTTCTTTCTATAAGACAATTTAAAAATCATCCACAACAAATTATCCACAAACATTTTAAAAATATGAAAAACTTTATCCATGTAAAATAGGAACCCCTAATTATGAATCCAGTTATCACTACCAAAAATCATAGGTGTATCCATCTTAAGATTAGTATTGATTCTCTAACGTGTGTACATCAAAAGGATACAAAACTTTTTGTTGCTCCAATACTTTGTCCCTGCAAAACAAGCATGAATTCTTAGACAATTCTGCTTTATCAATAAAAAATTGCATTCAAATTTTTTCCTTCCAAACACACAAACACCTTATAGAAATATACTGAAAAAATGCAATGAAAAATCAAAGAGAGTAGATAGACTAAAATCCCTCAACTAAGGTTTGTGCTTCCGAAAATAGTGAAAAAAGGCAATGAAAAAGCAAAGACAATAGATATATTAAAATCCCTCAACTAAGGTTTGTGCTTCAAGAAAGCAGCTTTGTAGTCGGCGTACAATGCCTATTGTTATGTTTGATAATATTGGCTATCTATCAATGTATAAATTGTCTATTGGTTGTTACTCTCGAGTGGTTATAAGTGTCAGATGGTTGACAGTTGTGTTCCTCTTGGCAACTGCTAGGTCCTTTAAATATGTTGTGTACCACCAAGGAAGGTAGTAGTGTATAGTCGGCTAAATTGTAATCCTTGGCCGACCATTTCTGGTCTTCTTCTCTATAATGAGTTCATGAGCAAATAAAGATATATTTTACTCCTATATCAAGTATGCACTGCCATCTGTGTTATTATTTCATGTATGTAATTTATCAGGTATAGCAGTAAACAAGCTTGTCATTTAATAACCATAAATGATAAACATTACCAAACCATGAACACGTGATAGTTAGAATCATGCATATTGCAGATAATCCATAATAAATATTGGCATAAAACTTACACAAAAAGAAAGAAAAGGCTCATGTACAAAAAGATACATGCAGCAATAAATAAACTGAAGAATAGAATTCTTACAACTAATAACTTGCACAAGGAAAGTTTACCAAAATAAGTTTATAGAGAAGAAGTTATCATATGTATAGAAACTAAAAATGCAACTTCTATTTCTAGAAAGTGGGTATAATTTGTGATATACTAATAACAAAAGGAAAATATTAATTACCTTGATTTCTAAAGATTGGCGTGGCATGCATTTTAAAGAGAATCGATAATAATGGAGATAGTTGATGAAGAAAGGATAGTGTAAATGGACAACAAATGACCTGGCTTATTCTCTACCTCCTAAATACATCTAGACCTATGTGTATGTGAACCATAGTCAACAAAGTGTGCATAAATTTTCTTGATGTGAGTTTTGTGACCACTCCAACATGTAGAATAAGACACCAAGTATTCTATCCTCTCTTGAACAAGGAAAGCTCACATGCTAAACAATATGGCAATTGTGTGATCAAATAAGGCAACCCCAAGGTTTACACTGTGAACTAAGGACTTTGTGTTGGATATAACTCAGTTTTATAATGGGATTTGCTAGTAACCACACAGGGACTTGCATTATTCATTCAAAGGGACATCAACTTTCTAAATGCGAAAGATTTGGCAATTTGAGCTCTTCAACTACTTCTAACAAAACAAAGTGCAAAAAGGATTGGGTTTAAGAATCTAAGCTACTTTTACTCCTAATTCTACCAATGCAAGACACTATTGTTGATGAGGTGAAACTAAACCAATCCTTAATTTGCCAATTTAAACAACTATACATACGAGGGTGCTATCTTCTAAGGATGCGTGGATGATTTTCATATTGCTAACATTCATTCAAGTACTCAATTTTGGCGCAATCCAAATAATCTTTCCAAATTGAAGTTAAGTGCTTGCAATGAGTTCAGCCTAACCTTGCACTATTACTTGCAATCAACTAGTACCAAAAGTTATGAATTTAAGGTTTCGTCATAAACCAACAATAACTTCTTCCATTCATCTACTTAAACAACTTCTACGTAACATAAACAAATCCTAATCTAAGTGAGAAGTATGAAACCATACAACACTCCAAAATAACACAAAAAATTCACCATGAAATCAACAGTGAATCTACAATTACTTTGGCAATATTTTAGCAACAATTTCACCAAATCTCTCACTTTACAAGCGAAATGAGCAACCTTATATAGAGGCTTCAAGTACAATGGATGGATCTGATTGATCCAAGATCAATAGCCAAGATTATTTGAAATAACCCTAATTAGGGTTTGTTACAACCACTCTTACAAGCATTAAATGCTGACCAATGAGAAAATTACATTGCTTTTGAATACATATCGTGTTAAGGATGGACCAATGAGAAGATTACATGGGGAGAATACATTAAATACATTCCACATGCCACTTAAAATAACTAGATTGCATTAACTTGGACAAATGAAGTTAGAATCCTCTGATTGGTTGGAGATGAGTGGGTACCACCTCAACATGTTTATCTTGCAATCTTCGTTTCAACTCCACTTCATCCTCCTTTCTTTTGGAAATCTTCTCATTGACATGTTCTTAAACTTGTACTTGTCTTGGACTTGAACTTGGTTCATCTTGATGACTTAACTTGTAGGCTTTCATCTTCCCTTGCAATCACTTGGTTTTTTAACTTGATTTGCATCTTGACTTTCCTTAACACATGACATGTGTATATTTGCAATTTAATCATCACCCTTGGTTGATTTTTCCAACAAATTTGGATATACAACATTGATCATCACATCAATGATGTCTTCCTCTTTCATGTCGCGTTGATGTTGCAATGATTTCTCGTGCAAGCCTTGGGATTATTGACTTTGCACTTGCACTTCCATTTTCATTTTGATTTACAATCTTAATCCTCCTTGCTAGCTTGATGAGCGACTTACAAATGCCTTGTTGATGCTCCCATGTTGACCTTGGTGTTGGAGTCACCCCTGCAGTTGAAATGTACAACTCCATACCTTCTTCTTGCTTGTCATCTCCATTTATAAATTTGTTCTTTGAATTCCATCTTAAAGTGGGAGTCTTGTCTTTGAGCTCGAACTTGTCTCTCCTCTTTGTCCCTTTATGAACTCGCCTTGCATCTTGATCTTGATATTCCATCGGCATCCCAACACCAAACCTCAAAAAGAAAGAAAAACCTTGAATCAAAGTTATGAACAAAAGGCAAAAACAAATGTTAAAGATTTAAAATATTTCATGATAAAATTCTCAAGGATTGGGATCATGGATTTTGCATTTGAAGGACTTGGTTTTGTGTTTTGAGACTTTGAAATATTGGGATAATCTAATGTTGTTCATAACCAATCTTGATCATTAGACTTAGAAATTGTCTTGAAATGTTCATCACTAATCTCGAAATACACTTCCTAATTTTGATTTTACTTTCTTAATCCTGATGCTTAGACTCTGGAATTGTATTTGGCTTCTGATTTGGATTTCAAATTTTAAAGCCTTGTCTTAATTTTGAATTGCATCTGATTTTCTTTTTGATATGTCCCTTTAGCAGTAGAATTCGCTCTTGCTAATCTTCTCTGCCTTGGAATTAATGTTTGAATTGCATTGATGGTTTGGAATGAAGAATCATCTTCTCCTTTATAAGCTTCCATCGCAAGGGACATGTCCATTGAGGAATTTACATGGGCCAACCTAGCCTTGAATTCAATTAATTTGCAATTCACTTAACTCTATAGGCCAACTTGGTGGGATTTCACTTAATTTGCAAATTGATTGCAATCACATTTATTAAGATGGCCCTTGAATTCAAGCCCAAGGAAGGTCACTTTTGTTAATCCTAACCGGTGACTAAGAGGGGCAACTTATTTAACCTTTTTCTTTATCCTATCCTGTTAAACTGAATACAGCTACTGTGTAATACTGAAAATATAATGCATGCTTAAGTAATTTGAACAGAAATCACATACACAAGCTAACACGGGATATATACGTGTAAACCCTCGGTTAGAGGGAGAAAACTGCAGTCGGATAGAACCCATGAACTTCACTACTGCAGTAATAAAGTTGCCCTATTAAAGGCTTACAAAAGCACTTGTTAGAATGCTACCCTGTCAAGGGATTTGATATAGATCAGTGAAGATCTTCACCCTGTAAGAAGTCACCTCGCCATAGGACTTAAGAACATCAATCAAGATGTGACCCGGTGAAGGGATTTATACAATGGAACCTGTTAGGGTTCACCCTGATAAAGGGATTTTTATGAGCTTCACACAATAAAAGAAATGATCTTCTTTAGACACTCAATCTGTCGATCAAATCATACCTGTTCTTTTCTCCCTCTGCTTGGTTGTTCAATCTCTGTCTTTCACTCCTGGTGATTGTAACCCTTCTCAGAAGACTTGGCTCTTTTGCTCTACTCCGCGCTTGATTTTCAGCAACCACCCTTCAAATGCACAATGACCCGTATATATAAAGATCTTCACATTACCACACCAAACTGTGGCACTAAGTTGTAACTCTTCCAAAACACCGTTGTTCTGGAAAGCAATCTAAAAGTCTCGCATGCATAACTCTTGATCAAGCCAAAACGCTTGCATACAAAACTTCGGTTCATTTCGAAACACTCGCAGAAAAACTCCAATTCATCCCAAAAATGCTCTGCAAAAATCAAAACGAATTATAAAGCACGGACTGGGAGATCTTATACTTTGAGTGGGAACCGGTGTGCTATCGGTTGAGTCATCTGCCTCCTGTGGTTTCCTACTAGACCAGTTGGACAAGACAAGTATTATTGTGACCGGTGTAGGTACACTGGTTACCTAGTAAGTTTGATGGTTGTCGATTGGGACAACTATCGGTTCACCATTGTTGCTCTAACTTAAAGACCAATGTATTTGATATTTGCCAATGATGACAACTACGCATAATGCCAACAGGTTTTCCGACCTAAGTTGGGTTCCTTGGGTGAATGAAATTCCAATTCTATAGTTGCTCAAGACAAGTTAAATTTATGTTCCCTTTTTCAAATTTTCACTTGGGCAAAGTTAGATTTCTCCCACTATTGTTTAGATTCTCATCTCATTGGTCATTGATTTCCACTTTGCATTTTAGATTAATACTTCAAGGCTAGGCAGAATTCTTAATGATGTTGGGCTTGGAACCCCAAGAAGCTTGGATTTCTAACCTCGCTTGGGCTTGGAGCCCCAAGGAGGTCACATTTCCAACCTTGCTTGGGCTCCCCTATTCAGGCCACTTCAAAAATTTCAAAGTGTTTGACATTTGCCTATGCAAAGTTCAGGTCTTCCTCATAATGCAATTCAAATTTTCATAATGTTGGGCAACTAAGTTTTAATTTTGTCTTGTTTACAAATTATTGATGTTTCAACAAGGTCGACTTGCCTTGGAGGTTTGAAATTTTGTTTTGATGGCAATTGAACATCTTGAAAGACCTTAAAATTGAGCCCAAGAAACTAGGTGGAAATATAGCCTCGCTTGGGCTTGGGCTTGGACCCCCAAGTTTTGGGCAGAAAACTAGCCTTGCTTGGGCTCATGCACCAAAATTGATTTTAGAATTTTCCAAGTGTTTGAAGTGTATGATGAAAGGAGTGATTTTTCTTACTTTGTTTTGATTTTCATCAACATCAAATTCAATCACCTAGACTTGTCTGGAATTCGCCCATGCTTCATGCTTGAATTCCAAGTTTATAATTGCTCCAAAATAGATCCTCATTCTGATTTTCACCATGGCAAAGTCCGATTTCCTTTCCATCGTTTGAATTTCATCCAAGAACAAGTTGAACTTGGGCTTAACATTTCTGATTTCACCCCAAATGCTGAGCGGACTTTGGCATGTTGCTGGACTTGGAGCCCCAACATGGTCGGAAATCTAACCTTGCTCGGGCTTGGAGCCCCAAGGAGATTGGAAATCCATCTTGCTTGGGCTCCATCCCAAGATTGATTCTCCAAAATAGGTTAAGTGTTTGACAAATATTTCAAATTTATGACTTGTTCTTAGCTTTTGTACTTGCAACTTGCACATTGGTTTCAAATTTATCTTCAATTCTTCATGTGTTTGCTGAGGTTTGTTTGCTTTCCAAAGTGGGGGCAATCAGATCAATCTACCCAAATGTTTTGCACCTCTCTAACAGCTAGTTCAAGTGTCTTCTTCAAGTTTCTTCCTTAATTGCAAGTTAGACTTCATCAGGCCATGGTTTGCAAAGTTTAGAGCCACAAAATGTTGAGCGGAAATTAGCATGCTCTTGGGCTTGGAGCCCCAAGAAGAGGTCAGAAATCAGGCCTCTCTTGGGCTCCAACGTTGGGTTTTCTTTCAAAATTCTGCTAGTGTTGGGTAATCTTCTTGCATTGCCCAGATTTCAGATTGTTATCAGATCTCCATTTCACCATTCAAATCAACATCACCATCACTTGATTGCAATTTGGATAGGGCTGTTTGGAAGTTGTACATTGATCATAGTAAGCAAGATAAGCTTTGGAAACAGCACTTGATTTCACCTTACCCTTTGGCTTTTCTATCAACTTGCAAATCAAATTTCACCTTTGCCTTGAAAACCCCAACCTTAGGGCAGAAATCTGGGTATGCTTGGGCACCGAGCCCCAAGAAGAGGTCGGAAATCAAGCCTCTCTCGGGCTCCTTCACTAAGGTTGGTGAAGAAATTGGGCAAAGTGTTGGAAATTTGATTTGTTCAAATCAGAATTCATCCTTGTTTTCCTTGATTTTCATCAACACCCAACCCAATTCATATTTTTGCCCAAGCTTTCCTTCTCCATTTCAGATCAAATTTTAACCCAAGTGTGGAGAATGACTTACAACTAAAAACTTCTCACCCACTACAAGACTTTGACTTGCAACTAAAAACTGACTTGCATCTCAATCTTGCCCAAGATTTCTACCTTATCAACCCTTAAGATCTCAAAGTGCTACCAAACTAAGACTAAGACTAACGAACTACCAACTGCCAAAGAAAAAAAAAATAGGGAGCCCCATTTGCAATGGGGCATGCGTGTTTTCAACACTACAAGTTCACTCAAAATTTACAGACTTACATCGTGCTCAAATAAATTAGCTATTTTTAATAGTTATTGAAACATCTTGTTGTTGAAGTTATGAAGCCATGTTGAGATTTGCAACATGAGCACCTCCATAATCAAACAGAAAAACAAGAACAAGAGGGCAGTGAGAAAATAATTGCTACATTTCTCAAGAAGCAAAGATCACAGAATTGCAAGATTATGATACGGGATGAATTATAATGAATACAATACTATGCTTTTATAGAAAAGCATGTCTCTAAATACAGAGAAAAACGCTAAATAGCTAAGATGCAAACTAGTGGATGATATGCAAACTAGAGCTAAAAGAGCAAACTGGAGCCCAACTAGACTGAACTAAACTAAATCTGGCTCAACCAAAGCTCAACTAAGTGAACTTAAGCTAGGCATATATGTCCAAACATGTGCTAGAATAGCATGAGAATATGCATAAGAATATTCTTTGAGCATGTGCAACAATTATTTAATGCAACAATATCAAATGTGCCTAATGCAACATAAATGCATGCTCTAACACTTGTTCCAAAGTTAACGGATCAAGCTGTGAATATCAAAATTTTCAATAAAAACTTAAAACAATGTAATCCTGATATTTTTTAACAATTTTTTTTCATTTCTCTAAACAATTGATCACTAATCTATATACAACTTCTAAGGTAAATCCTTGTTTTTGTTTTCAAATGAAATCAATCATTATCACAATGGCTTGTGTATCCCAAGGAATACTCTCAGTTTGTAAAGGCTATCATATTTTTTGATACCTATTAGAAAGTATAGAAAAATAGTATCATGTAAACGATAACTGAAAAGATCTAGGATATAAACAGTATGCATTTTCTAATTGTACCAACTTACTCATTGTGATGTCCCCATCTTTGCCCTAATAATGCTGTAGCAATAAATTCCTTTTGTGGTCAAGGAATGGCAGACCTCGAGCACCTATAGCTAGTTAGAAGTTATTTGAAGTAAATATACATAGCAAGTAGATAGTTGGAATAATACAATATCCGGAAAATCATGAAGTCTTATGAACAAGACAATTTTCCCCTAGTAGCATTATGGATATAAGGGTAAGTAAGAATCCAGTGATGTCTCCATCAGCGCCATCAAGGCAATGATCATCTATCCAAATAGAAATAGTTAGAATCGTGTTCATCACACCAAGTAAGGAGAGCATCACCATAAGATTAAGATTCTTACATGGAAAAGATTCAAGGAGATGACATGAATCCCATCCATGCATCCAAATCAAGAATCATCATACAAGATAGAAAACTGATTGCATATTTGTTATGAGTCGATCGGCTACAGATATGAAGTCAATCATCACTATCCTCATGCTGGAGAAGATCAAGCATCAAGTATTGAACATCAACAATAAGTAACTGACTACTTCAGATCAATTATTATATGAAAGCATTGTGCCCTAGTCAATCATAGCAATAGATATTGAAGATCCATCCAATGAAGGACAACAATACTAATGAATCCTATAGTCATTATAATGGAGATCAGTCACATCCACAGATGGAGAAAACATGTTAAACAACTGTTAAACACTAAGTTGCCGATTCGGGTGCGGATGCATGGACTTCTTTTTTTTTTGGATGCCGATGCGGATGCGTTTGGATGCGTATATATATATATGAAGTGCAAGAAATCTGAAATATACAAAAATATTAAATAAATCATTTGATAGTATGAATCAGATTATCAGAATAATGATACTTTACCATTGATCAAGACATCAAGTGACAAGATTCAAGATATTTCATATTCGATAGCTCAACTTCAACTTAAAACTTCATAGACAAACATATTCAAATAGAAAGAAGTTCAATAACTAATTTAAATTACAAACTCAAAACTTAGTTCATCATTCAATGTTTCATTGTTTATCAATCAAGGATTACTAATCAGATTGAGAATCATAAGGATTCTCAAGAAAATCCACATTCTCATTATCTCCAAGTCAAATTGCTGCAAGGTCAAGATCATTTGAACCAAGAACGGTTCCACTTGTGCTAGATGCACCATGTGTGATGGTATCATCACCATCATCTGTGACTGCAGTAAGATCATGAAGCATTGCATCCAAGTTTGCACACTCAAGGACTACATCCCAAAGCTTGGTTGACCCTTCCTTGTATTCATTTTGGTTGCGTGACAAAAGACGCAAGTTGGTATGAATGTAAACCAAGTCCTCAGCTTTCTTTGAGCCCAACCGGTTGCGCTTCACTGAATGGATGTAGGAGTATGTACTCCAATTCCTTTCAGCAGCAAAAGAACTTGCAACCTGGATAGTGTTCACACAATTAAACATACAAATGAAAAACAATTTAAAGAATGTTAAACAATAAATTGTAGAATACATGTGGTAAACAAAAAACAACAAAAAAACTTACTTGTGACAGGATCTTGATTGTAAGAGGTTGTAGATACTTGAATGGTTGACCATACATGTACCACCAAGTGATAGCTCCTGTTTTATATTGGTCCTTGATTGCATATGGAGACATTTTTGAACCCCAAGCAAATAAGCCAAATTCTTCCCTCACTGAGTCGTGCATTTGATCATCTGGGAAGAGCCTTGCAAAAGCTTTGTAGCACCCATTAGCAACTTCTTCATCCGCATATGGTGCAACTCTTCCTGGCATACCAAGTACTTGCTGACTATAGTACCTTGGAGATAATGGATATGCGAGGAGGTGCAATGGGTTAGTCATCTTCTCCCAACGATGATGAATGATTGCCTCCACCTTATTGCATAAGGCTTCACATTCTGTGGGGTCATTCTCATGATTTTGTATGGCAACTTTTACCTTCTCAATCATGGTGTCCATGCCATCATACACATCCCCCAAGCAAGGTGTATCTGTATCGGCAAAGCGGAGCATGGTCATGATAGGGTCCGTGAAATCCAACACCAATTGCACCTGAGCCCACCAACTGTCATCCAAGACCAAAGACTTGACCTTTTGGGCTCTTTCTGAATTTGAAGCCTTCCATATACCCCACTGGTTAGAAATAACCATTTGGCTTAATGCTGTTTGCACCTTCACAAGTCGTCTCATAACAATAGTATGAGACGCAAAACGGGTCTTAGCAACCTAAGCATAAAGCAAGTTAACAATATGTCAATAAATATTAAGCAAAGTTATATACAATTTGATAATTGAACATGAACATAAATAAATGAAATTTAGTAATTTAGTAATTACAATTTGAGTTTACCTTCAGCAGCTCCAATTTGGAGAATGTTCTAAATATGGATTATGACATGTGGTGGTTCGTCACAAACATTTGTATCTCCTCCCCTTCTTGGTAAATTTGCTTCACCCAATCAATTTGAGTGCCAATTTGTTGCATGATCAAGTTTAGGGAGTGTATTGTGCATGGTGTCCAAAAAATATGGTCATACCGACCCTCAATCAAAGCACCTGCACCCCTACATTTTTTGGCATTGTCTGTAACCACCTGTACCACATTCTCACTCCCCACCATCTCTATGGCCTCAATGAGAATTCTACTAATGAACAGTGAATCCTTCACCTGCCCTTCACAATCAACAGCCCTCAAAAACATTGACCCTTTGGGGGACATTGCAATCACATTGATTAATGGTCGATTTCTTGTATCTTTCCATCCATCAGACACAATAGTTATACCTGAAGTTTTCCAAGAATGTCTAATTGGTTGAAGAGCCCTCTTTATAGCAATCCTCTCTTTTTGCAACAAAGTGGTACGCACCTTTTCATACCCGGGACTTACGTAATCAGCTAGGGCTTTATTGATGGCTTCCACCATTTCCTTCCAATATGGTGATCTTACCAAGTTGAAAGGAAGACCATTAGCATAGAGACAACGTGCGATGGCTTCATCAGCAAGCTCTCTTGCCTCCATTTTAAATGCACTATCCAATGGGCCTCTTTTGCGGGCTGTAATTTCTACTTCTTCCTCTTTCTCTCCTGGTACAGGTACTTCCAAGAATGGATGTTTGGAGGAGACAACTGGTTCATTGGGTACTTGCATTTTGTTCTTTCCGGATGGAGGTTGATAGAAACTTTTTTTGATCTTTTAACCAAACAGTCAGCCTCTCTTGTTCTTTTACAAATGAAGCTATTTGTGCACTAGACAGCCCCTTCCCATTTGAGCCTTTGCACATTGAAATACCTTTTCCAAAATGGCCCATAAAATGAAGTTTTACACGGGAATATGAGCTATTGAATGGTTTTCCTTTGTTACTTTGACAAAAATTGCATTTCCAAAGATACGAGCCACCTCCTGAAACCTGTGATACTCTAGTGGTATGTCTCCATAAGGGAGATCCTACATCAATATTAAAATTATCGTTACTTTGCCCTCCCATTGAACTTTGACTGCCGGCGGTGGCCATTCTTGCACAATACAATTGATTTCCTTGCTATAATAAGAAAATAAATAAATACAATTTAGAAAAAAACTATGAACATCAAGCTTACAAGTGCAAAACAATGATACAAAAATAGTCTAAAACAAATAGCTAAACTTGTTTCATTATTTCTTAAAAAATGAAAAAATGAAAAAAAACTTCAAATATTTCTTCCCAAACTTGAAAAAATCCATCAAAACCTCAAAAAAATCCATTAAAAAACTCAACAATGGGATCAAATGCTTACCTTTTATGCTGAAAACTCCTCCGTGGAAGCTATCTCTCAGCCCACGAACGCTCCTCTTCGAAAACAATCACCTTAGCTGCACAATCGAAAATGGAGAAAAAATGAAAAAAGAGGCAAGCTGCATAAGAAATGAGAAGATTAAATGTTGAATGGCCTCTTCTAGGGCCGTTTTAGGGTTTCCAAGTCAAACAATGAATAAAATATTCATTGAAATGCATATTTTATTGTTGTTTATTGCATATTTTAAAAAGCGAGCCTGGGCCCGCGGTTTGACATGGACGCGCCTGGATGCGTCCGGATGCGCCCTGATGCCCTGCGGATGCCATCCGAAAGCGCATCTTGGGCAACACATCCGGGTGCCCAAGATGCGCTTCCGAATGGCATCCGCATCCGAATCCGAACGCACCCGCCTCCGCATCCGCCCAGAACTAGTGCGCATCGGTATCTTAGCTTAAACCCTAAGTGAAGGGTTGTGATCCATCTTCAAACATAAGTATACCACTATGAACTGAATCTTCAGATCTGTTATATTACAATTTGTTCCATTGCTCTAAAAAAAAGAAGTTTACCCAGCTCCAAATATACTGAAAATAGTAGATAAATGTTGCAGCAGGTATTAAGAAGGTTAGAATGCCTCAAAACTGAAATGCTTATTTCCTACAAGGCACACTTCTTCCCTTCAACTCCTCATAATAATTCCTAATTGATGCAGCTCCCTTGTTTCCGGCAACAAATAACTTAAACTAAGTCTCCATGTCCCCTTAATATCATTTGTCTCACTTCTAATCGCTCGGTCACCTTTCCTCACATTTCAAAAAAGGCAGTTTGATCTGAAATTAGAATTACAATAGCCTTAGAACTCCTCCAAAAGGCTGCGCCCAATGTGCAGGACCTTTTCCACATACACATTAAAGCAAACGATATTAAATTGTGTCTTTATTGAGACAAGGCTAACAGTAGGGCCTATAAAGTCTCAGTTACATAAGTTCTCCTATATAGCTTTGCTTATTGCTCACACATTCTTCCACAGAACCATGCATTGTTTCCACAACCATACAACCAACTCAAGGAAACTGCCGGAAAGAGATAAGATTAAACTTCAGCACAATAAACTAGATGTTCAACACATACCAAACATCATTTTGTATCCTTCTAGCGCATCCCATGAACTTGAATGAACCATGCTGAATCAGCTAGGGGAGAATTTTCACTCACAAGGACCAAAACTAATCTTCACCTTAAGGTTTTTGTCCAAGGGCTGCTGTTGAACAAACCTGCTTCACCACTGGGGTTGCAATACAATATCCAACACCTAGAATATCAAGAATGAGGAAAGGACCATTCTGGGATCTTTCTAGAAGTTATAAATTATAACCATTTAATAACCTTGCAGAAAAATCATTTTTTATCTCCTTAGAAAGTGACTTTTATTTTAACTTATTTTTTGAACCATATAAGTAATTTCATAATCAAATATTGATTATATTTCTGCACAGCCACCAATTTGCAAAAATACTAAAGAAAGTCAATTATGAACTCTAACCATGCCAAAACAACCTTAAACTCGCAGGATATCAAACTTAATGAAGATTAGCACTTTCCAAAAATAGTAGACTTCTCGAAGAAATAGAATGCTCCTAGAATGTCTAAATTGCATCTAGAGAGTACCATCAGACTCACCGTGATTTTTTGAATTCTCCGCCACTGTCGAAATTCCATCTAAAAAGATTGGCACTCTCCAAAAAAGTTGGAGTTTCCAAGATGTTGGAACAGCCACAAAAAGGGAACATTACAACGGGTCCAAAGTTGTAACTTGCCTCACTAATCATTTGCAAGCTATGCCAGCTTTTGGGATTAGTAAAACTATGGTCATGTTGTCCAACATATATAATGATGGGTCTTTCTAGTATTAAATTTTCTAAAATGGTAAGCATACTGAGATAACAATTGTTTATACTCCCAAATCTTGTTCATAAGGTAAACAAAAAGAAATTCCCTTGCGAGCTTCCTCAAGGCAAGTTTCATGCATAAAATTGCCCACCTAGCTTGGTTGTGACCTCAACCTTTATGTTTATAAAAAGGATTTCATCTAATTAAACCATCTTCAAATATTTAAAGGGATATGCCTCACTTTCAATCTTGAATCGTCAATGTTTTTGGATACACTTCTAGGGTAGTCCTCACAATTGTGCATGTTAAATGCAATTATTCAACCTACAATTCTTCATAGGATGGAAGTTTAGGGCCCAAGATTAAGGTCTACTAACACGGCCTCTATTGAAACGATCTAGACTCTCAAATGCTTTGTGATATGATTCATTATAAACAAATAGTTTCTCAGTGCACCTTCAAGCCAAGTTTGCTTCCCAAAACAATTTGCCTTAGGGCATACCCAAGCTCATTTCTGTACCCATAAACTCAAGTCCTTGGATGGAACCTCACAATGTCAAAGATATCCATATTTGGCACTTCAATCTTCAATAAGGATAGCCACTTAAAATCTAACTAGGCATCAATGTTGTATTATTCAAAAACAACCTACTCCTTCAATCTGTTGATATCTCTATTGTATATTGTTGTTATTTTGAGTCCCGTTGACCTACTTTTGGTTATCTATGGACATTACTAATAGTTCTTTTTTTATTTCAATGAACTAAATCCTCCATTTAGATGCTCCCAATATTGTCCTCTTCAACTTCTTCAATCAAAGAAGGTCAATTATAGACTTGCCACACAAAATATTTACTAACAAGAAATTTAAGTAGCTTGGACTTCCCCTTCCCAACCATTGAACCTTGTAGTTACATCTAATTTTGAAAATTTCCAACAAATCATAGATGGCATCAATATTAAGCTTGTATCCAACACCATTGATTGTATAGTTTCAGAATTTTTCTCACTTAGCCGAAGGTCCATTGTCACCAACTATGAGTTGAGATGAACCAACATATTCTACGAGATGACACAATTTGTTGATTCTACCCCTTCCAAAAAGTAGATAAGAAGTAGCTATTTTTTTCTAGGTATTCTATCTACTATTGAATGAAAGGATGATACCATTGTCTATACTAAGATTTGAGTTTGTTCTATACCCACTTTCTTCCATTGCTCTAATTGGATGCGTTCAGCTCTTTTTTCTTCCAAAGCTTTCCATTTTCAAGTGTAGATCCTTACAAGGGGCACCTAGGGATGCCAAGACAATCAATTCATTCCTTTAGCTCCCAAACACATTGGAAGCATCACTATTCCCCTAAATACAACCAAATCACAAACAGGGACAAACTATTCAAATAGCATTACTTTGAGTAGCAGCTCCAAAGCACTCCAATATCCTTAGTATCATTTTCAAAAGAATGGATCTGCTACGTTTAGTTGTCTAAATTTGGGTCACATAGGAGAGCACACATTACTATATGCTTCTCTACTCTTAAATGTTTATCAATCTTAACTACTACAAGATGTTCTGGAGAGAGCACCTGGACTCCTACTAGAGTTGTCCAATTAGCCTTGGGCATTCTCCAACAAACATTATCAAATCCAAAATTCACCTTCTTGGATAGAGAACAATAATGTCGTCAGTCTATCTCATTGTAAGCATATCAATCTCCATTTTTAAGCTTGGCCTCAATTTGTGGTCTTCTTTGGCTTAAGCTCCTTTACCACTAAAGGGTTCTTCGGTCACATGTTAATTTGCAATTCAATTCATATTTTTTAACTTGGGATCTACCTATTTTGGTTTACCCCTACTTATGTTCTCTTTTGTTTTGGTATCTCCCTTAAAAAAGGAATCCTCACAGCCTAGTGCCTTTCTATTAGAACTAGTAATAGTGCCAAGCTCCATTGAGCAACTTTGTCATTTGTGAACATTAGTTAAATTTTATTATCTTGAATCCTCAAGCTCATCTACGTAGACCCCAAATAAAATTGATGAGGGGTACCCTTGTTTGACTCCAATCATACTTCTAACAAATTCAAATAAATTATGGGTGAAATTGAACAAACCCTCTACTATTTCAAAAAGACCCACGATGGCAAGTTTTTAAAGTGTTCAAAGTTACCAATAGCGCGGAGCGTCTAAACATTAAAGTGTGTAAAGTAACAATAGGCATTCGAAAATGATAACAAACCTTCTTAACAATAGCACAAGGAGCAAACACTTATCAGATTAAATTTATGTGGAAGCTTTCTTCCCTATGGCAAGCAATTGTGAATACCAAGAATCTAGTAACTAGTAATAATATTGCTCACTTGAGCTTTATTCCAAATCAAAATAAAGCATCCATTTCTTAGCAAGAATATAAGGCATTGTTTTCCTCCGTTCATGGTGCTAAGAAAGATAATCCACCATTAAACCCGAGGAGAGGTGCGAAAAAGTTGACCATGCCAAATCAATGGAGCAAACTCAACTTTAAAAAGGCTTCCAAGGGAAACCCTAGGTTTCTTGGAGTTGGTTGTATTTAACAAGACCATAAGGGTTATGTGATCAAAGCCACTTCAAAAGGACTTCATCGTGGAATAGACAATGAAATAGAAGTTCATGCACTTCTCTCGGGGCTACAACTATGCATAAACTTTTGTTTAAGAGGAGTGCATATTAAACGTGATTCTATAATTATTGGTAACCATTACATGTGGAAGAGCTCAAAATTGAAAAATATACAGGACATACAAGCAAGTATGGTCATTTTTGGAAACTTTAATAGAATACACAATAAGACTTGTCTATAGAGAGACCAACTACGACACAGACACTTTAGCCAACTTTGGAAACAAACACAAATTGCTTAGTTGGTAATATGGTAGAGCCAAAGGCAAAATATTTTCAATGATGACCCCATATCACCATGTAGACAAGCCTTCATGCATTGACGGTGGGGAAAACTATTTAAGCATGTGCCATCATGAAAATTTGCCCCACTACACCCAAGGTACAAGCAAGTAATATATCATAGGTTGTTATGGTAGATTTAAGGTTATATCCCACCTTCATTTACCACTCCTAACAGCTATTCTAATGTGCAACTATGGACACTGCTATAAGGCTATTAGCTAAGAACAGGCAAATCTCCTTCTTAGAGGAGATAGTGTGTAATGTCCCCGTTTTTAGACTTATGGGATTAGCTTGGTTGGCAACCCTCACAGGCTAATCAGGCAATCAGAGGGGGTCAGATGGTGGAGCCAGCATTGAGATTCCATTCTGGAGGTTTGACTTATCAGGTCTGCTCTTCGTTCGGATCATTTTGGTCAACTTACTATTTTTAGTAAGTGGTATTTTGGGTATGGTCAGGATTAGCAGAGTGTTTGCACGGAGCGTCAGGTATCTAAGGATCGAGTTTCAGAGAATCTCCAGTTTGAGTGACTTACTATTTATAGTAAGTCTATTTTTAGCAGTGGCTATTTCTGGCAAGGCAGTGCCTATTCCTAGCTGGGCAGTTGGACTTGGTGCTTTGTTAGAAGTTTGTTGATTGCAGTCAGACAGTTCAGTGGCTTATATTTTAAATGTGTTATTAAATTAAATTATTTTGATTTAATTTAATAACTTATGACTTTATAACTTTATGTTATAAAGTGAGATTATTTTTAAAGTCAATTAAGTGAAAATATCTGTGGAAGTTGATACTGGAGTTTGTTAAATGCTGAAGACATTGTATTCTTGATACAAAAGGTTCGAATTTCTGAAATTCTTACTGGAGGCTGCAATTCATGAGTCTGATTATCAAAAGTTGGTGTGTGAAAAGCCTATCGATTTTGTACAAATCTGGAGGTGTAATGAAGCTGCGTTTCAGAACTATGATGAAATGTCATTGTTGGACGGCATATACTTATTGCAGATTGTGAGCAGAATACACAGCATTCACGGCACATGAGTCTGGAATTACTCACGGGTGCAGTCCAGAATTATGCCTCAACTTCACAGTAGGGTCGTATGTTATTTCTAGGGGCAGCAAATCATTCTCCACCCTCTAACGTCAACTATCTGCTGTGACGTGACTCATTGCACAAGGGTGACGGTTTATAATAGATGAAGTGACAGCAAAGGAGATTGTTGTAAGCAGAGGTGGCGGCTAGTTAACTCATGCCGTTGCAGCAAGGGAAGATTTTCATGAGTACAGGTGCTATCTGGTTTTGCTAGCATATTATTGTTATTTTTTTTTTTGGATAGTGAAGTCAAACTAAGAAATGTCAATTCAGAATATTTTCTTTGGATTAGTTTATGAATTTGCCGATTGTGTTATTTGAATTATCTTTGCATATATTTATTTTGCAAATAGTTGCAATTGTATACAATTTATCAATATAAATCCAGGAAGAGCCAGTACGGTTCTTCACAGTGGTATCAAAGCATTCTTCCTACCATCCTGTGGGGTCTGGTTACAGTAATTCTATGTAGTTATTTTAAAGGTGATCAGCACTTCTATTTTCTCTAGCTATGGATAGATACAAGAGATCTAGTTCCAGAAGTCATCATAGCAGTAAGGGAAATAGAGCGGAATTAAATGCTTTAGTAGAAAGCGTGGAGAGACTTAGACTGCATCAGCAGAGATTGGCAGAGAATTTGTCGGATCCAGTTACAAAAGATAGGGCAGCGAGATATATGGTCTCTGCCTTTAGAAGGCCAACATCTAGTTTGCAGGGGAGAAGACTGGAGTTTTCTCCGACAGTAGTCCATGATACTGATGTCCCTACGTCTAGTTCAGCACCTGCTATTCCCATTCGCAATGCTGACGATGGATTTATTGCACCGGAGCCAATAGATGTTTCAATGCCATTGGTTGACAGCAACGTTGAGGATCACCAGGTTGAGGCTCCCAGAGCAGTCACTACAGATTGTACAGGGGCAGCTGATGTTGCAGATATCACTGAGTGTTCAGACTCTTTCATGGAGGGAGTTATTATTGGAGATGTTTATGTTAGCTGTAGTAGTGTTGCTCTAGTTCAAGAGGCAGTTGCTTCCTCAGTGGGGACCGAGTCATGTACGGAGTCTCCCAGTGGTGAGGTTGGAGATTTGGGCATTACAGCGGGGTCAAATGATGACAGTTCGTGCCCCAGCATTATTGGTGCATAGCTTGACGTTGAGTCATGTGTGCAGAGACACGTGTCCGCAGATGAGATTTCAGCAGGAGATGTGGGAGCTGATAGTATAGACACATCTAATGACACTTTTGAGGATGCTATGAGTTGCATTGGAGATGACACCCCCTGTGAGATGTTGGGTGATTACTGCGAGGAGCGTATGAGCTCTGACAGCTCAAAGATTTATAATAGCAATCGTATTGTGGGATCGGTACAGGAAGTGGTTTATTTCTATGTTGAGGATGTGAGCATGGAGCTTTCTAGTGATGACACTCAGGATGAGAATGTTGCAGCTGATTTGGGCGACATAGTTTCATGCCACAATTTAGTTGATTCACATGACGACATTGAGTCGTGTACGCAACCAGAGTTAGTAGAGGAGATGTCGATAGATGATGTGTACACTAGCATTGCAGATATCTCTGATGCTGAGAGCGAGGACGATGAGTGTTGTAGTGTTTCTGGCTTTCTATATCTGACTTTGGGCGTTGATTCAGCGTTGTCATTTGGTGATGGTGAGTTCTGGGACTCTGTGTTACAAGGACCCACAGATGAGGACAGGGAAGCTTATGAGTGGCAGGAGTTTGTTTCAACCAGGGCTTCCATTTCTGGAAAGAGGGTTACTTCGTCAGTGACTCATGTGGATGTATCTCAGGGTCTGGATTATCAGATAGTTGCAGAGGACAAGGGAGCTGGAGATTGTTTTGAGTCAATTTTAGCAGCAGCTTCCCCGGATTTAGATGAGGATGTGTCTGATGCCTGTACTCAGTTTGTAGAGGTGTACTCAGATGTAAGTACACAGGGAGAGGGTGATCTTGAGGGGAGTTTGTTGGTTACAGCTTCCTCTCATAGTGTAGATAGTGCATTTGAGGTTGTTCATAAGAGGCCTGTTGTGCAGAGTCATCATGTGACAAGTCAGTTGCGAGTTGATGAGAGGGATATTTCTTCTACTCTCGAGCATTTTGATGCCGCTTGTCAATTGTTGGTTTGGTTGGGGTGCCCCTATGACAGATGAGGCCAGTGGTGGTTACCTTTCTTTGACAAAGATTCATTCTTTGCGTGAGGTTGTCAAGATTTTGAGACAGAATTACTTACAGATGGTAGCCGACTGAGATCACCTGGTTGAGTGGGGGAGTGCAGCTTATGAGGCACTGATGGACAAAGAGGAGGAGGTGAGTGAGCTTACCCAAGAGCTCACAGCGACTACTAAGGTTTTAGAAGATACTCAGCGGGCTCTTCAGGAGTCGCAGATCCGATTAGAGGAGGTGACCGTGGAGTTGGAGCATTTACGATCTACACCAGCCCCAGACCCAGTTCGATTGCACATTGAGGTGGTTGGTGGTGAGTTTGCTCCTACGGTTGGTGATGAGGGACCTGATGATGTGGCTGACACACATGTTCAAGAGATGGGAGCACTTGGTACGGATGAGGTAGGAGTACCAAAGGAGACAGGCTCTCAAGTTGATTTGCTTCCTTTAGCTGGGAGTGAATCTACTTCATCATCTCACATAGTTGATAGCACAGGACAATTGGTTGTGCCACATTTGCGGGGGGATCAGCTGTGGATTGCAGGGGAGCGAGTTAATGCTTCCACGTATAATTTCTACTGCACCGAGTCATTCATGGAGTATCTACTTGAGAGTGCAGACGTGCGTCAGGATTCTTATAGAGTGTCTGAGGGTACTCTCATCTGAGGCTCTTGTGCTATTCAGAGGTTGGTCGGGAAGATTGTGGAGACTCTTTCTACTATGCTTCCCCACAGGGATTTTGAGGTTGGGTTTGTTGAGAGGCTTGCTCAGGTTCCTACCCAGCCTACAGTGATGCGGAGTCAGAGATTGGAGCTATCTTTTGATTCTCAGTTTGGTAATGATGAGTCATTGACAGAGATTGGGGATTCCTACCGGCATTATATGGTGGGGTATGCTCATCATTTTTCTTTTGACCCTCAAGTGGAAGATTTGATCTCACGCAGGGATAAACCGGCTCCAGTATCCTACCATCCATTATGGGATGGATTAGCACCATCGTTTACAAATGGATTTGGCAGTTGCAAGTTAGATTACTTGCAGTGTCCACACACTCAGGACTATTTATTAGAGGGCAGAGTTGATAACAGTGATTCAGGCACATTTGGTCACTGTTGTTTTCCCAGTGCAGTTGGGTGTGAGTGCTGGATAGACAGGGACTCAGGTTTTGACAAAGTTGTTATTTCAGATGGATTGAGTTCTATTGGGTTGTTTTCAGCATCGACATCTACAGTTGGTTTATAGATGTTTTCAGTGGTGCTTGTTCTGTTGATGTTGGTTCTTTCTTCACAAGAGTTTGGTGAGGATCACGACATTACTTGTGACCATCCTTGGGATCCGGGTGGTTTATGATGTTGCTTGTTTTTCTTGATTGCTTGAGGACAAGCAATCTTGGGAAGGGAGGACTATAATGTCCCCATTTTTAGACTTATGGAATTAGCTTGATTGGCAACCCTCACAGGCTAATCAGGCGATCAGAGGGGGTCAGATGGTGGAGCCAACGTTGGGATTCCATTCTAGAGGTTTGACTTATCAGGTCTGCTCTTCGTTAGGATCATTTTGGTCAACTTCCTATTTTTAGTAAGTGGTATTTTGGGTATGGCCAAGATTAGCAGAGTGTCGGAACAGAACATCAGGTATCTCAGGATCGAGTTTCAGAGAATCTCTAGTTTGAGTGACTTACTATTTATAGTAAGTCTATTTTTAGCAGTGGCTATTTCTGGCAAGGCAGTGCCTATTCCTAGCTGGGCAGTTGGACTTGGTGCTTTGTCAGAAGTTCATTGATTGCAGTCAGACAGTTCAGTGGCTTATATTTTAAATGTGTTATTAAATTAAATTATTTTGATTTAATTTAATAACTTATGACTTTATAACTTTATGTTATAAAGTGAGATTATTTTTAAAGCCAATTAAGTGAAAATATTAAAAAGTGTTTTTTCCAAAAAGCCTATATATTCTACTCGAAAAAGCACTTTTCTCATCTTATGCAATCATTATTATTTCTTGGAATTTGGGAAGAAGACAAACCTGGCTAGGGTTTCAAGGACTGATTCCTCTCTCATAATTTGAGCCATCTTTTGTCGGTGGTGAATTTTACAACTGATTTTTATTGAGTTCGCAATTCGATGCTGTGGTATATCGGATCTGTGGAAGTTGATACTGGAGTTTGTTAAATGCTGAAGATATTGTATTCTTGATACAAAAGGTTCGAATTTCTGAAATTATTACTGGAGGCTGCAATTCATGAGTCCGATTATCGAAAGTTGGTGTGTGAAAAGCCTATCGATTTTGTACAAATCTGGAGGTGTAATGAAGCTGCATTTCAGAACTATGATGAAATGTCATTGTTGGACGGCATATACTTATTGCAGATTGTGAGCAGAATACACAGCATTCACGGCACATGAGTCTGGAATTACTCACGGGTGCAGTCCAGAATTATGCCTCAACTTCACAGCAGGGTCGTGTGTTATTTCTGGGAGCAGCAAATCATTCTCTACCCTCTAACGTCAACTATCTGCTGTGACGTGACTCATTGCACAAGGGTGATGGTTTATAACATATGACGTGACAGCAAAGGAGATTGCTGTAAGCAGAGGTGGCGGCTAGTTAATTCATGCCGTTGCAGCAAGGGAAGATTTTCATGAGTACAGGTGCTATCTGGTTTTGCTAGCATATTATTGTTATTTTTTTTTTTGGATAGTGAAGTCAAACTAAGAAATGTCAATTCAGAATATTTTCTTTGGATTAGTTTATGAATTTGCCGGTTGTGTTATTTGAATTATCTTTGCATATATTTATTTTGCAAATAGTTGCAATTGTATACAATTTATCAATATAAATCCAGGAAGAGCCAGTTCGGTTCTTCACATTGTGGAGCTTAGAAAGAGGAAGATGTTCATAACTAGTATAATAATCATGATCCACACCATCAAAGTGACGCTCGGAAACCTATTCCTCACAACTACAAACAAGTATCAAGTTAGCACAAACATCTCCTCTATGTTTATCATATTATTTTTTGGAGGCAGGGGAACCGAAAGAGACGATTCAAATTATGTCAAAGGCATCAATAAGGCCATAGAGGTGCAAGGGCCTCCTTGTCTTGGATGAAGCTGTCTCCAACTCTCCAGCATTAAATGTCACCTTGGTGTGAGACCATGGATAGGATTCAACTTCAAAGCTGTCATTCCATGGATTCTTTTTAGCATCCCAGCCTTCACCCACAATGACAACCTATGAGGACACCAAACAAAATGGGGAATTGAATTTATAAAACTTGCAACTAGTGCTGCTCCCTTGCCAAGTATTGACAAGGCATTTGAAGTAGAAGTATACCTGTCAGACAATACGGAAGAGATTGCCTCAAAGTGAAAAAAAAATGTCTATTGTTCTTATTATAGGACCGTAAATATCACTTATAATAATGGAAACTTCAAACAACTAACTCAATAATGAAATTCGGTGACTTCTCACTTTCATACTGCCACAAGAGTTTTGATTCTAGCTGCCCCGAATCTGTAGATTTCCTGGTTATAATATATGGGTATGGCCCCCAAGGCAACTTTTATCTAGCTCAAAAAATGAAGTCATTGTTTTAATATTACAAAAGGATATAAAATAAGTTATCGCAGAAAAGTAATGAGTCTCACAAAGCCCATAGCTAAAGAAAATAAGATGTCCTTAATAGTAACAAAGTAGTTGCCAGATAGTCGATTTCAAGATTTACATATCACCACTTACACTAACTCTTTGTGCAAACTAAGCAAGCCCATTAATGATAACCAGATGGTACAGACAACAGGAAAACTGATATCGTGTAACTACACAATCAGGTCAAAAACCCAAAAGGTTGAACTCTGATTATGTAACTACAACCCTTTTCATACTAGGGTAATTTGTAGATTTTTTAGCAACAGTAACAATTATAAAAAGTTAATAGCCATTAAAATTACCTTAAATATTTCTGTTTCTCGACAATCTATAAGTAGAATCCTGATATACCTTTTATAGCATTTGGTCATTGCTATGCATTTAACACCTGTGCAGAAGTAAGTGGAATTTCTCACCAGGTTGAGTCTATCAGCAATAAAACTTGCAAGTAAGGAGCGTTGAACATTACATAAATTAGGGGAGCTCACCCAATGGATACACTTTCAGAGATTTGCATAGCTCAATTGACTACTAATTGAAGGTGACATCTAATGCTTTTGAAGTTATAAGGGGTATAGAGATGATAGGTAACCAGATCTAAACAGTGTAAAAGACATACACAAGTCTACACCACCATCCATGTACATAAGCCCATGAGTGTGCCTGTAGCATACCAACTTCCTTGACAAATATTTAAGGTCATATCATGCCCCTGAATTGTAAGAACCTAGGAATGAGACACAATGTACACAATTGCATAAATACATGCATAGAGAAAAGTATACATACATCAACATGCACAGAGATACACACGCACATAAATAAATGCTAGTGCCCGATGCATGCATGTTGACTGTAATGTATACCCTCTGTAACAATTTCTCAAATAATAAAAGTAAAGAAAGAGGCCTTTATTATCCAAGGCCTTATATGTTAGTACTTTTTAACATCCCTGAAGCTGGAGCAATTCCTCCTCCGATAAGATGAAAAGCCCACGTCACAAGATCTCCTGGTTTTCAACAAGTGGCCGGTACTCCAGGGTCCAGGCATAGGTGGAATGTTTCAACATTAACACTGAACTTGGTCATGAGGTCAGAACCCGGTAAACCAAGAACTGAATAACATATAAGATAAACAGAAAACAATTCATTTGTGGGGCTTTCACAAACATGGGTTCACTTGTTGGTGACGTCAAATAATAACTTAAAGAAATTGTGGCATATTTTTGCACGGCCAAGTTTTAAACTCAAACGCCCTAATTAACCTTTAAGCCCTAATCCTCAGCAGCTAAAAATGGAAAATACTATGCATTCTACATCACCGCCTATAATACTACTTTCATATTGCTGGACAGTTTCTTCACAGCCGAACTTCAAACTCAAGCAACCTAATGGGTTTGCTTTTGAACCCTAAACATTTTCAGTGAAAAATGGAAAATATCGAAGTCTATTGCACACAACATGTGTTTAAAATTGGACAATGCTTCATTGTTTCAACTGATGTCATATTTCTCTGTCACCTTTGACCAATAAACCAATCAAAGACACAAGTGCCAAACTGGAGGTTAGCCGGCTACAATTAGGGTTTACTTACATTAAATCTTGCCCTGACTGATGTATTTCCATAAATGAGAAAAGTCGATATTGCAGACGCTCTAGTGCAGAAAAATTGTACCAGAATTCATTATTACTCGTGATTAAAGAACTATGTCAAGTCGGAGTAAAATTCACAAAGCATGCGAAATATACCATATTATCAAATTCTCTAGACAAATTCCGTCACAAAATAGTTGAGAGAGGTTTCCGCTTTACTCAAATAATATGGAAAAGCCTCAGAAAACAAAACCAGCAAATAAACTCTACGGACAAGAAATTTGGCGAGCCAACTAACCTTTCGGCCATGGCATTAGCAAGGTCAGGCTTCAGGCGCCGGTCGACAAATTCTTCATATTTATGAATCTTGTCCATTTTCCCAAATTCAACTCTGTTTTTAACTATGAATTCCCTACCCGCCGAATATAAATTTCACTTGCTTTGATAAAGAGTTGGTGGTGCAATGGCTTTGATAGATGAGGTTTTGAATTCTATATTTGAATGGGTAGGATACTCGGCGACACTCGATAGAACGGTGCAAAATTTTTGTAATTGTATTTTATGTAATATAGTTGCACTATTATGTTGATAAACATTGGTGGTGTTGTAATGTTATCATGCAGTTGAAAATGATATCTAAATTTAACTAGCAATCATACTGTAGAATGCAATGGGTACGCCGAAGAGATATTTAAAGTCAATTAGGATAAAAATTTGGTCTATTTTGTTTTGCATATATTTGTGGAACTACTAAGGTTAGTAGACAAACTATTTAGTAAATGATGTTTGTGCAAAATAAGTCTAAATAGAGAAGTGATAGCTACAAAATAATTATGAATCCACTTAACCCTAACCCTAATTTAAACCCTAACTTTAACCATCATGACCCAAACTCTAGACACAACCCTAACCCTAATTATGAAAACTCTAACTTTAACCATAAAACTAACCATAATCTTAAACCTAACCCAAAACAAAACCTTAACCCTAACCCTAACCCTAAACAAAATTCTAACCCTAACCATAATACAAACCATGATGTAACCCCCTATCTTAACCATAATTGTAACCCTAAAACCTATTCACAACTCTAACCCCAAACCTAAATCCAATCATAACCCTAATTATCATCCTAAACCCTAATCATCCCTAATGATAACACTAACAATGATGTAAACCTTAACCATGAGTGTATCTATAATCCTAATCCTAGACTCTAACCCTAATCAAAACCCTAACTCTAACCATGATACTAACCATCATGTGAAACCTAACCCCAATAATATTTATAATCCTAAACTCTAAGATCCCTGATACTATCCATCGTGTGAAACCTAACCTCGACAATAATTATAATCCTAGACTCTAAACCCTAATCCTAAGCTTGATCCTAATACAAACCATAACCCTAATGATGGATGAATAGAGTGTGATTTGAAATGTTGATGTAAAAAATGATCCACGATAAATAAGAGAGAGGTCAATAGATAAATAGATAAGAGTGATAAAGCACCGTGATTTTAATTAAGGGTTTGATAATTCACCTCTAATACCTCTTGAGTATATCCATTACACACTTCAGATGGAAGAGAGAGGGGTTGAAATTTATTTTATTATTGAAATTAAAGTAAAAATTCAAAATATAATTTTTTGACAAGTTAAAATTTTAAAATGATAAATAATTATAAATAAATGAGTTTTAATAACTTGTAAGATGCAAGCTCTTTGGTTTTAGACTCTCAAGATGTAGGCTCTCAAGACATGGGTTGGGGATTCGATGTTGGCAATCTTGGTGGGGGTTTAAAAATTTTGGCTTCTAGTGTTGACGCTACTACTACAGGTCAAGTGTGGATTCCCTCTGGGATTGCTTAGGGTGGAAGCACGAGGAAGGTGGCAACACATGCTAATGTCAATCCCAAGGATGGTAAAATTGGGGAAGTAATGAGGAAAACTGACCCAAAATTACAAAGTGGGGCATGGAAAAACACTCTAGTGGGTCAACTCACTGGCTTGGAGGAATTCATACAACCTAATGTGTCACTTGGTGAAAATGGCCTAGAAATTAACCTCCCAAATACAGTCATGGATAATATTGCCTCCTCTCTACATTTGTGTTTGGTTGGGAGTTTCTTGGCTTTCAGACCCACGATTGATATAGTGAGACATTGGGTAATTTTGAGGTGGAAACTTAAAGGGATTGTTATTATCTCTGCCACGCCAAGGGGCTTATTCCTATTGAAGTTCACTACAGAGAAGGACTTCATTTTTGTCATCTCCAGTTCGTGGAGCTACGGGAAGCACAACCTCACCCTCTCTAAATGGAAGTCGGGCTTTGGCCCCAGCACCGAACTCAACTAGTTGGCCCCAGTCTGGGTTCGCTTGCCTAGGTTGTCATTGGAGTTTTGGGATGATAGAGTGTTCAGATGGATTAGCAACTCCTTTGGTCACTATGTTGCAGCTGATAATGTTACACTTCAAAGATCCAGGATAGTCTTTACGCAATTCTGTATGAATATTGTTGTCAATATGTCCTTCCCCAACTTCATCTCTCTTTAGTCTAAGTGGGGAAATTGGACCCAAGCCATTGTTTATGAGAACACATCCTTATTCTACAAAATATATGCCAAACATGAGCATGTAATCTCTGATTGCAAAGGCCCACAACCTAAAGACCCCAAGCAAAAAGATAAAGTCTCCACCCCGAGTATTGGAAAGAATACTCAAGGTGCAACATCCTCCCCTAAAGTTGTAACTAGCATTGGTGATGTGGATGTTGCTCTTTTGAAGGAGACAGACTCTTAGGGGGTTGACAATAGGCAGGCCATTTTGGAGATGGAGGAATACCCCTTCACTGAAGATAACTTGAATACCATGAAGACCCTAGAGCCCAAAGAAAAATATTCCCCTCAAATGGTCGGGGAGGTGACATCTTTAGAAGAAGTTGAGATTCAACAAAACATCGATTGCACTGATATAATGAAAAGGGAGGTAGGAAACCCAGTGGTGGAACTGAGAATGCCCTCTTTAATTTCTAATGGGGATTCGATGGGGGAGGTTGTCTCTTCAGTGCCAGGAAGCAACACTCTATGTAACAGCAGAAGGAGTAGATGGGGTGATATCCCCTTCTCTACTCCCACCAAGAACAAGAATGTTGTCCCAGCCTTACCACTTACCTCCACAACCAATGGCATTGCTATGGAGGTCACTTAAACTATCATCTTTTCCCTGTGATGTAAGTCTTCTCTGGCCTCTCCTTCTCAAACATACAAAGGGGAATGAGAAATCTCGAAGAGGAAAACTAGAGGGGGTAAAAAAGTTGATGTTGGAATGGAATCTAAGCTGGGAAGACCATCTGAGAAAACTATTAGGATGAAGGTGATGTCCAGAGAAATTGCTTGTGGGAGACAGTTGACTCTGGAGGTATCTCAAAAAGGTAAAAAATGAAGTTCATATATTGGAACTTGAGGAGCTTAAATAGCCCTCAAAAGAAATATGCCCTAAAGCAGTACATATTTGACCTCAAGGTGGATGTTTTACTTATTCAAGAGTTTAAAATGACATCTTCAAAGTTTTGGAATCTTGTTGACCATATATGGTTAGGAGCTACGTTTTACTACAGTGAGGCTAATGGTGCATCTGGCTGTGTTGCGACACTCTAGAACCTGAGCAAGTTGGATGGAGAAGTCTATTATTTTTCCCATAACTTTCTAGTTGTCTTGTTTAAAATGAGTAATTTCTCTTGGTATATGTTCAATATTTATGCTCCCAACACTAGGAGTGGATGAATCCAAGTATGAGAGAGTATTTCATCCTTCATATCGGATAATGAGGAATCTATTTTTATGGTTGTTGGCAACTTTAACTCTCCTCTATATCCTTCAGAGAAGCTGGGCGAGTTGCTTGACTATAATGAGAACGATCTTTTTGAGTTCATCAGTAAATATGATCTCCTCGATTTTGAAATTCAAGGAAACCCCTTTACTTGGTCCAATAATAGGAAGGGAAAACATTTGATTCAAGTCAAGGTAGACAGATTCCTAGTGTTGGTCAGTCGGTATCAGGGTTGTAATTCCACTCTCACTACCTTTCCTAGAATAGTCTTAGACCATGCCCCCATTCTCCTATGTTGGGAGGACACACTTATTTTTGGGCCCCTCCCATTTTGTTATGAGATTATGTGGCACTCTCACCCTGAATTAAAAGATTGCATCTAGAGGTGGTGGATCATCCTTGTAAGGGGAATGACTATGTTTAGGATTTCAAAAAAACTAGACATTATAAGGATGGAGGTCAAAGAATGGAGTAAATCCTCATTCCATGACATCTTCAAATAGAAGAAAGAAATTGAGGCAAAATTGGACCACTTACAGAAAGCCATGGCTACTAGGGATCACTCTCATAGAACCAATGAGGAGGAAAACTAGAGGAAGAAATAGAAGGAAAACTTTTCCAATGAGGAAATTTATTGGAAGAAAAGGTCTAGGATTTAATGGCTTGTTGAGGGGGATAGGAATACAACCTTCTTCCACATATTTGCATCCAAACATAAAAAATAAAATGCTATAAAATTTCCACTTAATGATAAAATGAAGAGCTTGTGGAAACGAACAAAATTGTTGGGTGGGCTTCACAATTTTTCCTCCATTCCTATTCTAAAAATATGAGGGAGGACCTCACTAGGATCATATACAACCTCCTCAACCATATTCCTACATTTTTACATGATGAGGATAATGATTTGCTTTTGGGCATGGTGTTTGAAAATGAGGTGGAGAAGGTTGTGTTTGCCATGGGTGCTTATAAAGCCCCAGGGACGGTTTGTTTTCTACCTACCTTCTTCTAGGAGTTTTGGGAGGTGGTGCAATATGATATCACTAAGGCTTCTAAATACTTCACTATAACTATCAAACTTCTTAGGAAACTAAACAACACCTATATTGTCCTAGTCCTTAAAGTCCCAAAATCCAAGCATATGACTGATTTTCACCCCATCAGTCTTTGTCATATTGTTTATAAGATCTCTTCAAAGGTGGTGGTGAACAAATTGAAGCCTCTTCCTCAAAAACTTATTATTCCATCTAAGAAAGTATTTGTCCTTGGTAGACAGATTATGGATACTGCTATCACCACCCATGAGATAATCCACTCAATGGACATAAATAGAAATCTAGGTATGGTGCTTAAACTTGATATTTCTAAATCTTATGATAAAGTTAATTGGAAATTCCTTTATGATGTCCACTTGAAGCTAGGTTTTGATTGGATATTCATAAGAATCATTAAAGAAGCTATTGAGAGTTTTCAATACTCTTTCCTTGTTAATGGGACCCTTGGGGTTTTTCCAAAGTAGGGAAAGGGCTAAGGTAGGGGGACCCCTTGTCCTCGTATCTTTTTATTGTGATTATTGAAGTCATTAGCAAGAACTTCTCCCTCCTCTCCAAAAATGGGATAATTAAAGGGGTTAAGGTTGCTTCTTCCATCCCCCTAGAGATCCTACAACAGTTTGTCAATGACACCTTCTTGTTTGGTTTATCTTTTGTTATTGAGGCCAGAGAATGGAAAAATCTCCTAACTAATTATGCGACAGCCTCTAGTCAGCAAATCAACTATGACAAAAGAAAAGTTTATTTCTTTAACACTGACTTACAACTTTAAAGGAAAATCAATGGTTTCCTAGGTTGTTAGTTTGTTGAGCTTCTGGACACCTATTTCGTCTGCCTCTTATGGTCAAGGAGGTGACCCCCAATTTATGGAATTCAATATTGGAAAGGATAGAAAATAAATTAGTTGGGTGGAAAGGTAAAATTCTCAGTAGTGCTAGAAAATTACAACTCTTATCTACTTCCCTTCAAGGTATCTCAATTTTTTTTGTCACTTTTTAATATCTCCAATGGCATGGCTGAAAAACAGGAGAAAATTCAATGGAACTTCCTACGGACCGAAATGGAGGAGAAGGAAAGACTGGGTCTAGTAAACTGGGACACTATCTACAAACCCAAATATATGGAAGGTTTGGGAATAAGGAAGATATATTAACTTAAAAAAGGCTTTGTTAACTAAAGTGGGTTGGCTTCTTTCGGTAAGATCTGTGGATTGGTGCAAGATTATGAGAGAAAAATACTTCAGCAATTCTTGCTTCTCGAAGTTTTTGCTCTCCCACGACCTCCCTACGAGTTCAAAAATTTGGAACAATATTGTAAAATGTAGAGGTCTCCTAAGAGATGGACTAAAATGGCAAATTGCCAATGTGGAAAACATTCATTTCTAGGAAGATACCTAGATTCGGGATAAACCTTTATCCTTGGGGCATTTGAACCATCTAATGAGGTACCTCAAGACCTTGTTTGGTTCCTTTGTGGCTCATTATATCACCCCACATAAGAGGTGGAAAAGTCCAGTTGAAGGATTTGGAAACAACCCTAACTTGGTCCCTTGGATGGAGGATCTTCAGAGGATTTTAAAGGATGTTTGTATTCCATTATTTCCTAGGGAGGATAGGATTTTCTAGGCCAAGAGTCTATCATAGTTATTCTCTATTAAGTCATCTTACTTACACCTGGTTAGCTCTTCTAACACCCTAATGTGTTAGAGATAGGTGTGGACCTCTCAGCTCCTGCCCAAGATTAAATTCTTCTAGTGGACAACCCTACATGGTAAGATCCTCACTCAAGATAACCTCAAAAGAATAGGCTTTCAATTGGTCAAATGGTGTGGGCTATGCAAATAGGATGAGGAAAGTATCTACCACCTCCTTATCCACTACCCTTTTGCCTCAACAATGTGGTACAAAATTCTAGAAAGATTCAACATGACATGGATATTCAGGGAGGATTTGCAGCAATTCATTTATAACTAGGAATGCCCATCTTATCACCCTCCAATCAAACAACTTTGGAAGATAATCCCTCCTCATATATGCTAGTGCCTATGGAGAGAGAGGAATAATCGCATCTTCAAGGATTGTGAAAACTCGAAGGACATTGTGCTAAGGATCCTTGTGAAATCAGTTTTAGAAAACATCTCAGTCTGCAAGTGGAAAACCCTGATGATTTCATCGTCAATCACTGATTAACTAGAAATATGGGCTTCGCTTCTTGTAACCAGGCTAAAGTCGTGGCTTTTTTATGGGGGCTTAAATTCACCCTCTCAATTGGGAATAAATGGTTGATCATAGAAGGGGGCTCGATGCTGATTATTGAAGCCATTAAAGGTAATAGGGAAGATAGTTGGAGGATTGGAAGAATCCTTATCGACATAAGAGCTATGTTGATAGGGTTAGAGGAATTCAAAATACAACACATTTTTAGAGAGGGCAATGATGTGGCAGATTCCTTGGTTGTTGTTGGTGTTGAGAGGGTACGAGTTCTTTGTTGGAAGCAGTCGGTGAACCTCCTAGAAGATACCAAATCCCTTATAGGTAGAGAGCAACAAGATTACCAATAATGATGATACAAGTTATTCTAAAAATCTAAAACTTTTATTGGTTACTCAGGTCAGTGTCGAGGAAGGCGGGAGGGGTTAGGTCCTTTATTTTTTCTATTAGTAGACTTTGGTTGATCCTTAGTGATCATCTTTTCTGGTATGGCCTTGTATGGAATTTAAATCATGTTCTCAATTTCTCTATGGACTATATGCTCTATAATTTCCCTTATGGTTGTAGGATGATAAGTATGACTTTTAGACTCACATGGTTAACTGTTATAGTTTATTTGATGTTTTTCCTTATTAAGACTTTTGATAAGGGGTTGGATGGTTTTATGCTTATTTTGATAACCTCCAACTTCTGGGAGGGATTTTTGATAGTAAGGGAGGGGATATTGACAATGTGCTGATTTTTTGTTGTTAATGTATTGTCTGGCTCTTTTGTTGTCTATGTGCAGTAAGTGCTAATATGTGGTTTGGCCACGTTTGGTGCTTGTACACAAGGGTCAACCCCCTCCTTTTGGCTGCTTAATATCAAAAACTTGTGATTATAAATTAATTCTAATAAATAAATTAGTTTTAATAATTAAATTATTTTTTATTTGTTATTTTAATATTTATATTATTGTACAACTAACATTTTAATACTAAAAACTATTGTACAATAACATTAAATTTTTTTATATTAATCAATCTTTTTATTTTTAGAAAATTTCTAAATGTTATTTATGTTATAAATATAATTTTAATAAGATAATAATTATAAATTAAATTTATTATAATAAAATTTTAACTATTATTTAAAATTTTATTAAAACATGAATAAAGTAATTTCTAAATTCTTTTAGATATATAATATACATTATATTTGTCTACATTATGCTATATTATTTTTAACATAATAATGTTATATACTATTACTAAGATATCTAATGTTTCAATTTCACTGCTATATTTAAAAATCAATTATTGATATATATTAATATAAATATTAACAAAATAAATAACCGATATGGGAGAGAAGTTTTACGAGAATCCAGAAAAAAAAAATCGAGGGAAATAACAAAGCCAACATAATATGTATCAAAACAAATTTGGGTTGTAGGAGGTAGCATATAAAATAGACAAAGTTGACACATTGCAAACAAAAAATGGCAAAATGTTGGAATAATAATGGAAAGTTAAGTACTAAGAGGGGAGGGGTGAATCAATACTCCAAAAAAATTTATCAACTATTCTGATAATTTATTGAATTGTAAACTTTGCATATATCACCATAAAACATAGAAATTAAAACATAACTCATAACATGATGATTTTTGGTCTCACAGAAACCCTTGGTCAGAGGGAAAAATTGCAGTGGGGATGGTACCCATAATCCTTCACTACTATAGTAAAAAGGTTGCTTGGTTAGAGCTACAAAATTTAGCTACTTCTGATAGCTTACCCTATTAGGAGCACATACTCTGTTAGGAATACAAAAGACTTATGTAGTCTACCTTGCTAAAGGATTTTACAATCTCTAATCTAAGAGATGTACCCTATTAAAGGATTTACAAAATAAGACCTATTAGGGCCTACCCAATAAATGGATTTTACAACTCTGATTACAATACAATTCAGTACTAAATATGTCTATAGTAATGCATCAACAAATGCTTGTTTAGACTCAATGTGCTCAATAACATTTTACCTCAATCTATACTTCAGTACTTTTCATTCACAATTCAGCTTTAGTATCTGGTAACCTCAAATCTGATTCACTTTCACAGTTATGCTCTAACTATTTTGTTACTCGATAGCTTATTTGCACTTCATCACCATCACATCAGCTTCACATTCTTCTCATCATCCTCTCACATTCTTTGATCATCATACTTTATTCTTTATATACTTGATCTAGAAATGGTGGAAATGTTCTAGATTCTTCTCCTTAAATGGTGGTAGCATTGGTTTCATTTCCAATGTATACATTCCATTTAATTTTCATTGGTGGATCTTGCCTCGTAATCATGCACAATCATCTTTGTTTATATCTCCAATGTTTTACCAAACGATCTTCTTGAAATCTGTAAAATGTTTTATGCTCAATGTCCAAATTCAATGTATCAACATAATCTGTTATGTTAACATGTGTTACTTGGTAACACATTTTGTTCTTGCTCAATGACATGTACTCTTAGATCGGTAACTACTATACACTACTCGGTGCCTGCCTTCTCTACTTGGTGCTTGTCTCTCATTTGCCTTTACCGAAATAGTCTCTTCCTTTACCGACTTCATTGTTTGCTTTACCAACTAAGTCCTATGACTCCTTCTTCTTTCACTAACAGACTTTGACAATATAATATGACTTTAACAAAACTAATGACAACAAAATGCCTCTTTACGAGTATCAATATCCCCCTTTGGCATTAGTTTGGCATCTTTGTTAAAAACTTCAAAGTCATCAAAATTTTGTCCTTAATCAAAATTTGATGGTATGTATAAAACTTCAAACTCTCGGTATAACTTATAACTCCTTAACTCTCCATAACTCCCCATGTGACAATACTTCTATACACTCCACAAACTCTATACATATGTATCTCCCTTATATATCCCCCTTTTTTGATAAATATGCCAAAAAAATTACTTACTTGGATCCGATAGTGAAATCCTATCAAAAATATGTTTATACCTCTTCTTGGAATCTTCCATGGATGTCTTTCATGATTCCTTCAATGTCTTCAACACCAAAATTTGTTCACCAATATCTTCCACTAATCCAATCATGCTATCCATAGCACTGATGTTAGGGGTATTTGCCAATTCTTTGGCCTTTTGTATATTTTTTTGTAATGATTCAACTTGGGGAATCAAAATTTCTTGCAGCTCTAGAAGTTACATTCTTATCTTGTTCTCTTCCCTTCGTAGTTCATGTTGCATTTCCATTAAATGTTTCATCCTCTGGTAATAAACTTGAAGTGTTCCAAGCTCGGAGGTGACATTCATTAGCTGCTCGGTCAGCTCTTTCTCAATAGACTTGTCCTTTTTAATTTCCTCAATAAAATTTGATATCAAAAAAATCTTATGAAATAATGAAAGAATATTATTCAATTTGGGTTCCAGTTCTGTAATCAACTAAGAAAGTGATACCTTGTCCAATGCAATAGTTTGTAGTAGATCCTCAAGTATTTTGTGCTTATTTTTCTTCTTATGTACTTACATTAATTACTCGATGGTCTCTATACTAGGTTCTTTTACTTTCTTTACTAACTCTTCCAATTGACTCAGTAGGTTGCCCTTCTCATTGACATTAGGATTAGGAACAATCTCCTACAATATATCCTTGACACTTTCTAACAAATTTGTCTTTTGCTTCTTTGCTAGTATTTTGTCCTAGGATGCTTTCATCTTTAGTAGATCTTCAAATTCAAATAATTCTTTAGGGCTAAGTGAGTAGATGTCTACCTTTGGTATTACCATTGGCTGGCTCAAGTCAAATTTTTCTTTCTCATGTTTCCTTTTCTTTGTCTTCTTCTTCTCAATTTGAATATTTTCACTAGTAGAAAATTTTGGGGAACGTGATGCCTTCATTACATTAGATGTAGTATCTACTGTAGTATCTCTAGTTCTTTCTTCTCTTTCCTCATCTTTCTTGTCTTCCTTCTTTTCTTCCTATTTCTCCTCTTCCTTCTCATCGTGTATTTCCTCTTTCTTCTCTTCTTCTTACTCATTTTATTTCTCCTTCTCTTTCTTGTCTTCTTCTTCTTGTTGTTGTCCTATGGTCTCGGTAGAAGTAACCTGCTCGGTATTCTAATCTTTGGTTGTCTCAATATCTTTATTTTCCTTGATTGCCCTTTTTTCTATCTCCTTTCCTTTGTCATGGACTTCTCTTCTACATCAATAGAGATCTCTTTAGCAACTTCTGAGATAACCTCATGAATCTCAGGAAAATCATTTATTTGTAGTAAAAATGGACCTTCATCAATCAACTTAGTAGTATTTGTATCATCAATCTTCATATATTCATTATCCTTGTCTTCTATGTCCATGACATCTTCATCATGTCTTATTTATTTTGTTGGATCTTTATCATTGATGTCTTCAGTGATCACTTCATCTTTTTCTTGTGTTAAGTCAATAGGATCTGACTTACCTTGTTATACCTCAATCTTGGTTGACGGGTTTGGAAATAAAAATTTTCTCCATATATCATCAGTTTCCTTTTGTGCAACTTCTACCTCTTCGACCATGATCCTTAATGATATGCTTTTTTGCAATAAATTTATTAGAGTGATCTTTTAGTGTGTCCTTTATCTCTGGTACCAACAACTCAGGTAAGTTATTGCTAGGGATCTTTCCCTCATTTTTTTTTCAGAAGTCATTTCATATTTCCATCTAGCATCAATCTTCTTATACAAATCATCAGGTAGTCAGTTGGCAACTTCAATCGGCATTGTTATGAATTTATGCAATGTGAAGACAACTACCTCCTCTATCTTTTCCTTGTCTTTATCACTCCTTGTTTCATACTTGACATATTTAATTACTGTAAAACCTCCATAATTCTTAATATTCTCAATAAATGCATCTAAATTTTTTAGTTTAGAGGGTTGGTTCTGCACAACTTTGAATTTACTCAAATCCTCAGACTCTATTTTGCTATCCTCTTGTAATTTAATCTTTCTTCTCGACCTGTTTGATGTTTACTTTTCCCTCACATAAATGTTAGATAACTGAGAGGGGAGGTGAATCAGTTAGGTCCAATTATCCTATAGTCCCAAATCTCCCAGATGTATATATTAAAACCTTTCAAACAAATAATCAACTTGGTAAGATATCAAATGTGTCTTTCTCTACATCTACCGATTACCGGTAAATTAAGTATTGTGTTCACCGATCTATCCAATTATGAAATGTGTAAAGTAAAATAGCAATTCAACACATCATACACATATACCACATAGATTTTAACGTGGAAACCCTATTAGGAGAAAAACCACCTGGGATTGGTAACCCAAAATAATTCACTCTTCTAAAGTGAGATCAGTTAGGAGCCAACCTTGTTAAAGGTTACAAAACACATTGTGAGGTGTGACCTGGTTAGAGGATTTATCACTAACAGTTCTCCTTTAACCATGCATTCATTATGTGGTCAACAAGAAAATAATTAACATTCATTGAATATCATATTGAAATATAAAGACTGTTAAGTCCCACCCGGTTAAGAGGTTTATCTGTAGCAATGGTTAAACTGATACAGTAATGATCTAATTCAAATAAAACTTTGATTTGTAGATTTTTAGATCTATGATAAGCTCAAAATACCTCTGATCAATAATCAATTCAACATCTTCATTTCCTCCAACTCTATTTTTCTCGGTATATGCTTTCTCTGACGCTCAGTGTTATTTGCAGTTGCTCAGTTTTGTCTTCAACTAGTTTGATTAGTGTTGCATGAAAACAATCCTTTTCATGTGGATTCTCCTGCAGTATCTCCAGACTCAATAATGAATCTCATGTCTCCTTATATAGACATCATAAACCATTTTTGTTTCATCCATAAATTTTACCTCTTAATCTTCACCGTTGATTTTTCCACTTCAACCTTCCTCGACAATTGTGTCATTAACACATTTCATTCTCCTTCATCCGATCAATCTTGAATTTTTTCAGTCATTAGATCATCATAACAAACATTATCTTCTACCTCATAATCATAAGCAATTTTCCAACTCATCATTTTAGTCGGTTGTTATAAATTCCATTTATTTCTTTCACTCGGTCAATACCTGAATGCATCGGTGATTACTAGCTCAGTTAATATTATACTTGGTATACACTACATTTTCTTGGTGTATACTGAAATCTTCATTTACTGACCACATAAAATTGTTCAATTTTGATCTTCAATACATAATAGAATCATGTAATACAATCAATTCATTAACATGATGTCATAGACTCATCAATAAGTTACCCAATGTATACCATATCCATATCTTACTCATCCATCTCATCTTTATGTAGATATCTCATTCCTTTACCATTTTCCTTCTTTAGATGATTGTAACCATCATGACAGGTATAGTCAAAACTAGTTGACATCAATGACAATACATTAACTACTTTAATTGTCTTACATATACTTTGGTAACTCAGTGATCATCAATCATTGTCTTTCAATTATCCATTCTATTGTCAAACTTTCCTTCAAGATATTCAATCGGTTGTAGATTATCAATCTCTCCCTTTAGCATTGATGGCAACACAATATGAAATATGTCATAGAATACCAAACATTTGTTCTACAACTCTGTAAGCAAATTTTGAAACTCAGTAAGCTCTCCCTAGCTTGTACATTTTATATGTTTAATCACTACACAACATTAATACTCCATGCAAATTGTCCCTACAGATTTGATCATTTTCTTGTGTGTATCTTCCCTTCCTAATTTCTTCTTTCCCTTTAGATAAATATTTAATTGATTCTTATCTCCCTTTGAGAACAATGCCAAAAAGAATAAACAACTCTTCAGTAGCCAAAATATTATCTCTGGTGTTCGGTTCAGATCAAGTACCTTTCATGTACCAATATGTAGTTTCACTTTGTTTTCCTTCTAGCTTTCACAACCTTAGAAAACCTAAAGTGTGAACAATATGCATCAACATCATTTGATATTCTAATAAAGTATAGTTTGATGCAACGTCATGATCACCTTAGTGATCAATAGACAGGGGATGTACCCCTAGTCTAGTCCTCAAGTACTCAAATGTATCCTTAGGTGAGGATTTAGTAAATATATCTGCAAGTTGTTCTTATGATTTCACAAACTCTAATTTCACTTGCTTTTCTTGTACTTGTTCCCTTAAGTAGTGATACTTTATAGATATATTCTTTGTCTTTGCATGCATTACTGGATTCTTAGAAATGTTTATAGCACTTGTGTTATCACAATATATTATCACTGGGTTAGTGATCTCTTCATTCATACCTTTCAAAATTTATTTTATCCATGCAATATTCAAACAATTAGCAACAGCAACAACATATTCTACTTCAGCAATGGATTGAGAAATGCATCCTTATTTTTTTCTTATCCAAGTAACTAATCTTTCTCCCAAAAATAATGCTCCACTAGTAGTTCTCTTTCTATCATCAATATTTTCAGCCCAATCTGCATCTATGTAAACTTTCAGTTCAAAATTGCCCTCTTTCTTGTACCATAAACCATAGTTTTTAGTGTTCTTCAAGTATCTCAAAAAAATTTTTACAACTGTCATATGTGATTCCTTAGGATTAGCAAAAAATCTTGCTACAATTCCAACTACATGTGCAATACATGGTCTACTATGCACAACATACATCAACTTACCAATCATTGATCTGTATAATGTCTGATTTACCTTGGGTGACTGATCATCCTTTGTTAACTTGCATCCAATGACCATAGTTGTACTAATCTGTTTTGAATCATCCATTCCAAAGGTCTTCAACACTTCTTTTATATACTTTGATTAAGTGATGTATATGCCTTCATTTTGTTGTAAAATTTGCAAACCAAGAAAGAAACTAATCACTCCAAACATTGACATTTCAAATTCTTTTTTAATTTCGTCAACAAATAATTTGCATAGATTATCATGTCCTCCAAATATGATATCATCAACAAAAAATTCAACAATAAGAATCTTATCATCAATTTCACCTTTCAAGTATAGATTGTTGTTGTCACTTGTTCTGACAAATCCAATACTGATAAGATAGGAATGCAATCTTTCGTACCATGCTCTCGGTGCTTGTTTCAATTCATATAGCACTTTGTGCAACTTACATATTGTTTTCTTCTGATTTGGATCAACAAAACCTTCAAGTTGTTCAATATATACCTCTTCCTCAAGTATTCCATTCAAAAATGTAGATTTGACATCTATTTGATAAACTTTAAATCCTTTGTAGGCATCATATGCAAGCAACATTCTAACTCCTTCAAGTTTAGCAACTCGTGCAAAAGTCTCACTGTAACCAATACCTTCTTATTGTGCATATCCTTTGCATACAAGTCTTGCTTTATTTCTAATGACTTCTCCATTTTCATTCAACTTGTTTCTGAATATCCATTTGGTTCCAATTACATTCTTATCATTCGGTCTTGGTACCAATGTCCATATTTTGTTTTTCAGTATCTGATTTATTTATTCATTCATGGATTTAATCCATTCATCATTTTCAAATGCATCTCTAGCAGTTTTAGGTTCAAATTCACAAACTAAGCATGTGTTGTGTCTCAACTTACTTCATGTCATCATGGTAGCTTTCTTGTCTCCAATAATCTGATTATGTGGATGATGTCTCCTCGCATATTTTGCAAGTACTATCAATTCTTTGTTCTTCATTGTGTTCTTCACTTGGTGTAGGATCATAATCTTCATCGGTAAATGTTTCTTGATTCTCGATCTATATAGGCTGATGCTCGGTATCATTACCATGTTGCTCGATAATGCCAAGTTGTTGCTCAGGTAGAGTGTCAAGTTGCTCAATGTATGTAAATCTACCATAATCTTCCAGTTCTTTTTTGCTTTCTTCATCATTTTTCTCAGCAAATTCATCAACTCTCACATTTGCACTTTCAATCATTTTGTTAGTAGCCTTATTCAAACATTTTTAGGCTTTTCTTTTAGTAGAATATCCTAAGAATATTCCTTCATCACCTTTTGAATCAAATTTCCTATTTATATCATCTTTCAGAATGTAACATCTACTTCCAAATATTCTAAAATAACTTGCATTTGGTGTGTATCCTGTACACACTAAAATGGTGCACTTCTATGAACCATTACATGCAAGGTTGCTCAAGAATGAGGCCTCACAAAGTGGCTCATAGCTCTCTATGCATAGAGTTGCAAGGGACTATGATGTGTTTGCTCTCAGCTAGAGCTACAAGCTTGTGACCTTGCTAGTCAACCACACAATGAGAGATTCAAGTGAAGACAAGGGCAACAATGCCAATATCTCCAAGAATCACTATGAAAATACAATGCAAGCTATATGAGAATGCAATCTAAGATATGGAAATGAAAGTACAATGCAACTAATCTATGAAAGGAAATAGCAATGGATTACAATGCTTCCTATTTAGACTATGTGAGCTTATTCTATTGCATAAAAGGAAATCTATACTATGAATGCCATTATCATGCAACTAAGAAAACAAATATGCAACTAAATGATGAAAGCAACAAGTCTTCAATATCCTCAAAAGCTCCAAATGCACCTAAAACCTATAGCATAACATTAGCATAAAAATATGGTATATGCAAATGAAGGAGAGAGCTCTCCTTTTATAAGAAATGCAAAGAAATGGACCATTGAGATTAAGAGGCAAAAAGTCTTAATCAGCGGTGAAGCTTGAAAGAGGAGCAATCCATGTGCACACATATTCTCCAATAGGAAAATAAGAGTTGACTTTATGTCCATATGAGACAAAAAGTGCTTTTTCCCTTTTTATAAAATAAGAATAATGCTTTATTTGTGCAACTTAGGATAAGAGGAAAAGTGGGGGCTTTTTATTTATTAAAAGGGGAGGAAATATTCCTTTTAAATAAATAAAGACTTAGGATAAATGGTTAGCCCAGGGCAAATAATCAAAAATGATGAAATTAGGATTTGATCAAGGAAATTGATATTGTTGAAAATATTGATTATTGATAAAACTGATTCAGGATTGATAAATTGAATAAATGGAGCCCAAAGTCTAGGCGACCATTTTTGGGTGCATACATTTGCCCCTCTTTGACTAATGTGTGATAGATTTGGGAACACATGCAGTCAAAGAAGAATTGAAATGTGAGATCGATTTAGGATCACAAAACAACTCAAATATGAGGTCGATTCGGGATCATATCTGGACAAAGCATGAACAAAGGCCTTTGAACATGAGGTCGATTTGGGATCACATTCAAAGTAGGAGATAAGAATCTCAAATTTGAGCGAAAGCTCACAAAAGATGTCTGAATCAAGAGAATCAAAAAAATTAGGGCTGAGAATCCCACGGTGGGCGCCAGAAATGTACACACTAAAATGGTGCACTTCTATGAACCATTACATACAAGGTTGCTCAAGAATGAGGCCTCACAAAGTGGCTCATAGCTCTCTATGCATGGAATTGCAAAGGACTATGATGTGTTTGCTCTCAGCTAGAGCTACAAGCTTGTGACCTTGCTAGTCAACCACACAATGAGAGATTCAAGTGAAGACAAGGGCAACAATGCCAATATCTCCAAGAATCACTATGAAAATGCAATGCAAGCTATATGAGAATGCAATCTAAGATATGGAAATGAAAGTACAATGCAACTAATCTATGAAAGGAAATAGCAATGGATTACAATGCTTCCTATTTAGACTATGTGAGCTTATTCTATTGCATAAAAGGAAATCTATACTATGAATGCCATTATCATGCAACTAAGAAAGCAAATATGCAACTAAATGATGAAAGCAAAAAGTCTTAAATATCCTCAAAAGCTCCAAATGCACCTAAAATCTGCAGCATAACATTAGCATAAAAACATGGTATATGCAAATGAAGGAGAGAGCTCTCCTTTTATAAGAAATGCAAAGAAATGGACCATTGAGATTAAGAGGCAAAAAATCTTAATCAGTGGTGGAGCTTGAAAGAGGAGCAATCCATGTGCACACATATCCTCCAATAGGAAAATAAGAGTTGACTTTATATCCATATGAGACAAAAAGTGCTTTTTCCCTTTTTATAAAATAAGAATAATGCTTTATTTGTGCAACTTAGGATAAGAGGAAAAGTGGGGGCTTTTTATTTATTAAAAGGGGAGGAAATATTCCTTTTAAATAAATAAAGACTTAGGATAAATGGTTAGCCCAGGGCAAATAATCAAAAATGATGAAATTAGGATTTGATCAAGGAAATTAATATTGTTGAAATTATTGATTATTGATAAAACTGATTCAGGATTGATAAATTGAATAAATGGGGCCCAAAGTCTAGGCGACCATTTTTGGGTGCATACATTTGCCCCTTTTTGACTAATGTGTGATCGATTTGGAAACACATGCAGTCAAAGAAGAATTGAAATGTGAGATCGATTTGGGATCACAAAACAACTCAAATATGAGGTCGATTCGGGATCATATCTGGACAAAGCATGAATAAAGGCCTTTGAACATGAGGTCGATTTGGGATCACATTCAAAGTAGGAGATAAGAATCTCAAATTTGAGCGAACGCTCACAAAAGATGTCTGAATCAAGAGAATCAAAAAAATTAGGGATGAGAATCCCACGGTGGGCGCCAGAAATGTACACACTAAAATGGTGCACTTCTATGAACCATTACATGCAAGGTTTCTCAAGAATGAGGCCTCACAAAGTGGCTCATAGCTCTCTATGCATGGAGTTGCAAGGGACTATGATGTGTTTGCTCTCAGCTAGAGCTACAAGCTTGTGACCTTGCTAGTCAACCACACAATGAGAGATTCAAGTGAAGACAAGGGCAACAATGCCAATATCTCCAAGAATCACTATGAAAATGCAATGCAAGCTATATGAGAATGCAATCTAAGCTATGAAAATGAAAGTACAATGCAACTAATCTATGAAAAGCAATAGCAATGGATTACAATACTTCCTATTTAGACTATGTGAGCTTATTTTATTGCATAAAAGGAAATCTATACTGTGAATGTCATTATCATGCAACTAAGAAAGCAAATATGCAACTAAATGATGAAAGCAACAAGTCTTCATTATCCTCAAAAGCTCCAAATGCACCTAAAACTTGCAGCATAACATTAGCATAAAAATATGGTATATGCAAATGAAGGAGAGAGCTCTCCTTTTATAAGAAATGCAAAGAAATGGACCATTGAGATTAAGAGGCAAAAAATCTTAATCAGCGGTGGAGCTTGAAAGAGGAGCAATCCATGTGCACACATATCCTCCAATAGGAAAATAAGAGTTGACTTTATGTCCATATGAGACAAAAAGTGCTTTTTCCCTTTTTATAAAATAAGAATAATGCTTTATTTGTGCAACTTAGGATAAGAGGAAAAGTGGGGGCTTTTTATTTATTAAAAGGGGAGTAAATATTCCTTTTAAATAAATAAAGACTTAGGATAAATGGTTAGCCCAGGGCAAATAATCAAAAATGATGAAATTAGGATTTGATCAAGGAAATTGATATTGTTGAAAATATTGATTATTGATAAAACTGATTCAAGATTGATAAATTGAATAAATGGGGCCCAAAGTCTAGGTGACCATTTTTGGGTGCATACATATCCAACCATAACTCATAGGGTGTCTTGTTTGAATCATTCTTCAATTGTACTTGATTCAATTTGTATACAACAGTACTAACAACTTCTCTCCAGTATACTTGTGCAACATCCTTTTCAATCATTAGTGTTCTAGCACAATCAACAATAGATCGATTCCTCCTTTGTGTCATCGGTGCATAAACCTATCTCTTAATTCCATGCCCATTAAAAAATTTAGTGAACTCATCAGAAATAAGCTCACCACCTCTATCTGATCTCAAATATTTTAACTCTTTTCCAGTTTAGCTTTAAACCATTTGAACATATTAAAAGCTTCAGATTTTTCTTTCAAGAACATGATAGTCATCATCCTAGAGTAGTCATCAACAAACAAGATAAAATATCTATCTCCATAATAACTCTGAGTTCTCATAGGACCACACAAGTCGGTATGAACCAATTCCAAAATAGCATTAGATGAATAGTTTTTGCTCTTAAAACTAGATTTTGACATTTTTCCCATTTGACATTGTTTACACATGACATGGTCAGGTTTAGATAAGCTTAGTAAAATTCTAACTCTCCTTTTCTAACTAATCTTAACCATGTTGTCAAAATTCACATGACATGGCCTTTTGTGTCATAACCACACATCTTCAATTCTAGCCAACAAACAAGAAGTTTCAACATTATCAAGATAAAATAGATTACCTTTAGATTGTTCACCAGTACTGACCAACTTTCCATTCTCATCATAGATCTTCACCTTTCTATTATCAAATGCAACTCAACGACCTATGTTATTCAATTGTGCTACACTCAACAGATTATAGTTAAGTCCCTTCACCTAATATGCATTCTCACATCTGATCTTATTGTTCAACAATATAGATCCTTTTCCTTTTACTAGACAAGGTGTATTATTTCCCATTTTAATAGATCCACAATTATAATGTTTAAGGTATTCAAATTTGTCTTCATCACTAGTCATATGATGTCTACAACCACTATTAATAATCCAAGTATCATTCTTGCTAACTTTAGAAATAAGTGTTGTTTCAACATACCTTTCTTCTTCTTTTGAATCTTCTTTCAAAGCTATGAATACCACCTCAATGTCTTCATTAGTGTTGGTGTCATCATCATCATCTTCAACAAGGTAACATGCCTTCTTTCCTTTGTCTTTGTAATCTTGGTTACTTCTTCTGTCATACTGTTGGTTGCCTCTATGTTCTTGGTTATCTCTCATGTCAAATTTTCTTTCACTAGATCTTTCATTGTCTTTATCATCTTCTTTCCTATTTGGACATCTAGCTACAATGTGGCCAATTTCTTTACAATTAAAGCAAACTACAGGTAATTTTCCTCTATATCTTCCTTTACCTTTTTGCAGTCTTCTAGCCACTAATGCTTCAAGCTCATCAAGTTCACCCTCGTCACTGTCACTATCACTCTCATTTATTATCATGTGTTTACTGCTTGATTTATTAATTTTCAAGGATGACATAAATGAAGACTTAACAGTAGGAACAATACTGTTATCAAAGTTACTCAACTCAAAAGCAATCAATCTACCGATCAGACTATTAAGTGTATTATGATTACCCATGGCTAATCTCATCTCATGAATTACATAGACTCTAGTAGCATAAGTAGGCATCAAGGTTCTAAGAATTTTACTCACAATAATGTCTTCTTCAATGATACCTCCTACTCCTCAGATAGCATTGACAATCTCCTTAATTCAGTTGTTGTACTGTGAGATGTTTTCTCCTTCTTTCATTTTCATGTCATCAAATTTTCCTCTAACACTTCCAGCTTTAGCCCTTAGCACATTTGCATCTCCTCCATGAACTAGTGCAAGCTTATCCCACATCTTTTTGGCAGAAGTGCATGTCTTAATATCTTCAAATTCGACATCTAATAAGGAAGCAACAATCTCTATCATTGAAACATTGTGTTCATGTCTATCTCTCATCTGATCAACAGTCAACGGTCCAGTAGGTTGGATGAATTCATTATCGAAGTAGTATATAGCAGATTCTCCAATTCCAGATAGATGCAATCTCATTCTATTTTTCCATGTCGAGAAGTTATCTTTGTTCAGCTTTGGCACCTCTTTCTTATACATCTTGTGATCTTTAGCTTAAGTCCTTCAAACTTTTATTTCCAAGCACTCTATGCTCTGATAACAATTGTTAGATAACTAAGAGGGGGGTAAATCAATTAAGTCTAGTTATCCTATAGTCCCAAATCTCCCAGATGTATATATTAAAACCTTTCAAACAAATAATCAATTATATAAGATATCAATTGTGTCTTTCTCTACATTTACCCATTACCAGTAAATTGTGTTCACCAATCTATCCAGTTATGAAATGTGCAAAGTAAAATAGTAGTTCAACACATCATACATATATAACACATATATTTTAACGTGGAAACCTTGTTGGGGGAAAAACCACATGGGATCGATAACCCAAAATAATTCATTCTTCTAAAGTGAGCTTGGTTAGGAGCCAACCCTATTAAAGGTTACAAAACACACTGTGAGGTGTGACCTAGTTAGAGGATTTATCACTAACCATTCTCCTTTGACCATGCATTCACTATGGGGTCAACAAGAAAATAATTAACATTCATTGAATGTCATATTGAAATATAAAGACTGTTAAGTTTGACTCAGTTAAGAGATTTATCTGTAGAAATGGTTAAACTGATACAATAATGATCTGATTCAAATAAAATTTTGATTTGTAGATTTTCAGATCTGTGCTAAGCTTAAATTACCTCTGATCAATAATCAATTCAACATCTTCATTTCCTCCAACTTTTTTTTGCTCGGTATTTGCTTTCTCTGATGCTTAGTGTTATTTGCAATTTTTCTTAGTTTTGTCTTCAACTGGTTTGATCAATGTTGCATGAAAACAATCCTTTTTCACGTGAATTCTCCTGTAGTATCTCCAAACTCAATAATGAATCTCATGTATCCTTATATAGACATCATAAACTATTTTTGTTTCATCCATAGATATTGCCTCTTAATCTTCATTGTTGATTTTGTCGCTTCAACCTTCCTCGATAGTTGTGTCATTAACACGTTTCATTCTCCTTCATCCAATCAATCTTGAATTTTGTCAACCGTTAGATCATCATTACAAATATTATCTTCTACCTCGGAATCATAAGCAATTGTCCAGCTTATCATTTTAGTTGGATGTTATAAACTCCATTTATTTCTCACTCAGTCAATACCTGAATGCGTCAGTGATTACTAGCTCGGTTAATACTATACTCTATATACACTACATTTCCTCAGTGTATACTAAAATCTTCATTTACCGACCACATAAACTTGTTCAGTTTTGATCTTCAATACATAATAGAATCATGTAATACAATCAAGTCATCAACATGATGTCATAGACTCTTCAATAAGTTACCCAATGTATACCATATCCATATCTTACTCATCCATCTCATCTTTATGTAGATATTTCATTCCTTTACCATTTTCCTTCTTTAGATGATTGTAACCATCATGACAAGTACAGTCAAAACTAGTTGACATCAATGACAATACATTAACTGATTTAATTATCTTACATATACTTTGGTAGCTTGGTGATCATCAATCATTATCTTTCAATTATCCACTCTATTATCAAACTTTCCTTCAAGATATTCAACCAGTTATAGGTTATCAATAAATTTTAGGTTTCAATACCTCTAGCTCAGGTTTTCTCTTCTCTCTCAGTGTAGATGTAGACCTTGTCAATGGTCTTGTTCCCTCGGTGATTCCTTTTTCACTTTTTTTTTCTTTCCCTTGACTTCAGATGGACCTGCCTCATGTTCTTCAACACTAACTCCAAGATTTTTTGATAAATCATTGATCATTCTTCTTGTTTTCTCTAAGCCTTAGGTATCAATATACCTAGTTTTATCTTTTCTTTCACTTCCTCGTAAGTTCCATATCTATTTTCTCTCTTATCAATAGGTTTGGCTAATAAGGCTTCAATTTGTTGTGATGTAGTGTCAATAACAATTTCATAGCCCATCGGTTTTAGCTAGATAGTCCTTGGCTCAACCACTTTCACAATACATGTGTCGATATCAACTTCAAAACATATGGTGTCTCAGTGGTCTTTCACTAACTGAGGTGGAATTATGAATTTCTTATGCATTCTAGTTTGAAACTTAGTGAAATACTCATTCATCACAATATCAAAATTATCTCCTAAGCTCTGGATGTATTCATTAATCGGATATATAGTCGGTTTCTTCACATTCCAGATTACATTACTGATTGATACAAAGAAGTTTTGGAAATAGAAAAATATACATACCAATAGAGATCCAAACTTCAATGTGTTGGTATTTGCTTTCCGAATAGTGTTCATGTTGTCATCAAATTTCTTTAGCAAGATTTTACATAGATCAATCTTCATGTCCTTTTTGACAATTTTATATGCAATGTCCACTGCTCCACATGGTACACTATCCACTTGGGAAGATTGGAAGATTCAGTATGAAATGACATTACATGCAAGTTTTAATTCAAGGTCTTCCACAATAGACAACTTAAGAATTCTTCTGTCTCATTTATCTTGTGTCATCTCACATAACTTATTATTGTCGATCTTCTTGTTTGCCTTTAGTCTATCACCGATTGGATATACAGTCATAATATGTAGAACATCCTTATCTTGACTAGTTAATCTAGCCACATAAAATGATCATGGACTCGACTTAGCACAATTCTCATCCACATGGTCTTGAATACACTCGGTATATGTAGGGCATGCATTAAACCCTTAGTCTCTAGGTGGATGTGTTCATCCTTCAATTTCCCATTCTCACACAGACTTTGGAAAGATGTATCAATATCAGATTGACAAATTTTCTCAATTTTGTAGTGGATAAAAAACCATATATCTTTGATCAAGATAACTCTTGGAGGAATAGATGGAAGATCTCCCATCTTGTCTAGTTCAATTGTTTTAGCTAGAGGAAGCTTGTACTTCGGGTTGACAGGATCAACCTTCTCAACAAAAACAAGATTTTGAACTTTAGGTTCCATTGATTCAAACATATCACTGCTTGATTGAAGTAGGGTTTCATATGAAACAACTCGGTCACACTTTCACAACTCATGCAAACACTAGAAATCACTCAAATATGCTCACTAGTCCTTAGATCTTCTCAATCAATCACTTGAATGCTCTCAGAAGACTCAACTTTGTAATACACTGAAATACTCTTTGAAAATGTTATGTCAAAGTGAATAATAAAATGGTCTATTTATACCTTTTCCTTGATTAGGGTTTCCAACGGCTAGAATTTTAGCATTTAATGTTGTCACCGATTCCCTTTTCACTGATCACAAAACTACACTTCCTTTCACTAAATGAAACAAAATAACATAGCCTTTTACCGATCAAACATGAAATGTTAACTTCATATATCCAAATGCATATAAATATGTTTATATGGATCTTTGCACAAATGTTAGGAATCGATTTAAGATTTGAAATTTGACTCACAGTTCCTACACATACCTTTAACTGATTAGGTAAAGATAGGTGCACCCAATCCAGAGGATGAGGTTCCATCGATTGTTCCAAGTGATGTTGCATCATCTAGAGACTTCCTTCTCCATATTTTATTCATCTAATCTCTTATTTCTTCAACATTCACTTGAACTGTTTCATTTGTCTTTTCCTCAGTTGGAGCTTCACCTTGGTACCTGTAGTCTTTGGCTAGGTGACCTACCTTGTGACAGTGAAAACATGCCATTCTAGGATTTATCCATGATCTTATGTTATTTCTACCATGCATCAATATGTAATTTTCTGCTGTGTCCAAATCTCCCACATGTTGTACATGAAATTATTGTGTTGTACTCCCATGGTATTGTTGAGCCTTGTCAGTTGTTTGCAGTATTGTGTCAGTTAGGTACCCATTTGACATTCTTTCTTTGTGATTTACAATCTTTAGACTTATGACCATATCTATTGCAAGTATTACAGTAACCATTGAATTTTGACTTTCTTGTATTGTTAGCAATCCTTGATCTACACTCAAATGCTTGATGTGCATACTTATTGCAATTATAATAATAACCATAAAATTTAGGAATGCTCGGTGGTTTACCTCTTTTGCTTTTGTAGACATTTGTTGTATGACCATGTTTCCCACAATGATAACAAATTTCCTTATGTGTCTTAAGTGGGGTAGTAGTGTCTTGGTTGGCTGCTTTGTTTGAGGACTCTTCCTTCTCGATAATGTTGTTTTCAATAAACCCAAGTCCAGTTGTATCTCTTGGTTGTCTCTGACCTCTAAGATGTTCATCCAACATTCTCAATGTTTCTTCATTTCTTTTCAGCACTTCATTGGCTTCATTTTATGATTTCAATTCTCTTGTCAATGTTTCAACCTAAGACCTTAAAGCTTAATTTTCAGATTCCTTGACATCTGTCTCTTGATTTGCATTCACCAGTTGGTCGGTCATAGCATAATATGCTTGTGTCATTCTCATGATCTCGTCATCTTTTTCAGCTAGTCTTTCCTCAACTTGCCTCTTTCCTTCTCCTGCCATTCTTTTTGCATCTTCAATTGATCTCTTTGATTCAAGTATTTCACCCATTCTAATACCTTGTGCCTCTTGATCTTTCTTCATTGGATTCAACTACTCGGTGAGTGCTTAAATTTATTTTCCATCAATTCTGTAATAGGTGTTTCAGATTCATCATTCAAGCTCCCTTTAGATGATGTCTCAAGTATCTCAATATGTTCTTGTGTAGATTTTAATTCATCAAATAAGCACTTTCCTTTTCCAATTTCCTTTTTAGATCATCAATCAGCTCATGCGCATTTTCCAGTTCAAACTCAAGATTTTCAATTTGCTTAGCTTGCTTATCCCTTTCCATGGCTATGATCTTTTCACTCTCAGGTGGTTAAACCCTTAACTCAAGAGTCCAGGTTCTAATACCAATTGTTGGATTAATAATGGAAAGTTAAGTAAAAAGAGGAGGGGAGGGGTGAATCATTACTCCAAAAACTTTTATCAATTATTTTGATTGTTTACCGAATTGTAAACTTTACATATATCACCATAAAACATAGAAATTAAAACATAACTCATAACACAATGATTTTTGGTCTCACAAAAACCCTTGGTTAGAGGGAAAAATTGTGGTGGGGATGGTACCCATAATCCTTCACTGTTGCGGTAAAAAGTTTGTTCAATTAGAGCTACAAAATTTAGCTACTTTTGATAGCTTACCCTATTAGGAGTACATACCCTATTAGGAGTACAAAAGACTTATGTAGTCTACCTTGCTAAAGGATTGTACTATCTCTAATCTAAGATATGTGCCATGTTAAAGGATTTAAAAAATAATAACTATTAGGGCCTACTCGGTAAAGGGATTTTACAACTCCGATTACAATACAATTCAGTACTAAATATGTCTGTAGTAATGCATCAACAAATTCTTGTTCAGACTCAATGTGCTCAATTTCATTCACAATTCAACTTCAGTACTTGGTAACCTCAAATCTGATTCACTTTCACAATTTTGCTCTAATTGTTCTATTACTTGGTATCTTATCTGCACTTCATCACCATCACATCAGCTTCACATTCTTCTCATCATCCTCTCACACTCTTTGATCATCATACTCTGTTCTTTATATATTTGATCTAGAAGCGGTGGAAATGTTCTTGATTCTTCTCCTTAAATGGTGGTAGCATTAGTTTCATTTCCAATGTATATATTCCATTTAATTTTCATTGGTGGATCTTGCCTCATCATCATGCACAATCCTCTTTGTTTATATCTGTAATGTTTTACCAAATAATCTTCTTGAAATTTGTAAAACATTTTATGGTCGGTGTCCAGACTCAATGTATCTAACATAATCTGTTATGTTGGCCTGTGTTACTCAGTAACAATTTTTTCTTGCTCGGTGACATGTACTCTCATCTCGGTAACTACTATGCACTACTCAAGCCTGCCTTGCTCTGCTCTGTGCCTGTCTCTCATTTGCATTTACCGAAATAGTCTCTTCCTTTACCTACTTCATTGTTTGCTTTACCGACTGAGTCATATGACTACTTTCACCAACTGACTTTGACAATGCAATATGACTTTAACAAAACTAATGAGAACAAAATGACTCTTTAGGAGTATCAATTATTGGAGACACGGTTGCACCACTCACAGTACAATGGCATTATCGACGATGAGATAAGTGCAAAATGGGAACATAAACCCTCGTTCAATGTAGAAATTAAATGCCAAGGTGAAAGTAGAAATATGTTATTAAAAACATTGGTGAAAAATAGTTAGGAAAAGGGCAAAAAATGGTGAAAACTTATGTGAGCAACGGTTTAGGCAACAAATTAAAATAAAGGAAAATAAACGCCCAAGATTAATGCAATCGTCTTGCATTATCTCTAATTCTCTGAGAACCATTGATTGCAAAGTGAGTTGATTTTCTTCAAAAAAGAAATGCCTTCGACATAAATATTTAGAGTATTATACGTTCTTTTTAATTTTAAATGATATTTTTTCCCACTTGTTGCATGTGATTATTATTCTCTTTTATCTATTGAGTTTTGATTATTGAATCATTTTGTTAGAGTTTTTCATTTTGTATTGTCCATAGTCGAATGGCATGGGATAAATGAATTTACGCTTGATCTAATGGATTTTTAGCAATGTATTCTATAAAGTTTAGTGGTTGAAGGTATATAGTAATTTTATTAATTATTTTTTTAATTTTGTAGAGTTGGTTTTATTAATTGTGTTTAAAGAGTTGTGAAGGTGTCATTGACATTGAATACAAAAGAGAATAACATAGAACTGAAGAGGAAAGGTGTGGTATAGATTTATGATGTGACTCTATTGAATGAAAAATCTATTGAATCTCTTAGGAAGCAATGAATTTCCTAACTTGGAATGTCAAGGGTTGCAATGCCCCTAATGAGAGGCTTCTGATCAAGATTTGTCTTGATCAGGAGAGACCAGATGTGATGTGTGTGCATGAGAGAAAGGTAAGTGCTAAGGAGGGTTTGGATTTTTTCTGCAAAAGACGTGTGTGGAATGGTGCCTTTGTGGATGCGGTTGGGGCTTCAGGGGGTTTGGGAATAATCTAGGATTCCAGGTGAGTAAAGGTGAGCCCTGTATCACAAGAACATAATTGGAAGTTGATAAGTATTAATCTTTTTCATTTTTAGAAATTGGTTTTCCATTTTAATGTATATGGCCCTATGGGGACAATGGATAAGAGGAGAGTTTGGGAGGAAATTTCTACAGACATTAGATGTAGGAAGAAGAAGATTGTTTTTATAGGAGGATGTTTTAATGCAACCCTTGTGATAAGTGAGAATAAAGGAGGCTTAAGAGGTTTGAGTGGTGTTCAACAAGATTTTTAGTCCTTTGTGTCAAAAAATGGCTTATGGGAGATCAAGACAAAGGAAGGAACCTTAAGTTTGATCGGTTTCACTAGTATAGTAAAGAAGTTAGACTACTTTTTTGTGGCTTGGACTTGGGATTCTCTAGAAGTGGTTTTTTATTCTTCCATTATTCCTTTTTCTAGAACATATCATTATCTCATGGCTTTGAATATACAGTAAGATAAATTTATGATTCACAACCCTTTTAAGATGGAGAAAATGTAGTTTAGGGAGGAGGGATTTGTGGAGATGGTTGTGGATTGGTGGAGGAATGCACCTAAGAGACAAGGGAATAAGAGTTTCCTATTTTTCAAGAAGCTTCAGTTTATTGAAGGGAAATTGAAAGAATGGAACAAGTTGCATTTTAGGGATATCTTCAAAGAGAAAGAGGAACTTGAAGGACATTTGGAAGAGTTAAATAAAAAAATAATTAATGAAGGGATGCATTCAATTGATTTTCAAAATGAGGGCTTACAATGTAGATATATAGATTTTTTGCGTCGAGAGGAGATCTTGGAAGCAAAAATCTTGGGAGAATTGGTTAAAAGAGGGGGATCAAAATACTAAGTTTTTTCACTTCTCTGTAAAAATACAAAGGTCAATAAATAGAATTACTTCAATCTTGAATGCAACAGGTTAGAGATTAATAGATGCTAAGGAGATTAACAAGGAGTTTTTCAGATTTTTCAAAGATTTATAGACAACTAATAAGAGAACCACAACGAGTGAGGGAGAAATTTTGCATGTCATCATGAGCTTACTTTTTGAGGAGGATAATAGGTTGCTAATGGAGCATATTTTAGTCAAGGAAGTGAAAGATGCAGTTTTTGGTTTAGAATATGGTAAATCCCCTATCTTGGATGGGTTTCGGTCTTTCTTTTATTAGAAGTTTTGGTTCATTTTTCAATAGGACTTAGTGGAGGTAGTGGAAGAGTCAAAACATCATAGCTTTATTTTGAAAGACTTTAACAATACTCTTATAGCTTTGGTTCCAAAGAAGGAGAATACAAATACTTTTGAAGACTATAGGACAATATCCTTGTGTGACATAGTATATAAGATTATTTCAAAGGTGATTTCTAATCGACTGAAGAAGGTAATTGGAAATTTGATTTCTGATGAGAAAAGTGGGTTTGCTGCAAATCGGTCTATTTTTTAATGTGTCACCATAACACATGAGGCCATACATTCAATATGAAGAAGTAAGAAAAATGTTATGTTTGTAAAACTAGATATTCCAAAGGCATATGATAGGGTGAATATGAGTTTCCTGCTTTGAGTTCTTAAGAGGTTTGGTTTTGGGGATAGATAGATTCAATGGGTGGCAAGTTTATATGATGATCCATGAGCCTCCATTATTTTAAATGGTATGCACCAGGGATTCTTTAAAATATCTAAAGGCTTGCATCAAGGGGGTCTCATCTCTATGTTTTTATTCATTTTACTTTCTGAATCCTTAAATAGATGTATTTCCAAGATGAGAGATGTGGAGTTGTGGAAAGGAATCACTACGCTGGAGGGAGTTGAGCCCTCAACACATCAACATTTTCTAGATAATAACCTTCTGATGGGGGAAGCTATTTTGTGGGAAGCACGAGTTATGAAGAGAGTTTTGGAGAAGTATAATGTTGCTATAGGGAAAGAGGTAAATTGGAGGAAGTTTGAGATCTATTTTTTTAATACAAAACCAAATAAAAGGAGAAAAAATTTTCGGGTCTTTTGGAATTCGGCAAGGTGCCCTTCCTAGGAAATTCGTTGGCATACCTCTCTTTGGAATCTCTAACAAGGCTCACTTGTGGCATGGTCTTATTGACAACTATTTTAATAGGCTCAAAGGCTGGAAAAGCAAGTGGTTGACTTTGGTGGGCAAGATACTCATGCTAAAAACAATCATCTCTACAATGTCAATTTTGTCAATGGCTTGTCTTCACATTCCTATTAAAGTGATTAAGGTAGTTGAACAAATAATGCATCACTTCTTGTGGAATAGTAAACAAGATTATGATAAGATTCCCCTTTTGATTTGGGAATATGTATGTAAACCAAAGGAAGCTAGGGGAGCGGGACTTAGAAGTTGGAAGATCATGAATGAAGCTATGGTAGAGAAGATGGTGTGGATGATGGTAAGATTCTCATAATAGAAGTGGGTGTGCATTCTGAGAGCGAAGTACTTGGATTCAGAGGATAGGTTTTGAATCCTCATAATTTTTTATCCGCCTAGGGGTTTGACCCTATGGATTTTTATTATTGAGTGCAGACCTAATATAACTAATCATGTCTTGTGGATGTTGGGAGATGGTAAAAGAGATTTTTTTTGGGAAGATTCATGGATGGGAAGGAGGTTTTAGGAGATAGATATAAACTTGTAGAAATTAAAAGGATTTTATAACAACAGTGGGGTTCTTTAGTGAGCAACTATGTGGAAGTTAGAGGGGTGGGATCAGGTATAACTTGGAAATGAAAAGATGTGGAATCTCTTCATTTGGACAGGGATTATAAAAACATATTGCAACAGATTTCTAATGAATGATATTTGGTGATGATTGGGGAAAAAAATGAAATCATATGGTGTAGTGCAAAGAATGGAGAATATTTGGTTAAGATTGGGTATAAGCTATTGGAGCATGAGGAAGCTTTCAAAAACTAGCCTAGAACAATTTGTTGGAATAAATATGCTCTTCCAAAGGCAGGGGCTTTTATGTGGTTGGCCTTGAGAGGGAGGGTGTTGAAAGGAGATAGACTTATGAATTATGGCTTTACTAGTCCATTTAGATATGTTTTGTGTAAGGTGGAGGATGAAACATTAGACCATATTTTTTTGCATTGTGATTTTATGTAGGCTGCATGGCATCATGTTATGATGAAGTTGGATTTTCAGTGTCCTTTCCCATAGACTTTGTGGGAGTGGGGAAACATGTGGCCACTCTTAGTAAGAATATCAATTTTTAGTAGTATTTGGATGATTTATCCATCGACCATTACATGGGAGATATGGAAGGAGAGAAATCGTCAAATTTTTCAAGATAAGAGTGAAGATATTCAATTTTTTTTATGAGATTGGATAGGGTAATCTTGAATTTGGTCAATAATTCAGTAGCTCAAATAAATCTTTCAAAGAAATCTTTTACATTTACAGATGGTTGTATTCAGAGACATCGACCTCTTTGAAAATTTAGGCCCGTTCAGGGGATACAAAGGGATGATCCTTCTTTGGAGAAGATTAATGAGAAGTGGGATCCTCTAGATTACGATTGGGTTAGAGTTAATTTTGATGGGGCTTCAAAGGGAAACCTCGGTATAAGTGGTGTTGGCTTTATAGTCAGAGATTAGATAGGGAACACCTTGGAAATAGGGGCCAAGAGATTGAAGGATGAAACAAATAATGAGGCAGAGATTCAGGCTGCCATTTTGGCAATTCAAAGGGCAAAAGGTTCAAATGTTAGGAGGCTCCATTTGGAAGGAGATTTGTTGATAAGAGTGATGGAAGTCACTAGTGGGGCATCATGAGTATGGTATTTGAATGAACATGTTAAGATTATTAAGAAGTTATTAGAAGGATTTGAGGACTACAAAGTTAGTCATGTTAGAAGAGAGAGGAATAGGGAAACTAACATGTTATCAAACATGACAATCAATTTATTTGAGTTTGGGACGACAATCAATTCATGAAAGAATATAGGGAATTTGATGGGACCCTTTTAGATTTGGGCTTTTGAATCCATTTTTATGCATGTTAAAGGGATGGAGGTTGACATGGGTATGTCTGAGTGGATGCATCAACGATGAGTTGGGATTTGAATAATTTCTATGATTACTTATTCGATGTTGAAATAATGTTTAGTTTAGGAGAGTTTGAGATGGGGTGAGGTGGCATACTATTCAGATTAAGTGGGAGTACTGAAGCATTTATGACTGGAGGTGGTAAGGACAAAAGGATCTAGATTCTAGTACACGGTCCTCAAATACTTTTCTTCCTTTATTAGGTGCAGTCTTTGTAAGTTCTCTCTATTGGGAAAGTGATTTGGGGTTTCAATGAAGGCAAATTTTTCATTGAAGACACCACATTTTCAGAGACCCTTTTGTGGTGAGATCTCTTGGCGGAGATTGAAAGGTATGTTCTTCTTTAAGGAACTCATGGAGATTTTGGAGGAGTTGTTTGGGAAGGAATTCTTGGAGTCCGATTTCAGGTATAGGGTGAATGCTAACATCACTTTAATGCTAATTGTGTGGTCGCTATTGCTAGATTCAAGGGAGGAAATGATGAGAATTATGAGGGTGCTGGTGAAGTTAGAATGGATGGGAAATATGGTGAATATTCTCACCTGTGCAGTTCCTAGAAGGGGGATTTGGGTTGAGAATGAAGGTCGTAGTTTGGTTGATGGTGCGATGGATGACTTCCATCCCTTCATTGTATGGAATATGACTACGAATAAGGTGAAGCAAATTGTTAGGGTGGAAAGGGTTTGGCCTTTGTTGAAGGACTATGTGTAGAGATTAGAGAGTGAGGAGACTATACGAGCCCAAGATAGAATGGTGAGGAAATAAACTACTCAAAAGGCTATGGGGGTAATGTGGAAAAGGAAGACTATCTTTGATAATGCAAGTGGCATCTTTGTTCCTCAGGGCTGGTCTTTGGCAAAAGAGATCAGGAAGATGAAGAAACAAAGGATTGTTGTTGTGAAGGCAGGGGACCTATTGTAAGGCATGGAGTGGCGGTGGAGGTTGAGGACCTTCTTTTTGTTTGATGTTGAAGCTTAGTTTCTTCCATACAATTTGTTTCTTGTTGTTTAGGTTAAGGTTTTTTTGCAAATATTGTTGTTAAGGGCATTTTTTTGGCTCTCTATTTTGTGACTGTAATGGGAATGCCCTCCCATGTTATTATTTTCTTTGAAATTGCTCAATGAACTGCTAAGTAGATAATTAGTTAATAGTAAGTAGATCACCATAGAAAGATTGTAGATATCATAATGAAGATACCAAATGGATGCTGATGATTACCATAGATGTAAATTTTCCAAATTATAAATAAAAACTATAATTATTACCAATCAAAAAAATAATTAAGAATTTCTCGAAAGATAGGTAGTTTTTCAACTTTTAGCAAGTAGGAGTTTAAATGACTAAAATCTTGAAATCTACCTAAAAAGTAGTACATGAAAATAATGTGAAAAATAAATATGTGTGTGTATTGTAGAGCACATGGCTAGTGGAAGAGATTTTAAGTCAAATAGGAAGGTCAGGGGTCTAAATCACATCAATCCCAATACTTTTTAAGCAACGTCTAAACAAAAAACTAAAATGCATATCTTACCAAGGGGGAGACTTGGTTTTTTTTTCAAACTTCCCCTATATATTTTATGGTTTAGTTTGTTGGATAGCCACTGGTCTACATTTTGTAGTTCATTGTGAATTTAATTAAATAATATAAGTGAATGTATTGGATGGACAATTAGTATACCAAATAAAGGGATTTTTTTTTTTTTTGGTGTAAATTAAGAAAAGGTATGTAATTGCCATTGATTTTATTGTTATATTCTATTCAGAATTCAATTAGAGATTTGCTATTTTTTTTTTAATTAACAATGTAGTATCTACTATTAATATTATTCGATAGACTCAAAAAGGAATGTAATCCTACATATCGCTTTACCTTGTAAATTATGGAAAGATGTTAGAAAAACTTAGTCATAGATAGTTAAATGTGGTGTAAAGGATTTTCATTTTTATTTGGTATTTGAATCATGGTTGGAATTATTTACTTGCATGGTTATTTCTTGAGGAACACATTAAATTACTTTTATTTCTTATTTAAGTGAGTGCAATTTAAGTGTGTATGAAGGATTATATTGCATAACTTGTTACTATATTCCAATTATGAGGGTATAGCAAGTGAAGTAATTTTCGATCATGTCCACCATATGTTAGTCTTCTAGTACTATAAAAGTGTAGAATTTTTTTCATCCCAAACATACCATCATTATTTTTTGTTGCTCATCCTAGATTATTAACAATTTGATTAATAGACAATTACTTAGTCACATGTCAAAGTACTTAGTGTCAATGATATGTTGTTGAATGAGAAGGTATATACATGTATGTTAGGTAGGGTGGGTCAATTAGATGACTACTAAAGCAATTTTAATAAGCAAAGGTCAAACTTTTATGCATAAATTCAGTGTATCGACATGGACATAGATGATAAAATTCGTAAATAGTTAGACATTTAATGTTGGCTTATTTGAAAAAAACCAATAAAGACATGTATTATTATTTTTTTTCAAAAAAATATATGCACAGATCTATTAAGTGAAAATGAGGCATATATGTTTGAAAAATTCTAAAACTGTAGTAGCCAAATTATAATTTTTATAGTCTTCATTTACAATTTAGGATATATGTAAGCTTTAAGCATACATTTTTTCTTTTTTCTTTTCATTTGTTTGAATATACAGACGTCCCCTTCCTTGATATTTTTGTGACATACAAAATGGGACCATCCAGCACTGAAGGTGGGTCTGTTGGACATAGGAACGCATTGTATGCTCCATCCATTGTTGTATTTGTCTTTATCTCAGAAAACTCTTTGATGTTTTCATCAAATCTATCTGTCAAATCCACCTCCGGAATACTGAAATTATATTTTTATCCACCAGATTTCTAAAATATTGTTCTAGGATTTTGTTAATGTAGTCAATATAATCATCGTAGATGGACAAATTCAAATCTACAGAGTCTTGCCAAGCCATGTCAATTTCTCTTAAGATTTTCCACTACCTTTTCTACCACCAGCACTATGAGATTCAAAGTCAGTAGGTTTGCAATTTCCCTCAAGAGTACATATGTGCTTCTCTATTCTTTACTCATTTGTCGCAGTTCCTCAACCAATCCTTTTATCTTTCTAGTTATATCAATGTAGAGTTTCATGAACCTGGAAATATAATTAAAACCACTCTGATATAACTTTTCTACCCATTTACGGACAACCCAGGCATTTTCTATGTTTCCTTTGACTTTGTTAAGGGTGTCGGAATCAATCTTTGGTTGACTAGAACTTGAAGCTTCTCCCATAACAGAGCTCACAATCACTGATACAAACTTCCCAAGGGATTGCATTTGGGCTTGCATCTCCTAATTATTTTTCTTCAACTCCTTTCCTCTCTCAATTAGGGCATCGAAAGATAATTTGGCATGGTATGCCTCTCCTTCGAAATTGGATGGGCCCATGTCAATGTGACTAATATTATAGTCGACCTCAGTTATTTCATTTTCACTAACTTCTCTTGTGGGGTCTTCTATCTCCAACAGATTGTGCCCTGAGGTGGGATCAGTGATAATTATTGACATCTGTTTAGCCCTTTTGGGTTTGTGGGAGCTCTGGAACATTAGGCCGACAATACCAGTTTCTCCAGTTGAAGAGGTAGATTTTCTCCTTTTATTTTCCATTTCCTGTTTCAGCCACGTAGTAGAGGTTATCTCAAGCTTTGCACTTTCACCAGTATTTTTATCACCTCCTATTATTTCCATGGCCTGGGCCGACACGGGGATATCCTACTCAAGAGAAAGGGGGAATCTCCAGAAATGAGGGAAATGGGGTATCATCCATTATCTATTGGTATATAGTTGCAGAATCATTCAAGACTACTTTTTCTTTAGCAAGGGTAACCATATCATCTTTTTCACAAATGCCTTTAATTCTGGCTTTATTCTTGTTTGGTTGATCTCCATATCTTCTGGCCTGTGAGTTCTAATCGACTAGTTCAATTATTGAGCTAACAGTGGGCACATGAGTTACAACAGAACTCGTTTCCTGTCTTTTTGTCCCTAAACATTTTTGGCTCCTAGTGGAATCACACCTCTATTTCCACTTTCCATTTAACCAATCAGATGTTCTTCTGAGTGCAGGGGTTGAACGAGCCATCAAATCAATGATTTCTTTCTCATATGAATAAACCTTTAGGTGGGATCTTGTTCAAAAGACAGTGATATTCAGGATCTACGATAATTTCATATTCCACGGCATCATCAGGGAAATTGAAAGAGACCTCGAAAGCCTTAATTTGTTGCATGGTAAGTCTCATATAGAATTCTTCAATATCGGGTTTAATGCACATAGCTCCTAGCCCCATATAGATTTTGTCTTGCGTATCCCTTACTATAAAAATTCTCTCTCTCAGGAAGACTTTGAAAATGGAATTTACTTGTGAGCTTATCAATTCCCTTCATAGCAGCGAGAGTTTTACAGGTGAAGAAAGACGTGGACAAGGGAAAAGAGTACCCTTTCTTTCCCATGTTCAAATATTTAACATTAACCACAGCCATTTGACGACATACATCCAGAAATATCAATGAATCAATGGGGAAATGAGGGAGCTTGAGGGGACTCTTATCAAAACCTCCTATCCTATCCTTAAGTATGTGAATTTATCGAATTAAGTGTAAAAACTCCCAAACTCTTTCACTAAGTCAGCGACTTCATGATAAATTCTCAGGTTAGTGTTTCCCTCGAATTCCCTAACAATTTTCATTAGGAAAGCATCGTTGATGCAAGAATAATTTTGCATTCCTCTTTTTATAGTGAGTAGGGGAAATTCTTATAGATGGGCACATGGGGAGTTTATAATTCTTGAGTTTCCAGGCCATACTATGAATTCTATTGACCGGATAAGATATAAACCAGAATTGAGTACAGATTAAACACTATGGTTTTCAGAAAATCCCTCAGTTGCTCATAAATATGGAAATTAATTACGTTGGCCTGGTCAATAAAATCTTGTTTACCACAAACAATCAAAATATATCTACACATCCAGAATTCAAAATATTGAGAGCTAGCACTCCCAACTACCCAGTGCAATAAAGTAATTATCTTTGTAATTTGGTCTTTAAAATGTACTCTCTTGAGCTTGGTGGGTAATTGAGACTTACCTCCCTTTGTAGATTTTTGCCAAGATTTGGCTATGGCATTCTTACACCAGTCTTCGTATGTTTTTAAATATTCTTCCCTGGCGCTCACAGACAATTTTTCCATCACTTATTTCCTTGGAATGAACAGAGCTTGAGCAATGCTCTCCAAGTCAATTCACACCATCACTTTCCTGTTAATAGTATGAATCCCTCGCGCTTGAGAATGATACCTCATAGAACATGCAAAGATTAATTTTGGACAAGGAATGGTGGGCGAGAAAGCTCTTGCATGTAATAAGCCACTCTGAAAGAGTTTTTCTTTCCAAGGAGGTTTTTAATTATTCTCAAAGTTTTCTAGAAAATCCCCAAAGTCACACTTCTTGGATTCAGTGTCTTTCACCCCTAACAACTGATTCTGAATTACCATCTCCATGAGTTCAAAGTGGAGATAGTAGAATAGATAGTGTGCGCAAGAAGATATTAAAAATTTGAAAAACATTTGCCACCCCACTCATATATTTATTTTATAAGATGTGTAATTAATGTTGCCTTTATTGGATCCTTGGAAATAGAGCAAAGATCGTACAAAACCTTCTTACAAGAAATAATAAAAATTAGTCTGTGAGTTGACCTGGTAGAGTTACACTAGGACGAGATCCACCAATCATTTGGTCGCTGAAAGATACAAATTAACAACTAGTAGTTAGGACTTATGAACTTATCAAAACCTATGACTGAGCGATCGGTCCTAACGCAACATCGGGATATCGACCACTTTTGAAAACTCACAAATTGTCGACATAGTTAGGAAATGGGGGAGGGCGAAGACTATGTATGAATAAGGACCCAAGGCCGTGACTGACACATTCATCTTCGATGAAATAAAGTGAGGAATGTAAAACTTTAAAAACTAAGGGTAACATTGGCACTAAGGAGGGACAAGGACTTCCAAGACATAGAGAATCCAGAAGTATCATGGAAAAGCCTTATTCATTGGGCAAAAAAGAGAAAAATAACAAATTTCAACAAAAGGAAACCAACACAACAAAAACTCACTATGTACAAAGAACTGGAGAAAGGCCTAACAGACCAATTTTAAATTTTGTCTATTATAGGAGAGAGGCATGGAAGTACCATCTGGGTAGGCTAGGAAGAATGAATTACCACCAAGGACTTGTCTAATTTTCAAATGGCCCCTCCACAATGAGTCAAACTTTTTATGAGAACCTTTAGTTTCTCTTCTCTTATCCCATAGAAGGAGCACATCTCCAACTAAAAAATATCTTTGTATAGCTCTTCTATCTAATATATTCTTCGCCATCTACTGATGTCGATCAATTATATCCACCACTTTATCTCTTTTATCTTCTAACTTATTCAAGTACATTATCCTCTTTTCAATCCCTGACTAAAAATTTTCATCCTCTATTGCCTTTTACATAAATTGAGTGTTGTGAGATCTAGTGGTAATGGCAAAACAATATCCACTCCATACATCAACTGAAATGAGGACATACAAATAGCTCTTTTGTAAGTCACTATGTTGGCCTAAAGTGCATCATGTAACTTCTTTTGCCAATCCCTTTGATTCTCACTTACTAGCTTCTTGATGATGAGAACCAAGTTCTTATTGTTGGATTTTGCTTGACCATTACCTTGGGGGTAGTAATCTAAAGAGTGTGCCAGACCTATATCATTCTCGTCATAAAAAAGAGTAATTTCAATAGATGAGAAATAACTTGTATTGTCAGCTACCAATTTTTTAGGCACCTTGAATCTCACCAAAATGTTTTCTTTCAAAAATTCACACACAACTTTAGAAGTAGTTCTTTTCAAAGGGATGACCTCTAACCATTTGGTGAAGTAATCTATAGCTGTTAAAATACATGTGTGTCTGGCACTTGATCTAGGATTGATCGGACTAATGAAATCCATACCCCAATGATGAAAAGGCTCATTAATAACAATAGGTTTCAAGGGCAAAGCAACTAAATGAGGTCTACCTGAGAATATCTGGCATTTTTCACATCGGGCCACCCACTCATAGGAATCTTTGAAAATGCTAGGCCAATAAAATTTCTGAGAGAGAATTTTGAAAGTTGTTATGAAAGCATAAAAATGACCTCCAAACGCTTCATTATGAAAGGACTTTAACAACTTTTACTATTGTTCTTTATCCACACATCTAAGAAAAGTACCATCAACCCCTTTCTTATAAATATTACCTTCCAAGGTAATATATTTATTGGCTTTGAGCTTTAAGTTTCTTCTTTCTTTTGAATACAAATGTGTTGGAGCCTCTCCATAAGTTATGAAGTATGAAACATCTGGAAACCGTTCATGAGTTGTGCTAGCCAACAAACTAGGGGAAGATCCTCTCTTTCATTTCTATTTTTTGCAATCATATTAGCTAACTCCTTTCCTCTAACCAAATTAGTAGGGTTGATGTCTACATCATATTCTTACACTTTGCCTACCCAATACCCTCTCTTATTACACCCAATTCTTGTTGAGTGAGAATACTCTTTACAACGATTTCAGGGACAAAGACTACTACATGAGAATGCAAAATGTGAAAGTTGAAAATTTTTAGGGCTTTAACTACAATGTATGCATACTTATCTAGTAGAGAATATTTGAGCTCATAATTCTTAAGAGGGACACTCATGAAACTTACCTTGTTCATCTTATTGCAACAATATAGTTGAAAGTGTATGCCTTGATGTGTAGCTATATATGATGAAATCTTTTGGAGAATTATGATGAATTAAAGTAGGTGCATTTACAATTGCCACTTGTATATCTTCAAAAATTTATTTCCTTCTGTACTCCATTTCAAAATGGGGTGAATTTTCTTCATCTCGACGATAGATTTTGTCAACTCAGCAAAATCTGGGACAAATCTCCTAAGAAAGTTTACCTAACCAAAGAAAGAGGAAACACCATCTTGATTCATAGGGAGCTTCAATTGTAAAATAGCTTTCACCCTTTTTGGGTCAATTTTAATTCCCTTTTTAGAGACAATATGACCTAGCAGCTTCCCCTCTATTACAACAAAGATTAATTTTTTAGGGTTCAATGACATTCCTTCTTCCCTGCACCTCTATAATACCAACTCGAGATTGTACAAATGATTAGCTCTTATTTTGGAAAAAAATGGCAGCTTGTCCAAATAGATCACATTGATTTTATCCTTAAGATTCCTGAATGAAAGCTCCACATCCTTTTGAAATGTAGCACCTACATTAATAAGGCCAAAAGACATCATGTTATAGGAAAATACACCAAGGGGGGTGATGAAAGAGGTTTTATGATGATCTTAAAGGGTCAGCTCTATTTGATTGTAGCCTGAAAAGTTGTCCAACATAGACATCACATCAGAGCCAGTGACAAGTTGTAGTATATGATCCATGATAGGCAGTGTGTGATTTCCTTTTACAGAAGCTTGGTTGAGATTCCTAAAATCAACACATATCCTTATCTCTCTGTTCTTTTTTCTAACATGGACTATGTTGGCCACCTAGGTTGAATGGTGTATAGGATAAATTATCCTATATTTTCTCATCTTATCAATTTTTCTATAGATAGCCTCTACAATCTTAGGGTTATAAGTGTGTTTCTTTTACCTAAATGGTGTAGTGTCAGACTTTAATGGAATTTTATGTTGAAACTTGTCATTACTGAATTTCTTAAGTCATCATAACTCCATGCGAAGACATCTAGATATGATCTCAATAAGGAGATGAACCTTTCTTTCTCTTCAATTAAATAACATTTGCCTATATGGACAATCTTAGGTACACTTTCATCTCCAATGTTCACCTGATTGTAACCAACAGATGAATTAGAAGACTTATCTCTTTGTTTTAGAAATTGATCATCTCTGTTAAACATGCTTTCCAGAGAAACTAGCCCTTTAGGCATTTTTTTTCCTTTCAACTTTACAATTTCAGGTTCTTTCCCTTTAGAGAAAGGATCAATTTCTTCCAGTACCCCATCATTTCCCACACCATTTCCTTCAAAATTAAAAATTTGTAAAAGATTGAGAGTTTTCAAGAAAATCAATAACATGTTTATCATCATTAAATTCTTGATAATGACTCACATTATTAGGGACACTGGGCGTATATACAACTTCAATTTGAAATTTTTTATCAACAAAGTCAAGATGGGGCAAGAGTAGAAAAGAAGAGATTGCTAAGGATTCAACTCTTATGTTTTGACTTCTAGGAACTAATTCAATTGCAAAAGCATCAAACATTTTAAGTTAGTCCCATACTCTATTTTTATAGTGCTTGAGCTGACTATTCTATATAGTGTAAACTGTTTTAACTTGTTTCACCACTAACTTTGCATCTCCTACCACCCTTAATTGTTTGATTCCATTTTCCCTAGCCACCTCCAGTCCTAGAAAGAGAGCTTCATATTCTATGGTATTATTGGTATTGGAAAATTCTAGTTTGAAGGCAAAAGGGAACTTGAAGCCATTAGGTGATATCAATACCACTCCTACTCCAGATCTAGCATTAGTGAAACTTCCATCAAATTCCAATATCCATTTTTCATTTTCTACATCTAGATTAAGATACTCTGATGAATCATTGGGGATTGAAGAACACATATAGGTTCCTAAACCAGTATCAACAAACAAAATGCCCACCCTAGGGTCTCCAGACATTAACATGGAAAATTTAGCCTTGGACTTAGGATTCAAACACACTTTCTTTCCAATATATATTGGGATCAAAGCATGAGACCAATCCATTTGAATTTCCCCTTCTAGATCCTTACAAAAACTCCTACTGAGTAACATTCCATAACTAGATGGAATATCAACAAGTATGGTCAATTTTAACATTTTCTTTGGGAAAGCAGCTAGGGCTCCTTCAACATCTTTATTTTTTCCTATGATGGGAACTTTTGAATCATCCATGGAATAACACCTACCTTGGGAAGAAGTGATAGAAAAACCTAATGAACGAGAAATTTGAGTAGGCATCACATTCTCTGAAGTACTAGAGTCGATTATACAATCGCTCAATCTAAAACCGACTATGAATAGGGAAACATAATAAGGTTCCAGTTTAGTAATGTGATCATGTGGGTCAGGGATTTCTTATGTTTAAACAAAGCAAATTGGTGCCTCAACACAATTCTCTTCTTCACATAATAATTGAGCATGGTTTTCGAATGAATATTTTTCTCCTTTAACAAATTTGACCAGTCTATCAAGTTCAACAGGATACAGTCTCAAATATTTAGCTTGTGAAATTTGTATCTTAGTATTCTTACAAGATTCCACAATATCAAAAGAGTGGGTATCTGAAATAGGGGAAGGAGGAGTAGGCGTTACCTCGGTTTATGAAATGTTAAGAGGACTCTACTTGGACTTTTTTTTCTTCATTAACAAGTACTTAGGAGTAGATGATGAATTACTCGATTCTCCTTTTATGTTTTGAGTCCTAGTCAACACAATACAATTTTAATTGTCCACTAGTGCCAAAAAATCCTCCGTATTATCCTAATATGGAAAATATTCAAAGAAATTCAGGTTGGGTTCCTCTATGATTGGTTTAGTAGTGTGCTCACTAGATAGAAGCATTTGTGTGAATCTGAACATTTTCGAGCAGGTAGTTTCATTGTGGTCTGAAGTCACATGAAAACTATAGTGATTACAAGTGCTCAAAGAAGAAGGGAAACCTTCAAAGTCTCTGACCGGGGTGAGTCATGGATAACATTTTATTATGAGTCCCTTAATGACCATAATCCCTCAAAATATCTTTATAATTAGTTGAAGAACCCTTAGGAATATGCCTCTTTATAGTAATAATATCATTTGCTAGCCTTTGAATCATAAGATAAGTTGATTTTACTAGCAAGGGTTTGTCGGCTTGCAATTATCTCTTCCACTTACTTGCAATGATTAGATCATCTTTAATTTCTATTGAAGTAAATTGAGCAAGATCCAGAGTTGTTGTTCCTTCTCTTTTTAGGGTAAAACTTATATCAAGGGGTGGGATATTAATGAACATGGCCTTCAATAAATCAGCCCCGGGCCTCATATTTGTAGAAAGACTTTTTTTAATGAATAGTGTCCTTTTTATTAAAGTTAAATATAAAGTACATATTCACAAAAAAATATGGGAGATACGAGATCACCCTGCGAAAGTCACTCGTCAAACAACTGAAAATAATAACTATATCAACTATTCATTAACAATAAGCATATAACCCCTCAGGCAGCAAAATTCGTAGCAATCAAGGGGGGAGGATCCTTATCATTTAGATTGCCCCATACATCAGCAAGGCCAATGGTAGGGTCTTGAATAGACCATCCATCACCATCATTCTCTGTTTCTTTTTCTATTTCACCTTACTCCCTCTTTGGAGAGATAGTGAGAGCCAATCGAGGAAACTTGATTGAAGAAGTAGCAGGCCAAGCAGAATCTCTTCCAGTGTCAAGCCAATTAGAGCCACTAGGAATAGGAGTAGTAGCAAACCAATCTAGGAAAAGACCATGATGTTGTGGGGAAGCCAAGCAGTGCCTCCAGGCATCACCATCACCAGAGGAGTGGTGAGGATCTTGAGACCTAGGAGTCCAGGAATGTCGAGCAGATGAATTGTGGCCATGATGGTGACCATGATCATTAGAAGCAAAATATTGTGGCACTCTAGCAACTGTACAGGGGGAATTTCACCAATGTTGCAAAATCTCTTGCAAATGGGCCACTTCAAGGACCACCTTGTTAGCCTGAACTTGTATTTGTATAATTACATTATTACAAATGTATGATTTATACACCTAAAAATGGCTTCATTAATTAATTAAATATTTATTATTTAATTACTATTGACTTGATAAATTAATTAAATATTTATTATTTAATTAATAATTAGTCCTCTATTTATTAAATAAATTATTCAATTTATTTAGTGAATTCACTATAGTCTATTCTTCTATCCTAAGTCTTCCAATTAGTCTTATTAAAGTGATTTAATTAAATACACAATCACCTAAATATGACTAAGTTTCCTAGTCCACCTCACCTATCTAGTCACCTGACACATCACTTTGGCTAAGATAAATAATTATTATTAATTATTTATTTACAATTATCCTCACCCACACATGTCCTATTCTCAAGAGCTATGTGGCCTCATAGGACTTAGTCTCATGACCACATGTCCTCTTAACAACCAAGTCAAGAGACATGCCCTATTCCTAAGGGGCTTCTCAAGCCACCTCTAAGGGTCAAAGGTGACTCATAGGACACTTGTGCAAAGAGTCCTCATGAGGAAAAGGTCTCTCCCTCTTTCTCTCTTTGGTCTTTGTGAGACACTTGACATGTGTCTTTCCCTTCCACCTTCTTCTCCTCCATGTCAATATGAGAGGAACATCATCCCTATTCTTCCTCTCACATTCCAACTACATCCCCCTTTCTCTCAACTCCTTCAACCAAGTCAATTCTAGCCTTAGGATCTTCCACCTTTCATTCTCAACTCTAGGATTGTGCCACCTAGGCCTAGATCCTCCAAAACTCTATAAAAGGAGCCACATTTCCCCTTTGTGAGCTAATAGGTATTTTGATAATAGGCATTCAAGCAATCAAGCAATCAAGCAATCAAGCATCCAAGCATTTTAAGAGCAATCAATTCATACTATCACCATTTCATTTGCATTCCATCCATTAGTTTGCATAAGCTATTGTGCACTCATTTCATTCAATCTCCACACTTTGGTGATCATCTTGGGAAAGGGCTTCATTTGGAAATCTGAGAGCTTAACATCTTCAAGAAATCAAGGCTAGGAGGACAATGGAGACAAGCTGCATGGTAGGTGAAGGTAATTAAATTAGTTTCATCATTTCATAGTTACTTTGCATTCTTCATTGTGTTTGCATTAGATAGATTTATTGGCTTTAATAGTTAATTTATCATTTCTAGTTTGTTAGACATCTAATTTGCATACATTTTTGGTGCTAGAAGGAGGGCTAGCCTCCATTTTTAACATTCTATTTTCTTAGTTTTCCGTGTGCAGACGTTTCCAAGTTTTTCCTGCGCATTCATTCATGATTCTTGCACATTCATCCATCTGTTCTGCGCATACATTTTTTATCACATCAGTCATTTTCTGTCTTTTCCATTTTCATTTTGATTAAAATCTGCGCATTTGTTCCACTTTTCTGCGCATACATTCCACTTTTCTGTGCATAAATTCCACTTTTTTTGCGCATCAATCATTTTGTTCTACACATCTGTTTAATAATTCTGCGCATTGATTCATTGTTATTGACAATATTTAGGTTAAAATTTCTGATTTATTTTGATTTTAGCTAACCTTTAACAAGTTTATGTTTGCTCTGGTAGCTTTTAGGCTGTTTTGCAGGACGTTTAGTAGAAGACCCTATTGCTAAAATTTCTAACACATTTCTTTGTAGGGATTCCTAAAGGGTTTGCAAAATAAACCATAACCTCGTTTGGGCTTTAAAATAAGACATGCTTTTGCTTTGTGTGTATTCTTTAGTATAGCTCAAGTATCTATTGTGTTTTGCTTAATAGCATATCTGTAATCCCAAAATTATAACAACGTATCCTCTCCCCTCGCCATTCGTGGACCTTGGGTGTAAGAGAAACTATTATAATTTTTAGAGGGTGATCTTTGGTGGGAAAAGAGGTACTCACCCCAAGGAATGACCCAACCAGTAATAGGCTAAAGCCAAGCCCTTCCAAACCGGTATATAAAAAATGCTAGGGTGATTAGTCTCACATTAGACAGGTGTGAATTTGTTGTGGCAACCAAAATCTCCTCCAGTACCCTAGTGGTGCATTAAAGTCCTACTTAGTAGAGGTGAAAGCCTTGCTTTGAAAGGATTGGGAGAGCCCCCTTAATTGGGAAAATGACTTGATCACAACCACCTGAACGGATGTCCTTACTAAAAGCTTTTGTTTAGTGGCCAAAAACCTTCTATCTGCTAGCTCAAGGAGTCACCCAAGCTCGTGAAGACACCCCACATTACTCACGGTTCATAGTAGAGACAATAGTTCTTTGGGAAGTAATGACCCATTGAATTCAGAACTCGGTGTGCCTGAGAAGTGAGTGCACTGTAAGGAGGAGCGCATGCCTCCAAGTTCCTAGGCTATTCGCTGTGAATTTGCGTGGCTGGATTTTATTATCCTAGTGGGGATTCAACAGATATCGTCCTTGCCAACCATAGGATTGTAAGTGTGTTTGTGCATTCATATTAGCATAGTCAGATTAACATCATTTCTATCTTGTGTGCATGTGTTTATGTATTTTTCACTTTACAAAAAAAAACAAAAAAAAACTAGAAAACACCAGGAAAATCCAAAACATTTCAATTCAGATCAAAACTTAAAAACCTGCGCATATATCACATATTTCTACGCAATTGCTCCAATTTGCTGCGCATTTATCAAAATTTGTTGCGCATCTATTTAGACTATCTGCCCTTTTGAGTATTACCAATTCGCATCTGTCACATCTTGCTGCGCATTTGTTTCATTTTGTTGCACATTTATCAATCTTTTCCACAAACTTTACAATTTTCAAAATCACTTTTTCAAATACCCATTTTCATCCTTAGTAAGATTCTGGAGAAATAGTCAAGTTACACAGACCTTTGATCTTTAGTTTTAACCATTTTCATCACTTTTCATCATTCCTTCATCAAGATTCATCAAATCATTTTCTTCCAAATCTTTTAAATTCTCAATTTTGTGTTGAAACATTATCTTATCCATCAGATTTTGATCTTTGTGAGTTTTCCATATTAGGATATATCATCCTTAACCACCAAACTTACTTAGGTTATTATCTCTTGATTTCTCTTTGTCATATCATAGTGAGATCTATACCTCCTATTGCCTTAGAGTTTATCAAGTTGTCTTATCACTTTTCAACACATTTCAATATCTTTTCTATCAATCACTTTCCATATCTTGTCATCAAAAATCTTTCATCCCACAATCAATTCTTTCAATTTTATGGTTCAAACTTGATCTCAAAAACATAAACAAGCCATTAATCCAAAATCCCTAGACAAGATGGAAGGAAATACCAGCAATGAAGAGAACCCTTGGCCAAAAGAAGCTCCTAATAAGCCTTCACTTTTTACATCCAATGATGAACCCACTGATGACGAACTTAGGGAAGCTTCACAAGATCCTCAATTTTATCATGTCATGGAAAGACTCTTAGGCTTGGATAAAGAAATGTATTTTCTCATGCTTGCTCAATAAGGAGCTAAGTTACCAAGTGATTTTGATGTTGCCCATCTTCGAGAACTAGCTCACACAAACAATCAAGAAATTCCTAAAGGTTCTCAAGATACTCATGGAGCAAAGGACACCAATCAGCAATCCAATGCTTCTCATAGTCATGAACAACACACTATTTTTCCAAATGATCAACAATACCATGCTTCCCAAAATCATGCTTCACAAAACAATGCTTCCCACAACAATGTTTCCCAAAACTCTCAAGGAAGCACGTTATCTTTGGATCCCATTCTACAACAAATCCAAATGCTTCAGCAACAAATCCCTGACATCCAAACTAGATCATCAACAAAGAAATATTCCTTAGATGATATATGTCCTTATCCTTTTGATAAGAACTTAGCAATGATTCCATTCCCTCCTCATTTTGAGGTACCAAAATTTGACAAATACAAAGGGAATTCAGATCCACAAGACCACATTCATGAGTTTTCCGTTGCTTGTATTGAAGTCACTCACAATGATACTTATCTTATGCGACTATTTCCACGAAGTTTAGGAGGACAAGCCATGGAATGGTTCTCTAAAATTCCCCCCGGCATCAAATCTTTCAATGAGCTTCTTGACAAATTTGTGACTCATTATTCATATATCATCAAACATAAAGTCACTATGCTTTATCTTTGCAATGCACATCAAAAGAATGGAGAACCCTTCCTTACTTTTTTGCAAAGATGGCGTCAATTGTTTTCCAAATATCCACGAATGATTCTCGAACAAGAAAAGATGGATATTTTTGTGCATAACCTTACACCAGAAATGAGTTATAGGTTACAATTGCAATGTCCACCAAATTTCAATAAGCTCATAGAAAATGGTATCAAGATTGAGGAAGCCATGGTCCGAAAAGGTGAGATCAAACTTTATTCTAAAGACAATGCTGGATCTTCAAATTCCAATTCCAACAACTACAACAATGACAAATCAAAATTCTGGAATAAAAACAAAAACATTGTCAATGATGGGATTGTCGATAATCATAATGTCAAACCAACACAACCCCTTCTTAATCTCACCAGTCAGGCCTATGCTACTCAAGGAACCTACAACAATCAAACATCAAATCAAAATACCTACAACGATTCATCCAAACTGAGATTGCCTTTTATGTCACCTCGAAGAAACTTTACTCCTTTGGGGGAATCTCTCGAATCAGCATTACGGAAGTTAATCACAAAGAAAATCATTACGCTTCCTGAAAAAAAAGATTTTGAACCTAGGGTGAAGCCTTCTTGGTGGAATGAGAATGATTATTGCAAATTTCACAGAGGCAGAGGACATAAAACCAATGATTGAAAAAGACTCAAAAATGTAATTCAAGACTTAATCAAAAGCGGTGAAATTGGTGTTGACAGACATGTCTCGAATGAATCACATACAGCTTTCAAAGATCCACTTCCTGAGCATGAAAAAGGGGGTTCTTCCAACAATAAGAGTGACAATCAAGCCAATTATAATTCCACTCCCTATCTATATGTTGGTAACATTTATGAATGTCATCCTTCTATGTATTATGCCAATGTCATTACCATCAAAGGAAAATTAGAGAGTCAACCAGTCCAAGCTACTACTCGTGCTCAAGCCAAAGTTACTCTCCAAGGAGTCTAGTCTAAACCAAGCACTACACAAAATAAGTCTTTTTATGTCCCAAAATCTGTCCCAAATACTTCCAACCAGTACAATCTTTTGGAACAACTTAAGAAAACATCTACCTAGATATCCATCTTAGAGCTTTTGCGTCTTTCCCCATCTCACAAAGATATCCTTGAAAAAGCTCTCTTAGAGACCCAGGTTCCCATAACTCTAGATCATGATCAATTTCAAGCTATGGTGGGCCATTTAACAACCCCACACTATTTGTCCTTCACTGAAAATGATGATTTAGCTATTACCCAACCTCATAATGCTCCCTTACATATCGAAGTCCTTGTCCAAAATCACAAGATTAAAAGAGTACTAATAGATGGGGGAGCTGGCTTGAATATCTCCACGTTAAAGTTAGTCCTTGCATTGGGATTTTCTGAGAATGTCGTTGATCCAAAAAAGAAAATCACAATAAAAGCCTATGATGAGGAAGAGAGATCATCCAAGGGGTCTGTTGTTCTTCCAATTAGAGTTGGTCCTATTGTCAAAGATGTATCTTGTCAAGTTCTGGACATGGATCTTGCTTATAATATCCTTTTGGGAAGACCATGGATTCATTCCATGCAAGCTGTGCCATCGACTTATCACCAATGTATAAAATTCCCTCATAATGGTCAGGAGATCACTATCAAAGGAGATTCTAATCCTTTTCAATATTGTAGCAATGTGAAGACTTCTGATTCTTTGGTTCCCTATAATCATACTGGATCTTGTGCAACTACACCCAGTGACCCTAGTAATATAGCATCAACTTCTAAATCAGATGGGATCAAGATAGACATCAAAGAAAGCAGTATGGGAGAATATACTCTAGGTTAAGCTCTTTGCATCACTGAGTTACCTTTATCTCCCAAATCATATGGTAGATCTTTGATCACTAAACAATAATCAGAACCCCCTTCCACACTTGTTTATAATACATTTATAAGTGGGGGCACAATATCCAAAGAGGCAGCTGAGCATAATGCAAATTATTGGCTTAAGACATAGAAGATTGAAGAGGATACTAAACATGAATATATATCACCTGATGTCTGTGGAAAAGGGTATACTTTGCTACAAAAGATGGGATATCAAGGTGCTGGACCTTTAGGGGTACAAAGAGAAGGGGTTATCAAACCAATTTTGCAAAATTCCAATTATCAAAGAGACACTACAGGATTAGGATATAAAGGAGAAGGACCACAAGAACCAAAAGGAAAAGAAAAAATCCCACCTTTTCATGAGACATCTAAAGCTCCTACCTTACAATTCAGAAAGCATGGTATGTATGTAGATCCAGAGAAACAAAGGATAGCTCAAAGAATCATTGATAGAATTGAAGATAATGATGATTCTGATTCTAATGATTATGAATGGGATTCCTTATCTGATTATACTGAAGAAATAGGAGCTGATGTTGTCCATCAATATAGTAATGATTACCATGAGGGTGAGAGTTCAATGAGTGACTCACTAGGATTGGTCCCACGTAATACTACTCATCTCGATCATGAGTGAAGTGAGTGTTATCTTGTGACAGATGATTCAAATGAGAGTATGGAAATAGACCTCACTGATACCATCATAAACCTTGACAACTTTTCCATCAATACCATCTTTGCTTTTGAAACCGACCCAAATGATCCAATGCCCCTTGTCCATCCTGACCTTATCGATTGGGATTCTCTCGATCACCCAGAACTTGATGTCTTCCATAATGATGTCTTCCAATACTTTAGAACAAATATAGAATTTACCAGCTAGAGAAAGAGGCTTGGTAATCCAATATGATAGTTTTTTCTCAATTTTTCATAAGATCACATTCCAGAGATCTATTAGAGAATCTTGGAAGGCAAAAGGAATGCCTAAGAAGTGAAATAACTCATCGTGTTGTAACCACTTCCAATCGTACTAAATTATCCAAGGCGGAGCTAGAAGAAAAGATTGCCTATGACATTGAGTCTTATGCCATTTAATGGCAGAGCATGAAGCTAAACAAAAAGTGTCAAGGCATTGTAAGGAAGCTTTAACATTGTCTAGTTCCTCTTCAATGAGAGTGAGGAAAGAATCGTCAGTGAAGTGTCCATTAACAATTTGAGAAAGTGACTCAGGCAAGAAAATTCCTTTGACAAGACCAATAGAGTTTGCATTGGCAAGGAGGTAACCAAAACCCTCGGCAACAAGAACATATAAGGAAGGAGCCAAAAGGAAACCCTGACGAATGAACTTGAAAAGGCCCAAGGCTTCAGACTAGTGGCCATTAATGGTGATGTAAGAATAGGCATCTACAAATAACATCTACATGGATTGAATAAATATGAGGCAAAAACCAAGAGGTTGCAGCATGGAAATAATGAAAGGCCATTCAATATGATCATAAGATTTAGCAAAATCAATCTTTAAAAGGATTTCTTTCAATTTTGACTGTCGGGCCCACTCCATTTCTTCCCCAACAATAATAATGTTGTTGGGGATAAATCTGGACTTGATGAATCCAATCTATTCTGGTTGTATATAATCAAAGGAAGGATATGATGAATTTTGAGAGCTAAATCTTTGGTAATGATCTTGTAAGAGGGTCGAGTCAGCAATCTTGTCTCCTTTGTGTGATGGTGGGGCAAAGAGGATAAAGGAGAATACACTCTAGAAAGAGAAAGGGCTTGGGAGAATTTGAAGCAATGGGTTAATGAAGCAGAGAGGGAGGAGATGCAATGGGAAAGGTAGGTTGTTTGAAATGTCAGTTCCAAGAAAGAAATGTGGAGAAAGAAATAGGAAACCCAAAATAGAATAAGAATGAGGTCTCTTCTTGTAGTATAATTTTTTTCTTTTTGAAGAAAGATAATGGTTTTTTTGGTTGGATGGCTTAAAACTTAGTGTTCCATTGAAGTTTACTGTTGATAGGACAATGGAAAGAAAAGGTGTGGTGGAGATGCTCTCCTCTTTTTGATTGGATAACTGTAGGGTCTGGGCATAGATGGCGAACAACATTTTATAGATAACCGAAGATAGTAGGACATGCAAGCACTAGATTTTTTAACAATATTTTAAAATTTGATGTAAGGGTTAAGCCCAAAGGATCTTTTTGAGTCTATATTTATTGTGCAATTTTAAGGACTCTTTAAATAGATGTAAAGATAAGTAGTAGGGGAATGGTTAGCATAGGGTTTATGTAGATGATAGTCTCTAGAAGGTGTAAGAAGTAGCAAAATGGACAATGAAGAGAGACATATAATGTAAGATATTTATTATTATTTTTAATAAATTAACTATTATAGATTAAGAAAAATGGTCTTGTAAGAGATGTTGAGTAGAGTGATAGGCCTCTAGTTACAAATATCCTTAGGATCTCCTACCTTAGGGATGAATTCGATGTTGCCTCTGTTGATAATTTCCCCCAGAGACTAGGAGTGGAAATCTTCAAGATAGACCTTATGAAGGTTGGGGCCAATAGAATCCTATAGAGTGTTATAGAAATCACAAGGGAAACCATCACACCCAGGGGTTTATCATCTTCCATATAAAAAAATAGCTTCCTTAAGGTCATCAATAGTAAGAAGTTGATCACAAAAGGACTATTGAGTCACAGAGAGTCAGTGAGGCACCATTTCTAGATAATCTCATAGAGCTTTGTCTCTAGCATGAGAACTTTCTTGCAATGTGAACACCTTCTCATAGTGACAGACAAAGGCTTGTAAAATGTCTGGAAGCTCAATAAGCACGAATTGGCCTTCTTTGATTTTTTTAAATCCCTATAGAGTAATGACAAGATCTTAGAGACAAGAAGAAATCCTTGGAATCTTTGTCACCCACTTTCATCAAATGGAGTTTGGCTTTGATTTGAGCATCACTAGCAGAATAATTATCTACAACTTGCTTATGGTGTCAAAGATGAGCAAGCCAAAATTGCAAGTCTGCATTGAATGGATCCAAAGCCAAATCTTCAATGGTTGTATGGATCTCTTTGGTAGTGTCATCATAGGAAGGCCTATAGTACCTAACAATTTGTCTATCATAAATGTAGAGAAAGCATATTGTGCAAGTGATGGAAACATTCCACCTTTTAATCTAGCCTATAGGATGATGTGGCATAGGCTCCAAATTCTAAACTCTTTGAATGTGGGTCATAGTGGGTTGATGACTAAGAAGTGACGTATTGAGATAAAATTGTGCCTTAGAAGGTTGCACCTTAGTTGTCTTCTATTCAATGCAAAAGGTGATGGGAAAGTGGTCTAACAATGTCACATCAATAAGAGGAATAATAGGTAATTATTTATCCTCAAAAAATGAAAAAAAAAGATTGTGCTGAGATCATGGCACGATCCAACCTTTTAAAAATCTTGTCAAAACTAGCTGTAAAATTAGACCAAGTGTGCCAAACCCAACTAGGCTGGTGATAGTTTATATTCGGATAAAAATGACCTAATTTATTGTACATATAGAACTAGGATTCTCTCTCTCCAGTTGTCCATCAAAAATTTAATATCCCATCTTTATTTGAAGCCACCTCAACCATATTGAAGTCCCCACACATGACCCAAGTTGCAGGTGGTAGAGAATTTGCAATCCATCTCCACAAGTGAAATATTTTAATAGCATCATTAGGATCATACACATTAACTATCCCAAAAGAATGACTGTCGATTGACAATAAAACCCATACCACTCTCTACGTGGGGTCAGAACTGTGATCAACAAGAAAATGATGCCAACGAGGGGAAATGAGAGGAGCGACTCCACCTTGACCAACTTCATACTGAGAAGAAGAAATAATACTATCTAGCCAAATAACACAACATGTTGTAGAAAGCATGAAACTGACAATCTTAAGCTCTTGGAGACAAAAAAAAATATCCAAGCTAGAGACATGTTGATGAACATCTCTTGAAAAATATGTTATGTGGAGGTCTGTAAGACCTCGAACATTCCATGAGATGTAATTCATGATAAAAATTATTGCATGTCATCCTCGTCCCCAAGAGAAAAGAAACTATTATGCAAGAAATATGAACTGGTTCTGAAACTAGGAAGAGAATATATGAACTGATTCTGAAGCTAGGAAGAGAATCTCCTCCTGAGATAAATCTTCATTTCTCCAAGCTACTATCCTCATTCTGAACACACCCAGAAGAGCTACAAGAATGACACAAAGATTATGAAGAAAAAATAGCAAATGTCACCTATGAAGTGTAAACCCAATGGGATCAAGAAGCATTCATAGTATAATCTTCCCCATGCTGGTCAAGGCTTGAAATTGAACTACAAGGTGTAGAAACCATTTGGGAAGAAGGGTTCTTGGGAAGAGTGTCTGATGCTAGCTAAGAAGATGAACCAATAGACTACTTCTAAATTGAAGAGATCTTTCCTTTATCAACCACAGTGGTCCATTCATCATTTGTTTCTTCATCCTTTCCTCCCCCCCCTCCACAAGATGAGATCCAACTTCCTTAGGAGGGGATTTTGTCCTTGGGACAACCAGAGGATATTCCTTGATCTTGTGATCTATCGAATGACAATTATAGCAGGTGTTTGGAAGATTCAAATAAATCACCTTATGTTTGAAGGAGTGACCACCTACTTTAAACTCAAAAGTTTCTTTGAGGTCGCATGAAAGATCAACCTCAACACAAACCCTCTTTTGACGAAGAGCATTAAAAAAATAGTTGGTTTCAAGACAAATAACTTTTCCAACTGATTGATCAATGGTTTTCATGAAAGGCCAACAAGGTAAGGGGAGACCATGGAACTCAACCTATACAAGAACCCTTAGCTTTTTCTCATCTAAGATAGTGAAGTCTCGAGACCAATGATGAAAAACTAGAAGGGAAGACCTAACAAACCATGGCCCACAAAAGAGGATAGCCATGACATGGGTAGGTTTTGAAAAATGTATTAGAAAAAAGCCATGGGGAGTCCATGCTTTGGATGCCCAATCACAAAGCATGCTTTTAGGAGGGATTCTACCCACAAAATAGCCTATCAAAGTATATTTTTATAGACACTCAGAGGCATTATAAAAATCTTGAACATGAAGCACAACATCAGGGGAGGAGAAACCTTGTGAAACACTTTTAGAACAAACTTGTGAGGTCATTTTCTCAGAGGTTCCATGAGATTCCATCACCACAACTCCAACACCAACATTAATTGTTGCGCTAAAGCTGGCCAAAGCATTATAAACCCTATTAGTTCTCGCAATAAATGCAGTTTGACACACAAAGACACAAAAGAAATACTCAGAATAGTAGTATGCAACACAAAACCCTAGTAGAGCTATAAGAAATCTTATTATACAAATTTTTGAATTGGGCCACAAAGTCCTTCATAGTCTCATGCACTTCCTTTTTCATTGACCCTAATTAGGTGACCAAGATCAAGTCATCTTCTATTGTCTTGAACCTATTCTTGAACCTATTTAGGGGGGAATTAGAATCATTAGAGTTAAGGTTGTGTTGATTATTTATCCAATCTACCACTAACATTCAATACAAGAGAAAGAAGGTGGTCATCTAACATAACCCTAAAATGAGATCAAGCTAGATTAGCAATGCCCAAATAGAAGAAGGGATGCTAATGCTAAGCCCAAAACCAAAAAAAGATGTATGTAAGATGCCTTCTTTCATGCAATGTTTAATTACCTTATTAATTAAGTGTGTATTGATTGAATCAGGGTTTCTTTTATTAAGATTTGATAGAAAGATGACAATAAGGAAAGTGCAGTAGTAAGTAAAGCAAGATATCAAATTTGAGATGTATAAGGAGTGGAAAGAGATCTACTAACCTTATAGATATGATGTGGAAGACCTAAATCAGGCTTGAAAATTGATCATAGAACACTGTACATCAGGAACTGAAACCAAATATGGGCTCAGAACATAAGTCCCAGAAAAACCCACAAGTAATCTTCTACCGGGAGGATGGTGACTTTTCAAGAGGATGGGGACTTTTTGGGGAGGATGGAGAACTTTGACTTCCTCCTGAAAGCATGAAACTCCATCAATCTGATAAATTCTAGAAAAAAAAATTTGAGACTCTCTGGATCCAAAATTGTAATCCTGATACCTGCACCTACACACACAAAAATAGGGAAGTATGTTGGTGGAGAGGGGCTTGCCTTGGTCAAGCCTCGTTTTAGGAATTAACCTTTAATTGAAATAGATCTAAAATGGAAATGCTGGCAAGTAGTAGATAAAGATTTAACAATGGAATGTAACATACCAAAGAAGATGCAATAATATTTAATATGTAATCAAGTATGATGATGCAATAACCTTGACTCAACACAAAAAACCAAAAGGAAATCATGTAAGATAAAACCTTATGAATGTGAATGATTGTAATTTGCCTTAGGGTTTTAGTGAATAAATGCAAGTCTCCTCCTTGAAAGTAAAACTCCACTATCAACTTGAAGGAATAAGGAAGAACCTATATGGAAGATCTTGAATGTTGAAAATGCAATGAATGCCTTGTACACACTATAGAGCTTGTTGATTTGAATGCTAGGGAACATGAAAGCTTGTATGTGATATGTAATGTTTGTTGCTTATGTTCAAAATGAAGAGCTTAAGCCCCCTTTTTATAGAAATTTTGGGCCCTGAACAAAAATGGCCGATAGTGGAAAGTGGAGGGAAAAATAAACATTCCTTAAAGAAAAATTTGAAAATATGAGAAATCTGACCTCGAGAGGATGGTGAATTTTGCCCTCCTTGGTGCAAGAGCACCTAATGCAAGGATGAAGAACATGAAGACCTCAAAGAATAAGGAGGATGTAATTGGGTCTTTAGGAATCAATTATGAATTTTTAAAGCCAATTATGTCATGGAAATGTAATGAATTCATATGTAATGGCAAATGTCCTGATGGTCCTAGTAAGGACCACATTACCAAATATATAAAAATTGGCACATAAATGCCCATGGAGTCAAAAATAGGTTTTAGGTGTTTAAAGATTTAATAATATCCAATTGAATACCTTTGTATTGGTTTTAAAGGGTTAAGATCTAGTTAAATAAAAGTTTAAAATTTCAAATTTCAAATCCTAGCGGCTAGGGGTAGTTTTGGCAGGTAAGAAGTATTTGGATGATTTTGTTAAATCTAATTATTGTAACCACTTGGAATTGGTTGGAGAGGGTTTTTAAAAGGTCTATAATGTTGGCATTAAGCAGTATTGCCACTAGTGACAACACTTATTTGCATTCTGGATGGAAACCGAGCAGACAGTGCAAACCGAGCAGACAGTGCAAACCGAGCAGACAGTGCAAATCGAGCAGACAGTGCAAACCGAGCAGACAGTGCAAACCGAGCAGACAGTGCAAACCGAGCAGACAGTGCAAACCGAGCAGACAGTGGAAACCGAGCAAGTTAGTACAAACCGATCAGGACAATGTAAACCGAGTAACATCTTGTCTACCGAGTCACCAATGCTTACCGAGTTCAATACCTACCGAGTGATCAGTATGAACCGTGCCTTCACTTCTACCGAGTGCATGACGATGCCGAGTAATGCAGTGGACGCCGAGTATCAGAAAGTCACCGAGTCAGTTTGAAGGAACCGAGTAACCATATTTGGGCCGACTTAGTAGCACTTATGTTTATTTGTCAAGCCGACTGTGTAATTGTAATTGTAATTAATTGTTTGAGACTTGTATATAAACTATATTGTAAAAAGATGAAAAATAATCAAGTAGAATATATGTGAAAAAGTAAGAAAGGCAGAAATAAGCGAATTGCAGAAGGCTTCAGAAGTATAAGTTTCAGCAAAGACAAATTCATCACAGAAGGTGATCAATACATCAGCAAATCTCAATCAGCAATCCAGTTGCAAAGCAGAGATCTACTGTTTCATTCTAACAGGTGAATCAGTACTAAATCCTTTAACCGGGTAGACTTAACAGTCTTTGTATAAATCTCTTTACCGAGTGCATACTTCACTGTATGTTTGTAAATCCTTTAACAGGGTGGATTTAGCAATCCTTATTGCTCCTAACAGGGCAGATCATCAGAAGTGATCAAATTGTAAGCCTTAACCGGCCAACTTTATTCTGCAGTATTAAAGCTTTGTGGGTTTCATCCCCACCCCAGTTTTACTTTCTTTTGGAAGGTTTTTGGGTAACCAAATCTTTGTGTCATTATTGTGAATGCTTTCAAGTTTCATGCTTTCTGTATGCAAAGATTAAAAGGTAAAATACATGTTAAAATAGGAAGAAAATTTGGAGTTACTGATTCACCCCTCCCCTCTCAGTAACTTGGTTAATTCCTGAATATTTCCAACAATTGGTATCAGAGCTGCATTGGTTCTCAAGACAAAGCTTAACTAGCTTGAGCAAAGATCCAGGACAATGGAGGTATTCAAACTGAACAAGGTGATTGAAAATGAAAAGCTAGATCTGGAAATGGCCATAGCTAAACTCAAAAAAGCAAAAGAACATCTTTCCCAATCCCTAAGAAGAAGGAAGGAACTTGCAAATCAGATGAATGATCAGAATTACATTGAAGAAAAGATTGAAGATCTTCTTCCCTCAAATAACTCAGATGAAGCAAACAATGCTATCAAAGAACTCCTAGAAAAGAATGGGTCTCTGCAGGAAGAAGTGAGGAAATTGAAAAGAGAACAAGAACTACACTCTACAAGATTCTGTGAGATCTTGGAACAGAGAAACAAGTTGAAAGATGAATTAGATGGAAGAAACATTGAAGTCCAAAACAAAACCCTTCAGCTAGAAAATCTAATTGATTAGATCTCTCATACAAATGAAGAAATTCTAAATCTAAGTTCAGAAGTAGAAAACACAAGAGAAGAACTAAGATCTGAAAAGGAAATCAATCTAAGATTGATGGATGACCTAAACGCTGAAAAACAAATCAATGAAGGAATGCTGAAAAGTCAAGAAGACTTGAATCAGCTGTATGAACGAAATCTTCATAGGCAAAAAGGAAAAGCAGGACTTGGATACAAAGAAGAAGGCGAATCCTCTAAGCAAGGTACTAAAAGAAATCAAAAACCTACTTGTAATCATTGTGGTAAAATAGGACATACTTCAAATAAATGTTGGAACAATGAAAAAGCAGAATTCAATGGAAAATGTTATAGCTGCAATCAACCTGGTCATAAAGCAAATGAATGCAGGGAAAAACCTAGATTCAGAGGTAATTGTCACAAGTGCAACAAACAAGGTCACAAGGCATCCGAGTGCAGATCCAAGACATTTAATCCAGCAGAACAAATTGTGAAAGCAATGTTTGGATGGGACTACAACACCTGGTGTAGATGTCATTACTGTGGAGAATATGGACACATTGGCATGAATTGCATAAAACATCATCTAAGGAAAAGAGACACTACCGTAAGATGTTTCAAATGCACTAAACTTGGTCACATAGCCAGAAACTGCATGAATGCTAATGAAATTGAAGAAGGAAAGAAGAATGAAGCAACTAAGGTCAGGAAACAGGTAAGACAAAAATGGATTCCTAAAGCTACCGAGCAATCCAGTCCAAGTAATGGAATGGATGGCTCTATCGACTCAAACTAAATTTCCAAGGAAGCACTGGAACTGTACTCTCATAGATCAATCTCAAGCAGTTCCAGAACTGAAATTAATAGAAAAGTCTAAATCAGCATGCAAGATGCAGTGAGATCACAGGGAGGTCGGTATAGTCTTCACCGAGCAAGGTCGGTATAGTCTTCACCGAGCAAGGTCGGTACCTGTCTTTACCGAGCAAGGTCGGAGCATTATGAATTCTCGAGTTCACCGAGCTGCGAAGTCTTTTCCGAGCAATTAATTCTTAGTGGGTGACAGTCTGTCAGAATTCCTACCCTAATTTGAAATGAGCATTAATGACAGAATTGTAAACAAAAAACAAGTAATCGAACTCATTCTTCACCGCGAATCTTTAAGCACTTTGAGAGCAGAAAACTTCAAGGGCAACCCGGCGATTTAATACTATTGCAAAAGGAATTTTCTGTGAGCTACCATGGCATCATCCAGCACCTCAGCGAAGAAAGGATCAGATATGTTAGTCCAAGGGGAGTGGAAAGCACCAGATTTTAAGATCGTGCCCGCTATTGCAGCAACCCTAGATCCGAACGGAGCTCAATCTCAGATTCCTCCTAAGGTACTACTTATCAACGATATCCATAATCATTTTAACTGTTCTATTCAAGAAATGGGAAACCTAGAACTAGACATTGTGCGTGAGGAACTATGTGTGGATGGTACTTTGAAACCCGAGCACAAACATCTGGAAGATAAGGGTTTAGTCCACATTGCACATCTTCCTCGAAGCTTTCGAGATAAATGGGTTAGGTACATTCTCAGCCGAGTACATGATGGCAAGATTTGGCTTGAGCAACCTATTGAGATCACAAGGAAAATGATTCATCAAGTCACCAGTCTTCCCATGTTGAACAAAGCGAAAACTACCAAAACCCTAGGTCGGACGGAACTAGAGAAGAAAACCCTAGCCGAGTGGGATGGTAGAGGCATGAAGGTTAGCAGCATTACTGACGCCGAACTGAAGTTTGGTACACATATCATTGCACACAAGATTTACAGTTCTAGTCGACAGAACAGTGTCTCATGTGAAGCTGTTGACCTAGCATACAAAGTGGTCAAAAACAACTTGACATTTGACCTAGCAGACTTATTGTTGAAACAGTTCAACAAGAACATGGAAAGCATCAAAACTTCCAAAAATAATCCATGTAAGTTTGGATCCTTGTTAGTCTGTTTATTCTTCTATGTTCAGAAATTCTTCCCTTCTAAAGGAAAAGTTGTATGGAGAAAAGATGTGCCAGTACTTTATGAAATTAATGAATACATCGCAGAAATGGGTGAAAACTTTGAAAGCATCATGGATAATTATTTTGAGTCTTTCAAAGAGAAAATGAATGACAGATTCTGGATTCCACAAAAGTTGGTGGAAGATTACAAAGATGACATCTGTTTTATGGTAGATTGTGATAATGTGTATATTCAAGCAGTTAAACCAAGAACTGTATATGTAAAACCTCTTCCTTATGAGGTAAATATTGATGAAACCAAGAACATTATTGAAGCACTTCTAAATCAGCCTGTCAATCCCAAAGCCCCATATTTTGGAACATATGATGAAGCTAAGATGAGAATTGAACTAAGCATAAAGCTTCCATAGGCGGTAAACAAAGGAAAGAAAAGGATAGCTAAAATGCAAATGATAACCGAGGAGAAAGAAGAAATAGGTGAAAAAGAAGAGGAAAAGGATGAGAAAATAGAGGAACCAGAACCTGCAAAGAAGAAAGGAAAAGTTTTTATCACTAAGGCATCTGTGCCTCCCACTGCTGTGTTTACAAGGAGAAATACAAGAGGCAAGGCAGAAAAGGTAGATAAAGACATAGTATTCAAAAGGCCTCCTCTAACCCTTCAAGAAAAGCTCAAACTCTTCAGAGATGGATCAGGATCTGGAGTAAGTAACATAAAATCCTTGAAATATGAAACCAGATCGGAAGCAGAACAGAAGGAAATAGAAGATGCTGTTGTTGAGAAGATGGGACAGTGGAAATACTCTCCTGAAGAAATTACCCCACAGATTCCAGCAGTTCTATTGAATCCAATAAGAATGAGATGGAGCAATGCAAGGCAAACTGTGATAGACATATATGATCAAAACCTGAGACAGTTGATGCCGAGCCTGAACAATGATGAAGTAAAGAAGGCACTAAAAGAAAATGAAAACAAGATGACATTGAGGTTCAATACTTGTTTGATTTTGATCAACAATATTGAATCGGTTGTGAAGGCTGCAAAAGCCACATGGAAGAACATATACCACCTTCACCAACCGAGCATTGAAACTGTAATAATAAAGGATATTGAAGATGACAGCGATGAACAAGAAGATACCGAGGTAGATGATACTGTAAGGATAGCAGCAGAAGTCATTGCATCCCTTCCTACCTCTCCAGTGAAAATCTCTTCATCCAGCCCAGAGACACCTTTAAGCATGGTTGTGACAACTTCTACATTTGTCCAATCATCCCTAGCAACATCAGAGGCAGCTACCATTTCTTCTACCGAGCTGCAGTCTCCTGTACCAGTAAGTTTTCCAGCTTTTGAATCATCAAGTGTAAATATTTTAAGTTCTCCAGTAGAAAGTATACCAGTGTCAATAGCCAGCCCTACTTTATCTATTGTCACTACTACAAGAGCATTAAGTACAGATAAGCCTAAGGCGCTACCGAGTATAAAATTTTTGGGTAAAAATATAGTTGAGGATATAGACCTAGACGAAGAGATAGAGATTCCTACACTAGATTTTGCAAATCTCTCAGCAGACCAGATGCAGAATATAGGTGAGATCCTCCAAAGGAAAGCAAAACAAAAGAAGCTTAAGGAGGAGAGAGACAAGGAGTATCAAATCATCAAAGATGCTAAGGACATTTTGTCTGATGCATTAGGCATTAAAGTAGACTCCTCCCAGCATGTTTTGTTACAATTGGCAGAAGCAGTTGAGAAATACAATGAGGACTCATCCGGGATAGAAAAGTTAGTTGAAAGAGCCGAGAAGAGATTCAACAATAAAGTGCTTGAGCACATTGCTCAGCACATAGCTATCAACCAAGTGGAATTGTCTTCAGTTTTGTCTAACACAGAGTCTATTTATTCGAATGCTACCTCTCTTTTGGCCAGACTATGCAATTTTGCCGAGTTCACAAAGGATGTCAAAGATAAAATGAATAAAATGGATGAGGATATGAAGATTAGCATACAGAAGCTGCAACTTGAACCAAGTTCAAGCTCTGCTCATCACATGAAAATTTCACATCTATCCAATATGCAGTCTGATCTATTGAAAGAAGACTCAAGGATCCGGTCCACACTGCTAGACATCCAACACATGATCCTTCCCATCATGAATACAATGTATAAGCACATTGAACATTCCAGAACATTGATTCATGACAATCAGTTCTCCATAGCAGATCACATGATTGAACTCTCTGCAGAAATCCAAATTGCTATACAAACATGTAAGATTCTGCAAGAAAGTTGGGACAGAACCCTGGCACTAATAATGAAGGTACATTCTGATTTCTTATCAAATTTTGGATTCTCTCTGTAAATAACTTGTATATGCACCTTTGGCATTATCGTCAAAAAGGGGGAGATATGTATAGAAGGAGAGATATGTATACTGTATAGATTTGTATAAGAAACAGTTAGCACATTGAAAGGGGGAGACAATGTATAAAGCCCTATAACAAAGACAAATTTTGAAAAATCAAAATAAAACTCAGTATGATTCGTGTATATAAATTTTGGCCAATAAGTGTTTTTGTCACTAATGCCAAAGGGGGAGATTGTTGGCATTAAGCAGTATTGCCACTAGTGACAACACTTATTTGCATTCTGGATGGAAACTGAGCAGACAGTGCAAACCGAGCAGACAGTGCAAACCGAGCAGACAGTGCAAACCGAGCAGACAGTGGAAATCGAGCAAGTTAGTACAAACCGATCAGGACAATGTAAACCGAGTAACATCTTGTCTACCGAGTCACCAATGCTTACCGAGTTCAATACCTACCGAGTGATCAGTATGAACTGTTCCTTCACTTCTACCGAGTGCATGACGATGCTGAGTAATGCAGTGGACGCCGAGTATCAGAAAGTCACCGAGTCAGTTTGAAGGAACTGAGTAACCATATTTGGGCCGACTTAGTAGCACTTATGTTTATTTGTCAAGCCGACTGTGTAATTGTAATTGTAATTAATTGTTTGAGACTTGTATATAAACTATATTGTAAAAAGATGAAAAATAATCAAGTAGAATATATGTGAAAAAGTAAGAAAGGCAGAAATAAGCGAATTGTAGAAGGCTTCAGAAGTATAAGGTTCAGCAAAGACAAATTCATCACAGAAGGTGATCAGTACATCAGCGAATCTCAATCAGCAATCCAGTTGCAAAGCAGAGATCTACTGTTTCATTCTAACAGGTGAATCAGTACTAAATCCTTTAACCGGGTAGACTTAACAGTCTTTGTATAAATCTCTTTACCGAGTGCATACTTCACTGTATGTTTGTAAATCCTTTAACAGGGTGGATTTAGCAATCCTTATTGCTCCTAACAGGGCAGATCATCAGAAGTGATCAAATTGTAAGCCTTAACCGGCCAACTTTATTCTGCAGTATTAAAGCTTTGTGGGTTTCATCCCCACCCCAGTTTTACTTTCTTTTGGAAGGTTTCTGGGTAACCAAATCTTTGTGTCATTATTGTGAATGCTTTCAAGTTTCATGCTTTCTGTATGCAAAGATTAAAAGGTAAAATACATGTTAAAATAGGAAGAAAATTTGGAGTTACTGATTCACCCCTCCCCTCTCAGTAACTTGGTTAATTCCTGAATATTTCCAACATATAAATCCTTGTAAATCATGAGGAAGGAGATATGTGTGGATTTGGAGACCAACAAATCAATAAATCTTTGATTTCTTTGTATTGTTTGAGTTTTGTGCAAGTTTCTTCTTCATATTTGTATATCTAATCACTAAATATTTTGGTCAGAAGTTAGGATAATTTTATAATAATTTGTATTCTCTTTTAAATCAGTTTGGGGCGTTGATGAATCCATTTTGAGTCTCTATTATTGACGGGTCTAAAACATGGCTCATTCTCCTTACATTTTGAAGGTTTACATGTGTTAAGAAGTCCATTTCTCTTTATTTCTCTGCTATAACTTGAGTAATGGACTTGTTTCAATGTAAAAAATTATTGGATAACAATTTTTTATGCATATTTAATAGTTTGAGGGTGATCACCGAGAGTTGGCCTTAGAAAAGGGCTTGAAATTGGCGCCATGGGTGTAGCAGAAAGAGATTGGCCTTAAGGAGGGAATGATTTTCTTTTGGAATTATTTATTAAATTTAAAATAAATTTTTTATAATAAAGTAAGAGTTCTGGGGTTGACTTTTGATCAAGTTTCTAAGAGGCCCTACTTTTGTAATGTCATTTGGTAAGGGTTTTGTAAAAACCATACTTACAAAGTTGATATGACTAAAAGGGTTGGAAAATCCTTTGTTTTGATTCAAAATAGGAAACTATGGAAGGTTATGGATTCTGGTTCAAAGTTTGAAGACCATTTTATTTGTAAATGTGCTCCAATTAGGCCTAAATTTGGGACTATTTTGCTTGTTTTTGTACATTTTCTCCAAAAGAATAGTATTTGATCTTTTGATATGTTATAGGGGGACCAAATGGGTATCTTAATATGTGATTTATTTCCAATTTTTTTTGGAAAAAATTGCAAAAATTCAAGTGAGCATTTTTTGAAGGGCTATTAGAGGGAAAACGCCTAGTTTAGACTAGTTTTGGTAGTTTTTGTTGCCAAGTGAGTTGTGGGTACTTGTTGATTTTTGAAACCAATTGATTTGTGTTAAGGTAAATCCTATAAGGCATTGGAATAGCCTTGGGTGTTTGGGATCAAGATTCAATCCTTTTGAGCAAAGATTCCTAAAGGGAAAGTGAGTTAACCTTGTGGGTTATTGGGAATTTTTTAGGGTGATTTGGTCAAGGGACTAGTTGGCCTTATTGATATGCATCATAGTGGTATCAAAGCAAGGCAAGAGTTCCTTGTGGTTGAAGAATAAGGATTGAAAGAAGAGGTTTGGCAGAATGCCTCCTAGGATGAGTGCAATAGTTGCAAGGGAATTGAGAACCCTTAGAGAAAGGATGGAAGAAATTGAATCAAGAGAAAGAAGAAGAAGGAATGCATATTTAGATGAAGAAGAAGTGGAAGGGGAAGAAGTAGAGGCCCCTCAACATGAAGGGAAATTATATCCTAAAGATGTCAGGATGGAAAAGTTTCTTAAGGCCATTAGAGTTGGAGACTCAAGGGCTAGAATTGATATACCTATGTATAGTGGAAACATGTATGATTAATAACTTGTTGATTGATTTAGTGCAGTAGAGATTTTATTTGAATGTGGATAAATAAAGGATAATGCAAAGGTAAAAATTGCTAAGTCAAGGTTGAAAGGACATGCTTTGTTATGGTGGTATTGTTTGCAAGCGGAGAGATGGAGGAATGGGAAACCAAAGATTACTTCTTGGTATAGCATCATGGATAAGATGAAAGAGAAATTCCTTCCAAAGGAATACAAAGTTCAGTTGTATAAATAATTGTAGGGATTGAAACAAAAATAAATGAATGTACAAAGGTATATTGAAGAGTTTTACAAGTTAGACATAAGGGTTGCGCATGAAGAGGATGTGGAAGAGAAAGTGGCCAAGTATCTTGGAGGGATGAGATACAACATCCAAGATGAGTTGAGGTTATCTACACCAAGGACAATAGAAGAGTGTTATGAAATTTCTATAAAGACTGAAGAAAAGATAAAGATGAGATAAGAAAGACAAGGCAACATCAACAATAGAGGAAGAGGAAGAGGAAGAGGAAGTAGGCCTAGCAACAACAATGAACAAGGACAAGGCAGTGACAAAGGAAAAGAGCCAATGTTTGAACCAAGAGGAGGTTATAGAGAATGAGGTAGATTCAAATCTATCTGAGGATTCATTGGTAGATTATATTCATATAATTACATGGGACATACATCCCATAAGTGTCCCTTGAATACACAAGAAATCAAGAGGACAGACAAGAGAGTGCAGATGGTACAAGATGAGAAGAAGGCATAACAAGAGGAGCCTTTGTAGGAAAATACAAAACTTGATGGTGAGTTCCTAATGTTCAGAAAAGGACAAAGGTTGCAACCTCAAAGACCAAAGGTGTCCATTTTATGTACCTTATGCAAGAGTCAAGGTAAAATTTGTAAGTTAATCATAGATTCTGGTTCACATGACAATTTGGTTTCATATGAAATGGTTTCCAAGTTAAATTTGCAAATATTTCCTCATAATAGTCCATATAATGCAACATGGGTCAGTACTGAACAAAATATTATGGTGAAAGAGCAAGCATATGTTTATTTTTCTATAGGATAATATCATGATAGAGTTTTATGTGATCTGGTTCTAATGAATTGCAGTCATATTATATTAGGTAGGCCTTAAAAGTCATTAAGAAGAACATTACATGAAGGGTTTGAAAATACTTATGTTGTACATAAGGGAGATAAAAAAATTGTGCTAACTCCTCTCAATGATGATAAACATATCATATATTTTGGGGACAAAAAGTGTTTGAATTTGTAGGCAAATTGTGTTGGTAACATGTCCAATGTAAAGATGAATGGTGACAATAATAGGACTATGACAGAGTTGTCCTTAAAGGTAACTAACAACAATGTGATAATAGGAAGAATTGTGTGCCCTTTGGTTGAGGGGGTAGATGGAAAAAAGATTCTTTTGATAGGGGATATGAAATGGGGTCATAAGGACCTTAGTAAATCAGAAAGATTGAAGCAACAACAATCAAGTAGTGACTGTGGTGGAAGGCAACAACAAATATGTTTTGATACTAATGCTTTGTGTCAAGTGAATGTAGGAAAGAAGCCAAGGAAGAGACCAAATCTTAATGAGTTTTTATTACATAATACACATTCCAAGGATATGAAGCATAGGGTACCTTCTTGGAGGATGGAAAAGCTCAAGGATAAACCTCTTTTCTCTTAGGACAAGAGAAATATTCTAGGGGAAGTATAGTGCAGGAGAACCTGATGCAAGGATGAAGCACATGAAGACCTCAAATCATAAGGAGGATAGAATTGGGTCTTTAGGACTCAATTATTAAGTTTCAATGCCAATTATGGCATGGAAATGTAATGAATTCATATGTACTGGCAAATGTCATGATGGTCCTAGCAAAGATCATAGGACCAAATATGTAAAAATTGGCACATAGATGCCCATGGACTCAAAAATAGGTATTTAGGTGTTTAAAGATTAAAAAAGATCCAATTAAATACATTTTTATTGGTTTTGGAGGGTTAAAAGCTAGCTAAATAAAAGTTTAAAAATTAAAATTTCAAATCCCAATGGCTAGGGGTAGTTTTGGCGGGTAAGAAGGATTTGGCTTGTTTTGTTAAATCCGATTATTGTAACCCCTTGGAATTGATTGGAAAGGGTGTGTAGAAGGTCTATAAATCCTTGGAAATAATGAGGAAGGATCTATGTACAAAATTGGAGCCCAACAAATCAATAATGGTCTAATTTCTTTGTATTTTTTGAGTTTTGTGCAAGTTTCTTGTTTGTATTTATATATCTGATCACTAAATATTTTGGAAATAATTTAGGATAATTTCCTAATCATTTTTATGCTCTTTTAAATCATTTTTTGGCATTGATCAATCCATTTTAAGTCTCTATTATTGACTGGTCTGAAACATGGCTCATTCTCCTTATATTTTGAAGGTTTAGATGTGTTAAGAAGTCTATTTCTCTTTATGTCTCTGCTATAACTTGAGGAATGGACTTGTTTCAATGTAAAAAATGATTGGATAATTTTTTTTGATGTAGATCAAATAGTTTGAGGGTGATCGTCGAGAGTTGGCCTTGGAAAAGGGCTTCGAATTAGTGCCATGGGTGTAACAGAAAGAGATTGGCCTTAAGGAGGGCATTATTTTTTTTGGAATGAGTTATTAAATGTAAAATACACGGTTTATTCTAAAGGAGGAGTTATGGGGTTGATTTTTATCAAGTTTCTAAGAGGCCCTACTTTTGTAACCTCATTTGGTGAGGGTATTGTAAAAACCATATGTAGAAAGTTGATGTGACCAAAAGGGTTGTAAAATAAAAAAAATTTAGTCAGAATAATACATTTTGGAAGGTTTGGGATTCTGGTTCAAATTTTAAAGATCATTTTCTTTGTAAATGTGCTCCAATTAGGCCTAAATTAGGGACCATTTTGCTTGTTTCTGTACATTTTCTCCAAAAGGAGTAGTATCTTATGTTTTTATATGTTATAGGGGGCACAAATGGGTATCTGAATATATGATTTATTTTCCAAGAATTTGAGAGTGTAAATTCAAGTGAGAAGGTTTTGAAGGGCTATTAGAAGGGAAAGGCCTAGTTTGGACCAGTTTTGGTAGTTTGTATTTCCATGTGAGTTGTGGGTACATGTTGGTTGTTGAAACTAGTTGAATCATGGTGGGATAAATCCTATAAGGCCTTGGAATAGCCTTGGGCAGTTTGGATCAAGATTTGAGCCTTTTGAGCAAAGATTCATAAAGGGAAAGTGAGTTAACCTTGTGGATTACTAGGCATTTTGAAGAGTGATTTGGTCAAGGGAATATTTGGCATTATTTCTCTACATAAATCCTCCTAGGGAATTTTGTGTTGGTATTTGAGAGAAAGGTTCAAGAAGAGTGTTAAAACAGTTGGAAAGAGGGCCTAAAATAGGGTGAAATGAGTTGAATGAGTGTAAGAGCATTCGTGAAATATGAAATCACTAAAAGGTGGGATCTAAAAGGTCTTAAATGGGGGGTGCTTCTATTTTAAGATGGTATATTTAGCCCCCACTTTATTGGGAGTATGAGGCCATACTCATGGTAAAGTAGAATAATGAGAAAAGATGATATCATCATGACCTGGGAGACAAAGAGCACCTAAGTCCATGATAGACTTAAGCCTTTGACCAATCCAAATCCATAACAAGAGAAAGAAAATGAAGATGACAAATTAAAAAAAGATATAATATCACTAAGTCCAAGGACATAAGCCCCAAAACTAAGGATCCTAACTCCACTCACATGTATAAGGCACACAAACAAAGCAAAAGAAAACAAAAAGATACCGAGGGGTTAGTACAAAAACCCAAATCAACTAGTAAAGGAGACCTCACCTAAAGAAATGTATCACTTACCAATATCATTTCTATAAGGCTATTGCAAGAGCATAAATGGATACATAGGAAACATAGGAGCATCATCAATAATGAAACAACTCAATGATCCAAACCTACTACCATGAAAGCAAAAGAGAGAGAGAAAGAGGGGGGATATGACTATCTTGCCCAATAATATTTGTGTGTCGTATTTGAATCACATGAAGGATAGGATTTAATGGTATAGTAGGTTTGTATACAATACTATTCAATCCTATAAAAACAATTGTGTCTTTTGACGGCTTTGTGTGCATATGTGTGTATGTGTATAGACCTATGGATCAAAATTTGTCTTATCACCATAGCGTGAAAAATATATATGTGCTCTCTATGGATGGACAAGGATCTATTATCCATAGAGAAAAGTGTGCTTGTGCAAATCTATTTCCCAGGGATGGATAAGGCTCACTTATACCTATTATAGAGTTAGCATTATGTGTTTGTGCATATCCTTGGGATGGACAAGGGTGACTTATACCCGTTAGGGATTTAGCATGCTGCAAAGAAAGGTAAAAGGAAAAAGTTAAAGTGCACAAATATTGTACAAGGAGGGTGAGTGTATGCCCCCTCCTTATGATGAATACATATTAGACATCATAAGGAAGTGAATCAAGGATACCTACTTCAATCAACAAGGATATATCTTATAAAGAAACAATGTATGCCATATTCTTAGCAACAAGACTTAACTCTAATAGGCTAAGAAAGATAGATAATGGTGAAAGGATATATCTCTTATGAGAAGAGATCCTTTAAATGAATATATCTTTTTAATAAGACATGTAACTTCAAGATGAGCTCTTGAAAAAAGATAACATCTTCTAGAAAAAAGAGGGAGAAGAAGAACAATAATGCTCTTATTTAACTCCCTATTTCCAAGTGAAAGGACTCTTGATGAAAAATGACATACTTTAAACTGATAGAAAAGGGAAGTTCTTTATAATGAGCATAATTTTGCATGTAAATAAGAGGTAATGATCAAGGATTCTTACCTCTTGCAAATAAAATCCAATCAAGTCATCAATTCCTTATAAGAAAAGAATATCGCATGATAAATAAATGTCACGATACTATAGAAAGTATATTCTTAGACAAAATAGAAAAATATTGTACATGGAACCTTGCCCCCCAAGTATGAAGGCAAGATAAAATATATAATACACCTTTAATGAAAGATACCTTAGAATAGATACACAATTCCAAGCATAATAAGCTATAAACTAGACAGAACAAACATATTTGATAGAAACAATATCACCTATAAAGTAATCAAGTCATCAAGGTAAGAAAGGAAATAATGCTACTAGGGATGATTAATAAATTATAAACATGTCACTTCAAGGCATGAAACAAGTTGTTAAGAAAAGACATTCATATCTTGCATGAAATAAAGTATCACATGCCAAAAATAAAAATGTATCATAAAAGAATGCAAAGCCATAGAGAGAGGAAAAAGGAAGAAGAAAGGATCACACATTATATCTACTTAGTACACAACCCCATTATACAATATATGCACTTTAATGTAGGATATCATAGTATAAAAGAGATGCACAACAAAGACATAATTGATCCTTTGAGAGTAGGGAAAGAAATAACACTCAATAGAGGCCCTAAGTGATAGATCTTTTATAATGAACATGCTCTTTCAAGCAAGCATAAGGTTACAACTCGAGATGTAAATCTCTTGAAAAAGAGAAGATCCTCATGTAAAATAACAAACACATGAAAGAAAGAATGTAAAACTATAAAAGATGCAAACCCAAAAGGGATACTGGATGTATTAAAATAGAAGAGAAATAAAGGAAGAACACACTATGCTCCTTAAGTGGTTTCTATTTATATAAGACAGGTATTTTAAAGCAAGCATAAGATTGCACTCAGGTTGTTAATCTCTTGAAAAATGGAATATCCTTATATAAAATAATAAATGCATGAAAGAAATGATGTCATCATATAAAATAAAAAAAGTCTTTAAAGAGAGAAAGTGGATCTTTTGAGATAGACATGAGAGTGAAATAGAGCCCTTTCCCCCCAAGTGAGGAGACAAGGAAACAAAATATTATGATACTCCCAAAGTATGACAATGAGTTCACATAGTGAGGAGAAACATAATAGGATTGTAAATGTATTAGGTATAATGATCATGAAAAACATGGAATTCATTATTGAAAGTCATTTTAATCATACCACAATCAATGAATTCTTGAATTTTTTACTTCAAATCATAACATTCACTAGTCTTGTGGCCATGAATTTGATGAAACATACAAATGGAAGAATTATCTTGTTTATGTTTGTTATTTTTGCGCTTTTGTTTTCAAAGGAAGGGTAATTAAGATGGCCTTAATAAGCTCACACAAAATAGACTCTTGTTATGAGGATAAATTAGGAGGATAATTAGTCCAATAAGAAGGTGGAGGGCCTAAAGGTTCTTTTGAAAGATATTGCTTGTTAAGAAGACTTGATGTGTCAATAATATAAAATGTTCCTTTAGGTTTGAGTGGATTAAAATTTAGAGAGGACCAATCAATATCCACATATTCATTAAGTTCATCAATCTTTAAAGATTCCTTAAGAAGAGCCTCGCGGATTTTATCCTCTACTTCTAAGGTATGTCTAGGAGAAGGACAAACATAGCTCATCAAGGACTCATCTATAGAAGTAATGTGAAGAGAAATCATCAGGAGTTGTTTATCATTAGGAGAAATAATCATGTCATTATCCTCTTGTAACAAATGATCCTTATAAGGAAGAGAAATTTTAGAAGAAAGATCATCATTGTTATTAAAGTCCTCTTTTGTAAGAGGGAGATATTTACCCAAAAAATGGTGGTAATCTCAATGTCCATAGGGTTGGGATCAGTTTTAGGAAGTTGAACATTATAGTAAGGAAGAACTAGACTCTTATCATATGCATGAAATAGACTATCTTGAAGCTCTGGAAGAAAACTTGAAATTGAAATAGCGAATGAAATACAAATTCCATTGAAGATGAAATTCATTAACTATTGTATGTGGTTGAATGTGGACCTCTAATCCAACTACACATGCAACATAGTCATTACTCACACAATCGAATTACGAGAATGAGTATGGATTACTCAATTCAAAATTCATGGTGAAACGACCTATTGCTTCCTAATTAATCGGGGTGTTTAATTACTCTCAGATTGGAGAGCCAACAACCATAAGACCGAGTTAATATGAAGGATTTGAAAGCTAGAATGATAAGCAAAGTGCAATTAATCTAAGAATGAAGATGCAATTTGTAATCTAAAATGAAGTGCAGATTTTAATCTAATAACTTGAAAGCAAATATGGAATGCAAATTCTAGTCTAAGAAAGCCTAAAAGAAAGATGATAATTAACTAATAACAATGAAGAGATTAATCTATTATGAAGGATGCAATTAACACTAAATGAGAGAAAACTAATTAATGCAATAAGCTTTGAAAATATGCAAATAGTTGAGACAAAATTTTGCTATAGTCTATGTGCTTTCAAATTGCTCTCCTTTTCGAATGAAGGAGAAGGTTCGATAAATAAATAAACCCAGAAGAGGAATGAAGAGTTTCTTGATTCGAAACAGTTGACCCTTCATTCCCAATTGACACAAAAAAGCATGAATTACTTAATTAAAAGAATGTTTATTGCCACATATGGGTGACCTTTCGATTATTTTGAATTATTAATTCAAATAAGAGTGTCCATTCAAATAATCAAGCAATTTATTAATTCCTTTTATGGGTATTAGCTAAGGGGGTAGATTTTAATTTAATTTAAAGCACTTGGGACTTTAGAATTAAATTAATTCATCATAGGGATTATTTAGCTAATAAAGTCGAAGACTTAGGAATTAATTATAGTGTGAGATTAATGTAAATTAGAGTTTTTGCAATTGACATCAAGTTAAAATAAAGTCAGGTAGGAGAGAGAAAATTGCCTAGTAAATAGGACTTTGAAGATGCAAAAATTGAAGAAAATGCACCAAAATTGATTGAAATTATTAGGTGCCAATTTTGGGGTATTACATTTGCCCCTCTTTGAATTGATGTGCGAGCAGCGTGTTGATTCAAAGAATAGTCTGATATGACAGATGAGTGAAGATTTTAGGAGTCTAGGTTAGATTGCCAAGACACTGATCAAGAAGAAGCATGATTTTCTGAAGTCTAAGTTAGATTGCGAAGATGACGGTCCAAAAGAGAACCGAAATCAGGGTTAGATTGCCCCAATACCAATTGATGAAGATTTTAGGACTATCTCAAAATTAGGGTTAGATTACCCCAATATGAAGGTTAATCCTTCGAGACCCGGGTTAGATTGCCCAGATAACGGTCTAAAAGATATTTTGAGAGCCATCTCCAAAATGAAGCTTGACTCCCAGGAATTAGGGTTAGATTCCCCCAATACCTAAAAGATAGATTACCAGATGACCAGATGCGAGGCACGAAGATGCCCCTAGTGAAGAGATACCTTAAGCGGTGAGGACTTTGATTTAGATCAGATTAAAATGAGACTGGTTTGACAAGATTCAAATGATGCAATCATCCTGCCCCCTTGGAAGCGAAATCGAAAGATGACATATCAGAAGGATGATTGACAACAAGAAGTTGCAGAGCAGAAGCAATCATACTAGATTTGAGAAGCTGCTGGAGCAAATGAAGTGATTGGGAGGTCCTGTTGACCAAGTTTGACCATGGTTGACTAGATTTGACTAGAGTTGACTTTGATGAAAACATTGAAGATCTCAAGAGAATGATGAAAAGATGGGGGTCTGGCAGGAAGATGACGCCAGAAGACTGACTACACAAGCGTCTGATCCCAAAGGGTCCCAAAATTTAAAACATGATTTCAAGCTATTTAGAGATGTCAAATTTTGATTTCAATCCCAAAAATGGATTCAGAGCAATCGATTTAGCCAAGGGTGCAATTTTCACACAAAATGAAGCACTTTGAAAATTAGGTCAAAAAGCTATATAAGGCATGGAGGGGTCATTTTCAATTCATTATTCACTTTGTCTTCTTGTGATTTGGAGCTCTGAGTGAGATGGAAGGAGTCCCCATGCACATGCATCAATTTGAGCACTCCCGACGACATGCCCGATTGCCGAAGTATGACCCACCTATGAGTAGTCGATAAACCATCTTGCATTTCAATTCGTACTGCTTTCTAGGTCGATTTAGGGTAGATTTGACAACTTTAGAAGCATGTTCTTCAAGTTTTGCATGAGGAAATAGTTTCCTCACACCGGCCTAGGTCGCCCCTAGCATGAGGAAGTAGTTTCCTCGCATGGGTTAGGGTTCCTTCACCCAGGCTCTGCCTGAAATCTCGCGTGAAGCGCTTGGTCAGTTTGCACGAAGTTTCTCACTTTCATGCAAGAGAAGATCTTGTCTCGTGCAAGGGAACAGTTTCCTCGCATGAAAAGATGCTGCAGAGTTTATAAAATCTTTGTTTGAATTTGCCAAATTTGCATGAAATCAGCCAAGTAGAGCGTCGTAGAGTCATGTCTAGGATAGATGTCTTGCTGTATTTGTTGTTGTTGTCTTGAAAATCATCATGTTGAGATACTGATCCAATGTCATCGCTTGCTTTGTAGTTTGACTTTCTTGACATCACCTTCAAGTCACATCATCCAGTGATCACGACGTTGATATAAAGATTGACAGATGTCAAGAGTGCTCACATTGAGGGACTCGATCTAGGATACTTGCATGATCTACCTGACATTAGGGAAAATCACAGTCTTCTTGGTGCACTTGTAGAGCATTTACATTCGGAGATGAACACCATCCATTTGCCATTAGGGGAGATGACAGTCACTCCTAAAGATATATACAAGATCTTGAGGATACCCGTCCACGATGCTCGAGTAGAGTATGATGTATAGCTAAGGGTAGGCACAATGGCATTGAGGACTATCTTTCGAGATGATCTAGTGATGGGTTGGGCCATCTCTTGGGAGGATTTGATTCACAGATACGGTGGTGCTCACCTGTTAACTGTTGTTCTCACTATGTTTCTGACTTGTTACCTTGTTCCTGATTAAGGACAACACAGACTAGAGTGCGGTTGGGGCTCTATGCTGCAGCGGATGTTGGCTAGACTAGCAGTCAGATTTGGATGGGGTGAGTGCATGTTAGCCCATATGTATCATGAGATGCATGAGATAGTATATCACAGTGCGAGGACCATGGCGGTAGGTGTCTTTGTTCTTCAAATCTGGGCCTAGGAGCATCTCCCTGTTTGTAGACTGATTTACCATGATACATGGTAGACTCTCAAGCCATATATATATAGGTACACAGGTCTGATTACTCAGCCATTGCTGGGTAAGATAGAGCAATGGCACAGATAGCTCGATGATATGGTGACTATTGTTTGGAGACCATGGGTTGCTACTGAGCCATGGGATGATGCTCAGAGAGAGCTTTCTTACATGTTCATTTCGCGTCCACTGATAGGGTGCAATGTTACCATTATTGAGTGCTTCCTTGTTACACGTGTCCTACATCAATTTGGGAGACAACATGACATCTCCCATGAGTATCACCCCTATGCCCACTTCGCCGATGAGGAGAAGAAGGGGTGGCATCCTAGATTAGATTCGGGTAGATGTGTGATCGAGGCATGCATTCCTCAGGCCCGATGGGATTACATGGTGGATGTCACCAATGCAGGGATGACACCTGCATACAGGGACCACTGCTTAGCCCATCCATATCCTAGATTCATAGATCCTGCAAGGATGGGAGCACAACAACAAGTACCAACATAGTAGCAAGTAGCACAATAGGGACCACAAGGATAGCAATAGCAGCAGGTACCTATACAGCAATAGGTACCATTATAGCAGCCTGGGTAGAGAGTAGTGAAACCTAGGTCAGTGCAGACAATCATCCCCCTAAGGACTATGGGGTCAGATGCAGGTGCCGAGAGTAGTGGGTCTCAGCAAAGATCCACTAGGCAGAGGATAGGGGATACCTCACAGAAGCCACCTCCGGGTGATGATACAAATATGTCAGATGTTCCTATAGGAGTAGGGACACCATAGCTACAGGAGACTCTCAGGAAGAGCCGAGAGAGGGTTAGGCAAGTTCAGCGCAAGAGAGATGAATACCATACCCAAGTCATCATACAAGAGACCCGTGTAGCCGATAGAGATCAGGAGATCAAGGAGTTATGCGAGGAGTTGGTGAGAGCATGGCTGGAGATCAGATATGAGCCTACTCAGGCAACTTATTATTATGCAGCATATTGCAGAGCCATTCCAGATGTATCAGAGCAAGTGCCTCCATTTTTTGAGTATTCAGGAGCACCATAGAGGCCACCATAGGCACCTCCACAACAAGCACCTCCATAGTAGACACCTCCTCAGAGACCGATGCCACCTCCCCAGAGATCGATGCCGCCTCCACAGGCACCAGTACAGGGACCACTGCCACCACCTCCTCTAGGTGGCGATGGGCAGAGTTAGCACATTTTGGCATACATATTGTAGCTCCATTTTTTATATTGTGCTCGAGTAGCACCCTCTTTTGTACATGACATTGATTTGATCAAGATATATATATGAGATCGTGATTTTGATATCATTGTACTTGTTGATATATTGCTTTGATATTGATGTTTTATGAGATGCTTCCTAGATGCTTAGATGTATGGATTAGAAATGTATGAGATGCACATATTTCTATTATGATATGAATACGCACATGTTTTATTTTTATGATAATGTATGAATATGCAATGTGAAATGTAATGATAGAGAGTGGTTTAATGAATGCAATGTATGATTTTATTTATGCTTATAATGGATGCACATGCAAATGGATATGCAAATGTATATGGATTTTATGGATGCAAATGAAAATGTGGTACTAACCATCTCATGCAGAGTTTTAGCAATATATGATAGGTACTAATCAAAAGGATGTTTCGAAGATCGAGAGAGAGGACCAGACACTTGTGCAGCCAAGACGAACCCAGGGCAAAAGATAAGAACCTTTGATGAAGAGATAAGAGAGCACCAAACACTGTCTCAATGCAAGTCTAGAATGAAAATACAAGCCTAAGCTAAATGTAAGCCTAGAACAAAAATGCAAGCCTAAGCTAAACGCAAACCCTAGGACTTGGTTTTTGGACTCATCGTATTTAACATCATCAAGTTCTTTTAGGCACAGGACATTCACAAGATGTCATAAAACCCTCACTAACATTGCAATCATGAGAATATGAATATGACATAGGTCTTAGATTTGTCAAAATGAGATGTAAGCATTAAGGCACAAGAAGCCAGAATGATCTAAACACCTATTCCTTTTGATTTAGCAAGTTAACATAAGCATCAAAGCACAATTGATAGAATGACCTGAATGTTGCTTGCAAACAAACACACCAGACACACAAGAGTTCCTTCCTTTTCCAAAGGTTTCTTGTAGTGACCCTTACATTCACTTAGTAGGATGAGCGTTTGCAATTTCACTTGTAGCAGAAAGAAGTCACTCAAAATAGACAAGGAGAAGAACCAACCTCACCAAAGCGTCCATATAAAAGGAGTCAAGCTACACATGGCCATTCAATACAAGATGAAGGCTCTTATAGATGGACACCCCTCTTATATGATTATTGGAACTAAACCAGTAAATAGAAAGCAAAGAAAAGATCATGCCCCCAGTCTTCACGTTTCTCAGTCAAGAAAGACATCTTAGATTCGCTCGAGGGGAAATGATAAAGCAAACAAACAAACAAGCACCCAAAGGAAAAGCTTAGCATGCTTCAAAGGAACACAAATTCAATTTTAGTTTCAGTTTAAGTTTGTGTTCAAGCGGATTGAAGTCGAATCAGAATCGCACAACGTTTGAAGTCTCAACGGGATAGCGACAGCAAGCAGATGCAGTGAGAACCACTGGTGACCGTTGCAAGAGATGAAGTCTCAAGAAGATATCAAAGCACAGACCAAGTATCAACAAGTAGATGTAGTGAGAACCACTGGTGGCCGATACAAGGAAGATTCTTGAAAGAGAGAATAAAGCACGAGCGAAACATCAGCAGGTAGACGCGGTGAGAACCACTGGTGATTGATGTGAGGAAAAGATCCCAAAAGAGAGGGGTTCAAATGAGAGCTAGGTATCAGTAGGAAGACACAATGGGAACCACTGGTGACCAATACATGAGAGATCCTCAAGGAGAGAAATCTCAAAGTAGCTAGGCATCAGCAGGCAGACGCAGCGAGAACCGCTGGTGACTGATGCACGAACAAAGTTTCTAAAAGTGATAGGACAATGCCCCCTAGACCAAGAAGGTGCCCCCAAGTGTGAACTAGTTACAATCCATGAAGAGTCAAGGAAAATCTTGAAGACTACTGAAAGCAAGTGCATGAGCTAGCAAACTAAAGTAGGAAACAAACTAAAGCGGGAAAGCGGGAAAGTAAACTAAAGCAGGAAAGCAAGGGCCAAATGGTGCTAAGATGAGATATCGCTTCAGGAAATAAGAGGCACCTGTTTACCAGGTTTTCACCATCTTGGAAGAGATTCTATTTTTGCTACCATGACACTTGTTTGCCAGGTTTTCATCAATGGCACATTTTTCTTCTTTTTCAATTTTTTTGTGCTTTTCAATTTTTTTTTTATTTTTTTTTATTTTTGAATATTTAATTTTTTTTTGTATTTTTGTATTTTTGTATTTTTTATTTTTTTTGTATTTTTTCAAATTTTCAATTTTTTTAAAAATTATTATCAAGGAGCCTGTTTACCAGGTTTTCACCAAGATAATAGATACATCAAAGCGCCTGTTTACTAGGTTTTCACTAAGATGATAATTTTTTCAAGACATTTTGCAATTTTTAGGATTTTTGCCAATATACCATTTTTTGGATTTTTTCAGGACCAATAAGTATGTACATGAACATACGAGCAATGCCTCAGCTGTAGAATTTCCTCAAGTGAAGAGCATTGATAGGCTCTTTGAGCTATTCTCCTTCAGTGGTGGAGAGTCAATAAGTGCCAGACCCAAATGCTGCAATAATGACATACATACCAAGCCATTTTGGATCAAATTTCCCTTTCTCGACTCACTGCTGCTGATTCTTGGGGTTCTCTCTCAGGACGAGATCACCCACTTGGAATTCTCTTTTTCTGACTTTCTTATTGTAGGCTTTGGACATCCTCTTTTGGTATGCTCTTAGATGATCAAATGCCACCTTCCAACATTCATCTAGTAACTCAAGCTCTTGAAGCTGGGATATTCTATTCTCTTCATCAGTGATGAGGCCCCTCAGAGAGATTCGTAATGTCAAAATCTTGACCTCAATAGGTAATACTACATCTGCTCCATAAACCAAGGCAAAGGGTGTGGCCCCCATTGGTGTTCGAATACTTGTTCTAGAGGGCCATAATGCTGGATTAATCTGGAGATGCCAATCTCTACCAGATTTATGAACTATTCTGTGTAAGATTTTGAGAATTGTCTTATTAGAAGCTTATGCTTGTCCATTAACCTAAGGATAATAGATAGATGACCAATGCTAAATGATTCTAAATTTGGTGCATAATTCTCTCAGGTCCTTATTCTTGAATTGTCCCCCATTGTTAGTGATAATGGCTGAGGGTACACCATATCTACAGATGATATAGTTCAATATAAACATAGCCATAGACTTGCCATTAGCTATAGCCAGAGGCACTGCCTCAACCCACTTGGTAAAATAGTCAGTAGCTGTGATGATGAACTTATGTCCTCTTGAAGAAGAAGGATGTATTTGACCCACCAAGTCAAAGGCCCATTGCTGAAATGGCTAGAAACTAATGAAAGGAATAAGCTCTTTAGCAAGAGCATGAATCAGATTTCCTTGATATTGGCATTATTTACAAGTCTTGGCATATTGAACAACTTCTTTCTCCATATCCGACCAGTAGTAACCTGCTCTAATAAGTTTCTGAGCTAACGTCAGACCATTCGAATGAGACCCACATATACCTTTGTGTACCTTAGCTAGCGCATGTTTGGACTCATCGGGTTCTAGACACCTAAGGAGGGTACCGTCTAGACCCCATCTATACAAGTCATTTGCTATGATGACATACCGTGAAGCAGTATGAATTAGGTGATGCTTTTCATTCCAGGTATAGGTGTTTGGAATGATTTGGTCTCGAAGGTAGGAATAGATATCGTGGTAGCAAGATGAGTCATGTCCAATGACTGAATAGATCATCTTAGATTCGGGAATATCATAGGCAGGGTAGCGTAATGCCTCCACCAGGAATTCATGTCTGAAGTCATTTTTTGGCATTTGTAACATTGAAGCAAGAGTGGCCATAGCATCAGCTGCTTTACTGTCTGCCCTTGGAATTTGCTAGAAAGAAATGTGTGCAAAATACTGTTTGAGATCATCCACCATTCTTTTGTAAGGCACTAGCTTGTCATCTTTTGTTTGATAGACATCATTAACTTGGTTGATGATTAACTGAGAATCTCCAAAGACTTTGAGCTCATCCACACGCCATTCAATGGCTATTTTCATACCATTAATGAGAGCTTCATATTCAACAATGTTGTTTGTAGAGGGAAACAATAATTTATAAGCTTTTGGCAATGAGTATCTTTGAGGTGTAATAAATAGAATACCTGCACCTGATCCTTGTTGAGTGAATGATCCATCAAAGAACATGCTCTGAGCTTGATGTGTGAGAAGCATGATGGATTCATTTGAGAATTCAATATTCAAAGGTTGGTGATCTTGCAGAGGAGCTTCTGCCAATTGATCAACAATAGCTTGTCCTTTAATAGCTTTTCTTTCCCCATACTCAATGTCAAATTCACTAAGTATCATTACCCATTTTGCTAATCTACCCGTGAGGGTAGCCTTGCTCAATAAGTACTTTAGTGGATCAATTTTTGCAATAAGCCTTGTAGTATGAGCGAGCATATAATGCCACAACTTCTGAGAAGCAAATACCACTGCTAACCAAGCCTTCTCAATCATAGAATAGTTCATTTCATAGGGAACCAATGTTTTGTTGATATAATATATAGCTCTCTCTTTGTTGTTCTAATCTTCTTGAGCTAGGAGAGCACCCAAAGATGTGTTCGTTGCTGAAATGTATAGTATGAGCAGCTTCCCATGAATAGGAGGCATCAATATGGGTGTATTAGCAAGCTACTATTTAATCTGAGTGAGCCCTCTATCACATTCCTCATTCCATTCAAAGGTCACACTCTTATGCAAAGTTTTAGTGAATGGTTGTGACTTGTCAGCCAACTATGAAATGAAGCATCAGATAGATTGTAGCCTTCCCTGTAGTCCTCTCATTTGACTGATGTTCTTGGGTGGAGGCATGTCCATAATAGCTTGTACCTTTTTGGGATCCACTTCTATGCCTTTAGCTGAAATGATGTAACCCGATAGTTTCCCAGAAGTGATGCCGAAAGCACACTTTTTTGGATTAAGTCTAAGACTAAATTGTTCTATGCGGTCAAGTATGGGACCCAAATCTATAAGATGAGTTCTTTATTGCATTCTTTTGGCTAAAGTATTGTCCACATAATATTTCATTGTTTTGTGCATCATATCATGGAAAATAGTAGTGACAGCCCTCTGATATGTTGCTCCAGCATTCTTAAGTCCAAAATGCATGACATTCCAACAAAAGGTGCCCCAGGCACATGTGAAAGTGGTCTTTTCTTGATCTTCTAGTGCAATTTTTATTTAATTATAGCCAGAAAAGCCATCCATCAAGGAATACATCTCATATCCTACTGTCATATCCACTATCATATCAATGTTGGGTAGTGGGAAGTCATCTTTTGGACATGCCTTATTTAGATCTCTGAAGTCTGTACACACACAAATGGACTTATCATGTTTGGTGACTAGGACAATGTTTGAAATCCACTCTGCATAATCAATATTTCTTATGAAATCAGCCTTAAGAAGCTTTTCTAGCTTTTCTTTGACCAAAAGTGCTATGTGTGGATGCATCTTTCGCAGCTTCTGTTTAACAGGTTTAATACCTAGCGCAATGGAAAAATGGTGCATGATTAGATTGGGGTCTAATCCAAGCATGTCAGAGTAAGTCCATGCAAATTTTATTTTCTTACTCTGAAAGAAGGTAGTGAACTCTTCTTTTTATTTTGCAGACAATGATTGTGCTTGTGCTAGATGAATAATTTGTGGAGCAGCCTTTGTACCCAAATTCATTGGCTACGTAGGCTCAATCAATATTGATGATCTCTCCTGAAAATGGCTCGGGAGCATATCAAGTATCTCATCCTTGGGCACCTTAGAGAGGTTTTCACCCTCAGATACGTCTTTTATTTTTACTATTTTTGGCTTTGATACTGCTACAAAGTGGTTTTCACCATCAGAGCATCTATTTTTTCTTCTTTTAATTTTTTGACTAAGATACTTGATATCCGCCTCTGTCATGCTGACATTGCTTTTGCTGGTGGAGGACATCATAGGTTCAATAGCATGGAGGTAACAGGCTAGATCATAATCATTCTAGAATGTTAGGATGTCATTGGATGTTAAAGGGGAGTTTCAATTTATTAGATTAGGACGGCGGAGTGAAAGAGAAGTAGTGACTGGTTCAATTGTGTTCATGATATAACCATCAAAAGCATGAACGAGAAAGTCAAGACTTAGAGCTATCTCATCCAAAGGAGCATTTGAATCCCTATAAGACCTTACGTTGAAAGCAGAGGATATGTTAACACTGGTGACGTCTAATTTGTGTGACCAAATGCTAGACCCTTCACCTACTTTGAGAAGTCTTTCATAGGTATGCACCATGTCTATGTCTTTATCATAAGTAGCATCACACAAAGAGTTAAACTCATACTCATGTGAGTCAGTACTTGATGTGGGAATTTCATTAGCACTAGTAGCATCATCAAACTCATCTTCATTCCTTGTGGCATTAATGGTTTGCTGGAGTTTTTCTTGTTCATACCACTTTTGGAAATGTGGTGATCTGTATTGCTCACCTGGAAAATTGGGATCATCATTTAGTGTTGCTTTCCATTGGTCATATGTGAATTGATGCATTCAAGAGGTTTTCTCAAAATTAGTATCAGTATCAGTATCAGTCTCTACCATATGGACAGGTATGATAGGCTCATTAGATTCTACAAAGAGTGTAGCAAGTTCCAGAGGAATAGGATATGGAAATGTGTCTTCATTAGAGCTAGCCTCTGGATTTACCTCTGGAGTAGTATCTTCAAATTCTAGTTCAGGTTGAAGTTCAGGTTCAGGAGCTGCAACAAATTTCTTGGTCCCTAAATGAAAGGGGGTCTTTTTTAAAGCCTAAGCCAGTAGTATCTTTTATGCGGTGACCCGTAGCTTCAATGGGCTTCAGCAAACCATTGTCATTCCTTCCTATAGGACCACTCGCCTTATAGCCAAAGTGCTTTATGATCTTGAAAGCTTCATTGTATGGCTCTTATTCTAAGTCTGGAGGAGGAGTAGTTGTTTCAGCTATTTCTTTTCCCTTGTAGATCCAAGCTCTGATAGCCCTTTCTTTGTCCTCATCTTCTAAAGGTGTAGAGGCCCTTACAAAGGCACCATTGTGGATTGTTTGAGGAGGATCATCAGAAGTTTTGTTATTCTTAGAAGGTCTCCCATAAGAGCGTGGAGATGGAGGTAGAGTAGCAAGTGATAGCACAAGCTCAATTCAGTATTCTCCCATGCCTGTATCCTTAAGTCTCAAAGTTTGGTCCATTTCCTTAAGCTTAGCATCATAAAATTCAATGGACTCTCTAATAGCCAGAACAAAGCTATCTACAGATTGCGCAAGAGTGTTGCAAGAGTAATTGGTATTATTAGGCACAATGACTTCCACCCCATGGAATGGAAACTTAATACACTGATGGTACGTGGATGGAACAGCCTGCATCTCATGAATCCATGGCCTACCCAACAAGATATTTTAAGCAAGAGGAATGTCAAGAAGTTGAAAAGTAACATCTCTCTCAATAGGACCTATGTGGATAGGTAGCACAAATAAGCCTTGGGACTTGCATTCTTCCTCATCATAAGCTTTGATGGTAATATTTTTGCGGGAGTCTACAATTCTCATCATAACCTAGTTGAGTGAGTAGTTTAGTAGAACATATATTAAGACCAGCACCATTGTCTATGAGCACTCGGTGGATGCATTTAGGGCCTATCATGACCTCTATGTGCAAAGGAGTGTTATGCGGATGGCTCAAAGAGTGATCATCTTCTTCAGAGAAGGATAGATAGTGAGGCAAGGTCAAATGACCCACCATAGATTGGAACTGGTTGAGATCAAGATCCTTGGGAATGTTTGCCTCGGTGAGGGCTTTATCCAAAATCTTCCTGTGAGCAGGTGAGATCTTCAACAACTCAAAAATGGTAATATGAGCATTGGTTTGTTGGAGTTGATCTAAGATACTATAACTAGTCGTGCTAGATGTAGGAACTGATTTCATGTTCTTGTTGGTAGGACCAACAACAGTCTTATCTGTAGTTTGCTTCAAATCAGATGTAGAAGTATTGGGACCCTTATCCGCAGTCTGCTTTGGAGTGGATGTAGAAGTATCGGGACCTTTCAAAACAACTCTTCCTCATGATCGAATGATGACATTAGCACAATCTTGAGATTGTCTAGATTCAGATGAACGGGACGCGGAACTACATAAGATGAAAGGAGTCTTAGGTTTGGAAGCATCACCACTCCCCTTGGAAGTGATCATGTCACAATACTCTATTTCAATAGGTTCGATCATAACAATAACATTGTCATCATTAGTGTATGTGTAATTGACTTTAGCATTGGTATTCTTGGCATTTGAAGACTCACCCTTCTCATGAGGAGGGAAGGGATCCTTAAAAGCTTGATGGTCTGAATTCTTATTATGGTTCTCCACAAGAATGTCACCATTTTCAATGAGATCTTGAACCTTATGCTTGAGTTGGAGACAAGTAGAATTCTTATGACCAATGTTTTGGTGATAGTCATAGTATGCATTATCATTCCACCAATGAGGCTATGGTTGTGGGTCATAAGGATGCTTTTCCAAAGGAGTAAGAACTTGATTCTATATAATAGTTTTATAGACCACATCAAGAGGCTCTCCCAAAGAGGTGAATTCATGCTTGGGTTGAGAGGCTCAAGGTTTGTTCTTAGCAAATCTTGAAGTTTGTTGATTATCGATTGTGGTCTTTTCAACAGCCTTAGCCGCTTGTATACTGGAAGTAAGATTAAAAACATGCTTAAAAGGCTTCGTGGTAACATTATTCACCACTCCATCATTTACTACATCCCTATTTTTATTGACAGTCTTTCCTTTATCCTTGTTCATGGAGAATCCTTATTTATTGTCCTTATTCAAAGTTAATTCTCCCTTCTTAACCATAAAGGCCTCTATTCACACTGCTTGTTTAATCATGCTATCAAAGGTTAGCGGACCTTGTAATTGCACTTGGTATCCGAAGTCTGGGACAAGATTGTCCAAGAAAATGTCAAGTCTCTTGGACTCTGGTAGCTTGTGAGGACACCTTGTACATAATTGTCTCCACCTTTGGAGAAATGTTAGGAAAGATTCTCCTTGTCATTGTTTTAAATTGCCAGTGGGCAATCTAGAAAACAACTCCATAGCTGGTCCACCCAAGCTATGAGGAAATAGGCACATAAGATACATTTGATCATGTATAAATTCCATAGATAATGTGCCAAACTCCCTTAGGTGATCTTGGGGATCGGTTGCACCCAAGTATTTGTCATATTTAGGGAGCTCTACACCTTTGGGAAAAGGTGGCATATGAAGACTTCTATCAAAAGGGAAAGGAAAAATGCTTTCCATTGTGAATTGTTGAGTGGGTTTGTCCTTATTCTTCGCAAGTTGACTAATCTAATCTTGCATGTCTCGAACCATTTTTTGCAACTTTGTGGTCTCAGTTTCTTCTTCCTTGGCAACAAGCATTTCAACTTGATAGTCTGGGGGTAACTTGGCCCCTTGTTTAGCTAGCTCAAGAAAGTATTTTTCCTTCTCTTCTAGAAGGAGAATCTCCATCAGCTTAATAAGACCTTTGTTTGCCTTGGTAGTGTCTATGTCATTTTGGGTTATGGTGTCATCACCATCATTGCCAAGGATCTCATAAATGCTAGGGACTTGATCTTGACTTTGATCGAAAGGAGGAGGTCGATAGTGATACACTGGTTGACCACCTTGAGCTTTGTTTTGAGCTTGATGTTGATCATCTTGGGTTTGATCATGGCATTGCTCATTTTGAGGTTGGGCATGATGTTGGTCATTAGAAGATTGACCAAAATGTTGGTTGTTTTGAGATTGATCAAAAGTTTGACTGTATTTGCTTGGTTGGAAGTCGAATGGATCTCCCATCTTATCAACGGAGGACTATGCAGCAATTGAAGCCTTAGTAAAGTGATGTGAATGATGTCGAAAAGGTGCAACTAAGGTAACCTTTAGTGAAGGAACATGATCAAAAGATTTAATAAATTCAGATGAGAAGATATTGTTAACAGTATCACTAGGTTCAAATGCGTCACTATTTTCAGCAGGATCAATAGGTACAATAATAGGATTAGTCCGAGGAAAAGGCCTTTCAAAGTTATGAAACAATGAATTGTTTTGGAAAAATGAGTTGTCTTGTTCTTGGAATGAGAAACCAGGTTGTGCTTCAAACAATGGATTAAAACACTCTTGGAACATCGGAGGTGATTGAGACAGGCTATCTTTCAAAGTACTCAATGAAGAATTTGAGGATTCCTCACAAAGTTTAGATTTCGCGACAGATTCAGGATGATCTATTTCTTGATTAGGAGGTTCGCTTCTACCTTAACCAGTATTTTGAATGGGATAAGTTTTGCCACTTCTAGTCATGATAGTCATAGATGAAGATGAAATGAGAGAAGACTCGGGATAATGCCAAACTCTATCTCTAAGAACAACGCAAAGGAGATAAAGGCTAGAACAACCAAGATGCGAGATGGACCTAGTATGAATCGTCAAAAGAGGTGGCTAGAACAGCCGAGATAAGACTATCACAACATGAGATACAAAAGGCATAAAGAGATAAGTTAAACCAATGAGAGACAACATGATTCAAAGCAAAGATTGATCAATTCCCAACTCAGGACAACTAGTTTCTGACAGTGAACAATAGGAAAATAGAAAAATAGACCTTAGACAAAAAGAAAATCAGGAAAAAGTTTGACCAGTCAACAGGAATTTAGTCTCTATTTTTGAAATTTAGATACAGGTTCATGCGAAAAAGTACCAGGTTGCGTGATAAAATACCAAACCTTGCGTGAAAGAACAAAGTCTCGTGCGAGAAAGTGCTCTAAAAGTGAAACTTCACGCGGGAAAAATCTAAAGTCTGATAGTTCGACATAGTTTTTGAGGTAAAAGTTGAATTATGAGATACAACTTGAATTGATGTCTGACAGAAAATCCAAGCATCATTTTGAGGTTTCAAGCATTCATTTAAAGACACAAAGGTTTAGATCAAGCAGTTGTGATACAAAAAGTAGTCATTAACAGACCTATCAAGGATAAAGAAAATTGATAGTATCAGGGGAGTCTTTGTTTGATAATGATTGGAAAATGTTTAAGACTCTATAAAAAACACATAACTATCCCTACCAAAACAATGGTGAGAAGACAAAACCTTTGCCCCACTGCTTATGCGCATATGTGCACCTCACACAGCTATGTCACCCCCTAAAGGGCACCCATATTTTTGGTGTTTTCAAGGACTCAATAGTATATGTTCAAAGGTTACCCTTGTGGTAGGGGCTAGTGTCGTATACCACCTTCAAGCATCCAGGTGTATGCCTATGGTGGGAATCTATGGGAGACATTCTTCCCCCTCCCTGTGCAAAGATTATACCTCCTTTTGGAGGTGAACCGAGTAGGCCACTAGCTAAGAAAAGTTCTTAATAGGCTTTCGTTCACACTAACCTTTAGTGCCCCTGATACAGAGCTAGGGCATCATAGCCACACCAACACCCGAAAGTCATACACCCCCGCAAGCAAGGCTAGGAGCGGTGCTGCTCAGTACAACAGATGGAACCTTCTCAAGATGATGTCGAAATCAAGAGAAGGAAGTTAACATGGTTTTGGAGTCTTTAGACTCAACAAAACATTCTTTATTATAGTGAGGTAGAATCACCGGTGAAAGGTGCATACTCACCTGGGCCGTTCCCGGAGGTTCAACTTCTGACAGGCCCTCTAAAGGTGACACAACTTGGCTTAGATCTGAGGGTTTGATTTTCTATTTCTCAAAGAGAGAAGAGCATACTTCTCTACCTCATCATTTCACCTAAACACATCAAGAAAATTCATCACTGAGTTAGCTTCACTCCACCAAATCCATAAGCTTTTGGGTTTTTGGTTCTCTCAAAGAGAGAAGAGCATAATCCCCTGGCAAGTAGAAGTGTTAGAATGTAACACTACCTTTCCCCACTTCCCCAAGAATCTGTCATATTAGTAGGATCATTGGGTTTTTGGATTCATTCATGGTCATCACCTCCATGTAATGAAGAGCCAAATTCCCTAGCCCACTATCAAAATTCTCAAGAAATTTTAACAGAGCCCTATTTAAACTATGTGAATGAAAGCAAGAAAACAAGCACAACATTTTAATTATTCTTTGGCAATCATCCTGCAATCAAACCATTGGCATGTTTTATGTTCTTCAACAAACGTCCTGCAGAAAATTGTTATGCTGTGAAAAGAACAAAGAAATGGAAAGTAACAGCAAACAGAAACTGTCAGAAATTTGGAATAGAAAATATAGAGACTGGAATTTTTTTAAAAATTGGAACCAAATCCCGCATGAGGAAGTACTCCACAGCGTGCGAGAAAGCACAGGATGTTGCGCAAGGATGCGAAAGTTCACACGAGAGAGTGCTACTGAGAGTGAAAATTCACGTGGTATGCTTTGGATTTTCATGCGAGAATCCATACACAAGAAAGTATGGATGCACGACAAATCTCAAATTTCTTGTCAGAAAAATCAAGAATGAGGCCAGAAATTGATCTTTTCTACCCCATGGTGGACGCCAAAATGTATGTGGTTGAACGTGGACCTCTAACCCAACTACACACGCAACATAGTCATTACTCACACAATCGAATTACGAGAATGAGTATGGATTACTCAATGCAAAATTCATGGTGAAATGACCTGTTGCCTCCTAATTAATCAGGGTGTTTAATTACTCTCAGATTGGAGAGACAACAACCATAATATCGAGTTAATATGGAGGATTTGAAAGCTAGAATGATAAGCAAAGTGCAATTAATCTAAGAATGAAGATGCAATTTGTAATCTAAAATGAAGTGCAGATTTTAATCTAATAACTTGAAAGCAAATATGGAATGCAAATTCTAGTCTAAGAAAGCTTGAAAGAAAGATGATAATTAACTAATAACAATGAAGAGATTAATCTATTATGAAGGATGCAATTAACACTAAATGAGAGCAAACTAATTAATGCAATAAGCTTTGAAAATATGCAAATAGTTGAGACAAAATTTCGCTATAGTCTATGTGCTTTCAAATTCCTCTCCTTTTCGAATGAAGGAGAAGGTTCAATAAATAGATAAACCTAGAAGAGGAATGAAGAGTTTCTTGATTCGAAATGGGTGACCCTTCATTCCCAATTGACACAAAAAAGAATGAATTACTTAATTAAAAGAATGTTTATTGCCACATATGGGTGACCTTTCGATTATTTTGAATTATTAATTCAAATAAGAGTGTCCATTCAAATAATCAAGCAATTTATTAATTCCTTTTATGGGTATTAGCTAAGGGGGTAGATTTTAATTTAATTTAAAACACTTAGGACTTTAGAATTAAATTAATTTATCATAGGGATTATCTAGCTAATAAAGTCGAAGACTTAGGAATTAATTATAGTGTGAGATTAATGTAAATTAGGGTTTTTGCAATTGACATCAAGTCAAAATAAAGTCAGGTAGGAGAGAGAAAATTGCCTAGTAAATAGGACTTTGAAGATGCGGAAATTGAAGAAAATGCACCAAAATTGATTGAAATTATTAGGTGCCAATTTTGGGGTATTACAACTATCAATGAAGTATTTTTGTGTTTATGTATTGTTAGACAAAATGCAATGCAATTTAGGAATGAACTAGATCTAGGACACAATTTTTTGTATTTTTTTTGTATTTTTCACAATACATATATATTGAATGAAAGAATGCAATTGAAACACTAAATGAAAGGTAGAACCTATAGATTTAGATGCATATCATGTGAAAAATTAATGCATAAAAAATAGATCTAAATGCAAGAGGGATGCAAAGGAATAATAATGCAAATATGTGAGTGTAAAGGTAGTTCAAACAAGGATGATGAAAAGGAGATCTAGCCACCATAAAGCATATAATGACAAGATGCACAAGAGAGACCTATATCTAAATGAAACTAATGTAACCAAAATATAAATGGTAAGAAACACAAAGGATACAAAGTAGATCTAGATAAGTAATTGTAAGGATCAATGCACAAGGAAGATCTAACAACCAAATCAAAATATAGAAAGCATGAAAGCATCGGGTTCACTAAAAAGGTAAACACACAAAAAAAAAAGGTAGACACTGTAATATAACTCCAAAGAAGGAAATTTAAGATGTCGGATTCACCAAAATGTATAGTGAAGGTGAACACACAAGAATGCGAAGGAAATCCAACTACCTAAACAAAAGGATAAAGCTTGAAAGCGGAAGGTTCACCAAAATGTTTAGGAGGAAATTTGAATCATTAATGTTAAGGTTGTGTTGATTAATTATCCAATCTACCACCAACATTAAATATAAGAGAAAGAAGGTGGTCATATATGATAACCCTCAAATGAGATCAAGCTAGATTAGCAATGCCCAAATAGGAAAAGGGATGCCAATGCTAAGCCCAAAACCAAATAAAGATATATGCAAGATGCCTTCTTTCATGCAATGTTAAATTACTTTATTAATTATGTATTGATTGAATTAGGGTTTATTTTATTAAGATTTGATTAGGGTTTGATCAAAATATGACAATAATGAAAGTGCAACAATAAATAAAGCAAGATATCATATCTGAGATCTATAAGGAGTGGAAAGCCCTGTTTCCAACTATTTTAACACCCTTCCTAAACCTTTGGATCAAATACTTGCACGAAATTCTTCGGGAGGATAGAAAAATTTAACTTCATCTCAACAACATGAAACTTCATCGATCTAATAAATTTTGGAAAACACAGTCTAAGACTCCTCATATCCGAATCTGCAATCTTGATAATTGTGCCTGCACACATGAAAAATAGGATAATATGTTGGTGGAGAGGGGCTTGCCTCGGTAAAGCCTTAGTTTAGGAGTTAACCTTTAAATTCAATAGAGATGAAATGGAAATGCTATAAAGTTGTAGATAAATATCTAACAATAGAATGTAGCATACCAAAGAAGATGCAATAATGTTTAATATGTAATCAAGTATAATGATGCAATAACCTTGACTCAACACAAAAAACCAAAAGGAAATCATGCAAGACAAAACCTTATGAATTTTAATGCTTGTAATTCACCTTAGGATTTTAATAAATAAATGCAAGTCTCCTCCTTGAAATCCAAACTCTACTATCAACTTGAAGGAAGAAGGAAGAAGCTAGTTGAAAGATCTTGAATGTTGAAAATACAATGAATCCCTTGTACACACTATAGAGATTATTGATCTGAATGATAGGGCACATGAAATATTTTATGTGATGTGTAATTCTTATTTATTATGTCAAAATGAAGAGCTTAAGCCCCCTTTTTATAGTGATTTTGGGTGCCAAACAAAAAGGCCCGACAATGGAAAAGTAGAGCGCAAAATAAATATTCCTCGAAGGAAAATTTGAAAATATGAGAAATCCCACCTGGGGAGGATGGAGAACTTTGCCCTCCTCCTGAGGAGGATGGTGAACATTTCCCTACTCTTGGGGAATTTTGTGCTAGTATTTGAGCCAAAGGTTTGGGAAGGGTGTTAAAATAATCGAAAACAGGGCCTAAAATAGGGTGAAATCAGCCAAATGATCACAAGAACATTCGTGAAATATGAAATCACTAAAAGGTGAGAGAAAAAGGTCTTAAATGGGGGATGCTTCCATTTTAAGATGGTACATTTACCCCCCACTTTAGTGTGAGTATGAGGCCATACTCACGGTAAAGTAGAATAATGAGCAAAGATAATCTCATCATGACCTAGGAGACAAAGAACATCCAAGTCCATGACAGACTTAAGCCTTTGACCAATCCAAAGCCATAAAATGAGAAAGGAAATGAAGATGATGAATTGAAAAAAAACATCACTAAGTCCAAGGATATAATATCCCAAACTAAGAATCCTAACTAAATGCCCATGCATGAGGCACAAAAAGAGAGCAAAAGAAAACAAAAACAAAAAGACACCAAGGGTTTAGTACAAAAACCCAAATCAACTAGTAAAGGAGATCTCAGTTGAAGAAATGTCTCACTTACCAATATCATTTATGGAAGGCTTTTTCAAGAGCATAAATGGTTACATAGGAAACATAGGAGCATCATCAATGATTCAACAACTCCATGATCCAAACATGCTAGCATGAAAGCGTGTGTGTGAGAGAGAGAGGATATGACTATCTTGCCCAATAAGATTTGTGTGTCTTATTGTGAATAACATGAAGGATATAATTGAATGATTGAGTAGGTTTTTATGCAATACTAGTCAATCTTATAAAAAATTGTGTCTTTTGACAACTTTGCGTGCATATGTGTGTGTATGTGTATACACCCTATGGATCAAAATTTGTCTTATCACCATAGCGTGAAAATATGTTTGTGCTCTCTATGGATGGACAAGGATTCATTATCTAGAGAGAAAAGTGTTCTTGTGTAAATGCATTTCATATGGATGGAAAAGGGTCACTTATACTCGTTAGGGAGTTAGCATTACGCATTTGTGTGTATCCCTAGGATGGACAAGGACCACTTATACCTGTTAGGGATTTAGCATGTTGCAAAGAAAGGTAAAAGAAAAAAGTAAAAGTCCACAAATATTGTACAAGGAGGGTGTGTAAATGCTACCCTCCTTATGATGACTACATAGTATATATCACAAGGAAGAGAATAAAGGATAACTAATTCAATAAAAAAGGAGATATCCTATAAATAAACAATGTATGCCATATTCTTAATGATGAGACTTAACTCTAACAAGCTAAGAAATATAGATAATTGTGAAAGGATATATCACTTATGAGAAGAGACCCTTGAAAGGAAGATATCTTCTTAACAAGACATCTATCTTCAAGAGGAGCGCTTGAACAAAGATAGAATAATCTAGACAAAAGAGGGAGAAGAAGAAAAAGAATGCTCTTATTTAACTTCCTATTTTGAAATAAAATAAGGATTCTTGATGAAGAATGACATACTTTAAACTGATAGAAAGGGAAGTTCTTTATAATGAACATAATTTTGTATGTAAAGAAGAGGTAATGATAAAGGATTCTTACCTCTTGCAAAGAGAATTGATCAAGACATCAATTCCCTATAAGAAAAGAATGTTGCATAATAAAAAAATGCCACTATACTATAGAAAGAAGATTCTTAGAGAAAAGAGAAAAATAATGTACATGGAACCTTCCCCCCAAGTATGAAGGGAATACATAATATATAATATGCCTTTAATGAAAGCTACCTTAGAATAGATACACAATTCCAAGCACAATAAGCTGTAAACTAGAGAGAACAAGCATATTTTATAGAAAATATACCACCTATAAAGTAAGCAAGTCATCAAGGTAAGAAAGGAAATAATGATAATATAGATGATTAGCAAATGATAAACATGTCACTTCAAGGCATGAATGAAGTTGTTAGGAAAAGATATTCATATCTTGCATGAAAAAAAGTATCATATGCCAAAATGAAAAATGTATCATAAAAGAATGAAAAGCCATAGATAGATGAAAAAGGAAGAAGGAAGGATTCCACATTATATCTACTTAGTAGACAACCCCATTATACAAGATATGCACTTTCATGTAGGACATCATAGTACAAAAGAGATGCACAACAAATAGATAATTGATCCTTTGAGAATAGGGAAAGGAAGAACACTTAATATAGGCCCTGTTGGCAATTTGGCTGAGTTGGTTACATAGATGTTGTCATTATGGAAACATATAATCTACATGAAGATCGCACAGGTCAGAGAGCTAGTATGTTAGAGTGCAATGCAAATTGTCTAAGTATGAGACAGTGTGTTTTTACCAGTGAACCTAATGATAGTTTTGGTTTGCGATGTTTATTGGAGTAAGTTCAATGCTCATGCACTTGAAAATAGACTCTATGGTGACTATTGAAGACTCACCTCAAAGTGCAAGTTAGTATGGCATGTACGGAAGAAGTTATGACAGTTTTACTAAAGACAATGTTAAGACGACAGGACAAAATATGAAGACAGAATAGATAAACAGTTAAGGGATTATTTTGTTTATCAAAATAATGACTTAAAAATATAAAGGTATGACATCCTATATGTTAACCCTTGGATAAAGATATTTTTTAATATGATAGCCGACTGGAAAGTTATTAATCTTAATAACTTGTATAAAGATATGTAAAGATGTAATTGTAAAAGTGATGTGACGAATGTATGTAATAGCGATAGTGAAAGAGCAATGAAGAGATATTGATGCAAGCAGTATAAGGTTATGTACTTTCACCTAATTTTGTAATTAGTAAATATTGTATATTACTTGTTTGGGTAGTGGGCTCATCTGGTAATCACATTTTGTACTGCCAACTCCTAATAGGGTTGAGGCTTCTAACAAGGCCTATAGTCCCTTAATCAGGACTGAGACACTATATGCATGTAATAGACTCCTAACAGGGTCAACATCCTTAACAAGATACTTTTTATTAGTGGATCTTTGTGGGTACCATCCCCACCGGTGTTTTCCCTTGGCCAGGGTTTCCTCAAGAACAAATAATGTGTTATGAGTTCTTTAGTTTTATTGTTATGCATGTTGTTTAGCTTCTTATGTTATAAGATAATTTGTTATATCCATAATTGGGCAACAGTTAAAGTTTGTGGAATACTAATTCACCCCCCCCCCCCTCTCAGTATTCCCTATTTCTAAAAATTGGTATCAGAGCTTAGTTACTCAGAAGAAAATCATTCAAGGAAAGCCTAGCAGCTTGAGTAAGATCTCTATTGATATGGATCAGCTACAAAAGAATCTTGAAGAAGTTCTTGAATAGATTGATATGCTTACTAAAGAAAGAGATACTCTAAAAGAAAAATATGATGATGCTAAGGACCTCATTGAGAAACTGAAAAACAAATTGGAAGATCTGAAATCTAAAAAGGAATCCAAAATTCATATTGAAGATTGTGATGATAACTTAGAAAAAGAAAATGAGATCCTTAAACATGAACTAAAGATAGCAAATCTAAAGCTAAGTCTAAAAGATGGAAATGGCAAGAATGAAGCAAATCTAAAATCTGAGAATGAAAACCTTAAGCATGAAAATGAAGGGTTAAAATCTAAACTTGGTAAAGTAACATCTGAACTTGAGAAAGTCAATTTGCAGTATGTTGAACTTGAGAAATACAATACAATTGTGAAAGGAGAACTGACTCAATCTAAGCAGCAACTTGAAAGACTATATTCAACTAGTGAGAAGATTGATGAACAAATATCTTATCAAAAACCATTCTATGATAAGACTGGTCTTGGATTCAACACTTTTAAAGCAAATGAAGAAAGCAAGGAACCATATCTGAAGATATTTGAAAGTATAGATGAGAAGAAGTCTAATGAGATTAACAAATCTGAAGATACACCTAAGGAAGAAGAACCACCTAAGCAAGAGGAATCACCTAAAGGTATGCAAAGAGAATTCAAAGGTAGATGTTTTGCTTGTAATAATGTTGGTCATATGAAGAGAGATTGCATAGGTAAGCAATTTAAACCTCTTAATGGTTATTGTTATCATTGTCATGGTTTTGGACATAGAGCTATTGAATGTAGAAAACCTAAATTTGTTGAGAATAACAATAGTAGTAGAATGTTTAGAAATACTAAACATGTAGATAAGAAACCTACTGAAGATATGAACATAAGAAATGGAATAGTATGTTATAGATGCAACAAGGTTGGACACATTGCTAGAAATTGCAGATCACAGATCAATCAGCCTGGACCAAGATATGGAAACAATGGAATAGTTTGTCAGATATGTAACAAGATTGGACACACAACAAGGTTTTGCAGAATGAACAATAGAGTTTTTCCTACCAATCCTAATCCTAGAAGTTATGTAAGAAGAAATGAAGATGCAAGCAACAGTCAGAAAGGATGTTGTAGTAATTTAGATGAAGTGAAGTTTGTTAAAAGCACAGATCAAGGAGACATATTTAGCACTAAAGGCAGCCAGAAAGGTGAAGTATTAAATGGTAAGAATGAATCTTTACCTGACCCATCTCAAAGTACTTAATTCATGAAAATTACAGTAGAATAGGAACTTAGATTAGTGTAGAAGTTGATATATGATGAATTGAGTCTTGCGCAGTTAATGCAAGGTATTATATGATGTTCTAATGCTATGGTTAAGAGTGCAAAGAAAAATATTATGTTTTGTGAGATCGCAAGAAGTTTTAAGTTTTGCAGGTTAATAGAATCAACTTTTTGGAAAGAAGAAGCAAAAGAATTGAATGTGATGTCAGATCTAAGTGAGATTGAATTGATAAAAGGTCATGGATAGTGTTATTTGATCATCAAAGTGAATACAAGTGTTAAGGAGATCAAAGAGCAGTGATTGGAAGCATTTTGCAAGGATTTGGTGAAGAATTTTGTGTCAAATCTATGCAAGCCCTAAATCATGAAATCGAGGTATTTTACTTGGCAAATCTTTAAATAAGTTAAGGAATTAGAGGAAGTCATGGATATTTCTTTGATTCACAATGTCAGAGATAAGAATAGACCTAAGATGAAAAGGGAACCAGTAGAACCCTTGGAAGATGATCCTAGGTTAGCTTTATCATCCGTACCAGATGGAGTTTTACATCTAGAGAATGTTAGAAGTTATCTGGGATGTAAACTAGAGACTATCAGTGATAGTGACTCATAGAGGAATACCAGAAAATCTATAATCAGGACATGTAATTGAAAGTAGGGTTTGAGCATTTGAAAGATAATGAGATCATTAAGTATGCTTTGCAATATGAATTGGATAATGAAGAATGTACCAAGATAATCCTAAGCAAAATTCACAATGGAAAGTTTTGGTTAGATGACAGAGTGATAGATATTACAGCTGACTTAATTCATGAAGTAACTAGACTATCTCAAATTGGATCCATTCCTTTGAATGAGAAAAACATGAGGAAAATATTCATAGACAACACAAATTCATCCTACAATGGCAGAGGAATTGTAATTAGCAAGATACAACAAGATGATGTCAGATACTTGTGTAAGATCCTAACAACTAAGTTTTGTGCTAACTCAAGAGAGGATGACATGGTAGCTGGAATGATACATGCAGCTTATTTGATGTGTGTGGATAAAGTACAAGTTGATATGTGTGAGATTTTGAGGATACAATTGTTTGAGAATTTGGAAAAGATAAAGAAGACTAAGCATTCACAGTTTAGATTCTCATCTTTAATCACTTATATGTTCTTTCATTTATTGAGAAGATTTCCATTCACCATTGGAAATGATTGGAATGATGGCCAAACTACAATGGAAAGGATTAACCAAGTGTATAGGAGGCATGTTATTGATAAAGTGAATGAAAGTACAGTGTTGGTAATTAAATCATTTTAGAATTTGATGTCTAGCAGATCAAGGATCCCATAGTCTCTTGTGGAGAAGTATAAAAATGAGATATGTTTCATGGTTGATACTGACTTTACTTACATTGAAGTAGTAGAACCTAGAACAGAGTTCATAGACCCTCTTGGCTATGAGATATCTGAGATTGAGATAGAAGAATATGTGAGAAGATTACTTAAGTGCAAGTTGGATACTCACTGTAACAGGTTTGGAACCTTTGAGAAGAACTTTAACTCCGCAAAGACCATCCTTGAAGAGAAACAGTCTAAGAAAAGAGTTGAGATTACTATCAAGAAAATTCTAAAAGATACAGGGATGACTGAGCATGAATTCTTGGTAGCCAAGCAAATAGCAACAACAATTAGAGATATTGGACAAAAAGAAGTTTTGTATGTTCCACCTCTATCATCAATTGCAGCACAACAAGGGGAAACATTAGTTAAGGTGAAAGTGGAAGAAACAGAGAAGGATCAAGAAGCAAGAATATCCACTAGATCAACCTCCTCCACACCTAGCAAAAGAGTAAAAGAGATTGCTACTGGACTAGATAAGAGGCAGAAGACATTGGTGCCACCAGTTCAAAAGAAAATTGCAGATATCAAAGATGATGAAAGTACTCTCGTTAAGAAGAAAACTTGGAAACCTAGAGTTGAGAAGGTTAATGAATAGATCATTCAAGATGGAGTCTTCACAAAGATGAACAAATATTATTATCTCTATGATTATGTAGAAATACTGAATCTAGAAAATGTAGTGGTGAAGCATATGATTTTATCTAATAAGAAATTTGATACAATTCAGTGTAAGATACTTGATGACTTGTATAAGAAACTTGTAAATAGGAAGAAGAGAGCATCATAAGAAGATATAGCTATTAGAGAAAAGCTTGTAATAAAACTTTGTGTTGTAAGAGATGAAGTACACTTCAATCAGATTATGAAGGATCTAAGTACCCATCTGAGAACCAAGAAGAGAACTATTCAGATTATGGGAGGTAGATATGAAGAAGTTAATGTAGAAACAGAGCAAGCAATCATTAAGGTTATGTCAGAGAATGCTAGAGAATCATCAGTTGCAGTAGAATTCAAAGATCAAGTAGCAGAAGCAAAACAACAGGACATTCCCTCTCCACCAGCCATAAATATTGAGGATGAAGTAATGAATGTTGAAGGAACTAAGATCACCTTGGATAGTGATGATAACTTATTCAAGAATCTTGAAAACATTGTTGACAATTCAGATTTTGAAGAGCAGGAGACTACCAAAGGAGAAGAAAAAATAGAAACCATAGTTGTAGAACCTAAAGTGATAGAGAAACTAGTACCTATTAGCACTCAAGAAGAAATCAGTCTTACACCTGAGACTGGCAAGAAAACTCAGATTGGTTCTATGATTGAGAATTTGGGAAAGGAAGTAGATGATGATGATCAGATGGAATTGATCACATCTTTGAACAAGATCATCGGAAAGAACAAGAAAGTAAAGAGTCTTGAAGGATGCCTGAAGGAGCTTATTAAGAAATTACAAGGTATTATTACTACATAGATTGCAGAAGATGACCCTCCGGTAAGAGAAAAGAAAGTAATGAATACTTTTGATGATGAGTTTACAAATCTATCTGATATAGCAAAGATAAAAGCTCAAGCAACTTATGAGGCCAAGACACTTTTGGACATCAGTCAGAATATCAGGAATGACATCAATAACCTTGATATATATATAAAGGACTTAAGGAAGAATTTGGAAATAGGAAAATCCTTGTACATTCAGTGTACAAAATTAGAGAACTTGGTAGCAGAGGAAGATCATAAGATGAAGATGAAGGAAGTAGAAATTCAGAATGAGACAAACCTTCTTTCGAGCCCCAATGTGAAGGTATTTGATATTGAGTAGAAAATTCAAAAGATTTATGATGAAATGAGAGTTTTGCAAGATGACAAGGACAGGAAGCTGAAGAGATTCACTCTTTTAAGAGAGCACATTTCTATAAACTTGAGCACTATTGAAGGGCAATTGGAAGAATGTCTTTCAGCCAAGACATATTTTAAGAAGTTTAGTTATGAGAATCTCCAAGCATGTGAGATTGCATCTTATGGATTATGCGCACTACCCAGTGTGGTAGATTCAATTAAGAAATCATGGCAGAAAGAGTTGGAGGCTATGAAGATCAATTTTGCAGATTGTGTTGCAAGCCTACCGGCTTTGCAATATTGAAGTAAGGTATAACTTTTTGTGAACACAGTTTTGTTACCCTCCTTACCTTTTTTGTCATTATTGTCAAAGGGGGAGAGATATATAGTAGAAAATTGATAAGGATACATAATCTTAGGGGGAGTATAGTATATAGAGAGGATTCATGAAGTCATAAGGATAGTATATATATATTTTGTATTATGGCCACAATTTTGAGATTTTGAAGTTGTAAGACTTAGCCAATTTTCTCATATGTTGCCACCAATGACAAAGGGGGAGATTTTTGGCAATTTGGCTGAGTTGGTTACATAGATGTTGTCATTATGGAAACATATGATCTACATGAAGATTGCATAGGTCAGAGAGCTAGTATGTCAGAGCGCAATGCAAATTGTCTAAGTATGAGACAATGTGTTTTTACCAGTGAACCTGATGACAGTTTTGGTTTGAGATGTTGATTAGAGTAAGTTCAGTGCTTGTGCACTTGAACATAGACTCTATGGTGACTATTGAAGACTCACCTCAGAGTACAAGTCAATACGGCATGTACGGAAGAAGTTATGATAGTTTTACTAAAGACAGTGTTAAGACAACAAGACAAAATATGAAGACAGAATAGATAAAGAGTTAAGGGATTATTTTGTTTATCAAAATAATGACTTAACAATATAAAGGGATGAAATCCTAGATTTTAACCCTTGGATAAAGATATTTTTTAATATGATAGCCAACTAGAAAGTTATTAATCTTAATAACTTGTATAAAGATATGTAAAGATGTAATTGTAAAAGTGATGTGACGAATGCATGTAATAGCGATAGTGAAAGAGCAACAAAGAGATATTGATGAAAGCAGTATAAGGTTGTGTACCTTGACCTACTTTTGTAATCATTAAATATTGTATATTACTTGTTTGGACAGTGGGCTCATCTGGTAATCACATTTTGTACTACCAACTCCTAACAGGGTTGAGGCTTCTAACAAGGCCTATAGTCCCTTAATCAGGACTGAGACACTATATGCATGTAATAGACTCCTAACAGGGTCAACATTCTTAATAGGATACTTTTGATTAGTGGATCTTTGTGGGTGCCATCCCCACTAGGGTTTTCCCTTGGCCAAGGTTTCCTCAAGAACAAATAATGTGTTATGAGTTCTTTAGTTTGATTGCTATGCATGTTGTTTAGCTTCTTATGTTATAAGATAATCTGTTATATCCATAATTGGGAAAAAGTTAAAGTTTGTGGAATACTAATTCACCCCCCCCCCCCCCTCTCAGTATTCCCTATTTCTAACAGGCCCTAAGTGATATATATTTTGTAATGAACATGCTATTTCAAGCAAGCATAAGGTTGCAACTTGGGATGTAAATCTCCTAAAAAAAGATCCTCATGTAAAATAACAAATGCATGAAAGAAATAACATAACACTATAAAAGATGCAAACCCACAAGGGATATTGGATGTATTAAATGAGAAGAGAAAGAAAGGAAGAACACACTATGCTCCCTAAGTAATTTCTATTTATATAAGATGTGTTTTCAAGAAAGCATAAGATTGCGCTCGAGATTTTAATCTCCTTAAAAAGAGAACATCCTTATGTAAAACAATAAATGAATGCAAGAGAGGATGTCATCATATAAAAGAAACAAGTCTTTAAAGAGAGAAAGTGGATCTTGTGAGATAGATATGAGAGTGAAATAAATCCCTTGGCCCCCAAGTGAGGAGACAAGGAAAATGACTAGTTTTTTGCTCCCAAAGTATGACAATGAGCTCACATAGTGATGATAAACATAATAGGATTGTAAATGTATTAGGTAGAATGATCATGAAAAATATGTCATTCATCATTTCAAGTCATTTGAGTCATACCAGAATCAATTAATTCTTTAATCTTACACTTCAAATCATAACATTCACTAGTCTTGTGGCCATGAATTTGATGAAACATACAAATGGAAGAATTATCTTATTTATATTTTCTTATTTTGGGATTGCTTTTCAAGGAAGAGTAATTAAGTTGGCCTTAAGAAGCCCACACAAAATAGACTCTTGTTCTAAGGAGAAATTAGGAGGATAATTAGTCAAATGAGAAGGTGGAGGCCCTAAAGGTTCTTTTGAAAGATATTGCTTGTTAGGAAAACTTGACATGTCAATAATATAAGATGTTCCTTTCGGTGGGAGTGAATTAAAATTTAGAGAGGACCAATCAATATCCATATATTCATTAAGTTCATTAATCTTTATAGATTCCTTATGAAGATCCTTCACAGATTTTATCCTCTACTTCTAAGGTATGTTTAGGAGAAGGACAGACATAGCTCATTAAGGACTCATCTATATTAGGAATATCAATAAAACTCATGGGGAGTCATTTTTCATTAGGATAAGTAATCATGTCATCATCCTCTTGTAACAAATGATCCTTATAAGGAAGAGAAATTGTAGAAGAAAGATTGTCATTGTTATTGAAGACCTCTTTTGTAAGAGGGAGAACTTTACAAAAAATGGTGGTAATATCAATGTCCGTAGGGTTGGGATCACTTTTGGGAAGTTGAACATTATAGGAAGGAAGAACTATATTCTCATGATTTGCATGAAATGGAAGATCTTGAAGCTCTTGAAGAAAACTTGAAATTGAACTAGTGACTAAAGGTAAAAACTCCATTTAAGATGAAATGCAATAACTATCAATGAAGTATTTTTTTGTTTTTGTATTATTAGACAAAATGCAATGCAATCTAGGAATGAACTAGATCTAAGACACAAATTTTTTTTGTATTTTTTACAATGCAAATATATTGAATGAAAGAATGAAATTGAAACACTAAATGAAAGGTAGAGCCTATAGATTTAGATGCATATCATGTAACAAAGTAATGCATATAAGTAGATCTAAATGCAAGATGAATTCAAAGGAATGATAATGCAAAGATGAGAGTGTAAAGAGAGATCACACAAGGAGGATGAAAAGGAGATCTAGCCACAATAAAGCATATAATGCCAATATGCACAAGAGAGACCTATATCTAAATGAAACAAATGTAACCAAAATGTAAATGGTAAGAAACACAAAGGATACAAAGTAGATATAGATAAGTAATCATAAGAATCAATGCACAAGGAAGATCTAACTACCAAATCAAAAGATAGAAAGTGAGAAAGCAATGGGTTCACCAAAAAGGTAAATACACAACAACAAAAGGTAAACAATATAATCTAACTCCAAAGAAGGAAATGTAAGATGTCAACTTCACTAAAATGTATAGTGAAGGTGAACACACAAGAACGTGAAGGAAATCTTACTGCCCAAACAAAAGGATAAAGCTTTAAAGTGGAAGGTTCACCAAAATGTTTAGTGGGAAATTGGAATCATTAATGTTATGGTTTTGTTTATTAATTATCCAATCTACCACTAACATTCAATACAAGAGAAAGAAGGTGATCATCTAATATAACCCTCAAATGGGATCAAGCTAGATTAGCAATGCCTAAATAGGAGAAGGGATGCCAAAGCTAAACCCAAAACCAAAAAAATATGTATGTAAGATGCCTTCTTTCATAAAATATTCAATTACCTTGTTAATTTTGTATTGATTGAATTAGGGTTTCTTTTATTAATATTTGATTAGGGTTTGATCAAAAGATGATAAGAAGGAAAGTGCAGTAGCAAGTAAAGCAAGATATCATATATGAGATGTATAAGGAGTGGAAAGAGATCTACTAAAATTATAGATGTGATGTGTAAGACCCAAATTAGGCTTGAAAACTGATCACAGAAGATTGCAGAACAAGAACTAGAACCAAATATGGGCTCAAGACATAAAACCCAAAAAAACCTAGAATTAGTCTTCTACTAGGAGGATGGCCACTTTTCTGAAGGAAGGGGACATTCTAGGGAGGATGGAAAACTTTGAATTCCTCTTGAAAACAAGAAACTCCATCAATCTAATAAATTCTAGAAAACACAGTTTGAGACTCCCCGGATTGGAATTTGCAATCTTGATAGTTTTGTCTGGGCACAAGAAAATAGGGAAATATGTTGGTGGAGAGGGGCTTGCCTCGGTCAAGCCCCAATTTAGGAATTTACCATTAAATGAAATATATCTAAAATATAATTTCTAGCAAGTAGTATATAAATATCTAACAATGGAATGTAAGATACCAAAGAAGATGTAATGATATTTAATATATAATCAAGTATGATGATGCAATAGCCTTGACTCAACACAAAAAACCAAAAGGAAATCATGCAAGAAAAAACCTTATGAATATGATGATGGTGAAATTTTTCCTCCTCCCAAGGAGGATGATGAACTTCTCCCTCCTCTCAAGGAATTTTGTGCCAACATTTGAGCCAACATTTCGGGAAGGGTGTTAAAAAACTAAAAAATAGGGCCTAAAATAGGGTAAAATGAGTTGAATAAGCGCAAGAGCATTCATGAAATATGAAATCACTAAAAGGTGGGAACTAAAAGGTCTTAAATGGGGGGTGTTTCCATTTTAAGATGGTACAAAACCTAGTTCTGAAAGTATTCCAATTGTTAATATAAGCAGCAACAAGAGAGTAAAACTAGTCAGTTGCAGGGCTTGCTAAAGATTCTACAGATAATCTCATAGAAAGATCTCTGTGTTGTACTACAAAGATAGAGGAGGCAAAAAATAAAGCCTTCATATGTTCATCTGGAGAGACTTTAATATCTCTATTAAACTTGGGTATGATTTTTTCAGATCCCCTTGGTAAGTCATGGAGTTGAGCCCCTGCTCCAAAGGTAAGAGGGTCTATAACAAAACTCCAAGAAATAGGTTGAGCCATAGCTATGAGGTTTTGGAATAGAAATTTTATTTGTAGTGCTAATACAATACCATGTAAAACAAGAGCTTGAAAAGATGGGTTTATATTTCTAGGAGAGGTTTTACTAGCTTTAGGAGGGGAGGATGGTCTACTGGCACATTTGACCTTTCTCCTAGGAGGAAAGGTTGAAAATTTAACTGAATCTAGAAGATCAAAATCTGTATATATTACCTCCCTTCTTTAATCATCCTTGATATACCTTTTGAAATCTAGAACTATAAATAAGAAACAAGGCACAAAATTGCCAACTTCCCTTCAAAGTGGAAGGTTTAATTATTTGTAGGGGCTCTTGCAATATTTTATGTTGTATCATCTTAAAATGGAAGAAATTCCATGACAGGAATGTTTAGCCCCTCGAGTAAGTGCTTTGGGGTCATGTCAAGTGCCTTGAATAGGTCTTTGCATGGATCTGGCTTTTCCCCCTATTCTGCTTCTCTCCCCACTTATTTCCAACTTCTTCTTGGCACTTGGTCCTGAGAACTTAAGATTTGAGACCTCAGGGTCAAAGTCGACCTCCTAGTGTTAATCTCTATTGAGCATTTAAGGTTGTCATTAGTATCAAAGAATAGTAAATAGGTCGGTCGGTTACTTATATTGAGACAGTCGGTAACAAGAAGTAAGACAGAACAGTCGGTAAGCTCTTTACACTGAGCATCACATAGTTTACCGAGCACCAGCGACACCGACACCGACGGTCAGTAAACACCAAGCATCACAGTATATACCGAGCAGATATACAGTGTTTATTGATGATCATAGAAAATGGCATAGTAATCTAAAATGGAACATTATTCTATGCAAATGGTTATAACAGATCGTAAAATGGTTTACCAAGATCGAGGAGCATTTATTGTAAATAGATACTCATTAAATGTTATGTTTATCTTATTGTAATAGTTGATCTAGTTTATTTTGCACCATAGATCTTAGGGTTATGATTATTTTTGTAACCTAATTTTTGCTTAGGCGGAAAAAATAGAACACTAGATATTATGTTTGTTCACACCATTTTTAAGGGGTTGGTGAACTAATATATATGAATCAAGGAGCACTTGAAGACATTGCCTATCTTCAAGACAATCAGTTTACCAAGTAGAACAGAGCACAGAGGATATCAGATTGAACAGAATCAGACAAGGCTACCGAGCAGAACAGAGCAAAGAACCATCATAGATAAGGTGATATTTTGATAAGCACTTATAGATCTATTTTAGACAATTGAGTTGTCAACTAGCAGATAATTGCCTATTACTTTCTGACAATTGTGATAGAGTTTTTGATAAATCTCTTAACTGAGTAGACTTAACAGTCTTATGTAAATCTCTTAATTGAGTACACACTTCATTAGTGTTTTTTAAATCCTATAACTAGGTAGATCTATCTGATCTAATATGTTACTCCTAATAGTGTAAGATCACCAAAAGTGATCAAAATTTGTAGCCTTAATAGGCAAACCTTTTCTATCTGCAATAGTGAAGAATTTGTGGGTGTCATCCCCACCATAGTTTTTACCTTCTAACAAGGGTTTTTGCATTACCAAAATACTTGTGTTATGTGATTGTCATATTGATTTCATGTTGTTTACTTTCTTAAGTTTAGTAGATGATTGATTTATGCAAGTAGATTCAAGTTATTTTGATCGGTTATTATAGTATTTAGTTATAGATCAGAAAGGTTGTTACAAGTAAAGTTTGAAGTCACCGATTCACCCCTACCCTCTCAGTACCTATCTCTCCTAATTCCAACACCTAGGTCAAGGTTGACCTTGACCCTAACCTAGGGTAGATTCGACCTCAACCTTGACCCTGAGTCCAATTTTCAAGTTCCAAAGGTTTTGGGATATCAGGCTTCGAAAAGTTTTATTTTCCCGCTTTCGGGTCGACTATTTCAGATTTCAAAATGGTAAACTCTTAAATTGAATGTAATCTAGGTCCTTTTATAGGGATTAAGGTTAATTGGGATTTAATTCTCCAATGTCGGCCTCTCTAGAAGTTTGTGCACTAGATCACTATAAAAGGAAGCCTTCCTCTCTCATTTTCATAATCCATATCAAGAAACTTTTTGACATCCACCTTTCATGATCAAGAAAGCAAGAAGAAGAAGGAAATAAAGCAAGCATTCATTCATCTTCAAGCATTCAAGATCCAATTCATCAAGGAGATCCATTGTTAGCCATTGAAGGATTCAATCTCTTTGGAGCCCTCTTGTTGAAGATTTCTCCATCCACATTCATCCAAGCCTCTTCCTATGCTAAGATCTATTCAAGATTGATGTTGAAGATCTAATTCCATTGATTTGAGACATCCTACATACAATTATAAATTCATTTGGAGCATCCCTACTTGTGGATTCAAGGATTCGAATCCTTCACAAGGATTTCAACATAAGCAAGGTGAATAGTTCCATTTACTTTGTTTATATATTGCAAATTCAATTACATTTCAAGGTTGATTCCAAAATTGGGATTTGACCATGGCAAACCCCCCATCCAAACAACAAAAACCCTTTTTCTTACAGATACAGGTACATGACAACAAATTGAAGTTCAGATCTGGATACCCTTTTCGATGAACTTCCAAGATTCGCAAACATAATTTATGTCGAAGCTGTTTCAGGTCAAGGTCAACCTTCAATGAAGGGTAAGATTGTGCCTCGATATCTGGGTCAAAGTCGACCCGCCTCTGGAAAGAAAAAATTGTTATGGTTTTTCTCTGTCTCAACATTTCCAGTCCAGAGCAGGTTGCAAAATCCCATGAAACTGTACACAGACACCATAAATCAGCATTTTCCAGATTTACCCTATTTTGAGGTTAGTATTTTCCTTCTATTCATTTAAGATTTCAATCATATAGTTTCTATAGAAAATTATAGGATTTCCTCCTTTCTTCATATTCTCCATTGTTTGATTCATTTGTGCATTAATCACTCCATTGTGATTAATCAATTTGGATCTCTCTTCTTGGGAATTTGGATTAGGGATAGATCTTATATTTCCCCCATTTCTCACATATATACAACAATATTTTGTAATAAGGGTAAAGATAGGCCTCCTACATCTTTATCTACCCACTACATATGCCAACTCTTCTTCTTTATCCATCATTTCACTCACTCCATAGAATTCACGATCAAACCTTCTTTATTACCAAGCAAGTTCTCTAAGGGTCTCAACTATATCTTCTTGATTATTGACAATACAATCTATATTAGGCTATAAAATAGGGGCTATATCTCGTGGAAGAGCCGCGACTAAAGACTGAAAAATAATTCATAATACAACTAATTATATTCCCTAGCAGAGTTGCCAAAAATATGTTGGTTAACAGATTTATAACCCCTCTATATTCTCATGCCTATAGAGGTGACAAATGTACCCACAATTGAATCATTCTTAAAATAACCATTTCATAATAGATTCTCTACTAATTTTTAAAAGGTGGAAACTACCTTCATAAGATTTTTAGATAAACTAATAACTACTTATGATTGATTTTAACCAAAAAGCAAAATAAGGGTGGGCTTTTAACCAGAAAGCTTATAAAGGCATAAACATAAAACTGAGACATAAAGTTGATGAAAAACTATTGAACCTCAAATTAATACCACAAAAGCTGTATTCATAGATAATTCTTCTGCAGTAAAGAAAAAACTAAACATATAAAATTCCAACATTGAACATTCATTGTCATCCTTTCATCATGAAAAGAAGGAATTCATATATCACCATTCAAAGATTATGCATATCTGAAACCACTAGCAAAATTTTCTATTGAAACTGAATATACTCTCACAATAAAAATGACGAGTTCTTCTCTTAAGAGAAAATTAAAGTTTTCCCAAAAGACCCTAAAACTAGCTCATGTCCAACTATTTAAACCATATTAAAGAAATGGTTTCTTGAACGACCTCTTTTTTAAAACCAAGTCTTTGAAATGAACTTAGAGAAATATTAAATAAAAACAAAATAAACTCATAATGAGTTTATCTCACCACTTCATCTTCTATCCTTTGAACTTCCACCACCTCAACATCTTCTTGGCCTTTCACATCTTCAAGCGCCTTGAGATTCTTGTAATACTCCATGTACTTGGTGACAACCATGGTGATGCTCTTACTCCCTGGTATAGTGGTGATCTGCAACCCGGTCTTCCATTTAGCGAATTCCTGATCAACTTCACTTGAATCTCTGGTGATATTATTGATTTCAACCTCAAATGTCTTCATGAAGAAATATAAATTACTCAACCTATAAAAAGTATTTGGGGTGTAATCTTATGGATTGCCTATTTCGTCATGGATAATTTTTTTAAATTGTTTCTTTATCTCGAAAAACTCTCTGATGTTTTCATCAAATATATATGTCAAATCTAGCTCCAGAATACTGAAATTATATTTGATATCCACCAGATTTCTAAAATATTGTTCTAGGATTTTGTTAATGTAGTCTATATAATCATCGTAGATGGACAACTTCCAATCTACAAAGTTTTGCCAAGCCATGTTGAGTTCTCTAAGATTTTTCATTATCTTTTCTGCCACCAGCACCATTGGATTCAAAGTGAGTAAGCTTGTAATTTCCCTCAAGAGTACATATGTGCTTCCCTATTATTTCCTCATTTATTGTAGTTCTTCAACTGATCCTTTTATCTTTCTAGTTATATCAATGTAGAGATTCTTGAACCTAGCAATATAATCAAGACCACTTTGATATAACTTGTCTATCCATTTATGGACAACATGGGCACTTTATATGTTGTCTTTGACTTTTTAAAGGGTGATGAAATCAATCTTTGGTTCACTAGAAATTGAAGCTTTTCCCATAATAGAGCTCACAATCATTGATACAAACTCCCTAAGGGGCTAGATTTGGGCTTGCATCTCCTAACTATTTTTCTTTAGCTCCCTCCCTCTCTCAATTAGTGCATTGAAAGACAAGTTGGCATGGTATGCTTCTCCTTCAAAATTGGATGGTCCCATGTTAATGTGACTAATTTTATAGCCAGCCTTAGTTATTTCATTTTTACCTACTTCTCTTGTAGGCTCTACTATGTCCAATAGATTGTTCCCTGAGGTAGGATCAGTGATAATTCTTGACATCCATTTAGCCCTTTTGGGTTTGAGTGAGCTCTAGAACATTAGGGTGAAAATATTAGTTTCTCCAATTGAAGAGGTAGATTTTATCCCTTTTTTTCTCATTTCCTACTCTAGCCATGCAGGAGAGGTTATCTCAAGCTTTGCACTTTCACCAGTAGTTTTATCACCTCCTATTATTTCCATGGCCGAGGATGACATAGGGATATCCTACGCAGGGGAAGGGGGAATTTCCAAAAATGAGGGAAATGGGGTATCATCCATTATCTAATGGTATACAGTTGTAGAATCAGTCAAGGCTACTTTTTATTTAGCAGGGGTAGCCATATCATCTTGTTCACAAATGCCTTTAAGTCTAGATTTACTCTTGTCTGGTTGACCTCCATCTCCTCTGGCTTGTGAGTTCTTATCAACTTGTTCAATTATTGAGCTAATAGTAGGAACATGAGTTGTAGTAGAACTCATTTCCCATCTTTCTATCCCTGAAGATTTTTGGCTCCCAAAAGAATCACCCCTCTATTTCCATTTTCCATTTTACCAATCAGATGCTCTTCTGAGTTTAGGGGTTGTAGAAGCTAACAAATCAAAGATTTCTTTCTTAAACCAATCAACCTTAGGCAGGGTCTTGTTCAGAAGATGGTGATATTAAGGATCTATGATAATTTCACCTTCCATTACATCATTAGGGATATTGAAAGAGAACCTAAAAGCCTTTATTTGTTGCAGGATAAGTCTCATGTAGCTCTTCTTGAACACTTCACTTTCCTCTAGACAATCTTCTTAGAAGTCTTCAATATCGGGTTTATGCACATAACTCCTAGCCCCATATAAAATTTGTCTTGCATATCCCTTACTGTCAAAATTCACTCTATGAGGAAGACTTTGAAAATGGAATTTATTCAAGAGCTTATCAATTCCCTTTTCAACAGTGGGAGTTTTACAAGTCAAGAAAGACATGGACAAGGGAAAAGAGTACCCTTTATTACACATGTTCAAATATTTTACATTAACCATGACTATTTTGTTAGGAATGAATGCAAAGTATTTTGGCAGTCATTCTGTAGCAGTTGTTGTTGCATTCATGACTTGGATTGTCATTGATGTCAACACAGTGATATTCTAGATATCAGCAGTAAAGCAGGTACTATTTTGTTTTGTGCACATGTTGTATTGTAGATTGGCTTTTGCACAGTCGATGGTATGTTCTTTAGTGTGTTATTAACCTATGGTTAATAGCGCAAAAATAAATTCATTCATTCATGAGAATTATGAGCATTTTGGTGAAAGTAGTGTTTAGACAGTGTTTCTGTGTAGCGATTTTTGGAAATCGGAGGATATCTCTTAGTTGGGATGGAATTTGATTTTGCGTAGTTAAAGGGATGTTGGAGACTCATTAATGATGATGTGATTCATAGCGCAAACTTCAAGGATATGTTTGGAGAAAGTTACAGTATCTGGAAGCCGATAGTTTTATGTGAATTTTGTGTGTAGCGTGTAGAAATTATTATTTTGTAATTGAGGACTGACTCATTTGTAATTATTTGAGTTTGGTATATAAGAAGGAATGTTTTCCTTGTTGTAAAGAGAATTGAGAAAAAGAGAATTGAGTAGAGAGGATTGAATTGTGAAAGTTGAGATGCGAATATATGCATGAAGTGAAGAAAAGAGCTAATTCAGTGATGAAGGAAGACTTGTGAGTACAGAGATCTGGAATTGTGATCTTGTGTAGCAGAGAGTGCAGTTTTGGCATAGTGTGAAGGAGGTAATATATTTCATATTATTCTATTGAATAATTCTAAGATCTTTTGGACAGTGGGTTCAAAGATCTTGCCTTGAAGTTGTTTGGGCAGTGGGTCCTTCTGTCTTCCATAAACTCTTAACCGGGTTAGAATCTTTTAACAGGGATTCAAAATCTCCTAACAGGGATTTATATGTACTGAATGTATTTCATAAGACTCCTAACAAGGTCCATCCTCTAACAAGGAACTTTCTTTTTAGTGCATCATTTTGTGGGCATCATTCCCACTGGGGTTTACTCTTTTCAAGAGGTTCCCTAGTCAACATATCTTGTGTTATTGTGCAATTGTGTATGGTTATCTTTCTATGGTTGATTACTACATTGATTATATTGTTTAAAGTAGTTGAATGGTTAAATTATCAGATAACTGATTCACCCCCCCCCCCTCCTCTCAGTTATCTTGGGGTCTTTACTTTCTAACAATTGGTATCAGAGCAGCAGGTCCTTGAAAGAAAAGTTTAACAACTTAAGGAGATCCATGGCGAATTTCAGGAAAGAAAGCCCTAAGTTTGATGGAGTAAATTTTGACAGCTGGAAAGAAAAGATGAAGACACATCTATTGTGTTTAGGACCCAGTTATTGGTTGATTACAAAGAATGAGAAGACTATCATTGAGGAAGACAATCTAGAGGCAGGAACTAAAGATGAGCTAGATCTATTCATGTGTAACATACTTGCAAGAGAAGCACTTTTTTCAGCACTACCAGAGAATGAATATAGTCAGGTAAGATGTTTGAAAACATTTCATGCAATTTGGAAAGCTTTACATTCTACTTTTGAAGGTGATGAACATGCAAAGAAGGCTAGATTACATAATTGGATTTGTGCATTTGAAAATATTAGAATGATGGAAGATGAATCTATTAGAAGCTATATTGGTAGGATGTCTGAGATTGTAACAGGAATAAAGTCTTCTGGAGGTGATAAGATAGAGAATGAAGTGATATGGAAAATTCTAAGAACTTTGACACCAGTATTCAAGCAGACAACACAGATGATTGAACAAGTGATACCTTGTACACTGAACTTTTCAAGAGAGACTCTTCTTGGAAGATTAGAAACAACAGAGATGAATTTGAGATTATCAGGAGAGCTACCTAGAATGGAGATAGCATTCAATGCTCTTAACATTAGACCTACATTATCAAGAAGTACTAGTGTGAATGGAGATTATGCCAGCAGTAGCAGATCTAAATCTGAGGAAGATAAGAAGATTGAAGAAGGTATTGCATTACTTGTAAAAAGAGAACCAGAAGGTAAGAAAATCTTTAAATGTTGGACTTGTCAAGAATGTGGTCATTTTGCATCTAAATGTCCTAAAAGAGTTAAGAAGTATAGAAGCAACTTTAAACCTAGGAGATCTAAAGAATGTTATTATGCAAATGATGAAGATCTTGAAGCAGGAATTGAAAGACATTTAAGTGACAGTGATAATGATAACTTTGAGGAAATAGGATTTGTAGCAATTAAAGAAGAAAGTTCTAAATCTGATGAAAGGGAAGAAAAAGCATTAGTTTCTCAAGTTGAAAAGAAATTTGATTGGATTATAGACAATGGTTGTTCACATCATATGACTGGAGATAAAAGAAAGTTTGTTAAGTTAGACAATTATGATAGAGGAATTGTTAGAGTTGGTAATAATACACCTTGTTTGATTAAGGGTATAGGATCTATTACTCTTGATGGAAAGACTAACACTGATGATGTTTACTTTGTTGATGGATTGAGACATAATCTACTAAGCGTTGGACAATTGGTTGATAAGGGTTATCAAGTTTGGTTTGCTGAGAAAACTTGTGTGATAAAAGATAAAGATGGAAATCTAATTGGAAAAGGATCCAGAACCAGAGGTAATGTATTTCAGTTGAATCATACTAAGATGACATATTTGTTAACTAAGATTGATGATAGTTGGTTATGGCATAAAATTTTTTGTCATATAAACTTTGATAATATTGTCAAAGTGAGTACTACACTTGCGGTAAGAGATTTACCTAGAATTATGAAACCTACTAACATGATTTGCAAAGAATGTATGATGGCAAAGCAGAAAAGGAGTTCATTTCCCAGCAAGAAGTTCACATCGGCAGAGAAGCTAGAGATTGTTCATATAGACTTGAGTGGTCCTACTAGGACTAGAGGATTCTATGGAGAAAGGTATTTTATGCTTCTTGTTGATGATTTTACAAGAATGATGTGGATTGCATTTTTGAAAGAAAAATCTGAAGCATTTGATAAATTTAAGATCATGAAAAGCAAAATTGAGAATGAATCTGGAATGAAGATTAAGTGTCTAAGATCTGATAGAGGTGGTGAATTTACATCTAGAGAGTTTAATACTTTTTGTGAAATGAATGGTATTAAGAGACAACTTTCAGCCCCTAGAACACCAGAATAAAATGGTATTGCAGAAAGAAGGAATAGGTCAATAACTGAAGCAACAAGAGCTATGTTATTTGAGAATGATTTGGCTAAGACTTTTTGGAGAGAAGCAGTGAACACAACAGTATACACTATGAACAGAGTACAAATCAGAACAAATACAAACAAGACACCTTATGAATTATGGTTTGGACATGCACCCTCAGTTAAGTATTTTAGAATTTTTGGAAGTAAATGTTATATTAAGAGAGATGATGATATAGGAAAGTTTGATCCTAGAAGTGATGAAGGAATATTTCTTGGATATTCTTTGAAAAGCAAAGCATATAGATGTTATAACAAAAGAACTAAGACTATTGTTGAAAGTGCAAATGTCAAAGTTGATGAGAAGTTTAAAATTCAGGAAAGAATGCTTGATTATGAATCTGATGGAGAAGCACAACCTCAGCCTAACATTGAAAATACAAAATTATTATTTGAAACTAACAGTGATTTGCTGAATGAAAGTCATACTAAAGAAAACAGAGAAGAAAACAGAGAAGAAAGCAGAGAAGAATCTCTAGTTGGAACAAGATCAGTAACTATGACACCTAACAGGTATATTTCAAGACATCACCCTGTTGAGCAAGTTATTGGAAGTTTAGACAGAGGAGTTTTGACTCAAAATAAGGTACATTTATGTTTGATTTCTCAAATTGAACCTAAGACTACTAATGAAGCTTGTGAAGATGAACATTGGATTAATGCCATGAAAGAAGAACTGGAGCAGATTGAAAAAAACAAGACATGGGAATTGGTCCCTAGACCTAAAGACAAGAATGTGATTGGAACAAAATGGCTATTCAGAAATAAAATGAATGAACAAGGAGAAGTGATAAGAAACAAAGCAAGATTGGTATGTAAAGGATATTCACAACAAGAAGGAATTGACTATGAAGAAACTTTTGCACCTGTGGCCAGACTTGAAGCAGTGAGAATGTTTCTAGCATATGCAGCTTACAAGAAATTCAAAGTGTATCAGATGGATGTGAAGTCAGCATTTCTGAATGGTGAATTGGAAGAAGAAGTCTACATTGAGCAGCCTGAAGGTTTTCCTTTGACACAAGAAGGAGATATGGTATGTAAGTTAAAGAAAGCTTTATATGGATTAAAACAAGCACCTAGAACCTGGTATGCAAGATTGGATAAGTATTTATTGAAATTGGGATTTATAAAAGGAACATCAGATAGTAACTTATATGCAAAAGAATTGAGAATGGTTTGTTGGTTATAGTTATATTTGTTGATGATATTATCTTTGGAGGAGAAGATGAAGCTAGTGACAAATTTGCAGATGAAATGAAGACTGAATTTGAAATGAGCATGATTGGAGATATGAAATATTTTTTGGGATTACAGATAACATAAAGCAAGGAAGGTATATTTGTAAGTCAGACTAAGTATTTGAATGACTTATTGAAAATATTTGGAATGGAAGATTCTAAACCTGTTGGAACACCTATGGTAACTAGACATAAGTTATCTAGCAAAGATGAGACACCAACAGTTGAGTAGAAAAAGTACAGATCTATGATTGGAGGATTGCAGTACTTGACACATACAAGACCTGAGATAGCACATTCAGTTGGGATTGTAGCAAGATTTCAAGTAGAACCTAGAGAATCACATTATGCAGCAGTAAAGAGGATACTAAGATATCTGAAAGGAACAATAGATTATGGATTATGGTATGAGAATTCTGATTATTTTACTTTATGTGCCTATACTGATGCAGATTGGGGAGGCAACGTTGATGACAAGAAAAGCACCAGTGGTGGAGCCTTTTTTCTTGGAGGAAAATTGGTCTTTTGGTTAAGTAAGAAGCAGAATTGTATTTCACAAAGTACAGCAGAAGTAGAATATGTTGCAACAACAAACAATTGTAATCAGATTATTTGGATGAAGCAGATGTTGAAGGATATTGGAATAAAGTTTGATGAGCCTGTTGCTATACATTGTGATAACACCAGTACAGTGAGTATGTCAAAAAATCATGTTTTACATTCTAAGACTAAACATATTGAGATCAAGTATCATATTGTAAGAGAGAAAGTTGCAGAAAAAGAAGTAAGATTGGAGTACATAAGCACAAAGGAACAGATAGCAGATATATTTACAAAACCTTTACCTAAGGATACATTTGTGTATCTGAGAGGTATGCTTGGGGTTACGCCCCAACCTATTTTTGAGAATTGATGTAGATGATTGCATCTATCAAGTGGTATATGAGCCCTATCTTTCTTCTGGATTGGATGTTGGAACTTCCTCTATGGGGGAGTTTATGAGCTGAGTCATGAGGACTCTTGTTATTGTATTTTTCTTAACAGTGTCTTTTGACATTAAGTTGTTGTTGACTTAGTGATAGAATTTCTATCATTGATGTCAATGGGGGAGAGATATACATGAAAAACATTGTGGATTGTATGAGAGAGTTGAATGGGAGAACGAAGCAAGATTTAATTTGATATTTTGCAGTGATGTTGCAGTATTGGATTTTTGGAACATTGGATGTTTTTCATCTATGTTGCCATCAATGCCACTGGGGGAGATTGTTAGGAATGAATGCAAAGTATTTTGGCAGTCATTTTGTAGCAGTTGTTGTTGCATTCATGACTTGGATTGTCATTGATGTCAACACAGTGATATTCTGGATATCAGCAGGAAAGCAAGTACAGTTTTGTTTTGCACACATGTTGTATTGCAGATTGGATTTTGCATAGTTGATGGTATGTTCTTTGGTGTTTTATTAACCTATGGTTAACAACGCAAAAAGAAATTCATTCATTCATGAGAATTATGAGCATTTTGGTGAAAGTAGTGTTTAGATAGTGTTTCTGTGTAGCGATTTTCAGAAATCGGAGGATATCTCTTAGCTGGGATGGAATCTAATTTTGCACAGTTAAAGGGATGTTGGAGACTCATTAATGATGATGTGGTTCATAGTGCAAACTTCAAGGATATTTTTGGAGAAAGTTACAGTATCTGGAAGCTGACAGTTTTATGTGAATTTTGTGTGTAGCATGTAGAAATTATTATTTTGTAATTGAGGACCGACTCATTTGTAATTATTTGAGTTTGGTATATAAGAAGGAATGTTTTCCTTGTTGTAAAGAGAATTGAGAAAGAGAGAATTGAGAAAAAGAGAATTGAGTAGAGAGGATTGAATTGTGAAAGTTGAGATGCGAATATATGCATGAAGTGAAGAAAAGAGCTAATTCAGTGATGAAGGAAGACTTGTGAGTACAAAGATCTGGAATTGTGATCTTGTGTAGCAGAGAGTGCGGTTTTGGCACAATTTGAAGGAGGTAATATATTTCATATTATTCTATTGAATAATTCTAAGATCTTTTGGACAGTGGGTTCAGAGATCTTTCCTTGAAGCTGTTTGGGTAGTGGGTCCTTCTGTCTTCCATAAACTCTTAACCGGGTTAGAATCTTTTAACAGGGATTCAAAATCTCCTAACAGGGATTTATATGTACTGAATGTATTTCATAAGACTCCCAATAGGGTCCATCCTCTAACAAGGAACTTTCTTTTTAGTGCATCATTTTGTGGGCATCATTCCCACCGGGGTTTACTCTTTTCAAGAGGTTCCCTAGTCAACATATCTTGTGTTATTGTGCAATTGTGTATGGTTATCTTTCTATGGTTGATTAATACATTGATTATATTGTTTAAAGTAGTTGAATGGTTAAATTATCAGATAACTGATTCACCCCCCCCCCTCTCAGTTATCTTGGGGATCTTTACTTTCTAACATATTTGACAACATACTTCCAAAAATATCAATAAATCAGTGGGGAAACGAGGGACCTTGAGGGGAATCTTCTCAAAACCTCCCATCCTCAAGTATGTGAATTTATCAACTTGAGTGTAAAAACTCCCAATCTCTTTCACTAAGTCAGTGACTTCATGAGAAATTCTCAAGTTAGGGTTTCCCTCTAAATCCCTAATAATTTTCATAAGGAAAGTGTCATTGATGTGAGAGTAATTTTGCATTCCTCTTTGTATAGTGATTTGGGGAAACTTCTAGATGGGCACATGGGGAGTTTGAAATTATTGAGTTTCTAGGCCATACCATGAATTCTCTTGATCGACTAACATATAAACTAGAATTGAGTACAAATTAGACACCATGGTTTTCATAAAATCCCTCAATTGTTCATTAATATGGAAACTAATTACGTTGGTCCAGTCAATAAAATCTTCATGTTTACTATAAACAATCAAAATAAATCTACAGTTCCAGAATTCAAAATATTCAGAACTAGCACTCCTATCTACCCGATGCAATAAGGTAATTATCTTTGTAATTTGGTCTTTAAAATGTACTTTCTTGAGCTTGGTGGATAATTGAGACTTACCTCCCTTTTCAAATTTTAGCTAAGGTTTGGGTATGACATTCTTACACCAATCTTCGTGTGTTTTAAAATATTTTTCCCCAACACTCACAAATAATTTTTCCATCACTTCTTTCCTTAGAATGCACTTGTGTTAATCCTAACCGGTTACTGAGAGGGGGGGTGAATAAGTAAATACAATTTCTACTTCAATTTAACCTTCTATATATATTCTTGCAAATTTAAAAGAATATAACAACACTCATAAACAAAAATTAAAATACACAGGTCAACACAACATATATACGTGGAAACCCTTGATTAGAAGGAGAAAACCACAGTGGGACAAAACCCACAACTTTAGTACTACAGTAATAAAGATGCCTTGTTAGAGGCTTACAAAGCACTAGTAAGAGTGCTACCTGGTTAAGGGATTTGGTAGAAGACCTGCTAGGATCTTAACCCTGTTAGGAGTCACCATGTAAGAGGACTTTCAACACCAATAAATATGTTACCTGGTAAAGGGATTTATACAAAGAACCTGCTAGGGTTCACCCTGATTAAGGGATTTGAATATGCTTCACAATCTAAAGCAATGATCTTATGATGATACTTTCTATCTAATCAAATCATACCTGTTACCCTTTGCTCTTCTTGGTTATTGAACCTTTCTCTGTCTTTCACCTCTCGTGATTGTAACTCCTCTCAGAAGATTTTGCTCTCCTTCTCTACTTTTCTCTATGCTCTTGATATTCAATAACACCACTTTCATGTCCTATGACCTGTATTTATAAGAGATCAATCTTATTAAAAATACATCTCATAGATCTACCAAGCTGTAAACTCTCTCATAAATCACGCATGCAAAATATCTTGAAAACTGATTCTGAGTTTACCTTGAAATGTTTGCTGAAAAAACAAATCTAACTACAGTTCCATTGAAAAAGCTAAGTCTAATGTAACTAAAAGCACTCCATCTAATTCAGTTTGGATTATCATGCACTTAACCGATAAAGAACTTGTACCCAATTAGTCATATGTTCCCTGCGTGTTTCCCATGGCTGATTGGAATAGCCTAGATCTGTATAAGCATGACCGATTAAAGTACACCACTTCCTTGTTTAGTCTACTGATTCATAATTATGAGTACCAGTTTGATGTACTGGTGTTTTGGTGGGTTCTGATGAGATTGATGTTTTCTTATGACTTCACCAATGACAATTAAGTTATTTCAAAAATCTTCCCCTTTGGCATTGGTGGCAAAACATATCAATACATCACCTGTCCTGTAGACTTCCCCTGTAGATCTTCTTGTCTACTTGTAACACACATTTTCTGAAATATCTTTCTCTTTTTTTTACTACGTCGATTTGCTGATTTTCTCTATATCTAATCTCCCTTGTATCTGAGATCTTCTTCCCCATTTGTCCTCCACAGGTCAAAGGGTTGTTACTTCTTAAATGTTTGTATATCATAACTGCAACTTATTGAAGACATCCTTTTATATTTTCTTTACAGAATCAAGGAATGGTTTCCATATACCTATTACATGTTCTAGGTTCTTCTTTGCTGCTTGTAGTGAGACAATTATATTTTCCATGTCTTCCACTATTTTGTAATCAAGTTCCTTGATCAGTTTGTCTGCATCGGTTGCTGTTGTATACATTAGATCAAAATTTGGGCCAAGGAACAAGTGGAATCCAATAAGATCTTGAATTCTTTTTGTCTTTTCTTCAGATACCTTTCTTAGGATGAGAGCAAGACTTGTCAACTCCTGGCTGTACTCAGTTGCAGAAGAGTTCTTTACATCAAACTTGGATGATAGAACCTTTATCTCTTCTGTAGTCTTGGTTGTTCTCTCAGTTATATCTTTGAAAAAGTCTTCAAAGTTTGAAGTTCTTGTTATCAATCTTCCTACATCCTGTATCTGTTGCATTAACTCCTCGGTGCTTGTAGATACAGTGATCTTCAGTTCTTCAACCTATTTGTGAAGAATTTCAACTCACTTTTTCTCATAGTGATCAATTACAATTGTCTCCGGGTCAGTGACATTTTCCCCAAATGCTTGTGCAAGAATCTTTAATTGATCTATAACAGATTCATCCTCATCTATTTCTGTATCTGGTACAAAATTGTATAAGATGTTTCTTACACTAAAGAGAACCATATCTTGTTTTCTCTTAGTGAGCTCTTTTAGTTGTCTTGTTGATATCTTTCTTATGTCAACCACTGTTTCACTTACTTTAATTTTCTTTGATTCAAAATTTGTTGCAAAAGTTAGTTTTCTTTTCAATGAAGATGTACTAGGAACATCTACCAGTTCCTCATGTTTATTCTCCTGCGCCGGTTGTTCTTTTGCAAGCTTCTCATGTTCTATATTAACAGGTAACTCTTATTATTGAGGTATCTCCTCTTGTTGTACCTCCCATTCTTGATGTACTTCCCCTCCTGGTTGTACTTCATCTTCCAAATGGACTTATTCTTCTAGTGGTTGCTTTATTTGTTGCTCCTCAACAATCTGTTGATCATTTAATGCAGTTTCTTCTTTATCTGTTTCTTTTTCAGTAGTCATCTTTTCTGATGACTCTCCCTATACTAGATATTCTGGTTGAACTTGTTCACCCAAATTTACCTATTCACTGGATGTGAATGGTTCAGGTGGAATTTCCTTCTCACTGGTTGAAGATTGTTCACCAGTTTTGAACTATACCAGTGGTACCAATATTCTTTCAAGTTCATTTTGAGAGATGTCTTATGGACCTATTATCTTTAGAGTACTGAAGTCATATTTCTTCCAAAATTCTAGTGTATCTTCATACACATCTTTTTCTAGCCCGTTAATAATCTTTTCAAGCCTATTCTTTGTGTCCAAATTTAGTGACACTGGTTCCATCAAAAGTTTAGTTGACTCATCATTGAGACTTGGTCTTACTTGTGTCAAAGCCTCCTTTATAATCTTATTGTTTGATGCTAAACCAGTTCTCCATTTAGCCATTATCCTTTGATTCAATTCAGGAGGAAATTAATCCCTATAGTCTCTAAGACTTTTGTTGAAATCTAAAAAGGTTTCCAACAAAGAAATCTCTATTTTATGCTTATCCTCTTCTACTAAAACACTAAACCATTTAGCTGCATTTGACACTTCACCAAAATCCATAACTTCATCAACTATATTATCTACAATCAAAGTTTGTGCCTTACCTTTAACTGCGGAAGCAATTAGGGTTGGTGGAGTTAGATCACCATCTTTGGCTTTGGTGATATCAACAATGACTAGTTTAGTTGAAATCTTTGCCTTGACCAGAGTCTCAACTCCTAGTATGTCTTTTCCCTTTCTAGCATCAATCACCGATGGCTCTGTTGTCTTTTGGCATTCTACCTCTGCTTGATGTTATTTTTGAAGAAGATTCATCCATGTAGAAACTCCTTCCTCATGCACTTTGTCTACTTCTCCAATCAACACCTGACTTATTCTCTTTCTTATCTTGAAACTCTATTTATGCAGGTCATCTTGATGGGTTGCCTCTTCTAGAGTTAGATGATTTTGAACTTCAAGTAGAGCCCTTATTCTCATCTCTCTTTCCTTATCTATCGAAGATTTCCATCTCCCTTTAATTATTTCCAGTAGATCATCAAGTATTTCTTTATGAAGTTTAGTGGGAGTATAATTGAACTTGTAGAGACACAAAACTATAGCTTCTTCTATTTTTCTCTTATCTTCTTCGTTACTCACTTCACATCTTCTTCCAACTATTCCAAATCCACTTGCCTCCTTTATTCCTTCAACCACTTCATCAATGGTTGGTTTTCTTCTTCTCGGTGCAACCTCTTTCATCTGTTTCCCAGTATTTCTTTTATCATGAAGAGTAGTTGTCTCTTCAGTTTCTATTTCTTCTGGTTCTTCTCCTTGTGCAGTGGACGCTTGTTGTGTCCTTTTTCTTTGAACCTTGGGTTCTTCTGCTACTATTTTCTTCTTCCTACGTGTAGGAGTTCTTTTTACATACACCTTTTTGGGTTCCTTTATTGATGTTTTTTTTTTAAAAATATTTTCTTGAATCTCTTCATAGGTGCCAAACTGATATGCAGAGAGATCTAGGTCACTATCTTGCAGTGCATCAACATATGCCTTAGCTGCCTTGGTAGAGATCTCATACCTGAGCTCTGGTGCATACTTTGTTCTTGTTTCCATAGCCTAGATCATACAGTGATCAGTGCTTACTAGAAAGCACACCTCATCCTTGTATTGTTCAACAATGGTTGAGGGAATTCTTTTCCTAGAGTGCATTATAAGTTGGAAGGCTTAAAAATAATTGGTCATAATTTTATTGAACCAATTTCCTAGGTTATTTACCAGTTCTCCTATTTGTCTCATAACCGGTTTATCTACTTGCCATGTAACCTTTCCTATGCCTAGAAATAAATTTTTATAGTAGAAAAATAAACATACCAACAAAGTTCATATTTGAGAAACTTATTCTTTACCAGACCAAGCTTCTTCAATTTTTTAAAGATTTTCCGTCTCAACATAGCACATATATTGTATTGTGCATTATCGTGCATGATCCTATGTGTGACATGTATAGCTCCTCCTGGTACACTATTTAGGTTAACCACAAAAGATGAAGATGCCATCATATCCGACCGGTTTACATAGAAAGTTCTTAATATGATTTATGAAGTTTGCTTAGCAAAGAACATAAATCAAAGCAAGACAAGATTACTCAAGCTTAAGAAATCAAAAAACATAGTTCACAATGTAAAGTGAAATGATAAATCATCCTTCCCTTAAATGGACTTAGGTCATACCGATAATTAAAAAACAATAACAATTATTAACGGCTACAACATTAATTACCCTTACCTAATCTTTCCTTCGACAACCGGTTCTTATATGTTTACCTATTAATCAATCCTTAGTTGCAATGTTAGCACTTACCTGCTTAGTTTTCCTGATAGACCGATGACTTCTTCCTGATTGCACTTCTTGACTGTGTGAGATCATTACTCACCAATTTCACCGAGAACAGTAGGCAGGCTACCTGTTCCCTTTAAGCCCTTAGGCTTAGTTTGCTGAAGAGATATCACCATCAATAAATTATGACCTTACCTCTATTTTCTCCTCACGGGAGCTCTTTTTTCCCTTTTTGAATCAAATCTTCTTGACTTTCCTTTCAGTCTCTTTTACCTTGTTATCCTTTTGGTTAGGAGTCAAGTTCTTCTTCATCGGTTTAGTCGGTCCTTTTCTCTTGTTCAATGGCTGGTTTTTGCATTCCTTGGCCAGATGTCCAATCTTGTTACAGTTGTAATAAGACATTCTGGTTGCCCTCCATGGATTGACCCTTCTTTCCATACTCTTAGGTAAGTGACATCAAAAGTTTCTATGGCCTAAAGGTCCATAACTAGCATAGTTGGTTGTGCTCCAGTTTATATTCCTATTATGGAATACCGGTCTTGATGGGGATTGGAATGCCATGGTTTTGGGCCTGCATTCTTCAGCCTTGTGTCCAAACTTGTTGCATGTATAGAAGCAACCCTTGAAACTTCCCCTGCTTCCACTGGACACATTGTTGGAGCGAGCCCTACATTCAAAGGTCCCGTGACCATACTTGTAACAGTTGTTGCAATAACTGTTAGAAGTCAATGGTTTCACCGGTGCATTTCTGTAGTCATTTGTTTTATGACTTGGTTTACTACAATGTTTACAAGAGGTTATGAAGGTCTTTTTACCTTTTTCTTCTTTCAGTCTCTTCTTTTCCATCTTTCCCTGCTTGACTTTAGAGGACTCACTAGTTTCTTTGCTGCTTTGACCGATGTACCCAAGTCCTGTGGGATCCTTGTGCTTTCTTTGAGCCCTCAATTACTCATCAATATTTTTTGAGCTTTATTGTACCTTCTAAGTGTCTCATTTCTCTCTTCAAGAGTTTTCATCTGTTCCTTTAGTTGATACAATTCAATAGCCAACCTTTTGCATGCATCATCTTTATTATGCAAGTTCTTATGCATAATTACATTCTCTTGAGTTATGATCTACATGTCTTCTTGAAGTTGTAATACAAGAATATCACTTTCTCTTACCACATCTTTTACTAGATTTCTTGCTTTTTCAAAGGTCACTAGTGATTTTACGACACTGTTCCTTTCATCTTCAGCTTTTCTTTTATCTTCAATGATTTCAATCATTCTCAGAGCATTACTTTCTTGCTCCCTTTTTAGATTGGATATATGATCGGTTAGACTCTGATTTTTCTCCATAAGATCAGAGACTATCTCTTCTATTTCATCAGATCCACTTCACCCAGAGAGTTCCTCAATTATTTCATTGATTTCACTCAGTTGTAGAGCCATCTCTTTTCTCTTTGCAAAAGACCTCCTCAATCTATTCTCAAGAGAGGCAATTATGTCATTGGATTCCTCAAGTTGTTTTTGATACTTGTAACCCTCCATGATCTTTATTCAAGTGGTTTAAGCTTTATATCTTGAGAACTAAAGGCTCTGATACCAATTGTTAATCCTAACCGGTTATTGAGAGGGGGGGTGAATCAGTAAATACAATTTCTACTTCAATTTAACCTTCTATATATATTATTGCAAATTTAAAAGAATATAACATCACTCATAAACATAAATTGAAATACACAGGTCAACACATCATATATACGTGGAAACCTTCGATTAGAAGGAGAAAACCACGGTGGGACAGAACCCACAACTTCACTACTGCAGTAATAAACATGCCTTGTTAGAGGCTTACAAAGCACTGGTAAGAGTACTACCCAGTTAAGGGATTTGGTAGAAGACCTGCTAGAATATTGACCCTATTAGGAGTCACCTTGTAAGAGGACTTTCAACATCAATAAAGATGTTACCCAGTAAAGGGATTTATACAAAGAACCTGTTAGGGTTCACCCTGATTAAGGGATTTGAATATGCTTCACAATCTAAAGCAATGATCTTATGATGACACTTTTTGTCTAATCAAATCATACCTGTTGCCCTTTTCTCTTCTCAGCTGTTGAACCTTTCTCTATCTTTCACCTCTCATGACTGTAACTCCTCTCAAAACCTTTTGTTGGATATTTCTAATGCATGGAGAGGTGATTAAGACATTTAATATGTGTAATCACTATGTTATTGAATGGGCATTCATATTGTTGTCATTTGTTTTTTGTCACTGATGTCAACATATATTTCTGAGAGAAGACCAGGCTGGTTATCACAGTGTACAGACACTGTGCGAATGTTTCAGATGTTGTGAAGTTGGACAAGAGTTGAGATGGATGTTGTGATCTTATATATAAGATCACATCTTTAGATGTTTCATATTGAGAGAGATACAGATGGTTTAATGAAGACTGGTCACTAGATTGTGACAGTGAGAATTGATAGAGTTAGTCTCTGAGTTTTTGGTATATCTTTCAGAAGACTTGGATTCAAGGTATGAGAGCTTGAAGGATGGAAGACAGGGTGCTGAAGGATGTTCATTGGTCAGCGTAAGGTATGAAGTGATTGGTGACATCATCTATGGTGTGTGTTCTAGAGATGGTTTATTTAGAAGCTAACTCAGGGAAGGAAGCGTGTGTTTGTTTGGCAAGCATGAATTAAGGATGTCAGTCCTTAATTGTTGTATTGTAATCATTGTATACTTGTTCTAGATACCATGTGTATCTTAGCAAGATTTTATGTTATCATTTGTAAATTAGGAAAGCCTCATGGGCCGACCTGCTCATGGTAAAATGTAAAAAGGTATATATGTAGAGTCTTTTCTTTGGAAAAGATATGGATGGAATATATGTGATATAGAGAGGTTGTGAAATCTGTGAGCTTGTGTCTGCTACATGTAAAGCAAAGGTTTACTGGTGGACTTCATTGGAACTGATCAAGCAAAGACAATTATTGGCGAATAGTTCAAAAGATTGTGTATTTCTTCATATACACCTGTTGTGAACTAGTGAGTTCTGAAGGTGGATTTAACCTTCTTTGGGCAATGAGCCCTCTTTTGTTCCTTGACTCCTAACAAGGTCTGTCCTCTAACAAGGAATATGTACTGTAATGTTTCAATAAGCTCCTAATAGGGCTATATCTTCTAACAAGGATTACTATACTCTCAGTACATCATTTGTGAGTGCTAATTCCCACCGGGGTTTTCACCTTTAATAGGGTTTCCCCAAAACCAAAATATTGTGTTATTGTGTTAGTTGTTTCTGCTATTGATGAGCTTAAAGTTTAAAGTTTAATATTTTGTTATACAACTGATTCACCCCCCCTCTTAGTTGTATTGTGGACTATTATTCCTAACAATTGGTATCAGAGCTTGTGGTCCTTAGAGAGGAAGCTTAACAACTTGAGGTGATGTTGGAGATGGCACTCTATAGGAAGGATGGTTCTAAATTTGATCCTGAAAACTTTGACAGTTGGAAGAACAAGATGCGAACACACCTATTGTGTTTAGGCATAGATTAATGGATGATTACAAAGAAGATGACAGCCTTGAAAATTGAAAATGATTTTCCATCTGCTACTGATGATGAAAAGAAGCTATTTTCATATAACATGGTCACAAGAGAAGCACTGATCAGTGCACTATATGAAGGTGAGTTCACTGAAGTTAAAGAATTAGATTCGGCACATGAAATCTAGAATAGATTAGAAGTATTATATGAAGGGGATAAATATACCAAGCAGACAAAGTTACAAAACTAGAAAACAAAGATGGAAAAGCTGCAAATGAATGAGGATGAAAGCATTAGAGCCTATGTTCAAAGGGTCATAGAAGCAGTTGTTGGAATCATAAATTATGGAGGTACTTATGATGAAGAGGAATTTATTGTGAAGATTCTCTAATCATTGACTCCTGTATACGAATTCAAGGCAATATCTATTCAAAAAACTATTCCCCTGACTCCAAACTTTAGCAGAGAGATGTTGATTACAAAGTTAACTACTTTTGAAGCTGTAGAATTAGGAGAAGCTGCACCTAAAGTTGAATCTACATTTAGGGCATCTACACACAAGAAAGTATTTGCACTTCTGAGCACAAGCAAAGAAGACCTAAAAGAAGAGCTTAGTGAGTATGCTGAGGAATGGGAAAAGATAATGGAAGAAGAAAGAAAGATGGAAGAACTTGTTGCACTGATTGCTAGAAGAGAAAAAAGAGGTGAGGGAAAATTTGAAGGCAAGTTACCCTTGAAATGTTTTTCATGCAATAAAATAGGTCATTTTGCATCTAGATTTCCTACAAGAGTTTCTAAATATAAACTTGATTATGCAAAGATTAGAAGAGACAAAGAATGTTATTATGCTAGTGAAGGAATCTTTGGTGATGATGATTTAGACAATGAAGAGATTGGATTTGTTGCTATTAAAGATGAACCAGTTCATGAAGAAAAAGCCTTAGTATCTCATGTTGACAAGAAAACTAAATGGATAATTAACTAAGAACAAGTTTCTTAAATTAGTACATTATGATGGAGGTGTTGTAAGGTTTGGGGACAATCTCCCAAAATCCATCATAGGATTAGGATCCATTATTTTGGATGGAAAGACTAATACAAACAATGCACTACTTGTTGAAGGACTGAAACATAATTTATTGAGTGTACGACATTTAATGGATAAATATTTTTAGTTAAGTTTTGTTAATGGTAAATGCTTCATCAGAAGCAAGGAAGGAAAATTGATTGCTACCAGTTCAAAATCTAGAGGTAATGTATTTGAAATAAACACATTTGGAGCCTCTTGTTTTGTTGCAAAGGTAGATGATAGTTGGTTATGGTATAGAAGATTTTGTTATGTTAATTTTGATAACATTGTAAAGGCAAGTATGCTAATGCAGTAAGAGATCTACTGAAGATTGTAAAAACTTCTAACACTATATGCAGAGAATGTGTTATGGGAAAGCAAACTAGAAGCAGTCATAAAAGCAAATCATTTACATCAAAAGGAAAGTTGGATCTAGTACATACAGATCTATGTGGGCCTAAAAGAACAAAGTCATACTATGGTGAAAGGTATTTTATACTCTTTGTTGATGACTTTTCTAGAATGATGTGGGTTACTTATTTGAGAGAGAAATCAAAAGCATTTGATAAATGCAAGTTATTTAAAGAAAAAGTAGAGAATGAATCAGGATTGAAAATAAAGTGTCTATGATCAGACAGAGGTGGAGAGTTTACATCAAATTTATTCAATTCATACTATGAAGAGCATGGGATAAAAAGACAAACATCTGCTCTTAGAACTCCACAACAGAATGAGATACCAGAGCGAAGAAACATGACTATACTTGATGTTGTCGGGACAATGTTGATTGAAGGAAATGTGTCTCATGTACATTAGAGAGAGTTTGTTGGAACAATAGTATACACATTAAACATAATTCAAATCAGAGAAGGTACAAGTAAGACTCCCTATGAACTATGGTTTGATCGTACTCCTACTGTAAAATATTTCAAAATTTTTGGTAGCAAATGTTATATCAAGAGGGATGATGAGATAGGGAAATTTGATGCTAGAAGTGATGAAGGAATCTTCCCTAGTTACTCTGTTAAAAGCAAGGCATACAAATGTTTCAATCTAAGATTAAGGAAGATGGTTGAAAGTAACAATGTAAGAATAGATGAGAAATTTCAGATACAAGAAAGAATGTATGACAACAGTCAGATTTCAGAAATGAAAGAAACCGCTACTGCTATAGAAGAACTTGTTGAGGAAGAAAGTGAAAAAGAGGCTTGTGATGTTGATACAAGCAAGACTACTGAGACCCTAAAACTCCAAGGTATGTAAAAAATAACCATCATGAAAATCAAATTATTGGAAATACCAGTCAGGGAGTGCTAACTAGATCAAAAGCTAGAGAAGAAATTTGTTTGATTTCTCAAGTTGAGCCAAAACCTACAAATAAAGCCTTTAAAGATGAATCTTGGATAAATGCCATGAAAGAAGAATTGGATTAGATAAAGAAGAATTAAACTTGGTGTACACACAAAAGTAGTGCACTTCTATGAATCCTTACAATCAAGAACACTCAAGAATGAGGTCTCAAAAATCAATCCATAGCTCTCTATGTATGGAGTTGCAAGATTGTAAAATTTCTCTCAGCTAGAGCTATGAAGCTAATGACCTTGCTAGTCAACCACACAATGAGAGATTCAAGTGAAGACAAGGGCAAGAGTGCCAATATCCTCAAGAATCAAATAAAATGCAATGCAAGTAAACTAAGAATGAAGATGCAAGCTAAGCTAAATGATAACAATGCAATGCTTGAAAGGAAATCTAATCTATGAAAGGAAAGTGCAAACTAGACTATGAAAGGAAAGTACAAGTCTTACAATCCCTCTTAATTAAGCTATGTGAGACTAATCTATTGCATAAAGGAATCTATGCTAAGAATGCCATGATTATGCAACTATGAAAGCAAGAAAGCAAGCTAAATGAAATGCAACAACAATGTCTTCAAAGCTTGGATGTAGGAAAGTCTTCAAAGAGCTCCAAATGACCTAGAAAACCTGCAGCATAAAGTTAGCATAAAACATAAATGGATATCTATGCAAATGAGGAAGAGAGCTCTCCTTTTATAGGAGATGAGGAGAAATGGACCATGGAGATTAAGAGGCAAAAGATTTAATCAACAGTGGAGCATCAAAGAGGAGCAATCCATGTGCACAAATATCCTCCAATGAGAAAATAAGAGTTGACTTTTGTGTCCATATAAGAAAAAAAATGCTTTTCTCTTTTTTATAAAATAAGAACAATGCTTTATTTGTGCAACTTAGGATAAGAGGAAAATGTGGGGGCTTTTATTAAAAGGGGAGGAAATATTCCTTTTAAATAAATAAAGACTTTAGGATAAAATGGTTAGCTCAAGGCAAATAATCGAAAATGATAAAATAGGATTTGATCAAGGAAATTGATATAATTGATAAAATGCTAATTTTTGAAAATATTGATTTAGGGATTTGATAAATTGCTGAATGGGAGCCCAAAGTCTAGGCAACCATTTTAGGGTGCATACATTTGCCCCTCTTTGACTAATTTGTGATCATTTTGGGAACACATGCAGTCAAAGAAGAATTGAAATGTGAGATCGATTTGGGATCACAAAACAACCTAGATGTGTGTTCATTTTGGGAACACATCAGGACAAAAATAAGCAAAAGTTGAAAGACAAGACCAACACCGTCGCTGCTAGGTGAAAATCAAGTCTTAGACAAAACTATCACCGTCACTGCTAGGCAATAATCAAGTCTAAAAAATAGGAGATAAAAATTGAAAGACAAAATCACCACCGTCGCTGCTAGGTGATAATCAAGTCTAAAAATAAGAATCTCAAGTTGAGCTGAATGATAAAGCTGAATCAAAGATTAAAGCTGATAGGTACTGCCCCCTTAGAATCAAAATCAAAATTAGGTAGAGGAGAACAAGAAATTTATAAACTTGATCAAGTCACTAGAAATCATAGTCGAGGAATAGGAAAATAGGATAACCATCAAGCAGTGAGGACATGCTCCAGGTTGACTAGGTTTGATTGGGAAAGATATAGGATAAAAATTAAGTCAAACCTTAGAGAAATGAAGTGAGTGATAATGAATGATAGACTAGGAGTTTTGAAAGAGATGGGGGTGAAGAAATGAAGATGCCCCAACAAATATCGAAGGATCAGGCCTCAAATGGTCAACCACTGCGTAGATGAGGGTGAAATTTTGAAATGCAATTTTGACTATCAAGATTAACTTAGATTTTGATTTCGAGTCTGAAAATGGATTCATGATGTCGAAATTAGGTAAGGGTGCAATTTTTGCGCAATTTTGAGGTGTTTTGAAAATTAGGTCAAAAAGTCAAAATGCTATATAAGGGGCAAAAAGTGTCATTTTCAAAATCATTTGACTTTTATTGATTTGAGAATTGTGAGAGCTTAGAGAGAGAAAATGGCCTAGCAAGCAGTGATTCCAGTCCATAGACATTGATTTGAGCACGCTCGGTTGCACAACTGGCCTCCACACTATGCTGCCCCGGTGAGTTTTCAGAAAAACTTCACTTTTTTGAGTCATTAATGAGCATTTAACACATTTTTAATTATTTTTCAAATTTCAAATTTTTAGTTTAGGCAAAAAGTCATGCGACACTTTAGAAGTGTCGTACCCTTTGAGGATGAATGTCGTGTGACACTTCGTGGGTCAAAATAGTGTTGCACAAGCATTGAATCTAGTGTTGCATGACACGGGATGAAACATCATGCAACACTATGCGAAGTGTCGCCCAAATAGAAACTGTCGCACTGCTATAAGATAAAATGTCGCACGACACTTAAGAAAAAAAATAGTGTCACCTAGTATAAAAGTTTGACATGTTTTAATGTTTTTGAGCAAAATGACATGGGGTAGATATCCCTACATGTATAGATATACCGGTTTCATTTTTCAGGCACATAGCGGGGATGTTGCTTACTATCACAGGGTGTTGGATGAGCTCACCTCATTCACCTAGAGACCTTACAGGACATCTGAGCAGTGGGGTGATAGGCGGGAGCTGGATTATATGCTTTGTAGTCAGCCATTAGTAGGTTGTCATGTAGACATTGTGGAGAGATTCATTATTACTCAGGTTTAGAGATAGTTCGAACGACAGTAGAGGGTGTCTACGGAGACCACTACACATGCTCAGTTTCATGATGAGGAGGGGCATGGTTGGCTACCACTGCTGGATTACCAGCAGGTAGTACAAGAGATAGCTGCAATACATCAGGAGCCATGGGAGTACCTTCCAAACATGGTGGATGCGGGTGTAGATGCAGCTTATAGAGCAGAGAGGCGTAGGGCTCCATTCTCTAGATTCATCGTACCAGATGCACCGCCAGCTGCTTAGGGGGATGACGGGGATGGAGGAGATGGAGGAGACAGAGGGGATGGAGGGGGAGGGAGAGGGAGAGGGATGGAGAGAGGTGAGGGATCGAGATCAGTTGGTTGAAAATGGTCATAGAGATGAAGATCAGGGAACCCCAAGGATGAGGCTAGACCAGCTCACCGAAAGGCAGAGGGACAACAGGAGCAGCCTGCGGGAGGGGAGGATGTGAGAGCCAGGATATAGGCTCTAGAGATAGAGATGCAACAACTGAGGATCACTATAGCTATCAGAGACCAGCAACTAGCTGACTTGAGGGAAGAGAGAGATTAGCAAATCACTAATCTCAGGGCAGAGATAGCACGCTGGGAGCAAGCGGCACTGGCTGATGCAGCAGAGATCTAGAGAGAGACAGCATGAGCTGCTAATTACCATGGACTCTACCTACAGGTTGTACCCGAGGGATAAAGAGTGCCATCTTACTCTCAGAGGGAAAGCAGATCAGATATGGTGCCAGACAGGGTAGCAACACCACCTCCACCACCAGCACGTGATGGGGAGAGTCAGACCTATGTTTAGGGCTTAGGTTTAGATGTTTTTAGACATATCATGAGACTTTGTGATCCAGATTTTGGGATCTCATATTGTATATTGTATGATGACATTGTTATATATATGAGATTACTAGATGTTCGATATATCATGTGGGTACATCTCACTTGTGATGGATGTATCAGTTCATGTATTGTCTTGTCATTTTTCTCAAAATGTATGTTTATATGTTCATGTATATTCTCTCTCATAGATGTCTGTTTAATTCTCATGTGTATGATATAGACTCGTTTCTGAAAATGACATTTTTGAGATATAGATATGATGATAAGATTAACCCCTTGTGATGATAGGAACAGGTTTGAGATGAAAGACAAAGAGTGAAAGACATGATCGAGAAAAGGGAAGATGAGTGCAGTTGACCGACAGGTCCATGTGAGATGAAAAGGAGAGCTCTCTCCATATGCAAGATGCAAAACTAAACTAATATGACCCTAAAAATGCAAGCTACTATGAAAGTGGTTGACTTGCAAGGTCACAACACCAATAGACATCTAATTATCATCATCGAGCTTTTATTGGTAGCGTCGTAAGATCATACAATACACACTAGTATGACTATGGGTATATGAATATGATCTATATCAGATGAAATGTGGAAATCTCACCTAGGCACCAAAGACATGTAGGTCAAGATGACAAGTGCAGTGAGATTACCTAAGTTTATTATAGCGAGATTATGCTTGCATCAGGACATAAGAAGGTCAAGATGGCTATAAGCATGCACTCGCGAAACAGTCAAGGATAATACCTTGTCAATCCCTAGTGTCAAGTAAGACTAGCATAAATGCTCATGACAGTTAGGATCAATGAAATATACCCACAAGCAGATAAAGAAATAAAACATGTTCTCATACCCTCAGTCTTCTAGCTATGCATCATCAAAAAATTCTCAGGGAGAGACCACTCATCAAAGAAATCCTCATAGACAACACACAAAGAAAAGAATAAAGTCAACATATCTTAATTGAGTTGATTGTTTAAGTGTGTGTGTGTTGGTCATAGAGTCAAACTTTGAGTATCAAATTTTCTAATGAGCGATATCGCATCATACTTAGACTGGTAGGTAAGACATCTGATAAGTGTTGAGAAATACTTGACGCGAGGGTAGTGTTGAAAAACACAGTTTGGGGTGGTGTTGAAAAACACCTGTTTGTGAAATGCCCCAAGAGACAAACACACCTAAAGGACCTATGCTAACAGGTATGCCCCCTAGACAAAAATAAAGACCAATTCCAGACCAAGTCAAATAAGGTCAAGGCATATTGATGGAGAATGGCTAAGTGTTGAGGACGCATGCTAAGAGACAAGGGTGCAAAAGGCCTCAAGTAGCACCTGTTTCCTGGTTTTCACCACTTGACAGATTTTTTTTATTTTTTCATTTTTTTATATTTTTGCTACCAAGGCGCCTGTTTCCAAGTTTTCACCAAGGCACTTTTTCTATTTTTTTGATTTTTTTGTATTTTTTCAGGACTTTATATGCTTTTTAGGATTTTTTCAGCATCATATATGAATTTTTTTGGAATTTTTTTAGGATCAATAAGATATGTACAAAGGATGCCCCCAGACTGAATAGGCATCATGGATAGAACTTCTTGAGGTGCAAAACATTAATAGGATCAAGGAGTTGTTCCCCCTATTCATCAGATAGCAAGTAAGCACCTGTCCCAAAAGCAACAGTAATAATGTATGGTCCAAGCCAATTAGGTTCAAATTTTCCCTTTTGTTCTCGATGTTGTTGGTTCTTAGGATTCTCACATAGGACAAGATCTCCTACTTGAAATTCTCTAGGGTGAACCTTCTTGTTGAATGCTTTGGACATACGCTTTTGGTAGACTCTCATGTGATCAAAAGATGCTCTTTGTTTCTCATCAAGAAGTTCCAATTCTTGCAATCTCATGGCACGATAATCTTCATCTGTTATCAAACCTTTAAGAGAGACTCTAAGTGAGAGAATCTCAACTTCTAAAGGTAATACTGCTTCAACACCATAAGTGAGGGCAAAAGGAGTAGCCCCTGTGGGAGTATGAATACTCGTTTTGTAGGCCCATAAGGCTGGATTGATCTATAAGTGCCAGTCTCGACCATTCTTGTGAACTGTTCTATGGAGAATCTTAAGAATGGTTTTATTAGAGGCGTCTGCTTGTCCATTTCCTTGCGGGAACTAAATGGAGGACCAATGTTGTTTTATCTTGAATTTTTTGCAGAAGTGTGTAAGGTCCTTATTTTTGAATTGACCTCCATTATCAGTGATTATCTCAGAAGGTATCCCAAATCGACAAATGATGTGATTCAATATGAACAAAGAAATTGTCTTTCCCGAAGCAACAGAGAGTGGAATGGCTTCTACCCATTTGGTAAAGTAGTCAGTAGTAGTAATAATGAATTTATGTCCACCTGATGAGTTGGGATGAATCTACCCAACAAGGTCAAAGGCCCAACGCTGAAATGGCCAATGAGAAATAGAAGGAATAAGCTCCCTACCTGGAGCATGAATCAGGTTTCCATGTTTCTGACACTTTTCACATGATTTGGCAAAAGCTATAGCATCTATCTGCATTGTGGGCCAATAGTACCCCACCCTAAGCAACCTTCGGGCCATGGCAAGACCATTGGAATGTCCTCCACAAATGCCCTCATGGATGTCAACTAACGCTCAGTCGGACTCATCCTTTTCCAAGCACCTAAGAAGTGTCCCATCTAAATCCCTCCTATATAGATCACTAGAGATAAGGGTATGGCGAGAGGCATTACAGACAAGGTTTCTTCATTCAGATTGGTTAAATGATTTGGGAATGATGCCATCACAAAGGTATGAATAGATAGCACCATAACGGGAAGACTCGTGAGTGACCAAGGTACAAATGACATGGCTTTTAGAGGAGTCAAAGATGGGATGGTGTAGCTCTTCCACTAGGAATTCAAATCTTGATTTGTGTTGTTCCAACTAAAGGAGTGAAGCTAATGTAGCCATAGCATATGTAGCCTTGTTTTCTACTCTAGGGATCTGTTGAAATGTCACAAATGTGAAGTAACATTGCAATGAATCAACCATCTTTTTGTAAGGGATCAACTTATCATCCTTAGTTTGGTATTCCTCATTTACTTGATTGATTATCAATTGTGAATCCCCAAAGACATGTAACTCTGTTATATTCCACTCAATAGCCATCTTAAGTCCATTGGTTAGAGCCTCATATTATGCAATATTATTTGTGCATGGGAACAGAAGTTTGTAAGACTTAGGTATGTTTCACCCATGAGGAGAAATAAACAATACTCCAGCTCCTGATCCATTTTGCATATTTGAACCATCAAAGAACATTTTCCAAGTACGTGTGGTCATGTACATTATGTGCTCATCTAGGAATTCTACTTGAATAGGCATGCTATCCTTGACTGGGAAATCAACAAGTTGATCTGCAATAACTTTCCCTTTTATAGCCTTACGCTCAATGTACTCTATATCAAATTTGGACAAAACCATCATCCACTTAGCAAATCTACCCATGAGAGTAGCCTTACCAAGAAAATACTTAAGAGGATCAATTTTTACAACGAGATGTATAGTATGGGCAAGCATGTAGTGTCACAACTTTTGGGAAGCAAACACTACCGCAAGACAAGACTTTTCAATACTATTATAATTGATCTCATAAGATACTAGAGTATGGTGAATGTAGTAGATGGCTCTTTCTTTCCCAGTATCATCAAGTTGAGCCAACAATGCCCCCAAGGAAGATTCTGTCATTGAGATGTACAAAATTAACAGTTTTCTTGGGATAGGAGGCATTAAAATTGGAGGATTAGCCAAGTATTGCTTTATTTGATCTAGGCTCTTTTGGCAATCCTCATTCCAAGCACATGTGGTTCCCTTATGCAATGTCTTCTTGTTGAATGGTTGTGTTCTATTTGCAAGCTGTGAAATAAACCTCCGTATGGATTGGAGTCATACTTGAAGACTTCTCATTTGACTAATGTTCTTAGGAGGTGACATATCTAATATGGCTTGAACCTTTTCGGGATCCACCTCTATTCCTTTGGCTGAAATTATGAATCTTAGAAGTTTACCTGAGGTAACCCCAAAGGCACACTTTTTCGGATTCAATCTTAATTGAAACTGCTCCATTCGATCTAGAATTACTTCCAAATCTTCTAAGTGTGTCTCTCTTTGCTTAGACTTGGCCAAGGTATCATCCACATAATCCTCCATGTTTTTATGCATCATATCATGAAATATTGTAGTCATAGCTCTTTGGTATGTGGCTCCTGCATTTTTTAATCCAAATGGCATGACGTTCCAACAATAGGTTCCCCATACACATGTGAATACTATCTTTTCTTGATCGTCAGGAGCTATTTTTATTTGGTTATAACCGGAAAAACCATCCATTAAAGAGTATATCTCATAGCCCGCAGTCATATCCACTATCATGTCTATGTTAGGGAGTGGAAAGTCATCCTTTGGGCAAGCTTTGTTAAGATCTCTGAAGTCTGTGCATACACGAATGGACCCATCATGCTTTGAAACTGGAACAATATTTGAGATCCACTTGGCATAGTCAATAGCTCTAATAAATCCTGCTCTTAAGAGCTTTTCTAATTCGGCCTTAACAAGGAGGGCTATGTGAGGATGCATTTTCCTCAACTTCTATTTTACTGGTTTAATTCCTAGAGCTATAGATGAGTGATGCATAATGAGATTAGTGTCAAGCCCTAGCATGTCTGAATATGTCCAAGAAAAATTGATTTTCTTCTCTTGTAAGAACTTCGTGTATGCCTCTTTTTCTTGCACTCACAGAGACTGAGCTAGATGTACCACTTGTGGAGCCTCTTTCGTATTCAAATTTATTGGTTGTGTAGGCTCAATAAGAACTGATGACCTATCTTGGAAATAACTCGACAGGTTATTAAGTACCCCATCCTTAGGTGCCTCAAGGAGGTTTTCACCTTCGGATACATCCTTTCTTTTTACTTTTTTGGGTTCTAACACTGCCACATAGTGGTTTTCGCCATCAGAACCATTTCTCTTTTTTTTATTTTCTTTTATTTTGTGACTGAGGTACTTAATATCTGGCTCTGTCATACTTGTTGTAGGTTCACTGGTGGAAGAGACTACGGGTTCAAGAGCATTCAGGTAGCAGACTATTTCATAGTCATTGTGAAAAGTGAGAAGTCGAGGCTCTTGACAAAGTTGTGACCAATCAATCAAATGATGGTTGACAAGGGGTAGGTTAATGAATGGTTCAACATTATTGATACGAAAGGCAGTATCCTTGGTGATTGCACAGTTAGGATCTATCAAGTTTCCCTCTAAGATACCCAAATTAGGACTTGTCCTACCAAACGAAGCATCGTCCACTAAGGCAATTCAAGGAGTCCAATCCTTTAGTCCTACACTAGGTTTGTTGGTCACATCGGGTTGAGTACTATAGGTATGAACAACATCCATGTCTAAATCAATTGTTTCATCTGAAAGAGAGTCCCATTCGAACTCATGCGAATCTATTTCTAAATCTCTGTTGGGATGTTTACACCAAGAAGGCTTGGGATGCCTTGATGTAGAAGCTTGGAGATTGTGAAGGGTATCACCTTCTCTGGTGTCTGTATTTTCAGCTGCTGAATCATCTGAATCCCCCCAAAGGAGATTGGTGGAAGGCACCTAATCATCAGTCATGTCTTGCTGGTTTTGAAAATTAGGTGTATAATCTGAGTCACTGTCACTATCCATTGCAGCTAGGATAGAGGCACTTTTGTTCTTTCCATTATCAAACCCCAGGCCAACCGTTGACTTAGTCCTACGATGAAAAAGAGCATGGTTGAGTGGTTTAGCCTTGGCATCTAACCTGTGACTGAGAGGGCCATGACCTAGGTAGCCCATGTTGGTGACCAACGTGTATCCTCTCCCATAAGTCTTAGGAGATCGAGAAAAAATTTCATTATGTAGGTACTTTTCTTCTTTGTATATCCAATCTCTAACAGCCACCTTTTCTTTCTCACCCTGAATAGGTACTGAAGACTCTACAAAAGTATCGAACAAAGTCATGGCTGAAGATGAGGGACGCATCTCTTGTGATGGTTTACCATAGGACCTAGGGGAAATTGGCAATTTTGTAAAGGAGTCAATTTGATATCCTCCCATACCAAGGTCTATGGACTTGAATTTATCCTTACATTGTTCAAGAGCTGCCCCAAAATTGTCCGCTTCTCTATTTAAGGGAACATGGGCCCCTACTGAAATGGTATTAACAGATAAGGTACTATCACCTGGTATGCAGACTTCTACACCATTGTATGGAAACTTGACACATTGGTGATAGGTAGATGGTATTGCTTGCATGTCATGAATCCATGGTCTACCTAGTAGGATGTTATATGCTAGAGGACCAACATCAACAATTTGAAACAAAATGTCCTTTTCAACAGGACCAATTTTGACTGGAAGAACAACTAACCCCTTAGAACTTCTCTCAGCCTCATCATAGGCTTTGATAGTAATTTTCTTCCTGGTATCAATGGCATGCTCTGAGTAACCTAGGTTTTTCAAAAGACTTAGAGAACAAATATTGAGCCCAGCACCCCCATCTATCAACACACACCTAACACGGGTTTTATGGATCATGACCTCAATGTGAAGGGCAAGATTGTGTGGATGGCTCAAGGCTTTATCATCTTCTTTGGAAAATTTAAGGTAATGTGGGCTAGCAAGGTGGTGGACCATGTTCTGGAATTGGTCGACATCTATATTGTTAGGGACATTTGCTGCACGTAAAGCATCCTCAAGGACACGCTTGTGTCTAGGAGACAATTCTAAGAGCTAAAAAATGGAAATCTATGCTGGCGTTCACTGTAACTAATCAACAAGGTTGTAACTCATATCAGGACCAACTGCAGATTTGGGAGGAACACTTTTGGACACTGGTTGCTTAGATTTGCTAGAATTAGGACCTCTAATGATAATAGGACCTTGGGACTGACCCCTAGTAATAATATTGAGAGGTTGAGATGACCTTCGAGATTGAGGACCTCTAAGCACAACAATGGGTCTTTCATCAAATATTGGAGGGGAGCTTACATCATAGTCATAGGGATCATTCCCTCTCATCATGTTGACATCATTGTCCACGACCTCAAGCATATTAATGACATTTCTGTAGCTGTATAGGTATAATTGATTATGGCCTTTCCATTCCTATTTGTAGAAGTCTCCCCTTTCTCATACTTAGGCAAGGGCTCCTTAAAAGCCTTGTGGTCTGCGTTTGTGGTCAATCCATCAACTTGTAATTTCCCATTCTCAATAAGGTCTTGAACAAGATGTTTGAGTTTAAAACAACCTTCAATTTCATGTCCAATCCCATTGTGGTATACATAGTAAGCCTTCTCATTCCACCAATAAGGTTTAGGATCTAGTATGTGAAACTTTGTAGGATCCTGAGGTTGTGCCAAATTATGAGCAATCAAGGTCTTAAAAATATCTGCATAAGAGTCTCCAAGCTTAGTGAATTGCCTCTTTCCTAACTTAGATTTATCATGATACTTGGCCTTGTGCTCTTGTTGGTCTAAGGATGTCTGTAGCTTCATAGCTTGAACTGTGTTAGATAAATTAAGAACTCCTTGTTCCTTAGGTTGTGGAGAGTCAACAACTCCGTCATTGACTACATGCTTATTTTTGTTCCAATATGAGTTCTTCTTATCCTTATTATTGTTGTTATTGTTTTGGCCATTGTTGTTGTTACTTTGTTTGGCCAAAATACCTTGTTCTTTTAAAACATCCTCGATGTGACATGCAGTTTCTACCATAGTGTCAAAAGAATTAAATACCATTTTTCTAACTTCATATCTTAATTCTGGCACTAGATTGCTCACGATTATATCAATCCTTTCTTCCTTAGGGATGGTCCTAGAATACTTGGAGCATAAGCATCTCCACCTTTGTAAAAATGTCACAAAGGGTTCCCCTTGATTCTGTTTTAATTTACACAAATCAAGCATGGTGACTGACCTTGATAAATTATATGCAAAATGTTGCACAAACCTTTGGACAAGTTCTTTGAATGTTTTACCAGGAGGGGTAATGTTAGTAAACCACTCCATTGCTCGACCTTTTAGACTCCTTGGGAATAATCTCATAAGGTAGGAGTCCTCATGATTAAATTCAAAGCTCATGATATAGAACTGTTGTACATGGTCATGGGGGTCACCACTACCATCATATTTGTCATATGTGGGGATTTCAACCTTTCTAGGAAAATCTACCATAACCACACTCTTGTCAATGGGATTAGGACATATAGAATCCAAGTTGAAGGAACTCTTAGGAGCCATCATTTTTTCCATACTCTTTTGCATCTGTTTAATCACCTCATCAGTTGAAGGGTTTTGCTTCTTAATCTTTTTGTCCACATCAAAGTTGTATGGGACTTTTGCACCTTTATTGATTAGACTTTCCAAGAACTGATCCTTATTTTGCTCCACATACTTCTCCACATATTGTTGGAAGGATGGTTCTTGTTGCATTGTCATGAAATCAATAGTGTCAAAGTTGGCATTACTTCCTCCATGTTGAGAGCCATGATGAGCTCGTTGGGAGGGTTGTCTTGAACGTCTAGGAGATGATTGTCTCCTACGATGGTTATACTAAGAAGTCCTTCTTCCTCTAGGACTAGGTGATCTTGATGGGGTCCTTGACCTTCTTCTTGGACTTGGTGAGGGAGTAGATGGTGGAGAGTTGGTTCCACTATTGGTACCCCTATTATTGAATTGATCATGGAGTTGTTGCGCTAGGAGCCTATCTTGTTCTTCTTGTGCGGCTCTTCTCCTTATGTCTAGCAAAGCTCATTCCTCATCCTCCAATTGTTTGAACCTTTCTTCCTTAGCAACTTGTTCATCCAAGAAGGCTTGTTTTTCTCTCTCAATGCGCTTCAACCTCTCACTTGTGTATCGTGAGGTGTCTCTAAGTGGAGAAGGTTGTCTTGAATGTCTGGATACATTAGCTGCATTGATATGAGCATCACCAGATTCATTATTTTGGTCTTCATGTTGTGACCATGCATTTGAGTGAGCTTGTCTATGATGTTTCTCAGCTCGTTGATGAGCATCTAGATACCTTGTGTTGATCGGAGGTGATCCAGGTGGACTATCAGAAGAAGACCCAGCAGACAACGTGTTACCCCTATGTCGTTGGAACATGTCATTAAGAGTTTGATTCATTGCTTCTCTGTGTTGTCTAGTGAAGGTATAACTCGTGTCCATATTTTATGAAAAAGGTGCTAAAGAGGAACTCAATTCATTGGGATTACTCTTTGGGTCAAAACAAACCTTAGACTCACTCTTAGGGGATCGATCGAAAATGGGTTCTTTTCCTTTTTGCTGTTGACGAGTCTTAACTAAGGGTAACTGATTAAAGACAACCGGGGGTCATTTTCCTTGATTCACTTGGTACCTTTTTGTAACTGACATGAAAGAAAATAAGTCTTGATGATAAGGTGACCTCTCAAAGTGTCAACACCAAACTAAGATAATTAAAGTTCTCTAATGTCCCAAAAGAGATGGAAAGATAGAAATTACAAAAGGCGTTACCAACACTGTCAAAGAGGTGCTTAAATCAAAGGATCAATATCCTTGCATGTTTGAACCAGGAGGATGGACTTAGCCAAATTATATAATTAAAATTAAATTTGAATGGAAATGATTTGGACAAAAAGAGTACTAGAATTCTCCAAGAATGTTACTAACAACTCTAGAGATATACTTTCTCAATAGGAATAATCTTCTAACTTGACAATTCTTCCCAAAGTGACTTTGTAAATCGAATGACACTACCCCTAGAGGGCTAAAACAAAAATTCAGGGTAAAGACAGGCTTCGAGCGGCAAGATAAGTTACCTTCCTAAAGACCTAGCCAACTAAAAGCAACTGCGAAATGATTGAAACTAGGTATGCAACAGAAAATTCTCAGGCGACACTCTCCAGGCTAACCAAGTGACACTTTAAGACCAGGCGATAATTCACGCAATACAAGGCAACACTTTCTAGGCTAATAGTGCGCCACTTTCCAGGAAAGCGAGGTGACAATTTTGCAGGGATGAACTGTCGCGCGACAATTCTCAGAACAGGGTGCAACGACATTTCAGTGTCGTACGACTCTTTGACCAGTGAATGTCAAAATCTCAGTTTTAAGGCATGTTTGTTCAATATTTTTAGTTCGAGGGTTGATTTTTCGATTCCAATCACAATGACAACAATAAATTGATAGGTTTGCAAATAGTATGGGATCAAACGTGTCTTCAAGCACTTAAAACAAGGGCAAAAGCAACCTTGCCAAGACAAACACTTGTGATATCAAAATAAAAAAACACCCTATGAATACTATCGATTGTTTGAATGTTCAAGAACGTTAACATTGATATTACACAATCGAAGACACTTCAAACAATATCTATCTTAGAAAGTCAAGGCTCAATACTTAACAACTTGGCCCACACTTGATGCTCCCTTGCCTCACACAAAGTGGTTGCCCACAATAGATATTGGCTTTGTCATGGAAGTGCCAAAGACACAACCAAAGGAACACATATGGTGAGTAATCTTGGGGTGATCTAAGTTATTCCACTTGGATCAATCCTTGCACCAAGAAGCTAAGCGGCAAAATAGGGTGGCCTCTAACTATGGTTCTTAATAAGGGCTTTCGTTCATAGTACCCCTCTTGCTCCTCATAAAGGATTGGGACCTCGCGGCCTCAAGAGTACCTTAAGCATTCTTGGTCAACATTTTTCTCATGGTCACAATCTCACAAGTACTCACATCAAGCGAAGACAAGCACTACGTCTACCAAGGTTTTGTGTCCTTGATAGCCTTGAGTTTATAGTGGGTCAGAATAGCCGGCAATAAGCTTGTCCCCACTTGGGTTGTTCCTCTTGATTGCTCAAGAGCAGGCCTGCTAAAGGATTCTAACAATCTAAATAAAAATGGATCAGCTTATGAGATTCAAAGATTTTGTCTCACCACAAGGGTGAAGAGCATACTCCCCTTATCTCAAAGCTTTCTCCCAAACACACCAAGCAAAGTTTAATTACCCTCTTGTTTTCAAAATCTTAAGATGGGTCAAGATTTTCTGGTTCACCACAAGAATGAAGAGCATACTTCTCCTACCACCTCAAAATCTCTTCCACAAGATATTAAGTGCCTATGAAATGAAACAACTAGTACATGCCGCACTCAATAGAGAAAGCAATTAAACAAACACTTGATTGAGTTTTTATGTTTTGGGCAGCCCTGCAAAAACCGTTAGTAGCCCTTGTGCATTTGAAGCTTTGACATGTGTTCTTTTAGCAAAATATTTCAAGCAAATGCACGTACAACCACAACTTGTTAGGCCAACAAGGTTAGAACAATCCAAAATCCAATTAGGTCTAAGGAATCCATTATCAAAAGTATTTAAAGCACTAAAGGTGGAACACTTAACTCGCCAAGTAAATGTGAAGTGAGTCCAAAAAGTGAAACATTTAACTCTTCACACAAACTCAAAGCAAGTCAACACCTTAGAAAACTAATGAGATCAAGACAGCATAAAAGGGAGCACTTTGTGGAACACTTAACGCTTTTTTCAAGTAGACCCTTCCCCTATGTATGAATGTTGACTTTGCATCCAAAGGGCGGAAATGAGGGGCGATTAGAAATAAGTGAGTCCAACAACCCAATGTAGCCAACAAGATCAATCAAAAGTACTCTTCAAGTGAGTGTGAAGTGAGTCCAAAAAAGTGGAACATTTAACTCCTCACACAAACTCAAGGTGAGTCCACACCTTAGAAAACTAATGAGATCAAGAAAGCATAAAAGGGGGAAACTTTGTGGAACACTTAATGCTCTTTTCAAGTAGACCCCTCCCCTATGTATGAATGTTGACCTTGCATCCAAAGGGCAGAAATGAGGGGTGATTAGAAATAAGCGAGTCCAACAACCCAATTTAGCTTAACAAGATCAATCAAAAGTACTCTAAAGTTGCTTATCAATACTACTCACAAATAAAAAAGGGTTGAATCGATGAAATATTTAACTTTCCAAGCAAATATAGAGTGAGTCCATAAAGTGGTGCATTTAACTCGCTATGTAAACAAGGAATGAATCCATGCCCCTAATCACTCAATGAGAGATATTTGATATTGGAAACCAAGAAGCATTCACTTACACAAACTTGTAAAAATAAATCTATGTTCTTTCATTCACCATTAAGAGCATAAAAAAGATGTGCCTATGAAAGAAAGTAAACATTCAAGCCAAACATATGAGAGGTTCTTTTTAGATCCAAAATCCAAATGAAATCTGCAAATGAAATCTATCTAACTACAGTAAATCAAACTAGTAAACAGATTAATCTAAACTCGGCCAAAAAGGTCTAAAAAAACTCACTGTCGGGTACATGCGATAGTACAGTCACCAAAAATGTCACGCGACACTTCTCTGCATATGGAGGTGATAGTTTGTCTTGGGGCGACAGTTCTTCTCACCTGCAGGCAACAGAATGCGTAAAATAGAGCGATACTTTTTGTCAAATAGGGCGACACTTTTAACTAGTAAAGTGTCGCACTGCTATACAGAAAACTATCGCATGACACTAGTGAAAAATGTCGCATGACACTTTGAGACAGAAAATCAGAGACTGAAAATAAGGTCGAAAATTGATAAAAATTTTGATAGAAATGTAGAAAATAAAGGACAAAACGCTAATGTTCTGCCCCACGGTTGGTGCTAGAAATGTATACACAAAAGTAGTGCATTTCTATGAATCCTTACAATCAAGAATACTCAAGAATGAGGTCTCAAAAATCAATCCATAACTCTCTATGTATGGAGTTGCAAGATTGTAAAATTTCTCTCAACTAGAGTTATGAAACTAATGACCTTGCTAGTCAACCACACAATGAGAGATTCAAGTGAAGACAAGGGCAAGAGTGCCAATATCCTCAAGAATCAAATGAAATGCAATGCAAGTAAATTAAGAATGGAGATGCAAGCTAAGCTAAATGATAACAATGCAATGCTTGAAAGGAAATCTAATCTATGAAAGGAAAGTGCAAACTAGACTATGAAAGGAAAGTACAAGTCTTACAATCCCTCCTAATTAAGCTATGTGAGACTAATCTATTGCATAAAAGAAATCTATGCTAAGAATGCCATGATTATGCAACTATGAAAGCAAGAAAGCAAGCTAAATGAAATGCAACAACAATGTCTTCAAAGCTTGGATGCAATAAAGTATTCAAAGAGATCCAAATGACCTAGAAAACCTGCAGCATGAAGTTAGCATAAAACATGAATGGATATCTATGCAAATGAGGAAGAGAGCTCTCCTTTTATAGGAGATGAGGAGAAATGGACCATGGAGATTAAGAGGCAAAATATTTAATCAATGGTGGAGCATCAAAGAGGAGCAATCCATGTGCACAAATATCCTCTAATGAGAAAATAAGAGTTGACTTTTGCGTCCATATAAGAAAAAAAATGCTTTTCTCTTTTTTATAAAATAAGAACAATGCTTTATTTGTGCAACTTAGGATAAGAGGAAAATGTGGGGGCTTTTATTAAAAGGGGAGGAAATATTCCTTTTAAATAAATAAAGATTTTAGGATAAAATGGTTAGCCCAATGCAAATAATCGAAAATGATAAAACAAGATTTGATCAAGGAAATTAATATAATTGATAAAATGCTAATTTTTGAAAATATTGATTTAGGGATTTGATAAATTGCTGAATGGGGACCCAAAGTCTAGGCGACCATTTTAGGGTGCATACACTTGGGAATTGGTTCCTAGACCTAAAAATAAAAATGTTATAGGAACAAAATGGGTCTTTAGAAATAAAATGGATGAAGAAGGAACAATTGTAAGGAACAAAGCAAGACTAGTGTGTAAGGGATACTCACAACAAGAAGGCATTGACTTTGAAGAAACATTTGCTCCTATTGCTAGAATAGAGGTAGTAAGATTATTCCAATCTTATGCTGCACACAAAAACTTCATAGTGTATCAGATGGATGTTAAATTTGCATTTCAGAATGGAGAGCTTGAAGAAGAAGCATATATAGAACAACCAGATGGGTTTCCTCTATGCGAAGACAAAGACATGGTGTGCAAATTGAAGAAATCCCTGCATGGGTTAAAGCAAGCTCCTAGGGCTTGGTATGCAAGGCTGGACAAGTATCTACTTGGGCTTGGATTCAGAAAAGGTAATGCAGACAGTAATTTGTATTTAAGAACTATTGAAGATGGAATCCTGATAGTAGAAGTATTTGTGGATGACATTATCTTTGGAGGTAATGATGATCTATGTAAGAAGTTTTCTAAAGAGATGGAAAGTGAATTTGAGATGTCTATGATAGGTGAAATGAAGTTCTTTCTTGGATTGCAAATAACTCTGAATGAGAATGGTATTTTCATTTCTCAGACCAAGTATCTCAAAGAATTGCTTAAAAAATTTGGAATGGAAGATTGTAAACCAGTAGGAACACTTATGGTGATTGTCAACAAGCTAACAATTGATGATGAATCAAAATGTGTTTTTCAGATTTTGTATAGATCAATGGTTGGAGGGCTACAATATTTGACTCACACTAGACTAGATATTGCTAATGCTGTTGGAATTGTGGCTAGATATCAGGCAAAACCCAAAGAGACACATGTAGCTATTGTGAAAAGGATACTGAGGTATCTTAGAGGAACCATAGACTGGTTTATGGTATGATAGAAATGATAGCTTTGATCTTCATGCTTATACTGATGCTGATTGGGCAGGAAATATTGATGACAAAAAAAGTATCAGTGGCGGTGCATTTTTCCTTGGGAAAAAGTTAGTTTCTTGGCTAAGCAAGAAACAAGATTGTATAGCATAATCTACTGCTGAATCAGAGTATGTTGTTGCTGCTATAAACTGCACTCAGATTATTTGGATGAAACAAATGTTGACAGACATTGGAGTAATTTTTGAAGAGCATGTGGTTATCCATTGTGATAACACTAGTACAGTAAACATGTCAAAGAATCCGGTGATGCATTCCAAAACTAAACATATCTCTATTAAGTATCACTTCTTGAGAGACAAGGTGGCACAAAAGGAAATCAAATTAGAATATATCAGTACAAAAGAGCAGATTGTAGACATCTTCACAAAGCCACTATCGAAAGATACCTTTGAATATCTTAGAGGTATGTTGGGGGTTCATGCCCCTCCTAGTCAGAACTAATTGATGCATAAATGCATTAGTCCAGAAGTTTTTAGAGCCTTATCATTATCTGGACTATATGCATGGATCTACTCCTCAAGGGGAGTGATCATGGAAGAAAGTTTATCTATGAAGGAAACCAAGGCCTCATGGCACCCTTTGCCATTGTTGTCAAAGGAGGAGTGTTGCTATGAGAAAATCCCTACTTCTTAGAGAGACTGTATGAAGAATTATTGTGAGAGCACTGTATGGTTTCAGAACACTTTTGGATTGATTAAACCTTGGGATATATTTTCCCATATGTTGACATCAATGCCAAAGGGGGAGATGGTTGGATATTGCTAATGCATGGAGAGGTGATTAAGACATTTAATATGTTTAATCAGTACGTTACTGAATGGACATTCATTCTTTTTTCATTTGTGTTTTGTCACTGATGTTAACATATGTTTCTGAGAGAAGACCAGCCTGGTTATCACAGTGTATGGACACTATATGGATGTTTTAGATGCTGCGAAGTTGGACAAGAGTTGAGATAGGTGTTGTGATCTTGCATTTGAGATCACATCTTTAGATGTTTCAGATTGAGAGAGATATAGATGGTTTAAGGAAGATTGGTCACTGGACTATGACAGTGAGAATTGATAGAGTTAGTCTCTGAGTTTTTGGTATATCTTTCAGAAGACTTGGATTCAAGGTATGCAAGCTTGAAGGATGGAAGATAGGGTACTGAAGGATGTTCAATGGTTAGCGCAAGGTTCATAGTGATTGGTGATGTCATCTATGGTGTGTGTTCTGGAGATGGTTTATTTAGAAGCCGACTCAGGAAAGGAAGCGTGTGTTTTGTTTGACAAGCATGAATTAAGGATGTCGATCCTTAATTGTTGTATTGTAATCATTGTATACTTGTTCTAGATACCGTGTGTATCTTAGCAAGAGTTTATGTAATCATTTGTAAATTAGGAAAGCCTCATGGGCCAACCTGCTCATGGTAAAATGTAAAAAGGTATATATGTAGAGTCTTTTCTTTGGAAAAGATATGGATGGAATATATGTGATATAGAGAGGTTGTGAAAGCCGCGAGCTTGTGTCTGCTGCATGTAGAGCAGAGGTTTACTAGTGGAATTCATTGGAACTGATCAAGTAAAGACAGTTGCTGGCAAACAGTTCAAAAGATTGTGTATTTCTTCATATACACCTGTTGCGAACTAGTGAGTTCTGAAGGTGGATTTAACCTTCTTTGGGCAGTGAGCCCTCTTTTGTTCCTTGACTCCTAACAGGGTATGTCCTCTAACAAGGACTATGTAATGTAATGTTTCAATAAGCTCCTAATAGGGCTATATCTTTTAACAAGGATTACTATACTCTTAGTACATCATTTGTGAGTGCTAATTCCCACCGGGGTTTTTACCTTTAATAGGGTTTCCCTGAAACCAAAATATTGTGTTATTGTGTTAGTTGTTTATGATATTAATGAGCTTAAAGTTTAATATTCTGTTATACAACTGATTCACCCCCCCCTCTCAGTTGTATTGTGGACTATTATTCCTAACACTTTTCTCTATGCTCTTGATATTCAACAACAACACTTTCATGTCCTATGACTTGTATTTATAAGAGATCAATCTTATTAAAAATACATTTCATAGATCTGCCAACCTGTAAACTCTCTCATAAATCACACATGCAAAAAAGCTTGCAAATTGATTCTGAGTTTATTTTCGAAATGTTTGCTGAAAAATAAATCTAACTCCAGTTCCACTGAAAAAGCTAACTCCAATGTAACTGAAAGCGCTTTGTATAATCTGGTTCAGATTATCATGCACTTAACCGGTAAAGAACTTGTACCTGGCTAGTCATCCGTTCTCTGCGTGTTTCCCATGACCGGTTGGAATAACCTAGACCTGTATAAGCATGACCAGTTAAAGTACACCACTTTCTTGTTTAGTCTACCGGTTCACAATTATGAGTACCCGTGTGATGTATCAGTGTTCTGGTGGGATTGATGTTTGCCTATGACTTCACCAATGACAACTAAGTTATTTCAACAGCTTGAGCAATTATCTCCGAGTTGATTCACACCATCACTTTCCTAGCAATAGTCCAAATCTCTCATGCTTGAGAATGGTACCTCATTGAACATGCAAAGATTAATTTTGGACTCTGAAAGAGTTGTTCTTGCTAAGGAGTTCTGCTATTCTTCTCAAAGTTATCTAGAAAATCTCCAAAGTCGCACTGCTCAGTTTCAGTGTCTTTCACCTCTGACAACTGGTTTTGAATTACCGTCTGCATGAGTTTGAAATGGAGAGAGCAAAATAGATAGCATGTGTGAGAAGCTAAGACAAATGTGCAAAACATTCGCCACCCCACTCATATATTTATTTGATAAGACTTGCAATTAATGTTGCCTTTAATAGCTCCTTAGAAATAGAGCAAAGCTTGTGCAAAACCTGCTTACAAGAAACAACAAAAAATATTCCATGAGCTGACCTGGCGGAGATACACTAGGATGAGACCCACCAATTGCTCAGTCACCGAAAGACACAAATTAACAACTAATAGTCGGGGCTTCTAAACTTATCAAAACCTACGATCGAGAGACTGGTCCTAAAGCATAATCGGGATATCGACCACTTTTGAAAACTCGCAACTCCGCGACATAGTTAGGAAATGGGGGAAGGCGATGACTATGTATGAAGAATGACCTAAGGCCGTGATTCACGCTTTCAGCTTTCATGAAATAAAGCGAAGATTGCAAAACTTTAAAAACTAAGTGTAACAATTATTAACAATTAAACGTTCAACAATATTTTTTAATGCATTGTTTATCAAGAATTTGTAATCCCAAAAGTTGTTTAATGACAAAGTTCATGTTGTAAACACCTAAATGATATTGAGTTCAAATCTTCTTCAATACAAAAAATAGAACTTTTAATCCCAAAACTTAAATCTGAAATATTCTTGTAGATCACTTCATAACATGTCTAATTTTGGAAACAAAAGAAGACTTAAAAGAATTAGATTACAATTAAAAATAAATAATAAAAGTCAAAACAATAAAAAAATTTGATACTTATTTTCCAAATTGAAAAGATATTCCATTATATAGGCTGACTTTAATTTATAACAGTTAACTGTTGTTCTTACAACTGTTCTATATTATATACTTTTTTATATAGAACAAAAGAAAAAAATTGATTTACAAAAATGGAAGTACAAGAAGTAGTTAAATAGAATACTGTACCATATTATATAAGCATCTTATATAATATAATATTATATAAGTAGTCAAAAGATTCGGCGAGAGCCACGTTTTAGCTTTACGACTGTTGTTTAGTTAACCGCATTGTATCTGCCACCATTTTATAAAGAAAATTGGTCGTGGAAGCAATTTGCACGATGTCGCTGATTCACAATAATAATTTTTTATTCTTATTTTGACATATTCAAAGTGCAAATATCATCGAGCAATTTGCACACAAAGGCATTAGTATGAAAATGACGTAATAGGAAAATAATAAAATCTGCAAATTCCAATATTCAAACCTATATTCTGACTTGAACACAGTTTTGGCGGCTCTTTAACCGCACGCATTCACTACATTCAGAAGTTTTTCGGACGACAGCTACAAATTGGCCAGGTATTATTGCCTGTCACACTCAATTTGCTTTGAATTATTGACGGCAAAAAGAAATCCGACGCGGGCCAATTGCCTGTTTCTCCTGCAATCTTTTTTGGACTTTCAAATCTTTAGGAAAGCACCTTAATGGGAAAGCAGCGCGAGATCGTGTCTCAGCGACGACTCCTTTCACACGAATACAAAAATACCTATCATTTCACAAGCGTATGCATGGAATCTTCACATTCTATTAAAGAATGCACATGTTAAAGTCAAAGATCCTTCTCCTTGTGCCAGCGAAGGCGAGGAGATCCTTGAATCTGAAAGACATAAATGGACTTCTGTAGAGGGGCAGAAAACTACAGAAACAGAAGGCCTGTATTTTGAAAGCTTGTTTTGCTGGTTTCTGTGGAGAAAGAACAGAGGTGAGGAGATAAATAGATGTGTTGGAATGGTAGTTGTATCAATATGATGGAGAAATCTATTTAGAATCTACTTAGTCATTTTAATTTGTACTTTACATGAGGATTGGTTGTCGCTTTTTGATATTAGTGCTACTTAAATAAGTGAGTAGCTGTGAAGAGGTAAAACGCATCAGAGCTGTAGGAAAACATTCACGTTGAAGGAAATTTTTGTTATCTGGTTCAAGATTAGGGTTTACACTTGTAAAAGAGATGTTGAATGAGTTGCTATTGTTGCAGCAGGAGGAAGAGGAGGCTTCTGCTGTCTCGATGGGATACCAGGACGGAGAAAGCGAAGGAAATGTGGCTTTGCAAGACATTTCTGTGATTGACTCAGGGCACGCTCGTCTCAATGAGCTTGGCTACAAACAAGAACTCAACCGCAATCTCTCGTAATTTACTCTAGCTTTCATTGCTTGGGAAAAGTCAAAATCATTAGATTTTGAGCATGTTTTCGTCAAAATTCGATCGTATTTTTTAAAGATAACGTCTTTCCTTCCAAATTTATCTGGATTGTTGTGCTCCAACTTTTCAAAATTGTAAAATTTGTAGCTTTTTAGCACGCATTAATTAAAATTCTGTGAATTGTTTTAAAAGTGAATTCATTTTTTTAAAAATTATTTTGGAGCCTTGTACTAGAACCTTAGGAAAATGCTGAACACTTCTTTACGTGTTGTAAAAATTCTATGGAGTGTTTCAAAGCTGATGTTCTTCCAAATTATTTTGAATAGTCAGTTCTCTAACTACCTGGAAATACGAAATTAGCAGCGTTTTAGCATGATTTTGGCAAAATTCGATGCAGCATATCAAAGCTGCATACGTTTCCTTTGAAATTATTCAGGAGTGTTGTATTAAACTTGGGATAATTCAAATTATTAACCTTTTAGGACGTTGATTTCCATGGTTAATGAGACTCAAATTTAGAACTTCAGTTTTTTAGCATGGACAACTAGGTTCAAACTTAGGACAATTTGTAGTGGGGGTGCTTCAGTAAGCTACTCATCCTATTCGTGGATTGGAATATGGGTTGTTTCCAACATCCAATTGCCTTCCCACGCTCAACCTTTTTAATGGACCTTGAACAAATCAAATTTAGAACTCTTCTTGTGCTGCTGGAGTGCTTAACAGGTAAACTCCTCCCTCATCGAGAGTAGAGAGTGAATTGTTCTTAAAATTTTAACACTTTGTAACTATAAAAATGAAAAATTAACAGCTTTTAGTCTTTTAAAAACACCCTGTGGCGGATATTTTTTTTCTTTCTTGGTAACAGATTTAAGTTTTATTAATAAAATAAAGTAACTATACAACAGAGTTCATGATAAAACATCCCATCAAAAAGCACAATCATCCATCAACTACCCCAACCAGCTACGATCGACAAATCTGCAAACAGGACATCTCTGAAACCCTAACCCTACACCCCAATTCATCAGTAATTACAGGCAATGCAACATGTTCTTCACAACAAAATTGCAGGGATTTAAACCCCAAAACACCCAGCCATGCTCAGTACAATTTACTTGCCTAAAGAAAAGAAATTTAAACAAAACAAACATAAAAAAGGGCCTGAAAGCACCCGATTACTGTCTTGCTGGCTCCATTTATGCTCAATGTTAATCCGCTCCATCAACTCCCTTGTGCTGCATCACCCTTTGCCTCACCATTCCTTCGACGCTTTCTTGGCAAACGTTGTCTCCTTGGCACCTCCACCTCAACAATCCCTGCACTCTGCTTCAACTCCTTAATTTCTTCATCCAGCTGCCCAATTATTAACACCAATTTTAATGCCTGCCATCCCATGCGTGCTTCTTGAAACTTTTGCTTCCATTTTTTCTCCTCAAATCTCCACACAAATGGGGTAAATTAAGTACCTTCAATCTTCTCAACATGCATTGGATCATCAGCAAAGTTCATCCCCTGCCCAGGAACCGCTCGTGCTAGGATAACATCTAAATCTCCCAAGAATTCGGCCGGCGCTATTGTTTGAATAATCATGTGAACGTTCTCAACTGGCTCCCCTAATTGCAGACCCCACGCCATTATCATTGAATAGACTTCTGTATTCGTTCTATGCTGGTTTTTTATTTGGTTGAACATGTCTCCCTGAAGCATTGTGACACTATCCACCAACCTATGACCATGGAATAAAAACATTCTCCCCAACCTCCTCTTTGATAATGGCCCATAAAATGGATTGTGCTGCTTTGCTGCTTGGAAAGTGAAAGATGTCTCCATCTTCAAACCGCTGGTTCGAACAAGTTTCCTGCAGAGAAAGTTATGAAAAGCAAAGGAGAGATTTGCAAATTTTTTGGGACAACCCCCATCATAAATGCCGATTCCTCCTGATAAACTCGCTGTCCCTTCGGCCTTCACACCACATTTAATTCACTGTACCTGTACAGTGCCGCCACCCTGCCAGCCACCTTTCTACATCCATTCATTTTATTTTTTACTTTTTTTAAACAGTAACTACCCTACTTCAAATTCAAACTTCTAAAGTCTTCAACTTGCATTTCCCCTTTAGTTGAGAATGTCAAAGCCCAATTCGAAAGATTATCAGCTTCCTTATTACCTTCCCTTTTTTCATGCGAAATTTTAAAGTCATTCATAAAGCCTAGTTCACCAGTACCACCAATGAGATCCACGTAATTCTGCAAATGGCAAGCATGCACCGTACCTTTGCTGATTGCATTAATTATGATTTGTGAATCCCCTTCAAGATGAAGTCTAGATGCTCCTAAACTTCTAGCCACTCTAACAGCCACCAGAGCTGCCTCCGCTTCAGCCACATTATTAGTCCTGTCTTCAAGTCTCTTACCTCCTAGAGCTATGGTGTCAACATTCCAGTCTTGGATGATAAAACCTGCCCCAGAGGGGCTAGGATTACCCTTCAAAGCCCCATCGAAAATTACTTTCCACCACCCAATCTCCAGTTTTGACCAAGAACCACATCCGACATTGGAGGCATTGGCTTAACCCAACCAAGCCCATTCATGGGCACCCTGTGGCGGATTTTAAAGCTGAAATAGTTTTTTGCTAAAAATCTGAAATCATTAGTTTTTTTAGCATGGGTTGTCTAAATTCTGCGACTTATTTTAAAGATGAAGACATTTCCTGTACAACTTTGGATGTCTCTAATTCTCTATAAATTTACAAAATCATTAATTTTTTGAGTGTGGATTTATAAAATTTTGAGAAGTATTTCAACGCTGAACATGTTCCTGTCAAAAATTTGAGGTTTTTAACTCTAACCTTTTAATGTGTAGCAAAATGACAGAACTTGTAATTCTTTTAAAAGAATTTGTTAAATTTTTTAGAGCATCTTAAAGTTGAAGTCCTTTTCTGTCAGATTCTAGAAGTTCTGTGTGTTCTGCCTGAACACACAAATACTTTTTTAGTAGGATTATTTTCAATTCTCTGAAGCATTTTGAAGCAGAAGAAATTTCCCATCAAATTATGAAAATCTGTGTCTCTTTAGATGCAATGTCTTTTGCTTCAGAAAGTGCAAGATAAATACATTTCCACATAAGTTTCTGCAATTTTGTGGACAAATTTAAAGCCAATTACCTTCGCCTTTAAATTTTTTTGTAGCTCCTTGCTCTCTTGTTCTGTACTTTCTAATGCTTAAGCAAAATGCAAGATCAGCAACTATTTCAATTGATTTTTTTCAGTTTTGTGGGTACTTTTAAATTTTAATAGGTATTATAAAATTTTAGATATTAGGACAACAAATAGCTGTTCCATGATACTAAATTACATGGTCTTGCACCTACCAGAGCACGTTGCAATTTGTTTGCATGTGTTTAATGCGGATGCCTCGTTATATATATAGATCGGAATGCAATGTAGTGCTCTATATAATAACACTTTCATGGTATCACAGTCTCTTTGAAGCCTCAGACCTCAGAGGTCTGTGACTGTGGGACTTGTCATTGACCATGCCACACTGGGATGCTGACTCTAAAATTATAGCAATGTAATGTCCCTTTTTAATATTTTTATGTACTGTCAATTTTTTGAAATTCCTATCTATGTAATACTATGTGAAATATTGAACAGAAACATCTAATGCTAACATTTATTATTGAATCCCTTACACAAAATAATGAACACCTTATGCACATATATACTACTGATCAAACTAAAAATAAATGAATATAAAGTTTTGTCAAATGGTAGCACCAAATAGATGATGGGTATGCCATAATAGATGATGCCATACAACCCAAGTGCATGATGGTTGTTGTACAATGCGGGTAAAAAGGGATAGCACTGTATGGTGTGAAACACTTGAGAGGAATCACTGTACGATGCAAGCAGAGATCTTAGCCCGTACTTTGAAGGAAAAATGCAAGTGTCGTATGTGTGAAGAGGATGAGGTTGCTATACGGTTTGGAAACCACTCCCTTCTTGTTTTACTGTGTACTTTACACTCGAATGTGCACTCTTCACCAAATGATGTCGTACACTATGATGCTGTTGTTCTAGATGAGACACTTGTATGATGTGAGAGAATGACGGTCGTATCATGTACCTTGGCTGTATGACATAATTGGACCTTTTAAAGTAGTTGGGCTTCATAATTAGGTTTTTTAATGCAATTTGGCCTTTTATGTAATCAGGTTCTATAGTTTGGCCTTTTATGTAAACAGGCTTTATAGTTTTGGTCCTTTATGTAATCAAGCCTTGTATTTGGGCTTTTTATGTAATCAGGCCTTTTATTAGTTTCTCCTTCAATTGCTGAATTATATTTTCTCCTTTTCCATCTCAATCTTTCCTTATTCTAATTTTCTTCTTCTTTTTATGTAAATTTCCCATGAAATTGATTTAACTTGATGACAGGTATTTGTATGTTCTAGGTTAAGTAGTTTCTCTTAGTAGTTTGAGATGCACCATTAGTGATTTTGCATTCTTTTGCAAAGGTGGATATCTCTATTGGAACTTTTGCCTTTTGCAAATTGTGGACTACATCTGGCACACATAAATTATCCATTTTTTCCAAGTCATTCTTCCTTGGTCACATATCAGGACACAATCCTTGTTTATCTTCATTGATCTTGGTAGCTTCAATATAATTATAGTTTGACATAATACTTCATAATCCTCCATTCACCAATGAAATAGGCCACAAAGAGAATTTGTTTCATTGTAATGACCCTTACTCAAATCTGATTGAAAACTTCTGATTTTTGGCGTTGGAAAATTTTGTCAAACACTTCACATACAAGGGTCATAGGACTGTTATAACATTTCAGTTTGCTTCAATGACACCTTCTTCAATTAGCATTAATGAGAATGCTTACAAATGACTCTGAATTGACTAAACAATGTCCTAGCATGAATGTCCAATGCATATATATGATCTAAACATGGGAAATGAACACCTACAGCCAACTGGTATTTTATCAAACAGTTGGTATGCAACCTATATGCTGATAAGAACATCTACAGCCATTGACATTATGTCAAATAGTTGGCATACATCTTAATATCAATGTAATGTAAAATTCTAGAGGAAGAATTGTCCACGCTAATGCAATGATGTAAGAACAGTACCAAAATAATGATATGTTCAAGAAGGTTGCCAATTACAATATTCAGGTTTTACAACTCCAATAAATGTAACAATGAAACTATTGCAAGTATGCAATGTAAGACCTCATCAATGCACCTTACATTTACTATGACATTCCACATACATACATCTGATTTCAATGAATAACAGTGACTGAATTATATGCAACAATTGCTACAGCATTGACTGAGTTACAGTTCCTGATCACAATATTACATCTGCCCTTTTTCCTATGATCAAACACAATGAAAAGAACCTGGAATTGATGCAATGTGTTGACCAAATTGCTGAAGATGAAGAGGCCGAACTGCACCCACAAATTGCTGACTGTCAATGACAAACTGGACTGAACTGGCACGCCAAGACTGGGCCGTACCCCTGCTGCTGTACCAGGTCGTACAGTACGGACATGTACGGCTTTTGCAATAAATTAATACTCCACAAAAGGGTGCCAAAAATGGTATGAACACAATCGTCTGGGCACAAGGTATGTCTCTGCAAAGTCTTAGATTTTTCCAGCCACCTGAGATGAAGATATGACTGAAAATGTGCTTCCAATCTGAAAATCGAACCTTCCTGGATTCACCACAAAATTCACTGAATTGTTCTCCAAGCAATAGCAAAATGTTCTCCTGGATGAATAGATGTAAATCCAAATGTTTTAACCACTGAAAACACAAACCCTCAATTAAGTCTGAGGACTCCAAACATGTCAAAACTCAGTCCAATTCTGAGTAATCAATCAAGCTCAGCATGAAATGGTTGAATACCACTTCCAATGTGCAACCCTTCAGAAGATATCTCACCTCCTCAGTTATGCAAATCCAAGGGAGTTACCATTCCCAAAGATCTAATGAAAATTTGCAGACCAAATGACTACAAATTGCTCCAATATGGAAAAGTAGAAGAATCCTCAAATCAGCTTCCAAATGAGAGGCCAAGCCCTCTATTTATTCACTTTTCTAAGAAGTTACTAAGAACTTCTAGAAGCATCCATTATAAAATCCCATTATAATGCACTTTTATAATAAAGTAACTTTATAAAATAAAAAGTGCAATCTCAACTTAAAATTATAACACGTGGGCCCACATAACACATAATAATAAAAATAAGCTCCAAGTCACCTCTCCAAGAGCAAATATAACCAACCAGTCTCCAAATAATCATCAAGACGACTCTCTCACAAAAATCATCTGCCTACGAGAGTCCATGATAGGCAAATCTACTGAAAATATCATGTCGCTAGATAGGGGACATGACATTCATCCTTTGAACATGATTGTAACTCCAAAATTCATTTGTCATTTGATTCCATTGGGCCCTGATTCTTCGTCCATTCTTATCTAGAATATGAATTTGATGAATCCAAGGAAGCTACTTCCTCACTAACAACTTGGTTCTTTAGATCAATTACATACTTTTTGACTATTGTCAATGGAGGTTGTATTCTTTTTCCATCTGTGATTGGATTTGATTACTACCAGTGAACCTTGACCCAACAATGCAATGTATGCTTTTTTGAATTTTTCCTTAATGAAATGACTACAAAGTTCAACAAAAATGCTTGGGTTCCAATAATTACCTTTTGTCCCATTAAAACTTCAAGTATCTTAATACCTTGTTGATTTGCACCCATTAGTTGAAAAGTTGGGGGCCGAATGGTCAGCTTGCCCAAACATCTCGAAGTGTCTTCTAAAAGCATGTTCATACCAAGTCCACCATCGGTAATTGTATTTGTGAGATTCCTTCCAATGTCAGGTTCCATGACATTTCCTCTTTAGCTTGATAAATGGAAATTATGGAATATCTTAATTTTAATAAGATGATATTAAAATATACATGTACTAGCACAATTACTTTGTTTCTGGCTTATTGGGTTTGATTCTATTTGATGACAGTGCTCACATCTTATAAAAATCCACAATTAAAACAACTGTTGGATCATTACATTCTTGAGAATCAAGCAATGTAATACTCTTGTTACTAGTTGCAACTTGCATATGCTTTGAGACATGCCATTTTGGACAAAAAATGTTTTTCCTTGGGAAGAAGAAAGAATTCATTAATTCATCCATTCACATACATTCTGTCTTAGCTTTGCAACTCTTGAAGCTTTTGAAGCTTTATCACAATACAACAGGCTCTTAATCTTATTGTAGTTTTGGAATCCTTCTAGAGGTCTATGGAAACTTCTAGGTGGACTACTCTTGGATTGCCTACATCTAGTATTTTTTGAAATATCATTGATATCCTTTTAATACTGTTAATCCATTTCTATTATCTAGCATTGCATGCTTTTATAAATCTTATATCATTCTTGGTATTATATCTTTTTATCAAATCCAATTTGGTTGTTTGTGGAGGTAGAAATACCAAAACGGGGGTTTGATTGAGGCAAGCCCCTAAATAGCCACCCAAACATTTCTTGTCTTCTATTCTTGTGCACACGTTATTTGGAGCTCTAACAGTTACAGTCTGACCTTTGCTTCATCTTGGGACTCCTTGTTTTCCGTCTGTATGAGATGACAACACGCCACATTGTAGTCTGGACATAAAATTGGTGTGCGAGGTAGAGAGTTTTTTTTTGATTGGTAATTATAATATTTTATTGATGATAAAACTATTACATCTACATAAAACCTTACTTCCTTCTGCCTAGGAGAAAATGGGCATACTGTTCATATGCTATCTACCACCTATTATCTACTCCTATGCTATTAACAACATCTACGAGGCTAACAAAATTGTCAAGTAGCTAAAAATTGGACACCACATACATAAACATCTGCCACTGAGGGCTATAACCAGCTTGACTTTTTCATACAAAAGTGAAAACAGTATCTATCCTAATCCATAACTAAGCCTTTACTAGACACAGGGGCAAAAATCAGACTAAACCTCCTTTCGCTTTCACTTGGAGCCATTGTTTCTTTGACCTTTGAATCTCTGCACCCAGCAAAGATCCCTGAGGGATAAAGATGCCACCGCTTGTCTTCTGCTTGCTCCTCTTCTCTGGGATAAGGGTGTCACCACTAGTCTTCCGCTTGCTCCTCTTCTCCCTTCCTTGCACTCGTTCTCTATCCATCTCCTCAATTTCCTTCTCCCGCAGAAATTCTTTCATCAGTTCCCAACCATCTCAGGCCTCATCAATCCGAATCTCCTTTATTGTTTTTGCACTCCATACCAAAAAGGGCTAATAAGTGTTCCTCGTCCCCTCCACTAAATGTCAGCCTCCACTCTCCACCCAGAAGCCATACCTTGGTTTTGCAACTGCCAACATAGGAACCAAACCGCCCATCCATTTTGGTTTAATTGTGACCCTCATAACCCATAAGGCTTCCTCCCTTGTTCCTAATTGAAGAGCCCATCCAAATACAAATGAAGACACATCCACATTCACTTTGTACCTATGATCGGTTAACATAAATTCCTCCCCAGTAGTATATCTAATATTTGCATAGATTTAGGTTCCTTATACAGAAAAATCTCCTTCACCCTCTTGAGAGAAATCTTACCACAAAAAGACTACTATTGGTGCAAAGTTTTCAAGGTAAAGTTCGCCTCCATAATCTTCTCTGCTTTGCCAAACTCACCCCACTCTACTCTGCTTACTGCAATGAGAAACCAACTGCTTAATGATCATAATGCCCCTGCCTTTATCGTTACTCAACTTTTCTAGAGGCTTCTAGTCCCTAATCATTCCCATTTGTCTCCATATCTTGCCTTGATGTACTCACATGCGCGACATTAATGCCACCTCCGTCCTCCATTGCCAACTCATTCCTCTCGCCATCATTACTAAAGATGGGATGAAAAACGCCTATCAAAAGGATCAAAGGAATAATAGCCGAGGCTATATGCCAAACTTTGGTTTAAATTTTAATTTGAGCAACTATCCGTTACCAACCATAGGCCTCCATACCTTCTACCAAGAATTCAAGATGAGAGCTCTTTAGAATTGAACCCCTCCTCCCAATCCAACAATGGTCCTTCCACTGCTCTAAAGTCTTCCCTAATTTCTTACTTCCCCAACTCTGACAATCTAATTCCCATTTTTGACATCACATCTGCTTCAGAATTGCCCTTCCTCTTCACATGAGTGATTCTATAGTTCTTGAACTCATCCAACATCGCTCTAATTATCTTGACGTACCTATTCAGATACCAAACCTGGGAAGCTCCATTAGATATTGCCATTACCATGACTAGGGAATCCCCTTCCAAGTGTAGCTTCCTTACCTTAAACTGCCTCGCCTTTTGGATTACTAAAAGAGCCGCCTGTGCTTCGGCCTCATTGTTGGTTCCTTCTACCAATCTCTTGGCCCCAATTACCAAGGTATTCTCTACCCAATCTCTGATTAGATAGCCAGCTCCACTTGGCCTTGGGTTGCCCTTAGAGGCCTTGTCAAAATTTGTTTTCAACCAACCTTGCTCCGGTTGTGACCATTTCGAAGAGAAAGCCTTATCAGTTGAAGGATTATCCCCCCTTGGCCCCTGAATGGGCCTAAATTTGAAGAAAGGCCAAGGAGCTTGTAAATTTCTGTCCACTAATGAGAAGGGAGTCTTGGCTACATTAACTTGAGATGCTAAATTACTAACTAGTTTAGAAATAGCTCTTTCCAATCTCAATAAAAAGGTAGAAATAGGTTCATACTTATCTAGGAAAATTTGCCTGTTAAGCTCCTAGATTTCCCATATTACTGTGGACTGGAAAATCTGCCAAACTCCTGGAAAGACTGACTTTATTTTGGAAATAAACCAGCTCTAACCCCAATCACGTAATGTCCTAGGGAGTGGACATTACCACCTCAATCTCTCCATGACAAATTTCCAACACACTTGGAGAAAATTTGCAATTTAAAAGGAGGTGATCTAGAGTCTCTTCATCCTTATCACATAGAAAACATTTAAACTGCCCAACTAACCCTATCTTCTTCATTCTTTCCACTGTTAAAACTCTTCCTCTGAATGCTAGCCACACGAATGCACCAGCTTTTGGCAATGTGTGTTTGCTCCAACAAAGCCTCCTTGGCCAATTATCAAGTCTCTCCTCACTTTCAATGATAGAGTAGCCAAGTTTAACTGAATGCTCTCCACTCTTGGTGCTGCACTAGGCAACATCATCTTCCTCTCCCGTCATCACCACAGGCCTTGAAGCAAAAATGTCTTTGAGAAACTGCTTTTGGACTGCATCTACATTAAGCTCATCCACACTCTTCCACTTCCAACTTGTACCTGAACCATCTCTCCTTTCTTCCACAAAATCACAAACCTTATCACCCCACTGCTCCTCTATAGCTGCTCTTACAGGCTCAAAGTCTCCCTTTTTCTATAGAACCTCTCTCCCATCCCACAAATCATCCTAGAACTTCACCCTCTTACCATTCCCTATTAGCCAAGTAACATGATTTGTAATCACAGATTTGCATCCCACAAGAAAAATCCATAAAGTTGAGCCACGCAGAGGATCTTCCACTGTCAAGATTTAGAACTTGTTGTTTTAGTCTAGATATTTTGCTCTTAAAATTCGTGCCCATTTGTGATCGGGGTTACGAACCATCAACCATACCAACTTTGCCCCCACTAAAATTTTTCTAGCTTCTCAACCCCGCCTCCCTGCATCCTTTGGCTTGCAAACCTGCTCCCAAGCCACAAAGGGATCTTATCATGATCTTGCTTCTCATTCCACAAAAACCTTCTCATCCTCTACTCAACTGCGCGAATTACCTTTGGTGGGATCTTGAGACATGCCATCGAATAAAGAGGCATTGCAGAGATAACTATTTTAAGCATCAAAATCCGCTCGGCTAAGGTTAGCCACTTACTTTTCCACCCCTCCAGCTTGCTGAAGCAGTTATCTATGAGACCATTCCACATAACGGATTTCTTTGGCTCACCAAATAAAGGAATCCCTAAAAAATTTCCTGGGAGAGAACCCTACCTAACTCTAAAAATCTTCAAAATCTCTCGTTGGATATCCGACCTTGTATTGAAGAAGAAAATCTCTGACTTTTGCCAATTTACCTCTTGCCCTAAAGCTACTGCATATTTATCTAGAACTCTTTTCATCACTTGAGCTTCCCTCAACGAAGCCTCCCCCATTAAAGGGTATCGTCAACAAACTGTAAATGAGAGGAAGGGTCAACACCTTGCGCAATAGGAACACCTTTCCTCTATCCTTCCATCTTACGCTTAGAAATCAGCCTTCCAAGTGCCTCTTCCATTATAATAAACAAAAAGGGGGACAACGAATTACCTTGACGCAACCCCCGAGTCATTTCAAAAAACCCCGTGGACTTCCTTTTACTAAGATTGAGGTTCTAGGATTTCCAATTAATTTTGTGATCCAAGCTATCCACTTCTTGCAAAAACCAAATTGTCTCAACACATTAAGGAGGAAAGTCTTGTTAACCCTATCATATGCCTTTCTAACATCCAATTTCACAAACATAATGCTCTGCTTACCCGCCCTGATGGAATGTATAGCTTCACAAGCTATAATCACACCCTCAAAAATTTACCTGTTAAGAGTGAAACCACTCTGTTCTTCTGAGATGATTGTTCCCAACACCTTTAATCTATTAGCTATCACTTTTGAGATGATTTTATAGATGAAGTTGCAAAGTGATATCAATTTAAAGTCTTCAAAGGTCTCCGCATTTTCCTTTTTAGGAACTAGAGCAATCGAGGTATTATTAAAATCTCTGAGCATAAAACCATGTTGTCTAGTCTCCTCAACCACTTCCCACAACTCCAGTTTGATTACTTCCTAGAATTTCTAATAAAAGGACTGAAAACCATTTGGACCCAAGGCCTTGTCACCATCTAGGCCGAAGACAACAACTTTCACCTCCTTCAGACTCACTTGCTCCATCAAGGCCTTGTTATCCTCCTCCGAGACCAACCTTGGTATAACACTAAGGATCTCTTCACCTCCCCCGCCTAGAGACGGTTCACTACAAGACCACAAATTCTTTAAAAAGACAATTGCCTCCTTATTTATATCTTATCAGATAACCACTGACCTTGAGCATTAACAATAGAAGCAATTCTATTAATGGACCTCCTAGATTTGACTAAACAGTGAATTTTTTGTGTTGTGATCTCTGTCTTTTAGCCAATTCTCCCGTGATTTCTGTCGTCGGAAGATTTCTTCCCTTCTCAAAATCTTTGCATACTTGCTCTGAAGATCTCTTTCATTCTGAAAATCACTGCATCCATGCCTTCCCTAATTATTTTGCTATTCAAAACCTCTAATTGCCCCTCTAGAATCCTTTTCTCTTGAAAATGTCCTTAACATGTTGCCTGTTCCACACCTTTAGATTACTTTTAATGAGCTGCAATTTCTTGAAGAAGATAAAACTCTTGTTACCACTTTGCTGAGGTGCATTTTTCCACCAATCTGCCACCATCTGAATGAAGCCATCCTCCCTAAACCACATTTTCTCAAATTTGAAAGGGCATCTCATTGGTACATCATCTCTCTGCTAGTTTAATATTACCGGATAGTGATCAAAGCTTGAGAAAGACAAGATAGTTGATTCAAACACCATTGCTAAAGAGTTCCAAGCACCGACCACAAAAAAACAATCCAACTTCTCTGCTATCCTTGTAAAGCCCTCCCTCCTATTAGTCCAAGTGAAAGCTCCTTCTTGAGTCTTAATTTCCCATAAACCATTGTTAGAAACAAAAGACTGGAAATCCCTCTGAGCACCACTAAGCCCACCCTTCCCCCCTTTTTTCTCACTTATTGCTAGAGTAGCATTAAAATCCCCTCCAATGATGAAAATGTCCTTCATTCCACTCCCTAGAATATCTGAAATCTCACTCCAAACTACTCGTTTATCTGAGGTCCTAGTTGGCCCATACACATTTATCAAATAAATAGACTGCTACAAATGAAAAAGTTCCAACCTTACCATTTTCCAATAGTTACTCTGCATTACCAAAGTAGCATCCACTGATTTGGAGTTCCACACAATGCCTAGACCCCTTGAGGCTCCTGTTGAGATAACAAAAGACCCTTTCCAAACCTGACCCCTACAAAAAAATGCCTCCCCATCCTCCTTCTTGAACTTTGTTTCTTTCAAACATACAACATTTGGTTTCTCCTGATCAAGGCATCTTTTGATTAGGAGACACTTGTCAAGGGCATTGTAGCCCCTGACATTCCACGTGAGGAACTTCATGGCTTCCCATGAGAGAACAAGTCTCTCCTAGATCTCAACTTAGTCTGGTCCTTCATGTTCCTTGCCATCTCTAGCAGTTCTTGAGTGGGCTTCCTGCCTCTGGTTTTCTTAACCCTTGTATTTGGCTTCTTTGATTTGACTTAGACTGGCCGATAGTCCTCTTTTCCATGATTCCCACCTCACCTGCCAAGCCCAACAAATCCTCTTCTTCTTTTGAGGAAAGATGTTCGTCCTCATCCAAGCCATCCTTGCTTTGATATTCCTTCTCCCTTATTGGAGACATTTGAATGTCTTTAAATGTCTATGTGGATTCACCCTAAGCTTCCTCTCCTCTATTACCGCCCTCCCACAACTCCTACATCTTCAAAAAGCTTCTCCACCCTTTCACCTTCCCCTAATCTACTGAACCCTTGATTCTTCTTACCTAGACTACCCTTCGTCTGGGACTGTGATGGGGCAAAGTTGCCTATTTCTAGATCGTCTAATCTAGGCAAATCTCTTCTTCCCCCAGAGTTAAGTTGGTCAGCTCCACAATCATGGGAGACGTCAAGCTTCTTTTCGTCTAGCTTGTATAGAGATGTCACTGCTCCTCACTAACTTGAAACTGATCTACAGACACTTCCTCCTTTGTCCTTGGTTGAAATACATTCCCATCTTCCAACCTTTCCACTTCTAGACCTTTCCCCTTTCTTGGTTCCTTTGACAACATCACCACATTGTGATTCTTCGACATAGCTAGAAGTTTATCTTCTAGCACGTTTTGTCCCAAGCCCTTGCCTTTCTGATCCATTGGACACTCTTCCATTTTATGGCCCCGCTCTCGACATTTCTTGCATTGTTCCAAAATGCCTTCAACTTCTATTTCTTGCCACCATATTCCCTCGCTCGACTAGATCTCTATGGCATGAGGGAGAGGAGGGTGTGGTCGCCATAAAATGCAAATCCTTGCATACATGCCAGGGTCTGTTTTCTCAATGGCCTCATTCGATTTGACAAACTTGCTCAGCTTATCCCCTATCAACTTTAAATTCTCCTCATTCCAGTATTCATGCGGGAGATTGTAGAGTCTGACCCAAATCAACACCTCCTCCATGATTGCTTGCTTTGGATTAAAGTTCGACATCCAATCTCTAATAAAAAACCCTATCCCTCCCATCATAAAGGGCTCATTGAAGAGAACCCACTGTTTATCTCGTGTACTGCCTGCAATCACCAGATAAAAACCATTCGGCAGAATTTGAGGGAATAATGAGATCCCTAGTCCTCATCACACCATTTCCGAACCTTGGAGAACGTTGGCCACCCACCTCCCCATTTCATGAAGAAGGCTCTTTCCTTGTAGATATTGATCTTGGATTTCCACTCCTCAATATCTATCTTTAGCTTGAGCACCCTATTATCTATAGTTGCCGGTTTCTCCTTAGGGACCTGATTGGGAACAAAAGGGTCTTTGGGTTTCCACACTTTCCCTTTGATTTTCTTGAAGCCACCATTATTACCACTGTAAATCCACGAGAAACCCCATCTTCCAAGATTAGGGAATTAGTCTTTCCCACCACTTGCATAAAATTTCTGTGAGCTTCCCACTCCTTCCTTTTGAGGTGCTGCCCATGCTTGACCTGGCAACCGCCAAGCCCTTCTGGGTAAGAAGTGATCTCCCCTGAATCCATCCTTGCTATACCCTGTGTAAGAATCTTGCCGTCCTCAAAACCCTCAGCGTCTTCCTCGTTCCGCCATTAAGGCTTTTTTCTTTTCTTGCATTTACATGTTAAAAACAATAAAAATCCAAAAATATTTTCTTTTCATGCATTAGATTAGTTCCTTTTATGCTTTTGTTTCATAACATTAACATTAGCTTGTTTCATCACAAAATGTCCGATTTCCTTGTCCAAAGTTTTATTGCTTTTGATGATCCATTTAGTAGTGAAGATTTTGATATGATGGGTGAAGTCCTTGATGACTTCATCTCTACTAAGTCTTCCTCTAGACCTCCTAAACTCTCTTTTTGTCAAAAGCTAATTAATGTGATAGAAGGATTTAGGGTTTACAACAATCCCATTTACGAACATCTCAATGATTCCTCTCCCAAAGCTTCTCTCCCTCATGAGGACATATTGATGCAAGAACATACTTTTAAGCCTTCTCTCAATGATATTCCTCTTTGGGATGAACCATTGTGTGAGGTAGAGAGTTGGTGCAAGTCATAGTAGCATCTTTAAAGCTTTTACAATTTTTTTGAAAAAAAATGTAGGTCTTGGTAGAAAACAAATTGCACCAATGGATTATACAAAAAAGATTACACACTTTAAAAAAATGGTGCTCAAATTCGAGCTATTGTTCGAAATTTAAAAACTTTCAATATCTAATACCATCAAGCACAGGGCAGATTGGACTATTGGGATTGGACTAGTAACATGGCGATTGTGTAGCATTGATGATGTTTGCACTAATTGAGACCCAAGTGTTCCAAAGTGGTATTGCCAAATGACAGGTTTAGGCATAGAAGTGTTGCAAGGAATCTACACTAAAGGTGGACTGTACCTATTAAAGGCATTTTACTTTCACATGCAAAGTGCTTCAAAAAGAAGTACAACACTTTATTTAATTTGATTATTTGGGCACTCCTTTAAATACATGAGGTGCTTCTCTTTAAAGAGATCACCCTTAATAATGAATGGGCACTCTGCTTAAAAGGGTACTTCAATTAAAAAATGGAGTGTTGCATTTCAAAGAACATTATTTTCTGTAAAAACATGCAATTTTTTTTGAAAAACAAACATTAAGACAACCTTGTCAAAATCTATGCCCTAATTTGCTTGCTAGGGAAATTTGACTAGGGAGTTTGGAGATTGAGTCCCACTTTTGTGTGCTTATTGTTTATCCTAACAAATAGATGCCTTTTATGGTCTCAAGCGCAATTTGTTTTTCACTGAGAAGCTTTGGTAAAAAATATTTGCAAAATCCAATGCATACCTTTGTGATCCCATTAGCAAACTTTTGGATATAATACTGAGCTTAAAATGACTCCACCACTCACTAGGTACACATGCTATTAAGATCCTAGCGATCTCAACACATAAAACAAATCAATCCTAAAATAATGCTACCTTCATACCATGTTAGATTTGGAAAGCAAAATAAACTCAAAATTCCAATGCTTCGAAATTAGGCATATTAAAGTTTCCTTTGCCTAAAATAATATATGACACAATTTAAAAGAAATGACTATATACATATATATATCCAAGACAGTGAGTTAGGTCAATAGAGGAATTGTGACACATGTCCAAGATGATGAGTTAATTGAAGTCGAGAGGGGATTCAACTCAATTAAGTAGAGATAGTGGTGGCACTTGACGAGGACAAAGTTAACATCAATTGAGAGGGGAGTTAATCAATCAAATAGAGGCAAATGTGGCACACAATTGCCATCAATCAATAATTGAGTAGCGGTGGCAAATAATTGTCTTAATCAAGGATGACACATGCTATTATTAGCTACCTAGGATGGAACATATTATCTAAGTAATCATCAATAAAGTACATGCTATAAAATATTACACCAACAACTTTATTAACCGTATCTTATGGTATATCCATGAAAGCCTACTATTTATCATAGAAGGCCAAAATGAAATAGCCATCCAATGTTTAGGAAAGTTTATATCTATATATGTAGATGGGTAATGTACCTTATCCACCATCAATCATTCAAATGCTGAAGTGATAATTGTTACATTGTGTGCACCATCCGTATCCTCTCTCTCTCTCTCTAATATTTTATGTTGTTGCGTATGAAATGAATGCTATAAATGCAGATGGATAGATTTGTTGTTGAATCTTAATCACAATCATTTTCGAAGGAGTTAAGTAGATCTAGAGGAATAAAGAATTCTGTTCTAGCATATATCTAGCCTAGAGGAGTGCAAATGTAAATTTGATTCAAGAATTGCTAATCCATGTCACTCTTTAGGAGAGAAATGGAATCTAGATTTGATAGTGAAGATATTGGGTTCCTTTCCTTGTTAGTGCCTTCAATCTGTTTTTATTTGCATTCTTGTGTGGCTTGCATCATGGTATAGCATTTGAAAATTTCTGCCAGCTTCTCTGATCTGTAAAAACTATGATGAAAATCTTGTTAAGGTTTTAGGATCATTGCAAATGTAGTAGCACTATATCAACACTCCCTTTTACCTAGGGAGGATAAATCAATCCAATGTCAACACTTATGACACTTGACAACATCAATCATATGATGTAAGCAATAAAGGCATCATCCTCATGATGTAATCAATAGAAACATAGTCTCAATATGTGGATTGCCTCCATCGGCGATTCTATCCACAAGTTCTTAGGTGGATTGCCTCCATTGGCGATTCGATCCACAAGTTCTCATGTGGATTGCCTCCATCAACGATTCAATCCACAAACTCATGAGCTTTGGTGTGGATTGCCTCCATCGACGATTCTATTCACAAGCTCTCGTGTGAATTGTTAAGGAATGTAGCTTCGTTCAGATAAAATCATTATTATTGAATTATCAAGTAAATATCAATATATATGTAATAATAATAATATGTATTATAATTACTATATATATATCCATATATAATTTATATAAGTGGATTATTATCATATATATATATATATATAATTGATATTATTTATATATTAATATACATGTATAGTTAAATAATTAATAAAGATTAATGAATAGACATGTCCCTTTAAAAGACATGTCTCTTCTTATCATTGTCTTGTATAAGTACAAAGAGATCAATGCATTTGGAAAACATAGACAATATAACAATGCCATTACATTTGCAATCGATCCGGAAAACTCAACATGGTATCAGAGCCAAGTTGCAAATGTTAAAAAAAAAAAGTGTTTAATATGATGTGGTGTTATTAAATAGAGGTAGTTGATTCCATGCTGGCAATACTTGAGAACAGAGATATTACTTTTCTTTCATGCTGTGATTTAATACAAGGTGGCTGCTTCAGCAATATCAATATGTGATCATCCACATTGGATGCGAAGCAATTAATTTAATATTCAGCAGCGTTCACACATTACCAAGCTGGCATCAATATATATCAGGTGCAAGGTGGCGTGATCAATACTAAATAGAGGCTATCATTGATATGGGCAGCGACTACTATTCTCCATTGCAGATTTTGTATGGATGACTTCCTTAGTTATTACAGCAAATACGGATTTGACCACGGCTTATGTGAAGGACTTTATCTTATGTTCAAGATAATGAGTCGTGACTTTATTGTTAAATATTCCATTGTTGCTGGCGATTAAGTTTCTTGTTAAATATTTGATATATACTTCTAAAGTATTGTCATGAGCTTTAATAGTTTTGGGGCTCGATAGATGATTACCGTGTGAGGGATTATTGAGCAGCGTGCAAGAGTTTGAAATAAAATCTATGAGCAATGCTTATGAAAGTTTGATGATTATTCATATTTGATTACTCGTATGAGGCGTTTGGATTAGAGAATTATTGCCGTTTGTTGTTCTCTAAATGTTCCATATCGTGGCTGTGCACAACATTAATTATTGATATTGTGGCTTCTCTTTTCCAACTGCTCGCCGATATACATATACGTTGGCATGAGAATCGTGGAGGCTCCTTGCGCTGATGGGAATAAACAAGAAGGAAGCATTCTGCAGTTGATATGTTCAGAGGTACTCTTTAATGACAAAGACATGTTCATAATCTCTCTGGAACGTCTAAAGTGGTTATGAGTATGTAACATGGAATGGAATTGTACAAGGAAAAATTCATGCGTGGTATTTTTTATGGGCTCACCTTACAAGATGAAATATTTGAAACTAAGAGATAAGTTTTCAAATTTTATTAATGCATATGAATTTTTAAAGTTTGTAATTTATGCTATAATTTTGTATACTTCTATTTCAAGTATTTATGATGAGATAGTTTAGCGTTATCCATAATCTATCTTTGACATACCTTCAGGACAAAAGCATATAAAATTCAGATTTAGAGGGAGTCTAACATCTTCCATAGAGGTCAAGAAGCTGATGAACTCAGGCTTCAGAGGGAGCAGATGGTTCAGTCAACTTGTGACAATCTCGATTGTATTGATTGAGAGGGAGTTTCACTATTGAAGGTGAAACACTTATGAGGTAAACTTGATATAATTGATTATTATACTAATGGAATTATTTAATGCTATATGGGCCCTGTGTATATCATTTGGAGGTGACGACTTCCAATGATCATCACTTGTATTCTTTGATGTTATTGAAAGGTGACGATCTTACAATAACTGTCTTTTATCATGATAGACCTCATGTGATGGCTGAAATAGATCATGATAAATGAATTATTACATGGTGGATTGAGTTCCTTAAAATGACTATGATCTCGTACTGTGATAGTCATCATGTGATGTTGAAACAGATCACAGTACTGAAGGTGATAGTCGTCATGTGATGCTGAAACAGATCACCGGTACCTAGCTATTGTGATAGTCGTCATGTGACGCTGAAATAGATCACAAATATTGAAGGTGATAGTCGTCGTGTGACGCTGAAATAGATCACCGGTACTTATATTGTGATAGTCGTCATGTGACGCTAAAACAGATCACAATTATTGATCATGATAGACCATGCGATGGCTGAAACAGATCATGATAAAGAATTCTTGCGTGGTGGATTAATTTCATATTGTGATAGTCATCATGAGGATGCTGAAACAGATCACAGTTATTAAAAGTGATAGGCAACATGTGAGGTTGAAATCACGGTCACTGAAGGTGATATACAACATATGATGTTGAAATAGATCACCATTTTCTCATATTGTGATAGACATCATGTGATGTTGAATCAGATCACAATTATTGATATTATTGAGTTAATGTAAAACATATACTGATTTTATCTTCTCTAACTAAGAGGGAGTGTTAAGGAATGTAGCTTCGTTCAGATAAAATCATTATTATTGAATTATCAAGTAAATATCAATATATATGTAATAATAATAATATGTATTATAATTACTATATATATATCCATATATAATTTATATAAGTGGATTATTATCATATTGTGATATATATATATATATATATATATATATATATATATATATAAAATTGATATTATTTATATATTAATATACATGTATAGTTAAATAATTAATAAAGATTAATGAATAGACATGTCCCTTTAAAAGACATGTCTCTTCTTATCATTGTCTTGTATAAGTACAAAGAGATCAATGCATTTGGAAAACATAGACAATATAACAATGCCATTACATTTGCAATCGATCCGGAAAACTCAACGTGAATTGCCTCCATCGGCTATTCTATTCACAAACTCACGAGCTTTGGTGTGGATTGCCTCCATCGGCGATTCTATCCACAAGCTCTCGTGTGAATTGCCTCCATCGGCAATTCTATTCACAAACTCACGAGCTTTGGTGTGGATTTACCCTATCGGCGATTCTATCCACAAGTTCTATCTATTATGATCGGTTTCAGCCATCACAAGATGTCTATCACAATAGAAAGTCAAGTTATTGTAAGATTGTCACCTTACAATAACTTTAACAAATACAAGTGATAATCATTTGGAAGTCGTCACTTCCTCATGATTTACACAGGGGGCAGGCCCATTAAAAACATTCATGATTCATTAGTATAATAATCAATTATATCAAGATTACCTCAAAAGTGTTTCACCTTCAATAGTGAACTCCCTCTCAATCAACAATTTATTTACAGGCATCAAGTTATTTCTCCCTTGAATGCAATTATCTTGTGCTTCTGTCCTGAAGGTATGTCAGAGAGAGATTACAAATAGCTCACTAAACTATCTCGACCGAAAATACCAATGATAGAAGCATACAATATTTTACTAACCAATAGTATAGCATGAATTAAAAACTCAAAAATTATGTGCATTAATAAAACATGAAATACTTATCTTTTATAAATTTCAAGTATTTCATTCTGTAAGGTGAGCCCATATAGAAAATATCATGCAAATTCAAAGAATGATTTGGTCGTTCTCGAACATTACTTGAATTATTCACATGACTTGTCTTCAATATCCAAAGGTTCTATACACTATTAAAACCTTCAATTTGATCGGATCTCTCTTCAAGTGGTTAGCCTTATAAAGAAGGAACCTCGCTCTTTAATAGATTTTTTTTTTATATACCTGTACACAGTCAGTCATAACTTTTGAACCTGACATTTTCTCTCCAATCGCTCCGGTGAGAGTCTTTTAAATTTGTCTATCACCAACATATCCAAAATTTAGAAAAATCCAACGGTGCATTTGTGAGATATGGTCCTCGTACTGAGACTGTATTTTCTGAGACAGTTACACATTCACCATCAACAAACTACTCTCTTACATTTGCAACTTGGCTCTGATACCATGTTAAGGTTTTAGGATCATTGCAAATGTAGTAGCACTATCTCATTGTATGTGTTTTCCAAATGCAACAATCTCTTGCGTTTATATTAAGAATGAGCCAAGAACAGACATGTCCTTCATGAGACATGTTTATTCATTATTTTGTAATTAATATAATGACAATTATGATTATATATATATATATATATATATATATATATATATAGATATCTCTTGAGTATTATATTAATTTATCTAATATTTACATAATAATAATAATAATAATAATAATAATTTTATCAATTTAACTATTTAGTTATTATGAGAATAATTATAATCTAAGTTTATATATACATATATATCAATGTATATAGTAATATCAATTATTATATATATTGATATATATGAATATATATAATAAATAATTTCTCATAATAATCATATAGTCAATATTATTTATCTAACCGATGCTACAAATATCAACAAATCTACTAAGCTGAACTTGTAGATTAGGTAAAAGTCATTCTATTTCCATGGTCCATTGTATTAGCTTGAAGTTTTGGATTTGATTGTGTATGCATTTTTCCTTCAACATTTCAAATCACACTTCATGGTCCATCGTCAGGATTTAATTTGATCATATTAGCATTAATTATTTTTGCAAGCATTTCATTATCTTGCTTGCACTTTAAGGTATAGTTGATTGATCTTTTTAGCCATATATTATTTTCTTGCTGCATATACACAGATATGCATGCATGCTTATTCACAATTTTATGTTGTCTTATATTCTCAGATATGCTGTTGTATTTTAGCTTAGGTATTTCGTATTGTTCCTTTTAATTTCTTATTTCTATCTTTACCAAAAAAGGGTTGAGTACTCCTTTTCAGCTACGTTTCTTGATTCCTGTGCCAATGACAATACCTCTCTTTAAGCTAGAAGTTTTTCCATTCACCATTAAAACTCTCTTTTTGTGCTATCTACATCCTAATGATGGATCATGGAGTGTGGTTGAAATGTTGATGGGAAAATGCTTATGCTGTCAAATTCAGAAAAATCAAGCTAGTGGAGAATAGATCAAGACAATTGCCATAAAATGAAGACAAAGGGCTCACTTTGGAGAATCCCACAAGCGTGATAAACCTCTAGTCAAATGTGAGCCTTAACTCACCTAATATCCTCTATGGCAATTATAGTCCTAGCCCACTTGCACACAAAAGCATCCCGAATCTTGAAGAATTCAGACCCTAAGAACACTAATAAAAGCTTTCTTAGAAGTTGAATCAACCTATATAATCCTTTGCACACTATGAACTCATTTTCGACACACTCTAGCAACTGAGATTTCCAACAATTCATACAATCCCATGTTTTTGGGCTTTTCATATAGATCAACATATTGATAAAAGCCTAAGTTACTTGTACGGGTATGGGTATGAGAACCGGGTATGCCACTATGGGCATTTTTTTGGCCCTTTAATACGATGTGTGTGTGTATGCAAAAAATCTAAAGATACACACACACACACACATATAATTGTAAACCTAAATACATTTGATAGTATGAATCTATGATACTTTGTTATTGATCAATCCCAGATGCCAAAATGTTAGCGATAAACATAATTATTAAATGCCAATTTATAGTTAAATATTTAATAATTATCTTTATGAATTGGCACTTAATAGTGTTAATTTTAGTTTTCTAAGTTCTTATTTTGGTTTCACTCTCAGACCCTCTTAGTGTAATCAAATTTCTTATATGACAAGAGATCCCATTAATAAGTGGGGGTTCCCCAATTGTATTTTTAGAGAAAATAAGAAAAGAGAGAGTGAAGAGAGCAAAATGATCTTTGTATTGGGCAAAATGATAAATTTAGGGGTATTTTACCTTTTTTGGATGCAAAAAAGTGTCAAAAAATGTCTTCTTTTGTTACTTTTTGGCACTCAGTGCCTTTGGGTACACCTGGCTACACTTGGTAATATCCTAGGTGTACCCTCAGGCGAACCCGTACCCAGATGTACTCGGTATGGGTGTGGGAGGCCTTTTGGGTGTACTTGATAACATAGATATTAAAAACCCATAAGGAACACCAAAAGGCATTGGAAGTTGAAAGAATGAGCAATTGAAAGTGTTTGGGTCACATTTGGGCTGTTTCAGAAGTTGAACCACCACTGGTCAATAGGGTGATTGCAATACTGTTGCTTGACAAAACTGCTACTCGGCCTTGTTGATATTGCCACTTCCTTTGACAAAACTTTTATGAAATTTCCACCTATTGCAAATTGGCAGATTTGCACAAAGTGCCTGAAACCTCCACTTCTTTTCCATTTTCTCTCTCCCTCATTCAACATGCCTTTTGAAATTCAGTTATCTTGTCATGAGGTTTGGGATAACATGCTGATCCATTTTTCAGATCATTCAGTTCTCTAGATTTAGATGGGATGAGGTGAGCCTGAAAGTAAGTTGGAATAGGTGAGCAATGAGAGGGGTCTTAATGAAATTTGTAGAATGGTCACTAAAAGACTGCATACACCTATGATGTGAAGGCTTCTCCTACTTGACTTTTGTGAATGGCTTTTCAATTGAGGCCATAGGATTTCTATGGCTTATATGGTTGTTGAGAACAATGTGGAGGGCCTAGAGGAAACAAAAAATGCCATGTTTCTCTCTCCTACTCTTTAGCAAAAGGACCTTGAAATGTTGTAAGTTGCTCAGGGATGAAGTCCTGAGTGGAAGAGTTCGTGTCCTAACTAGAGGTTAGAACAAAAGGGGGTTTGCTATGGTGCTTTGCTTAGAGTTTGGGAGAGGGTTGAATTGATTATGTTCATGGGCTTATAAGGAGCCCAACTTTGAGATTTTGGCTTAACAAATGCATTGACGATGAATGGAAATTGACAAAGATAATGCCTGAAAATTGAAATGATAATTGCTTGATATTCAATAATAAACAATGGAGAGGAATACTCCTTAAATAAGCAATTACAAGAAGATCTTTCTATAATGGAAATGATTGAGGACTAAAGACAAAATAGAAAGTCACTAAACTAACTAAACAACTTAAAGAACAAAAAGTTACTAAAAAATAAACGACCGACTTAAAAGAAAGTTACTTACATGACCATTATACTAAATTTTAAAATATTACTTTAATAGCCTCCCTTAATGGTCATTCTACTAACTACCCTATAAAAGACTTGACATAATCTGCAAGTCATGTGCCCACAATTCCTTCTCTTCAGAACATTCTGCGACATGAGCCTACTTTGGAGATCCTCCTTGGTTGGACTTCTAAACAGCCAACTGCTTTCTACAAAACTTCCTTATATGATCAAGAACAAGAACAAGCTAAGTGCCTTCCAACTTGATGTTAGGTAACCAAGCCATCCCTCCCGTTATCTAGAGACACAAAAATTAGTATCATCTTCAAAAAACTTCCACTTTTGTTGATAAAAAATTGGCAAAAATCTCTAAAACCACAATTTGTCAAAAATTGTCAAACAAAGTTGTTGCAAAACAACATCATGATTTTGTGGAAAAAATGTCAAACCCTAGATGCGATGCTAAAGTCACAGACGATTTTGTGAAAAAATCGTCAAAAACCTTCCACTACTTAAGAAAAACAACACCACCCATGCTTAAAACTCCAGTTCATTTGTAGGAACACCTTTTGCCCTAGAAACCCTAGGTGTGACCCATAACACTCTCTAAGAAACCACACTTTTATAAAAAAAATTGTCAAAACATTTTGTTGAAGAGGGAAAGGCACGATTTTGTGAAATATTGACAGAAACCTTCATTTTGAGCTAAGAATGGTTAAAACCCATAATTTAGTAAAAAATTGTCAAAAAACCAACAAACCCGCAACAAAGAAAATCACAATGTTTAGGAAAAAATTGAGCAAAACCCTTTTACATAAAAAAAGTCATGATTTTTGGGAAACAATTGTGAAAAAAGTGGAAAACGTAGGAAAAAAATATGGTTTTTTGGTAAATTGTGCAAAACCTAGAAAAAATCACGAACTAGGAGCTTTGATTCTCAAAAAAAAAAAACCTTCACTCATGATTTGCAGCTTGATCTTTTGAAAACTTTGATTTTAATTAGTAAAAATCTTCTAAACATTTTGAAGAAATTTCTAGGTAAACCTCATGATTTTTCATAAAACATTGATAAAAAATTTCTGGAAATAAACTCCAGGTATTGAAACTATGAATTTTAAAATTTTGCCAAAAAACTAACATATGGGCTCCAATGCCATGAAATGATAATCGATTGATATTCAATATTAAACAAAGGAGGAATACTCCTTAAATAAGCAATTACAATAAGATCTTTTCATAATGGAAACAATCAAGAACTAAAGACAGAATCGAAAGTTACTAAACTAACTAAACAACTTAAAGAAAAAAAAATTACATAATGGAAACAGTCGATAACTAACTGACATAAAAGAAAGTTACTTACATGACCATTATACTAAATATTATAAAATTACTTTAATAAAGATGGCGGAGATGGTGGACGGCATCATGTAGGACTTTAAGCAGACGTTGAGCACGAGGAACATCCATGGCATTTCTGATAACCATATCTTGACTTTTCTGGTAGCTGTTTCTGGAAGTTCATTTAAGAATAACATGAATCTGGTAGTTCCCGACTTTATAGCAGAGGCAGTCACAAAAAAACTAGAGGTATGATCAATGGTATGAAATCACAGGTGGAACACCTTCAGGCATGTGTTGATGCTGTTGCCTTCAGCCTGGGGATGACCCTACTTGCTGCCACTGCAGCCGTGTCTGACTCTGAGGACAATGACAATGCTTGACTTGCTGATCATTTGAATATAGATCGAAGTTACTTCCATGGAGAAGGGTGTTTTCTTTTTGTTTATATGTGTATAACTGTACTACTATAGCTGAAAGTTGCTTTTGTAAAACTTAGTCGGAGTCCCATGTTCATCATCTTTGATAGCTGATTCTTTGCCCTAGCAGCAGCAGCTTAAAACAGTCTCCTCCAGCTTTAGTGAACTCTTTTAACTTTTTATGTAAAACTCAAAGATAAACTTATTTTATTGTTTGGCTTGAATAGAATTTTAGTATGAGACTATTCAGATAGTGTGGGTGATCTGGGAGAGATTCTCATTGGTGAGAGAATGATTCGTACTGTTTGTTTCTTTTCTTATGAATGGTTGCTTGCAGCTGATTGGTTGATTGAGTACTCTATAGTTCAAGATGGAAGAATGAGAGATTAAAAAACAACAAGAATGCAGGAGAAATAACATCCTCATTTGCTGCTGTTCTCCGTTAAATTATAGTGATTGATTGTCCAATAAAATTGAAGTATAGAAGCATGGGAATGTTTCATGTGGATGTATCAGTTTTCTTGGAAAGGTTATAATTTAGCTCATACATGAAGTTTTAGTTAATTTATGGAATAGTTCTTTCAGTTTCCTGGTTAATTTCTTTCTCAATTCTTAAATTTGTGGGAATAAGAAAGATTCAACACTCCCAATGGTCGTGACTAAACTCCATTTGGATGCTGGCATCTTGCTAATTGTTTTATGTCTGTCGCCCCTTGAGCTTAGTTATTTAGCTCTAAGATCATCAGAAGACCTTTCCTATAAATAATTTTTAAGTTCTTTGCAGCCCTGGTACTTTAACTTACTAATGCTTGAGAAGTTGCATAACTTTCTAGCATGATTTCTCTTTTCCAAAAACAAACAGCTTTGCCTCTTGAAGTGTAAAAGAAGTGCAAATCAATAGCTTGCTATCATGATTTGTTTTGAATACAAGGAGTATTTTGATTCCAAGGCCACAAACATTTGAAGTTCTATTTGTTTTTGTAATGTAACATTTAAATTTTAATGGCTAGGAAAATAAAATTTCAGTAACTTTTAACATGGATTCATTCAAGTGTCTAGACTGTTTTAGAGAAGACCTTTCCTGTTGGAAAGTTCTCTGGTAGATTTTATGCAGAGGATCTCTTTGTTCATATTTTTGTTCTTTGTATCTTGTGAAAATACTGCTGCATCTCAAAAATAAGGAATGCATTTTCTCATTCTTTCATGCAGGGTATTGTCAAACTTTGCATTATCGTTTTCGATTATATCAATTTTGACCGGCATAACGACTCTGTATAATACGGGGCTTACCTTTGGAGGTCCAGTGACTATGGTATATGGATGGCTTATTGCTGGTTTTTTTACTCTGTTTGTGGGTCTTGCCATGGCCGAAATCTGCTCTTCTTATCCTACATCTGGAGGTCTTTATTACTGGAGTGCCATGCTTGCTGGAAAGGACTGGGGTCCCTTTGCCTCATGGATAACAGGCTGGTAAGACCTTTAAAACCTTTCAAGTTATGATATTGAACTTTCCTTTATTAATAAGCGACATATGTGAAGTGTTTTTTATGGCAGCATTTTTTGAATGGTAGAAAAGGCATTTACCTTTTATGATGAAAATAAGTGGTTGCTGGTATTCTTTACTAAGATGGATTTTTTCATGTGTTGAATATCAAGTAGTTTTTTTGTTTTGTATACCAGTAGTTGCCATCTATTTTGGAGTAAAGTATACCAGCCCCAAAAAGAACTCATGATTGTGTTAATGTGTGTTTTGTGACCTACCAATAGTAGAATAAAATATTGAGATATCCTATCCTCTCTTGATCAAAATCATGTGTATGCTAAGATTGTGAAAGATCATACAATTGACTCGAAAGTTCCTTTTATGTCAGTTCTTGACTGTGGATAAGCTCAGCGGTTAATGTGATATGCTGGTATCACAAGGGGCCATCGTTATATTTCTCAAGTTGACTTCAAACAATGCTGGCTATGGGAGCTTTCAAATGATGTTGCAATGAAAGTACTTTTTTGGGGTTCTCACAAATGCAGAAAGTAAATGAGTAGGGTCTAGGAATTCTATTCTAATTCTAAGAACTTGAGAGACGAATGTTGCTATGATGAAACCTACCAAACTTTGCTTTGCCAAATTCAACTACTATGCAAAACTGGTGCTATCTTCAAGGGTTGTGCAAATACTTTTCATATCCCAATAAACACCATCATAACGAATAATGTGCATTAAAGATAGAAGTGAAGCATCCACATAATGGCTCAGATCCAACCTTACACTGCGCTTAGGAATCACCTAAGAGCAAAAGGTATGAGCAAGATGATTCCACCATAACATTAGTATCAATCGCATTCATCTAAGTACTTGAAAACATATCTAATCTAAGTGAGGGAACACATAGAACATGCAAGCACCAAGATACATCAAGAACTCACCAAATTTCAACAACTTTATTATCTCAGTAGCTCATAAGCAACACTCTTCAAATTTTGTCCCTTACAAATGAGAAGTGAGGCCTTTATAGAGATCTTAGATTACATTGAGTGGTTCGGATTGAAACAAAACTGATGGCCCAGATTGTGCGACAAAGAAAGAGAATCTACAATTAATGTATGGGTCCACACAGACCAATAAAAAAGAAGACACCGTCTTAGTGGGGTAATAAATGTCCACTATATTAGCCCATTCAGCAAGAGAGGGGTGAAATAAATGCCCACTATACATTAAATGCTCCTTCGCCAAGAATAGCCTATGCTTGATTTTGTTTCTTGAATGCTCAGAATCTGGATAGCACTATCTCCAACTCATCTATGCTGACACTTGGTGTCGATTCTCGCTTGAACTCCAAAATGGTCATTTTTTCGTTCACACTTGCTCAAATTGTTTTCCAATCTGGCATTGAGTCTTGAGCCGCGAGCATGACATTCGAGACTATGGAAAAGTTCTCGACAAGAAATTTAATCGAAAAAACTCTTCCAACTTGCTTCTTAGGTTAACTGCAACTATATCATTATCGGTCATCCTTTGTGTCAATAAGGCTACAACTGTGTTGGAGATTCCTTTTTGAATATTTCCGACCACCTTACTTAGTCGAGTGGATTCTTCATTGAAATTTTCAAACATTTCCTTTGTCATGATTACTGGATTGTACCAGTGGGCAAAATCATACGCTTCTCCTTCCCTTATCACTCCACCATCGGCCAACATCTACTTGGGAGTTTCCTTTAAGACTTGCAGGTGTGAGATTACTTCACTGTGATAAATATGTTCATTATCCCATGACTCATCTATGCATTGTATCTTGGAAAGGATGGTTAATGCCTTTTCATATCTGTACCAAGTCTTCAACAAATTTATATGCCTCTTTCTGGATTTCCTCCATCCAAGTCTTTGCACTTTGGGAAATTTGTCTCATTTTCTCAATACCTTTCACTGACTCAGTTGGAAGAACTATAGGAGGAACAAAGGCCTAAATTTCTTCCCTTATTGGATGGGATAAGTTGTTCAGATATTCGCACAAAGCCCTGTTCTCACTTTTCACCTTTTGGTATTTTTCCTCCAACTTCCTCATCTTCTCCTTCATTGCTTGGATAGTCATCAAACTCTTCAATTGCTTGTTCCCTAGAGGCATGTCTTAGATCCAATTCTGTCACATTGTACTCATCTGGAGCAATCTGGTCCTTAGTTTTGTCGACTGTAGATACTACAAACTGTAGAGTCCTAGATCCAGATTCACCCTTGATGAACTTTGCAAACTTTTTGGCCTTGTCCTTCTCTTCTAGCGTGTTGACTCGGTCCAAGATTTCTTGTAATTACAATGTCGGGTCAATTTCCTTTTCATGACTCCTCTGCAACCTTTTCCTTAATTAATCTGGAATGGCAACACGCTGATCATGGATTGACAATTGTTCCTGTCCTTGCACCATCCCTTCATTAATTTCTTCCTCTTTGCATCAGGAACCTCTACTTCCATGGTATGAACTTCTGTATCTGCCGTAGGAACTTCTATCTCCATCAATTCCTGTTCTAATATGGCCCCAAGGCTTTCCTCAGTGGCAACCTCTTGCTCTCTATCTTTCCTTGGGCAGGTTCTTGATAAGCATTGATGCTCTCTCTATCTTGCACTAGCCTAGTCATCTGATCTTCCAGTGACATCCTTCTCCTACTTGTTTCAACCTCTCCCCTTGTGAAAGGATCAATCTCCTGTAAGCTCGGAGTCCTACTAGACGATGATGGAGTTGTCACTGATCTTTGCCTCTTCTGCTGGGGTTCTTCACTATGCAAGTCATACCTCTTTCTCGGCTACACTTCTCGGGCAATACCCTTTCCTTTTTCTTGTTCGACATTCTTTGGTGAAATTTCTCCTTCAATTTAACCCCTAATGATTGCCTCAGTTTATCATCCTATAACACTTCATGTTCCATCAATTTATAAGTCAAACTATCTTTAGTCACCTTTAGTTTGACGATTTGACATTTAACGCACCATTTTGTAAATTTCAAGACTACTCTTGTTATTGAATCGAGATCTGACATTTCTTTCATGGACCAATCATACGACTGGATGATCTCCCTTTCCACCTTGAAGATTTTTGTGAAAATATCCTTCTTCAAGTTTCTAATCTTCCTTGAAAGATGCTATTTTGAACATTTATCTTCATTAGCAAGCTTCATCCATGCGTGTGCGCTTGAAGGGGTTGGAATTTAAATATTTCGCAATTAAATATTTCCAATACTTTATTAATTAAATATTGGATATAAAATTCCAATATTTAATTAAACTCAATATTTTCCAAAATTTTCCAATTTATTTTCCATCTTTGATTTACGCCTAATTAAATCAATTCTTGCCAGTTCTTTTCTTGGGTGCACTTTAGGCATTGGCAGCAGAATCCCGTCACTTAAATAAATTTTATTATTTGAAATGTTTATTTAACCACAACCTTAGATAGGAGAACTAAATATTTCCATTGTTAAATATAATTGTAACTTTATTTCTCGAATACCTCACGATTCTTTTTGTGTGCGTAAATGTGGCACTTTGGATGGCTTTTATTTTTTGAATTTTTTTCACCCCCTAACCTTTAATTACTTCTTGAATGAATGAATGAGTGATTTTAATGATGTCCACGAGACCAAACAATCTAAGGGACCAAAGAAACGTCCAGCCTTAAACAATTTCCATATTCTTTTCGAGCTCCGATCTTCGTTTATGGATCTTGATCAGCAAACCAACAGTTTGGTTGACCTTATCCTCTTCAAATAAACTCCACATGCTGTCCACTTTCAAGATGGTTTCATAATTAGCTCGAATATTGTCATAGGTTGCACATTCAGTGAGAAAGTGCCATTCGGTTTCAATTGTGTCCGTCCTACAAAACATGCAAGTTCTCTCCTCCCAAGCCTCTTTGGGCCTCTTCCATTTACCTGTCTCACACCTGAGATGATGCAATCCCGTCCTCAATTGTGTCATGAACAACCTTGCTTTCCCTTTAATAGTAGCCCCTAAGTATGTTTTCTCCCGATGGTCCCCGGTTGGGTTGAACACTTGCATATAATAAGCCTTTTTATGGCCAATGCTATTAGTCCGCATGGCATTCTGAAACTTCTCAATGACAAACTTTTTTATGTCTGCATTTGTATTAGGACACTCATGAAGCTTAATATTCCATTTCTCCATCCACTCAATATTTTGTCTCATCCATGTTTTCTTTCTACAGATAATAGTTTCATCCTTCACAATTTTGGGCCATCGCTGGTCTTGCATGTTTTCAAACTTCTTTAAGTAGCTAAGTAACCGAGTTATCGCTAAAGCCTTCAGTGGAAAAGTCCCAGCTTCTGCTAAAAGGATATCATAAGGCACAGAGGTCTTAACTTTGAGATTGTTTGTAATTAGGTGCTTCTGAATTCTCTCTAGCTGCCTCCAACCACAGTTTGACAAGCTGCCACCCAAACCTTGCAGCCATAGAGAACCACTGGCGTGACCAACAAACCGAAAAGAGTCTTCGTGATTTTCCAATCCCAGAGTTTAGCTGTTTTACATCTATTCTGGAGTAAATACAAAGCTTTCTAGCCCTCCTATAACCTTTTCGCTCTACATGTCTCCTAACTAAGTTTATAATGAAAGTCAATCCCAAGATACTTGTATTCTTTCACAATTTCCAGCGGACTGTCTTAAAAAATGAGCGTATTATGCTTTTCTTTTCTCCTTAAAGAGAAAATCATGATTTTGGTTTTGGTAATGTTCATCTGCATCCCAACCTCCTGGCAAAAGCACTCTAAGGCCCTTAAATGATCCCTTAACCCTTGAATAGTTTTTGATATTAAAATAAGATCGTCAGCGTACAAAAGAAGCTTCACCACATACCTTGCCAAATGCACACCTTTCCCATCCGTTTTGCTTAACCAGGTTTCTAATTTATCAATGTATAACCCAAACAAGGTTGGGGATAAAGGGGACATCCCCGCTTAACACCAATGTCACTACCAAAGCATTCGAACATTCCCTCATTAGTTCTGATTTTGGCTCTAACTTTGTCATATAATCTATTCATTGTTGCTCTGTATTCGTTAGGATACCTAATTCTACCATTCTGTTCCATAGTTTGTCCCTAGGTACCGTATCAAAGGCTTTCCTAAAGTTTACAAAACAACAGTAAGCTTCTTCTCCCTGCTTATCCCATATTTTCACTATTAAATGTTGAAGAGTGATGCAATGGTCAATGGTGGAATGCCTAGGTCTGAAAGCATCTTTCCCTCTTGCCCTTTTCCCTTCACCTTCAACCCAATTGCTAATTCTATGCTCTATCATGCTCCTAAACAGTTTGCCAAAAAGGGAGTCGACCATAATAGTGCGGTAGTTAGCTGGATTATTGATGTCACCACTTTTAAAGAGGGGGATCACCATACTCGTTACCCAGTCCGCCGGGAAACCATCATGGATGATATGGTTGAAGATACCTTCTATGTGAGGTGCAAGGATTTCTGCTCCCCATTTTAAAAATTAAGATTGCAGCCCATCAATATCACTAGCTTTACCACTTGCCAGTTTCTTTATCCCTATCTTGCTATCTTCAATCGTGAAGAGTTCCTCAGATGTATTCACTATGGGGGAACATTCTTCTCATGCGGTCGTTCATAGAGCAACTTTGCATACTCAAGCCATTGAGCATCCATAATAGTGTTCTCAATTTGTTTTCTCTCTTGCTGCAGCCCTTTCCAAAACTTTTTGAGGTCGTGTTTTCCAAGGAAAATTAACTCTTTCCTTCTAGTCTTAACATACTCTTCTTTTTTTGCCTGAATCAGTTTTGTGTACCACTTCTTGAGTTCTTTGCTTACGTGCTTCCCTTTTATGGATCTCTTTACTGCTTTGCATTCCTCATCGTACCACGGGTTTGTCGGAAGAGTATTAGTGGTCCTCTTTCTACCACATGATCTTTTACATGCATTCAAAGCCTTGTGAATTATAAAAATCAGCAAGCTACTATTAACATACTCGCATGCCTCATTAAACTTGTCACCCACCGAGAGGTTATTCATTTCATGAAATTGCTGCTCAATCCTTGCATTGAAGATGTTCTTGTTCTTCTGATTTAAAGGATCTTGCCTTTGTTCGCTGCTTTCTTTTGCTTGTGGAAATCTTGTTACGCCGTAGGCGTTTTCATCTGAGAGGGCTCAAGCAAAATTATGCATCCAACGGCTGGAAATCCTGTACAGAGAATGACTACCATTGAAGTCATCTCAACCGCTCTTTTTTCCCTGTACACGTCGATTTTAGATCTTTATTTGCAGAGGATTGACTGTATATGGCGATTTAGATGGCCGAATGCATGTCACTGTTTACAAGGAGTGCTTCCAGACGAGAGACATTTTTTTGAATTGGGGTTTATTCGGTTTATTCAGCTCATGGAATACTTCCCCGAGTTGCTTCCAGTTGTATTCAGACATCAGATGCATCGGTACATGTCCTGCGTTGGTGCTTCACTCATATGCAACATGCAAGTTTCGTCTTTGAGTGTTCTTCATCTGCTCCTCTGCCTGATACGCTTGGTCTCATGGGGCTTAATCGTGGTGTGCTTTCTCTGATTTCTCAGCTCGGAATGGCTCGGAAATTCTCCTACTATATCATCGACCGCGTGAAATCTCCTTGTTCAGCTGGGGTGCTTCTATTTGGGGATTCCCCATTTGCCAAATACCTGCACTACACGCCCCTGCTTAGTAATTTTCTTCCCCTGCCTTACTTTCACAGAGCAGCTTACAGTATCAGAATGGAGGGCATTAAGGTCGGAAACAAGCTTCTATCGATTCCCAAATCAGTGTTTTTGCCCGATCACACAGGCGCTGGGCAGACAATGATCGATTCGGGCACCTAGTTCATGCTACTTCTAGGAGAAGCCTATACTCCTCTCAGAGATGAATTTGTGCAACAGAATAGAGCGCATTTGAAGCCAATGACCGGAAATGTGGCCTTCTATGGAGCTCTCGATCTCTGTTACGATCTTCCTGCAAATCCCGCTTGATTTCCCCTTGTTATGCCCGTTACTCTGCTCTTCAATTCTTTTCAAGTCACGCTCGACGCCCACCATTTGTTGTTTCGAGTCCCTGAAGGTAATGGCACAGCCATTCCCAAATTCCCTCTAATACTAAAAATTCTTAAAGTCTTTCATTGTTTTTTCCTCTGCCCTTAATCCTTTATTCTTAAAGATAAAGGATTTTGTTCTGTCCTTAATTCTTCTTTGGTATTTATTGTATTGAAGTTCGAAGTACTCTTTGATTTAGTTTGCCCCTGTTATTTCCACCTGCCAAATACAAAAATTCTACAAAGATTAAGCAAAACAGATAGATTTAATCTGTACCATGGAAATTATAAAGTTATAAAACCAAAAATATTGAAGGTGGTGTTTGAGATTAGGTTTCAAACGTATACTTTTACACTTTTACATCCAGCTAGAAAAATTAAAAGAGCACCAATTCAACATGAAAAATCGAAGGTAAATTAAACTTGGTTGTAGTTATTTGCGTGAAATTGGTTCTTTTAAATCTCTTAGCAAGAATCAAATTCGGAGATAACAATTTTTTTGGATTTACGATGGCTATCTTGATTGTAGACTAGGTTTACCTCTTCCATTTTAGTCTTGCATCCAACAAGTTGTATAGTAGAAAAGATTAAGGATTAGACTAAAGGGACAGAGTAGATCTTTAGAGGGTTAAGGTGAATCTAATGGGATTCCCACGTGTTTGCTGCATCATATCTCAATTCTCAACAAAAAATCCTCTTTCATTAAATTTTAAAACAATTGAATAACGTTTACTTGTTCCTTGTTAAAACCGTAGCATCGAATTGATTGATGTAATCGATTATGCTACCATGATATATAATTATGGTTATCATTCAACAGTGGACTGCTTTGTCAAGCGGGTGTATTAACCATTGTAATCGATCTACATTGTTAGCCGATGATAATACAATTAACGTTACGTAACTATTGGTCGATAGTTAACGTAACATATACACATATGTTACGTTAACTATCAATCGATAGTTAGCGTAAACACTGCTGCATACTATTATATACACGCCGCTTCACGTAAAGACATGTACGTGAACATACATGGCTCTACGTGGCCTCAGCCACGTAGAGTCATGTCTATTCACTAAGTTGCCATGAGCCATATTTATAATATCATTTGTTGAAGAGGGAAGCAATCAATCACCATGGCATGGCATTGTCTTCTCCTTTGCAACACACAGCAATATATATATATATATATATATATAATATATATATATATATATATATCAGTAAATTAATAACAGAATATAATACCGTAATAACGAATTTTCTCTATCAAGATCTTAAATTCCTAACATGGTATCAGAGCCTCAATAGAAGAAAAAATCATTAAAGCTTAAATTAATATTCTGATTATCTATAAAAAGGAGGAGAAATTAAAATGGCCAGTAGTATCAAAGTGGAAGACACACTCGAAGGTGCATCTAACTTCTTCTCATGGAAAATTCGAATTCTTACTCTACTGCAAGAACTAGAGTTGGATTCTTATGTTGAAGAAAACACAAGCATGCCTGAGGAAGAACCCGAAAAAGCAACTTGGAAAAGACGTAACAATAAAGCAAAGAAAATTATTATCGATGCTGTTAAAGACCATATTCTCCCCTCCATAGCAAGACTGAAAACCGCCTATGAGGTTTTCAAGACTATCCAAGAGACATTTGAGATTAACAATACAAGCAGATTGCTTACTCTCAAACAGCAACTGCTAAATCTCAAAATGAACAAAGGTGAAACAATTACATCTTACTTTCTTCGGATTTCAGAACTAAGGGATCAATTATCCACCATTGGAAATAATGTTGATGACATGGAGCTAACACTTATTGCACTTAGAGGATTACCCATCACATGGGAATCTTTCATTCAATGTATAACCGGACGTCCATCTCTACCCAAGTTTGATCAACTGAAGAATGATTGCACTCAAGAGGAATCTCGATTAATATCAAGAGGAATTGGGCCTACCAAAGGAAATGAGATTCAAGCTCTTCACACCCACTCAAACTTCAAAAGCAATAAAAGGAAGTTTAAACACAAGAAAGGAAACTCTAACACAAACCATGTGGGGAATCCAAATAAAACTCACAAACAAGACTTCTCCAAAATACAATGTTTCAAATGTGATAAGTTCGGTCATACACATAGATACTGTCCCGAGAAGCAGAAAATACAAGCGGCATTAGCATAAGTAAAAGGAGCAGAAATATCACTATTCTTCTTAGCATTATCAAGTGAAGTTAACTCAAGCAAAAATACTTGGATAATTGATAGTGGAGCTTCTCGACATATAATAGGATTCAGAGATCAATTTGAAACCTTAGAAGAAGATTCCTCCGAAGAAGTTACAATTGGAGACAACTCCACCTATCCGGCAAAAGGAATCGGGACCTGCTCTATCAAGTTGAAATCAGGGACTACTCTACTATTGAAAGATGTTCTATTTGTACCAAGTATAAAAAGGAACCTAGTCTCCATCGCTAGCTTAGCTGATCAAGGCTATCGTGTCACATTCCAAGAAAATAAAGTTTTAATATGGACAAAGAACTCCAATATTAAAAATGCTATTTCCTTAGGATATAGAGATGGAAGCTTATACAAAGTAGGGAATAGTATCAAATCAGCTCTAAGTCATGAAGTATCCAATACTAATGAACTGTGGCATCGAAGACTAGGTCATATCGGGTTTAGTACTCTTCCCTCCCTTAAAAATATTACTACAGGGATCCCAAAGTTAAATTCAAATCATTCAAGCACTTGTAAAGGATGTGCTCTAGGTAAAAACATAAAAAAATCATTTCCCTCTAGTGAACATAAAACAAAAAGTACATAGGAACTCATTCACACTGACTTATGCAGACCTATGTCGACTCTCTCACTAGGAGGATATTCATACTATGTGATCTTCATTGATGATTATTCCAGAAAAACATGGATTTATTTCCTTAAACTAAAAGAATCAAATGAAGTATTATCCAAATTCAAAGAATTCAAAGCATTAGTTGAAAATCAAACTGGGAGAAAGATAAAGATCCTAAGGTCAGATAATGGAGGTGAATATATTTCTGAAAATTTTAAAGAGTTTTGTGTATCTATTGGGATTAAGAGGGAGTATACAGTACCTTATAATCCTCAACAGAATGGAGTAGCCGAAAGGAAAAATAGAACTATCATTGAAGCTGCTAAAGCCATGATGCACGACCAAAATCTACACACTTCGTTTTGGGCCGAAGCATCGAACACTGCTGTATATATTCAGAATAGATGCTCACACTCTATTCTAGAAAATATCACTCCTGAGGAAGCCTTTACAGGAAAGAAACTTGATCTAAGTCATCTCAGAATCTTTGGATGCCCTGTTTACATTCATGTTCCCAAAGAGAAAAGAACCAAACTAGACCCTTCCGGAAAAAGAGGAACATTTGTTGGCTACAGTGAAACTACAAAAGGGTACAGGGTATATATACCAGGACATAAATCCATTGAAGTTAGTAGAGACATCAAGTTTGAAGAAGACACTGCTATAAAGATTTCCATTACCACTGAAGGAGGATCAAATGAGAATTAGAGGGAGAACATTATAGAATATGATGAAGTTGAGAATCAGAGGGAGAATGTTTGTCTAAACAATGAGAATGAAAGAGAGAACATAACAGAAAACATTGAACCTGATTCATCTCATCTTCAAGATGTTGACATTTCTAACAACAAGAAAAGACCCTTATGGGCTAGAAAAATGTTTGAGGAAAACAATGTTGAACCTGATGAGATATCCAAAGCAAATAAAAGAACAAGGAATAAAAAATGTTATCTTGCACTAATGGTAGAACTGACTAAAATAGATTCGGCTAATGTAAAAGAAGCCCTAACATGTCAAGCATGGAAAGATGCGATGATTGAAGAATACCAATCTATTATTAAAAATGATGTTTGGGAAATAGTCCCTAGACCAAAAGGGAAAACCATTATTTCCTCTAGATGGTTGTTCAAAATCAAATATGCTTCTGATGGCAGTATTGAAAAACACAAAGCCAGATTTGTTGCCAAGGGTTTCTCTCAAAAGGCTGGAATTGATTACGAAGAAACATTTGCACCAGTTGCTTGCTATACATCTGTAAGAACCATCATAGCCATTGCAGCATCCAAAGGATGGAAGATTCACCAAATGGATGTAAAAACAACATTTCTAAATAAAATCATAGAAGAAGTATACATAGAACAACTAGAAGGATTCATCACCCATGACAATAATTATGTTTGCAAATTGAAGAAAGCACTCTATGGTCTCAAACAAGCTCCCAGGGCTTGGTATGAATGTATAGATAAGTATCTATCCAAGTTAGGTTACTCCAAGAATGAAGCCGATCCAAATATATACTTCAAAATGTCCAAAGGAGAAATGGTAATTATAGTTCTATATGTCGATGATCTCCTAATCACTGGAGAAGATCATCTTATTGCTAGATGCAAACAAGAACTCACAAAAGAATTTGATATGAAAGATCTAGGATTATTGCATTACTTCTTAGGATTAGAAGTAGTACAGAAAGAAGACTACATTTTTCTAAACCAAAGGAAATACACTATGGATATATTAACTAGATTTGGCATGACGGAATGTAAACCATTAACCACTCCGATGGAAACTAATCTTCACAAGCTCAAAGAAGATGCTGCAGATTCAGAGCCTACAGACTCTTCCTACTACAGACAACTAATTGGATCTCTTATGTTCTTGGTAAACACTCGTCCGGATATTTGCTATGCCACAAATGTATTAAGCCAATTCATGTGCGAACCTAAGAAGATTCATTTATCTGCTATTAAAGGTACTTATGCAGTACAACTAAATTAGGTCTGAAGTATGAAAAGGTTGAGATACGACTCCAAGGTTTCACTGACTCCGATTGGGCCGGAGACTCTATTGATCAGAAAAGTACTACAGGATGTTGCTTCAGTCTTGGATCTGCAATGATTTCATGGTTCAGTAGAAAATAGTCAGCAGTTGCTCAGAGTTCCACCGAAGCAGAGTACATGGCTGCATTTATGAGTGCTCGTGAAGCAGTATGGTTAAGGAAGCTTCTATTTGGATTGTTTTGTAAGCCACTACAACCTACAATAGTTTACTGTGACAATCAAAGTTGCATTAAACTTTCTGTAAACCCAGTTTTTCATAACTGCTCCAAACACATAGAGATTCATTATCACTATATAAGAGACATGGTAGACAGAGACATTATCAAGCTCGTCTATGTGAGTACTGAAGAACAGAATGCTGATATTCTTACCAAGCCTCTTGCGAAGTTGAAAATCGAGTACTTTAGACAGAAACTTGGTATGATTAAGTTGTGATTAAAATTGCTGAGATTCTATCTCTTTATGTAATTTGTTTATTCATGAATAAAATTGAAATTTAATATTGCAATATTTTGTGTATTGAAAGATGACAATCTTTCTTGTGTGCAAAAATCACTATTGTAAGGTGACGATCTTCAATAGCTTGATTTTGGTTATCCTCTAACCTAGTTCCGAATTAGTCGGGGGTTATGATAACAAAAGGGTTCAAGGTTCGATTCAGATTGCGCTGAATATCTTGATACCTATATGCTATAGTTATCCTCTAATCTAGTTCCGAATTAGTCGGGGGTTATGATAACAAGAGGTTCAAGGTTTGATTCGGATTGTGCCGAATATCTTGATACCTACATTTATCACTAAATCTAGTTCCGAATAAGTCGGGGATTGTGATAAATTTTGACTAAGTTGAATTTGTGTTCCGGATTATGCCAGAAATCTTGATTGATTATATGAGTAAAACAATGATCCAAGTTAAAATCAAGGATTCAATAAAACTCATAACCTTGCTTATCAATCCACTCTCGCTAAGAGGGAGTGTTAAAACCGTAGCATCGAATTGATTGATGTAATCGATTATGCTACCATGATATATAATTATGGTTATCATTCAACAGCGGACTGCTTTGTCAAGCGGGTGTATTAACCATTGTAATCGATTTACATTGTTAGCCGATGATAATACAATTAACGTTACGTAACTATCGGTGGATAGTTAACGTAACATATACACATGTTACGTTAACTATCAATCGATAGTTAGCGTAAACACTGTTGCATACTATTATATACACGCCGCTTCACGTAAAGACATGTACGTGAACAGACATGGCTCTACGTGGCCTCAGCCACGTAGAGTCATGTCTATTCACTGAGTTGCCATGAGCCATATTTATAATATCATGTGTTGAAGAGGGAAGCAATCAATCACCATGGCATTGTCTTCTCGTCTGCAACACACAGCAATATATATATATATCAGTAAATTAATAACAGAATATAATACTGTAATAACGAATTTTCTCTATCTAGGTCTTAAATTCCTAACATTCCTTTGCATCATCAGTTTCAGGAATTCAATATCTCAACAGACGAACCCTCTGTTTTTGAATGACATGACTGAACTTTATTTGTTGTTCTATTTCAATAGCCATTTTGAAAAGTTTTCTTATGCATAGATAAATCCACCCTTTTTCTCTTTCAAATGTAACAATCTATACATTTTCCATTCTCCCACAAATGGATCTCCTTACTGAACTGTATGGTGTTTTCTTGTTCCACTGTTATAATCATTTCAGAATTCAGCATCTCAACAGACAGATACCCATTTTGTTTCCTTATTCTATAATGGAATACTATCCAAATTACACAACTCCTTCAGTTGCCCTTGATGAAATGCTGGAGCTCCAAAATAGTAGCTTTGAATTGAACAGAACAATATTTCCTTAATCTGTTGCTGTACCCATCTGCATCTCAATAGATAAATCTCTTTTTTCCTGTTTTAAAATATCTGAATTGAATAATTTGCAGTCCACTCAAAATTGGACCTCTGTGCTAAACCAAATTGTGCTCCCTACAAGACCTCGAATTTGATATAATTAATGAATGGAGGTGAAGGATATAATTAATGAATAATTTATAATAATTAACATTTTAATAAAATTACACAAAGGAGATATTTAATTAAAGAAAGAACAATTGTACATTAAAAAAATTAATCTATACATAGAAAGACTATTAAATTAAATTATACAAATAACTATTTGAATTCTCAGATTAAAAAATAAAATTAATATAATAAAACAAAGTATGTTTAGAAATATTGTTAAGTTTAATAGTTAAAGGAGTTTTTTATTAAGTAACCTTCATAAACATTTTAAAAGACTTATATTCATATCTTCCAATCCTACACCAATACTTACTTTTCATTTTTTCAATTCTAATAAATTAAATATATATCTTTTAATTTAGTCTTTTATTAATTATTACAATTTTTGCTAAATTATTATTTAGATTTTGATTCAATCGATTTTATTTAATTTTATAATTAAACATAAGTTTGAAATCTCTTTTAATATTTTGTCTTTTTTCAAATAATAATTAAAAATTAGTTTAAATTTTAAATTTATGGTAAGAGTAAGCACCAACTCTATTTTAATATTTTTAATTACCAACTCTGCAGAGATCACAATTAACAACTAAAATTTGCATGGTCCTCTGATACATTACTGCTAGGTACAATGCCCTGAAGCTCTTCCCCAAGTAAATGAACTTCTACAAGCTTCTAGAGAATTATAAAACATCACTGAAGGACTATAACGATCTGGCCTAATAATAATAATATCATCTCTATTCTTGAAATTAGGAATGCAAATTGAATTTTTCCCAATCTATTCTCCTTGTGTTCCACCTGTCCATTGCATGCAAAAAAGACTTGTTGTTTGGCAAACACATGTAACAACATTCAAAGACATGTAGGGAAAGAGATTATATGTTTGTTCGACTAGGTATAAGGGGGAATTTAAATTGAAAAATTATTTCTTGTTTGGTATTTTCTTTATTTGGTCGTGAACGACAAGTCTGTTTGTCGGTAAGGATCCGGTTGCTTATAATTGTGAGAAAGTGATTAAATGTGTTCTCATACTTTCAATACGTCGATTTTTGAAAAATATTTATCATAAATGATATTTTGTTTTTTTCCCTTTCATTTAAGTTGAATTTTATTGATCTGGAATTATAGACAAGGCACATCAACTATTTGACAAAATGTCCAACATAGATGTCACCTAATAGAATATTATAATTGTTAGATATTCACAAAATGGATTTATTGCAAAGGTTTTAGAAGCCTTAAAAAAAATGCTAATGGCATAAGGTATAGATTGTTAGGTTGTTCATGATGGCAGATATAAATTCCCTACATATATTCTATAACTCTACGGCGTACTCATTGCACACTAAGGTGCGATTGCTAGTTTATTGTGTGGACTGTTTGACGCGAAGTCCAACTTAAAAAATAAAGGCATGTGATCAGATTTCATCTCTATAGGGCAATCACCAATTTCGAACTCGAGAACTCTATTTGTAAGGTTTTGTGAACAAATTACATAGTCAACCACGCTTCGCCCATTGTATGTTTTGCACGTGACAGCCCCCGAATTTGGCCAAACTCTCATCCCGTTGCAAATAACCAAACCAAACAAACTACACAACCCCAATAATTCTGATCCAATATGTGAGACACCTCCATTACCATCTTCTAAAGTTCCTTTCCAACATTGACCACTGTCCTCTACCAACCATAGAGGGTTGTCTTCTCCTTTTTCACTATCAATCAGCTGCAAAGATTGATTATTTGCCATCCTAGCATCGAAGTCTCCGACTAACATTATTTCACCAATGGCGCTGAAAACAAAAATATCTCTTTTCAACGATGTATACAAATTTTCCCTATCTAAAATCTGTCTCTTATAGAGCTTAGAGTTTTGCGGGGCGAAGTAGCATGCAGCCACCCTAAAGGTTATCTCATTCATCGTGATTTGCAGCCAAATATATTGTTTATTTGGGTCTTCTTTTTCAAATTTTACAATGCTGTACCACTTCTCATGTATAAGCATCGTGACCCCACCATGCCCTTTACAAGTCTCGTTCCCTTTATTCCATACTGAAAATTTCCTATAGCCTTCAAACTCTGGCACCTTGCAGCCATCATGCTCATGTGTTTCTACCAAAATGATGACACCATTTCCCTCCACTATGGGCCCCATCCCAGGACCTCTTCTCCAAGGATAACCTCTGCAGTTCCAACTCACAACATTTAAGTAGTCCTATGGGGCCCCAAATACCTATTTATCCTTCAAGAAATGCTCACTAATTTGAGTTTTCCCATTTTTCAGCCAAGCCCATTTCCCCTCATTCCTTTCTGTTTTTACCTTTTCCCATTCTTTCCTTTGTTCTTGCTGGGAAAAAGTTAGATCTTCATCTAGATAGAAATGTGTGCCTCTAAGTATCCTTCTCTTCCTAAGGATCATGTTCTTATCTTCCACACTTTTCAAGGTAACCCGTATGTCCCTGTCTCTCCCTCTATCTATCCACTTGCCAATCCTATTTGCCTGCTGAATACCTCCTGTCCATTTCAACTGATCTCTAAGAAAGTCCCTCGATAAAGTATTGGTTCTTTTATTTTCCCTTAAATCTTTCACTCCTTTGATAATAATATTTGCCTCTTTGTTACGCTTGTTCTGTTCTTCTTTTATTTGTATTTTGACTTGCTGTTCAATCATTCCTTTTTGTTTGTTTGCTGATCCACTGACAACTTGAGACCAAGATTTGGCTTCTTCTATTTGTGCCCTTAGTTGAGACTCTTTAGATTCCATATCAGCTAAGGCTGATTGAATTTCTTTTAATTGTGTTGTGTCCTCTTCTTTCGTTAATTCTGATCCCTTAATTCTGATCCAATTCTTGCTTTATGGTTTCTAGTTCTTGCTGTCCTAGTTCCATTTTGACCTGCATGTTTGAGATTTGTTCCTTTAGAATTTTGTTTTCCCTTTCTATTTTGCTTGTGTACTCTATCACTTCATACGCTTTATTCTCTCCTTCCCAACTCCTTTCTTCTGTGACCTCCAACCTCTTTTTTATGTCCATGAGGACCTCTACATATAGTTCCGAGGACCACGATAGCAGAGTTGAAGTTGGGTTGTAAAAGACTTTGCCATCTAGTTTCTCTTCAGTGCTGTCCACTTTATTCATTGTGTCTATTTCTCCCTGATGCACAAATGGTTTGACGTTCTTTATGGTCTCAACTTGTCCCTGCATCCTCTCAGTTTCCTCCTCTTTTTGTCCTGTTTGCTCCACATTTGTGTGATCAATTCCGTTTGGGATTCCCTTCACCCGCGGCATAATCATTGTGAGACGCTTCTTATGTACTTGTTTTAGTTTTCGGATCTGCCTGCGTCTTAAGATACCTTTGTATTGTTTCGCGTTAACCAGTATCAGCCTTTCGTCTGTGTTACCTGCCTTATAAAGAAAATCTAGCATGACCGCTTCCCAAACCCCAGCCAAGCCCCCTGTACTGGCCGTAGGTTGAGGTGTTACATGCATGTTTGACTGCTTACAACCCTCCTGATATAAAAGGTTCAACATTGGAACCAACATATGAGGATTGGTGCTAAAACCAACATCTCTCATTACATTTGGTTGAGGGAAAAGCTTATTGCTTGCTGGGTTATGAGAGCCATATATATTTGGGTCATGACGGACCATTGCAAGACTACTCTCTGACTCCTCTTGACTAAGTGCCATTGCATAAAATGCCGGGTGTGGTTTATGATAAAACCAAATTCGAATGCTGAGTTGGAAGCTGTTTGTGTTTAACCCATACTTGTTTTAGTTTTGCGAGATTTGTTTTAGAGCATTGTGTAATGGGAAAGCAGACAAAAACGATAAAAATGAATAGAATAACTAGGAACAAAAGGGGCTTGACCCGACAAGACCGCAAGATAGTGGAGCCTCAGACCACGACAGAGCCCTTGTTTTAAACTCTAGTGTGGTCCCGACAGATGCCTAGGATGTAGAAATGGGCCCCGCGCTGCTCTATTCGCCTTCCTCCAAGAGAGCCTTCCTAACCCGTCTTCCTTCCTGCTTGTTGTCTTCCTTTGTAACGAGGTTTTCCAAAATGCTTTTCCTTGCTTGTGAATATTTGGATTATTGGGCGCATTAGAGGCTATGTGAAGGATTATCAAAATTTAAAAAATCCTTTTGTCGTGTGATATTTACGCTATAGAGCTCATTTAGACTATACTGAAGGATTTAGAAACTTTAGAAAAAATCCTTCAGAGTGTGAAATTTGCGCTAAGGAGTGCGTTTGGATTCCCATGGAGTATTATTAAACCTTGGAAATATTCCATGACCCAATAAAAAATGCACTAGGAGTGCAAATTCGACCTCCTTCTGGACTTTTTCTCTTCACATGTATTCCTTCACTAAGTGAATTTTGCACTTTGAGCGCATTTGGTGGATTTCTTTATAGGAGAGGGATTTTTAGTGTTGAATGAGATTCCCTTGCCATGTAACATTTGCGCCCTAGACGCATATCAAATTTGGTGAATGATTTCAAACCTTGCTTCATCTTCTTTTCTGTCGAAGATTAGTGCACGCACATTATGGGGACAAATCTTGTTGTTTGGAAGAATTTCCATGTCTCCCGAAGACCTATGTTGATGAACTCGCATGGGATATAATCATGCGTTTTTCTTCACTTTAGAAGAAAATCTTAAAACATTTCCTTCAATGTCATGTCTTGAGCATATACTGGACCTTTAGAACTCTCTGGATTTTCACATTCCTTGACATTCGGAAAATTGTGCTCTTGAGCGCATCTCTGCTATGATGGGGAATTTTTATGTGTACAAACTGTTTCCTTGGTCTCTGTGTTTTAGCATTGCTGGGCGTGAATCTAAACTTGTGGAGGAATTTTGAACACTCAAAACACTTTCTTGGCACTTGCGTTTGAGTGTTGCTGGACATTGTGATGGATTTTAACACGTTTACAGAGAGCCCGTGTCCTATGATGCTATTTGAACTTCAGTAATGGATTTCCAAAATTTCAGCTGCCTTCACATTTCTCCCTTAGGTGTGAATTAGATCGGGTAAATATTTCTAAGTTTTGAAGAATTTTAGCATTTCCACACTACACCATGTTCTGGGCACAAATGAGATTAGTTGGCAGATATTGCAATTTACGAACTTCTCCATGACTTTTGTCTTTCAACGCTCTTGGAGGTGGATTTTGTATTTGAGTGCGATATGTGAATTATGCCTTGTTGAGGATTTCATTCTCTTATTGATAATTCCTTGAACCTCTTGAAATAGCATCCTTGAGCATGTATTGGCCTTGGAGAAAGGAATCCTTCATAGTTAACCATTTTTGCATTACTCCCATTCTTGGATTCATACTTAATCATTTCTTTCATTTTCTTTCGATCTCTACCCTCTTCAAACTCGGGTGTATATTAGTGTGTGTGAAGGATTTTTTCATTTTTGGAAGCATTCCATGACCTCCCAACATAGCGCTCATGAATGCTTTTAGTATATGATGAAAGATTTTTTAAACTTCAAACAAATTCCTTGTGTTAGTGGAATTTGCGCTCTTGGGCGCACCTTGATACTTGCAGAGAATTTTCAGCACACTTAGCCATTTTTTTCCGTTTACACCCTTCCTTGATCACAACTTTATCACTTTTCAACTTGTCCATTCAATTCAAATTTGCGTGCACTTGAGAAGATTGCACGACTTAACCGTTTTTTCAACTTCATGCCCATCTTGATTTATAAACCATTTTCTTCACACTACTCAACTTTGAGTGCTTCAAGGATGTTTTCAGACTTTGCAAAATTTCATGCCTTTTTCGTGCTATTCACTTTCAGGTGCTTCCAGCCTTAATCATTTTGCTCATTCTTCTGGATTGGATGCTTTTCCAGATTGTTTTCCGGAAGTGTTCACTTGGACTGCCCAAAACAAATTTACTTCTCAAAGGATTCAAAACTCCACACTTCTCTCAACTTCATAATTCTAAATCAGGAGACACTTGAAAACTGAAACCTTAAATGGCAGGGAACTATTCTACATTCAAGACTCAGTCAAAATCACCATTTCTCAATTTGATCACGAGGAACTTAGGAGGCCATTCAAGACTTGGTCAAAATCACCATTTCTCAATTGGATCATGAGGAACTTAGGAGGCTGACACCAGAATTACCAAGAAAACAAAGCCAAAAAAAAAGGCCAAGCGAACCACAAAAGCAAAAGGGAGTCCCAATTTGCAATGGGGCGATGTGTGAAAAGGTCACAACAAATTGCAAGACTAAGAATCGGCTCACATGAGCCACACATGAAAACTAGAAGATGAACACTTTCATAGACACCTTGAGAACAAAGTATCTATAGTATATACAACATGGTAACTGTAAGAATTTGCCTAAGGCAAAGAGTAGAAACCAAGATCTAGAAGCTCAAGAGATAGCACAAGAGAGACAAAATATGATATGATCAACTGATCAAATAATGAATAGATAGATTGAATGAATGATTTCATACAATGTAGGAGTGCCTAAATATATAGACAATGCAATAAGACTACATGATAAGGAGATGATAAGATATCACCTACAGAAGGTGGAATCACATGTCCACCAAAGGTGGATCATCCTTCATTGTACATGAAAGTATGTGCAACAATGAGAGGATGATAATGTGATAAGAGCACTAAAGGTGGATCTCACACACAAAGAGGTATGTGATGACAACTATCACACCTAAAGTGGAGATTCTCCTAACAATGTGCTAAAAAGAAATGCAAACTCCTAGGTGTCTCAAAGACAACTAATATGTAAATGCATTATCCTAAGTAAACTTAAGTAAAGTGTAATTAGTGAATATTTAATTACACCAACACCCCCCCTTAAGTGCAACTTAGGGGAATGCACTTAAGCTCACAATGCAAGATGGGTCCCGGCCACTAGGCCATGTTAGGTACCCATGTACAAAATGCAAGAACAATGCAATCTCTCATAAAGTGGAGAAAGAGGGAAAACCTCATGGGAAAAACCCTCCCCCAAAAAGAGAGATGAATACAATAATAGAATATGAGAGAGAAGACCTCATGTGAGGAAAATATCCCCCCCATAAGAGAGAAGTAGTGGAAGAGAGACCAAGTAGCCCCCCCTCAATGTAGAATGAACACCAATGGTAGATGCTCCAGGCTCGATGTAGAAACTACTCCATGAGTGTAGAAAAACATTCCTCCCCTTAGGAAGAAACAAGAACAAAGGTGTATATATGAAGCCTCCTCCCCAATCTTTAGGAAGAAACCTCAAAAAAGATGGAGTCTCTGAAACCTGCTCAAGTGTCCCCATGTCAAAGCTGAAATGTGCCTCCTCCAAATCATGTGTACTAAGCCACTCTACTGAAAAAGACAAATCAGGAACAACTGAGGATGAATGTAGAACATGTACCAAAGACCCAAGTATCTCCTCTGAAGAGAAAGTGACCTCCTCCAACTGCTGTATCAAAGTATCCACAATCATGTCACCCTCGAAAGAATGATCAAGTAGAGAATGAATATGAGGGTCAGCATGTTCCCTCGCAACAACTGAAGAAGGATCATCTTCACCAAAGAGAAGATGAATATCATCAATGATGTCTCCCAAATCTGAAGTATAGAACTCCATAAACAAACTTGCAATGTCTGTCAAGTAGTCATCCCATGGAACCAAGTCTGGAAGACAATGAATATCCTGTTGCACTGAAATACTTGAACCCATGGCTGTGTGAATGCAAGCATCATCAAGAGCAAGAGTAGAAGTAGTCTCAATAGGAGGAGATGCAATAGAAGGCTCAAGAACTTGATCATGAGTGAGAATACCCAAGTTCAAGTAGCCAAAACTCTCCTCAAAATCTGAATCATCACTATAATCATCATATGCTGAAGACTCATTGTCTGAAGAATCACTGTCATCAAGAGGAACAAAATCTGCAAAGGAGTACAATCGAGAAGAGTGATCCACTATCCCAGTAGCAATAACTGCTCCACTCTCCAAGTCCTTGATGAAAACTGAATCAGATGTAAATTCCACAGTCTTCTTTGTAGCACCATTTGTGATTTGATAGATAGAAAGAAGGTTATTGGTCAAGTGTGGAACACACAACACATCATTGAAGTGTCCCTCCCTAACATCAATACTTCCTTTCCCAATCACATTCATGTAAGTGTGATTGCCCATCAAAATAGGTGGACCTTTACAAGGCTCAAATGATGAAAACATGGATTGTGAAGAAGCCATATGATGAGAAGCCCCTGAATCTAGAAGCCATCTACCTGAATCATGACTTGAAGAAGCATACAAAGCTTGTCCTTTTTGAGTGACAAATGCGTGACCCTTTCCTTTATCTTTTTCTGAATTTGGTGAAGAAGAGGTTGAGGTAGACATCCTGGAAGGCAATTTGATGTTGTTCTTGGCAAGAAGATTCTTCAATTCATCAATGTCCTTCTTATAACAAAAGTGTTCTTCATGTCCATCCTTTTTGCAATATGCACAAAACCGCTTCTCCTTCTTTGAAGATTCACCCTTTGGAGGTGATGTAGAAGTGTCATGTTGTGTGGAAGTTGATGTTGTATCTTCTTGTTGAGACTTAGACTTCCAATTCTTCTTCTTCTTTTGACTTTGATTGCCTTGACTCTCATGATTAGCCACCAATGCCTTGGAAGTTGAAGACTTGAGAATCCCCATACTTATCAACTTTTCTTGTTCTAAGACCAACATTTCTGAAAATGACTCAAATGAAGGCTTAATGAAGGCACTACCCATGGTCAACTTGTGAGTATTATAACTTGAAACAAAAGCTCCATATTCAGGAGGAAGATGTTTCAACAAGTGACTAACCAACTTCGCATCCTTCATGAGATTTTCACAATCATCAAGTTGTGCTCTATAGTCATTGACTTTGTTGAGATAATCTTGGATTGTGTCAAAGTTCCTGGGCTCTAATTTGAGGAGATCAGTCTCAATTGTGAATCCCATTTCCTCGTCCACTTGACCAAACAACTCTGCAAGTTTATCCCAAGCTTCTTTAGCATCATTTATGGTTTTGATGTGATACATGACAGCTTGAGAAATATTCTCTCTTAAGACTCCTAAAGCTATATAATTTTTGGATGACCATTTAGTTATTGCAACAGTATCATCATCAGCAGGTTTTCTAATTGTACCATCCACGTAAGGATTTAAACCTTGAACCATTAACTTGCTCCATACATTATCTTTCCATGTAGCATAGTTATGTAGAGTTAATTTTGCAATAGAACCCATGATGCAAAATGAAAAGAGCACAATAAAGAGAGACACCAGCACACAAGACACCCCCCCAATTCACTCAATCAAAGAACCCCCCCAAAAATGATGATTTTGGCACTTTATAGCTAGTGTGTGTACAATTGCCACTTGACAAAATTGATCAAAGTGGACTTTTGATTTTGATGTTTACAACTAAAAATATGAAGCTATAACAAACTCAATAAGAGAGGACAGAAGATCCCTCAAAGATCTAATCAATTACAAGTGCCACAATAGGCCAAAATAGACCATATTCTGAAAGTACTATGTCTACCCAATATTTCTCCAAATTGATACCAGATTTGGAAAGTAGACGAAAAATCATGCACTTTCAAAAAAAATTTCACTTGAAAATGTGTCCGTATGAGCCCGTATGAAGCCTCTAAAGTTGTAAAAATCAGAATTTGCGATTTTCAGAAAATATCAGAAACAGAGATCAGAAATCACTTGCACCATTGTGTAGATTGTAAAATTCTACCCCAAAACAAAAAAAATTGCTTTGAAAAAGGAGTCCGGATGACTGAGATATCGCTGTTTGAAAATCACCTCTGAAATTATTTTTTCTGAATCGCCGCCGCCGAACCTTGAAAATTCAAATGGCTCTAGATTTTGCTTCAGATATCCGATTTGGATGAAACAAAATTCGATTTAGGGGTTTTTGGATCTCCTCAATGTGATGCCAACCTCTGATTTGCACCAGCAAGCTCCAACTTTTACCTGCAATAAAAATCTCTCCAAATAGGCTATACAAATGAAACTCCTTTGGCTCTGATACCATGTAAGAATTTGCCTAAGGCAAAGAGTAGAAACCAAGATCTAAAAGCTCAAGAGATAGCACAAGAGAGACAAAATATGATATGATCAACTGATCAAATAATGAATAGATAGATTGAATGAATGATTTCATACAATGTAGGAGTGCCTAAATATATAGGCAATGCAATAAGACTACATGATAAGGAGATGATAAGATATCACCCACAGAAGGTGGAATCACATGTCCACCAAAGGTGGATCATCCTCCATTGTACATTAAAGTATGTGCAACAATGAGAGGATGATAATGTGATAAGAGCACTAAAGGTGGATCTCACACACAAAGAGGTATGTGATGACAACTATCACACCTAAAGTGGAGATTCTCCTAACAATGTGCTAAAAAGAAATGCAAACTCCTAGGTGTCTCAAAGACAACTAATATGTAAATGCATTATCCTAAGTAAACTTAAGTAAAGTGTAATTAGTGAATATTTAATTATACCAACAGTAACTTAAACGAAGTAGACAATGACACTCTTCCTTTTTAAACTGCACGTATAAAATGAATTTAGGGAAATTTATATAGATACTTGCAGTCATAACCTAGACTCTAGAAAATCAAACCTTGAATAATGTCAACAAAACACAACTTATAGAACTTATTTAGATGAACTGTTAAATGAGAGTCAACTATTGATTGGCACTCTTCTTTTGAAGAAATATTTTTGTGTTGGTTTCTGTTCAGAGGATTGAAATGTTTACAACAATGACCTTTGGAAACCTTTTAAAGTCCTAAACTTATGCACATGAGCTTCCCTTAATATAGCTGAAACAAATTTTATAATTGGCATAATTTAAGGTTATATTCCCAAGTGCAATTGAAGTTTGAGATATCCACAGAGCTGTTAGTTTGAATGACAAATCTATTTGCAACAAGGATATTTTAAAATTATTGTGAGAGGATAAATTATTCAAATAGCTACCAGGGTATAAAATTTACAGTATATATTGTTTCAAAATAATGTTGCATAAGATTTTTCATGGATAAATGTTCAAAGAATGTTACATTTAGTACGAAAATCTGATACCTTTTAACACTTATAATTTTTTTGTTCCCTGCAGGTTTAACATAGTTGGTCAGGTAGGTCAAAACATTCTCTTCCACACAGAGAAATTCAAACTTGATGATTAGGAACTGAAACCATTTGAAGTTGCATTTTTTGCTTGTATATTTAGTTTTTATTTTAGCGATATACACTGGTTACATGATATCACAGGTTTCCTAATGGTTGGTTATTGTTACCTTAAAAGACTCCTTTTTTGATATATTTATCAATGCTAAGGTTGTTTCTTTCAGTGGGCAGTTACTACAAGTATAGATTTCTCTCTTGCACAACTGGTTCAAGTGATTATCCTTCTCAGTACAGGAGGCAACAATGGTGGTGGATACAGTGCCTCCAAGTATGTTGTCATTGGTTTCCATGGGGGAATTCTTTTCTCTCATGCAATTCTTAATAGTCTTCCTGTTACGTGGTTATCATTTTTTGGGACACTATCTGCTGCATGGAATGTTTTAGGTAAATATCAGCATATTGAGGATTATTGGTCTGCAAATATATTCTGATGTTTATGTATACAACAATTTTTAGGACTAAATGTTTTTAACTCTTTTCAGGTGTTTTTGTTCTTATGATTCTTATACCTGCTGTTGCTCCAAAGAAGGCCAGTGCTGAATTTATTTTTGAACACTTCAATACTGATAATGGAGTTGGAATTCATAGTAAACCTTATATTTTTGTTCTAGGACTCCTCATGAGTCAGTACACTTTGAGTGGATATGATGCTTCTGCTCACATGGTAAGATTTTTCTTTTAGTACTGCTTTTTACCGTTTTCTCCCATAACATAAAATGAAGAAAAAACCATTAACAATTTGAAAGCTCTAAGCATGTTATTTTTTGCATTTGTTAAACAGTATGGCTCTGCAAAATTGCAAAATAAATTGGCATCACAGTGATATAAAATCTTTATTTGTTCTTAGTATGAAGCTTAATCTCAAACCATAACATAAGCAGAATAACACACAACTCACAGTTATAACAAAAACTCTAGATAATAATGCTCCTCCTTTGAATACTCATTAATTTAATTCTCACTGGCCATGCAAGCCTCAAACAAGATTTTGGTAAAAACTTAATACATTCTTGATAAAGTTTCAAAAAAGACTCAAGTTTGTTAGACTAGGGCACCATCTCACTCAAAGCAACTATTGAACTACTTACAGCATTACAGTTTCTGGAAGATGCTTGATTCAAACCTACAATAGCTACATTTGATGATAGAGACTATCCTTCCACCAATAGTCAGTATTATTGTTGCAATTTTGGTCTTTTTAAAATTTCTACTATTATCTATATTTATGTTTATGCTCCAAGGTGTGAATTTTCTGATTCATTTCTGTGGAAAAGTGAGCCATACAAAATCAAAGGCCTGTAAGGGCATTGTTTTCCTTCTTGTCTAGCAGGGATGGAAAAACATTTTAGAATGACCTACAATGTCAGCTCCAACAGTAACAAACACAATCCTCTCTCAAAACAAATGGATATGAATAACAAGATTTCGTAAGCATCAAGATTAAATGCACATAGTATAAATTGAAAAGAAGAGAATAGAATTCACACAAGAAGAGAATGATATAAGGTAGATAGAAAGAGTATCCAAATAACCAATAGTGCTCAAGAGTTTTTGCAACATGGACTGCTTGTTCTGTTGTATGCCTCATCTTGACGATGCTTGACTTGGTGATTGCTACTCTGTTGTGCGATAATCACTGAGCATTCTATTTCCTTTCTTGCTGTGTATGAATTAAACGCCATTTGTTTTTCCCCTCCACTTTACGTATTTCGCTGAATGAATATCCTCTTCAATCGATGTTGATAAGGGAGTCTCCGAACTGCGTTATGTTTCTTCACTCCGTATGCCAACGATACTGAAAAGACGTAAAAATTGTTCCTGGGGCATGTTCATTAATAAATGTTTTCTCTGACTAGGATGTGCGTTGATTGGATAGGATATTGCTGACTGTGCGTTGATGCTTAAGACTACGGGCTCATGTGTATATTGGTAACGTTAACCATTTCTTCTCCGTTTTTTTTAATCCAACGTTCATTCCCTCTCTTTAAATATTCTGTGTGCGGGGGGTGGACAGGGTCGTGATCCATTCCTTTGGGTCGCGACTTCTTTCTTTTGCCGTCTTTTACTTTTTAAGTTTGTGATTACCTTTAATATGTATTTTGAGAATTTATTATAATATGTTTAAATATTTTAATAAATAATTTATATATATATTTTAATTTATAATACTCAATTTAATTATTATCTATTCATCTATTTTCATATTAAATTTTATTTATTGTTATTTATTTATATTTTAATATTATTATTTGTTTATATTATATTATAATTAAAATATTATATTATTATTTAGATAATAAAAATATTAAGATATTATATTTCATAATAGATTGTATTATTATTTTACTATATTCATATTAAATTAAATTATATTATATTTTTTATATTAACTATAAAGAGATCAAAAAAATTACAGAAAGTTCACCGAGTAGCAACAAAAAGGCAAAGCCTCAACCCGAGATCAGAGTATCATAATTACAAAACAGCTCAAAAAGAAGTAATAGAAAAGCTAATGAAGGACATCATAGAGGGTATCAACCCAAGCAGTCCACCCAAGTGGGCCTTCCATCCACACAATACTTTTGCGCTCCTGGATCTAGGTCAGCATAAACAGCTCCTCCTTCCTACTATTGACATTATTCCTGATTTCTTTGTTCAGTCTTTTGCAGGTTTGTTCAAACATCCGAAGGTCATCAAGGGTTCTCTTCCATTCGAAGCCATATTTTAATTCGTAGAAGAAGAAGATGGCGTGCCCATTGTTGAGAAGTCTTCTCAGCTTCTCTTTTTCAATCATCATGGTGGTATGGACCTGCAGAAAGATTTTAAAATGTGTGAGTTTTCGGAAAAACTCAGAAAGAACTCTCGGCTTACCTTGATACCTTTCCTCGTTCCTGCACTTCCAGATCTGCCAGAGGATTTTAGAAGACAGCATATTCCAAAAAAAATTGGCATCCTTATTAAGACCATTAATGTGGCCAGTAACAATATCAAGAATATTCACAGTAACAGGATAAAAGATACCAAACATATTCCAGATCTCTTTAGCAAATAAACACTCAAAAAGAATGTGTTTACTAGTTTCGGGCAGCCTGCATAAGTTACAAATGTCAGCATTATGCCCGTCTTTTTTAATGGGGAGTCTATCAAGTAGAATTAACCATTTAAAACATCTGATTTTAGGCTCAACAGGGCTTTTCCAAAGAATATCAAGGTACTTCTTCCAGACCTTGGCATCAAGAGAGGAATGCCAAATAGTGTTAATGTGAAAAATAATATCTTCATTATGATCAATAACCCTGTATATGTTTTTGGCTTTGAGATTAGCCATGATGACCCCATCCGGCCACTTACATTGTAAGTGTCTATGGGAGTCCACATGACAAACAAAAGGAAGGTTATTAGCAGCTTGAGAAATCATATTATAAATCTTCTTTTGAGAGTCAGGGATATTAAATTTAGCTTTGAGCTCATCCCATTGAATGAGTTTATCCTGCTCGAAGATGTCAACCAGCTGAGAAATACCTTTTTTAGCCCACAATCTGGCAGATCATCCTTGGGAGAGGGCTAGGGGCTTACCATTCAGGTGTAAGTTCCACCAAATGGACCTTTCACCTTGGAGCTGCTTGTCACTATGAAACTCCTTATTGGTGATAAATTCCCGGACATGATCCCAGGCTCTCCAGATAGTTTTGAAAATAGCAGAGCCTTGAACAATGACCGGGAAGTTACCAACAATAAGATCACAAAAGGGGAGATTTTTCCAAGATCTGGCTTTTTTAGGACAGCCTCTCTCAATGTTATGTCTAACAAGCACCTTCCAAGGACTATTGCCCTCCAGAGATTGAAAGATCCATTTGGCAGATAAGGCAATGCCTTGAATCCTAAGGTCTTTAAGCCCTAGCCCCCCAAGGATTTTTTCAGTGTGACACCAATCCCATTTGACCGTATGCATCTTTCTATTACCTTTTCCATCAGACCATAAGAAATGTCTGATAGCCTTTTGAATTTCTAAAATTTGGTAATTATTGAACATCCAAGCAGAAGAATAACAAATACTATAAGAAGATAACATCTTTTGACAAACTTGAATTCTACCAACAAGAGATAATGACCTGTTATGCCATTTGTTAAGCTTCTTATCAATGTTTTCCTTAATCCAAGACCGCATATCTTTAAGAGAAGGTTCAATAGAGAAGGGGATACTAAGGTACTTGACAATCTTATTAGGGCCTCCCCATTGGAAGCTATAATGAGTGAACTAGTTAGGGGGCTGCTCATCCCATCCTAGGCAGATTGACTTGGCTTGGGAGATACGAGCACCAAAAATAGTACAGAACAGATCTAACTTAGTTTGCAAAGCTTTAAAGTTCTTGTTAGTGAGCTCAAAAAATAAAGCAGTATCATCAGCAAAGTGACTGTTAATGAGATCATCATTATTGGGAAGGTAGAGGCCTCTAACATCAGGGGACAGCGTGTTGTCTCTAAGGATATAGAACATAGCTTCAGCAGCAATAACAAACAGAGCAGGGGCCAGAGGACAACCTTGCCTAATGGACTGGTTAAGAGGAAAGGGATCGGAGCGGGAACCATTGATTTCCACTTGAGCAAAGACATCTTTAAGCAGAATCTGAACAACATTGTAAAAATAAGGGGGGAAACCAAAGGCTTCAAGCATCATAAGGATAAATTTCCATTCAACCCTATTGTAAGCTTTCTCAAAGTCGAGAAGGAGCATAGCAGAATTTTGATGAGAACACTTAGCCCACTCCATAGCTTCCCAACCAGTAATTAAGTTCTCCAAGATGTATCTCCCCTTAACGAAGCCAGTTTGGGTAGAACACACAAACTTGGGAAGAATATGCACAAGCCTGAGGGCTAAAATTTTGGCTAAGATTTTATAGGAGACATTAAGAAGGGTTATAGGCCTCCAATTTTTAATAAGAGCTTTGTCCTCGTCTTTGGGGAGGAGTTTAATAATACCACTATTAATCTCAGGGCCCAGGGAACCCGAGGACATGGCCTCAGTATACAACTCCTGCAGATCTTTGCTAATCCAATTGATATTAGCCTTGTAAAATTCAATAGGGAGCCCATCAGGGCCGGGGGCCTTGTCATCCTTAAGGGCTTTGATAGCAACTTCAATCTCATCAAGGGAGATAATTTTGGATAAGCTGGAGATATCATCAAGATCCAACCTTTTGGGAATAAGAGGCTTGCATTTATTTCTAAGGTCCTCTGCTTCCAACGAATCTTCAGATGTGAAAAGATTTCTATAATAATCAGCAAAGGCCTGATTAATGACAACAGGATTCGACACTTCCTGGTTGTCAATTGAAAGTTTGTCAATAGACTCTTTGGCATGCTTCTGTTTAAGAAGACTAAAAAAAAATTTGGAACCACGGTCCCCGTGCTGAAGCCAATGGGCCCGAGATTTGACCTTAGCTCCTTGAATTTTAGTCTGTTGGTGCTTTCTCAGAGCATCCTTAGCGGATATAACCTAAGACATAAGATCAAGGTTGGAAGAATCAGCCTGAACATTGTTTTCAGCAATTTGCAGATCAGAACAAAGACGTTTTTTGATGAATCTATAGTCCTTAGCCTTCTTTTGACCGATAGTCTGGAGGAGACATTTCCACGCAGGAAGATTAGCCTTCCATTTATTAGTCATGGAATGCCCAATGAGGTTAGCATTATTAATGTTCCTAATAATCTGGATGGCAACAAGGACATCCTCATCCATAAGAAGCTTGGTATTCAGAATAAATTTATGACAGGAAGCCTTATTATGAACTGGGGCGAAATTAAAATTGATGCGAGTGAAAATGGGATGGTGGTCAGAAAGAGTAGTCGCTTTAACAAGGACAATATTTCCTTGGCTATCAGGAAGAAATGAGAGAGAATTTTTATTGCCATAAAAACGGTCCAATCTGGAATAGATCCGAGAGTGGCCTTGCTGGAAATTGTACCAAGTGTGCCAGATGCCCGTGTTAAAATCTTTATTGCCAGCAAGGGGATCGAAGAGGTTTTTGGAGTTAATAAATCTGAGCCATTGAGTTTTTTCGCTATCTTTCCAATAAAAAGGGTTGCCACCCGCTTTATCACTTTGGGACTCAATCATGTTAAAGTCCCCACCAAATAACTAGGGGATATCAGGGAGAGTAGTCAACCAATTCCAGAGAGAAGCTCTCTCTTTAGGATCATTGGAAGCATATATAGAACAAAAACCAACCAGATTATTATCATGTTTCATAATAAACCAGACAGCTCTCTGGCAAGGAGAGACACCATTATCAGTAATGTGATTACCCCACTTGGGGTTGACAAGGAGAGCAATTCCTCCTCTGCCCCTAATATGATTAGAGTAGAATTTAATAGCATCATTCCAAATGAAATTAAGATTGGTTTCAAGTATGAAACCAGTAGCTTTAACTTCTTGCATCATAAACATATCGACAGAATTAAAAGAGTTTAACAGACGTTTGATAACAAATTTCTTGTCCGGGGATTCAAGGCCCCTAACATTCCACGATAAGCAATTCATTGGGAAACACTGGAGGGGGTAGGACACGCATCATCGATAGAGGTAAGAGCCTTATTCGCATGGTCCCCTGTTTTCTTACCAGAGGGCTTGTTTTTAGATCCTGGCGGCCTCCCCTGTCTTTTAGCGGCAAGGCCATCAGATTTTGGATCGTCTTCATATTCAGATTGAGAGTCTATGTCCATAGCGGGAACGTTTGGGGAAGCGTCGAAAGAAAGAAGAGAAGGGATAACTTCTAACGAGCAGTCATCGCCAATTTCCTTGAACACTTTTGGAGGGAGTTTCCATGGGATAGAACCAATTTGATTATTATCTATACTAGGGGTACTAAATTTTAAATTTTCATCCATAGGACTGATCAAAGGGGGAGTTTGGAGAAGGGGATTCTTGAAAGGTGTCGGTGGGAGCTTTCGAGAGGTGTCATAAGCAGGAGTTCTGTTGTTATTGACACTCTGCAGTTTTTCTTTGTTAGGTTCTATAGCAGGGGTGCCAACTTGAGGAGCTTGAGGATAGACCTTTAAAGTAGATGCAAGAATTTGAGTTCTGGGTTGAACCTTGTTGTTACCCTTGCGTTTTCTCTTGTTGCGAGCAACTAAAAAACCATCATCCGAATCATTAGGGTTAGAAGACATGTCTGTTGTCGGAATCAAAGGAGGAAAGGAGGGGGGAGAAGGAGATACAGAGCAGGAGGCCGGAGGCGGCTTTGATGGGATGCCCTCAGTCGAAGACATGTTAACCTTAAGAGGAACAGAGTTAGTCGAATTGGGGGGAGGATTAGGAATAGGCGGGGTAGGGTTTTTAGCAGGGTTTCTCTTGATAATAGGGCAATCCTTTCTGAGGTGTCCCTCCTTTCGACAGAGAAAGTAGGCATTTAATCCACCCAAAATTTCAACCGGACACACAAACGTTTCATTAAGTATGTTAACCGAGATATCTGCAGGAATCTCTTTACCAGGAAGCAGAGAAATTAAAACTTTGGCATCCATATGGGGAACCAACCTTACGGTATCGTCCATGCGAATTGTTTTTCCTAGTGGTTCTAGCAATTGTGGTAAAAAACGCCATAGAAACGGAGGAATATTTTTAACTAAGATCCACCTAGGGGCCGATAGGGCTAAAACCTCTTCATGAACCGCCTCAGGCATCCAAGCCAGAGCTCTGAAAGAAGTAGAACCAACGGTCTAGTACTGCTTTTTAAGCACTTTCTTTTGAGCATCCTGATTAACAAAGAAGATAACATACAATCCCTTTTGAATTTGACGGCAGAACGAAATGTGAAACCCTAGTTTAATATTCCAATAATTATGAAACCAGTCGTCAAAAAATTTCCGTGGAGGGCATTTATCTATTTCAACAGCTGAAAAAAATATCGCAGTGTTCCTTAACCTAATTTTTTCCTTCACTATTGTTGGGTGGATATTTTGCAATTGACAGTTTTGAGGAAAAAATCCAGTTTACAAAATTTTGATACCAGCCACAGCGTGTGAGACAATGTCTCTCCTACCTTAAAGGGAAGGCTCCCCCTTCTCACCGTTCCTTGGATCAACTCAAGGTAAGCAAGAAGCTAAGAGATTATCAAAATAGGGTGTTACAAATATTCCTTCTTCTTATCTTTCAAGAAGGAATCCACTTACTCGAAGAACGAATAATGGGCAAAGCTTTAATCTCTAAACTACAATTCTATCTAAAAGCTGAAAACAGTGATACCGATAAACCAACACCAACTCACAGGTTGATTGAAAAGCGTACCGGCTTGGTTCTATGACCTATTTATCTGATCTATAAGAAACACCTCTACCATTGGGGCACACAGACTTCCAAAAGTAGAGATTTTTCTAACTATTCTAACAAATTATATGAAAATGAGATGGTAATATAATCTACAGTCACAGCTTCTAGTCTTATATTACCACAATTGCTCCCAATCACAGCTTCGGCTCCAATTGTTTCTAATCTTCAAATTGCTCTTAACAAAACACAAGAATCACATAAACAAAAAGATAGTGAAACTAAATTGTAGTCACAGCTTCCAATTTGATTCCCCACAATTGCACTCAGTCACAGCTTCAGCTCCAATTGTTTCTTTCTATTTATATTTCTCCAAAATAGTACTACACAATCACAGTTATGCTTGCACAAGTTTGGCAGAGCTCTCTCTTGCATAAAATTAAGATGATTATTTACAATGAGCCCTCTTGTATTTATAGGAGAGAGGCTATGAGAAAAATAAGGAAAACTAACTACCTAAGTTGACTTATTCAACATTACAATCCTTTGTAATATGATTACATGTAGTAAGATATGTAATTGCAAATTTTTACTTTACATGTTTCATTACATATGTAATTGCAATTTTATGCTTTACATGTTTCATTACATATGTAATTGCAATTTTATGCTTTACATGTAACTTGTCAAAATGCATGATGAAAAATAAACTAAGTGTTTGACAAAACATGACTTCTATTACATTAACCTCTATCAAAGAGGTTTTGCTTTCACCAAAATACTAAGTGCTAAAAATCTTCAAATCTGTACATGGATGGGAACATCTGCAGAAAATAACACTTTGACCTCTGCATTTGGTGGTATCAACAAATCACTGATTTTCGTTATCACCCATAAGTGGAAAACTGTTCACGATCCCTCTTATTGATCCTGCTACCACATGCTTGGAATCAGTCTTGAAAGCATTCTAATATTTATGAAACTTTGAGTTTCATCTTTTTCTCATCCGTGATGGTTGGCCCTTCTGACTTTGGATGAATACTTGTAGCACCGAGATGTTGGCGGCTCATGTCTGCAAGCTATGCTTCAATCAATTCTGAAAAATGTTGCATTAGTGATCCATGAATGCAATTCGGGGATTTTGGGGTGCACTGTAGATTTGACTGCATGTAGTTCAACTTGTAATATTTTATGTAGTTGGTCCAAAAAGTTCCTACTACAAGGGAAAAACATAGGACTTTAAGTGAAATCGGAGTTTTTGGACCCAACTACACTTAGGATTGCATGTGTAGCTGCATATGTAGTTCATTTTGCAATTGGGTCAAAAATCCCCGATTTGCACTTGGAATTGCTTTTTCAACTTGGGTATTGTAGGAGATTTTTTATGCGATTGCGCATTTGACTGCATGTAACAGTACATGCAGTTGGTGTAAAAATCTCCAATTTGGGTAAACTTAGAGTGGAGATTTTCGGGGTAGTTTCACTTTTGATTACATGTAACAGTACATGTAATGGGTCTCAAAAATCCCGATTTTGGAATTATAGTAAATTTGGAAGAAACTTTTGACGGGAATTTTTGAGGTGACTGCATATTTGATTACATGCAACAAAACATGTAATAGGTGCTAAAAATCCCGATTTTGAAACAAAGAAGAATTTAGGCAAATCGGAGATTTTTGAGGTGATTACATTTTGCATTACATGTGGAATGACATGTAGTAACATATGCAATGGATATGGAAAATCCCGAAATTTGTGGATTTTTTTTTATTTTTTTAATTAATTAATTAATTAATTAATTAATTTATTTTTATTTTTTTTTTGAACTTTTTTTTTAAAAATTATTTTTATTTTTATTTTTATTTTTTTTTAATAATATTTTTATTTTTTTGAACTTTTTTTTTTAAATTTTTTTTTTTTTAAATTTTAAAAAGAACATATAATAAACAATACATAAGATGCAATTCAAGGATGACGAACTGCTTTTATGATATGTTATTAATACATTTTAAAACATAGAGGATACACCTACGAATCTATGAGAAAAATTGCATAGGGTTGTCTCAAATTTGTGATGTCAAAATTGAGGACAACAACTATCTCATCTAACATTTCAGGATTAGGAACAATAGCGAAAGGAGCTAAGGAAGCCGAGGAGATCTTACCGTTTGCGGCGGCTTCATTGGCACAGTGATTTGCAAAATCAAACCTGGCTTTTGCATTGACGACACTTGAGGATTGAGCCACCGTTTCGGAAAAAGACTTGGGTCAATTGCTTGATAAGGGGATACTAGCAGGTATGCCATTAAGGCCAGCGTCATTCGGCGCTACGGGAGGAGTGCTAGTGGGTATGGGATCGACCGGCTTGTAGAGGGAATTAGTGTCTAACATATTAATTTCATTAAAGAGGGGAGATGGAGAGATAGCACCTGAATCGAAGGCATGCACGGAGACCTCCAGCTGTCTCCCGCCACCCCTCGTGATGTCGCTGGAGGACGCCACCGTAAAAGTGGCAAGAGCCGCAGAACCTTTAATCGGAATCGCCAACTTTCGCAGAGATTCGCTAATATTCACAGAGCTCAAAAAAATCTTATTATATTATATTGATTATACTCTTCATTATTATATATAATTAACTTAATTATATTATTAATTATTTATCAATTATTTCTTATTAAATCCTATTATAGAAAGGGGACATTACAATTATTGCATTTCTAAAGCCCGTTGATACTTCTCCTATTGATGCGTTTGGACTTGTAAAAGCATATGATGGGGATTTATAACTCAAAAGCACATGCTTTTTCGTTTCTAAAACTCGTTATTACTCCTCCAAAAAGTGTATTTTAACTAAAATCACTTATGGTGGCGATTTTATACCCAAAAGCACATGCTTTTGAAGTTGAAAAACCTGTTTTTGACTTGTTTTACCTTATGTTTGGGCATGAAATGCTAAAGGTGGCGATTTTGGAGTCAAAAGCAAATGTTATTGACATAAAAAAGGTGCATTTTGACTTGTTTTAACTTGCCTTTGGTATTAAAAAGCAAGTAGTGGCGATTTTTAGGAAGAAAGCACATGTTTTTGCAACCAAATACCCGTTTTTGCTCATTCCTCATGCATTTTGAAGCTGGACGGTGATTTCTTTGGACATTTAAATTTGTTTTGGTTTGTAAAAACATGTTTCTCTCTTCATACTTGGGTGTTTTTGATGCATTATCCTTGTGCGGCGATTTTGAGAGCAATAGGACATTGATTTGTGTTCAAAACAACCCGTTTAGGGCACGTTTTTGCTAAAAAACGGCCCATTTTTGGCCATTTTCTTCCATCAAATCCAAACATTTGCTATTAAAGGTGAGTTCTTCGGTATTATTTATCATTTGCAGCTTGTCTGTTTTTAATGCCCTAAACGTCATTTTTAATTGCACATTTGCATTTGAAATAGTCAATTTTTGTTGCTATTCTCTTGCATTTTGTTTCTCTAACTTACCACACTAGGCAAGTCGGATTTTGACTCAAAGTTGCATTCATTTGCAAGGATTGAGTCAAGATTCAAAATCTATTTAAGTCTCATTCATGCAATCTTTCTAAATCCGAAAATCTTATTGGATTCATTTTCAGATTTTGCATAAGAGACTAAAAAGACTTCTTCCTTTGCTTTTTGAGGGAAAGAGGTAAGATCTTTGTTAATTTCATAGGGCTATGTTGTATATATGTTTGTTCTTTTGTTCTTGCAAATCATTTCATTTCCATTTTCAGATTTGCATGATGTTATGTGATGTGCTCCTTCTATCTTCCGTCTTCATTTCTCCAAATTGCACATGCAAGTGCTTCATTTTGCTTGCACTTGTAGTCGGGACTAAAACCCCCGTTCTTGAATAGAATTATCAAGGAAAGCAAGCCCACTTTGCAACATGCTTTTGCATAAAAAAAACTCACTTTGATGCTCACACGCACTCCATCCGTGTTTGTTATATTGTTGCCACATGAGTTAAAATTCATGATGGTGGTTGCTTGCACATTTTCTTATGATGAAAACATAACAATTCATTATAAGTAGATGTTATGCTGCCCATTTTTTATGCATTCTTCACACAAAGTTTGCTGTCCGCATATCCCTTTGAAAAACCTGTTTTTGGTTTTTCTCACTATATAAGTGACCATTTTGCATTCACCTTTTCGCTGTCCCAAATTTTTACAACCATTCCCCTTGTTTACAACATTCCAAAATCCATACTTGTACATCAAAAAGCGTGCAATAGACCCATCCATGCTTTATTTTCTCACCTAACACTTGCTGTCCATTCATATGTAATACCCTCTGAAAAACCTGTTTTTGGTTTTTCTCACCACACAAAAGCCAATCTAACCCAAACCCATTTGTTCTTTTGCCATCCACAAGTTTCCAGCCATACTCCATATGCAAAAATCCCAAAACTCACACTTGTGCATCCAAAAAGGTGCAATGGATCCATCCCTTGAAGATATTCTCACCTTGTGGCATTTTCATGTCACAGCTACTCACGCATATCATATTGCCATGCTAGGAGAATTTCTAGCCAACACTAGAAAAGGAAGAAGAGAAAGGATACAAGAGAAAGGGAAATCCATAGGAGAGCTCAAAGGCCACCCTTAAGAGAAATTCAACTTCAAGGGAATCAAGTGAATCAAAATTAGAACACAAGCTGGATAAGAAGATTGGATCTTTCTCCCTAGAAAGGTTTGAAAGACTACAATCAGAAAGAATGCCTTCAAGACAGAGATGGAAAGAAACAAATGTGCTTTTCAAAAAACAACCATTATGATACAAGGCAACCAAGGATGCAGGTTCTTGTTCCAGATAAAGATGCTTTCACCAAACCAAAGCATATCAACCATTGGGCATCCTGTAGCAACATGAAGACCAATGAAGGATGATGTAATAGGTGTTGTGTCTTGTCTGACACTTAGAATCTTTTTGTCATGTGTTTGTAATTGTCAGATTACATGTAATAAAAAACAAGATGTAATTGCATGTGATAGTTGTTAGCAATATGAGTTGTCATTAGTGTATTTCACAAACCTCACACCGGTAAAGGGGCATCGGTCACTCACATTACTTAGACACCACCGGTAGAAGAAGAACATAATGTATGCACCGGTTTACTATCTTGATAGATTCATTGGTAGACCGAATCAAGAACACAGAACCGGTCTTATGAAGCATACAGGGACAAATCGGGTATACCGGTCTAACTACAAGATAGATCTGATCCGGATTTTATGGATCAATTTGAGTTACAGTTTAAGTCAAAAGCTGGATTATGCGGGACATCCACTGCTGAGAAGTAGAGTTAGCTTTTTAACAAGAGTTAATTTTCTTCCTGCGGATGCTTTTGGAAAGTAAACTCCAGGTCAAAGCGCATAACTCTTTGCTGATTACATGATTTAATACGGAGTTTGTAGCCTGACAGTTCTATGAGTTAAGGGTTTCATTACGATGAAATCTAATATAAATATAGGTCATAGGACACAAAGAAAAGGTGTTGTTGATAGTTGATGATTGCATAGAGTAGAGGAGAGATATCTTCTGAGAGGTGCTGCAGGCATAGAGGTGAAGAAAGAAAGAGAGATCAACAGTCAAGCAAACCGAAGAAGAAGATCAACCAGTATGATCTAATTTGACAGACAGTGTCAAAATAAGATCATTACTTATATAAGGAATGAAAGCATATTGAAATCCCTTTATCGGGTGAACCTAATTGGTTCTTTGTAAAATACCCTAACAGGGTAACAACTTTGTAGATGTTCAAAGTCCTGTAACTAGGCAACTCCTAGCAGAGTTCAGATCTTAACAGATCTTATGTAAAATCCCTTAACCGGGTAGCACTTCAAATAGTGCTTTTGTAAGCTCCTAATAGGGCACCTTCATTCTGCGATAGTGAAGTTCTGAGCTCTGTCTCACCATGGTTTTTTCCTTCTAATCGAGGTTTTCCACGTATAAATACCTGAGTTGATCTGTGTGATCTGTTTATGCTTGTGAATGATTGACTATATTCTGTTTTACATTTAATGATCCGTTTACAAGTTTTAAACATGCAGAAAGATAATATTTACTGATTCACCCCCCCTCTTAGTAATCGGTTTAGTACTAACAATTGGTATCAGAGCCAAGTTCTCTATACTACCAAGCCTAACAGCTTGAGAGAAAGATCATGGAAGTTTACCGGTATCAAAAACAGCTCGAGGAAGCCAATGACATCATTAAATCTCTGGAGAACAGATTGAGGAGATCACTTGCAAAGAGAAAGGAGCTAGTGTTACAATTAAATGAGAGCAATGAAATTATTGATGAACTCTCTAGGCAGAGTGGATCTAATGAAGCTGAGGACGCAGTGTTTGAACTCTTGGACAATAATCAGATCCTGACTGATCAGATCTCTAATCTTAAGAGAGATCAAGAGGACAATGCCCTGAGGATGATTGAACTAATTAAAAAAAAGAGAAAAGCTGAAGATGAAAGGAACTTAGCAGTCAAGTCCTTGACAACCTCTGAGAAAGCAAGAGACCGGGTAGTGGAAGCGGTAGGAGCAAATGAACTTATCATCCTACAACTTCAAGAAGACATGCAGAATGTCACCCAAGAAAATGCTCACATGTAGAAAGGCTGGCATAACATGAATGAAGCATGCAATAGACTCTCTAGAATTGTATCAACTAAGGGAACAAATGAGCGAACTTGAAGAAACAAATGAAAATTTGAAAAGATACAATAAAAACTTGACCAAGCTTGATGAGCAACTTAAAGCTCAAAGAAGGCATAAAGATCAAAGCAGTCTTGGATTCACCGGTGAAGTTACCAATGAAAATGGTGAGCCTTCTAGGGCAAAGGCAATCAAGAAGGATAAGAAGAAACCACTAGCACAAAAAAGTAAGAATATCCTTAACACATCTTGTAAGCATTGTGGGAAACCGGGTCATAAAACTAACAACTGCAGAAATGCACCAGTAAGGACCGATAACAGTCATTGCAAGAATTGCAGTAAAGATGGTCACAAGACCAGTGAGTGCTGATCTAGTCCCATATCTGTGTCCAGTATTAGCAGGGGAAGCTTCAGGGGCTACTGCTATGCATGCAACAAATTTAGACACAAGGCAGAAGAATGCAGATCCAAGACAGTGGCATTTAGATCCCCAAAACCGGTATTCACCAAGAGAAACAAGAACCGGAGTACAGTCAACTATATGAACCATGGATCACACAATCACAATGGCTCTTGGGACAAGTCAACCAACACAAGAAGAACGTACCGAGGAAAGACAACCAGGGTAGTTTTCTATCACTGCAACAAAGTTGGACACAAAGTCAAAGAGTGCAGGAACCGGTTATCCAGCAAGGAGAAGGGACCGGTCAAACCTGAAGAAAAAACCAACAGGGAAGAAAAGATTGAGAAATCAGTCAAATAGATTTGGTTAGTAAAAGAATCAAAGAGCCCCGCTAAAGGGAAGACAGAAGAAAGATCACCATCTGCTGATGGTGATATTTCATCAGCAAACTGATCCATGAAGGCTTTAGAGGGAACCGGTAGATACCCTACCATTCCCGGTATGATTGGTGAGAATCGGACTCACTCGGTCTGCAAGGAAAAACCGGTAAGACAAATTATGGTCAACCGGTTCGGAAAATAGAAAGTAAAGTTAGGTAAGACATTTATTACTGTTGCCGTTTAACAAATAGTTACCATTTGGTAATTACCGTTATAACCTAACCCTATAAAAGAAAGGAGAATTACTCACAAGTTTTCACTTTGCTTATTGTATTACTTACAAATTCTTGCGCTAAACATTTTTCTCGCGCCTTGATCACTGAGAATCACTATCTGCAATATCGATCTAAGCTACTCTCAGCAAATTACCAGTTAGAAAGTATGGTCTCATCTTCCGCTACCGTAAAATTGATCAAAGGAGATCTGGTGGATAGGCCAGCATATAACATCCTGCCGGATCAGAATAGAGAAAACGACATGGCTGGAGCTCTCTCTTCTATACCAAAAGGAGTTCTCTTGACCGATGATGTTACAACGTTTATTCATGCCAAACAAGAACTGGGAGAAACTTATATTTAAGGTGAATATCTGTCACTATGCGAAGAAGGGAAACTTCCTGACAAATACGCCAATCTAGTATCATCCGGGTTAATAAATGGTGTATGCTACTCTGCAATCTTCCGAGAAGATCAAGTAAGACTGGTGCTGAGCCGTCTTCACGAACCAGGTTTCTGGCTCACCAGAGGCGCATGTCACGAGATCACCAAAGAAGATCTCCACAGAGTAACCGGATACAGTGATAAAGGGGGAACGCTACCCCTTTGGACCATCGCCAATACTGTCGTCAACAAGCTGACCAAGTCGAAGTTTGATGGTCGACTTATGACGGTAAATGACATTGAAGATGATGGAGTACGCTTTGCGTCTGCTGTCATCGGATACAAGGTTTATCAGTCAAGCAACTGGAACAACATACCAGGTGGTGCAATTCATGTTGCGCACCGCATCATGCACGAGAATGCTCAATACGACATTTGTGCAATGCTTTAGAGCCAAATACTTGAAAATATGAAGAGGCTTGGAGTTGTGAAAAAGAAATCCATGAAGTATGGAACCCTCCTGATGTGCCTGTACTTTTTCTACTTGGATTTCTTCCTAGGTATCGGTAAAGTGACTTGGACAACCGATAAACCGGTCATGCATCAAATCATTGATATGGCTAACCGACTGGGAGATCGGTTAAGCAAAGCGATGACTGATTATTTTGAAGAGTTTCAATTGAAGATGCATGAAAGAGAAAGAGTACCATCAACTATTGTTGACCTTTACAAGGACGACGTATGCTTTTTGGTCACCACCGACAACTGCATCATTCAAGCAGTGGAACCAAGAGATGTGTATGCTCCTGAGCTGGGTTACGAGATCTCTGCCAAGGTTGCTAAGGCATATGCCGATGCACTAAATGATACAAATTTGGATCTTGGTGCCAATCGGTTCGGCACGTATACTGAGATTCTTCAAAATCTGTCAAAAAGGGCACCAGTCATGATTGTCTACAAAAGGTCGCCCGCACCAAAGAAGAAACTGGTGACAGAACAGCCCAAGGGTTGGAGGAAGAAAGTTGAACCGACGCCTAGCATCCAAGAGGAAGAACTAGAAGAGACAGAGACCGAGGACACAGTTCCTCTGATTGAAGGAAGAATACTTGTAAAATGGCAAAGGAGGACCCACCTAGAAAAGCCAAACCCACAATTGACGAAATTGCGGCAGGACTGAAAGAATTTGGGCATTTAGGTTTTGTTAGAAGAAGATATGAACTAGCCAATGATGAAGACAAAGGAAAACTTGAAGAAGCCATAGCATTCTGCCTCCATAAATTTAATCTTCATTCCGGTGCACTGCACATGACTCTACCTGAACATCTTCTACAGAATATTGAAGCCAGGTGGAAAGCCGCGGAAGATAGAGAAAAGGAGCTAAGAATAAAAGCTCTTTTAGAGGTCCAGAATCACCTTACTCTAGCAGAAGCTACAGAACAAGCTGAACTTCACCAAAAAAACTTCGCAACCATAAAAAAGGATAGGTCTCATGCTTATTGGTGAAATTGAGAAAGTACATGATGAAGAAGTAGCTCTATGGACCAAACTTCTCCAGACCCAACATCAAGCAGAACAAGAAGCAACTCAAAGAACAACAGCTAAACCGGTAGCTGACACCGGTAAAGGGAAAGGAGTACTTGTAGAAGAAACACCGGCATTAGTAGACTTAACCAAAGATCAGGCAGCGAATCCAACAATTTTCATCTCTTCAAGCAAAGGTAACATCAAACTCATGCATGTTGATGATATAATTACTGAGGTAATGGACTTTGGAGAAGTAGATAATGTTGCAAAGTGGTACAGTGTACTAAACGAAGAGGAAAAACAAAAGTTAATTGTAGGGATAGTAGAAGCTTTCATGGATTATAACAGGACTCCAAGGGACTACAGGTCCAAGTTCCCACCAGAACTGAATAATAGGCTATAATCAAAATGGAAAACCGGTCTAGGCATAAACACCAGAATCACAAGGGAAACATTGCTTAAGGTCAAACCTGGATTCAGCGAAGAAAGAATAAAGCTTCTATTAGAAGAAGCATACATGAACTTAAAGACATTTGACAGAGTTGCAAAAATTTTAAACGGATATGAGAATCAAGTCTACAAAGCAACTCTAGATTACTGGCGTAAGTATGACTTCAGTGCATTGGATAAACTAGGTCCTCAAGATCACATTGAACAAATGCAAGCAACATTGGTCAGACCCACAACTGGTGAAGCATCTTCTACTGAAAAGGAAAAAGCTCAAACAGAAGAGTTCATAACTAATGCACAAATAAATGTTGAACAAGGGACAGAAACTGATATACCCATGGGAGAACTTCATACGGTTGAGGAGCAACAACAAAAAGAAGTCCCACCGGGAGAACACGAACAAGATGCTAACAAGCAACCGGATGAAGAAGCTCAGACCAAGGAAAAACCTTCTGAGAAACAAAATCTACCAGAAGGAGAAGCTCAACTGGAGAACAGAGCTCATCAAGGAACAAAAGATAATAAGGGAAAAGACGAAGACATCCCAGTCCACACCGAGCAACTTAAACCAGAGCAAGAGCAAAGACAACAAGAACAAGGAGACATCCCAAGCTCGTCCTCTAAAAGGAAGTTGTCATTTGACGAGAAGGAAACAAAAAGGAGCAAAACTATCGATACAGTGGTAGACATCAACAAGATGTCAACTAGACAGCTCAAAGAGCTAACCAAAAGAAAACAGGACATGGTCCTAACCACAGTCAAGAACATTCTGTGCAACTTCGTTCCTGATATTGACATCGATAGCGATGAACCAGTCATCGACCAGCTAGAAGTATTGGCACACGCAATCGGTGAGGATCTCACCGATCCGGAAATAGTGGCAATTGACCATTATGAGAAGAAAAGATTGGAGTTACTCCACAAACAGGTTGAAGAGATTAAAGTGAATGTGACAACAAACTTGAGAATTCTCCAACAACTTCAAGAAGCAGGAAGTTTGATGAGCAGAACATCAAATTTTGAAGTATTTTTGCAAGATCTATCAGAAAAGTCCGCCAAGATAACATAAGAGATTAAAACATTGTCCTCTCAGTTTGACATTAAGAGCAAGACTGAAACATCCTACAACAGAGAAATGACAAGCTTAACTCTTGCACTCAGAAAAATTGCTGAAGAGAAAAATAAGCAGATCCAAGATATCATTGGATTCCAAATGTTTTTGGCACCCACATTTGACATCATGAATATAACAACATCTTCTCTTGAAGATCTAATCAATGAACCAGCCTATAAAACTGTGAAAGACATGGAGAATATCATTATTTCTTTGACAGCAGCCCAAAAGAATTCAGAATATGTAACCGGTCAATGGGCACCATTCCTTCAATCAGGCAGGACAATATACAAGGATATCTTTACCAAGCTTCAATTGTGAAGATATGCTTTACCCTTTGTCCTTTGGAGGAAAAAAGGGGAAGAGTATACAGAGGAAGGAAAGTACAGAACCGAGGAAGCATTCAGTCAGGGGAAGTAGCATTCTACTGATACAAGGTACTGGTATTTAGTAAGTGAGTAAAGTTTGTGAAGCTTTTGCCACCAATGAAAAAGGGGAAGATTGTTAGCAATATGAGTTGTCATTAGTGTATTTCACAAACCTCACACCGGTAAAGGGGCATCAGTCACTCACATTACTTAGACACCACCGGTAGAAGAAGAACAAAATGTATGCACCAGTTTACTATCTCGATAGATTCACCGGTAAACCGAATCAAGAACGCAGAACTGGTCTTATGAAGCATACAGGGACAAACCGGGTATACCGGTCTAACTACAGGATAGATCTGATCCGGATTTTATGGATCAATTTGAGTTACAGTTTAAGTCAAAAGCCAGATTATGCGGGACATCTACCGCTGAGAAGTAGAGTTAGCTTTTTAACAGGAGTTAGCTTTATTCCTGCGGATGCTTTTGGAAGGTAAACTCCAGATCAAAGCGCATAACTTTTTGTTGATTGCATGATTTAATGTGGAGTTTGCAGCCTGGCGGTTCTATGAGTTAAGGGTTTCATTACGATGAAATCTAATATAAATATAGGTCATAGGACACAAAGAAAAGGTGTTGTTGATAGTTGATGATTGCACAAAGCAGATGAGAGATATCTTCTGAGAGGTGCTGCAGGCATAGAGGTGAAGAAAGAAAGAGAGATCAACAACCAGGCAAACCGAAGAAGAAGATCAACAGGTATGATCTAATCTGACAGACAGTGTCAAACTAAGATCATTACTTATATAAGGAATGAAAGCATATTGAAATCCCTTTATCGGGGTGAACCTAATTGGTTCTTTGTAAAATCCACTAACAGGGTTACAACTTTGTAGATGTTCAAAGTCCTGTAACTAGGTAACTCTTAACAGAGTTCAGATCTTAACAAATCTTATGTAAAATCCCTTAACCAGGTAGCACTTCAATCAGTGCTTTTGTAAGCTTCTAATAGGGCGCCTTCATTCTGCAATAGTGAAGTTGTGAGCTCTGTCTCACCGTGGTTTTTTCCTTCTAACCGAGGGTTTCCACGTATAAATACTTGAGTTGATCTGTGCGATTTGTTTATGCTTGTGAATGATTGACTATATTCTGTTTTACATTTAATGATCCGTTTACAAGTTTTAAACATGTAGAAAGATAATATTTACTGATTCACCCCCCCTCTCAGTAACCGGTTTAGTACTAACAAGTATCACGTGCAAAGTTGTAACCTGTAATCAGATTGCAAGTGCTTTAGGCCTCGTAGCATTGAATAAGTCAAAGTCAGTTAGTTAGATAGGGAATAAGTCAATGTGGTTAAGGGTTTTCCCCTTCTTTCTCCACCTTTCTCTCCACTCTTTTCTTATATAAAGGAGGGAGCTCATTGTAAATAATCATCTTTTGGCAAGGCAAGAAAATTTTGTCAATTGTGTCTACACTCTAAGACTTTGAGCTTAGATGTAAATTTGAGTTGCTTTCAATAAAAGGGGCAACTTGCTTTCAAACTTTGTGTTGATTCAAGGTGTTATGTGACGACATTTTTGGATATTGACTGTGAGTTTTAGAGCTTTTCTCAAGAGGGATTTGAATTCAATTGTGCAGACTTTGAGCTGCTTATTGCATTCAAAGCCAATTTGAAGTTGTGAAGACTTTGTGCTGCAAGAGGAAAAATTGTTATAGATAGTAGTGGTTGCAATTAGTTAGAGCTGAAGACTTTGAGGTTCAGTTGCAAGTGTTTTTATTAAATTTGAGAATATCCAGTAAGAGACTTTGTGCCTTACTGGCTATTTTACTTGAATCCTAATTCGGGATAATCGTAGGAGACTTTGGGTTCCTATACTTATTCCACAAAATATAAAAAGTAAATTGCTGCCGCTGGTTTTGTTCTTACGTTAATTCCAGGGTCACCGGTATTATCGTAGCAATAAGGTACTTTTTGTTAAGTTGGAAAGTTGTAGTTGTATGCAAGTCATTCTTGGAAAAAAAAAAGAATTGATTAAGTGAACTACCCTTTTTGTAATTTCAGTTAAGTTCCTATTGAAGCCACCTACGATAAGAAGGGAGCCTCCCCTATTGCTGAGAGGAGAGAGAAATCTCATGAGACGTTGCCTAAAGTCATAATTTTGTAAGTTGTGGTCACAGTGACTTACAAAATTTTTAGCCAACAAGTTGGGAGGACAAATTTCCTTTGATGTTGAAGCCATGGCATTTGGCATTTTGCCTTGCTACGGAAGTCTTTGATAAGGTTCCGCCTTGGGTATGAGCCTAACCTTCCTTTGCATTTCTGGTTTGATTCTTGCTTTGAGGTTATAGGGAATTCTTTAGGTAATTTTTTGAAGGTGGATGAGGGTTCTTAAAATCTCCTGGACGTGACTTATGCTCAGATTTTGGTGGAGAGGGATGTGTCCGATGTGCTCCTTGAAGAAATCTCGATTAAATCTTTTCAAGGTTGTTGGGTGCAACCCTTGGACTATGAGCAGGTTCCATTTAGGTGCAGAAAATGTTTTTAGACTAGGCACATGGCTAACCAATGTGCCAAGCAAAGTGGGGTTAAGATAGCTTCTTGGTGGAAAGAAGTATCTCCCCTTAACTATATGATGGAGAAAAAGAATGAGAGCCAATAAAGCTGTTGGCATTAAGAGATGGTAACCGGTAAGCCTGTTACCGATACAAGTATTGTCATTGATTGGCAAAACAAGATAGAGATTTGTCATCCCTGTAAAGTCTAAAGATATAAAGAGATCTGTATGAAAAGAGGTTGGTTTGACAATCGGTGACAACATGCAAGAAAGAAAAGACTGTAGTCAAGGACCACCGGTCACTACACAAAGCATCAGTAATCGGGTAATGTATACAGTCAAGGAAAGGAGGATTCAACCGTCAACTTAGGACTAGGATACAACCGGCGTAGACAAGCACAAAGGAAGTAAAGGTACAAATTAGTGTCAACAACACAATCGAGGAATGTGCGACCGGTAAGCAAAAGAAGGGACAATGACAGGTCAAAGACTCTTACCTGTTCATTACATGAGGATCTCAAGCGATCTAGTAATGACTCTAGTATGAACCGAGGAAGTCAGAGTCAACTATCTGTTCCAACCAACTCTTTGTTCGAGATTCCCTACACTAAACCCGGAAGACTTTGAGTTAACATGGTGATCGGCTTGAGGCGCGTCTGGAGGTTTTAAAGCCGGAATCTGTGGCTTTAAAACGAAGAGTTATCTCTTTTGAAGGAAAGGTGCTTGACATGCATCTATTGCTTTCTTTGTAAAGCATATAAAACAAATGCATGCATCGGATGTTTACTTAGTAAACTGGTGTAATACCCCAAAAATGGGCTATAGGTTCATTAACCTCTTACATCAACAATTCGATCGAAATCGACATCAAAGTCCTAACCTAAGGCACATCTTGCAGTTTATCAAAAACCTAATTGATTATCTTAATTCTACATCAGGGAATATTCCTAATTTATCATAATTATCTTTAATTGAATATTATTTGGCGATAAATGTCATTATTTATCCTAAAGTTGATTAATTGAATATGATGAATATTTAATTAATTAATTTAATTCAGCCACTTAATTATTTAATTAGATTTAATTGCATTTATTCCTAATTAATATTGTTTTTATTTTGACGATAAATCAAAATTCCTACAAACAATCAATTGAATATTTATTTAATTGATTTAAAATCAAAGTTGTCAAATTTAATGATTTAATTGGAATAAAGTTTGATTTAATAATTGATTAACCCATAAATCAATTGTTTTAATTCAAAATCAGTTAAGTGGAAAATAAATCACTTTATTTATTAAATTAATTCATATTAAATCATGCACAATCAGAAAAGCAGTTAATTTTAAATCAATTTTCAATTTCAATTTGTTAACTTTCTAAACTCAACATCTGATGATGAGTTGAAAAAGAGAACTAAACTCTATTTTGAGATAAAAACTGTTTTTGCATGATTTTATGAGTTATTTATTCTTAATTTCTTGTTAACTCAAAAATCAACTTGAATTTATCAAGAGTGATTTATGGTTTTTCTTATGCATCCTCAAACCCTGGATTTCTATAAAAACAAGGCTCAGCTCTTCATAATACATCCCTCGAATTTGCATACTTACTCTGGCGAATTGACATCTAAAGAATCAAGCTCTTGCACACAAGGCGATTGTGAGATTTTTGTTATTGTTTTTCAAGGTTCATAGCATTCATTCATAGTATATCATTGTTAGATTAATTTGCATATCATTTCAATTCATTCTAGATTAGTTTCATATCAAGTTTTTCATCTAATTGCATAAAAAATCCAAAAAAATAGATTAATTTGCATTCATAACTGGTACTCCACTGAGTGATGTATCCGAAAGGGATCTGTAATTAGGTCATGCATGAGAGGCGCAATTAGGGCAAGAACTCTATATATTCTTCTGCCTGTTGAGAATAGAAGTTGCCTTCATTCTGCCAAGAAAAGGAGTGAACCTGTATGCTGAAGAACCTAGGGTGAAAATAAGTGAGAAGAAGAGAGAGAAAAAAGAGTGTGCAAAGAAGCACAACAGTAGAGGAGAACACACCTGCAGCGACCGGTGATGTTTCTCAGTTGAGCACAAATAAAGATCTTATCAGACTATGCAAAGTCACTTGTAAAAAGTCAATCTTTCTATTGTTTTCTAACAACTACAATAGTTAAATCCCAGTATTTGGGTGGACTCTAACAGGCCCCTTGTATTAAATCCCTTAACTGGGTGACATCTTTCAAGGTGTTTTAAGTCTTCTAACCAAGCAGACACTAACCAACCTTATTGTAATAAATCCCTTAACCGGGTCGCATCTAACAGTGCGTTGCAATCTTTTAACCAGGAAGGCTCCTAACAGGGTGTACTCTAGAAGAGTACAGAATTTGCGAGGTCTCCTCACACCGTGGTTTTCACCCTAACTGGGTTTTCACGTGATAAATCTGGTGTCACTGTGTGATTGTTTGCTTGCTATTATTATATGCTTGAATCTGTTTTGGCTTACAGTTATAAGTATACTTCAGTAGATTTAAAGAGAAAAATTTTAGAGGTGCTGACTCACCCCTCCCCTCTCAGCATCGGTTGGGACTGTGAATTGGTATCAGAGCCAAGTCTTATTTTCTTTATTGCTTAATTGCATAAAGAAGTCAAGATGATGAGAAAGGAAGGACCAAAGTTTTGAAAAGAAAACTTTACTTTGTGGTGCAGCAGAATGAAACTGTATATAAAGACCACTAGAGATCAATACTGGAATCATGTAACCACTAATTACACTGAACCTTCTGGTATTCTGACACCTGATGAACAAAAGATCAAGTCTGAGCACACGGCTGCTATGGATATGATAGCCAACACACTACCTGATCATGTCTATGCTGAGATAGAACATCTGGAATCTGCCTACAAGATGTGGACCAAGCTGCAATTGGTATATGGAGGAGACCCAAATGTCCAAAGAGCCAAGGTTGAAAGTCTCAGAGGAAAGTATGATGACATGAGGATGAATGAAGGAGAAGACATTGAGCAATACAGCAACCGGATCAAAGAAGTGATTAACTCCATCAAAAGCGCTGGAGGAAAGCTCAGTGAAGAGGTGGTTAGCAAAATACTGAGAACTCTTAGACGTCAATATGCCATTAAGATCTTTGCTATTCAAGAGCTCAAATCGGTGACCAAAGATCAAGTCACCCTAGACTCCTTAATCGGTAAGTTGGCTGCTTTTGAATTAAGTAATTTTGATAATAGCTTACCCATTCATGAAGCAACATTTAAGTCTTCTGTCAATATCTCTTCTACCAAAAAGGGAAGAGAAACCGGTAACTGCTCCGCTCTCATAAGAGATGGAGCAAGATGAGTTCGAAGCACTCATCGCTAGGAGATTCCCCAGAGGGAAAGGGAAGTACAAAGGAAAGCTTTCTTTGAAATGCTTCTTTTGCAACAAGATAGGACATATTGCTGCAAGATGTCCTGATAATGATAATAAAGATAAGAGAGACCGGTTCAGGAGTAAAGCAAAGGAGTGCTACCTTGCAGAAGGAGTCACAGACAATGAATCTGAAGACTCTGAGGATTCAGAAATTGCATTTGTTGCAATAAAGGAGGGGAGTCCAGTGGTAAGTGAAATAACACTTATCTCAAGATCTCATCAGTATGATGATTGGATCATTGATAGCGGATGCACTCACCACATGACCGGTGATAAGAACAAGTTTATCAGCTTGGAGCTCAATGAGAGTGGATCAATTACCTTTGGAAATAATGCTCCCTGTGCCATCAAAGGTAAAGGTTCTATTGCACTCTGCAACAATGCTGTCTGTGAAGATGTGTACAGGGTTGAAGGACTCAAGTACAATTTAAAGAGTGTTGCACAACTGAATAACAAAGGATTCCCGTTGGAATTCGGACAAGGTTCCTGTATAGTCAAGAATTAGACTGGAACCCATGTTGCAACCGGTAGACAGAGCAAAGGTAATTTGTTCTACCTAGACTCAATGGAAGGAGCTTGTTTCATAGCTTCAGTCAAAGGAGAATCAAGCAAAATCTGTCTTATTTCCAAAGAAGACAATAGTTGGTTAGGCACAAGAGACTCTGCCACATAAACTTTGACAGTATTGTCAAGGTAAGCAAAAGGAAATCGGTTAGAGGACTCCTTGAGATTACAAAACCCATCAGAGGTATTTGTCAAGATTGTCAATTAGGAAAACTGACAGGAACAAGTTTCAACAGTAAATCATTCTCCGTTGAAAATGTTCTAGACCTTGTGCACACAGATTTGTGTGGACTGATGAAGACAAAGAGCTATTATGGAGACCGGTACTTCATGCTCTTTGTAGATGACTTCTCAAGAATGATGTGGACACTCTTTCTTAGAGAGAAATTAGAGGCCTTCCACATGTTTAAAATCTACAAGGCTAGAGTGGAAAAGGAGACCGATAAAAGCTTGAAATGTCCGAGGTCAAACAGAGGAGGTGAATATACTTCTCAAGAGTTCACTCACTATTGTGAGGAACATGGAATAAAGAGACAGCTTTCTGCACCAAGGACTCCTCATCAAAATGGAGAAGTAGAAAGAAGAAACAAGACTCTAATCGACTGTGCTAGAACCCTGCTGATTCAGAAGGATCTTCCTCATCACTTCTGGAGAGAAGCCATTAGCACTGCTGTTTACACACTAAACCGAGTTCAAGTCAAAAAGGGAACCGGTAAGACTCCTTATGAACTATGGTTCAATCATACTCCTAGTGTAGGTTACTTCAAAATCTTTGGTAGTAAATGTTACATCAAAAGAGATATGTACTCTGGGAAGTTTGATCCCAAGAGCAATAAATGAACATTTTTGGGTTACTCTACCAAAAGAAAAGCCTACCGGTGTCTGAACAAGAGAACATGCAAAATAATTGAAAGTATCAATGTAAAAGTTGATGAAGCTTCAGAATAGATTAAGAAGACCGGTCATAATGATTATGACAGTCTGGAATGTCAAAATGAGGGAAATGTCTTTGAGTTCAACGAAGCAACAACTAAAGATGAAAGAGAACAACATATGAACAAACATCTAGAGCGGGAGATTGTACCTGAAGCTGACAGGTCAACACAGGATGGTGAACAAGAAGCTGTTCAAAACTATGTTGAAGAAATTGCTCAACCGGAAGAACCTGACCGGGAACAACGACCAGTTCTCCCAAGGTATGTCACATATCACTCCACTGACAACATTATTGGTGACAAACATGCTAACGTCTTGACCAGGAAAAAGGCCAAAGAGAATATTTGTTTATTTTCCTGTATAGAGCCCAAATCCACCAGGGAAGCTCTAGAAGATGAAAACTGGGTCAAGGTCAAGGCCATGGAGGAAGAAATTGAGCAAATTGAGAAGAATGACACATGGGAGCTTGTGCCAAGACCACAATGACACATGGGAGCTTGTGCCAAGACCACAGGAAAAGAATGTCATAGGGACCAAGTGGGTCTACAGGAATAAGCTGAATGAGGAAGGAAAAGTAATAAGAAATAAGGCAAGACTAGTCTGCAAAGGGTATGCCTAGGAAGTTGGACTGGACTATGGAGAAACGTTTGCACCAGTGGTCAGATTGGAAGGAGTGAGAATTCTTCTTGTCTATGCTGCTCACAAGAAATTTAAAGTATATCGGATGGATGTCAAGTCTGCATTCCTGAACGGAATACTGGAAGAGGAAGTCTACATTGAACAATCGGAAGACTTCACATCTGCACAAAATGATGGTATGGTCTGTAAGCTGAAAAAGGTTCTTTATGGGCTTAAGCAAGCTCCAAGGGCTTGGTATGAGAGGTTGCATTCATACCTTCTGACCATAGGATTCACAAGAACCGGGGACAACAACAACATGTATCTCAAGACCGGAAAAGATGGAAATCTGATTGCTGAGATCTTTGTGGATGACATCATCTTTGGAGGAGATGACAGGATGAGCAAAACCTTTGTTGAAGAAATGAAGAAAGAATTTGAGATGTCTATGATAGGCGCCATAAAATTCTTCATTGGATTATAGGTCCATTAGCTAAAAGAAGACATTTTTATCTCTCAGTCCAAGTATATAAAAGAAATTCTCAAGACTTTTGGACTTGAAGAATCTAAACTGGTTGGAACTCCAATGATAACTAACCTCAAGTTATCAAAAGAGGATGATGCAAAAGAAGTGAATGAAACAATGTATCGGTCTATGATAGGAAAATTACAGTATGTTGTTCATAGTAGACCGGACATTGCACATGCGGTTGGCATAGTGGCAAGATTCTTTGCAAATCCCAAAGAGACACATCTGATAACAGTGAAGAGAATTTTCAAATATCTAAAGGGCACTGAGGAATATGGCTTGTGGTTTCCACACAAGGGAGGATTCCAAGTAAAAGTTTACACTGATGCAGACTAGGCTGACAATATTGATGACAGAAAGAGCACAAGTGGTGGTGCATTCTTTCTTGGTGGGAGAATTGTCTCTTGGACAAGTAAGAAACAAAACTGCATATCACAATCTACTGCAGAGGCTGAATATGTTGCTGCTGCAATCAATTGTACACAGGTAATCTGGATCAAACAACTTCTAGAGGGAATCAAAGAACAAATACCTGAATCGATAGCTATTTACTGTGATAGCACTAGTGCAATTAACATATCCAAAAATCCCGTCCTGCACTCCAAGACAAAGCACATTGCCATCAAGTATCATTACTTGAGAGAGTTGGTACAAGACAAGGAGATAAGACTGGAGTATGTTCCCACAAAGGAACAAATTGCTGATATCTTCACAAAGCCATTACCAAAGAGTACTTTTGAGTATCTCAGAGGTAAACTAGGGGTGATACCCCTTCATGATCTTCAGTAAACCTGCAAAGGTGATCATTATGCTTTAACAGAGGATTTCACCTCATCTTATCTAAACTGATGAAAAGGACTACTGCTTGTAGGGGGAGTAGATCTAATAAAGGTAGTCTTTCAGACTAGCCTTTGGCATTATTGTCAAAAAGGGGGAGAGTTTGGCAATAACTGGTAGATAACCACAATAAACCGGCAGTGGTAGTAGCAAGTGATACAAAGATGCAAGCACTGAAAATTGGAGATATGATGGTGATATGATTGCCCATCAAGGTTTTGCCATCAATGCCAAAGGGGAAGATTGTTGGCATTAAGGGATGGTAACTGGTAAGCCTGCTACCGGTACAAGTATTGTCATTGATTGGCAAAAGAGGATAGAGATTTGTCATCCCTCCAAAGTCTAAAGATCTAAGGAGATCTATATGAAAAGAGGCTGGTTTGGCAACCGGTGACAACATGCAAGAAAGAAAAGACTGTAATCAAGGACCACCGGTCACTACACAAAGCATTAGTAACCGGGTAATGTATACAGTCAAGGAAAGGACTCAACTGTCAACCTAGGACTAGGATAGAATTGGTGTAGACAAGAATAGAGGAAGTAAAGGTACAAACCGGGGTCAACAACACAACCGAGGAATGTGCGACTGGTAAGCAAAAGAAGGGACAGTGACAGGTCAAAGACTCTTACCTGTTCACTACATGAGGATCTCAACCAATCAAGTAATGACTCCGGTATAAACCGAGGAAGTCATAGTCAACTATCTATTCCAACCAACTCTTTGACCAGGATTTCTTGCACTAAATCCAGAAGACTTTGAGTTAACATGGTGATTGGCTTGAGGCTCGTCTGGAGGTTTTAAAGCCGGAATCTGTGGCTTTAAAATGAAGAGATATCTCTTTTGAAGGAAAGGTGCTTGACACGCATCTATTGCTTTCTTTGTAAACCAGATAAAGCAAATGCATGCATCGGATGTTTCCTCAGTAAACTGGTACTCCACTGAGTGATGTATCTGAAAGAGATCTGTAATTAGGTCATGCATGAGAGGCGCAATTAGGGCAAGAACTCTATATATTCTTCTGCCTATTGAGAATAGAAGTTGCCTTCATTCTGCCAAGAAAAGGAGTGAACCTGTATGTTGAAGAAGCTAGGGTGAAAAGAAGTGAGAAGAAGAGAGAGAAAGAAGAGTGTGTAAAGAAGCACAACAGTAGAGGAGAACACACTTGCGACGACCGGTGATGCTTCTCAGTTAAGCACAAACAAAGATATTATCAGACTATGTAAAGTCACTTGTAAAAGGTCAATCTTTCTATTGTTTTCTAACAACTACAATAGTTAAATCGCAGTATTTGGGTGGACTCTAACAGGTCCCTTGTATCAAATCCCTTAACCGGGTGACATCTTTCAAGGTGTTCTAAGTCCTCTAACCAGGCAGACACTAACCGTCCTTATTGTAATAAATCCCTTAACTGGGTCGCATCTAACAGTGCATTGTAATCTTTTAATCAGGAAGGCTCCTAAGAGGGCGTACTCTAGAAGAGTACAAAATTTGTGAGGTCTCTTCACACCGTGGTTTTCACCCTAACCGGGTTTCCACGTGATAAATCTGGTGTCATTGTGTGATTGTTTTCTTGCTGTTATTATATGCTTGAATTTGTTTTGGCTTACAATTATAAGTATACTTCACTAGATTTAAAGAGAAAAGTTTTAGAGGTGCTGATTCACCCCTCCCCTCTCAGCACCGGCTGGGACTATCAAAATCTACTCTCAAGCTATGAGTAGTGAAGGGGTGCAAAGGTTTTTTGAGAACTTAGATTAGGTTGTGCAATCAACTAGGTTCAAAACTAATGTTGGTGCTTGTTGCCATGATAAGGAGTTGAGTTTGAATAACGAAGCATGAATGCTAGAAGGCAAGGAGAAGAAAGGTCCGGTAGGTTCCCAAGAAAATGGGGAGGACTCTCTGTTAGTGGAAAATTAGGGTATGCTAGCTGAGTGAAGTTTGGCTGATAAGGTAATGTTTTCCCAGGCTACATCTTCGGATGGTAGTTAGAGGCGGCTAGGGTGGAAGATGGCTGGCAAACCGTGAAAGGGGAAAAAGAGAAGAATTCGAAGGTGTCGTTTGACATGACCCTTCGGTCTCAGACTAAGGGAGGAGCTAGTGGCAAATCTTGATTGACCTGTTTATAGGTCTTTTTTAAGGAACCTCTTATGTTCTTAAGCCAGCTATAAGATGTTTGATTTGGGAAGGTGATATCTCTGATTGTTACCATCTGTGGTTTGGGCCAGGCACAATCCTGATTTAGTAGTAAAAAATAAAACTTTTCATTGATTAAAAAAAGAAAATTCAGAACAAAATTTAACTTTATTTGACAAAATGCAACTTTAAATTTTGATTATGATGTGAATTTTGAAGTGATATAAATATTTGGCTTAGTCAGATTTTTTAAAATTATTGAACTGATAATGCACATGAAAGAATGTTAGGATTGGTAGAGAAATTTACCATGGATCACTTATTGTTTCCTATGATAAAATTTCCATCAACTAATTTTTTTTTTGAAATTTAAAAATATTTAAAAATGATGAATACATCAGACTTAGTTGCTATATTATTTGCTATGGAGTATTACCTGTTTCATAAGGATGACTGTTTGTTAATTGTTTCTTGTTGTCTGCATTTAGTCAGAGGAAACTAAAGGTGCAGATAAGAATGGTCCATATGGAATTATAAGTGCTATTGTCGTATCCATTATTGTGGGATGGGGCTACATAATTGGTATTACATTTGCAGTTACTGATATCTCCAGCGTTTTGAGCACTGACAATGATGCTGGTGGTTATGCGATTGCTGAAATTTTCTATCAGTCATTTAAGAGCAGATATGGCAATGGTACTGGGGGCATAATTTGTCTTGGAGTTGTTGCTGTGGCCATTTACTTCTGTGGCTTGAGCTCAGTCACAAGTAATTCGAGGTACATTCTAATGAGTATTTTTTTGTTAAGTTTAATTGATTACTGGCAGTAAGCTTTGATTATTCATGTCCTTGCAGTTTTATTTTTCCAGTGATGTCTAAATTTGAGGTTTTCTAGAATAGAGATTTAGTTCAAAAGAAGAATAATCTCACAACTGTATCTGATTATTTCCGTCTCAGAATGACATATGCATTTTCAAGAGATGGAGCAATGCCACTTTCAAAATTCTGGCATAAAGTAAATAAGAACGAGGTGCCCTTGAACGCTGTTTGGCTTTCAGCTGTTATTTCGTTTTGCATGGCACTAACTGTAAGTACATAAAGTTTAGTGATATCATTTTCTTTATGCGAGCAAGTTCTGTAGTATTGCATTTTCATTTATCAGTCAATCAGTGGTCAGTAAATAGCTTTTGTTGCATCATCCTTAAAATAGTGTTGCATTCAGGTGTCCTGACGAACAAATTTCATAATGTTTATAAATAATGCGTTAAGGGTTGTTCTCTGCTTTGGAAAACATTAATTTTCTTAATTCTATTGTACTAGTTCATTCTTTCCTTCTATCCATACAGTAAATCAATCCAATGCACCAACTCATACAGAAATTTTGGGAATCTTTATTCTAACTCAATAAGCAAAGAGACCTGCATTAAATATTGAGCAGGACAAATCTGATAATTACAGATTAGGCCAGTCGGAGTAGTTGTTTTGTTTCCCCTGCAGGCTCCATAACCATCAGAAAATGGCTGTGTTAAATCCCTTGTTAATTTTTTGTGGCAAGGTCACAAGGAAATCAAATATACAAACAAGGATCCTATACCCATATCCTCGTCTTCTGATGACTACATTTATATATAATAGAGCCATATCTTTATTCAGATACTCCCATGCCATGATTTTTCATATTGCTAATTGTTTACAAATATTCTGCCATGAGATCAATACAAGCTCTTGTGAGCACAACAATGAAACTAATTACAGCTCCTTTTGAGCAACCTCACTTGTAACCACCTATGGAAGACCAAGGGTCACAACTTAGAAATCCACTTATTAAGAAACCACCTCCACACTAGAAGCCAACTGTGGAAGACCAAGGGTCACCAGTTAGAATTCCATATTAGATGCCCCTCTTTGAGATTTGAACTTGGATCTCCACAATGAGAACTCAATGCTTTAACCAATAAAGCTCAACCCCTTAAATACTGTTCCATGAGTTGAAAAAATATCCTTGTCGTTGTATCCGTACTGTCATGTCCCCAAGTGACCATATTTTCCAGGAATTTGACAGGAGCTAACCTCTTCATGGAGTACTTTGAGGAAAAAAATACTCAATTCCTCCCCTTTAAAGCTGAGGCAGTAGAAATTTTATGTTGATGATCCTAATTTGTGCTGACAGCATGGGTCCTTAGAATAGTAGGACATTTCATTTCATAGCCTAAAAGTGTTAAGTATAACCTCACCTTCATTCCCATTGATAATGTACCAGGCAACCCTCCCATTGTAGCGAATAGAGAAGCTTCAGTCGAAGCCATTCATGCATCATAGTCCTATTTATGAGATAGTGTGTTGGGCTATGCGGGAGAGTGGCTGGCTTGTTTTTAGCGATAGGTTTTCAGCAGTATAGTACGTGGTATGGACCCCAGCATAGGTATATGGATATTGGGGTATTGGGGATTGGGATAGTGCGTGGGATGGTCTTCCATCTGTTCTTCATGATGAGGTGGTGATGGGGTCTGGCCATTGATCTCTCTATCCACATTATTCCCACCCATCCCTTCTTTGAGTCGAGCTTATGGCATATCATAGACAGAGCTTGCTAGAGCATAGACAGGGACAGAGACAGGTGGAACAGTGGGAAATATAGCAGAGGCCGGAGTGTCGAACTCGAGACATATGGAGTTATTTTATTTCCCCTTAAACAGCATAATGGGCAGCAGTAAGTTTTATACAAGAAATTGAGTGTGTGATAGAAAGCTATCCTTCATTGTTTTTCTTCCTCTTAGAAAACATTTTGTATCTATCTCACATTAGGCACTCAAACAAACAATACATAGCGACCTCTGACTTTATGCCTCTTCCCACCATCAACTGGCCCAAAAAGGGGGTGTTTTAAATACTCTAGCTTCAAGGGCCTTTAGAGAATGTGATAGGAGAACACACTGACAAGATATCTCTCACTTGACCAAGATTTTCATGATTCATGAGATTTGCAAAAGTGATGGTGATGAGATAGACGCCCTGACAGGCCTTTGTAAGAATTTATTATGAAAAAGAAATCTAACCAAGACCTTAATGCCTATATGCTTATCACAAAACTAGGGAAATAAACAAAGATTTTCTTTATTCAATATCATGGAGACAAGTTACAATGAGTAACTTACAAAACAATAGGCCTCTTGGATGCATTAATCAAGGAGATAACGTGTCCAAGATGTATGAGTTAATTATCAATCACTCTCAATCTAGAGGTGAGTTAACTTAGTCTAGTTGAGAGAAAGGTGGCCTTAACTAAAGAAAGGTGGCACTTAACTACCATCAATCATAAGTTGATGAGGTAGTGGTAGTACTTGTGTATCTCAAGTCAAGGTTAGCACAAATCATTATTAGCTATTTACGTGAGAATAATTAAATATCTTAATTATTCTAAGCAAACTTATTAAGGTGCAATATTATTACTCTTGGGCCGGAATATATCTAAGGTAAATAAAATATTACACTAACACCTTCCCATAAGTGCAACTTAGAGAAATGAAAAGAGAGATGGGTCTTGGCAACTAGCTCATGTTAGGTGCCCATGTACAATGATGATCCCTTTGAAAAGTAGAAAATCTACAGGACAAAACTCTCCCCAAGAAAGAATGAAGAGAAAAGGTCTAGGATAACTTTCCTCAAATAGTGAGAAAAATCCCATGAGAGGAATGAGTCCCTCCTAGAATAGAGAGAAGAAGAAAGACCGCACAACTCTTTGTCAATGTGTGGTTTCTTGCACCAATGGTAATGTCTGACATTGAAAGTTGAAGATGGTCTAACATTTCTCCCCTTCGAAAGAAACAAAGCCAAAGATGTATGTAGGATATCTATTTCCAAAAAGAATGAGGGAATAAAACTTAGAATATATATGATACTTTTGGAGGCTACTTAGGTTTTTCCATGTTGGTGCCTAGAGGTGTCACAATCAAAAGGAGTCCTAGGCTAAACTAAAAATTGACAAACCTGAACCTTGTGAAAACGGGTGATTAACAAGATTCAAAGACAGAAGAATTTTTTGAATGATGCTCAAGGATCTCCAAGACAATGACAAATTGTGAATATATTGATGAGATGAATCAGTTACTATGCAAGATTGAAGTATATTAACTATGGATGTATGGTGCTCACCATAGGTAAGAGTCTAAGACAATTGGGCTAATGAGAATTCGGTACTCTGGTTGAAAGTGTCAACATAAACAAGGATTCAATTGGATATGCAAACTCACAAATATCTGTAGAATTTTTCACCATAGAAGAAAATGTAGGTTGAGAAAGAACAACATGGTCTTATGTGCCTTCATCAATCCTTGAATGAACAATTATGCACTTTCAAAAATTGTTGACCTAAACATGTTATTGCAGCTCGAATGGAGCACCAAAAGTTTCCAAAATGAGAATTGTTCCATATCACGTGCGAGAATATGAAAATTTTGGAAAATCCACATGTGAGGTTTTCACACCATCGCCCCATTGCAAATGGGGACCCCCTCTTTTTTCTCGTAGTTGTTAGGTTTTGGCAGTTCAGAGCTCAAAAGGTTGAGTAGTCAAGTGATTAAGTTGTCAAGTTGCATGTGTAGATAGGAGTGTCAAGATTATGGTTTCAATGAAACAAGTTGTGGTGGTTGAGTTAAAATCCCTAGGTGCGTTAATATTTTGGCTAGTCAAATAGTCCAAAATACATTATAAAGACATTTTATGCATAGGGGCTTCAAAATCCCTATAAAAATTGATTCTCCATACTTAAATTATGCAAAATCATTATGAAAATCAATTTTCCCTTATAATAATGCACTTTGTCCCAATGGAAATAGAATTACCACTCCAAAAATGCACTTAGTCCCAATGGAAATAGAATCTCCACTCCAAAAATGCACTTAGTCCTGATGGAAATAGAATTTCCACTCCGAAAATGCACTTAGTCCCAATAGAAATAGAATCTCCACTCTAAAAATGGTCAAAATCTTGATAGAAATAGAATTTCCACTTTAAAAATCACAAAAGTCCCTATAGGGGTCGTTTTTCCACTCATGAGGAGATTTGCAATAAAAAAAAGTGTTGGGCCAACTAGTCCCTATGGAGGTCGTTTTTCCCCTCCTAGACATCAAGAACAAAGAACAATGACAAAGAGTAGGAGGCCCTATGCACATCGATTTTCCATTGGATTCTCTACTTAGAAAATTTTGAGAAAATTGTGATGTCCTTATGGACAAGGATTTTCCCTTTGTCCTTATGAAGATGGTTTTTCCATTGATCCAGTACTTAGAATATTTTGAGTTGGGAAGTCAGGAAAATCCCAATGGATGAAGAATTTCCACTCACCTTATGCATGCGAAATTTCCCCTAATCTAGATGAAGGTCGTTTTCCCCTTTGAGGGCCATTTTTGTTAAGTGAAAATGTTAAGTATTGGGATTGTATTAGTCCCTATAAGCATTGATTCTCCCCGCTATGGACAAGGAAGATTATTTAAATGGGAACGAGGCAAATTTGAAGGATTATGGAGTCCCCACAGGGATCGATTTTCCCCTTGAGAGAACACAAAATGAAATTTAATGAAATTATAAAGGGGAATTAAATAAATTACCACTACACAGGTTTCAAGGTTATATTGCTTTATCCCACATTGGCTGTGGGTGGGATTCCAACTAAAAAATCCTTTAAAAGAACCTCCAACAGCAATAAAGAAGTACAAAGTAGATGATGGATTGACATTAAAAGTCAAGGGTGGTCAAAGCAAGAGCCAAGGAGTTGATAAGAAATTTGTCCAAGGAAAGGAGAGCTGAAAATCGAACCATGCCATGAAGAAAGACATCAGCCATGATCAAGAAAACTGATATAGCAAGGTTGCTGATGGTAAAATCAGAATTTTCTTGACTCCCAAAGGGAAATCCAAAAGGTGAGTGGACAAAAAACACTAGTGTATTCAGATTAAGATCTGAAATTTTTCCTATAGGGTTTGATTTTTGCAAAAATTGTTTAAATTTCTCCATCCATCAAATCATCTCAAGGTTGGTTGCAGTTTCATTGGAAGACAAAAATCTGAGTTTGACGACCAAGTTGGGGCAACCAAGGAGCTGAGAATGCATGAGTATTCAGACTAAGTCTGAAAATTTTCCCAATAAGTTTGATTTTTTTCAAAAAATCACAGAAAATTCACAGGCCGCTCAATCACACCAGACTTTGTTGCTTAGTGTTGGTGAACCATTCTTGTGCAAAAAAACATTGAGTTTTGAGGACAAAATTATCCAAGAAAGGTATGTTTCAGATCTTGTCTTCAGAAAAATCAGAATTTCATATCATGGCAAAGGGGTTTGTTTCTCATGATTAATTTATAAGACGCCTTCATACTCGTATTAAAATTCATGTACATTAGTTAGAGTGCATTTGTCATGAAGATTGGATGGATTTTAAGGTATTTTCAGACTTGTTATAGGGCAGTCCTCAGAAAAATCAGAATTGATGCTCTAATAATAAAGTCTGATATTTCCATTTTGAGGTTAAAATTTGGTTATCTAAGGCATGGTTTTCATGATTTTGAAGTCTGATTTTACCTAGTTGCAGACTAAGTCCTCAGACTTAGTTTTCAGAATGTCTTCAGAAATTTGTAAAACTTTGTGACTTCAAAGTTTTGATTTTCTTTGTAAGTTTGGGGCCACTAAAGATCAATTTGTTCATTATTGCATTGTCCTCCGACACTGTTCTTGGCACTTCAATTCCAAGTTCTGTTTGTAGCCAATAGCTATAAATTTTCTAAGTCTTGGAATCAAGTTTAAGGATAAAATTAAAGGTTAGAAAGGTCTGAAATCAGTCTCTTTATTTAATCCATTACAAGATGCTAACTTTGGGTCTTGTACTAGGAATCATGTCCGGATCAAAGGAAGGGATTGTTGCAAGGAAGTGAACAAAAGAATGTGGAAGACAAGTTCAAGCTCAAGGCCAAGGATAGCAATGAAGGACTGACCTAAATCATTCAAGTTCAAAAGAGGACAACACTTCAAGATAATGCAGGGAAGCAAATGAGGAAAGAAGAATGATTCAACAATGCAATTACAACATGGATAACTCCTCAACAAGGCAAAAGGAACTTGACACATTCAAGGAGACTTAGAGGTTTCAAGGTCAAGCCTTCATCAAGCAGGGACGTGGATAAGTCCGGATTTGAAAAACAAGAGTCCATGGACAAGTTCAAGTTCAAATTCAAGGACATTCAAGTGTCCCTATGCAAGGCAACTTTCCACTTGATTAAATGCTTGAAGAATAAGGACCGTCTTATAGGGAAATCAACTTGTCCCTATTCACTTCAATTTTCCATAAGGATCAAACAAGGTTCAATTCAAGGACAAGTTGATAGGGACTCCAATTTGTCCCTATGAGGAATCAAGAATAAAGGATTCCAAGCCAAGGAGGTAACAGATAAAGGTATCAAGGATGTCCCAAACAATGGGAGAGGAAAAACTCACCATGTAAGGATGATCAAATTATGTGAGGAAAGGTCTACAAATGAGAAAGATTGTCATCATCAAACATCTAAGAACATAAAAATTTGCTGGTCCATGATCAACATGGAGAAACTAATTGCTCCAAGGAAGTCAATATATAAGGACCAAGTTCAGGGACGAGTTCAATGGGGAGGATACCCATGAGGATGAAAATGACTAGGACTCCCAAGCGATGAGGGGGGATTGGCTCAAAGAGATCAAGTTCAAAGGAAGTTTAACCACTCCAAGAGGATTAAGAACAAGATTCACAAGCAAGGAAAATAATTAAGTTCCACAAATCAAGAGGATAACGTCCAAAGATGAAGAAGACAAAGAATTCCAAACAATGAAGGTGGAAATACAAAGGATTCAAGTACCACAATGACTAAGCATCCGGGAGAAAGAATTCCAAGAACAATGAAGAGTTCCTAAGGATAAGGAAGTGGAATTGAAATAAAGATTGCAAAAGAAAGATGCACAAATATTCTTGAGGATGAGTTGTTGGATGACTAAGTGTCTTCCTATTGGTTCTCATACTTTTGAATTTTCCCATTGGCCCATAGGATGGTGCCTCGTTGTCATTGGATGAGCATTTAATGTTTCAAGCAACCCTAATTAGAGTTTCTATGAGTTAATCTTGGCCATTGGTTTCAAATCAATCCTGGTTGTTCATTGTATTTGGGTCTCCTATATAAACCCTACTCCTCTCATTTGTAAAAGGGAGAGACTTGTTGAAATTGTTGCCATAATGCTATCAAAGTGATGCTAATTCATTGTTGGTCTTCTTGTTGGTCTTCATGGTGGATTACTTGCGTTGCTTTGGAATATTGCATGGTTTCTACAATTCCTCACATTGATTACAATTTTATTTCATGTTGAGTAGAAGTAGAAGTAGATGAATGGAAGATTTTGTTGAATGGTGATTAATGGTGGAGCTAGTGTCCATACCTTTTGGTACTTGCTGATTGTAAGTAACAGTGTAAGGTTAGTCTAGACCTAAATTGCAAGTGTTTAACTTCTATTGGAGATGTTAATTTAGATTGCGCCTTCATAGGGTATTTGAATGAGTATTGACAATGTGAAAACCATTCCCGCATCCTTAGAAGAGAGCACCCTCTTATACCTAGTTGACACTGCGAAGCAAGGACTGGTTAGAGGCTTACCCCATCATCAACAGTGTCTTACATTCTTAGAGTTAGATCAACCTTTATCTCTTTGCAGTTTGTTCGGTTAGAAGAATTTGTAGTAGTTGATATCCACTGATTGAACAATGTAAGTCCCTTTGTGATAACTAGTTTATCACATCATTGCAACTAAGTTAAGTCCACAATAAAGAAGGAACCTTAAGGTCGTCTCATTTGATCACACAATCCATATACATTGTTTAGCATATGAGCATCTTTATTCAAGAGAGAGTTGGAGATTTTCTATTTCATTTAAAATACTAAGCATTTGATTTTGCATGTTGTAGTGGAAGAAAACTCACATCAACACCACATACCAAAATGAAAGACTGTTTGCACCATTGAACCCTGTGGAAACAGGTGATTAACAAGATTCAAAGATAGACAAATTCTTTGAATGGCGCTCAATGATCTCCAAGCTAGTGCCAAATTGTGAATATATTGATAAGATGAATCAATTGCTATGCAAGATTGAAGTATATTAACCATGGATGTATGGTGCTCACCATAGATAAGAGTCTAAGACAATTGGGCTGATGAGAACTCGGTACTCTTGTTGAAAGTGTCAACATGAACATTGATTTAATTGAATATGTGGACTCACAAATGTATGTAGAACTTTTCACCATAGAAGCAGATGTAGGTACAAAAAGAACAAGAGGCTCTTATGTGCCTTCGTCAATCCTTGAATGAACAATTATGCACTTTCAAAAAATGTTACACCTAAAAATGTTATTGCAGCCTGAATGGATCACCAAAAGTTTAAAAAATGAGAACTGCTCAATATCATGTGTGAGAATATGTAAATTTTGGAAAATCCACATACCAAAATGAAAGGCTTTACACCATCGTGGAGCTCTTGGAAAATTAGCCGAAATAAAAAAATTGCTCAAATAATGGAGCTAATATGACCTAGAACAAAGCCTTTGAAGTTCAAGTACCCATTTCAAAATTGAATTGGAGAGGGATCAGGCTGGGAGGGAAGAGATGCTAATGTCAGCATGACACATGATGCTGTCATTAAATGGAGTATTCTAAGCATGACGGAATGTTCCTTGATGCCATAAAATATTCCAATATTGCAATTGTACCCAAAAACCACAAATTTCAAAATTACACCACCATTTCAGGTACAAAACCACCATTTGTTTCGAACAACTATTTTGGTGGATGCATTCTATGGGCCAACTAGTGGAGTTGCCCTTATTGGTGGGGGTAGAGTGGAGGTCATGGGGCTTACATTATTGGCTGCAAGTGAAAGGTGTCAATGGTGGTGGGCATGTGGTTTCTTCCAACATTGCCAAGTGGGTACTATGGCCTATATAGTATTGCATGATTATTTTAGATAACTTTTTGCAACCTTATGATTTGGATTGTCAAGAAGGAAATAAAATATTGAGAGCCAGCATAAGTGCTTTGATTTTGATGATTTGTTAGTCGATTTGTGGGTTCTTGGCCTTTTGAATGTGATGACAGGGTTGGTTTTGACTCAAAATCCTTGAAAGGACCATGTACCCTCCAGATTTGGCATGCATCTTCCAACTTCAAAACCTTCGCAGATCTAGCCTCCAATGCCCAATTTGGACACATCAAAGGGAAAAATTAACTTTTGTGGATGCCGTTGACATAGTTGTTCAAAAAATTGACCAAAGCGGCTTGCAATACAAAGCCATAAATAACCCCCCCCAAAAAAAATAATTAAAAATAAATTGGTATTTCTATCAAGTTTTTCTAGTTTTCTAGATTATCATTTGATGCAAGAGAAGAGCATACTCAAATTTTTAGAAGAGCAACCATAATCTCTAATCCTAGAAATGGACTGACTTTGGGACATCATGATTTTGATGTTAGAATTTCTTATGAACAATAAATCTACCCAAGGCCTTAATACCTCTAAGCCAATCACAAACCCCAAAAGATGAATATAGAATTTATATATTTAATATAATGGAGAGAAGTTGCAAGTAGTAAGATACAAATATATAAGCCTTTTGGATGCATGAATCATGGAGATGACATAAGAGTTATGAGTTAACTCTCAATCATACTCAATTAAGTGGTGAGTTGACTAAGTTTAACTAAGACAAACGTGGCCTTAATTAAATAGAGGTGACACCTAACTACCATCAATCACGAGTTAATGAGGTAGTGGGGGCACTTGTGTACCTCAAGTCAGGTGAATACATGTCATTTTTAGCTACTTAGGTGAGAATATTTGAATATCTTGATTATCTCAAGTAATCTTATTAAATAGGAGTAATATCGCACTTAAAATAGAACATATTCAAGTTAAATAAAATGCTACACCATCTTCCATATGTTAGAATATTAGCAAAGGCACCAAGATAACTTTTAAATCACATAATAAAGCCAAGCATATGATTTTTTTCCATTAAATATTTAGAGAACCACTTCTTAATTCCATTGTTTACAAAATTGATTGTTCTTGTGCTCTCTTCTACATGGGCAAAACATGTTATTCTATAGGATCAAGGAAAATAAACAGATATCGGCTGTGCATGCATTAGTAAATTTGTACTAGCAGAGCATTCTTTTAGTACAGGGCACTACATTTTCTTAGAAACCACCTAAGCCTTGTAAGGAAGAGAATTATTGCAATAGAAAATTAAGGAAATTTATTTAATTTAACAAGCAGCCACACCATCTCAATAGAGATGAAGGGTGGTGTTTAAGGCATGACACCCATAAACTTAAAACACAAATGAGCCTTGGTTTTTTTATATTTCTTGTGTCCTTTCCTCATTGCTGGTGGTTTTCTTGTTGTTGTGCCATTTATATAGTCAAAGCTTTCTTTTGCAGAGGTCGTTTCACCTTCTGAGCACTTCATTGTACTCTCTCTCTCTCTCTCTTATTTGTAATTGACCTCTTCTCCTTTGCCTTCTTCTTTATTGACTGTTATTAAATTTTTCTTTTTCATCGTTGTTCTTACCCTTTGCTCCCTCCATTAGGAAATTTGTTTCCCTTTTTGTTTACAATTACATCTTGAACATCCCTCTTGTGACCTTTAATGAGTTTTATTTCATAATTTTTAATTATTTGTTTATGCCAATATAATATTTAATTTAAATTCTACTACTGTATTTTAATTTTTAACGTCTTTCACACAACTCAACATTTTCTTCTACTTCACATAATATTTCTTAAATTTGTTTCCCTTTTTGTTTACAATTACATCTTGAACATCCCTCTTGTGACCTTTAATGAGTTTTATTTCATAATTTTTAATTATTTGTTTATGCCAATATAATATTTAATTTAAATTCTACTACTGTATTTTAATTTTTAACGTCTTTCACACAACTCAACATTTTCTTCTACTTCACATAATATTTCTTCAAATTTATTTTATTTCATTTCATTTTTGTCTTAACAATTGTTATTTTATTACATATTTTATTTGTAATTTAAGTTTACATTTTCAGTTGTCTTTTTAGTTTAGTTTCTAATTTTTTCTTTATTTATTTTTGTCTGTGTTAGCCTAACTCAAAATCTCTCCTTATACTTGGCATCTAGATGACTACTTATTGTGTTAATCTATCAATGCTCATATCTTTTGTGACTTGTTTCCAATCTCGATGATGGATCATGGAGTGTCATCCAAAGTTCACTTTTTGATGCAAAATTTAACAAAGTTTTTACTGCAAGCTCTTCTAAGTAGTTTTAACTCTATCTATGTTGATGTCATCACACATTTATAACAATATTATTTAGGGTGACTAAACCATGTACAAAACTAAATTCAATTTACCCATTTGCAAAGCATAACAAAAGATTTCTTTTTTTAGTGGATTACAACTAACATTAGTGCAATGTGAGCATGATTCTGACAACCTGATAATTGCTATTTCCCATGGATCAACTAAGGCTCACTACCAGCACCTTCCCATGATTATGCTTGGCATGCTGGGATGTTCTACCACTTGATCCCTTTGATCCCTTTGTGGTTAAAGGTCTGGCTTGTTTTCTTCCCAAAAACACCCTCCTCTACCCACCCTCAATCCACATTTATGGGGCCCTAGAGTGGCTTGATGCCATTCTATTTTCCATTTAACGGATAGGACTCAAACAGTGAACCTAAGACCTTCCCATTACCATGCTCAGCATGCTGGGGGTGCTCTAGCATTTGAGCTACAGCACCTTTGTGTTTTGGACTGTGGAGTGCTCTTCAAACAACTTCCCCCTTAAGCCACTTTTGTTTGCTTTGGGACCTTATGCCTTGCTAAATCTTCATAAACTAGCTAGGATTTGAATGTGGACCTCCCTTTTGGTGTTGGTTGCTCTGCCACTTGTGTACTTATCCTTCTGTGATCTGCAGCATGCTTTGTTTTCTTCCAATACCACTGGCCTCCCCCGCCCCCATCCCCTGGTTTAAAGATAATACATTTTGGCTCGGGGACCTAGTTTGTTATACATAAAAACAAGTCAATCTAGTCATTACCAAAGGCATACTAGAAAGTTTCTTTCTCTAGTGGAATAGAGTGCCATGTGACTGTGATACTAGTAACAGGATTCAGTACTAAGACGTTTGCATAATTATGCTCATCATGGCGAGAGGAACTACAACTTTAGCTGTTGATCCATTTGTTGTTAAAGGCGTGGCTTGTTTTCTGCCAACAACTGTTATCCCCTACCCACCATCAAGTGATATTTCTGGGCATGAGGTACTAGATTGGCTCCGATCCTATGCTAGGTTCCATGGACTGGACATGACTCGAAACCTAGGATCCTATCATGAGTATGCTTGGTGAGTCAGCAGTTTAATGGTTTGGAGTGTGGATTTTTCTTCCAGCATCCCCTGTCAAGCCACACTTGTTTGCTTTAGGTTCTTAATTTGGCTCTGATTCCTTTCTAAATTTGTGTATAATAGCTACAGGTCTCATTTAGTGCCTGGTTTCTTTAACACTCAGCTAGTTGCTCCTATGCGATCTACCACTTAGATTTCTTGCATATGGTTCAGGGCGGGGCTTGTTTTCTTCCCATAATAACTGTCTTTTTGTGGGAAACTTTGTTAGTCCACTGTTGACTTTATCCAATAAAAAACAGCAAATTTGTTTGTTACATAAATTAATCTGTTTAGGGGATCAGAACGATGTGTTGATTAAGCATTGACTGCAATATATATTTTGTCTTCTAGATGCACTTCGACTGCAACAAACTTTACCATTTTTAGTTCCCCTGCTGGATGCTTAATCTGAATAGGTGGCAATCAAGTCAAATCCTACAAATAGAAATATAGAGAAGAGCTTTGTGTCAAAGACCTTTTACCCTAAATCTTAATAAACTTTGATATGGCCTATGGTTTTATATGAAATATGGCACTAAGTTCTAGCAATTGCTTATATCTTGATGATGGATAATGCAGTATGACCCGGAACGTTGATGATGAAGAATCTCACACAGTTTAATCCAGAAAAGAAAACATCTAATATCATGGACTGTGCAGACTACATGACTCTAATCTATCAAATTTGTCGTTTGAAAAAGTAACCATAGCTGATCTGGATCACTGAGCCAAGGATGCGTTGCTATATAGGGCAACTTCAGATAGGAGGATTTATAAGCTATAATATTTAAGGCAGTGTGCAGAATAATAACATGACAAGATTTATAGTATTTCACATAGGAATAGAAGAAAGATGTAGCATTAAAATTCTTCCATAAATCATAAATGAGTAGTAGTACTTAGATTACAAATGGCCAGTGTTAATCCTAACCGGTTACTGAGAGGGGGGGGTGAATCAGTAAATTGAATTTCTTGTATTCTTTTCTTTAAATTAATATTGAAAACAAAAGAATGCTTTGACAATCATAAACAAAAATCAAATGCACAGGTCAACACAAGGTTTATATGTGGAAACCTTCGGTTAGAAGGAAAAAACCACGGTGGGACAGAACTCACGAAACTTCACTACTACAGTAAAAAAATTGCCTTGTTAAAGACTTACAAAACACTGGTTAGAGTGCTACCCGGTTAAGGGATTTAATAGAAGATCGCTTAAGATCTTGACCCTGTGAGGAGTCGCCTTATCAGAGAACTTAAAACATCAGCAAAGATGTCACTCGGTGAAGGGATTTGTACAATCGAACTTGTTAGGGTTCACCCTAATTAAGGGATTTAAATATGCTTCACACAAGAAAAACAATGATCTTATTTTGACACTGTATCTGTTGATTCAAATCATACCTGTTCACTCTTTCCTCTGCTTGGCTGTTGAATCTTTCTCTCTCTTTCACTCTTTGTGATTGTGATCCTTCTCAGAAGACTCTGCTCGCTATTCACTCTTGATTTTCAACAACACATTGTCAAGTGCATGATGACCTCGAAACGCTTGCAAAAAATAAAGCTAACTCTAGTTCATCTGAAAAAGCTAACTCCAGTTTAACTGAAAAATGCTCCGCATAATCCGGATCGGATTATAAAGCACTAACTGGTAAGTTTGCAATAGAGTGCAAACCGATGTGCACCCTGTTAGTCATCTGCATCCTGTGGTGTATGCCGAGACCGGTTGGACAAGACCGAACTGGTATAACTGTGACCGGTTAAGGTACATTGTTCACTAAGTCATTCTACTAGTTCACCACTGTTGTTCTATCATGAGTACCGGTGTGTTTGATGTTTGCCAATGATGACAACTAAGCGTTTATGTCAACAGCCAGGAAGTCAGATTGAGAAATTCGGTATGTCTTAGCTTTGAGAAAAACTGAGGCTAATTTCTAATGCAAGAAAATTGGTCAAACACTCATTATATCCACTTTAGAAAGTAGATATATGCATTCGTGAATTTGCATCCAGATTAATAACAAATATGTTCCATCTTCTGTAATTGTTATGGGTGACTGTTGACCTTCCAAATGTGCAAGCACGCAAGGTATTCTTCCTGATTAAGTGCCCACACTTGGCCAAGGTGCATTTGATTAAAAGCGCTGATTTTGAGTGTGTACCATTGTCCTTGTATGCATTCATATCTTTTGCCCCTACTTCAGAAGCAACAGTTCCTTGCACAGTATGTTAGCACTTTAAGTTCGTTGAACTTAATTTTCTCAATAGATGGTACATTTTTTCTTTAATCATCCTTCTTTTAAACTAAGTTGCCGATTCGGATTCAAGTTCGGGTTCGAAGAACCGGTTCGTCGGTACGGCAAAATTTTGAAATGGGGTTTGGGTTCGTTAGTACAAAAACATGTAAAAAATACACACACACACACACACATGCAGCCTAGAAGCATGAATTAAGATTAGAATATCACATAGTATCATACAAACAACAAAAACACCATAAACTTGTAATCATAGCATTATATCAACATCAAAATATTAAAATAATAATATTGAGTCCAAGTATCATTGTTTTGACTTTCAACAATTGGAACTTTATACTAAGTTTCAATCATGTAATGGATTATCTTCTTCTTCTTCTTCAAAGACATTGGTTGATTCAGAAACAGTGCCAATGCCAATGGGATCACCTGCATCAATAACATTCCCGCATTCCCAGTCCTCAAATGTTTATTACTTTTTCACTGTACAGAGAGCTTGTTTGTTTGTAATTAACATCCTACTTGAAAAATGTTAAAAAATTAGCTTGCAACTCCCTTCAGCTATTGAAGATATTGTTTAATGTTTAAAATATGATTTATCACTATAGAGAGCTTCCAATGAATCGGACAGGGGTCATTATCAGCGATTGAATATAAAAATTTCACTTGAAGAAATCTTGAGGGCTAGTTTAATTCAATGTAATAAATATCTGAACTTCAGCAAATTTTGTTTTGTAATGTTAAAGATCTTATTCAAACTCTGTAATAATTGTTTTCCGCACTAAATTATAGAATGTTTCTCAGTGGAAATGTACCTAGTTCGCACTTGGTCTGCCTGGATCTGCCCTGGTTTGGCCTGGACGAACCAGCCTGCCTGGGTTCGAACCGGACCAGAACCAAGAACCAGTTCGAACCCAACCCTGGGACGGCCCTAAAACAGGCGAACTGGGTAACTTAGCTATTAAACTAGCAATATTTTAAGGTGCTAAGATTATAAAGCATTTACTAATGACTTAGGAGTGCCTAAAGGGGCAAGACGAAAAAAATGTGTTCAAGTTGAAAATATTTGCATCTATTTCATATGCACGTTTCAATTCGTTTGAGACATTTCTTAGGGATACCATGAGATGGTGCACAAATAAATATCTGTGCAAGAAATAACGAATTTCAATATATGTTCCTAACCATTATTTCCTTACGTTGTTTTTTGATGAATTCTTATCTTAACTTCCTTTTTTGCAGTCTCTCGTCAGCCTAGTTGCATTCCAGGCTATGGTCTCAATTGCAACAATTGGTCTGTACATTGCATATGCCTTACCTACTCTGTTCCGTATCACACTTGCACGCAGAACTTTTGTGCAAGGCCCTTTCAATCTTGGAAAGTTCAGTCTGTTTGTAGGCTGGGTAGCTGTCCTATGGGTTGCAACCATTACAGTCCTATTTTCTCTCCCTGTAGCATATCCGGTTACAAAAGACACCCTCAACTATACACCTGTAGCAGTTGGGGGATTATTTGTGTTGGTTTGTGGGAGTTGGCTTATCTATGCAAGGCACTGGTTCAGGGGACCTGTGGCAAATATAAAAGTGTAAGGAGGACATTTACAAATTGTATTGATACTAACTTCTGTCCCTGGTTGTAAAATAGTATTTAATTTGGTACTTATTGATTTATCTTGAGCCGAAACTAGTATGTGTTATTCTCATACTTGTCTGTATAAATGAATCAATGAATGCGCTTGAGCTTTATAATGGCATATACAGGACTATCTTCTTGTTTTAATCCTTTTCAATTCTTTAAAAATATAATAGGTCCAAGTCGAGATTTGCTTTGATTGAATACTGTTCTTATATATGAATGAAATGGTTGGCAAAGACGAAAAACTCATTATGTAATTTTTTTTAAAAATTAAGAGAAATTGTAATATCCTACCATTGTTGGTGCTCTGTGCGATATTCACTATACGATTTCACATATAGAAGATATAGTATTTTTACATTTATTATCCACTCCCCAAAGAGGAGCACAATTCTATAAAAATTCTTTGGTACTGTTAATTTTGTCATTGGCACACTACATATAATTAGATCATTATCTAATGCATTCAGACCTTTAAATTTACTACTTTAAAAGTCATATCAGTGAAATACCTGCTACTAATAGTATCTTGCTTAGATATTCAGAGTGTAATGGCAATTTTGTTGACACTACTGTTTATATCTTCCTAAGTGAATTGGTACTTATGTTAATATTATCTAGAGCCATAAAATAGTTGCAACACATTGCTTGACAAAATATTGGTTAAAAAGAAGATGATCAATTCATCCCAGTGTGGTCTAGTTAAGCTTCGGTTCAAACCCTAACAGATTTCCACTGAATTTCTAGAGTTAGAGTCTAGGCAGAGTATTTTTAGCAAAAGTACATTAAAAAAGATGATATTAAATAATAATCCTCAAGAACTAAGAATTTAAGAGAGTTCTATATTCAACATAAAGTTAAGCAAATTGAGGGAACTATCAAACTGGTCTCCAGTAAGGACACAAACTTTGATCGGATTATCAATTTAATTAAAGAATTCTCCACTCTCAGCGGAACAAATTTGAACCTTGTGCCAGAATTTATTCTAGTCTGAGTGAAATGCAAACATTCTAGTTTACGAAACACATGCATTCTATCTACTTTTCTTTGTCTACGTCTCAGGACTAGCTTCTCTACTTCATATTTTTGATTAAGTGAAAACAGGTTTTGAAGGGGTCCTGAAACCCTTTACAACATTAAAAAGAAAGATAGATCTTCATAGCATAACAAAGAAGGAACAAGCCGCAAGGACAAAACAGTGGTCGACCAGGAACAAAAGCTAGCAAAAGGACAGCAACCCAGACCGGGCCAGCAGACAAACAGAAAAGGATAGCAGAACCACCAAGCAGAAACAGAGCTTCTATACCTCATGTTGAGATCCATATTTCTGATTCATATTTCTGAGTTATTTAATCCAGTTGAGATATACTTCAACAGTTTAAGGATTCAACCCGAGGTTTGCAATAACAAATATACAATAAATATTTAATCATCCATAACCACTTACAAGTGTACTATTATCCATTTGGTCTTTTTCAATATAATCATTTATTAAGAGGGTGCCAACATGTCTTCTTTTTTAGTGGATTGGGCTTGTTTAGTTCCTTTCATGATCAATACAGGATTCTCAATATATGGCCCCACTTTAGAGGAAAAATATAACATCTGAGTATTACAATAGCCATGTTCAAAACATTATATGTTATATTTATTATTTTGTGTCTTTATAGTTTGTATCTTTAATTGGACACACATTGCGTGTTCTTTATTCAATGCCCATTGCTTTTAATTAATATAACATCTCACTGTTACAATAGCCATGGCCAAAGAATTATATGTTATACTTTGTATTCTTAGTTGGACACACATCATGTGTTCGTTATCTAATGTTCATTGCTTTCTTTGGTTGTCTATAACAGATTTTTTACTAATGCTCTAAAAGATATAGGTTACAATGATTTTATAATGTTTTGGGTGGTTAAATAATCAGTGCATACATTCATTTTATACTAGGGCTTACACCAAAAGGTGCAAAGTGTATGCTGATTGTAAAATATGTTTAACAACATAGAAACCCAAACATAAATAAATGTGGATATACTTGGGAATATGATGCATACAAAATGCCTGTATAATGTCATAACTGATTAAATAAATTTTGACACAAGAATGTACACCTATAAACCTCTATTTAAAAGTCATCATAAATTCTATAATACAAATCATGTTTCATAATTCAATTTTTAATTGTTAAAATATAGCTACAAATGTTCACCCATTAAATACAATAAATTGACAAAATGTTAAACAACTCTAAATTATCTTTTACTATCATTACATTCCATTGAATTCAATAAATATCTAAAGCCCAAATTAAAAGAATGGAAAGTTATACAAGTGCTAGTAATAAGGAAAATAGGATGGAGGCTTGGTATGATATTTCCTATCTATAAAAATAATATAATGACAATATAATGTATACATTGATCAATTCTTTTAATCAATGTAATTTTTAAAAATTAAGTAATTAATTAAATGACCATATTAAATATTAATCATTAAATAAATAATTATTAAAATATATTTATGAATAAAAATATATTTTAAATAATAAATTAGTAAATGTTACATCTTGTATTAGACTATTGAACATGTATAGTTTATTAACTATAAAATAATAAATACATTAATATAATAATATTATTTAATAAGGAATGAATAATAATCGTATAATGGTTATTATATGATTAATAATATGATATGAAAGTAATATTGGAAAGACTGCTTAATCAATAGTAATATCAATATCACTCCATGACAATATGCAAACAATAATAATGATATCGTTGACAGTAAAGACCCAAATCATATGTTTCCGTCGAACAAGATAAATAGACAAGCAGAAATCCTTATGTATCAAAGTCTCCATACAAAAATGTATCAAACAAAGCTAAGGTATAAAATGATCAAATGTCACAGAATCAAAGAGAATAGCAAGCCTCCGAACAGGGTATCATTATTATAATGATGCTAATCCGTATATAGCAAAGTGTCCATGGTTATATCAAACAAGAAGTCGCACTCTGCAAGCAAACCAACATACTATCTTTACAAGCACCCAATGAAAGATTAAGTTAATTACAAGTGAAGTAAATAAACTAATACAATGATTCTAATTTATTAATTATTATTGACAAGGCAACGATTAAGAATAAAAGCATGATTTGTATGAAGTAACAAATGTTCATGAATAATGGGAAGGTGCAATTAAGAAACGAAAACGATGTGTCCATTCACAAGTACGAGATGCAACCGATCAGCCTTGAGGCCTATTAAAGAGGCATCGATAATCATTTCAGGATCATCAAATGCATTTTATTAATACTTTACATATCCTTGGCGGACTCACTCAGATTGAGCAGAAGCCTCTTGGCTTTGGGTGTATATTTACAACTGATACAAATCAGATACAAAACCATTTGGAATTTCAATAATTCATAAGATATATCAGGCAACCACCACTTATGCATACAAAAACATATTGAAAGATCAGATTAAGATTGGAATGATAACCAACAACGATTTAAAATCATTTGGAAAAGGGCACAAATACAAAAAAATGCGATTAGCATGAGAAAGAAGCGGTGAGATTAACTGTGAAGGTAATTACTAAGAGACATGAGGTGTGTCTCATCCTACGTGTCTTATCATCTTCAGTGTAGGATATAAGATAACAACCCCATATTTCATTCAAGGGGGATCAAACATTTCTTATTTTCAATATATATCATATCTGCTATTCTACATAAGAATAGCAGACTATAAATACAACTATTACTCATCATAATGGAAGGAAAATTATTATTTAATTGGTATCTAGAGGGATACGAAAGAAATACATATCAACAGTGGGTGTTGGCCTTTTGGCAAATCAGGTGCATGGTTGGCAAGCAACAACCGAGTAATTCTGATTGTTGAATATTATAACTAAATTTTGTTATAAATGAGGGGCCTATATATGGCCTTACATACACAAAAATAATCATAAACTCAGAATTACATATACATACACACACACACACACACACACACATATATATATGTGTGTGTGTGTGTAAATAAATAAATTTATAATAAACACACATACACACACACACACACACTCCGATTTGTCACCTGTTGGATTGGAAGGAAGGAATATAAGGATGTCTTCAAGGAGACCTTGCGTAAATCCTACCAATAGATTATGTCCCAAAATAGGGTGGGTGTCAGCGTCCCAATAGTTTGGGTTTGGACATGTAAACCTTGAGGGAGCCTATTGGGAATTATCTCTAAGCGCCTCGGTCACATTTTAAAGTCTTCCTATCCAATTCGACAGGGTAATAAGTTGGACATGGGGCCATCAATATAGTCATAAGAGGAAATATAAATTTTATTTCTATATGAATTACAAGCATGATGAGCAGACTAGTGAGATCCACAGTTACAAACTAACAAGGGACATTACAAATGGTATCAGAGCTATGATCTTGCCATCCTCCAGGGTAAATACAAATTAATGAATCATTTTAGTCAATAAAAAGGACTTGACTGTTATATACAAGTAATGTTGAAGCCTGAAAAAAATGATTAAATAAGTGATGAATCTATATTCAAATATGTCAAAGCATGGCTAAGATCTTCATAGTACCTTAGTAATTAAGAGGGAAGGATGACACAATTCAAGGAATGGCGGTCTATATCTTAAAAGGATAGTTCCCAAAATAGGGCGGGGATCAACAACCCTGAGCGCCATGAGGGCATGGTACCAAGAAAGGCTTAAGGGCTTACAACTGTAAAATTTGAGGGAATCTATCAAGTGATCTCTAAGTGCCTTGGATTGTATTCAGACCTCCATACACACACACACACACACACTTCGATTTGTCACCTGTCGGATTGGAAGGTGTTAGAAATAGGAAATACTGAGAGGGGGGGGGGGGTGAATCAGTATTTCACAAACTTTTTCTTTTGCCCACTTATGGATATAACAGATTACTTTAGTGCATACAAAGATTATCAAGCTGATTAACAAACATAGCAGTAAATAGAAAGAACTCATAACACATCATATGTTCTCGAGGAAACCCTGGCCAAGGGCAAACCCCAGTGGGGATGGTACCCACAAAGATCACTAATCAAAAGTATCCTGTTAGGGATATTGGACCCTGTTAGGAGTCAATTTACAATATATAGTAGATCTGTCCTGGTTAAAGGACTTTAGGCCTTGTTAGAAGCCTTAACCCTGTTAGGAGTTAGATTACAAAACCTGATCACTAGCTGAGCTCACTGCCCAAACAGGTAATACAAAATGTTTCTGACTGTAATATGGTACTACTTACAACTTTGCATCAATAGCCTTTGCTGCTATCACAATATATAACTTATCACAAGCTATCTTTTCTTTCTTTTTACACATCACTTATATCTTTATTACATTTCAAGTATGCCTAATATATGAGTTATTAAAGCTAATAACTTTACATGGTCGGCTTCCAAAATCTTTATCCAAGAGTAAACATCTAGGATGTCGTCCCTTCATAATGTCAAGTCATTATTTTGACAAGCAAAAATAATCCCTTAACTCTTTCGCTAATACTGTCTCCAAAACTGTTCTGTCTGCAAAAACTGTCTTCGTAAACTTTGAATAACTTTGGCCGTACAGCTCCAAACTTTATGCACACTGAGATGGGGTATCCTCATACTTTGTAGAAGCTTCAGTTAACTGCGCAAACAAAAATATTTCTCCAGTGGACGTCACCAACTAAATCTTCATCGGGTGCTCTGTCAGGATCACTGTATCCATACTTAGACAATTTCTTCCTTCAACTTGCCATATTTGCATTCCAGATTCTGCGCTCTCAATAGAGATCATATGTTTCCATAATGACATCTATGCATCCACATTAGCCAAATTGCCAACAATCTCCCCCTTTGTCATTGGTGGCAACATATGGGAAAATTGGCTAAGTGTGCAAACAAAACTTAAAAAAAAAAGCACTTATACAAAATTTGGCCAAAAGTTATACAATATGTATACAATATCATACTCCATAGAATAGCTCCCCCTATGAGTATCCTTCCTCAACATATATTCAATTTTTTGCTATCTCTCCCCCTTTGACAACAATGACAAAGATAGGGTGTACAAAAATTTGAAAAAATTTATACCTTATTATCAGTTATTGCAAAGCCGGTAGGCTTGCAACACAATCACCAAACTCTAACTTCCAAGATTCAAAATCTTTCTCCCATAGCTTCCTGATGGATTCAACAACATTGAGTAGAGTACTCAATCCGTATGCTGCTGTCTGACAAGCTTGCAGGGAATTGAAGCTAAACTTTTGAAATGATGTCTTTGCTGAAAGACACTGCTCAATTTGATCTTCAACAATTGATATCTTGATTGAGACATGCTCTCTCAAGATGTTAACCCTGATCATCTTTCTGTTCTTCTCCTCTGCTATCATTCTGATTTCATCTTTCAATTTCCTTATGTTCTTCTCTACAGAACTTATCTTGACATTAGGGCTTGTCAAGGTGTTTGTCTCAGCTGTAATAGCATCTAACTTCTCTCTGATCTTCTTATCCTCTTCAACTGTTATGATTTCTGATTTTGTGCATTGTATGTACAAATTCTTTCCTGTCTCAAAATGTCTCCTCAAATTCTTTATGCATACATCCAAACTATCAATATCATTTCGAATATTTACACTTAGATTTTGTTGCATTTCTGCTTCAAGGTCTTCCTGAACTTTTATTTTAGCAATATCCTTCAAGTTAGAAAATTCAGAGTCAAAAGAATTCATTACCATTTTAGCTTTCTCAAGTGGATCCGATTCAGATACCTTAGTGCTGATCACACTCTCAAGTTTCTCTGTCAAAACTCTAATTTTTCCTTCAAGGTCTTTCACCTTCTTATTCTTTCCAATAATTTTATTCAGAGATGTGATGAACTCAAGCTGATCATCATCTTCAACTTCTTTTCCAAGGTCTTCAAACATTGAACCAATATGCCTCTTCTTACTATCAGGTGCACTAATGTCTTCAACTGGTATAGAAGGTGCACTAGAGGTAGTGGCCTCTATGAAAATTTGTTTTCCTTTAGCTGACTGTTCTGCTGGAACTGATTCTGATACAGTTGGTGCTTCCTCTGCCTCTGTATTCTTCTCTGATTCTGTGACCTTTTCTTGCTCTCCCAAAGACAAATTGTCAACAATGTTTCCTAGATCATGAAATACAACATCATCTGATTCTAGAGTCACTTTGGTGCCTTCAATATCCATTGATTCTTTGCCAATATTGATATGTGAAGAAGATGGAACTTCTTCAATACCAACTTTCTCTGCATGCGGTTCCTCTGATTGCTTCTATTGAGGGTCTGATTCAACATACTTTTCTGCAACTATATCTGCAAGAACTTGCATTACTGCTTGCTCTGTCTCTTTCTGTACTTCCTCCTTTTTGCCTCCCATTATAAGGATTGTTCTTCTCTTAGTTCTCAATAAAGTTCCAAGAGACTTCAAGAATCTCTTTAAATGATCTTCATCCTTAACTTTACAGAACTGTCTGATTACATGTTCTCTCATCTTTATGTCCTCTTCTTGTGCTCTTTGTTTTCTATTCATAAGTTTGTTATACAAATCTTCTGGGATCTTACCATGAATAGTGCTGAGTTTCTTATCTGCCACAATCATGTGTGTAACCATTGCATTTTCAAAGTTCAATCTGTCAAATGATCCATATAGATCATAGAATTTATTCAACTTAGTGAAGTCTCCATGCTTCAATATATCTTCATTAACTCTTTCAATTCTTGGTTTCCAAGTTTTCTTCTTGATTGAAACTACATCATCTTTAATTACTGCTACATTTCTAGGTACAGGTGGTACAACCACTTTCTGTCTCTTGCCGGGTCCTGTTGCACTCACTTTTACTCTTTTGCTAGGAATAGGAGAAAAAGATTTATCTCCTTCATCTTTTTCAGGTACTTCAACTTTTACCTTTACTGCAATAGGATCAACAGGATCTGCACTTGATGTCTCAGGTGAAATTACAAGATTTTCACTTTGTTTCAAGGCTTTTGTAGTCTTCTTAGCTATGTCAAACTCATGATTTGACATACCAGATTCTTTCAATATTTTCTTCATAGTAGATTCAACTCTCTTACTAGATTACTTCTTTTCTCTCAAACTTATTGCAGAGTTGAAATTCTCTTCATAGGTTCCAAACCTATTTGCATGACCATCCAACTCACACTTTAACAATCTATTCACATATCCTACTGTTTCTGCTTCAGATATTTCATAGCCAAGAGGGTCTATGAATTCCATTCTAGGCTCAACTACTTCAATGTAGGTGAAATCTGTGTCAACCATAAAACAAATGTCATCTTTATGCTTTTTAACTAAGGATTGAGGAATCCTTGATTTGTTCTTAACAATATTCTGAAAAGTCTTCAATACAAGCTTCACACTGTCATTAACTTTATCAAAAAGGTGCTTCATGTAGACTGAGTTTATTCTTTCCATTGTGTTCACATTGTCACTCCAATCAACTGTGTAAGGAAATCTTCTCAAAAAATGGAAAAACATATAGGTTATCAGAGATGAAAACCTAAACTGTGTGTACTTAGCCTTCTTAATCTTTTCTAAGTTCTCAAATAACTGAATTTTTAGAATTTCACATAGGTCTACTGGTTTCTTCTCAATACACATAAGATAATCTACATGAATCATTCTTGCAGCCATGTCATCTTCCCTTGAACTACCACAGAATTTAGTTGTTAAGATCTTGCAAAGGTACCTAACATCATCTTGCTTAATCTTACTTATCACAATTCCTCTACCATTATAACTAGATCCAATGTTGACTAAAATAATCTTTCTCATGTTCTTTTCATTCAGTGGAATCTCTCCAACTTTAGATAATCTAGTAACTTCATGAATTAGGTCGGCAGTTATATCAATAACTTTGTCCTCCATCCAGAATTTCCCATTGTGGATTCTACTTAAAATGATCTTGGTACATTCCTCATCATTGAATTCATACTTCATGGAATATTTGATAATTTCATTGTTCTCTAGGTGCCCATAAGCTGGTTTAACTGACATATCTTGATTGTACAATTTCATGTAATCATCACTAAAATCTGCATCTCCCAAAGTTTCAAACTTGCAACCTAAATATCCTTTAACATTCTTAATGTGCAATACTCCGTCTGGTACGGATGATAATGCTATACTGTCATCAATTTCAGTTGGTTCTACTGGTTCTTTCTTAATCTTTGGTCTATTCTTATCCTTAACATTATGAACCATAGAAATATCCATCTTATCAATTGATTAAAGATCAAGAAATACCTCAACTTTGCAAATCTAGGGTTTCGGTATGATCGTCGCTGCAAACTACTTCCAAACTTCTTCAAATCGTCCTCAACTCGCTTTTTCTTCTTTCAAATATCTTTTCAATCACTTTGTAATCGTGATAACTTTGATTTCAACCTTATAACACTTCACATTAACTCGATCTGACATCGCATTCATTCATTTTGCCGCTAAAACTTCAAAAAGCTGATTCTACAAACCTGCATCCATAAAACTTTCTGCGACCTCGCAAAACACAATATTTTCTTTTGCGCACTTAACCATAGCATTAGTAAAACATAATAAACCTATATCTAACTGTGCAAAACTTAACTCATTCAAATTCCTAATCTACACTAATCCTAAGTCCTAAACTACAGAAACTTACATAATTTAAGTACTTAAAGAAGGGTCAGGTAAAGATTCATCCTTACCATTGGTTACATTACCTTCTTGACTACTTTAAGTGTTGACTGTACCTCTTTGATCTGTGCCTTTGTCCAATTTTACTTCATCTTTATTGCTACAACAACCTTTCTCTTTGTTTCCTGCATTTTCATTCCTTCTTGCATTGTTCCTAGGGTTAGGGTTATGATGATAACCTCCATTGTTCATTCTGCAAAATCTTGCTGAGTGTCCAAATTTGTTGCATATCTGAAAAATGATTCCATTGTTTCCAAATCTCTGTCCTTGTTGGTTAATTTGTGACCTGCAATTTCTAGCAATATGTCCTGCTTTGTTGCATCTAAAACATACTACCACTTTTCTTTGATTCATTTCTTCAATAGATTTCTTATCTGCATTGTTAGTATTCTCAACCAATCTACCATAATTATTCAAAATTACTTTAGGTCTTCTACATTCGTTAGCTCTATGTCCAAAACTATGACAATTATAACAATGTCCATTAAAAGATTTAAATTGCTTACCTGTGCAATCTCTCTTCATGTGCCCAATAGTATTACAAGCAAAACATCTACCTTTGAATTCTCTTTGCATACCTTTAGATGATTCTTCTTGTTTTGATTCTTCTTTCTCTCTAGGTGGTTCTTCTTTAGGTGGATCTTCCAATGTGTTCTCATCTAGCTTTATTTCCTCCACACTTTCAGATGTCTTCAGATCTAGCTTCTTACTTTCATGGTTTGTTCTAAACATACTATATCCAAATCCAGTCCTATCAAAGAATTGTTCTTCAAAAGAAATTTGTTTTTCAGTCTTATCACTTGTTGAATATAGCCTTTCAAGTTGTTGTTTAGATTGAGTCAATTCACATTTCACAATTTTATTATACTTTTCAAGTTCCACATATTGCACTTTTACTTTTTCAGATTCGGATGTTTCCTTTTCAAGTCTTGACCTCAGATCTTCATTCTCAATTTTTAATTTTTCATTATCAGATCTCAAATTTCCATCTTTCATACTAAGCTTCAGATTTACTATCTTCAACTCATGCTTAAGGATCTCATTTTCTTTTTCTAATTCATCACAATCTTCAACAAGCATATCAGATTTCTTTTCAGATTTCAGATCTTCAATCTTACATTTTAATTTGTCAATAGCATTCTTTGCATCTTCATATTTTCTTCTTAAGGAGTTTCTTTCATCAGTAAGCATATCAATCTGTTCAAGAGCTTCTTCAAGATTCTTCTGAAGTTGATCCATATCCATAGAGATCTTACTCAAGTTGCTAAGCTTTCCTTGAATGTTCCTTCTCTGAGTAACTGGGCTCTGATACCAATTGTTAGAAATAAGAAATACTGAGAGGGGGGGGTGAATCAGTATTTCACAAAATTTTTCTTTTGCCCACTTATGGATATAACAGATTACTTTAGTGCATACAAATATTATCAAGCTGATTAACAAACATAGCAATAAATAGAAAGAACTCATAACACATCATATGTTCTCGAGGAAACCCTGGCCAAGGGAAAACTCCGGTGGGGATGGTACCCACAAAGATCACTAATCAAAAGTATCTTGTTAGGGATATTGGACCCTGTTAGGAGTCAATTTACAATATATAGTAGATCTGTCCTGGTTAAAGGACTTTAGGCCTTGTTAGAAGCCTTAACCTTGTTAGGAGTTAGATTACAAAACTTGATCACCAACTGAGCTCACTGCCCAAACAGGTAATACAAAATGTTTCTGACTGTAATATGGTACTGCTTACAACTTTGCATCAATAGCCTTTGCTACTATCACAATATACAACTTATCGCAAGCTATCTTTTCTTTCTTTTTACACATCACTTATATCTTTATTACATTTCAAGTATGCCTAATATATGAGTTATTAAAGCTAATAACTTTACATGGTCAGCTTCCAAAATCTTTATCCAAGAGTAAACATCTAGGATGTCGTCCCTTCATAATGTTAAGTCATTATTTTGACAAGCAAAAATAATCCCTTAACTCTTTCGCTAATACTGTCTCCAAAACTGTTCTGTTTGCAAAAACTATCTTCGGTAAACTTCGAATAACTTTGTCCGTACTGCTCCAAACTTTATGTGCACTGAGATGGGGTATCCTCATACTCTATAGAAGCTTCTGTTAACTACGCAAACAAAAATATTTCTCCAATGGACGTCGCCAACTAAATCTTCATCGGGTGCTCTGTCAGGATCACTGTATCCATAGTTAGACAATTTCTTCCTTCAACTTGCCATACTTGCATTCCAGATTCTGCGCTCTCAATAGAGATCATATGTTGCCATAATGACAACATCTATGCATCCACATTAGCCAAATTGCCAACAGAAGGAAGGAATATAAGGACGTCTTCAAGGAGACCTTGTGTAAATCCCACCAATAGCTTCTATCCCAAAATAAGGTGGGGTCAGTGTCCCAATAGTTTGGGCTTGGACCTGTAAACCTTGAGGGAGCCTATTGGGTATTGTCTCTATGCGCCTCAATCACATCCTAAAGTCTTCCTATCCAATTCGACACGGTAATAAGTTGGACATGGGACCATCAATATAGTCATAAGAGGAAATATAAATTCTATTTAAATTATCATGTTATTTAATTAAGTTGAAATACTAAATAGATCTATATGAATTACAAGCATGATGAGTAGACTAGTGAGATCCAAGGTTACAAACTAACAAGGGACATTACAAATGGTATCAGAGCTATGATCTTGCCATCCTCCAAGGTAAATACAAATTAATGAATCATTTTAGTCAATACAAAGGATATGACTGTTATATACAGATAATGTTGAAGCCTGAAAAAAATGATTAAATAAGTGATGAATCTATATTCAAATATGTAAAAGCACGGCTAAGATCTTCATATTACCTTAGTAATTAAGAGGGAAGGATGACACAATTCAAGGAATGGAGTTCTATATCTCAAAAGGATAGTTCCCAAAATAGGGTGGGGATCAGCAACCCTAAGGGCATGGTACCAAGAAAGGCTTAAGGGCTTGGATCTATAACATTTGAGAGAATCTATCAAGTGATCTCTAAGTGCCTTGGATTGTATTCAGACCTCCTCTCTCAGAAAAAAAAGTAATATCAGATCAAGCTTAACAACAAGAAATATAAGATAAATTACTTAATATGAAATACATGATTTAAGAATTGAAATCAATTCAAATTATGTGTATGCTTTGTGTATACTTTTTATCTTCATGCATCAATGTGTATACATCGTGTATGCCTCATGTTTTCCTGCATCAATGTGTATACTTTGTGTCTTCAATGTGTATGCTTCGCATCTTCCTGCATCAATGTGTATACTTTGTGTCTTCAATATGTATGCTTTGTGTATTCATACATTAGTGTGTATGCCTTGGGTATTCTTCATGTCTGCATAATTTTAATTGCTTGAGGACAAGCAATTTTGGAGAGCGTAGGACTGTGATATTCCCTATCTATAAAAATAATATAATGACAATATAATGTATACATTGATCAATCCTTTTAATCAATGTAATTATACAAATTAAGTAATTAATTAAATGACCATATTAACTATTAATCATTAAATAAATAATTATTAAAATATATTAATGAATAAAAATATATTTTAAATAATAAATTAGTAAATATTACATGTTGTATTAAACTATCGAACATGTATAGTTTATTAACTATAAAATAATAAATATATTAATATAATAATATTATTCAATAAGGAATGAATAATAGTTGTATAATGGTTATTATATGATTAATAATATAATATGAAAGTAATATCGTAAAGACTGCGTAATCAATAGTAATATCAATATTACTCCATAACAATATGCAAATAATAATAATGATATCGTTGACAGTAAATATCCAAATCATATGTTTCCATCGAACAAGATAAATTAACAAGTAGAAATCCTTATGTATCAAAGTCTCCATACAAAAATGTATCAAACAAATGTAAGGTATAAAGTGATCAAATGTCACATAATCAACGAGAATAGAAAGCCTTCGAATAGGGTATCATTATTATAATGATGCTAATCTGTATATAGCAAAGCGTCCATGGTTATATCAAACAAGAAGTCGCACTCTGCAAACAAACCAACATACTATCTTTACCACCACCCAATGAAAGATTAAGTTAATTACAAGTGAAGTAAATAAACTAATACAATGATTATAATTTATTAATTAGTATTGACAAGGCAATGATTAAGAATAAAAGCATGATTTGTATGAAGTAACAAATGTTCATGAATAATGGGAAGGTGTAATTAAGAAACGAAAACAATGTGTCCATTCACAAGTACGAGATGCAAGAGATCAGCCTTGAGTCCTATTAAAGAGGCATCAATAATCATTTCAGGATCATCAAATACATTTTATTTATACTTTACATATCCTTGGCGGGCTCACTCAAATTGAGAAGAAGCCTCTTGGCTTTGGGTGTATATTTACAACTGATACAAATCAGATACAGAACCATTTGGAATTTCAATAATTCATAAGATATATCACGCAACTACCACTTATGCATACAAAAACATATCGAAAGATTAGATTAAGATTGGAATGATAACCAACAACGATTTAGAATCATTTGGAAAAGGGCACGAATACAAAAAAATGCGATTAGCATGCGAAAGAAGTAGTGAGATTAATTGTGAAGGTAATCAGTTAGTTCTAGTTATCCTACAGTCCCAAATCTCCCAGATGCATATATTCAAACTTTTCAATCAAATTATCAACTTGGTAAGCTATCAACAATATCTTTTCTTTCATCTACTGATTGACAGTCAATTTAATACTATATTTACCGATTTGACTAGTTATGCAATGTGTAAAGTAAAATAATAATTCAATCACATCAAATACGCATAACACATAGATTTTTAACGTGGAAACCTTGTTAGGGGAAAAACCACCTGGGACCGGTAACCCAAAATAATTCACTCTTTTGAAGTGAGCTCAGTTAGGAGCCAACCCTGTCAAAGGTTACAAAACACACTGTAAGGTGTGACTTGGTTAGAGTATTTATCACTAACAGTTCTCCCTTGACCAACATTCACTATGGTGTCAACTAGAAAACCAAAAACATTCATTGAATGTCATATTGAAATACAAAAAGACTGTTAAGTTCACTCGGTTAAGAGATTTTGATTCAAATACAACTAATATTTACAGATTTTCAGATCTATGCTAAGCTCAAAATACCTCCTCTGATCAATAATCAATTCAATTCTCCATATCCTCCAACTTGTTCAACTCGGTGAATAATTTCTTGACGCTCGGTAATGCCTGCAATTCAGTTCGATTATGTCTGTAACCAGTTTGATTAGCAGTGCATGAAAATAGTCCTTTCATGCGAATTCTCCTGCAGTGTCAATATTCCCAGACTCAATAATGAATCCCATGTCTCTTTAAATAGACGTCATAAACCATTTTTTTATCATGCATTAGATTTTGCCTCTTAATCTACATCGTTCATTTGTCCGCTTTAAGCTTCCTCGATAGTTGTATCTATAACATGTTTCATTCTTCTTCATTCAATCAATCTTGAATTTTGTCAGCTGTTACATCATCATAAAAAACTTTATCTTCTACCATGATAACTCTGAGTTCTCATAGGACCACACAAGTCAGTGTGAACCAACTCCAAAATAGCTTTAGATGAATAGTTCTTACTATTGAAACTAGATTTTGACATTTTTCCTATTTGACATTGTTTACACATGACATGGTCAAGTTTAGATAAGATCGGTAAGCCTCTAACTTTTGTTTTCTTATTGATTTTAACCATGTTGTCAAAATTCACATGACATAACCTTTTCTGCCATAACCACTTCAATTCTAGCCAATAAACAAGAAGTTTCAACATTTTCAAGATAGAACATATTATTTTTTAATTGTTCACTAGTACCGACCAAATTTCTAGTCTCATCATAGATTTTCACCTTTCTACTTTTAAATGCAACTCAGTGACCTAAATTATTCAGCTGTGCTACACTCAACAAATTGTAATTAAGTCCCTTCACCCAATATGCATTCTCACATGTAATTTTATTGTTCAACAAGATAGATCCTTTTCCTTTTACTAGACAAGGTGTATCATTTCCCATTTTAACAGATCCTCCATTATAATGTTCAAGGTATTCAAATTTGTCTTCATCACCAGTCATATGATGTGTACAACCACTATCAATATTCCAAGTATCATTCTTGCTAACTTTAGAAATAAGTGTTGTTTCAACATACCTTTCTTCTTCTTCTGAATCTTCTTTCAAAGCTATGAATACCACCTCAATGTCTTCATCAGTGTCAGTGTCATCATCATCTTCAACAAGGTAACATGCTTTCTTTCCTTTATCTTTGTAGTCTTAGTTACTTCCCCTGTCATACCGTCGATTGCTTGTGTTATCTCAGTTATCTCTTATGTCATACTTTCTATCATCGGATGAATTATTGTCTTTGTCATCTCCTTTCCTGTTAGGACATCTAGTTGCAATGTGGCCAGTCTCTTTACAGTTAAAATAAACCAGAGGTAATTTCCCTTTGTATCTTCCTTTACCTTTCTGCAGCCTCCTAGCCATTAATGGTTCAAGTTCGTCAAGATCATCCTCATCACTGTCACTGTCATTCTCATTTTTTATCATGTGTTTACTGCTTGATTTACCGATTTTCAAGGATGACATAAATGCAAACTCAACATTCAGAATAAAACTGTTATCATAGTTATCCAGCTCAAAAGTAGTCAGTTTACCAATCAAGCTATCAAGTGTAAGAGTGTTACTCGGGGCTGATCTCATTTCATGGATTGCAGAGATTTAGATAACATAGATAGGCATCAAGGTTCTAATAATTTTACTCAGAACAATGTCTTCATCAATAACACCTCCTACTCCTCGGATAGCATTGACAATCTCCTTAATTTGGTTACTGTACTGTGAAATGTTTTCTCCTTCTTTCATCTTCATATCATCAAATTTTCCTCTAAGACTTTCAGCTCATGCCCTCAGTGAGATTAATTGTTAGTTCCAGTTATCCTACAATCCCAAATCTCCCAGATGGATATATTCAAACTTTTCAATCAAATCATCAACTTGGTAAGCTATCAACAATATCTTTTCTTTCATCTAACAATTGACAGTCAATTCAATACTGTATTTACTGATTTGACTAGTTATGCAATGTGTAAAGTAAAATTACAATTCAATCACATCAAATACACATAACACATATTTTTAATGTGGAAACCATGTTAGGGGAAAAACCACCTAGGACCGGTAACCCAAAATAATTCACTCTTCTGAAGTGAGCTTGGCTAGGAGCCAACCCTGTCAAAGGTTACAAAACACATTGTAAGGTGTGACCTGGTTAGAGGATTTATCACTAATAGTTCTCCCTCGACCAACATTCACTATAGTGTCAACAAGAAAACCAACAACATTCATTGAATGTCATCTTGAAATACAAAAAGACTGTTAATTCCACTTGGTTAAGATATTTTGCTGTAACAATGGTTAAACTGATACAGTAATGATGTGATTCAAATACAACTAATATTTGCATATTTTCAGATCTATGCTTAGAAATACCTCCTCTGATCAATAATCAATTCAATTCTCCATATCCTCCAGCTTGTTCAACTCGGTGAATAATTCTCTGATGCTCGGTAATGCCTGCAGTTCAACTCAGTTATGTCTGTAACTAGTTTGATCAGTGGTGCATGAAAATGTTAGAATAATTGAGAGGGGGGTGAATCAGTTATCCACAATCTCAATCAAAAAATGTATATCCAAAAACAATTTACTAAAACTTCTGCAACTCGGTAAACTAAAATAGTATTCTGTTTGTGCTTTTACCGATTACCAGTTAATAACATGTAATGATTACCGATCAAATCCAATATGCAACGTGAAAATTATGATAACAAACAATCATCACAATCAACACATAACACAAGAGATTTAACGTGGAAACCCTGTGAAGGGAAAAACCACCTGGGACCGATAACCCAAAAATTGTTCACTCTTCTGAAGTGAGGTCGGTGAAGACCCAACCTTGTTAAAGGTTACAAACACACTGTGAGGTGTGACCTTGTTAGAGGATTTTAGACCAACCGTTATCATCCAACTAGCATTCACTATGAGGTTGACAGGATAACAAATGTACACTCTATGAATGACATTACAAGACTTTCTAGTCCACTATGTTAAAAGAGATTTCTCTGTTTACAATGGTTAAAATGTAACAATAGTTGATCTGATTACAACACAACTTCAATTGCAGATTATCAAATCTATGTTAAGCTCATTCAAATCCTCTGATCAATAATTCAATTCTATTTCAATCAATTTTCAGTAACTTACTGTCGCTCAGTAATAGCTTTTTGAGGCTCGGTAATCTCTGTAGTTCGGTTCTCCTTAACCAGTCTGATTAGGAATGCATGAAGCTTGTTCACACGATATCTTCTACAGTCTCCTTTTGACATGATTTCATCATGAAATCCTAGTCTCTTAAATAGACGAGTAAACTATTTTAATTCCATCCATAATATTTTTCCACTTAATTTCCTTTGTTGATTTTTCCACTTAAACCTTGCTCAGCTGATGTGTCAGTAACACGTTTTGTTTCAATCCATTAGATCTTCTTCCAATTATGTTAGCTGTCGATCTTCATAACAAAAATTATCTTCATCTCTGATTTCGAGGTACTTTATAGCTCATCAACTTCCATTGGCTAAACTAGTCATTTAGTTCTTTTCTTCTACTCGGTTACCAAAGAAATGTGTCGATGAACATAGGCTCAGTTTGTACTATGATCGGTATACACTATACTACATCGGTGTATACTAAAATGGTTCTTTAACCGACAACACTGCTTTGTGCATTTTTCTCTTATCCTTCATCATAGATGAATGCAACATAATCAAGTCAATAACATAAGGTCATAGACTCATCCATAAGTTACCCAATGTATTCCTTATCCTTATCTGTCATATCCATCTTCCTCATGTAGATATATTCTATTCTTCTTCTCTTTTTTCTTCTTCTTCTACAGATGTTTGGGTATAGTAACATACAAGATAAGTACTATCAAAACTAGTTGACATCAATGACAACATATTATTGATTTAACCATCTTACATATCTAATCAGCAACTCAGTGATCTTAAATCACAAATCTTCAAGTTATACAATGTATTCAAATCAATTGTAGTTCATCAGAAAATAGTCCTTTCACACAAATTCTCCTGCAGTGTCAATATTCCTAGAATCAATAATGAATCCTATGTCTCTTTAAATAGATGCCATAAACCATTTTTTTATCATCCATTAGATTTTACCTCTTAATCTCCATCATTCATTTTGCCACTTTAAGATTCCTCGATAGTTGTGTCTATAAAACATTTCATTCTTCTTCATCCAATCAATCTTAAATTTTTTCAGCAGTTATATCATCATAACAAACTTTATCTTCTACCTCAAAATCATAAGCAATTATCTAACTCATCAATTTAGTCGATTGTTATAAAATTTATTTGTTTCTTTCACTCAGTCAATACTAGAATGTGTCGGTGAATACCTGCTTGGTTAATATTGTACTCGGTATACACTACACTATCTCGGTGTATAAAGAAATCTTCAATTACCAACCACATAAACTTGTCCAGTTATGATCTTCAATACATAACAAAATCATGTAATACAATCAAGTCAACAACATGATTCCATAGACTCATCAATAAGTTACCCAATGTATACCATATCCATATCTTTCATATCCATCTCATCTTCATGTAGATATCTCATTCCTTTACCATTTTTCTTCTTTAGATGTTTGTAACCATCATGATAAGTATAGTTAAAACTATTGACATCAATGACAATACATTGATTGATTTAATTGTCTTACATATCACTTTAGTAGCTCGGTGATCTCTAATCACTATCTTTCACTTGTTCATACATTCCATCAAGATACTCAATTAGTTGAAGGTTATCAACACACACAAACACACACACACACACAGTCTGATTTGTCACCTGTAGGACTGGAAGGAAGGAATATAAGGATGTCTTCAAGGATAACTTGTGTAAATCCTGCCAATAGCTTCCATCCCAAAATAGGGTGGGGGTTAGTGTCCCAATAGTTTGGGCTTGGACCTGTAAACCTTGAGGGAGCCTATTGGGAATGGTCTCTAAGCACCTCGGTCACATCCTAAAGTCTTCCTATCCAATTTGACAAGGTAACAAGTTGGACATGGGTCCATCAATATAGTCATAAGAGGAAATATAAATTCTATTTAAATTATCATTTCATTTAATTAAGTTGAAATACTAAATAGATCTATATGAATTATGTTGGCTCCTTTTCTTTCCACTTGCAAATTTACAATACATTTGACAAACTAGTGTCACTGACTCCTGAAAACCACTCCAAATCATGCAAGAAAAAGGGGACAGTTAACAAGGATCAAGACTATGATCATCCTACACATCGAGGCTTAAATTTCTCAGGCGGGTTTACCTATTGATTCTCTTATTGAAAGGAATTAGAAAAATTCTTTTGTATCATTCAACACAAAAATTATGCAGTAATGCCCTTTACATACTGAATGAAGGATATTATCATTTATAAACTTGATTTGATGATGAAGAAACTGCCTATCAAGAACATACTAGTATCTTATTCAAGGGCATAGAGTCACCAATAACATACATCACAAGAAAACTTAAATCATATACACCCAGAACCTAGAACAACTGCTTTTCATATCATTCCTCTCACTCTCACACTCATACATCAAATTCTTACAAGAACATTGAGTTATTTGAAATCATTTTTAACATTTAATCCTACCTTGTAAATCATATGTTAACCTGCTTTTCAAAACTAACATATAAAAACCCAAGATCAATTGCAAGAAGACATACACTATCGTGAGATGGGATTCCAACATGTTTTCATTAAGATATTCAAGGTTAATACATTATCAATGGCAGAATGCTAGAAAGAAACCCTGGATGAGCTCTCTCTATTCAGCTTTGAATTTCACCATCCTTGTAACAATGAAAAATAAGAGAGATATAGGAGAAGAGAGTTAGTTCAAAAACAACTGACAACTGTCAATCCTCCAAGAAATATCTCTATCTTCTCATCAAAGTTGATTCTCAAATGATCCTCTGTAACCTCCTTCATGCCTGCTGTCATTTTCACCAATTGATTGATCTCGAAATGCCAACCCATACTACTCTTTCCCACTTCGTTGAAACTAAAATCAATGATTTCCATCTGATTCCTCTTGTGTTTCCATTTCTAAAAATATATAGCATGCCTATATTTGGATAAAAAATAAGGCACTAGGCACCATTTACGTGAGCAGGTCAATCATTTAAATTTTTGGCTTTATTTCCAATGTGCAAACTATGCATTTTTTAGATTCTTTTGCACTATAAATTTGCCCTTTATTTCTCATTTTCCTGCCATTTATGTCTAGGCCTTACCAAAACTTGACACTTGTCACTGGTTGATTGCATGCTCACTTTGACCCTGGCCTTGACCTCTGGTTTGGAGAACACACGAATACCCTCATTCTCCTGATCTCCAAATTCTTATTCTAACCCAGGTTGCATCTAGAGATTTGGCGACTAGGCTATTCTCCAAGTCTTCAGATCACATCTTTGACCATGGTCACATCTGAAGCATGAGCGACTAAGCCATTCTCTAGATCTCTGAATCTTCTTCCACTATCCGCTAAGATTGGGAGAACACGCGACCAAGCCATTCTCCCAATCTCCAAATGCTAAGGACCCGCTAGGATTGGGAGAACCAGTGACCAAGGCAGTCTCCAGTTCTCTGAATTGTTCCTCTAACTGTTAGCCTATTCTGAGAGTCTGCAACTAAGCTTATCTCTAGATCTCTAAATTTTTCCTGGACCGCCAGTTTCATCTTGCAAACGTGCGACTGAGCACCACATGTCCTCTTACTTCCTTGCTCGCCACCACTTGTTTGTAAAATTTATTTTTATCTGGCCCACCAGCACATTTCCTGAGGTGGTCTCCACACACGCGCATGTAGAGCCTCTGTATCTTTACTTTATTTCATATGTGAGTGTTTGGTCTTTTAAACATCTGAAATTTCCTTATCATGAGCAATGTGGGACTAAGTTTCTGAATGGTTTTAAATATTCATTTAAAATTTTTGTACAGTGCCCAGTTGGCACGTATAGAGGTACGAGTCCACATTGCAGAGGTAGCCACAAGCCCTCCTTCTTACTTCACCTACCTTTATGTTGAGCCTTATTGCTTTTAAATGAAAAAATACACCAAATCAGGGTGCATGTGGGATAAACCCACATGCACACCCATTCCATTTTAACCTTCTTCTGGCTACTTACACGCGCATCTCCTTCTTTCCTTGCTGACATGCACATGTGATGCAGGGGAAAGCCTTGGGCAGTGCATCCCATGGACTGTGCGCAACCCACTTAGTAGTGCACACAAGCCCAAACATGACTATGCACAACTCACTAAGTGGTGCACACAACCCATGAGAGGGTGCGTGTCCCTTTTCCAAGCGTGGGCAATCTCCCTTTCCATTCACGCTTCCTGCAGCCTCCATGCAGATCCCTTGGCTAGTGCATGAAGCCTCCTCTTCATTCACACAAACACCTCCTCTTCTGCAAACTCTTTGAAACATGTGCCTCCTTCTAATTCAAACATGACTGGTCCCTTGCATTAACAGGCTAGCTTCATTCTTTGTATTTGCACTGCATTCTTGGTGATTTCCTTTGGCAATTTGGTATGCACCTTCTGAATAGTGTGTATACTTTTGCAAAAATGTGCACCCATCCTTATTTGTGCGTGGGTCCTCCAAAAAACACTCCATCTAGCATCTTCCATGCAACATCATTGTATTAACATCAATACTCCTCACATCCCTTTGCAAACTTATTTCCTCCACACGCTAGCCATTTCACATATGTGCACCATAATAAATAGCTCACACACTAGTTGCAGGCAGCTCCTTCACCAAATTTACACACTCTTGGTTTTGTTTAAAACATTGGCTCCATCCAGCTAGTACTTACATTGAGATGTTCTTGGCATCCTTCAAATTCAATGTCCCTTTCAACTGGTTGCCATTAATAAGTATGTAGCACCCAAACTGAGTGTGCACCTCTAGCACTCACATGCATTCACTTCATATTTGGCTTGCATCCCCACCAATCTTTGTTTAACCTTGTATGCACATTACACTGCAAGCATATTATTCCTTGCTGCTGGTTTCATTTAAAAGTTTAGTACACACACCAATATGAAATTCAACTCCATTCTTCTTTGTTTCCAACTCCCTACTAAGTCATTCACAAACTACACAATGGTGTCCAAAGTGAAAAAACAAATAGAGCCACATCTGAAGGTGTATGTTCAAACTCGACATTTGATGGCCTCATACAAGTATTATTGTGCTTTAAGCAATTCAACTAGGTATCTTTGAAAACCGGGGCATACACACATTTTCAGGACAAGTGCACGCACAACACCATTAAAAGCCTCAAAAGATTAAAGATGGTACTAACATAAATTTGTTTTCAAAAGGAATGATAATCATGGGAGCATGGCTTTAAAAACAAAATCCTTCACACCATATTAAACCTTATTCATCCAAGATGCAAACACTCAACAAGAAAAAACCATGGCGCACTGAAGAATTCAGTCACACCATGCATCTTTTACACCTTTGCACAATTGCCAAATAACACCAACTGGCCTCTGGAAGCGGCTCCAGAATTGGCTCTAAAATTTTTCCAACTAAGATCTTCATGAACCAAAAACTTGGGAACTGATTCGCCCCCACATAATGAAAATGAATCCATCATTTTCTCGCTCAGAAGATCAAGTGGTGAAAAACAAAAAAAAACACCAAAGTCAGCCTGTTAGACATATTCAGGATAAAAACAGTGAAATACATATAAATCTGATTTGGAATCAGTCTAGGAAAGTGGCTAAATGGATTGGTAGAGGTCTAAACATATTTAGGCAAGTACACTTCCAGGTCTACAATATGGAACATCTCACAATTGTACTTGACCATGAACAGGGTGCAAACTACAAAGCCTCAAAGCAGGTCATTAAAAAAATTGGACAATGCACACTCAGAGATTTTAACAATTTGCAAATGAAATAGCTCTGGTAAGTAGATCAAACGAGCACATGGGGGGTTAAAAATTGGTATGAACACTCTTTCTCATGCGTACATCATGATGCAACAACCTGCATGCCATGACACTCAACTGGGCAAAAGATGAAAATCTCCAAAGTGGGCTACTCAATGAAATTTTGGACAGACATAAAATGCAGATTTCTGGGAATACCTCCAAAAGCCTATTCCCTAAACATGCCAGAACTGAAAAATAAAAGTTCAAGCCCACTAAAAATGTCAAATGATAAGTAATGAACACCATATCCAAGTGACTCATCATGAAGAACAACACGTCCTATATTCTATGCACTCAAACTAGGCATCTTTCAATGATTTTCAAAGGCACAATTCCGACACTTAGAAATTTTTTGAACATGGACTCAAAATCACAGCTTGAAATTTTGAGCTCCAACAAATTACAAGCATGATGAGTAGACTAGTGAGATCCAAGGTTACAAACTAACATGGGACATTACACTTGGCATAAATTTGTGGTAGTAACATAGCTCCACAATAGTAGGATACAACACCTTCATAATAACAACACAACTTCTTACAACCAATATCTTCACAAGAGAAATACAACAACTTCAAATACATATTAACCTTGCCAATAGTACAATGAATTTGAAGACAAAAATAAAACTCCTAAATCACTAGCAAATAGATCATAAAAACTTAGAGAGTCATGACTATGACAATCTCATAGAGAATCTTTAAATAAGATCTTACAACAAATATTTTCAAACTCACCCAAGAATCAATACCTCTATTTTTTCTTCTTCCAATTTAAAATAAATTAAAGTGATTAAAGTTGGCCTTTCCAACCCAATAGAGTAAGACTTATATTTCAAGTCTTTCAAAGGCTACTTCAAATTGCTTCTCTTGTTTTGGTGCAAAGAAGCCAACCTCCTCGTTTCAATGTTCTCTATATTTTTGTTCAATCTTGGCCGTACAAAGAATAGACAATTCATTGTCGAGCTTCATAGTAGGTGACTTTAGTAAATATTTGTCAATGCTGCTAGGTTTATCAATGCACCAAATTGCATGGGTTGTAACTTTAACTCTAATAAACTGATCCAAAATCAAGCTAAAAGGTCACTTATTTTGCACATTGGGCTTCCATGTTCACCTTGCCTTGTATAGTACAATTAAAACATGGTAAGAAGAAATGAAATTTCCCCCACACATAATTCACATAAAATTTTATATAATGAAAACATGAATAACATAATTTTCCACATATTTTTAGCAACAAATTCATCTCTCAATGCAATCCCATGTTTTCCATCTTTGCTAATTACAAATGGACATAAATTTATGATTAAAACATTATAGGTGGACATACTTTTTTTCACCAACTTCACTAATTACAAATGGACATAAATTTACAATTAAAATATTTCAGATGGACATACTTTTTTTCCCCATCTTCACTATTTTTTTTGCCAAATTGGATGTGGCGACCAACAAAAATTCCTCTCTTAGCCTATCCCATAATACATTTATTATTAGGAAGCCTTCTCCTCACTGCTTCTCTTTCTTCATCACTCATGGATTGTCCTTTGATAATTGGAAGCAAATTCTTGAGCATTTCTCTTTGTCTAGAAGTCATGGGTGTCTTCTTTATTTCCTATATACCCTGTGAAGCAATTAGATAAATTTTGGAAAAAGAAAATACACAAAAAAAAGAAGATAAAAGGTAAATATTGTCTTGTGTGTTTGGCTTATTTATACATTTAGAAATTTGACTAAGGATTTTATGAAGTCATCTTTTGGTACAGTACAAAAATGATAAATACAAGAACACTAAAAAATAAGACTAAGTGAAAGCATTCATAAGAACAACAACAAAAGAAGTGCAAATTTTTTTTGGTAAGATATCATAGAAAGAAACAAGGTACATGGAATTTTTCTTCCCTATTTTTTTTAAAACTAAAAAGAGGGGTAAAAATTTATTCAAACCCAAAAGAGAATACAAGCAAAGTGCCCAAAAAAGAGATCACTAAGGAACCCTATCCCTATCTGCTAACCGATCAAACATATGAGTCATATTAGGAGGCAATTTCCCCTTATCCACTATATTCCAACTTTGTATGTGATTTGAGGTCCATTTGGCCAAACAATCCGCAACACCATTCCACTCCCTAGGAATGTGTGTGAAAGTAACTGAATCCAAGGAACTGCACAACTAGAGAATCTGTCCGATAACCAAATCCAAATGCTAACTAACATCTCCAAGCTATTGCCTAGTTAACAACTTCACCGCCACCTGAGAGTCATGCTCACAAATAATCCTATGCCATCCAAGAGAACAACAATGCTGAATAACATACAAAATGATAAGAGCCTCCATTAAATTATTTGTATGAATGCTCTTATAAAAAATAAAAATAAACTGAACAACACTAGAGCTATCCGACCAACTCCACCAATTGCATGCTCAAGATTCCCCCTAGAGGAGCCATCAATGTTAATTTTGAAAACTCCACGAGGAGGCAGTGCTTGACAACCCTCTCGATTGACCTACCATAGAGAATGTCTGTTACTACTTCCTTTACCTTGGCCACCCAACATCAAAGCACCCCTTTGAAGAGGAAACTTAAGACAAGAGAAAATAAATACATTCCCAAGATCAACACCTCTATTCACATCACACTTAACTGTAATAGTTTCATGAAGAGAATGAATAATTTTTCACCACAAGTGTATAACACCCATTGAAAAATTCACCGATTCCTTTCCAACCAAACATGCCAATGTTAGAATGATTTTAGAATAAATGAGAGGGTGAGGTGAATCAGTTATCCTTAGGTCTAGATGTACTAATTCAAATTTCTATCTCTTCAACAAACTTAGATCTAATCAACAATTCAACTCAGTCTCTATAGCATTTATCAGTAACGTAAAAATTACAACCCACTATCCAAAAGTAATCAGCTTGCAGAATATAAAACTTTCAACAATATTCACATCAAATAATATTCACACAAGTATAACACCAAGATTTAACGTGGAAACCCAATTTGGGAAAAACCACTTGTAACATGCTACTGATTTTCACTCTTTTGAAGTGAGCTTTGTGAGAAGCCAACCCTGTTAAAGGTTTACAACACACACTGTTATGTGTGACCCTATTAAAGGATTTAATTACTCTATTAAGAGTAGCCTGGTTAGAGGGCTTAAGAACATTCCATCAGAATGTCACCTTGATTAAAGGATTTTGACTGATACAATGGTTAGAAAGTAACAATAGTTTCTCATCTGAAATATACAAATCACTTTGCAAATACAAATCCAATTTGTTCATATGCTGATTTATTGACTTACCTTCATTTCCATCTCTATTTATGATCTGCTCGAAATTCTCTTCAAGCAATCACCACAACTCTGTTCATCTCTTCATGGCTTCACCTTACCCTTCTTCTTAGATTCACCAGTCAATAACATCAACCTCTTTCACACTCTTCATAACCTCACAATTAGGTCATCCTTATACCTCATTGATCAGGTAGATTAATCTTTTTCCACTTAATCTCTTCTGTAGATCTTAGGTTTAGGTCAGATTGATTGAATTCTTCCATCATTTTATTCTCCTCCTTTTCCTTCTAGATACATCTTCAAACTTCTCCTTGAATCTAGAAGAAAATGGTTTACCATGCATTAAATTATCCATATCATTCATTAATAATTTCAACATGTTTTACATATCCCAATAATCCAACTATGTCGGCTGGGATTCTCAATTCTTTCACAAACTGTAAATTACTGACACTCAGTCAATACTGTGTTCATCTCCTCGGTCATTACTGGATATCTCGGTCATCGCTAAAAATTTCCTTCTCAAAAAATAATGCCTTTGCTCAATTGATTATCTATTACTAAATAATTAATGATGCTCGAGCGACACTAAATTTTCTCAGCTCATACTGGCACTCGGTCGACACTAGCATCACTCGACTTAAACTACATTTCTTTACTTTTGCTTGGTAAAGCCTATGCTTCCAGTCTTTCTTCTTCACTTTGTGTTAAAGATAAACAACACATTACCTTATCAATGTGCCAACTAATCAAGTACCCATTGAAGTATCACATAAATCAACCTTTCCTTAGGTCCTCTTGTTATCTCCTCTTTTCAAATCCTCTTCATCAATCAAAATATATGGTACTCTACTAGATAACAACTGTCTTACCAGTTAAGGTTTGACATAAATGACAATATAACAATTATTTCAATTGTAGTTTCCAACAATCTCCCTCTTTGGCATTGATGGAAACACCACATGAACACCACATGATTTACCATACAATCCAAAATCTCTGTGCATCAAATTTTCATTAATATCCTTAGCTTCATTTTGATTCACATCCAAGTACCATCTCCCTCTTAGATAAATCAACTCCCTCTTGGATAAATTTTGTTTTGTTTGTTCACTGAATCTCTCTCTCATTCAATCACTCCCTCTTTTCTTAGGTTCATTTCTTCTGAATCTCTTTTCTATATATCTCCCTCAATTTTATTGAATCTCTCCCTCTTTGAAAACAATGCCAAATAAACTTTTATTTGTCACTTGCATCTTTACCATGTAGATGTCTTCATGTCAGTTCTCTAATTTGTATGCTCCCTCTATCATCTTGCTTATGACTAATTTACATATTTTTCTTTAATTCTCACAATTTTAGGAAACTCCAAAAGTGTGACCTCTTTTGTATCAATTTGTCAGATATTTTGATTAGCACATTTGATGCAGTGCTCCTATGTGTTACTAGGTAGCCTCAGTTAGGGGAATCACCCCTAATTTACCTCTAAGGTATTCATGACCATCTTTAGGTAATGCTTTTGTGAATATATCTTCTAATTGTTCATTTGTATTCACATATTCCAATCTCACTTCTTTGTCTTGAACTAGCTCTCTCAAGTAATGATACTTGATAGAAATATGCTTAGTCTTACTGTGCATAACAAGATTATTTGATATGTTAATAGAACTTGTGTTATCATAGAATATAAAAATAGGCTCAGTGATTTCCTCCTTCATACCTTTTAACAATTTCCTGATCCATACTAAATTTGAACAATTCACTGCTCCTGCTACATATTCAGCTTCTATTGTAGATTGGGAAATGTAGTTCTATTTCTTTCTTGTCCAAAATACTAATATCTTTTTGAGAAAGGATGCGCCACCACTTGTACTCTTTCTATCATCCACATTTCCTTCCTAATCTGCATTAGCATAAAATTTTAGTTCAAACTTATCATTCTTCTTGAAATACAATCCATAGTCCTCTATTCATTTTAGATATCTAAATATCCTTTTCACTGCCATCACATGACTCTCCTTAGGATTTTCAAAAAATCTTGCAACAATACCAACTTCTAGTGAAATATTTGGTCTACTATGGACAACATATTGTAGATCTCCAATCATAGATCTATAACCTATGTTTGTTTCACTTTAGCTATATCATCAGTTTTTGATAACTTTTGTCTAGTGGCCATAGGTGTACTTACTAGTTTGGAATCTTCCATACCAAAAATTTTTAGTATCTCCTTGACATACTTAGATTGAGTAATATAGATACCTTTCTTCATCTGATAAACATGCAAACCATTAAAAAATTTGATCTCACCAAACATAGACATTTCAAATTCAGTTTGCATCTCATTTGAAAAAGTTTGACATAGGGCATCTTGTCCTCCAAATATGATATCATCAACAAAAATTTCAGCTAACAATATCCATTTACCTTTTTCAATCTTCAAATACAAATTGCTGTTGTCATTTCTCCTTATAAATCCAATCTTTATCAGATAATTATGTGATCTCTCATACCATGCTTTGGAGGCTTGCTTCAATTCATACAGTTCCTTATGTAGTTTACAAACCATATTCTTCTTGTTTGGGTCAAAAAATCCTTATGGCTATTCAATGTACACTTCTTCTTCTAGTATCCCATTCAGAAATGAAGACTTGACATCCATTTGATATAATTTGAATGCTTTATAATATGCATATGCAAGTAGAGTCCTTACTCCTTCCAATATTGCAATTAAGGAAAATGTCTCCCCATAGTCAATGCATTCTTCTTGTGCATATCCCTTGCATACCAATATGGATTTGTTCCTGTGACTTCTCCATGTTCATTTAGCTTATTTTGAATACCCATTTTTTTTCCAATAAAATTCTTGTCTTCTAGTCTCGACACTAGTGTCCAATCTGCTCTATTTCTTCATTCATGGCTTGTATCCAATCTTCATTCTCTAAAGAATCTTTCACTATCTTAGGCTTAAATTCACATAGTAAGCATGTTTGATCTTTCAACTTACCTCTCATCATAACTCTAGATTCTTTATCTCCAATGATTTGTTCAGGCTTATGATGTCTTCTTACATACTGTGCCAATGTAGGTTCAGGTTTCCTTTCTACTTGATCTTGATCTTCAAGTTCATCTTGTAGATTCTCTTTTTTTTTTTTGATTGATTGACAAAATCCTCCTGATGCTCGACATTTTATTTTTGTGGCTCGACATGTTCATGTTGTTGCTTGACATCTAGTTTAGGTGCATTACTAGCCTCTCCTTCTTCCATGCATATAAAAGATCTATAATCTTTAGGTTCTTTCTTGTACTGAACTTCATTATTTTTTGCATATTCATCAACTCTAACATTTTCACTTTCCACAATTTTGTTAGTGTTAGAATTCAAAGACTTGTAAGCTTTTCTCTTAGTGGAATAACCTAAGAATATGCCTTCATCACTTTTAGAATCAAGTTTTCCATTCCTATTGTCTTTCAATAGATAACATTTACTTCCAAAGACTTTAAAGTATTTCACATTAGGTGCATATCCATACCATAACTCAAAAGGTGTAGCATTTGTACCTTTCTTGATTTGTACTCAATTCAGGGTATTAACAATTGTACTTACAACTTCTCTCCAATATTTTTGTGTAACATTGTTCTCTATAATTAGTGTTCTAGCATAGTCCATAATTGATCTGTTTCTTCTCTCTGCTATACCATTTTGTGGAGGTGCCCTAGGTGCAGACATTTGTCTCTTTATTACTCTATCATTGCATAATATATTAAACTCATTTGATATAAACTCTCCTTCTCTGTCAGATCTCATAAATTTCAAGATTTTGCTTGTTTCTTTTTCAATTTTTGCCAAATACCACTTAAACAACTAAAATTCATCATATTTATCTCTTAGAAATATCACAGTCATCATTCTAGAATAGTCATAAAAAAATAGAATGAAATACTTATCATCACAATAACTTTTCACACCCATAGGTCCACAAAGGTCAGTATGAACCAATTCTAAAATATTGTCAGAAGTATATGTCTTTCTCTTAAAACTAGACTTTTTCATTTTCCCAATTGACACTGTTTACACATTACATTATCATGTTTCTTCAATCTTGGCAAACCTCTAACTTTCTTCATCTTACTAATATTTACCAAATTCTCAAAGTTCACATGACACAACCTCTTATGCCATAACCATACATCATCAAATTGTGCAAACAAACATATTTCTTTAGATAGGTCTAGATAGACCAAATTACCTCTTATTTGTTCTCCACTTCCAATTAGTTCACCAGTGGCATCAAATATTTTAGCCTTTCTGTGATGAAATTCAACTTGATAACCAGTACTGTTCAAATGAAACACTCAAAAAATTATAGTTAAGACCTTAAACCCAATAAGCATTATCACATCTACTCTTATCAGTTAATCTTATTGATCCTTTTATTTTCACAACACATGGTGCATCATTACCAAACTTAACACTTCTACCTTTGTAATGATTTAAGGTTTCAAAATTACTTTTATCACCAGTCATGTGATGTGAGAAACCACTATAGATAATCCATTTATCACCTTTACTCACATATGAAATAAGTGAAATTTTCTTATCTTCATCATAATCATCTTTCATAGCAACATAAACAACTCCTATATCACAATCATTAGATTCACCAGTTTCACTGTCAGTTTCCTCTTTAGAAATATATCAAGATTTCTTACCTTTATCTTTGTACCTTCTGTGATATTTTTCATTTCTTTTGTCTTTGTACTTGCTTTCCCTTCTTTTATCCTTGTCAGTCCTATCAGGGAATGTTGCTTCAATATGGCCAACTTTGTTACATGAAAAATAGATTACAGGAAGTTTACCTTTGAATTTTCCTTTTCCTCTCGGTAGCCTTTTATCCATAAGTTCCTCAAGATCATCTAGATCATCATGAGAAGTATCAATATCACTGTGGTTGTTACTGTCACTACTCACACGTATTTCTTTTCCTTTCTTGGGCTTATGAAGAACCATTTGAGACTTGAATGCAGATTCAATGTTGTAAATAGTGAAATTATCAAAATTAGACAACTCAAAAGTAGTAAGCTTGCCAACAAGACTTTCCAAAGTTAGGACATTACCAGTATTACATCTTGATTCTTGTATTTTAGAAACTCTAATAGCATATATAGGAAGCAAGGTTCTCAACACTTTATTGATAACAGTTTCATTATCAATGTTTCCATTAGCTCCTCTAATAGCATTTACTACCTCCTTAATTCTACCACAATAATGAGCAACATTTTCACCTCTTTGCATTTTCATTTCATCAAAATTACCTCTCAAACTTTCAGATTTGGCTCTCAATACATTTGTGTCCCCACCATAGATAGATGCTAGAGTGTCCCACATTTGCTTTGCATTAGTACAGTCCTTAATGTCTTCAAATTCAAGATATCTTAGGGAAGATGCAACCTCAAACATTGCCTGATTGTGTTCTTGTTTTGCTTTCATCTCTTTGGTAGTCAAAGGTGCAACATGTGATACATAATCATTTTCCACATAGTATTTCACCAAATCACCAATACCAACTAGGTACAATTTCATCAAACTCTACCATGTAGGGAAGTTCTCCTTGTTCAACTTCAGTACCTCCTTTTTGTACATCTTGATCATTAGCTTTAAGTACCTTTAAACTTTTCTCCTTAGAAACACCAACAACTCTGTTACCAATTGTTAGAATGATTTTAGAATAATTGAGGGGGGGGGGGGGGTGTGAATCAATCATCCTCAGGTCTAGATGTACCAATTCAACTTTCTAGCTCTTCAAAAAACTTAGATCTAATCAACAATTCAACTCGGTCTCTATAGCATTTATCAGTAACATAAAAATTGTAGTCTACTATCCAAAAGTAATCAACTTGCAGAATATAAAACTTTCAACAACATCCACATCAAATAACATTCACACAAGTATAACACCATAATTTAATGTGGAAAACCAATTTGGGAAAAACCACTTGTAGCATGCTACTAATTTTCACTCTTTTGAAGTGAGCTTTGTGAGAAGCCAAACCTGTTAAAGGTTTACAAAACACACTGTTAGGTGTGACCCTGTTAAAGGATTTAATCACCCTGTTAAGAGTGGCTTGGTTAGAGAGCTTAAGAAAATTCCTTCAGAATGTCACCTTGATTAAAGGGTTTACAAAAATGACTGGTAGGTCAAACTTGATTAAAGGATTTTGATCGATACAATGGTTAGAAAGTAACAATAGGTTCTAATCTGAAATATACTACTCACTTTGCAAATACAGATCAAATTCGCTCATATGCTGATTTATTGACTGACCTTTACTTCCATCTCCATCTCTGATCTACTCATAATTCTCTTCAAGCAATGACCACAACTCTGTTCAACTCTTCACAGCTTCATCTTAGCCTTATTCTTAGATTCACTAGTCAATAACATCAACCTCTTCCATACTCTTGATAACCTCACAATTAGGTCATCTTTATACCTCCTTGATTAGGTAGTTAATCTTTTTCTGCTTAATCTCTTCTGTAGATCTTAGGTTTAGGTCAGATTGATCAAATCCTTCCATCATTTTATTCTCCCCCTTTTCCTTCTAGATACATCTTAAAACTTCTCCTTGAATCCATAAGAAAATGGTTTACCATGCATTAAATTCTCCATATCATTCATTAATAATTTCAACACATTTTACATATCCCAAGAATTCAACTCCTATGTCGGCTAGGATTCTCAATTCTTTCACAAATTGTAAATTAATGACACTTGGTCAATACTGTGTTCATCTCCTCGAACATTACTGGATATCTCAGTCAGCTAAAATTTCCTTCTTCACAAATACTATCTTTTCTCGGTTAATTATTTGTTACTCAGCAATTACTGATGCTCAGTCGACACTAAATTTTATCAGCTTATACTGGCGCTCGGTCAACACTAGCATCACTCGACTTAAACTAAATTTCTTCACTTTTTCTCGGTAAAGCCTATGCTTCCAGTCTTTCTTCTTCACTTTTTCTTAAAGATAAATAACACATTAACTTGTCAATGTGCTAGCTAATCAAGTACCAATTGAAGTATCACATAACTCAACCTTTCCTTAGGTCCTCTTGTTATCTCCTCTTTTCAAATCCTCTTCATCAATCAAAAGATATGGTACTCTACTAGACAACAACTATCTTACCGGTAAGGTTTGATATCAATGACAATATAACAATTGTTTCAATTGTAGTTTCCAACAACCAAATGATAAAGGAAGGCCCAAGATCCCAAGAAACCTAAAGAAAATTAGTCTTAGCATGGGATTTACCTTAGTAATCCCAAAGCTTAGAAAAGGAAGTAACATGCCAGTAAGGCTGACCCAAAAAACCCCCCCCAAAAGTGCCAGATTTCCTTAGCAAAGGAGTACAAGAAGAAAAGATAAGAGACAAACTACTTACTATTGCAACACAAGAGACACCTAGAGGGGTGCTAAAATCCTTTCTTATAAAGGTTATCCTAGGTAAGACAATGGTTGTAAACCACTAACCATAAGAATTTTTTTATTTAGGCCAATAAAATTTATTCCAAACCTCCTTCCACCAAGCCACCTCAATGCTTCCAAACAACTACCTATTAAGCTCCAAGTATCTTACAGAAAAAGAGTATCTACCAGACAAATAATTGCCTCAAGAGAGGACATATGGTCCCTCCAAGGAGCTGCACTCCCTAGAAACCAGAATCTGAGTCAACTCATTTTGATCCATCTTTGAACTAGTTGATAGCCAATTAGAAGAATCCTTCCATCTATACCCCACAACCATACCAAAATTATGAACAGTCTTATAATGCAAAACCTCACTAACTTATTTGTGTGCATTTTCTGATAAACGTTTACGACGAACCTTGTTGTTTTCTTTGTGTTGTCAGAAATTAAGAGGTTAATTATGTCATTTTTTTTTCAAACTTTCCTGCCATTCATTAGAATTACGATGTATATGAATTTTGTCAAACATTAAGGCAAAAGTTTGTCAAAATTCTGATGAAAAAGAGGAATTTAAAAAGGTAAAAAAGACCACTAAGGTTACTCAAGTATAAAATATAACTGAGACTATATTTTTCATGACTGTGACAATGTTTGTCAAGTTTGTGAAGGTTATTGACCGAATTATTTTTTATAGTCCAATTTTGTTTCCTTTGAAGAAAAATCGTATCATAAAATATTGATCTAGAACAAAATAAGGAGACAATTGCTAGATTGTGGTCTAACTTGAAAAGAAAAGGTGATGGAAAATGTTATTGTCCTTGCAAAAATTGCAAGGGCTTAAAGATGAGAAGACTTTTAATCACAACTAAGAAGTATTATAGGAAGCATGGTCACAGTGAAGGGGGCATAATTATCATCCATTGGTAATTTTTTCATTATATGTATTTATATTTACTGCATTTGAAAATGTTTATATCATTTTGATAATTTATATACATTAAGAATCACTACGATGACCTAGAGAATGTGATTATCCAAGTGGAGGAACATGGAGGTGTGAACATCAAAGCCAAAGATAATGATCCTATGAAAGAAGATGATCATGCACCAGGAAATACTGTTCAACATGATGGTACAAATAGATAGACCCATGGAAAATTTAGTACTGGTAGTGCTGATCATGATGATCAAATAGAGGACTTTGATGTTGTTCATGATTTACCTGTAGTTGATAAGGCACATGACCCCCTTTACGAAGGCTCCCAAACAAATCTTCTCTCTGTTGTATTGCTGTTGGTGAACTTGAAGGTTATGAATGGTTTATCCAACATAACAATCTCCATATGTTAAGGTATGTCTTATATGTTATCTTTTTTCATCTATTTTTGTTGTTATTTCATCACTAGTAAATAAAGGGCAAAATATGTACCATTAATATTATTTATATTAACAAATTATTTTTTTCATAGATTGATAGGTGAATCTTGGTTACCACCATCAAATATTCTACCTCTATCATACTGAGAATTATCTACCATTATAAAATATATTGGAATGGAGTATCAAGTAATAGATGCATATCCCAATGATCATATTATATATCATAAACAACAAGAATTTGTAATAGAATTCCCTGAATGTAATATCAATACATATCGAACAGATCAACTAACAAAAAAGGTACCTCATAAGGTTCTTTTTTATATTCCCATTATTCCACATATGCAACAATTATTTAGGTGCAAAAGCTTAGTAGAATTAATGGATTACCATGCACAAAATAGAAGTGGAGATGAAATTATTTGAATATTTGTAGATGGTTATGCATTTACGGACATAGAGGAAAAATAGCCACACTTTAAAGAAGAACCTCATAATCTCAGTCTTTCATTGGCAACAAACGATGTCAATCCATTTAGAGACTTGAGATCTATTTACTCGACATGACCTATTTTTTTAATCAACAATAACATTCCTCCATGGATGTCAATAAAGAGGGAGCACATAATGTTGGAAATGATTATTCTATGTATTTTTTTCATTTGGTAGTCATGTACATTAAATTATATATAATGTAGTAAAAAAATGGTTTTAATAATTGCGTAATGTTTCTCTTCACTCAACTAGGTAAGTATCAAGTTAAAGATTTTAATGTATATTTTGAGCCTCTTATCGATGAGTTACTAGAGTTGTGGAATGACATCACTATTTATGACATCTCTAGACTAATAGGACAAAGAAAATTTCAATTCCATGCAATGCTTGTATGGACAATTCATGATGCCCCAAGGCTAACACAATTTTGTGGTATGTTATAAAGTTCAACTTGTACACTTTAATAATATTTTTTTTATTTAAAAAAAAAGTGTAAATCATGCATTTTTAAAAATAATTTGTTATATATATATTTAACATTTTTAATCGAATTATACATGATCTTGCAGGTCTTCAAACAAAGGGAAAATTTGCATGTCCAGTTTGTGGTCCAAAGATGAAATCTTGTCATTCAACAAGTTTAGGAAAACATGTGTTTGATGAGTATAGGCACTTCCTCCATAAAACTCATAAGTATTGAACTACTGAAAAATATCTTTTCAATAGGAAATAAGAGACTAAATCAAAACCAAGAAGAATGATACCTCGGCTATGGAAGTTGGAATATAATAGAATTAATCATCAAGGTAATGTCATTCAATCGAATTGTTTATCTATCATACATTATATGTTTGGAATTTATATTTTAATATTGTGTTTTGTTTACTCATGTTGTAATTGATGATGATTGTAGTTATTAACTTTGTTGGATTATGGAGAGGGGGGGGGGTTAATTAGTAATCCCTGATTCCAAAAACCTCTAAAACTTTTCTCTGATTAACTTAGTGTCAGCTCGGTGAAACACAATTCACTATTTACCGACAATAGTAAATAAACTTTAATAGTTGACAAATCATTCCCATAAATCATTCATCACATGTAACACCAAGATTTAACGTGGAAACCCATATTTGGAAAAAACCACTATGGGAATTGTCACCCATTAAGAAAATACTCTTCTGAAGTACACTTGGTTAATAACCAATCCAATTAAAGATTAAAATACACACTATTAGGTGTGACTCGGTCAAGGGATTTACCTTACATTTGTTAGGATCTTCACCCTGTTAGGAGTGGCTTGGTAAAAGGACTTTGAAAACTCTTTAGAATGTTACATTTTTCAAAGATTTTACAATAAGACTGTTAAGTTACCCCATTAAGAGATTTCTCTATTACAAATGCTAATAAGAAATAATAAACAAATTGACCTTTAAATTTGCAACTATCTTTGCATAACCAGATCCTTTGTGTGCTCTTTATCTTCACTTCAAATCTTCACGATCCAATGGCTTCAACACTTCATCAAATTTTACTTTCTGACTCAGAATCTCTTTGTTCCTTCTTCACTACATCAGTCAGTGACTTATCAACTCTTCACTTTTCCAGCCATTTGTCCATGCAAATCCATCCTTTATATAGACTTCCTTTTTTTGCTTAATCTCCTCTATTGCATTTTCCTTTGATCAATCTCAACCATTCAATTCATTTTACAAACTTATTCAATGTATTTGGATCTCGGTAACATGTTTTCTCTTCACCTTGGAACTTGAAATTTCTTGAAACTTATTCCTTCTCTTTTTTCCGTTGATATCTAAGCCATAAACCATCATCTTGAATTTTCTTGATCATAGATCTCTCTAACTAACTTATCAGCATAACCTTCTAGCTCATCATAGCTAATCATTAAATGTCATTTTGATCTTTGTATTTAATATATGTTCCTTGCTCGGTGGATAACTCTGAATTTTGGTTAACTTCATTCGGTGCCTAAAAATTCTTTTTTCGGTGCCTTAAGTTCCTTTGCCTTTACCGAAACATAATCTGCTCTTACTGAATAAATTTTCCTTCTTGGTATCCAAAATAGTTTTTCTTATTGACTTGACTAATCTTCTTTACCATACTTTACCGACTTAACATAATCATATGTTAGGTAGAAAATAATTATATCAACATAATCTTAACATTGTCCAATCTATATTAGTTGCCCATTTAAGTTTTTCAACTTTACAAAATCTCTTTTCTTCTTCTTAACTCATTCAACTTATGTCATCTACTAAATGATATGGCAACATAATATAAAATAGAAATCAATTGCTTGACATTAATGAAAAGACAACAACCGATCTAACCTTTCTACTATCTTGTATTACTATCAGTTATAGTAACAAAATTTTGAAACTTATATGCTTCATGAAGGTCTTCAAGGCATTAATGACCAGCTTCCAAGGGGGATAACAAGTTATCCTAGATAATTTAGTAGGTTTCCCTACTATGACCAACTACAAATTGTGCATTTGTTTGATACTATGCATATCAGAAAGAATATAATTGAGACATTATGAGAAATATTAGATGGATGGCGTGATAAAAAAAATGTCAAAATTTGTAGTGACATTCATGAATCCAATCATGCAATGAAAAATTTTATTCAATCAAATAGAAATGGAGACCAAATTAATGTGAATGCCCTTGCTTGGTTATTAACGGAGCAACAAAGCAATGCCATAAAAGAAGTCATATGAAAAATTCAATTTCCCATAGGATTTTTTGTGAACATAAATAATATCATAACAAAGAAAGGTGAATTTGGGCCAGAAATGAAAACACATGATTGGCATGCCTTCATTAAGGTAAGTCACGTTCTTTTATATTTACTATATATTTGTATACTGCATGTACTTTTTATTTTATTATGTTTACTATTTTTGGAAAAAAAATGAATTAAAAGATCATTTTATAATTGTTGCACTACATTCTACCTCTATCTCTCCCACACCAGTTCGAAAATAATGTCAAGTAAGTTATATACGATCTTGAAAACCACATGAGGTAAGTAGTGATATTTTTTCAATTTGTTGTATATATATTATATTTTCCATTTGTTTTACTTGTTATGTATTATATTGTATATTATTTTGTTAAGTCTCATTAATATATTTGTGTCTTGAATCACTTGTACTAGATGGTTGTCATCTAAACAAATTCATAAAGAAGATATAAATTATTGGAAGAGAAGAATTTTCCGTCTAATGTGTGAAATGAAAAAGTGTCTACCTTCAGCATTTTTAAATGCACAAGAACACTACCTCATACACAAAGTTGAGGAGATTAAATTGTGTGGATCTGTAGACACAAGGTCAATGTAGATGGTTGAGAGACACTTGAAATTTTTTAAGGCTTTGGTTAGACAAAGAGCACATATTGAGGGTTCTTTGGTGGAGGGATGTATGGTATACTAGACTTGATGAACTACAACTGATTGAATATCTTGAAGGAAAGTTTGACAATGGAATAGATATTTGAAAGACAGTGATTGATGATCAACGAGCTACTAAAGTATATGCAAGACATTAAACCAATTAATGTATTGTCATTGATGTCAACTGGTTTTGAATGTAATTATCATGATGGTTACAAACATCTTAAGAAGGAAAATGGTAAAGGAATGAGATATCTACATGAAGATGAGATGGATGAGAAAGATATGGATATGGTATATATTGGATAACTTATTGATGAGTCTATGACATTATGTTAATGACTTGATGGTATTGCATGAATCTATTATGTATTGAAGATCAAGAATGAACAAGTTTATATGATTGGTAAATGAAGAATTCAATATACACCGAGCAAGTGTAGTGTATACCGAGTACAATGTTAACTGAGCTAGTTATCACCGACGCATTACAATATTGACCAAGTGAAATAAATAAATAGAACTTATGAATACCAAATAAATATGATGAGCTGGACAATTGTTTATGATTCTGAGGTAAATGATAATTTTTGTTATGATGATCAAACGACTAATAAATTCAAGGATGATTGTATCAAGGAGAATGAAACATGTTATTGATAGAACTACCGAGGAAGGTTAAAGCGAAAAAATCTACAGTGAAGATTAAGAGGCAAAATCAATGGATGGAAATAAAATGGTTATGATGTCTATATAAAGAGACATGCGATTCATTATTGAGTCTAATGCTGTAGGAGAATTTGCATGAAGGAAAGATTGATTTCATGCAACGTTGATCAAACTGGTTGAAGACAGAACTGAGAAAATCTACAGACAACACCGAATGAGAAAGAAAACAATTACCGAGTAGAACAAAGTTGGAGGAAACTGAGAGATTGAATTGATTATTGATCAAAGGTATTTTTGAGCTTAGCATAGATCTGAAAATATACAAATAAAGTTTTATTTGAATAAGATCATTACTGTACCAGGTTAACCATTGCTACAGATAAATCCCTTAACCAAGTGGGACTTAACAGTCTTTATATTTCAATATGACATTCAATGAATGTTGATTGTTTTCTTGTTGAACCCATAGTGAATATTTGGTCAAAGGAGAAATGGTAGTGATAAATCCTCTAACCAGGTCACACCTCATAGTGTGTTTTGTAACCTTTAACAGGGTTGGCTCCTAACTGAGCTCACTTGAGAAGAGTGAATTATTTTGGGTTACCAGTACCATGTGATTTTTCCCCTAATAGGGTTTCCATGTTAAAAATGTGTTATATGTGTATGGATGTGTTGAATTGTTATTTTACCTTACACATTACTAAAAATGGATAGATTGGTAAACACAATATTTAATTTACTAGTAATCTATATATGAAGAGAAAGACACAATTGATATTTTACTGAGTTGATTAATTGATTTAATTTTTTTTTATATACATCTAGGAGTATTTGAGATTGTAGGATAACTGGACTTAACTGATTCACCCCCCTCTCAGTTATCTAAAAATTGGGATTAGAGCATAGAGTACTTGAAGGAAACATTTTAAGGACTTAAGCTAAAGATCACAAGATGTATAAGAGAGAGGTTCCAAAGATGAAAAAAGATAACTTCTCGACATGGAAAAGAAGAATGAGATTCTACCTATCAGGGATTGGAGATTCTAAAATATACTACTTGGATAATGAGTTCATTTTTCCCACTGGACCTTTGACTGTTGATCAAATGAGAGAAAGACATGAACACAATACTACAATGATAGAGCTTGCTTCTTCTTTATCAGATGCCAAATTTGAATATGTTAAGACATGTAATTCTACTAAACAAATGTGGGACAAGATTACACTAGTTCATAAAGGAGATGTGAATGTGCTAAGGGATAAAGCTGAAAGTCTTAGAGGAAAGTTTGATGACATGAAAATTAAAGGAGAGAATATATCATTGTACAACAACTGAGTCAAGGAGATTGTGGATGCTATCTGAGGAGCATGAGGTATTATTGAAGAAGATAATGTTGTAAGTAAAATTCTTAGAACCTTGTTTCCTACTTATGCTATTACAATTTATGCAATTCATGAGATGAGATCAACTCATGGTAATCATATTATATTTGATAGTCTAATCAGTAGATTGATTGAATTTGAGTTGAATAAATTTGATAATAGTGTTGTTCCTACTATTAAGTATGCATTTATGTCATCTCTAAAAATTGGAAAATCAAGAAGTAAACACATGATAAGAAATGAGAGTGATAGTGAAAGTGATGTGGAAGAACTTGATGAGCTTGAAGCATTAATGGCTAGAAGACTGCAGAAAGGTAAAGGGAGATATAGAGGAAAATTACCTTTGGTATGCTTTAACTGTAGAGAGATTGGCCATATTGCAGCTAGATGTCCTAACATGAAAGAAGATGAGAAAAGTAATGAAAGATCTAGTGAAAGGAAATCTGATAGAAGAGACAATTGAGAACATAGAAGCAACAGACAGTATGACAGAAGAAGTAATCAAGATTACAAAGACAAAGGCAAGAAGGCATGCTACCTTGTTGAATAAGATGATGATGAAGATACCGACACTAACACTAATGAAGACATTGAGGTGGTATTTGTAGCTTTCAAAGAAGATTCAAAAGAATAAGAAAGGTATGTTGAAACAATACTTATTTCTAAAGTTAGAAATAATGATAATTGTGTTAGGAATGAATGATAAGGTGTTTGGCACCCATTTTGTAGCAGTTGTTGTTGCATTCATGACTATGATTGTCATTGATGTCAACACAATGTTTTATCGAAGACATGCAGAGAAGTAGATAGTGTTTTGATTAGTGCACGTGGGATATTGTAGTTGGAGGTATGCAACATTGAGGATATACTCTTTGATATGTTATATGTCTATGGTTAAGAGCACAGATAGTAATTCTTTTATTCATGAAAGTTATGATCATTTTGGTGGAAGCAGTATTCATGCAGTGTTCCTGAGTAGCGATTTTTGGCAATCAGATGATATCTCCTAATCGGGATGGAATCTAGATTTACATAGTTAAAGGGAAGTTAGATACACATTGATAGTGATGTGGATGACAACACAAAATTTGAAGTCACACGAGTGAAGATGTATTGTATTTGGAAGCTGACAGTTTTATGTAATTTTGGTGTAGCGTGTGGAATATTTTATTTTGTAATTGTGTGCCAACTCATTTGTAATTATTTGAGTGTGGTATAAAGGAAGGAATGTTTTTCCTTATTGTACAATGAGAGTGGTTGATTACGAAGTTGTGAAAGTGAATTGTGAAGGAAGACATGCGAAGTAGAAAGATTTGAAATTGAGATCTGATGTAGCAGTGAGTGCAGTTTGGCATAGTCAGAGAAGAGGTAACATATTATTCTGTTGAATAATGAAAAGATTATTTGGACAGTGAGTTTAGTGATCTTACCCTGAAGCTGTTTGGGCAGTGGGTCCTTTTGTCTTCCATAACTCTTAACAGGGTTAGAATCTTTTAATAGGGATTCAAAATCTCCTAACAGGGATTTATATGTACTAAATGTATTTCATAAAACTCCTAACAGAGTCCATCCTTTCACAAGGAATATTCATATTAGTGCATCTTTTGTGGGCATCATTCCCACCAGGGTTTACTCTTTGATCAAGAGGTTCTCTAGTCAACATATTTTGTGTTATTGTGTAATTGTGTATGAATATATTTCTATGGTTGGTAATTATATTGCTTGTATGGTTTAATGCTATTGAAGATGATAAAAGTTATAATTATTTGATAAATGATTCACCCCCCCCTCTTAGTTATCTTGGTGGACTTTACTTTCTAACAATTGGTATCAGAGCAGTAGGTCCTTGAAAGAGAAGTTTAATAGCTTAAGGAGATCCATGGTGAATTTTAGGAAAGAAAGCCCTAAGTTTGATGGAGTAAATTTTGACAGCTGGAAAGAAAAGATGAAGACACACCCACTATGTTTAGGACTAGGTTATTGGTTGAATACAAAGAATTATAAGACTATCATTGATGAAGATGATCTTGAGACATGCTCTAATGATGAGAGAGATCTATTCATGTGTAACATACTTGCAAGCGAAGCACTTTTGACAGCACTTCTGGAGAATGAATATAGTCAGGTAAAATGTTTGAAAAAGTCTCATGAAAGTTGGAAAGCTTTGCACTCTACTTTTGAAGGTGATGAACATGCAAAAAGAGTTAGATTACATAATTGGATATGTGCATTTGAAGATATAAGAATGTTGGAAGATGAATCTGTTAGAAGCTATATTGGTAGAATGTCAGAAATTGTTGCAGGGATAAAATCTTATGGAGGAACAAAGATAGAGAATGAAGTGATATGGAAAATTTTGAGGACATTGACTGCTGTATTTAAGCAGACAACACAAATGATTGAACAAGTTATACCTTGTACTATGAACTTTACAAGAGAGACTCTTCTTGGAAGATTGGAAGCAGTAGAGATGAACCTGAGGTTATCAGGAGACTTACCTAGAATGGAGACAACATTCAGTGCTCTTAGTGTTTTCCCTACTTTGTCAAGAAGCATCAGTGTGAGCGGAGATTATGCTGGTAGTAGTAGATCTAGAAATGAAGAAGACAAGAAGATTGAAGAAGGTATTGCCTTGCTTGTGAAAAGAGAACCAGACGGTAAAATTTTTTTTAAATGTTGGACTTGTCAAGAATATGGTCATTTTGCATCTAAATGTCCTAAGAGAGTTAAGAAGTACATAAATAATTTCAAGCCTAGAAGATCTAAGGAATGTTATTATGCTAATGATGAAGACCTTGAAGCTAGTATTGAAAGAACTCTAAGTGAAAGTGATACTGAGAATAATGATGAAATAGGATTTGTAGCAATTAAAGAAGAAATTTTTGAAACTAATGTTAAGGAAGAAAAAGCCTTAGTTTCCCAAGTTGAAAAGAAAGTTGATTGGATTATAGATAGTGGTTGTTCACATCATATGACTGGAGATATGAAAAAGTTCATAAAGTTTAACAATTATGATGGAGGAGTTGTTAGAGTTGGTAACAATGCACCTTGTTTGATTAAAGGTGTAGGATCTATTACTCTTGATGGAAAGACTAATACTGATGATGTTTACTTTGTTGATGGATTGAAACATAATCTTTTGAGTGTTGGACAACTAGTTGATAAGGGATATCAAGTTTGGTTTACTGAGAAAACTTTTGTGATAAAGGATAAAGATGGAAATATGATTGGAATAGGATCTAGAACCAGAGGTAATGTATTTTAGTTGAATCTTAATGAGATGACATGTTTGATTACTAAGATTGATGACAGTTGGTTATGGCATAGAAGGTTTTGTCATATAAACTTTGATAATATTGTGAAAGTGAGTACTACATTTGCAGTAAGGGATTTGCCTAAAATTATGAAACCTACTAACATGATTTGCAAAGAATGTGTGATGGGTAAGTAGAAGAGAAGTTCATTTCCTAGTAAGAAGTTCACATCGGCAGAGAAGTTGGAGATTGTTCATATAGACTTGAGCGGTCCTACTAGGACTAGAGGATTCTATGGAGAAAGGTATTTTATGATTCTTGTTGATGATTTTACAAGAATGATGTGGATTGCATTTCTGAAAGAAAAATCTGAAGCATTTGATAAGTTTAAGATCATTAAGAACAAAGTTGAGAATGAATCTGGAATGAAGATTAAATGTTTGAGATCTGATAGAGGTGGCAAATTTACTTCTTTTGAGTTTAACACTTTTTGTGAAGTGAATGCTATTAAGAGATAGTTTTTAGCCCCTAGAACACCTGAACAAAATGTTATTGAAGAAATAAGAAATAGATCAGTGACTGAAGTAGCAAGAGTTGTGTTATTTGAGAATGATTTAGCGAAGACATTTTGGAGAGAAGTAGTGAATACAACAGTATATACAATGAACAAAGTACAAATTAGAGCAGACACAGACAAGACACCTTATAAATTATGGTTTGGACATGCACCCTCAGTTAAGTATTTTAGAATTTTTGGAAGCAAATGTTATATAAAGAGAGATGATGATATTGGAAAGTTTGATCCTAGAAGTGATGAAGGTATTTTTCTTGGATATTATTTGAAGAGCAAAGCATATAGATGTTACAATAAGAGAACTAAAACTATTTTTGAGAGTGCAAATGTTAAAGTTGATGAAAAGTTCAAAATTCAGGAAAGAATGCTTGATTATGAATCTGATGAAGAAGCTCATCCTAAACCTAACATTGAAATTACTGAATTATTCTATGAAACTGATAGTGAATTGTTGAAAGAAAGTCATGCTGAAGAAACCAAAGAGGAATCTAGAGAAGAATCTACAGTTGAAGCAAGATCTAAGACTATGACACCGAACAGGTATTTATCAAGACATCATCCTGTTGAACAAGTTATTGGAAGTTTGGATAGAGGAGTTCTGACTTGGAATAAGGTACATTTATGTTTGATTTCTCAAATTGAACCTAAATCTACTAGTGAAGCTTGTGAAGATGAACATTGGATTAATGCTATGAGAGAAGAACTAGATCAGATAGAAAAGAACAAGACATGGGAATTGGTCCCTAGACCTAAAGACAAGAATGCAATTGGAACTAAATGGGTATTCAGAAACAAGATGAATGAACAAGGAGAAGTTGTAAGAAACAAAGCAAGATTGGTATGTAAGGGATACTCACATCAAGAAGGAATTGAATATGAAGAAAATTTTGCACCAGTAGTAAGAATTGAAGCAGTAAGAATGTTTTTGGCCTATGTAGCTTTTAAGAAATTCAAAGTGTATCAGATGGATGTGAAATCAATATTTTTGAATGGAGAATTGGAAGAAGTTTACATTGAGTAGCCTGAAGGTTTTCCTTTGAATCAAGAAGGAGACATGGTATGTAAACTGAAGAAAGCATTATATGGACTAAAGCAAGCACCTAGAACTTGGTATGCAAGACTGGATAAGTATTTGTTAAAGTTGGGATTTACTAAAGGAACAACTAATAGCAATCTGTACACAAAAGAAATTGAAAATGGTTTGTTGATTATAGTTATTTTTGTTGATAACATTATTTTTGGAGGAGTAGATGAGGCTAGTGACAAATTTGCTGATGAAATGAAGACTGAATTTGAAATGAGTATGATTGGTGAGATGAAATACTTTTTGGGATTATAGATAACACAAAACAATGATGGTATCTTTGTAAGTTAGACAAAGTACTTGAATGATTTTTTGAATAGATTTGGAATGGATGACTATAAACTAGTTGGAACACCTATGGTAACCGAACATAAGTTATCTAGCATAGATGAAACACTGACAGTTGAGCAGAAGAAATACAGATCCATGATTGGAGGATTGTAGTATTTGACACACACAAGACCAGATATAGCACATTCAGTTGGAATTGTAGAAAGATTTCAACCTAAACCTAGAGAATCAAATTATGTAGTAGTAAAGAGGATACTAAGATATTTAAGAGGCACAATGGACTATGGATTGTGGTATGAAAAATCTGATGATTTTACCCTATGTGCATATACAGATGCTGATTGGGGAGGCAATGTTGATGATAAGAATAGCACCAGTGGAGGAGCATTTTTCCTTGGAGGAAGATTAGTTTCTTGGCTAAGAAAAATGCAGAATTATATTTCACAGAGCACAACAGAAGCAGAGTATGTAGCAACAACAAACAATTGTAACCAGATAATTTGGATGAAGCAGATGCTGAAGGATATTGGAATTAAATTTTTTGAACCTATTGTTATACATTGTGACAACACCAGTACAGTCAGTATGTCTAAGAATATTGTACCACATTCTAAGAAAAAACATATAGAGATCAAGTATCATGTTGTAAGAGAGAAAGTTGCTGAGAAAGAAGTCAGACTGGAGTACATAAGTGCAAAGGAATAGATAGCAGACATATTTACAAAGCCTTTTCCTAAGGATAGATTTGAGTACCTGAGAGGTATGCTTGGGGTTATGCCCCAGTCTACTTTTGAGTAATGATGTAGTTGGTTGCATCTGTCTAGCAATATATGAGCCCTATCTTTCTTTTGGACTGGATGTTGGTACTTCCTCTATGGGGGAGTATGTGTATCTAAGCTGAGTCATGAGGACTCTAGTAAATGTATTTTTCTTCTAATAGTGTCTTTTAACATTGAGTTGTTGTTGACATAGTGATGAAATTTCTATCATTGATGTCAATGGGGGAGAAGTATGCATGAAAAACAATATGAGAGAACTGAATAGGATAATGAAGCAAGATTTGATTGATGAAGAGGATTTGAAGAAACAGTGTTGCAGTATTGGATTTTTGGAACATTGGATTTTTTCATCTATGTTTCCATCAATGCCAATGGGGGAGATTGTTAGGAATGAATGCTAAAGTGTTTGGCACCCATTTTGTAGCAGTTGTTGTTGCATTCATGACTATGATTGTCATTGATGTCAACATAGTGTTTTACTGAAGACTTGTAGAGAAGCACACAATGTTTTGATTAGCACACGTGGGATATTGTAGTTGGAGGTATGTGACATTGAGGATATACTCTTTGATATGTTATATGTCTATGGTTAAGAGCGCAGATAGTAATTATTTTATTCATGAAAGTTATGATCATTTTGGTGGAAGCAGTATTCAGGCAGTGTTCCTGAGTAGCGATTTTTCACAATTGGATGATATCTCCTAATCAGGATGGAATCTGGCTTTGCGTAGTTAAAGGGAAGTTAGAGACACATTGATAGAAATGTGGATGATAGTGCAAACTTCGAAGTCACACAAGTGAAGATTTATTGTATTTGGAAGCTGACAGTTTTATGTAATTTTGGTGTAGCGTGTGGAATATTTTATTTTGTACTTGTGTGCTAACTCATTTGTAATTATTTGAGTGTGGTATAAAGGAAGAAATTTTTTTCCTTGTTTTGCAGTAGAGTGGTTGATTATGAAGTTGTGAAAGTGAATTGTGAAGGAAGACATGCGAAGTACAAAGATCTAAAATTGAGATATGATGTAGCAGTGAGTGTAGTTTGGCATAGTCAGAGAAGAGGTAACATATTATTTTGTTGAATAATGCAAAGATTATTTGGACAGTGAGTTTAGTGATCTTACCCTGAAGCTGTTTGGGCAGTGGGTCCTTCTATCTTCCATAACTCTTAACAGGGTTAGAATCTTTTAATAGGGATTCAAAATCTCCTAACAGGGATTTATATGTACTAAATGTATTTCATAAGACTCCTAACAAAGTCCATCCTTTCACAAGTAATATTCATATTAGTGCATCTTTTGTGGGCATCATTCCCACCAGGGTTTACTCTTTGATCAAGAGGTTCCCTAGTCAACATATCTTGTGTTATTTTGTAATTGTGTATGAATATCTTTCTATGGTTGGTAATTATATTGCTTATATGGTTTAATGCTGTTGAAGATGATAAAAGTTATAATTATCTGATAAATAATTCACCCCCCCCTCTTAGTTATCTTGGTGGACTTTACTTTCTAACAACTTGGATTATTGATAGTGGTTGTACACATCATATGAATAGTGATGAAGAGAAATTTGAATACCTTGAACACTATAATGGTGGATCTGTTAAAATAGGACATGATACACCTTGTCTAGTAAAGGGGAAAGGGTCTATATTGTTGAACAATAAGATCAGATGTGAGAATGCATATTGGGTGAAGAGACTTAATTATAATCTGTTGAGTGTAGCATAGATAAATAATAAAGGTCATCGAGTTTCTTTTGAGAATAGAAAGGTGAAAATCTATGATGAGATTGGAAAGTAGGTCGGTACTGGTGAATAATCAAAAGGTAATTTATTTTTATCTTGATAATGCTGAAACTTCTTGTTTGTTGGCTAGAACTGAAGATGTGTGGTTATGGCACAAAAGGTTATATCATGTGAATTTTGACAACATGGTTAAGATTAGTAAGAAAAGGAGAGTTAGAGGCTTACCGGACATATCTAAACCTAACCATGTTATGTGCAAATAATGTCAAATGGGAAAAATATCAAAATCTAGTTTGAAGAGAAAAAACTATTCATCTAATGCTATTTTGGAGTTAGTTCATACTGACTTGTGTGGTCCTATGAGAACTAAGAGTTACTATGGAGACATATATTTTATCTTGTTTGTTGATGACTACTCTAGAATGATGACTGTCATGATCTTAAAAGAAATATCTAAAGCTTTTAAGATGTTTAAATGGTATAAAGCTAATATGGAAAAAGAAAGTGGCAAATAATTAAAATGCTTGAGATCAGATAGAGGTGGTGAATTTATTTCTGACGAGTTCACTAATTTTTGTAATGAGCATGAAATTAAGAGATAGGTTTCTGCACAGAGGACACCACAATAGAATGAGATTGCTGAAAGGAGAAATAGATCTATTGTTGATTGTGATAGAACACTAATGATTGAAAAGGATGTTGCACAAATATACTGGAGAGAAGCTGTTAGTACTACAGTATACACATTGAACCGAGTTCAACTGAAGAAAGATTCAAACAAGACACCTTATGAATTATGGTATGGCTACAGACCTAATGTAAGTTATTTCAAAATATTTGGAAGTAGATGTTACATTCTGAAAGATGATAGAAATGGGAAATTTGATTCAAAAGGTGATGAAGGAATATTCTTAGGATATTCTACTAAGAGAAAAGCTTACAAATGTTTGAATAAGGCTACTAATAAGATGATTGAAATTGAAAATGTGAGATTTGATGAATTTGCTGAGAAGAATGATGAAGGAAGAAAAAAGGAACTAGAAGATTATGGTAGATTTACTTGCATTGAGAAACTTAACGCTCTACACCTGACATTACCAAGCATTAGGGTAATGCTACTAAGCATCTGTCTATACAGACTGAGAATCAACAAAAAGTTACTGATGAAGATAATGATCCTACACCGAGTGGAGAACACAATGAAGAAAAAAGAACTGAACCTGTACTTACAAGATACATAAGGAAACATCATCCACAAAATCAGATTATTGGAGACAAGAAAATTGGCATGATAACACAAAGTAAGTTGAGAAGCAACACATGCTTAGTTTGTTAATTTAAACCTAAAATTGATAGAGATGCACTTGAAAATGATGAATGGGTTAAGGCCATGATTGAAGAAATTGAGCAGATACAGAAAAACAAAACATGGACATTAGTACTGAGACCAAAAGATAAGAATGTAATTGGAACCAAATAGATATTCAAAAACAAGTTGAATGAAAATAGAGATGTCACTAAGAATAAGGCAAGACTTGTATGCAAAGGGTATGCAAAAGAAGAAGGTATTGATTATGGTGAGACTTTTGCACCCATTGCTAGACTTGAAGGAGTTAGAATATTTCTTGCTTATGCTACTTACAAAGGATTTAAAGTTTATTAGATGGATGTTAAATCTACATTTTTGAATGGAATACTTGAAGAAGAGGTATATATTGAACAACCTGAAGGTTTTGTTAATCCTAACCAGAAGAACATGGTATGTAAGTTGCACAAAGCAATATATGGATTGAAACAAGCACCGAGAGCATGGTATGAAAGACTGTATTCCTACCTTATCAGTATTGGATTTGTTAAAACAAGTGAAAACAAAAATTTGTATTTGAAAGGTGAAACTAATGATAAGATTCTTATTACTCAAATTTTTGTTGATGATATCATATTTGCAGGACATGATAATCTATGCAAATCATTTGCTAATGAAATGAGAAAAGAATTTGAAATGTCAATGTTTGGAGAGATTAAATTCTTTCTTGGCTTGAAAATTTTACAACAAAATGAAGGCATATACATTACTCAATCAAAGTACATAAAAGACGCATTGAAGGTATTTGACATGGAGGATTCAAAACTGGTCGGTACACCTATGGTCACTAGATGAAAATTGACAAAAGATGATCAATCAATTGAGGTAAATTAGACATTATATAGATTAATGATTCGTAAGTTGATGTATGTGTTAATATGATTTAGAACAATAGAGAGGGGGGGGGGGGGGGTGAATCAGTTGTTCTCAGGTCCAGATGTATAAAACACACTTTAAAACTCTTCAACAAATCAGATCTAATAACCAACAGCTACTCGGTCATTACTGATTTCATTACAAAAACATATAACAGTGTAGTCCACTTATCCAATAGCATCTAAATTTTAAAACACAGAAATGTTGAAACCAAAACATTCACACAAGTAGCAACACCAGGATTTATAGTGGAAACCCAATTTGGGAAAAACCACTTTGTAACATGTTACTATTATGTTCACTCAACTTGTTAGATTCTCTTTGTAACACATTTGATGCAGTGCTCCTAGCTTGACTAGGCAGCCTCAGTTAGGGGAAGGACCCCTAATTGACTTCTTAGGTATTCATGAGCTTCTTTAGGTAAAGCCTTAGTGAATATGTCTTCTAGTTGTTCCTTTGTATTCACATATTCCATTCGGACCTCTTTATCTTGTACTAGTTCTCTCAAGTAATGATACTTGATGGAAATGTGTTTGGTCTTTGTGTGCATCACTGGATTCTTAGAGATGTTGATAGCACTTGTGTTGTCACAGAAGATGACAACTGGTTCAGTGATTTCTTCTTTCATGCCTACCAACAATTTCTTTATCCATATCAAGTTTGAACAGTTCATAGCTATAGCCACATACTTAGCTTCAACAGTAGATTAGGAAATGCAATTTTGTTTCTTGCTTGTCCAAGAAACTAATCTCTGTCCAAGAAAGAAAGCTCCACCACTAGTACTATTTTTTTCATCTACATTTCTTGCCCAATCAGCATCTGTATACACTTTCAGTTCAAACTTCTCATGCTTCTTGTAGTACAATCCATAGTCAACAGTCCCTTTCAAATATCTCATTATTCTTTTGACCACCATCATGTGAGTTTCCTTAGGATTGGCAGAGAATCTTGCCAGAATCCCAATAGCTAATGCAATATCTAGTCTGCTATGTACAACATACTATAGCTTTCCAATCATAGATCTATACAAAGTCTGGCTAACTTCTACAACATCATCATTTTTAGACAACTTTTGTCTAGTAGCCATGGGAGTACTTACTGGCCTTGAATCTTCCATACCAAAGGTTTTCAGTATCTCATGAACATATTTAGACTGGGTGATGAAAATTCCTTTCTCTATCTAATATACTTGTAAACCAACAAAAAATTTGATCTCCCCAAACATACTCATTTCAAATTTAGTTTGCATTTCATTTGAAAATTTCTTACATAAGGCATCTTGTCCACCAAATATAATATCATCTACAAAGATCTTAGCTAACAAGATTCCTTTACCTTCTTCATCTTTCATGTATAGATTTCTTGTGTCATTTGTCCTTGAGAATCCAATCTATATCAGGTAGTTGTGAAATCTTTCATACCATGCTCTGGGAGCTTGCTTTAGTCCATATAGTGCTTTATTCAATTTGCAAACCATATGTCTTTTGTTTGTATCAACAAATCATTCTAGCTGTTCAATATAAACTTCTTCTAATATACCATTTAAAAATGTAGACTTAACATCCATTTGGTATACCTTGAAATATTTATAGGCAGCATAGGCAAGCAGAGTTCTTACTCCTTCCAGTCTTGCTACAGGGGCAAATGTCTCCCCTTAATCTATTCCTTCTTCTTGTGCATAGCCTTTGCATACTAGCCTAGCTTTGTTTCTTGTTATTTGACCATGCTCATTCAGCTTGTTACAAAATACCCACTTTGTCCCAATGACATTCTTATTTTATGGTCTTGGCACCAGAGTCTAGGTATCATTCTTCTCTATCTGGTCTATCTCTTCATTCATTACTTCTATCTAGTCTTCATCTTCTAATGCCTCCTTTGTTGTCTTAGGCTCAAATTCACATAGTAAAAATGTTGGATCTCTTGCCTTGCTTCTGGTCAGAAAATATGTTTAGGCTTGTGATGTCTCCTTACATATTGTGCTAGAATAGGTTCTGCTCTCCTTTCATTTTTCTCATCAGGTTCACCAACAAGATTGTTAGATTCAGCTTCTAAATGCTCGACAACCTCTCCTTGGTACTCAACAACTTCTTCCTATCGCTCGGCACGTTCTTCTTCTCTCTCGACATTGTTTTCCTGATGCTCGACATTGCTTACCCAAGACTCAACATCAGGTGCAAGTTTGTCACTTGCCTCTCCTTCTATATACACAAAAGATCTATAATCTTCTGGTTCTCTTTTACTGTTAGCTTCATTTTTCTCTACATACTCATCAACTTTAGCATTCACACTTTCCACAATTTTGTTAGTGTTAGAGTTCAAACACTTATAAGCTTTACTTTTTGTGGAATAGCCTAGGAATATACCCTCATTGCTTTTAGTGTCAAATTTTCCATTCCTACTATCCTTTAATATGTAGCATTTAGTTCCAAAAATTCTAAAGTACTTTACATTAGGTGCATACCCATGCCACAACTCATAAGGTGTCAGATTTGTACCTTTTTTGATCTGTACTTAGTTAAGAGTATAAATAGATGTACTTACAACTTCTTTCCAATACTTTTGTGCAACATTTTTTTCAATCATTAATGTCCTTGCACAATCCAAGATAGATTTGTTCCTTCTCTCTACCATACCATTCTATGGAGGAGTTCTATGTGCAGACATCTATCTTTTGATCCCTCTATCATTACAAAAAAAATTAAATTCATTGGATATAAATTCTCCACCTCAGTCAGATCTCAGACACTTCAAGTTCCTACCTGTCTCCTTTTCAACCTTAGCCACATACCACTTAAAAAATTAAAAAGCATCAGATTTTTCTTTTAAGAACATTACATGCATAATTCTGGTATAATCATCAACAAACATGATAAAATATCTAGCACCACAATAGATTTGTACACCGATCGGTCCACAAAGGTCAGTATGAACCAAATCTAAGGTATTCTCAGAAGTAAAAGTTTTGCTCTTGAAACTAGATTTTGTCATCTTACCCAACTGACATTCTTTGCACAATACATTCTCAGGTTTCTTCAATCTAGGTAGACCTCTCACTTTCTTTTTCTTACTAATTGCTACCAGATTATCAAAGTTAACATGCCATAGCCACTTATGCCATAACCAAATATCATCAAGTTGTGCAATCATACATCTTTCTTCAGATAGGTCTAGATAGAAAAAATTACCTCTTGTCTATTCTCCACTTCCAATCAGTTCATGAGTGGCATTAAATATTTTGGCCTTCCTATGATGAAATTCCACTTGGTAGCTAGTGCTATTAAGCTGTGCAACACTCAGTAGATTATAGTTAAGACCCTAAACCCAATAAGCATTTTCACAAGTGATCTTATCAGTTAGCTTAATCAATCCTTTTCCTCTAATAGGACATGGTGCATCATTACCAAATTTCACACTCCTACCTTTATAATGATCTAAAGTATCAAACTTACTCTTGTCACCAGTCATATGATGTGAAAACCCATTATCAATAATCCATTTATCATTTTTGTTCACATAAGATATCAATGCAGTTTTCTCATCCTCATCAGATTCATCTTTCATTGCAACATAGAAAACCTCAATTTCAAAATCATCACTATCAGTGTCAGTCTCTTCTTCAACAATATAGCAGGATTTCTTACCTTTTTCTTTGTAGTCCTTGTATCTTTGGTAACCTCTATCTTCTCTTTTATCTTTATGCTTTCTATCTCTTTCTTCATCCTTATCATCCCTGTCAGGACATCTAGCAGCTATATGACCAACTTTATTACATGAAAAACATATAATAGGGAGTTTACCTTTGTACCTTCCTTTTCCCATTTTCAGTCTTCTAGCCATAAGAGTTTCTAGGCCCTCAAGTTCTTCATCAGATGTGTCACTGTCACTTTCACTTTCACTTTCACTTATGCATCTTTCTTTTTCCTTCTTTGACTTACTCAGTTCCATTTGCTCCTCTAATAGCATTTACAACTTCTTTTATTCTACCACAATATTGTGCAATATTCTCACCTTCTTGCATTCTCATTTCATCAAATTTACATCTTAGGCTCTCAAATTTTGCTCTCAACACATTTATGTCACCGCCATAAATGTTTGCAAGGGTGTCCCACATTTTCTTTGCATTACTGTAGTCTTTGATGTCTTCAAATTCTGGATAACTTAGGGTAGACGCAATCTCCAACATTGCTTGGTTGTGCTCTTATTTAGCTTTCATTTCCTTGACAGTCAAAGGTGCAACAAGCATGACATAGTCATGCTCAACATAATACTTTGTAAAATCACCAATACCAGCCAGATGCAACTTCATCAAGCTTTGCCATGCAGGGAAGTTCTCCTTATTCAACTTTGGAACCTCCTTCTTATACATGCTAATCATTTGCTTCAAGTACCTTCAAACTTGTTCTCTGTAAGCACCAACAACTCTGATACCAATTGTTAATATGATTTAGAACAATAGAGAGGGGGGGGGGGGGGTGAATGAGTTTTTCTCAGGTCCAGATGTATAAAATAAACTTTAAAACTCTTCAATAAATTAGATCTAATTACCAATAGCTACTCAGTCATTACTGATTGCATAAGAGAAACATATAACAGTGCAATCCACTTATCCAATAGCATCTAACTTGTAAAACACAAAAATGTTCAAACCAAAACATTCACACAAGTATCAACACTAGGATTTATAGTGAAAACCCAATTTGGGAAAAACCACTTTGTAACATGTTACTATTATGTTCACTCTTTTGAAGTGAGCTTAGTGAAAATCCAACCTTGTCAAAGGTTACAAACACACTGTCAGGTGTGACGCGGTTAAAGGATTTAAACCACTCTGTTAAAAGTGTGCCTTGTTATAGGACTTACATACACTCCATTAGAATGCAACCTTGTTGAAAGGATTTATACCTATGAGTGTTAAGTCAACCTCTGTTAAAAGGATTTTGACTATCGCAATGGTTAGAAAGTAGCAGTAATATTGATCTGAAAAACATACAACTCACTTTGAAAATATCAGATCCAATTCCATACACATGCTGGCTTACTAGTTGTGAACCTTTACCATCCCCATCACTGATCTGCCCAGAACTCTCTTCAAGAAATCACAACACTTCTCCTTTAGCCTTCTCTACTTAGACAATCAATAACATCAACAACACTTCCAACATCCTCTCTCATACAACCTCTAGCTTAGGTTTCCTTAATGCTTCCTCCATTAGGTCAATACATCTTTTGCTGCTTAATCTTCTTCGTAGATCTTAGGGTTAGGTCAGATTCATTGAATCCATCCTAGTTTATGTTCTTCAGCTATCCTTCTAGAAATATCTCAAATCTCTCAATTGATTTACAATAAAACATTTTACAGTGCATTAAATGCTTTCATACAATCAATAAATAAAGTCAACACTTTTCACATAATCCAAGAATTCAATGATGTCGACTGGAAATCTGAATTCTTCCTCAAATACAAAATACTGACACTCAGTTAATACTGTGTTCAACTTCTCGGTCTTCACTAGAAAGCTTGGTCACCTCAAAAGTTATTTCCTTAGCTAATACTGTCTTCCTCAACAATTAATTGGTGTTTGATCAACACTAAATTTACTCGGCATATACTAGCTCGGTCGACACTAACAACACTTGGTTTAAACTAGATTTCTTCACTTTTTCTCAGTTAAGCCTACCAGTTTAGTCTTCATTTTTACTTAGATAAATGATACATTATCTTATCATTGTGCCACATAATCAAGTACTCATTAAAGTATCAAGATAGCTCAACCTTTCCTTAGGTGCTATTGTTACCAACCTTGCCTTTCCCCTTAGCAACACTCAAATAGATATAGTACTTTCTTAAATAGCAACAGTCTTACCAATTAAGGTTTGACATTAATGACAATACAACAATTGCTTCAATTGTAGTTTCCAACAGTATGTTGTGCATAGTAGACTAGATATTGCACATGCAGTTGAAATTGTAGCAAGATTTTCTACTAATCCTAAAGAATCACATATGACTACTATAAAAAGAATTTTGAGATACTTGAAGAACACTGAAAAATATGGCTTGTGGTACAAGAAAGAAGGCAATTTCAAACTGAAATTTTACACAGATGCGGATTGGGCTGGAAGCATTGATGATAGAAAGAGCACCACTGGTGGAGAATTCTTTTTGGGAGAAATATTATTTACTTGGATAAGTAAGAGACAAGGATGCATTTCTCAGTCCACTACATAAGCTAATGTTGGAAATCTATTATGGGAAAGTGAGATACTAAGAGGGGGGGGGGGGTGAGTCAGATATCTACTATTTACTCCATTTTGACATAAATTCACTTCCATAACATAAACATAAAATTCAATAGTGTAATAAGTCTAACATTCTAATATTCATCCATGAAATTGAAACAAAACACAGATTTTGGTTACCCAGAAACCCTTGAAAGGAAAAACTAGGGTGGGGATGACACCCACAAATCTTCACTACTGTAGTATTAAAGTTTTCCTATTAGGGCTACAAAGTTTTGATCATAAACTAATGATCTACCATGTGAGGGGTCTTCCCTGCTAAGAGCTTAAAAAATTATACAATCTACCTTAGTAAAAGGATTTAAACTTACAACAAAGTAAGCACTCGGTTAAGAGATTTACTTAGGCCTGTTAGGACCACTTTGTAAAGAGATTTTCCCTGATTCACCCGCTAGAATGTCTCAGTACTTGATCCTTTGGTTTTCACTATGATGCTGATAATAGATCTTCTCCTTCCAATACTTATTTGATCTCCTCAATCAGATATATCTCCTGTTCTGTCCTTCATTGCCTTGCTCAGTCACTTTTACTGATCTCTGCCTATATCAAAATTCTTCTCTATTCTGCATATGAGATCCTTCATACACTTCCCATACTCTCTCACACTCATACACAATTTTAGGGTTTAGATCTCATCTTATATATACAAAAAAATATCCTTCTAGATCAAGATCAATGATCTATATTTTCTACTTATGCCACTTAAGAATTCTCTAAATCTAATAGGCTACATAGATTACATAGGGATCAATGATTATAAATCTAAGTCATAATTACCTCTTTGATTCCCTCAAAAAACATAAAATTTTTTGTAGATGTCGGTGAAAATGGTTTAGCTAAGTGTTTGTGCCATTACAAACACATATGTCAAATCTGGCTTGCTCGGCATATGAGATCTTTGACACTCAGCATTAACTCTTCTTCTTATACTGGTACTCGACACTTATATATCTACAAAACTCAGCATAAAATTCTCATCTATTATTGAAGTACTTGGTGACCTCTGACTTACTTGATAGTAACTATTGCTCTGTAATTGTACAAGATACAAGTCAAGACATAACTCGGCCTTTACTAGATGGCTCGGTCGTAGTGATGACCGACCAACATTGCCTAGAAAATGACTAAGTGTAAGACACTAATAGACAACAAAACTTAGGGATCAACAATCTCCCCCTTTTACATTAGTGGAAAAAATACTTTGTCATGACATTTACATTACATTACATGAGTACCTAGTAATAAGAAAACTCCCCCTAAAAATTGACTCTATCTTCAAAAGATTCTACACATACATATACACAAGACTCTTTTTGACATACAACTAAATATATACATATTAAAAAATATTATGTCATACTATGATATACATCCCTTCCTATATTTTCTCTATATGTAGCATTTATGTTATTTTTGCATTCTGCCACTTCCCCTATTTTAGATTTGAACTATCATGGAATTCATTTCCTCGTTGTTTTTGTCACTTGAAGTTGCTGGAGTGTAGGGGTTTTAAATTATTTATCGAAAAATGGTTTATGGAGATGCATTATCATACCTAATGTATTTTCCCATTTGGACCTTATAGTCTCCAAAACCTATGACTTAATTTCTAGTTGGGAAACTAGATCCACTAGCCTCTCAGCAATAGAAAGATGAGGGTATCTCTGCAATAACTCTTTTTCCGTGGATAATTCCTTCTACATAACCTCAAGATGAGGTTTCATCATCATTTTTATTGAAATTATCCTTGTCCTTATTCTTCCATCATTATCCATCAACTCGGCTAATCTTCCTTGTGCACGTAGCAATCTAGTGAAGTGGATGGAGCTGGAACTTGCATCCATGCTCAGTGAATGACCAATAGACTTTAAGTCTAATTTCAGTTTATCAATAAAATCCTAATTATCCTTAGTGAAATCTTCAACATTACATAACTTCTTGTACAGAGAATGAACATTCTACACAACTTCCTCTAAGTTTGTCACTAAGGCAAAAAGTTCTACCTATTTCACTGCAATGTCAGTGGAAACCTTTTCTAGTACCTTGGTCTCAAACTTTCTCTCGAACCACTGCATAGGTTTATCATTTGACTCACTGTCATCAATATTCACCTTCTTAACAATTTGTACAAGTTGATCCAATATAGGTGCTGACTCATTCACATCATCCATTTCAAAAGCTTCAATAAAGATACCTTTTATTTCAAGTAAGACTTGCTTCTACTGATGCTCTCTCCTTAGCTCTTCTTGGTTTTCTCTTCTTCTTTAAGAGATCTTGCAATATTTTCATTTGATCATATGTTAATTTATCAGTTTCCCACTTAGGAATCACTATAACTTCATCGAGTGTAACCTATGTGCCAAGAGATTTCTCCTTCTTCTATGATTTCTTCCTTGGTGTGTTCCCACTCGACAACTGTATAAGAGCTTTTATGGCCTCTTTCTCCTTAGGCTCTAGTTTTTCCTTTTCTATCTCTTCTTTAGTCTTTTCCTTTTCCTCTACATGAGGACTTGTTAAAACTAATGTAGACTTATCTTATTTCTCTTTAATACTCTCCTCAACTCGTTCTTTCTTTTCCTCCTCAGCAGGTGTATTCTTAGGTATGAGTGCCAACTTGTCCTGTTTCTCAGCATTGGTACTCTATGAAGCTTGATGTTCAACTATGACTGTATGAGGGCTTATTGGTGTAGTGTCCATAGTTGATGTACTGTCAATCCTTGTATAATATTGTAATTGGATTAGTACTGGATTGGTGCTTGGTAGAAACTTATTTGAGGCTGCCTCGACAAGTATTTGTTTTTGAATTTCCTCCTTAGTTAATACATTTATTTTTACTAGGGTATCCTTAGTGATATCCACAATTTTGATCACATCCTGTGATCCACTTACTTTAGCCTTCTATCTATTGGAATTAGGAGAGATAGGTACTGAGAGGGGAGGGGTGAATTAGTGCCTTCAAAAACTTTACTTGTAAACCTTTCAGATCTATAACTATAAGCAGTGATAACCGATCAAAACAACTTGAATCTAATTGCATGAATCAATCATCCATTTAAATTAAGTAAACAACATGAAATCAATATCACAATCACATGAAACAAGTATTTTGGTTATGTAGAAACCCTTGTTAAAAGGTAAAAAATGCGGTGGGGATGACACCCACAAATTCTTCACTACTATAGATAGAAAAGGTTTTCCTGTTAGGGGTACAAGTTTTGATCACTTTTGGTGATCTCACCCTATTAGGAGTGACATGTTAGATCAACTAGATCTACCTAGTTATAGGATTTTAACAACACTAATGAAGTGTACACTCAGTTAAGAGATTTACATAAGACTGTTAAGTCTACTCTGTTAAGAGATTTTATCCAAAAACTCTATTACAATTGTCAGAAAGCAATAGGTAATTATTTGCTATTTGACACTCAATTATCTGATATAGATCTATAAGCTATGATAAAGTATCACCTTACTTGTGATGAATCTCTACTCTGAATTGCTCGATAGCCTCTACTGATTCTACTCAATCTGAATTCCTCTATACTCGGTTCTGCTCTGTTAACTGATAGACTTGAAGATAGGCAATTGCTTCAAGTGCTCCATGATTCATATATCAGCTCTCTCCAAAAATGATGCAAACACACAAATATATAGTGTTCTATTTTTGACGCTTTAAAAAAAATTAGGTTACACAATATAGTCATAACCCTAAGATCTATGGTGTACAATAATAACCTAGATCAACTATTACAAAAGATATACATTGTATTTAATGAATATCATCACATTAAATGTCCCTCAATCTTGGAAAAATGTTTTATAAACTGTTGTAACCATTTGCATAGAAGAATGTGCCATTCTTGATTACTATGCCATTTCCTGTGATCCTCGATAAACACTATGTAAACTGATTGGTGTATACTGCGATGCTCGGTGTTTACTATCTATTGATCTCGGTGTTTGCTGGTGCTCAGTATACTACTTTACCGACTAGTCTATTCTACTTTATATTACCGATTAGCTCAATGTAAGTAACCGACTAATATCTTTACAAACCTTTGGTACTAATGACAACCTTAAAAGCTCAATAGAGATAACAAACTCCCCCTTTGGCATTAGTATCAAAACTCTGAATGTATATAGACAATTTTTTTTGTATAACTTATATCTGCGCCATATACATATACTCATCAAAAGTTTTCTAAGTACTAAGTACTCCCCCTCGGTGCATGCTCTTGGTAATATGTAGTATACGTAACATCTATGTACATATTTGGCATAACAACGAATACATTATTTTCCCCCTTTTTGATAGTAATGCCAAATACAAAATTTGAAGTAGTATACTCACAACTTGTCAAAAATGGACTGATGGGTTTTCTTCATTGACTCCAAGAGGTTGTCCCATTCCTCTTTCAAGTTGGTGAGAGTGATGTGATCAAGACCAACTTGTGCATGCATGTCAAAGATGTTATCTAACACCAAAATTTCTAGTGTTGTAACTAGTAGCTCGGCTTTGACAATATGTGTTTCAAAATTTTTTAGGTATGGAATGAGTTCGGTTTGCAACTCAGTAACCTAATCTGTTATGTGCTCTTCTTGTTTCTGCAAAGCTGCTATCAACTGCTAGAGTTCTTGAAATTGGTGAATATGCTTTAAGAAAGCATGAGGCTCGATTATAGCTGCATCTGTACTCAACTATATTTCTTCTTCCAATCCTTTGATCTTTTCACTGACTTCAATAGTGAAGGTGTCTGTAGTACAAAGTTTTAATAAATATTAACAAATTAACTGAGTGATGGATTTCATTTCAATAATTACCTCAGCTAATTTGACCTTTTGTAATGCCACTTCTAGGCTGATTTTCTTTGCTAATTTGTGCTGTATCCTGGATTCTACCCTTTCTTCAATTTGTTTATTGGTATCAGTGTCCGAGGTGTTGATCTTCTCAACAAGTGTAGCAAGTTGATCTATGATAGGTGTATCCTCATCAATATTTATATCAGGTAGTACCTATTAGAGGATATCCCACACATCAATTAATACTTTTTTTCATTTGTGTTCTTGCTTCAACTTCTCTTGCGCTACCTTTCTTGAACATAATTCCCCATATTTACTCAAGTCTGTAGGGCTTAGGGTCCTTGGGTCACACTCAGGTATAATAATCACTTCATCTAGGGTGACCGACCCTTTTCCTTTCTTCTTATTCTTTAGTGCTGGAGGTGATTTCTTCTCAATAATAGCAATAGTTTTATCTCCTATCTTCGGAGTATCCTTCCCAGTTAACGCCTGTTCTTCCTTCTTTTGTCCTCAGTAGTTGTAGTCTTGATTCATATAGTAGGAGTTTCGGATGTGGTGTTAAGTGGGTTTACCTCTATTTCCTTTGCTTCAGTGGAAGGTACCTTTGTACGTGTAGGCTCATCTATCTCTGTAGGTTTCTCTATGTTTTGATCCCCTGTAATATCTTTGTTTTGCTCAGGATCTAAGCTGTCAGGTTGTACTTGGGAAAGAATTTCAGCTACTTCTACAAGTACAGGAAGTTCACCCGGTAGTGATGTAAATAGACATTCAGTGTCTAGTGCTTCATCTTTATTTGGTGCAATATTTACATCTTCATCATCTTGGTCATTAGGATCACCATTTGTGATGTCTTCAATGAGTACATCATCATCGGTTTTCTTCTCCAGTTGAATTTAAACTTTATCCGGTGCATCCTGTGAAACACTTATTTCTTCCTTGTCCTCGATGATATCAATTACCTTGGTAACTAATATACCAGTATTCTTTGATTTCTTTGCTGTTCCCTCATCAATACAAATACCTTTACCTTTAGAATTTTGTCTCTTCTTAGACAGGTTCAAGAATGCTTCTTGCTCAGCTTTTTCTTCGGCCTTCAAAATTGATGTCCATATAGAATCTGTTGTGATATCCATATCTGCTACATTGTTATCCATGATCATTAAGGCTCTATTCTTGATCATAAAGTTTTCTTCGTATTTGGTCAAGTATTCACTAACTTCTCCAAAGCTTAAATGTGTGGCTACCCGAACTAGAGAGTGTTCTCTCTTCCTCTTCTCGGTGTCTAGTGCAATAGCCCATTTTTCAGTAATTGTATCATCCAATTTCTTTAGTAATGCACATGAAAATTCCATTGGAACTTTCTTGAATTTTATCATCATTTGGATGATAGCCTCTTCAATCTTGGTTTGATCTTCTTTTGACATTTTGTCAAATCTGTCTAGTAAGGGATCAATGAGATCTCCATGTTCAATTATGTCTTCAATGATTTCATCTATTGTTTTTGCCTTATTACTGACCACTTTGAATTGATTGACATCATCTTCTATCTTAGTATCCTCAAGATCTTCCTTATTTCTTATGAATTTTCTCCTTTTCTTTGGTGCCTTAGCTACAACCTTGTTCTTTCTTTTAATGTATTTCCTTGTCGGTGTAGCTGCTCTTCTTTTTGTTACTTTCTCTACTTCTTCCTTATCAGTAAGTGGTGCTGCAGTTGATGATCGTGTCTTTATACCTTCATGTATAGGTGAATGCTTCTTTATAGGAATTTTAGGTGGAGGAACCGGTGTAGGATCTACTTCTTTGTCAGACTCGGTCTCCTCACTATCATATGGTTTGTCAACTAACTGTAGCTGACCTTCAGTTGCCTGTTCAACCAATGTCTCTTCAGATGTGTCAGACCCATTTCCATATTTAGTAGTGATATTTTTCTTCATCTTCTTTACCCTTCTAGTTATTTTACCGATCTCAATATTTGTTGAAATTCTAGATTTGGCTTCTTCATATACTCCGAACCTAGTGGCAATGGGATCTTTGGGTAGTGCAAGTAGTGCATTGATAGATTTCAGTGTGAAATCAGGGTTTATTTCATATCCAATCAGTGCCAACCATTTTATCCTAGGCTCAACTACTTTTATCAAAGTATAATTGGTGTTGACTACAAAACATATGTCATTCTCAAATTTTTGAACTAATTCCCTCATAATTCTACTTCTTTTATGCATTTTAGATTGAAATTCTGTGAAGTATGCATTAAATTCTACATTCAACTTATCTCCTAATTTATTCATCATTTCACCAATTTGTTTTGTTATCGGTACATCTGGTATCCAATTTACTTTACCAGTGCTAGGCACATACTTTTATCGATAGAGGAATATGCATGCAAGTAGAGATCCAAACTTACATGTGTTAGACTTCTTTTTCCTTATGGTCTTCATATTCTCTTGAAGTTGATGAAATAGTACCTCGGCAAGATCAACCTGGTGACCTTTTACTACAATTTTGTGTGCCATGTCTACTACGCTGTAGGGTACACTGTTGAGTTTTCTCAATTAAAATAACTTGTACCTAATCACGTGTGCTACAAATTTGACTGCTGGGTCCTTGATTGTTGAAATCTTCAATGCTCAACCATCCCATTGTGCTCCAGTACATTTCTCAACATCCAGTTGTGATGAACTATAGAAGGCCTTAGCCTTGTCGGTTGTAGGGAGCCTAGTTACCCTAGTGATCATTTTCTTGTTGACCTCAATTGATTTATCTAGCCAAAATTTGTCATCGTGATATCTGCTCAAAATGATTCTGATCCAATCTGATTTAAATAATTGTAGAAAGTGTATAAAACATGATAAACCTGATTCCTCAATCTTCTTGTAATCTGATTTCATTTTTCCATCAGGGCCACATAGTAGTTGATATGCTGCAACAGTTTCAAAGTCTGCAACTTCTCTGATTTTGCAATGAATATAAGACCTTACGTCTTCTGTCAATAAAACCCTTTCTGGTATGCTCAAAAAAGTGCCCATTGTATGTATTTGTGCTATCACCTTAGGATGTGGCTTAAACTTAGGTTCATTGAAATTTTCCCTAATGATTATATTAACTTCCTCCTCAACACTTTGAGTTTTTCTTGCAAACAATGTAGATGCCATAAATTAATTCTAGGGTTTTGGCAAGCAGCAGGATAAGAAGTGTTTGATCACAAATGAACTTACTCGGTATCATGAAGATTGATGTCAAATCGATCTAACGTAGCATTGAATCCTTCTAAAAATCTTTTAGCTCAAACTATGCTCGTTTAATTCTCCGCTCTTCGAAATCGCATTGTAAAATTAAAAAAATGAACTCTCTTCCCATGTATTTATAGATTTTTTGATGTTCCTGCTCAAAATTTTATGCAATAAATGCTATATGTAACTTTTGGTATGAAACAACTGTCAGCTCAGTGACAACTAAATTTTTCATCTTCTTGGTTAACATAGAGTTTCTTCATCAGTTGATACATGTGCTTGGTTAACCTTAGATAGTGATTACTGATGGGTAACCAACTCTCAGTCTCTCTTTTATCATCTGTATATCATTGTTAACTGATGACAACTAAACCATAGTGCATCTTTATTCATGCTGATTTGGTATAAGAACATTATGCATAAGGAACTGTATGTAAAATGTGATATTTTGAAATGTCAGTCCCATACATACCTATTTCACATTAAGTGGAAGTACCGATGTCACCTAATCCAGTGGACAAGGTTTCACTGACAACATTACTTGACTCAACATTCTCATTAGATGCCTTCTTCCACATAGTGTTCCTTAACTTCATGATATCTACAATAATATATCCATTTTCAAATATATGGTTCTCATCTGGTGCTCGGTCTTTGCAGTTCTTGCTTAAATGACTGACCTTATGGCAGTGTATACAAGCCATCCTAGAGTTTGTCCAGCTTCTTGATTGTCTAATCTGACTCTTTCTATAACAGTTTGCTGTAATGTGTCCATATCTACCACATAAGACATAGTTAGTCCATGTATTATAATCCCAAACATAAGAGTTACCTTGTCTCTTCGGTTGATATGGCCTGCATTGTGGTTTCTCCTTAGGTGTCCAGACTTGTTTCATTTTTGCCTTACATTCTCATGTAGTTTGTCCATGCTTGTTACAAGTATACCATATTTTCTCCATGGTGCTATTATTAGCAAGATTGTTTTTCTTAGCTCTACACTCATAAGCAGGATGTCCAAACTTTCCATAGTAGTAACAATATCCATTAAACTTAGGAGTGATAGGAGGTTTACCTTGTGCTTTGCTTCTACACACATTAGATGTATGTCCCAGTTTTCCATAGTGATAACATGTCAACACTTTAGGTTTTTGATTTTGACTGATGTTGACTTGTTCAGCTTGTTGTGATGTTTCTCCTTCACTGGTGTAGCCTATACCCGCTTTGCTCCCAAATCTTCTCTGATTAGTCAAAAAGTCATCAATCTTCTTAGAGCTGTCCTCAACAAGTTTCTTCATTTCATTTTGCTGCTGTTAATTTTTCACTTCATTTCTCAGCTTCTCATTCTCTTCTTTGAGTCTTGCAACATCTTCTAGTTTTCTTGAAAATTTTGCATTCACTCGGTTTACCTCTTGATTCATAGTCATCACTTGATTAGTTACTTGGAAATGTCAGTCAGTGAGTCTTTGTATCTCACTCTCTTTAGTTTGAAGTTGTTCACTCATCTGTCTTCGGTCATTGATTGCCATATTTCTTTCTTGCTCTGCTTATTTTTCTTTGTTCATTATTTTTATCATTCTCACCATCTGAGATTCTTGACCAATTTGTAGTGCTTTCACTTGATTAGTTAAATATTGATTCTTTTCAGATAGATCAGTGATTATGCTTTCAGATCCATCGGAGATGCTTCTAGAACTGGATCCAACATGCTCGAATATTTTATCAATAGGTTCTTCATGGTAACCGATCTCATTATGTAAAATAGCTAGGTTCTTCCTTTCAACCAGTAATTTATTCAGTCCTTCCTTGGCTTGCTTATACTATTCCACAAACATTTGCATTTGTATCTTCTGATTCTCAATAGTCTTGTCAAGCTTGTATCTCTCCATGAATTAGATCTTTACTCTTCAGTGGTTAAACTATTCAATAAGAGAATTGTGCTCTAATACCAATTGTTGGAATTAGGAGAGATAGGTACTGAGAGGGGAGGGGTGAGTTAGTGCCTTCAAAAACTTTACTTGTAAACCTTTCAAATCTATAACTATAAATAGTGATAACCGATCCAAACAACTTGAATCTAATTGCATGAATCAATCATCCATTTAACTTAAGTAAGTAAACAACATGAAATCAATATCACAATCACATGACACAAGTATTTTGGTAACACAAAAACCCTTGTTAGAAGGTAAGAACTATGGTGGGGATGACACCCAAAAATTCTTCACTACTGTAGATAGAAAAGGTTTTCCTGTTAGGGCTACAAGTTTTGATCACTTCTGGTGATCTCACCCTGTTAGGAGTGACATGTTAGATCAGCTAGATCTACCTAGTTATATGATTTTAACAACACTAATGAAGTGTGCACTCGGTTAAGAGATTTACATAAGACTGTTAAGTCTACTCTGTTAAGAGATTTTATCCAAAAACTCTATTACAATTGTCAAAAAGCAATAGGTAATTGTCTGCTATTTGACACACAATTGTCTGATACAGATCTATAAGCTCTGATAAAGTATCACCTTACTTGTGATGAATCTATGCTCTGAACTACTTGGTAGCCTCTGCTGATTCTACTCAATCTGAATTCCTCTGTGCTCGGTTCTTCTTTGTTAACTAATAGACTTAAAGATAGGCAACTGCTTCAAGTGCTCCATGATTCATATATCAGTTCTCTCCAAAAATGATGTGAACACACAAATATATAGTGTTCTATTTTTTCTGCTTTAACAAAATTAGGTTACACAATATAGTCATAACCCTAAGATCTATGGTGTACAATAATAACCTAGATCAACTATTACAAAAGATATACATTTTATTTAATGAATATCATCACATTAAATGTTCCTCAATCTTGGAAAAACATTTTATAAACCATTGTAACCATTTTCATAGAAGGATGTGCCATTGCTAATTACTATGCCATTTCCTATGATCCTCGGTAAACACTGTGTAAACTGATCGATGTATACTGGGATGCTCAGTGTTTACTATCTGTCGGTGTCGGTGTTTTCTGGTGCTCAGTAAACTATCTACTACTCAGTATACTCCTTTACCAACTAGTCTATTCTGCTTTATGTTATCGATTAGCTCAATGTAAGTAATTGACCGATATGTTTACAAACCTTTGGTACTAATGAAAACCTTAAAAGCTCAACAGAGATAACACTATCCTGCTTCTTGTGCAATTTTTGGTTCATCAATATCTTCCTAATTATCCAACTCCACTCGAATAGACTTCAGTCAGTTGTGCACTCTTGTCAATTATCAGTCCAAAGATGATCTTCCATATCCTTGTGCTTTGTTGCAAAATATCTTCAACCTTATACTATATAATAGAGTATGCTCAAAGCTTGGGAACAAGCCTATTTCTATATTGCTCCATATATTTCTATATGTACTTAGAGGATAGATTTGGCATTACTTGAGCTAAAGTGCTCTCCCTTATCTATTTCTCAGTCATCATGACATACTGCCATTTATGATATATTATTTTGTATATCTCAATAGGGATAAGATTCCCCATTTGTAATGGTGTCATTTTAAATTTACACAACATCTCAAGCATAGCCTCTTCCACTTTCTCCTTATCCTCATTGCTCAACTTTTCAAACTTTATTTGTTTAAAACCCACTATTCCAGCATTGCTCTTGATATTATGGCATATCTCATCCATAGTCAATTGTCTTCTTTGGGATGGTAACTTCTTCTTGGTATTCTCATTAGTATCTATTTCCTCATCATCATCATCATCATCCTTCTCCAAGATTATATTCCTTCTTGGTTTATTCCTTATGTTGCTCGTCATAGCCTTAGCCTGAACGCGTTTCCTCTTTCTTGATACTGGTGTCTTTTTAAGTGGCTCGACAGCTATGACATTAGAAGATTCCCATGTTCTTGGTCTAAGTACTACAGGAGGAGTGGGATTTGGTTTCTATAGTTGTTTCTTTCTAGGCTTGTGTAACACCCCATATACTACTAACCAAATAAAAATAAACAACCACAAATTTTTTTTAATTAACAAGGTACAACATAACCCCGAATTACCAATCAATTAACATAATCAGTTATTTACATATCCAATGTAATCTATTACATGAGAGTATATCCATATACCTGACATTAAATATATAACATACTAAAAGTCCAGAATACATCTAATTGATCCTAGATATCCTAAGCACTGTTCTGATAAACAGTAACCAGGTAATAATCTATTTCCCATAAATCTTTACAGTAGTCAACCATTCCCCCAAAAACATAGTTTACCTCATCTAGAAACCTGAAAACACCAAGATATAAAACAACCCCAACAAATAGGGCTTAGTCAAAAGAACTAAGATAATGTAATACCTCCAAGCATCTGCATCAAACTGGTTAAAAACCTTAACAAAATAATCTGATCCATGCAGATAAAAATAGACATATTTCATCATTACAAGAAGCATTTCATTTCTAATCAACAGAAATAAAATCGCAAAGAAAATGACAAGGTGATGATCCACTAGCTTTGGGTATCCACATAAGAATCAACGATCAGTAACCAATAGGAAACTCAAAGAATTCATTATGCCATCCTTATTCTTTCCAAGCAATAAGGTAAAACCATTCCCTTACTTCACCAACATGTGCAAGTAATCAGGGCAACATATTTTATCTTTTTAAATGAAACCCATAGCCCATGAATTATTAAATTATCACTTAGTAATTAACTGACAGATATTCTTTTGCCTTCAGGCTCTAAACAAAAGTCAGTTCCCCATACTAAGGATCACACTTGCATTATCTTAAAATACTTCATACTACCAAAATAGCTAACCATAGTAAAAATCTGAATAACCAATTCAACTAATACTGTTTACTTAACAACTGAACCCATAACACTGAAACAACCATTTAACATTTCCACATACATCCATGAAACCACTTTCCAAAAATAGCCACAGCAAGCATCTTCTTTTCATCACTCAAAGAATAACTTAAGCAAAATTTCCAATGCTATTCCAAGAAACTTAAACAATATTAATATCCAATTCCTGATAACTAATTGCAATTTTAATAACAGAAAATAGAAACATTCAATTCTATTGACAACAAAAATACCTAAGATTTAATTCCATTCTTCTGTCACATTCTAACTAACAGAGTTATTTGTGAATCCATAGAAAGTTAACAACCAACTTAATGCCAAAGGATAATGCAGAATTACACATTAACTACATAATTACTGCCCGTATAATAATACACTTGATCAAATTCTATTATCTCTGTTACCAAGTCACTCATGTACATACTTGTAGGCATAAACACATATAGGTACATATGTATATACACTCCTGATACATGTATATACATATATACATATACATTCCTACAAATATATATATATATATATATATATATATATATATATATATATATATATATATATATATATATATATATATATATATATATGTATGCACATACTTATAGGCTCACACACAGATATATACATATGTATATACACTCATAGTACATGTATATACATATATACATATACATTCCTATAAGTATATATATATATATTTATGTACCATCGCATTAATTCAGAGTACAGAGCACTATATCAAAGTTGTAATACAATTAGAAAACATGAAATCAAATATTCCCAACCTAAATATAAAGTATCAGATACTGATACCACTCCAAAATTCCATAGACAAAAAGTACTCTGCCACAGTAGCCATCAAAAAGCCTTCAGACCACAGTCAAAATTGAATCTACTAAAGAATAATGTGACAACAGAGATTTCCATAATAAACCCTACCTCCACCGAGAATACCATAGCACCAAGAAACAATACCATGTTCTTTTTCCTGCTACAACATGAACATCCAAAAGAACTTGATACCTAATAGAACTTACCAACAGACCCAGCAGTCCTCCTAAACAATAGCTGTAGAATAGAACCGGAACTTAATTACCTCCATCTAGAACCCTAAACTGAGAACATTCATATCAATCACTAACACTAGAAACCGATACATATAACATACGATGACCATCCTCTGCCAAAACCTCATGGTAATTGAATCTCCATCTCTCGAGCCCAATACTACAAGCTATTAGACAGAGAGATACATTCTACAAAATTTCTAACCATGACTTAACAAAGCTTCTCTATACCAATGCTCGACGAGACTAGAAAGTCAACTACAACATTCATAATAGTGGCATCATAATGAACATCTGCTGTGTTTACTAAACAAAATAAACTTCCAACTAAATAATAGGAAATCGGGTACAGAATATGAATTCATTTAATGTTCCAACATTGCCAAGAAAAATTCTCACCACGGTAACACACCCATAATAACCTAGGAACCACAGAACCCGAGAACCATACCAAATAGAGAATGCAATAAAACCAGGATACTCAAAACCCAAATACCTGGTGACAAGACCAATATCAATACCAAAACAACTAATCTAGATCACAAAACAACATTTCCAAAGCTCGGTAAACAAAACTGGTAGTAAAGAGATGACAACTTAACAGTCTTCACTCTCCATTGCTACTTCCTTACACAATCCATTGTCATTCCCACTACTAAGATCACGACAACCGACATGAACCAGTGAAATACAAAAACCCCTCCAACCTTAGGAAACCTTACGCTACCATACTCCTATAAAACAATATCACCATTTCGACAAACTCAAAAAACCATATTCTAAACAACTGAACCAAAATCCCACACCGAAATACCAATTTATCACATAGTGAACATTACACTGCAATGTGCAAAACCACACACATATTGAAAGACTTTTCTATAGTACACAATAACATTTTAATCACATTGCATAATCAGAATATAAACCATTTAAATGAATTTTATAACCAGATTCATAAGATAGCAAGAGTAGAGTTAGAGAATGCCCCTGCCTTAATAACAAAGTGGGGTGTTCTGAACTCGAAGTTGAAGCCAAAGACCTCACTCCCAACTAGCGAGCTAGGCCAAAACCAACTCCTTGCTTAGCAAAGCTAAACCCACCGAGAAAGACCAAGAAACAAGCAAGGAAACTGAGCACCCCGTGATAGAGCTCATTTCATAAGCACCAAAACCAAATAGTGCTTCCAAAAGATAGCTCAAAAACCAAAAATAGAACCATGAAATGAAAAATGGAGAATCCCCATTAATAATGCACAAGTAAACAACCATAATCCTCTCCAATCTGAACAAAATGACTCCATTTCCACAACCTTTCCAGGCATCAAACCCATAACCACAACAGAGAAACAAAACCTTGCCAAAGCAAATGACCGACAGCGAACTGAAGTCATTGAATTCCCATAAACATGCCGTAGCTACATTAAAACCCAAACTTATCCTTCACTGCCACCTTTACTTAACATAGTGATAGCTCTCTCAGCAGTACACATACTGAGAAATCCCACTACTCATGCTCAAAGCAATTCACATGTGCAAATAACAACCAATTTCCTGCTACACATTCAAATCATAGAAAAATAATAACTTGGCACAGTGAACATATTATACATAGCCCTATTAATCCAAGTTCACAACACCAAAGGGAGTACCTCAAGCCATAACCAATGTTACACAATTCACTAATCTTAACTTTGCTAACCAAAATACAAGAATGCTAGGATATTATTAATTCCCCCTTCCATTTTAACACATATCTTCCCACTAACACATTCTAACATAATAGACTTATTAATATTCATTTAAATTTCAATTTCCACTAAACAATAGATGCTACATAATAAAATCATTTATACACTAGCATTAAACATGAAATTAACCTTTTTTTTTTCCTTCACAATAACAAACCAGTATAACAACAAAATCCTCATAAATGAAAACTTAATTGCAGAATAAGAATTCCTCATCCTTCTTCCAAGTAACACAATTTTCCAAGTACCAAAGTCAACAGAGAAATGGATAATGCAAAAAAGACAGTGTCTACAGATATTAAATTAAATCCAATGTCCTAGTCTAACCAAAATTAACAATTAATAGCCAAACTAAATATCCTAAATCTGTCTAAGATATAAATTAAAGTCAGAACAAAGTTATAATCTACTTCTAACCAAAAGAGTCTGAACATATCAAATCCGAACCAAGACATAAATCCATCCTAGCAGAACTAAATAAAGATGCAAAATAAAAGAAAATCCAAGCCAGAAGTAGATAGGGGCATGACACCCTCCCCGACCAACCTAGGCTTACTCCTAGAAGCCTGTAAACAAGTGAGGATGTGTTGCTTTCATTACTGCTACATCTTCCCATGTAACAGATGTATCATCATTGAGATCCCATAACACTTTTACCTGCTCTACCTTGTGACGTCTAAGGTTTAGTTCTCTTTGCTGGATAATCTGCACTAGTTTCAGCATCAATTGACCATCTACCACTTGTAAATCATTCCAATTTAGAACGTGAGAAATGTCAAGAATATACTTCCTCAATACAGATACATGGAATACATCATGGATTCGTGAAAGACTGGGAGGCAAAGCAAGTCTATAAGCAACTAGACCAACACGCTCCAAGATCTCAAATGGTCCCACAAACCATGGAGATAGTTTAGATCCCTTACCATACCTAATAGGACTCTTTCGAGGCCTAACTCAAAGAAATACCTTGTCTCCAACCTCAAATTGACGCTCAATCCTATGTTGATCAGCATACTTTTTCTACCTGTCCTGAGCTATAGAAAGATGCTCTTTGACATGTTTTACCTATTGCTCCAAGTCTTGAAGCATCTCAGGACCTAGAATAATTCTGTCCTCAAGATTATCCCAGCTCAAGGGTGTTCTACATGGTCTCCCATATAGAGCCTGAAAAGGAGCCATACCAATAGAGCTATGATAACCATTGTTGTATGCAAACTCAACAAGGTGAAGATACTCCTCCCACTTACTCTGTCTATCCATAACATACATCCTAAGCATGTCTTCTAATATCTGATTGACACGCTCAGTCTATCCGTCAGTCTCAGGATGATATGCTAAACTGAAATTCAGCTGTGTACCCAATTCCCTCTGCATAGATCTCCAAAGTGAAGATGTAAAAATTGAATCCCTATCAAATATGATCTTCTTAGGAATTCCATGCAACCGAACAACTTGCTCCATGTATATCCATGCTATATATGCAACATTGTAAGAAGACCTTACTGGAATGAAATGAGAAACTTTAGTTAACCGATCAACTACAACCATGATTGCATCATGATGCCTCGCTGAAAGTGGTAACCCCACTATGAAGTCAATGGATATAGTATCCCATTTCCACTCTGGTACACTGTGAGATTGCAACAAACTTGCTGGATGTTGATGCTCCACCTTCACTCTCTGACATTCCAAACACCTAGCCACAAAGTCTGCAATATCCCTCTTCATACCTAGCCAGTAATGGTACTATCTGAGATCGGCATGCATCTTCTTCACACCAGGATGCACTGAATAGGGTGCCTTATGTGCTTCAATCATAACTAGATTCCAAAGATCCCCATTCTCTGGCACATAAACACTACCTCGGTACCTCATGAGTCCATCCGAGCTAATAGAGTAGCCCTCAAAGTGACCCTCTAACAGACTGCCACTGTCAATCACTGCATTGACATCTAAGAACCAAGGATCTAAAGACAAGTTCTGAAGTATTCTATGCTTAAGATCCACTGTGAGGGTTAAAGAAGAAAGTTCATGACATCTTCTACTAAGTGCATCAGCCACTTTATTTTCCTTACCCTACATGTACTTCACTTCAAATTCATATTCACACAGAAACTCCATCCATCTACGCTGACAAGCATTAAGATTGGGTTGTGTGAATAAATACTGAAGACTTCTATGATCTGTATGCAACTCAAAATGTTGACCCAATAAGAAATGTCTCCATTTGGTCAATGCATGCATTACAACTGCAAGCTCCAAATCATGCGTAGGATAGTTGACTTCATGATTCTTTAATTCTTGGATTCATAAGCAATGAATCTACCATCCTGCATCAACACTGATCCTATTCCATCTAATGAAGCATCCGTACAAACAACAAATGCCTTAGATGGATCAGGTACTACTAACACTAGAGCACTAGTTAAGCATTCCTTGAGACGCTGAAATGCTACTTCACATTCCTCTGTCCAAAAGAATTGCTTTCCCTTTCTCTGAAGTGATGTGATGGGATGGGCTATTCGAGAGAAATTAGATACAAATCTTCTATAGTAGCTAGCTAATCCAATGAAGCTTCACACTTCTGAGACATTGGTAGGCACTGACCATTCAACAATCGCCCTAATCTTGGCCAGATCCACAACTATACCCTCTCCTGTGATAATATGACCAAGATAAAAAATGTCAGTTTTGAAAAACTCACACTTCTTGAGATTGGCAAAAAGTTGGTTCCTGCGAAGACATTCAAAAACTAGTCTCAAATACTGCTCATGCTCTTCAAAGGAATCTGAATACACAAGGATGTCATCTAGAAATACCACGACAAACTTGTCAAGGAAAGCCCTGAATACACCATGCATCAGGCTCATGAAAAATGATGGTGCATTTGTTAGTCCAAAAGGTACTACTGTGAATTCATAATGCCCGTATCTGGTATGAAAAGCTGTCTTGTGGATATCAGCTTCTTGAATCCTTAGTTGATGGTATCCAGATTTGAGATCAATTTTGGAAAACACCTTAGCACCCTTCACTTGATCAAACAAGTCATCGATGCGAGGCAAAGGATATCTATTTCTGATGGTCACTTTAATCAGTTGCTTGAAGTCTATGCACAGCCTTAGAGAACCATCCTTCTTTTTGACAAAGATGACAGGTGCTCCCCAAGGTGAGACACTAGGTCTTATGATCCCTTTTTCCAGCAATTCCTCAAGTTGAACCTTTAGTTCCACTAACTCTTGAGTGGTCATTCGGTAAGGAGTCTTGGAAATAGGCTCAGTACCAGGAAAAAGATCAATCCTAAAATCAATTTCTCTTTTAGGAGGGATTCCCAAAATCTCAGTAACAAAGATATCTGAAAACTCCTTCAAAACTGGATGATCCAAGTTGGTACTAGAAGAAACAGGTTCATCAAAATCATTGATAGAAATAGAAAACAATTTGCATCCCATGCGCAAGCACTTCTTGAGTTGTTTAGCAGAAATGGTCCTAACTGAAATAGGTCTCTTAATACCTAAAATGTACTTGGCTGTTCCAAAATCATCAATACATCTAATGATCTTTTCTCTGTAATCAATGACAACTGAATGTTGGTCCAGCTAATCCATTCCAAGAATAACATCATATGAACCCAAAGGAATAAATCTAAGGCTAACTGAAGTAGTAAAAGCCTTAAGTTGAATCTTACAATCTACAACCACTAACCCTGCTTCTACCTTAGATCCTGATGCCAACTCAACTTGCCATGCCCACTCAGCTTTATTCACAGGAATTCCATATTGTTTAACCAAATTTGAAGAAATAAATGAGTCGGTGGCCCCAAAATTGAACAAAATGGAAATTTTCTTACCTTGGCAATTACCTTTTTGTTTCGATTATGGTATTCTGATGATCAGCCTACCTTTGATCTACGGTAGCGAAAATATGGTGGTTCCTTCCAGAATCACCTACAGTGGCCTCAGAACCTGCTGCCCTAGATCTACCTTGGTTGTTGCCATGAAGGGGACAATTCCATTGAAAATGACCCAACTGCCCACAGTGGTAACATTTCGCTCCTCTCTTGATACTCTTTTGCTACACTGAATTTGCTGGAGGAGATCCATTGCTCTGCTGTCCACTTTGTGAAGACAAAAATGATTTGGGCTACTCAGGTACTTTGAAACTCTTGATGGACTTAGAGAACTTTCCAAACTTCCTTTTCATGAACTTGCCACTAGAACCACCTGAAGCTGCTCTTGAATTGCCTTGAGAAAACCTCTGGTTCTTGCTACTAGTCTGAACAAGAGGATTCAATGCACTCTTGATCGCACCTCCACTGAAACCCGACTTCATCTCAATCAATTTGGCTTGATTAGAGGCTTCTTGAACAGTTTTAGGCTTGAAAGTACGCACTTCTCCAATTTTGGGATTTAATCCCCTAATAAAATGTTGTACTAATGGCTTTTCATGTTCTGCCCAACTGGAGTACTTCTTCAACTCAAAGAATCTCCTCTCATACATATCCACAGTAGCATTACACTGAGAGATATTGAAAAATTCCTCAGATCTAGCCTGCTGCCAGTATTCTGACATGAACCTCTCATAAAACCTTTCAATGAACAATTCCCAAGTGACTTGAGAAATGTTGACTCCAAGATGCTCAAGTTCCATGTTCCACCATATGGAAGCAAAGGATTTGAGTTGCATAATAGTCTAGCAAACTCTAACATTACTCTGATAATCATGGAGGATAAAACATCTTTTGATGTTTAGCAGCCACGCTTCAGCAGTGGTACCTTCCTTGGTTCCATAGAAGATGGGTCCTTTGAACTTAGAAAGGTCCTTCAACTGAGCACTTGCAACAGGATTCTCAGCAACAGCTGGGTTTGCATTAGGAACTTAAACCACATTAGCATTTGCATTCGCTCCCCCACCGGGAACATTGTTCCTAGCTTCAATATCATCAAGTCTATCAAGTATCTGTTGGAGAACTTCAGCCTGAGGTTCTCTCTAATCACCTTGATCAGCTCCAAACCCACCTTGGTGATCTTGCCCTCTACCCCTGCCACATCTTGGACATTTGCCCCTACCTCTGCCAACTCCAGCATCAACTGGATCATCGTGCCCATGGGCACCTCTTGTGACAGGAGGCATGCTCAAGACCTTAAATAATAAAGAAGAAAGGAAATCATTAACGGAAGCAAAGAGATATAACCCCTTTTCTAAACCCCGAGCCCCTAGTGTTCAAACCTAGGTTCTGATACCAATGTAACACCCCATATACTACTAACCAATTAAAAATAAACAACCACAAATTTTTTATTTATTAACAAGGTACAACATAACCCCGAATTACCAATCAATTGACATAATCAATTATTTACATATCCAATGTGATCTATTACATGACAGTATATCCATATACCCGACATTAAATATATAACATACTAAAAGTCTAGAATACATCTAATTGATCCTAGATATCGTAAGCACTATTCTGATAACTAGTAACTAGGTAATAATCTGTTTCCCATAAATCTTTACAGCAGTCAACCATTCCCCCAAAAACATAGTTTTCCTCATCTAGAAGCCTGAAAACACCAAGATATAAAACAACCCCAACAAATAGGGCTTAGTCAAAATAACTAAGATAATGTAATACCTCCAAGCATCTGCATCAAACTGGTTAAAAACCTTAACAAAATAATCTGATCCATGCAGATAAAAATAGACATATTTCATCATTACAAGAAGCATTTCATTTCTAATCAACAGAAATAAACTCACAAAGAAAATGACAAGGTGATGATCCACTAGCTTTGGGTATCCACATAAGAATCAACGATCAGTAACCAATAGGAAACTCAAAGAATTCATTATGCTAGCCTTATTCTTTCCAAGCAATAAGGTAAAACCATTCCCTTACTTCACCGACATGTGCAAGTAATCAGGGCAACATATTTTATCTTTTTAAATGAAACCCATAGCCCATGAATTATTAAATTATCACTTAGTAATTAACTGACAGATATTCTTTCACCTTCAGGCTCTAGACAAAAGTCAGTTTCCCATACTAAGGATCACACTTGCATTATCTTAAAACACTTCATACTACCAAAATAGCTAACCATAGTAAAAATCTAAATAACCAATTCAACTAATACTGTTTACTTAACAACTGAACCCATAACACTGAAACAACCATTTAACATTTCCACATACATCCATGAAACCACTTTCCAAAAATAGCCACAGCAAGCATCTTCTTTTCATCACTCAAAGAATAACTTAAGCAAAATTTCCAATGCTATTCCAAGAAACTTAAACAATATTAATATCCAATTCCTGATAACTAATTGCAATTTTAATAACAGAAAATAGAAACATTCAATTCTATTGACAACAAAAATACCTAAGATTCAATTCCATTCTTCTGTCACATTCTAACTAATAGAGTTATTTGTGAATCCATAGAAAGTTAACAACCAACTTAATGCCAAAGGATAATGTAGATTACACATTAACTACATAATTACTGCCTGTATAATAATACACTTGATCAAATTCTATTATCTCTGTTACCAAGTCACTCGTGTACATACTTGTAGGCATAAACACATATAGGTACATATGTATATACACTCCCGATACATGTATATACATATATACATATACATTCCTACAAATATATATATATATATATATATATATATATATATATATATATATATATATATATATATATATATATATATATATATATATATATATATATATATGTATGCACATACTTATAGGCTCACACACATATATATACATATGTATATACACTCATAGTACGTGTATATACATATACGTTCCTATAAGTATATATATATATATATATATATATTTATGTACCATTGCATTAATTCAGAGTACAGAGCACTATATCAAAGTTGTAATACAATCAGAAAACATGAAATCAAATATTCCCAACCTAAATATAAAGTATCAGATACTGATACCACTCCAAAATTCCACAGACAACAAGTACTCTACCACAGTAGCCATCAAAAAGCCTTCAAACCATAGTCAAAATTGAATCTACTAAAGAATAATGTGACAACAGAGATTTCCATAATAAACCCTACGTCCATCGAGAATACCACAGCACCAAGAAACAATACCATGTTCTTTTTACTGCTACAGCATGAACATCCAAAAGAACTTGATATCTAATAGAACTTACCAATAGACCCAGCAGTCCTCCTAAACAATAGCTGCAGAATAGAACCGGAACTTAATTACCTCCATCTAGAACCTTGAACTAAGAACATTCATATCAATCACTAACACCAGAGACTGATACAAATAACATATGATGACCATCCTCATGGTAATCGAATCTCCATCTCTTGAGCCCAATACTACAAGTTATTAGATAGAGAGATACATTCTACAGAATTTCTAACCACGACTTAACAAAGCTTCTCTATACCAATGCTCGACAAGACTAGACAGTCAACTACAACATTCATAACAGTGGCATCATAATGAACATCCGCTGTGTTTAATAAACAAAATAAACTTCCAACTAAATAATAGGAAACCGGGTACAAAATACAAATTCATTTAATGTTCCAACATTGCCAAGAAAACTTCTCACCACGGTAACACACCCATAATAACCTAGGAACCACAGAACCTGAGAACCATACCAAATAGAGAATGCAATAAAACCAGGATACTCAAAACCCAAATACCTGGTGATAAGACCAATATCAATACCAGAACAACTAATCCAGATCACAAAACAACATTTCCAAAGCTCGGTAAACAAAACTGGTAGTAAAGAGATGACAACTTAACAGTCTTCATTCTCCATTGCTACTTCTTTACACAATCCATTATCATTCCCACTACTAAGATCATGACAATCGACATGAACCAGTGAAACACACAAACCCCTCCAACCTTAGGAAACCTTACACTACCATACTCCTATAAAATAGTATCACCATTTCGACAAACTCAAAAAACCATATTCTAAACAACTGAACCAAAATCCCACACTGAAATACCAATTTATCACATAGTGAACATTACACTGCAATGTGCAAAACCACACACATATTGAAAGACTTTTCTACAGTACACAATAACATTTTAATCACATTACATAATTGGAATATAAACCATTTAAATGAATTTTATAACCAGATTCATAAGATAGCAAGAGTAGAGTTAGAGAATGCCCCTGCCTTAATAACAGAGTGGGGTGTTCTGAACTCGAAGTTGAAGCCAAAGACCTTGCTCCCAACTGGTGAGCTAGGCCAAAACCAACTCCTTGCTCAGGAAAGCTAAACGCATCGAGAAAGACCAAGAACCAAGCAACGAAACCGAGCACCCTGTGACAGAGCTCATTTCATAAGCACCAAAACTGAATAGTGCTTCCAAAAGATAGCTCAAAAATAAAAAATAGAACCATGAAATGCAAAATGGAGAATCCCCATTAATAATGCACAAGTAAAAAACCATAATCCTCTCCAATCTGAACATAATGACTCCATTTCCGCAACCTTTCCAAGCATCAAACCCATAACCACAACAGAGAAACAAAACCTTGCCAAAGCAAATGACCGACAGCGAACTGAAGTCATTGAATTCCCATAAACATGCCATAGCTGCATTAAAACCCAAACTTATCCTTCACTACCACCTTTACTTAACACAGTGACAGCTGTCTCAGTAGTACACATACTTACCGAGAAATCCCACTACTCATGCTCAAAGCAATTCACATGTGCAAATAACAACCAATTTCCCGCTACACATTCGAATCATAGCAAAATAATAACTTGGCACAGTGAACATATTATACATAGACATATTAATCCAAGTTCATGACACCAAAGGGAGTACCTCAAGCCATAACCAATGTTACACAATTCACTAATCTTAACTTTGCTAACCAAAATACAAGAATGCTAGGATATTATTAATTCCCCCTTCCATTTTAACACATATCTTCCCACTAACACATTCTAACATAATAGACTTATTAATATTCATTTAAATTTCAATTTCCACTAAATAATAGATGCTACATAATAAAATCATTTATACACTAGCATTAAACATGAAATTAACCTTTTTTTTTTCCTTCACAATAACAGACCAGTATAACATCAAAATCCTCATAAATGAAAACTTAATTGCAGAATAAGAATTCCTCATCCTTCTTCCAAGTAACACAATTTTCCAAGTACCAAAGTCAACAAAGAAATGGATAATATAGAAAAGATAGTGTCTACAGATATTAAATTAAATCCAATGTCCTAGTCTAACCAAAATTAACAATTAATAGCCAAACTAAATATCCCGAATTTGTCTAAGATATAAATCAAAGTCAGAACAAAGTTATAATCTACTTCTAACCAAAAGATTCTGAACATATCAAATCCAAACCAAGACATAAATCCATCCTAGCAGAACTAAATAAAGATGCAGAATAAAAGAGAATCCAAGCCAAAAGCAGATAGGGGCATGGAAGCTTGGCAACTGATGCCTTCTTTCCTTTCTTTGTGATTTCAATCTCCTCCTCTTCACTTCTTTCTGATTCACTAGACTTATCCTCTCCTAACCCTTATGTCAACTCAAGAGGTGAATTTTCCTATTCTCCTTCTCCTAGCATTTGTTAGGAATGAATGCTAAAGCCTTTGGCAGTCATTCTATAGCAGTGGTTTTTGCATTCATGACTATGATTGTCATTGATGTCAACAGAGTGATATTTTGGAGTTTAGCAGAATAGTAGGCACAGTTTTGTTTTGTGCACATGTTATATTGTAGATTGAGTTATGTGCAATTGATGGTATGTTCTTTTTTGTGTTATTAGTCTATGGTTAAGAGTGCAAAAAGAAATTCATTTATTCATGAAAGTTATAAGCATTTTGGTGGAAGCAGTATTCTAGCAGTATTCCTATGTAGGAGTTTTTGGTATCAGAGGATATCTCCTAATCAGGATGAAATCTGATTATGTGTAGTTAAAGGGAAGTTTGAGACTCATTTTTGGTGATGTGGTTCATAGCACAAACTTTGAGGTCACACAATTGGAAAGTTATTGTATCTGGAAGCTGATAGTTTTATGTAATTTTGATGTAGCATGTTGAAATTATTATTTTGTATTTACATGCTGACTCATTTGTAATTATTTGAGTGTGGTATAAAGGAAGGAATGTTTTCCTTTTTATGTGTGGATTGTAATAGTTGTGATATGAAGTTGTGAAAGTTGTGATGCGAATGTATGCATGAAGTGAAGAAAAGAGCTAATTCAGTGATGAAGGAAGACTTGCGAAGTACAAAGATCTAGATTTGTGATCTTGTGTAGCAGAGAGTGTGGTTTTGGAATAGTGTGAAGGAGGTAACATATTTCATATTATTCTATTGAATAATCCTAAGATCGATTGGACAATGAGTTTAGAGATCTTTCCTTGAAGCTGTTTGGGTAGTGGGTCCTTCTGTTTTCCATAACTCCTAACAGGGTTAGAATCTTTTAACAGGGATTCAAAATCTCCTAATAGAGATTCATATGTACTAAATGTATTTCATAAGACTCCTAACATGGTCCATCCTCTAATAAAGAACTTTCATATTAGTGCATCATTGTGTGGGCATCATTCCCACCGAGGTTTACTCTTTGATCAAGAGGTTCCCTAGTTAACATATCTTGTGTTATTGTGTCATTGTGTATGATTATATTTCTATGGTTGGTTACTATATTAATTATATGGTTTAAATCTGTTGAAGTTGATATTGAAGTTAATGTTGATAAATGGTTTAATTATCAGATAACTAATTCACCCCCCCCTCTCAGTTATCTTGGTGGTCTTTACTTTCTAACAACATCTTCTCTAGGTTCTTAACTAACTTCTTCCTTTTTCTCTCCATGGTTGTAGATTTCAACCCCATGGTTATCTTCGACTTGGCTTCCTCACAAGTCCCAATTTTTTTTAGCTTTTCTATCTATTTCCTTAGCTAGTAGGGTAGTTATGGCTACTACTGTCTCATCTATATTGACCTCATAAGGTAATGGCCTAAGCTATGATACCCTCGGTGTAACCGCCTAAGTATAAGTGAAGTTGGTATCCACTAGGAAATATATATCATTATAATACTTCTCCACTAGGGATATAGGAATCCTAATTTTCTTCCTCATTTTATTTTTGAACTCTACAAAGTAATTGTCTATCACACTCTCAAAATTATCTCCTAAATGATCAATAAATTCATTTATCTATTGGGTGTGTGATCAATCCTTACTCCATACTACATCTCCAATAGTAGGAAAACTATTCTGAACATAGAAGAATAGATAAGTAGAGAACCAAACTTACAAATTGAATTCTTTTCCTTTCTGATAGAAGTGAGGTTCTCTGCAAGATGGGTCAATTGTAGCTTGACAAGATCATAAGTATGATCTTTCTTCACCATCTTCCATGCATGGTCAACTACTATACAAGGAACACTGTCTAACCTGCTAGACTAATATAATTTGTGAGAAATCACTCTCACTGCAAAATCTATTTCTGGATTGGTGATTATAGAGATAGTCATCCCTCTTTTGTTCCATACCACTTGAGTGTTTTCTTGTATAATTTCCTTACTTTGGCATCTCATTTTATTTTTCCCTATAAGACTAGGGTAACTAATGACTTGGTGTATCATCTCCTTTGTAATCTTGACCGGTCAACCCTCCAACCATATCTTCATGTCATGTATTTGGCTCAACATAATCTTTATCCATTCAACCTTAAAATTCTATAGGAAGTCAACGGCACTAAGTAACCCTCTCTCATAAACCTTCTAGTGTTTATCCTTCAACACTCCATTATCACATAGCTTATCATATGATTCCCTCAACTCTTAATCTCCTATTTCTCCAATCTTACACATGTAGCATGTGTGTATATTGTTAATCATCAGGACCTTAGGTGGGATCGATGATAGGACACCCATGAGGTCTCCCTTCACTGCACTTTTAGGAACAACTTGAAATTTCTATAGTTTGTACACATCGTTCCTTACAAGTTGAACATTTAATACTTTCTTTGCTTGCTTCTTGACTACAAAAGATGATGTAGATGCCATATCTCTGAAATTTAGGGTTCAAATAAGAAATTCAAGTTTCTCGATAAATATATTGTTCCAACAGTTCTTAGATGTTTGTCTATGACACACTATAAAGATCTTCATAAATTACACTTAGCACAAATAGCTCTAGTTGATCACTTTGGAATCACTCTGCAAGCTCTCAAATTACTGGTGAAATGAGAATAAACGATAAAATTCCATTTTATAAACACCAAATGGTCAGAATAGGGATTCATTAAATGATCTGTACATTGAGTAGGTGTATACAACTGCCTTGGCCTTCTTATGTAAACTTGGTAAACATGAGCTTGGTCAATACTACCATTTAGTTTTAGCTCGGTACATATCATATATTAGTTATCACAAGAGATCGACATACGCTAGTGACTTGGTCACTATGGACTTAAATGCTGATGGTTGACATCAAATATACAATATGCTCTCTTTTTGAAATTTGTTTTAATGCATGTTATTTTATGAAGATATGGAATTTAACCTATCAAATGTTAGGAACAGATGTAAAATAAAGCAATGTAAGATTCAGTTCCTCACATACCTTCTTTGCTTAGTTTGAAGTAGTGTGATCACCTGATTCATTTGATTGGGTGACCTTAGGTTCACTAGCTCCACTAATGCTCACTTCCTCTTTCTTTTTCCATGTCTTGTTCATCTGGTTTCTCATTTGTTCAATAGTCTCTTCATTCTTGACTTGTTCGTTGCTCAATATATGTGTTTTGCAATCTCTAGTTTTTATGTGACCAATTTAATTGCATTTGTAATATACCAGACTTCCACTCATCCAACTCTTGGATTTGCCTCTAAAATGTGTCTTCAAACATTTTTCTCCAATATGACCATATTCTCCATAATAATGACAACTATACCATCTATTGTGGTCCCAATTGTATGTGTTACTTTTCCTAGGTACTTTGTTCTGCTTATTAGATGTCCACTTAGCTTTGGATCTACACTCTTGTGCTCTATGACCATATTTCTGATAGTTAAAAAAATGTCCTTGAAATATAGGTGAGGTAGGTGGATTACTAACCTTTGACTTGCATTTATGTGCCTAATGTGCATGTTTCTTACAATTAAAACAATTTCCATTGAACTTTTGTTTAGGATTGGACTTACCATTTTTGCTTCTGTAGACATTTGCTGTGTGTCCTGACTTTCCACAATGATGGCATGTAGGTTGAACCTGTTCTTTGAATTTGCATTCCTTTGTTCTCCACTCTTTGATGATTCTCCTTCTTCAGTGGATGTCAGGTGCTCATCATGTCCAAGTCCAGAAGTATCACTAGATCTTCTAGCTGACCTTAACAATTCTTAAAAGTATTTCACAGCTTCATTAGGCTTGTTCATCCTCTCATTGAGTTCTTTTTAGATCTTAGTTCACTCTTTAGTTGGCTATTTTCTGATCTTAGATTTGTAATTTCCACATCTTTCCTGCTCAACTCTTGATTAGCAAGTAACAGTTGGTTCACCATGTCCAATTGATTGTTTGTCAACCTCTTCATGTCACATGTCCTTTCATCAAGTCTTATAGACATTTGTCTTTTGTTTTCTTCAACCATTGTCTTGTCTTCTTCATCTTTCTTTTTTTGTTCAATTACTTCACATAATCTTATTGTTTGACTTTCCCACTCTCTTTAGATTTCTGATGTCTTTATTTAGTATGTTGTTTTTATCTAGTAGATCTATTTTAGATTTTTCACTTTCAATAGAATTACCATTGTCAAATAGACCTCTAATATCTTCTTCTTGATATTGAGTTTCATTCTTTTGAATTGCCAATTCTCTCCTTCTTCTTAGAGATTTCTTTAATTCACCTATGGATGCTTCAAGATGATGTAGTACAAGATGAACATCAATCTTTTGATTCTCTATGATCTTTCCCAAATTATAAACCTCCATCTCCAAGACCTTAACTCACAAGTGATTAGACTTCTTTAAGAGACTTAGCTATGATACCAATTGTTGGAAATCTATTATGGGAAAGTGAGATACTAAGAGGGGGGGGGGGGGGGGGTGAATCAGATATCTACTATTTACTCCATTTTGACATAAATTCACTTTCATAACATAAACATCATGTTTAATACTAAAATAGATCTAACATTCTAATCTTCATCCTTGAAATTGAAACAAAACACAAAGATTTTGGTTACCCAAAAACCTGTGAAAGGTAAAATTGGGGTGGGGATGACACCCAAAAATCTTCACTACTAAAGTATTAAAGTTTTCCTATTAGGGATACAAATTTTTGATCATAAACTAATGATCTACCCTATGAGGGGTCTACCTTGCTAAGAGCTTAAAGACTTATACAATCTACCTTAGTAAAAGGATTTAAACTTACAACAAAGTAAGCACTTGGTTAAGAGATTTACTTAGGCCTATTAGGACCACTTTGTAAAGAGAATTTCCCTGATTCACCTGTTAGAATGTCTCAGTACTTGATCATTTGGTTTTCACTATGATGCCGATAATAGATCTTCTCCTTCCAATACTTATTTGATCCCATCAATCATATATATCTTTGTTATATCCTTCACTTCCTTGCTCGGTCACTTTTACTGATCTCTACCTATATCAAAATGCTTATTTGTTCTACATATGAGATCCTTCATACACTTGCCATACTCTCTCACAATCATACATTGTTTTAGGGTTTATGTCTCATCTTATATAGCCAACCAAATATCCTTTTAGATCAAGATCAATGATCCAGATTTTCTACTTATGCCACTTGAGCATTCCCTAAATCTGAGGCTACATAGATTACATAGGGATCAATGATTACAAATCTAAGACATAATTACCTCCATGATTCCCTCAAAAAACATAAAACATTTTCATCCAAAACAATTTACCTAAGTGTTTGTGCCATTACAAACACATATGTCAAATTTGGATTGCTTGGCATATGAAGTATTTGACACTCAACATTAACTATTCTTCTTATACTGGTGCTTGACACTGATATATCTACACAACTCGATATAAACTAATTGATTATTATTGAAGTACTTGATGAGCTATGACTTTCTTGGCAGTAACTACTGCTCGACAATTGTACAAGATACAAGTTTAGACATAACTTGACCTTTACTAGATGGCTCAGTCATAGTGATGACCGACCAACATTGCCTAGAAAATGACTAAGTGTAAGACACTAATAGACAACAAAACTTAGGGATCAACAACATAATATGTTGTTGCTGTTGCTAATTGTTCAAATATTGCGTGTATACAATAACTTTTGGAAGGTATGAAAGAAGATATCATTGATCCAGTGATAATATATTGTGATAAAACTAGTGCAATAAAAATTTCTAAGAATTCAGTGATGCATGCAAAGATAAAACATATATCTATAAAGTATCACTATTTGAGAGAACAAGTACAAGAAAAGAAAGTGAAACTGGAGTATGTGAAATCACAGGAGCATCTTGCTGATATATTTACTAAACCCTTACCAAATGATACACTTGAGTACTTGAGGACTAGACTAGGGGTCCATCCCTTGTCTATCGGTCACTAAGGTGATTAGGAGGTTGCATCAACTATACTTTATCAGAATATCAAATGATGTTGATGCATGATGTTCACACTTTAGGTTTCTTGAGGTTGTGAAAGTTGAAAGATGAAAGATAAACTGGAACTGCATATCAGTACATGAAAGGTACTTGATCTAAACTGAACACCAAAGATAATATTTTGGCTATTGAAGAGATATTTATTTTCTTTTTGGAAACATTGTCAAAGGGAGAGAAGATCAAACCTGTAGGGAGAGACAACATGGAGTATTGATGATGTGTAGTGATTAAAAATATAAAATGTTCAAGATAGGAAGATATTACCGAGTTACAACATTTACTTTAAAAATTTTAGAACATATGTTTGGTATTCTATGACATATTTCATATTGTGTTTCCATCAATGCCAAAGGGAGAGATTGATGAACTAAAACTAATTGAATATCTTGAAGGAAAGTTTGACAATGGAATGAATATTTGAAAGACAATGATTGATGATCATTGAGCTACTAAAGTATATGTAAGACATTAAATTAGTTAATGTATTATAATTGATGTCAACTAGTTTTGACTGTACTTATCATGATGGTTACAAACATCTTAAGAAGGAAAATGGTGAAGGAATGAGATATCTACATGAAGATGAGATGGATGAGAAAGATATGGATATGGTATACATTGGATAAATTATTGATGAGTCTATGACATTATGTTAATGACTTGATGGTATTACATGAATCTATTATGTATTGAAGATCAAGAATGAACAAGTTTATGTGGTCGGTAAATGAAGAATTTAGTATACATCAAGCAAGTGTAGTGTATACTGAGTACAATGTTAACTGAGCTAGTTATCACCGATGCATTACGGTATTGACCAAGTGAAAGAAATAAATAGAACTTATGAATGCTGACTAAAGATGATGAGATGGAAAAGTGTTTATGATTATGAGGTAAATGATAATGTTTTTTATGATGATCAAACAACTAATAAAATTCAAGGATGATCGTATGAAGGAGAATGAAATGTGTTATTGACACAACTAGCAAGGAAGGTTAAAGAAAAAAAATCTACGGTGAAGTTTAAGAGGCAAAATCAATGGATGGAAATAAAATGGTTTATGATGTCTATATAAAGAGATATGAGATTCATTATTGAGTCTAATGCTATAGGAGAATTCATGCGAAGGAAAGATTGATTTCATGCAACACTGATCAAACTGGTTGAAGACAGAACTGAGAAAATATGTAGACAACACCGAGAGACAGAAAAAGAAATTACCGAGAAGAATAGAGTTAGAGGAAATAGAGAGATTAAATTAATTATTGAATGAAAATATGCAAATCAAGTTGTATTTGAATCAGATCATTACTATATCAGTTTAACCATTGCTACAGGTAAATCTCTTAACTAAGTGGAGCTTAACAGTCTTTATATTTCAATATGACATTCGATGAATGTTGATTGTTTTCTTGTTGACCCCATAGTGAATGTTTGGTCAAGGGAGAACTAATAGTGATAAATCCTCTAACCAGGTCACACCTCATAGTGTGTTTTGTAACCTTTAACAGGGTTGGCTCCTAACTGAGCTTACTTCAGAAGAGTGAATTATTTTGGGTTACCGGTCCCAGGTGGTTTTTCCCCTAATAGGGTTTCCATGTAAAAAATCTATGTTATATGTGTATGGATGTGTTGAATTGTTATTTTACTTTACACATTACTAAAACTGGATAGATCGGTAAACACAATACTTAATTTACTGGTAATCGGTATATGAAGAGAAAGGCACAGTTGATATTTTACTGAGTTGATTAATTTTACTGAGCTGATTAATTGATTTGAAATTTTTTTTATATATACATCTCAAAGTATTTGAGACTATTGGATAATTGGACTTAACTGATTCACCCCCCCTCTTAGTTATCTAACACAGACTATGGTGTACATTATTGAATATATTCCTAAGTTCGCGAAAAAGATCCATGTAGATCACATTTGGGATCCCAACTCCATTAATGAATTCAAAGGGGAGTACTTGATTGGGAAAGGTAGATTGAGGAAAGTGAGAGGTAATTATAAGATGTTCATGGAAATTAATTTGAATACATTTAACATTTGTTTTTTTTTATATATATTGTATTTAATTAATTTTTAATCTTCAATATACATTAGTTGTAAGTCGTATTATTTGAATTATTAGTATTGTTAGATCTTTGATAGTTTTGGTTATTTTGATTAGTGTTAGAAGATCTATTGTTATTGTGACTTTGAGAGACATATGCATGTTCGTGAGTTTTAAGTATGCCAAACTGAATTAATTTAGCTTCCTCTCGACACAACATATTTTGAAAAATGACATAAGTTAGTTGAGATGCTAAAGAAGGAATAGCTAATTGAGAATAAATATTAGTAATAAACTATTGGAACTGTCTAGGAAAACATTTACGAATAATAATATGAATTATTCTTAAATCAGAAAGAGGAACTTGTAAACCAGTTAGTAAAACTTTAATGGAATCAAACTTAAGCAAGAAGTCATCAACAAAGTTGAAATCAATGTACCTGAGGTCTTCAAGTTGGTCTTGAAGCTGGATTTTTTGAGTCTCATCTGCATTGTCATAGGTATTTTTCAGGATGTCCCAAGTCCGATGGGCTTCTGAACAAGTGTTTTTTGCCTTATTGCAGGCTCAAGTATTGATTATGCTCCACCTCTATTCTTAAATGGAAATGAATATACAAAATCCATTAATGCATCCCAATAATCTCAATGGTCTCTTAAAGATTTGGGCTCTCCTCAACATGCTATTCATTTTGCCAAAAGTCCTAAGTACCATTCAAGCTCCAAAGCACAAGTTGAAGACATGCAAGATGATCAAGCCAAATTCATCCTAGTGAAGAATCTTTCAAAAGAAACATCTCAAATTCATTGTAAACATTTGGGTTTGATATCTATTGATGTAATTACCCCAAGTAAAGATTAAAGGGGGTGTTAGAATTTAATCTTTCCTTGGTATATTTATATTTAAAAGATAAACCAAGGTATCCTAATGTATTCGTTGTCTAGTCCAAGTGGGAGGAAATGTAATATTCGTAATTTCTTTTATTAAGGAAAATAGATATTCCTCCTTATGAGGAATCCTACACTTGTCTAACACACTAGTGAAATGTGGCATACACAGAAATGGGAGTTACAATGTAACTCCTTTCTCACATCTTTGTTAAGAGATGGCTCTCCTTCTCTCATATTATGAGATTCTTCTTCTTCTTGATTATTTTGTATGAGCTTTTCTCTCACTCTCACTCTCTCTCTCTCTCTCTCTCTCTCTCTCTCTCTCTCTCTCTCTCTCTCATTCTTAGGCATTTGTTGCCACTTTCATTAATATCATGGGGTTTTTTTTATGCTTTTCCCCCTTCAAAATCTTATCTCCTTTGTTGCTTGGTTTTGGTGAATGCTCCTAGTTTTTGCATTTATTCATGGTAAATCTTCTCACTCCTAAGCTCATTGATTAAACAAGTTCTTATTTATCTCTATATTTTGTTATTATTTTAACAGTCATCTATTTATTTTTCATATAGTTGGTCGAGAGTGGGATGCACTACATTTATGTCACAAAAAATCTTGATTGGATGATGGTATGGATTGAAGAATGTCAACATTCTAGTCATGCATTAACATGTGAAGGTGTGGCTTCATTGGCTAAAGAAGCTCATCATAATGGAGATTCCAATGTTACACCAAGGGAAATTGACTTAGCATATGGTTTAATAGATAAAAAGGTACGTATAAATATATTAATCACCTATAATATTTAATTTTTTTCAATTGTATATATATATGTGTGTGTGTGTGTGTGTGTTATTATTTGCATAAATCTGACCAAGAATAAATATGTTTATCAACTGGTGATGCAATAATTTTTACATGTTTGACATATTGCAGGTCAAACACCACAAGGTTATGTGGTATAATGGTTATAAATCTTGCATCAAAAAGTTGGCTGACATGAAGAAAACTTGTGATTCTAGGATAAGTGCAGTCTTTTAGGTGACTAATGTTTAATCTAGAAGTGGCATACATCCTCAAGTCTTAGAAAATTGATACTATGACATTTTGGATGATATACTTGAGTGTAACTTTAATTCCTTCAAATTTTTTCTGTTCGTCATCCAATAGTACATGCTATGATTGAATCAAAATGATCCTGATAGAATTGTTATTGAACATGATAATGGATTTACAATGGTTAATAAAATGTCATTTGAGTGGGTTGGAAATGAGCCCTATGTTCTTTCAAGCCAATGTGAGCACATATTTTGTTCAAAGGTTCCAAATTAACCGGGTTGGTCATTTGTTGTTAGACATGATCCAAGATGAACGTCGGTCAAGTATAAGTTGATGGAAGAAGAAGATACCAAAGAAGTAGAAGATGATGTAGATGATGATCACGATCGATAGTTAGTTGATGATGTGCTTGATGAAGATGTTGGAGAAGATGAACTAGACCATGATGATGTTCATGGAGATGATTTCTATGTCGATGATGACATTATTGACATGAATATTGACGATAATGACGATGATGACAACGATGACGAAGATAATCATGAAGAAGAAGATGATGATGATGAAGATCAATGACATGATTGAAATGTATGAGGTATGCGATTAGTCTGTTATCTATTTGATATTGATTTCTTGATAGAATTTTATTTGCCTTCTATGGTACATAATTAATTCATTATGTTTTTAATTTACAATTACATAATTAATTCACAATGTACCTTTTAATATTTTTAATTCATGGTCCACCTCCAACAAGTCCTAATAGTAGTACCATGCCACCTCCAAGATATGGAGACAGAGAGAGTGTCATCTAGCCCTCATTTTGTGTGACATTTTTTGAACCTTTGAGGATTTCTTATTATGATTGATACATTATCTTTTGATATATATGAGATGAGACATGATTTCTAGAAACAAACTTATATTTAATGTTTATTAATGGAATGTGGTCTATTTATTATTTATGTGATGGATGGTGATTTATGATACATATATGATGGATTACAACATATTTATGATGATTCTAATGTGTTGTGTATTTAGGATGTGTTATATGCTTATTATTTATTATGATATGATGTGCTAACATGTGTAATAATGCAGGATGGATGTGATGTAATATATGATTATGATGGTTATGTATCATGTTCCTATATGGAATATGGGTGGTGGCTATGATATATATGTGATACATGCATGCATGATCTCTATAATGAGTTCCTATTATGATGTATGATATATGCACTTGACAAGTTATGTTATGTTATGTTATGCATATGATTCCTATGATGTATGTTTATGATGGATGCTTATGATGTCTAATATGATCAACATTTTTTGTCAAAATTTTGAAAATTTTTTGAAGAGTCATACTCTATTGGCCTTATCTAATTCAAGGTTTTATGAAAAATATTATAAATAAAAATAAAAGTTATTATTATCTTAAATGAAAACTTAAAATAAATTAGAGATATACTAAAGTTACCATTCAAGTTTAATTAATGCTAGGGTCATAATTCAATTAGTGGTAGAGTTCAACTAAACTTACTATTTAAATAGGGTTATGGCTTTATTCATCTAAGGTGTTTGAATCAATTAAGATTCAATGGAAACATGTTAAAAAGTCTGTTTATAATTAAATAAAACTGTATAGGTTTTCACTTTTCTATCATTTTTTTATGGTCAACATGTTTATGTGAAAAGAATAATAATTGCATATAAAGTTGATTGATTTAAGGTATTTAGACTTATTTACACATTTATAAATGTCATGTTATATATTAACTTTAAATGTCATTATGCCATTATATCTATTAGGGCTTATGATTTATGATTAGGGTTTAAGGTTAGACTCATTGTTTTGGCTACAATCATGTTCCCACATGATGACTAGTATTAAGGTTAGGGTATATATTAGAGTTGGATTCAATATTAGGGTTTACTATTTACAATTAAGGTGTAGGGTTCAACATATAAGATTGGGCTTTAGCATTTAGAACTAGGGCTTATAATTTATGATTAGGGCTAGGATTAGGGTCCAATATTTATGATTAGAGTTAGGATTGAGGTTTAGCATTCAAGATTAGGGTTTTGTAATTAGGGTTGGGGTTTATCATTTAAGAGCATGATTTAGGTTAAGATTAAGGTTTAGCATTTAGCATTAAGGTCTAGCATATATAATTAGGGTTAGAATATGGTCTAGCATTTATAATTAGGTTTTATTATTTAGGATTAGGGTTTAGCATTTAGGATTAATGTTTAGCCTATACAATTAGTTAGGATATGATTTAGCAATAGAATTTATGACTAAGATTTAGCATATACAATTAGGGTTAGGATATGATTTAACATTTACAATTAGGGTTTACTATTTAGAATTAGGGTAAGATTAGGATTTAAGATTAGGATGAGAGGATAGGGGTTAGGGTTTTGATCATGGTTTAGAGTTGGGGAGTATTATTATGGTTCGGTATAGGATTTATTTCATAATTGAGATTATAGATAGTGTTAGGATTTTTATAAGGTTTTAGGGCTTATGATTTAGGATTAGGATTAGGGATTAGGGTTTATATCATTGTTTAAATTATGACTAAGTATAGGGCATTGATTAGAGTTAGAGCTAAGGGTTAGGGTTAGGACAAGGGTTTAGGTTTACACCATAAATTGGGTTAGAATTGGATTCATACTAACCATGATTAATAATAACCATGATTAATAATCCTAATACTAACAATGATTAGTAATTCTATTACTAACCATGATTAATCCTAACCATAATTAATAATAACCATGATTAATAATACTAATCTACTAACCATGATTAATTTAATAACCATGAATAATAATAACCATGATTAATAATAACTATGATTAATACTAAGTTCCATGATTAATACTAATCATGATTAATAAAAACCATGATTAATAATACTAACCATGATTAATACTAACTATGATTAATAATCCTAATACTAATAATCCTATTACTAAACAAGGAACTTAGCAGCGAACAAATTAGCTACGAACAAATTTGGAATTGGCCACACAAGGAAGTGATATTTTATGGTGGGGGAAGAAGTTGGGGGAATTTTAGAGTTGTGGAGGAAAAATTGCTGTGAAAGTTCAAAAGAAGGTTGATGAATTTGTTTTCTCACTCTATGATTGTATCTTTGAAGCTCTTCCTTGTGAACTCCGACATCCCCCAAGTGATCACTTTTCTCCCCATTTTACCACTCATTTTCACATTCTATTTGTTGGATTCAATCATTATTTAACCTTTTGGAGCTTTCAAATTGTAGAAGTTGATCTCTTTTCCATAGATATCAAGGTTAGCTTCTTCATATTCTTTAATTTTCATTCCTAGGGTTTTGTTTCTTCGTTTGTGTTTTGGTTTTGTTGTTTTGTCTTGGGTTTTCTATATTTCACCTTGATATAATTAGTTATCTCAAGTTGTTGAATTTACAACAAAGATTAATGAAGCCATGCAATCTACACTTGAGAAAATAAACCATCCTACATGATACAATTTATACAATTGGTTATCAATTTTAACCAATTAGATCAAGTATAAATTCTTATGGAGTTTTAAACTAGGAACATCAAATAAATAATGAACACTCTAATAATGAGACCTATGGTATCAATCTAAACCATAAACATATTGATACAATTTGAATGGTCGTAAAAAACCCTAAAATTGGGAATTTTGAAATTAATCTTATATTTGGTGGTTCACATCTATTTTTTTTGATTGATTTATTGATTTCATTTGATTTTTTAGAAGGGCGGAGGATGAGGTTGGGGATAGCATTAGGTGTTATTCTCAAATATACATCATAATAGTTGTCACAACATCACTAAATGCCTCTTGGAATCGTAGAATGTCTTCTGCATATAATATCTAAACCTTGATCATGCTCTCATGAATGTCCATCTTCACCCTTAGACAACAACTCATTAGACATGCTAATTATTGTCCTATGTGTTCTGTTCATATTTAAAAATATTTTTAGGGGAGCATTTGGGTTTATAGTTTCTTTGTTGGACATGTCCACATTTATGGTTCCTTTGTTGAACTCTTTCACATTGGAGATTTGTACATAATGATTCTAGACCATGTATGATTTTTACCATGTTGATGGTTCTTGTTTCAAAATCTTACTTAGGGAACATTAGGCTCGGTGATTTTATTGTTTGACTATTGTGCATACATTGAAATGAGGGTAAACGAGGGTAATCTATATTTTTACTATCCCTTTCTAGATAGTGAATGGATTTTATTATATTCACTGCTCTGGTCTTAAAATATTATCAAGAGAGCATTACGGTCGTTAATATATTTTTGATCTATTAGACATTACCTGAACCATAGAAGTAAATATCATTTTGGGGAATAACTCGATAAACGAAAAGATAGAGTCTTACACAATTTATTGGATTTAAATTGGGTCAGGCTAAGTGAAATTAAAAAAAAAATCCTAAACCTAGATTTTATGATTGAAAAATGAGATATAATCCCCAATTTTTCTATCATCAATCATGATTTATCAGTCCAAGTAGTTTGACAAATTTTATGAAAATCTTGCAAAAATTTGTGGGGAAAAACTTATCATAGGGGTCTAGGAAATATATAGTACAATTTATCACGAGTTTTTAAAAATTTATGCTTCCATGATTGAGCTAAGGGTCATTGAAGGTAATAAGGATTTGTATTTAATGGCCCCACTAGGCTTTAGAAAACTATTGCTTGTAGTTTGGTGTCCTCACCTTTCCTCAGTTTCATTTTTCTAATCTATGGTGCCCTTGGGATTATAGATGTTTCATTACTTTGTAAATTTAACATTTTGTAAAAAAACAAGTGAATAGTTTATTGCAATTAACGAAGAAATATACAAATCATGAGTTTTTAAAAAGATTTTTGCATGTTGAAATAAGTTTAGTGATGGTAATGGAGTAGAGATATCTCAGTTTGGTAATGTATCATCTAAATTAAAGATGGCTTTATGTAGTTTATCATTTATTATTTATTTTGCATTAGAGGTAATATTATCTACTTGATTAGCATAAGGCATTATTGTGTCTTATCTATAATTGGAGTTGCACGTGATATTTATCATTTTTCTACTTGTTGATCTAAATTAAAGCACTTGTAAGTATGTAAAAATGAATCAGTTACAAGTATGTAAATCTGTGTGTTATAGTCCAGTCAATGCAATTGGCTAGGTGTCTTGTAAAAACCATTCCTATTAGGAAAATCTATACCTCCACCAGAATAAAGGGTGTATAATATACTCAATCCACATTGTGGCATTGTTATTTATGTTTAGTCAACAAAAATTGGTGTCATAAAAATAATTCCTAGAACATTTTATTACAATCATACAATATACATTAAAATTATATGATCTGGCCAATTTCACCTCAAACACAGGTTTGGCAACCACTTGATAGGATCTTTTGTGAAGTTGTTTCTATGAAGACCTCATCAAACTGAAAATTCTCAGAATTCCAATTTCACTTTAGCCTTAACTTTAGCCTCCTAAGCTGCACATGCACACTGCTACCAATTTTAGAGCCATTTTTATGTCTATTGACGTATTTCATACTGAATGAAACTATTAAATTATAAATGATATAAAAATGACTTTCTGTGTCGACACATTTTGTAACAAAAAAGGAGTTCAATTAAATCTTGCAAAATATCTATGAGATACTTTTTTCTCAAACTGTAAACATGTCAAGACTTTTCCACTACATATTCACACATCAAATAATGTTGCTTATTCAATTAAGCTACTAAAACCAGATATGTGAGGCTAAAGGTATATGCAAAATACATAATTACGTTATCACATACATCCAATATGCCAAAGTAGAATGTTAAATGGAAAATATATGTGTACTCATGAATAACTATTACTACATATGACCCTATTACAATGCCAAGATGGATTACAATCTTGAATTAACCCTGTTTGATCATTAGGCCTAGGTTCCCCTACACCAAAATTTGACTTAAAGTTAAGGATAATAAAAGAGACTATTGAGGTAAAATTTCATATGCATGAATATCTTCTTATCTATGTCTCGTTAATCTCTTGGAGCTTTCTCTTTCTCCATCCTCACAAGAAGGGCTTGGAAATAGGACTTAGACTTCCAAGAAGGTGAGTAGATCTAGGAAATGGCTTATTCTTACTAAAGATTAACTATGAATTGATTGGAAGCCTTTACAATGAGCTGATTGTACAAAATATTTTGGAGATTTATAGTTAAAAAATAGCTTATAACAAAAGATCAAAATACACAGTGACAAAGAAATACTTTAGAGAAGTGTTACACATTGAAAATAGTTTTAGTCCAAACAAAGACGGGTTGTAATGAATAGTACAATCCATAATTAGTCAGTTACTTTTAGTTAATATCCACAACTCACTTGCAACCATGTGATTAAAAATTCACTTACAATGTTTTCAAGTAGTCCAACTTATCATAGATACTTTCATTGACAAATATATTCAATGAGTCCACCATTAACAATTAATCCTCAGTTTGTCATATAAAAGTGTAGTGTGCAAAAATAATTCAAATTTCATTGTTTTGACACCAAGCATGGTTTTTGATCCCAAGACCATTTTAACATCCTTACTCAATCCCACAATTAATAATTAATGATTCAATATCCAAATGCATAAAAATCCCCACTGTTCTTGCAATTCATGATCATCAACATAAAACACAGACCTATAACATCATGGAAATTGTAGCAAACCACATCCATTAAATCTACCACTCTTCAATATTCAAGTATACATGAAAAAATTTAATTTGAAAAAATATTAGATTTTTCCACCATACAAAGTTAGAGAAACACAACTTCAAATGCTCACTATTTACCCTAGTCAGGGTTACAACCAGTCTACAATAAAATTGCAATTTATTCCAAAATATAGCATGAAAATTAATGAAAATAGGACCAAATGAAAGATAACAACATTTAAAACCATCTTCCATAAATTATTAAGTATTTTGAAATCATATAACATCATTTCATTTGACTATTATAGTTACAGTGCTGCAAATATGGGTACAATCATGTTTTTATTACACTTTCTTATAAAAAACTTACAAAAATGACCTCTTCCCCCATGTTTCAACCTCATATGGTATTATAAAACTCTCTCAATATCTCCAAATATTATAAATAACCTCCCTAGCCATTAGACTCAGAATTCTTAACAATTTTGCAATTTTGTACTTTCATGTTGATAACATCTTTTTTGTCAATATGACAACTTTTTACAATTTTTTGCAATAATTAAATATAACCTAAAAATTGACCTTATAGGGTCTATAACAAACTCATACTACTATGAAATGGTCTATTTGACCTTGTTACATGATTAACCCCTTTTGGAATAATTTGACAACTTTTGAACCACATGACAACCTTGACAACTTACGTGACAACTTTGTGTCACGAACATAAAAGTGTGTCCCCTCACATATTTTGATTACCAAAAAATATACATGCTCCATAAAACCTCTCTTGATACTAATAAATGTTCTTGGGTGCCCATGCACCAAATCTCTCACTTTTGTATCATCATGTCAAGGAGATTTTCTTGTTCTTAATCAAACCCATTGGCCTCTTCCCCATGATGACTTCATCATCAGTACAAAACTTATCTAGCTAATGAACTTTATATCCTTATGCATTATGCTTCTACAATTTTCCATCTTTTTATTGACACAATGAATGGTTTTAGATATCACTTCTTTAAAAAATGGTGGCTCCATTATATCTCCTTTGAGATTACTGTCCTACATTATAATAACACTCTTTTACTGTATTTGTAACTATGGTTTTGTATCATTGTTTCTATTTCTTACCATTGTCAACTAGTAATCATTGATTTCTTTTTCTCCCTTGGAAATGATTTTCAATTAGAAATGGTAGGATACCATCTATTTGTCTTGAAGCCTCTTTATCAAAAGGGGATCAATGTCCTTTCTCTTCAATTGAGTCTAAGGTGTAGAAGGTTTCTTTTCATCCATTGGGTATAAGAATTAATTGGTATACCCAAATGATACAAAGTACCTTCTGCACCCCTGATTCTAGTGAAGAGAGAAAGGACATTAATACCCTTTGGATAAAGAGGCTTCAAAATAGAAAGATGATATCCTACCATTTCTACTTGAAAAGAATTTCCAAGGGATCATAGATTCTCTATCCTACCATATACACATGTGTGGTCCTTATCATAGCCGTAAAACAAGATCTATCTCATGAGGTTTCAGTGGACCAAGATGATCGATCTAGATTGGCCAATAAAAACTTCCACTTTCTACATTGAAAAATCATCATATCTCACTCTTTAAGGGTGGGTTATTCATTACTTCCATGTCATGTTGTATTTAGTGGTATGCACCTAATTCTAATCAGTAAATAAGTTACTTTTACCTACCTCTAATTGTTTATTGTCTACTATGTAATCTTTAACATATGTATCGTGTGACTTATGTAAATATGATTATGATTGAGCTTCATATAAGATGTAAGCTAAGATTGGATGAATGAATTTCATATGCAGGAACCTGAACCCCCTTTGGTGAGGATCCTGCATAGTTTACATAAAGGTAAGGTGACGATTCTTCTCATGGATTGGAAGGTATAAGTTAGTACACCCTATAGAAACCATTTATTGTTTGTTTTCTTTATCTTTACACCCATCTTGGAGTGGGTTAATAATAAGCCATGTTTTAGCAACTATATTTTGTTGAAACTTTGAATTTTTTCTTACATAAACCAACTTGACATCCACATGGTATAGCTCATTCCACTTTCTCTACCATTCAATATACTTTAAGTTGGGCTTATTCAATTACAATTATCAGAACTTGAGGCCCAATTTGGGCTTATTCAAGTTTAAATCTCAACCTCAACTTTAGGGCTGACTTCTTCATCAAAATTACCCTCAATGATGAATTTGGGGAAAAAACATGAGCCATTCTTTTTAATCCATGAAATGGACCTTTGACAACCTACCCTCAATTTTATTTCCATGGAATTCTAAAATTTATTTCCTCTCTCAATAATAATTGACCCTCTACCAACTATCTCTCTCATTTGATGGAGTGCAAGTACCACCAAATAGGTATTTTTTAGATGTGTCTTCCTCAAGTGAGGGAAATTCAGGATGAGAAGAGGAAAGTGAGACATGTAGTAGGTCTAAAGAGGGAGATCAACTAGAGGTCAAAATATTAGTAGAAAATTTGATAAACGCATATAATTTTCTCTTTTTCAAGGGGATTTATGTTCTTATGATGATGAGAGCACATATGACATCAAGGTTCCCTTGAGGTACATAAATCTATAGAAACAATGGGTACCCAAGGAGCTTCCTCCAATAAACACTAATTTTTGTGTTAATGAGAGGATATATCACATAACACCATCCTCATTACATGGTTTGGGCCTATTTTCCATGGATGACATAATAGTCTATTAAATTTTTTTTTTTTGAATTGCTGGAGTATGTCAGACACTGTTACATTTACAAAGATTGGATGCAACTTGGAAAAACAATTGGAAAAAAATTAAAAAACTTGGAAGTAAGTTGTCATGAAATCTTTAATTATAACATAAGTACATTCATGGTTTATATTTTATGTTAGGAATGAATGCTGAATATGTCCTATGGGGGATTATTTGAAGTAATTCTGTAGTAGTTGTATGTTGTATTCATGGCTGTGATTGTCATTGATGTCAATACATTGATCTATTGGAGATTAGTAGAGAAGCAGATAATGTTTGAATTAGTGTGTGTGGAGTATTGTAGATCAAGCTATGAAAACTTGAGGACTTGTTCTATATTGTGTTCTAAGATTTTGGTCAAGAACGCATATGGAAATTCAATTATTCATGATAGTTATGTGTAATTTAGTGGAAGCATTATTGAGATAGTGTTCCTAAGAAGCGACTTGTGATAACTAGATTATATCTCCTAACCAGGATAGAATCTGGGAATGCAAAGTTATATAGTTTATGAAGACATTTTTGTGGTGACCTCGATGAGACATGGTTGGAGTTCACATGAGTGAATATTTATTTTGTTTTGAAGCCGATAGTTTTATGTGATTATGGAATATTATGTAATGTGTGAAGATTTATATTTTGTAATTGGTTAAGCCTTGTTGGCCAACTCATTTATAATTATTTGAGTGTGGTATAAAGGAAGGATTGTTTTCATTGATTGTAATATCTAAATATGAATGAATGAGTGAATATGTGGAAAAGTGATATATGATATTGTAAGAGGATATGCAAATTGTAGAGATCTGGTGAAGCAGTTGTTGCAGTTTGGCACAGATAGAGGAGTGAAGATAAGTTGCTAAAATCAGTAATTTTTGGTATTATTCTATTTGGATAATATAGTGATTAGTTGGATAGTGTGTTCAATGATCTTTCCCTTGAAGTTGTTTGGATAGTGGGTCCTTCTATCTTCCATAACTCTTAACCGGGTTAGAATCTTTTAACAAGGATTCAAAGTCTCCTAAAAGGGACTCATATGTACTGAATGTATTTCATAAGGCTCCTAATAGAGTCCATCCTCTCATGAAGAATTTTCATATTAGTACATCTTTTGTGGGCATCATTCCCATTGGGGTTTACTCTCTGATCAAGAGGTTCCCTAGTCAACATATCTTGTGTTATTGTATTGTTGTGTATGTTTATCTTTCTATGGTTGTTTCTTATCTTGATTACATGGTTGAAATCTGATAATCATGATAAAAGTTGTTTTTATCTGATAACTGATTCACCCCCTCCCTCTCAATTATCTTGGTGGACTTTAATTTATAATAATTGGTATCAGAGCGACAGGTCCTTAATGAAAAAGTTTAACAACTTAAGGAGATCTATGGTGACTCATTTCAGAAAAGAAAGCCCTAAGTTTGATGGAGTAAACTATGATAGTTGGAAAGAAAAGGTGAAGACACATTTTCTATGTTTAGGACCAAGATTTTGGTTAATCAAAAAGAATGATAAGACTATAATTGAAGAAGACAAAATTGAAGAATGCATTGATATAGAAAGAGATCTATTCATGTATAACATACTTGCCAAAGAAGCACTTTTATCAGCTCTTTAAGAGAATGAATATAGTTAGGTAAAATCTCTAAGGATATCTCATGAAATTTGGTTAGCTTTACAATCTACTTTTGAAGGTGATGTGAATGCAAAGAGAATCATATTACAAAATTGGATATGTTTATTTCAAGATGCAAAGATGATGGAAAATGAATCTGTTAGAAGTTATATTGGTAAGATATCAGAGATTGTTGTAGGTATCAAATCTTGTGAAGGAAACAAGACTGAGGATGAAGTGATATGAAAGATATTAAAGAAATTGACTCCTATATTTAAGTAGACAATGCAGATGATTGAACAAGTTATACCTTGTACTGAGAAGTTTACGAGAGAAACTCTTCTTGGAATATTAGAAGTAGCAGAGATAGGCTTGAGATAGTCAGAAGATCTACCTAAAATTGAGACAACATTCAACGCACTTAGTGTTCACCCTACTTTTTCAAGAAGTACTAGTGTCAGTGGAGATTATGCCAGTTGCAGTAGATCTAAGACTGAAGAAGACAAAAAGATTGAGGAAGGAATTACCTTTCTTGTGAAAAGAGAACCTGAAGGTAAGAAAATCTTTAAATGTTGGACATGTCAAGAATATGGTCATTTCACATCTAAATGCCCTAAGAGAGTAAAGAAATATAAGAATAACTTTAAACCTAGAAGATTTAAATAATGTCACTATGCTAATGATGAAGAATTTGAGGCTAGTATTGAGAAATTCTTAAGTGAAAGTGATAATGAGAATGATGATATAGGATTTCTAGCAATAAAAGAAGAAAACTCTGAAATTGAAGTTAGAGAAGAAAAAGCTTTAGTTTCCCAAGTAGAAAAGAAAATTGATTGGATTATAGATAGTGGTTGTTCACATCATATGACTGGAGATATGAAGAAATTTATAAAGTTAAAAAACTATGATGGAGGTTGTTAGAATTGGAAACAATGCACCTTGCTTGATAAAAGGAATAGGATCTATTAATATTGATGGAAAGACTAACACTGATGATGTTTATTTTGTGGATGGATTGAAACATAATCTTTTGAGTGTTGGACAGTTAGTTGATAAAGGATATCAAGTTTGGTTTATTGAGAAAACTTGTGTGATCAAGGATAAGGATGGTAATATGATTGGAACTGGATCAAGAACCAGAGTTAATGTATTTCAGTTGAATCCTACTGAGATGACATGTTTGATTACTAAAATTGATGACAGTTGGTTATGACATAGAAGGTTTTGTCACATAAACTTTGATAACATTATGAAAGTAAGTACTACATTTGCAGTAAGAGATTTTCCTAAGATTATGAAACCTACTAACATGATTTGCAAAGAATGTGTTATGGCTAAGCAGAAGAGAAGTCCATTTCCAAGTAAGAAGTTCACAATAGCAGTAAAGTTGGAAATTGTTCATACATATTTGAGTGGTCCCACAAGGACTAGAGGATTCTGTGGTGAAAGCTATTTTATGATTTTTGTTGATGACTTTACTAGAATGATGTGGATAGCATTTCTTAAAGAAAAATATGAAGCATTTGACAAGTTTAAATTGATTAAGATCAAATTTGAGAATGAATTTGGAATGAAGATTAAATGTTAAAGGTCTTATAGAGGTGGAGAATTTACTTCAAACAAATTTACTATCTTTTGTGAAGAAAATGCAATTAAGAGACAACTTTCAGCCTCTAGAACACCTAAACAAAATGGTATTGCAGAAAGAAGGAATAGATCAGTAACTGAAGCAACAAGAGCTATGTCATGCCCTGCAAGGGAACCGGGAAAGAGAACGAAGATTCTCTTTAGAAAAGAAAACCTAAGTAACAAATTTATGAAATTTTTTGAACTTTAAAAGATTAACATGAACAATGCATAATTTAACTTAGAATCCTTCCAAGGTTCCCTATGAGTAAAATGAACAATCCATTTAAGTGAATTAAGTGTACTAACAATATGATCAACTTTGAAAACATAACATGTGAAAATTCTTTAGAGAGAAATATAAATGCTTTCATTTGATTTCTAACCAATTAATTTCATCTATATTCCCTAAGCATTCTTTCATGATCAATATAAAATTTAAAGCATACTCATAATAAAATAATTTATCTATGAGTTTGAATTATTTCACATATGAAATTAACACATTTGATTACTAACTTTTCTTGAACAACCATAATGAGAAACATTCCACTTTTCTTGAAACACTTATGAAATTCCTTTTCTTTTCAAATGATTTACATAAAGTTCATCATTCCCTTTTCTTTTCCCTAAATATACCCATTCCAAGTTACATCAAATTGAAATACATTAATGAATATATTACATTCATCTCCTCTTGGGAGGTAACAATAACTTTACATTTCATTGAACAACATGAAAGATAAGTACAAAATCTCCTTTCTTCAAAACTGGAACATTATGCAAGTATGAATCCTTAAGCACTGCATCTGAAAATGATACCTTGATAAAAAGATTTACCACCCAACCATGTGGATACCAAAAGGCCCACTCACCTGTGCTAGGAGATAAACACCAAGGTTCACAAGGAAGAGATAACTAGGCCATACCTAGGTTGGGGTAAACTTTCCCAAATAACAACTGAAAAGAAGATCAAAGTATAAATCATTTCCCAGAAAGGTTCTAAGGATAGGTAGAAACTATAAGCAACAATCTAAGTGAGTGTCATCGCATAGCCCTCACCCCTTGGGTTGTCTTGGTACTAGCCACTCTTGGCCCCGGCCCCCAAGTAGGCACATGCAAAACTGAATGCCTTTCATACAGACAAGTGCCATTCGATCATACCTATGCATAGGTACCTTCTCCAACTCCCATCCATAGCCTTTAATAGAACTAATGGCATGGGTGAGGCATAAATTAAATCTTTTTAGTGTTAAATTCCTTTTCCATAAGTTTTAATTAAGTTATCACTTGTTAAAACAACTCTTCAGTTGGTTATCATGGTACTAGCCACTTAGGGCTCCAACCCCGCATTGAGAGCCACTCACCTATTTTTCTTAGGTTTCCTACCCTTACCCAAACATCATAAACACATAACACTAAGATATGGAATAAGACAAATCACAAACACTCAAGTGCTTGCAAACAAGAATAGGAATGGTTTACTGATTTGTGGGAAACCTGGAATGGCACCAATCATTTGGGAAGTAAATGCATCTAACATATAAGACATAAAATTTAGTCATTTAGATAGTAGGAAGAATGCATTTTACTATCCTAATCCTATAGGAGACCATGCATCATTGATAAATGAGATTTTATGGAAGGAAGTTGATGGTGTAATACCCCAAAAATGGGCTATAAGTTCATTAATCTCTTACATCTTCAATTCAAATGAAATTGACATCAAAGTCCTAATCTAAGGCACATCTAAACATCATCGAATCCTAATTGATTATCTTAAATTCTGCATCGGGGAATATTCTTAGTAATATTCCTAATCATCATAATTATCTTTAATTTTATAATTATTTGGCAATAAATCACATTTATCCTAAAATTTGATTAATTAAATATTTTGCATATTTAATTAATTAGATTTAATTTGCCACTTAATTATTTAATTGAAGTTAATTCTATCTATTATTAATTGTATTATTTAATTTTGACAATAAATCCAATATCCTATGAATAATTGATTAAATTCTTATTTAATTAATTAAAGCAAGTTGTCATTATTTAATAATATAGTTTTTAATAAAAGTTTGATTAAATAATTGATTAACCCATAAATCAATTATTTATTTTCAAAAATCAGTTAAGTTGAGCATAAATCACTTTATTATTAAATTAATTCATAAATAAAACATGCACAATCATAAAAGCAGACAACTATCAATTATCAATTAAAGCTAAACTCTATTTTGAGTTAAAACTTAGCTTTTGCATGTTTTTGTTTTTGTGACTTAATTATCTGTTATTTAAAAATAACTCAAAAATCAACCTGAGTTATTTGAGTGATTTATGGCTTTCTTTCAAAACCTCCAAAGCCTTGGATTTCTATAAAAACAAGGCTCAACTCTTCATAATTCATCTCTCAAATTTGCATCCAAGCATCTCATAATTTTGCAAGCTTACTTTGCCAAAGTCATCTACGAATTGCACAACTATTTTGAAGAATTGGAATTTGGAGAATCAAAGCTTATTGCGAATCAAGGCTATTGTGAGATCAATTTATTTTATTTTTTTACATTCATTTAGATTCTTTTTCATATCATTGTTAGATCATTTTAGCATATCAATTTCCATATTAGCATAGATTCATATCATTTTTTCATTATTATTACATAGAAAATACCAAAAAAAAAATAGATTAATTGCATTCAATTCATATCTAGATCAATTGCATTCAAATCCTTCGTTTAGGTGTCGTCTAGGTCACTGATCTCGATAACAATCTGAGAACATTAATCTCGCACCTACTAGAAGGCAGTAAATCACTTGGTTAAATTAGATTTCAATTTTGCATGATTTTTGCTAACCTCTAATGTTTTACTAAAGTGTTGTGTCTATAGATCAGGTACAATTTTCACACACACAAATGGGTTGTTGGAGAAAAAAATAGAATGAAGAAAATATTGTTGCAGAAAATACAGTCCCAATGCGGGAGCCATATCATTTAATTTAATCATTGGATCAGGCTATGTTTTGGATATGTTGGAGAGGGTCAAGTTACACAACTGCTAACTAGAGAGATCGAGGAAATTCAATTGGAATCAAAAGATATGGATTAATGTGTACGGGTATGTCAAAAAGACCAGTGAGAGAAATCTATGAATGATTAGAAAGGTACAAATTCCATAATGCAAACAAGGAAGGAAAATAAATCTTCCTAAGGTCTAAGTGTATCTAAAGACTTCTGAAATCAATATAAATTTAAAACATTAAACCTAAGGAGATCCTAGACTCCATTAAATATAGGGATGATTATAAATAATTTATACAGAAAGTGAAATCATTTGTGTAGGCAATATATTCCAAAATATATACATAGTTTCTCCATTCCCCTAAAACTATCTCATTCCATAATACAAGCATAATAAAATAGAAAAAACATCATATAAGATAGAAATTAAATAGATGGAATAGCATTCAAGCAACATATAATAACCAGACATAAAGAGGATCATCCCCAGGATAGATTCCTACTTGGAGTCTTGCAGAGATATTGTTGGAGAAGCAAGATCATGACTATCTAAGCCTGATTAAAAAAATCCTCCAGAATCCCTCTGAATGCAACCACAATAATCCTCCAGAAATATTATGAAATCCAATCGAAAACAATAATGAAGATTCCTGAGAGATTATTTTTCCAGCCAACTCCTTCCAAATGTAGGCACAATCCCTTCCAAAACTACTACAATTTCAATATGATCTTGTATCTCCCAAAAAAGATAATGCTTCTCAAGGAAAAATTTCAGCCAACTCCCCCATCTGTCAGGGATTCTTCCCGTAAATAGGTTGAAGGAGTAGTTGCACGGGAAATCCAACTAGTGGAACCGTCGAAACCAACATTTGGTTAATAGTTAGGCTTAAAATAATTTTATTAAAGCCATTCTTGGGGAGGGAGTTTATAAACTATTATATTAATCTTATTATATTAATAATAATCTAATTTAGATCTCCTTAATTAAAGGAAAAAAAATAGTAACTATTAATTTTAATATAATTACTATTACCTTAGTTACTTAGGCTATGGTAAAAGATTTTATCATATATTAATTTGTCTTCCAAGTAGATAATTTATTCATTTATTAATATTATTTAAAACATAATTACTTTCACACCCACATAAATATATAGATATATGTAACCATACGCATACGTGTGCACCCATATGCTTATGTGTACATATATTGTTATAATATTATTAAAATAATATTATTACTAATGTCATGAATATCTTATTATTATGGTATTATAAAATATTATTATCAAATCAAATAATAAATCATACTTCATACAATATATATATATATATATATATATATATATATATATATATATATATATATATATATATATATATATATATATATATATATATATATATATATATATATATATATATATATATATATATATATATATATATATAGGGTAGCTACCAACACAAGATAGATTATACCATAAACACAATTTAGAGCTACCAATCACAACATCATATGCTCATAAATGCAAGAAGAAAACAACAAGATCCACAGAATCCAAAAAACTAAGAAAACACAATAATACATCATCAACACAAGGACTGACTCAAGAACTCCCCACTTAAGGATCAAAAGGGTCATAGATAGAGTTCCTTGTTACAGAACCTTGGTGATATCTCCATAACAACAACAACAATCAACTTCATCATAGATAGTTGTTGTCCTAAGTCATAAAATCACATCAGACATATATACATGAAGCATAAAACATCATAGACAGTAATGGTTAGATTCCAAATCCTTGAGTTAGCTCTATAAAACATGTAAAGATAGATGATTTCCAATTCTATAAACATATAAACGATAATCATAAACAAGTGTATCTAGACATATCATCATACAAAATAAATAAATGTAAGCATATAGTTCTAACCACCATAATAAAATGTCCAAATCAGAAAGTCCAAATATCACCATAGGAGAGGGTATTACATCCTTCCCCCCTAGAGTTAGGCTTACTCCTGGAAGCCTAAAAATAGATAATGATAAGCATCTCTAATTCTAGAAAAATCCTCCCATGTGGCAGAGGAATCATCATTGGGGTCCCATTGGACCCTTTCTTGATCTATGCTGCGACCCCTGAGGGTCAGTGTCTGCTGCTGCAAAATGCATACCGGCTCTAAAGCTAGCTACCCATCCACTACCTGTAATGAATTCCAATCCAAAACATGAGTTACATCAAGAATATATTTTCTAAGAACTAAAACATGAAATAAATCATGAATATGAGCAAGGCTAGATGACAAGGCAAGCCGATAAGCTACTGGTCCTATCCTCTCTATGACTTCAAAAGGGCCAACAAATCAGGGTGCCAACTTGGAGCCTTTTCCGTAACGGATTGGAATCTTTCATGGGCGCACCCTAAGAAAAACTCTATCTCCAAGAGAAAAGTGTACATCAGACTTGTGGGCATCTGCATACTTCTTCTGTCTATCCTGGGTTGTCAAAATATGTTCTCTTATAGGCTTAACCTACTGCTCCATATCCTGTAACATCTTAGGACCTTGAAGTACCTTGTCCTCCAATTGGTCCCAACTCAAAGGAGTACAACATGGATGACCATACAGAGCTTGAAAAGGAGACATACCTATGGAGCTGTGATAACCATTATTATATGCAAACTCCACCAAATATAAATACTCTCCCCAATGGGTCTGCTTGTCCATAACATACATTTTGAGCATATCCTCAAGAACCTGATTGACTCACTTTGTTTGCCCATCTGTGTCAGGATGATAGGCTGAACTAAAGTTGAGCTGAGTCCCTAAAGTGTGCTGAAGTGATGTGCAAAGAGCCAATGTGAATACTAGATCATTATTAGATATGATCTTCCTAGGAATTCCGTGGAGTCTCACGATGTCCTTCATAAATACCCTGGCTATAGAAGCTGCTGAGTAGGAGGACTGCATGGGAGAGAAATGGGCTACCTTGGTAAGTCTATCAATTGTTACCATGATAGTGTCATGTCTCCTAGAAGTAATTGGAAGTCCCACAATAAAATCCATGGAAATGATGTCCCATTTCCATTCTGGCACAAGGTGAGGTTTCAAAAGACTTGCAGGATGTTGATGCTCTACTTTAACTCTCTGGCATTCCAAACATCTTTCCACATAGTCTTCAATATCTCTCTTCATTCCTGACCAATAGTACAATTGGTGTAGGTCAAAGTACATCTTATTTACTCCTAGGTGTTTTGAATAGGGAGCCTTGTGGCTTTATGAAAGGATAAGCACACAAAGATCTCCTGACAAGGGCACATAAATTCTATGTAGCTGCTGCAACAATCCTATGGTATCCAAGGAATATCTTGAAAAATGACCCTCCAAGGGTCTTCCTTGTTGGAAATTTGGCTGAGTTGGTTACATAGATGTTGTCATTATGGAAACATATGATCTACATGAAGATCACATAGGTCAAAGAGCTAGTATGTCAGAGCGCAATACAAATTGTCTAAGTATGAGACATTGTGCTTTTTACCAGTGAACCTGATGATATTTTTTGTTTGTGATGTTGATTGGAGTAAGTTCAGTGCTTGCACACTTGAAGATAGAATCTATGGTGACTATTGAAGACTCACCTCAGAGCGCAAGTTAGTACGACATGTACGAAAGAAGTTATGATAGTTTTACTAAAGACAATGTTAAGCTAATAGGACAAAATATGAAGACAAAATAGATAAAGAGTTAAGGGATTATTTGTTTATCAAAATAATGAATTAAAAATATAAAGAGATGACATCCTAGATGTTAACCCTTGGATAAATATATTTGTAATATGATAGCCGACTGGAAATTTATTAATCTTAATAACTTGTATAAAGATATGTAAAGATGTAATTGTAAAAAGAGAAGTAACAAATGTATGTAATAGTGATAGTGAAAGAGCAGTGAAGAGATATTGATGCAAGTAGTATAAGATTATGTACCTTGACCTACTTTTGTAATCAATAAATATTGTATATTACTTGTTTGGGCAGTGGGCTCATCTAGTAATCACATTTTGTACTACCAAATCCTAACAGGGTTGAGGCTTCTAACAAGGCCTATAGTCCCTTAATTAGGAATGAGACACTATATGCATGTAATAGACTCCTAACAGGGTCAACATCCTTAACATGATACTTTTGATTAGTGAATCTTTGTGGGTACCATCCCCATCGGGGTTTTCCCTTGGCCAGGGTTTCCTCGAGAACAAATAATGTGTTATGAGTTCTTTAGTTTTATTGCTATGCATGTTGTTTAGCTTCTTATGTTATGCATGTGTTAAGATAATTTTTTATATCCATAATTGGGCAAAAGTTAAAGTTTGTAGAATACTGATTCACCCCCCCTCTTCGTATTCCCTATTTCTCACAATTGGTATCAGAGCTTGGTTACTTGGAAAATAATCATTCAAGGAAAGCCTAGCAGCTTGAGTAAGATCTCTATGGATATGGATCAACTACAGAAGAATCTTGGAGAAGCTCTTGAACAGATTGATATGCTTATTGAAGAAAGAGATACTCTGAAAGGAAAATATGATGATGCAAAGAACCTCATTGAGAAACTGAAAAACAAGTTGGAAGATCTGAAATCTAAAAAGGAATTTGAAATTCATATTGAATATTGTGATGAAAACTTAGAGAAAGAAAATGAGATCCTTAAACATGAACTAAATATAGAAAATTTGAAGCTAAGTCTGAAAGATGGAAATGGCAAGAATGAAGCAAATCTGAAATCTGAAAATGAAAATCTTAAGCTTGAAAATGAAGAGCTAAAATCTAAACTTGGTAAAGTAACATCTAAACTTGAGAAAGTCAATTTGTAGTATGATGAACTTGAGAAATACAATACAATTATGAAAGGAGAACTGACTCAATCTAAGCAGCAACTTGAAAGACTATATTCAACTAGTGAGAAGATTGATGAACAAATATCTTATCAAAAACCATTCTATGATAAGACTAGTCTTGGATTCAACACTTTTAAAGAAAATGAAAAAAGCAAGGAACCATATCTGAAGATATCTGAAAGTATAGATGAGAAGAAGTCTAATGAGATTAACAAATCTAAAGATACACCTAAGGAAGAAGAACCACCTAAGCAAGAGGAATCACCAAGAGGTATGCAAAGAGAATTCAAAGGTAGATGTTTTGCTTGTAATACTGTTGGTCATATGAAGAGAGATTGCACAGGTAAGAAATTTAAACCTCTTAATGGTTATTGTTATAATTGTCATGGTTTTGGACATAGAGCTATTGAATGCAGAAAACCTAAATTTGTTGAGAATAACAATAATAGTAGAATGTTTAGAAATACTAACCATGCAGATAAGAAACCTACTGAAGATATGAACAGAAGAAATGGAGTAGTCTGTTATAGATGCAACAAGGTTGGACACATTTCTAGAAATTGCAAATCATAGATCAATAAGCCTGGACCAAGATATGGAAACAATGGAATAGTTTGTTAGATATGTAACAAGATTGGACACACAACAAGGTTTTGCAGAATGAACAATAGAGTTTTTCATACCAATCCTAACCCTAGAAGTCATGCAAGAAGAAATGAAGATGGAAGCAACAGTCAAAAAGGATGCTATAGTAACTCAGATGAAGTGAAGTTTGTTAAAAGAATAGATCAAGGAGACATATTCAAAACTGAAGGTAGTCAGAAAGGTGAAGTATTAAATGGTAAGAATGAATCTTTACTTGACCCATCTCAAAGTACTTAATTCATGAAAATTACAGTAGAATAGGAACTTAGATTAGTGTAGAAGTTGATATATGATGAATTGAGTCTTGTGTAGTTAATTCAAGGTATTATATGATGTTCTAATGCTATGGTTAAGAGCGCAAAGAAAAATATTATGTTTTGCAAGATCGCAAGAAGTTTTAAGTTTTGCAGGTTAATAGAATCAACTTTTTGGAAAGAAGCGGCAAAAGAATTGAATGTGATGTCAGATCTAAGTGAGATTGAATTAATAAAAGGTCATGGAAGGTTTTATTTGATCATCAAAGTGAATAAAAGTGTTAAGGAGATCAAAGAGTAGTGATTGGAAGTGTTTTGCAAGGATTTGGTGAAGAATTTTGTGCCAAATCTACGCAAGCCCTAAATCATGAAATCGATGTATTTTACTTGGCAGATCTTTAAATCAGTTAAGGAATTAGAGGAAATCATGGATGTTTCTTTGATTCAAAATGTCAGAGATAAGAATAGACCTAAGATGAAAAGGGAACTAGTAGAACCCTTGGAAGATGATCCTAGGTTAGATTTATCATCCGTACCAGATAGAGTTTTACATCTAGAGAATGTTAGAAGTTATCTAGGATGTAAACTAGAGACTATCAGTGATAGTGACTTCACAGAGGAATATTAGAAAATCTATAATCAGGAAAAGTCATTGAAAGTAGGGTTTGAGCATTTGAAAGATAATGAGATCATTAAGTATGCTTTGCAATATGAATTTGATAATGAAGAATGTACCAAGATAATCCTAAGCAGAATTCACAATGGAAAGTTTTGGTTAGATGACAGAGTGATAGATATCATAGTTGACTTAATTCATGAGGTAACTAGACTATCTAAAATTGGAGCCATTCCTTTAAATGAGAAAAACATGAGGAAAATAGTCATAGACAACACAAATTCATCCTACAATGGTAGAGGAATTGTAATTAGCAAGATACAACAAGATGATGTCAGATACTTGTGTAAGATCCTAACAACTAAGTTTTGTTCTAACTCGAGAGAGGATGACATGGTAGCTAGAATGATACATGTAGCTTATTTGATGTGTGTGGATAAAGTAGAAGTTGATATGTGTGAGATTTTGAGGATACAATTGTTTGAGAATTTGGAAAAGATAAAGAAGACTAAGTATTCACAGTTTAGATTCTCATCTTTAATCAATTATATGTTCTTTCATTTGTTGAGAAGATTTCCATTCACCATTGGAAATGACTGGAATGATGGCCAAACTATAATGGAACAGATTAACCAAGTGTATAGGAGGCATGTTATTGATAAAGTGAATGAAAGTACAGTGTTGGTAATCAAATCATTTCAGAATTTGATGTCTAGTAGATCAAGGATCCCATAGTCTCTTGTGGAGAAGTATAAAAATGAGATATGTTTCATGGTTGATACTAACTTTACTTACATTGAAGCAGTATAACCTAGAAAAAAGTTCATAGACCCTCTTGGCTATGAGATATTTGAGATAAGACAGAAGAATATGTGAGTAGATTACTTAAGTGCAAGTTGGACACTCACTGTAACAGGTTTGGGACCTTTGAGGAGAACTTCAACTCCACAAAGACCATCCTTGAAGAGAAGTAGTCAAAGAAAAGAGTTGAGAGTACTATCAAGAAAATTCTAAAGGATACAGGGTTGATTGAGCATGAGTTCTTGGTAGCCAAGAAAACAATAACAACAATTAGAGATATTGGACAAAAAGAAGTTTTGTCTATTCCACCTCTATCATCAATTGCAACACAACAAGGGGAGACACCGATTAAGGTGAAAGTGGAAGAAACAGACAAGGATCAAGAAGAAAGAATATCCACTAGATCAACCTCCTCCACACCTAGCAAAAGAGTAAAAGAGATTTCTACTGGACTAGGTAAGAGGCAGAAGAAATTGGTGCCACCAGTTCAAAGGAAAGTTGCAGATATCAAAGATGATGAAAGCACTCCTATTAAGAAGAAAACTTGGAAACCTAGAGTTGAGAAGGTTAATGAACAGATTATTCAAGATGGAGACTTTATAAAGATGAACAAATATTATGATCTCTATGATTATGTAGAAAGATTGAATCTAGAAAATGCAGTGGTGAAGCATATGATTTTATCTAATAAGAAGTTTGATACAATTCATGGTAAGATACCTAATGACTTGTACAAGAAACTTGTAAATAGGAAGAAGAGAGCATCAGAAGAAGACATAGCTATTAGAGAAAAGCTTGTAAGAAAGCTTTGTGTTGTAAGAGATCAAGTACACTTCAATCAGATTATGAAGGATTTAAGCACCCATTTGAGAACCAAGAAGAGAACTATTTAGATTATGGGAGGTAGATATGAAGAAGTTAACATAGAAATAGAGAAAACAATCATTAAGGTAATGTCAGAGAATGCTGGAGAATCATTAGTTGCAGAAAAATCCAAAGATCAAGCAGAAGAACTGGAAAAAGAGGACATTCCCTCTCCACCAGCCATAAATATTGAGGATGAAGTAATGAATGTTGAAGGAACTAAGATCACCTTGGATAGTGATGATAAATTATTCAAGAATCTTGAAAACATTGTTGACAATTTGGCCTTTTGAAGAGCAGGAGACTACCAAAGGAGAAGAAAAGATAGAAACCACAGTTGTAGAACCTAAAGTGATAGAGAAACCAGAACCTGTTCCCACCCAAGAAGAAATCAGTCTTACACCTGAGACTGGCAAGAAAACTCAGATTGGTTCTATGATTGAGAATTTGGGAAAGGAAGTAGATGATGATGATCAGATGGAATTGATCACATCTTTGAACAAGATCGTCGATAAGAACAAGAAAGTAAAGAGTCTTGAAGGATGCCTGAAGGAGCTTACTGAGAAATTACAAGGTATTATTACTACATAGATTGTAGAAGATGACCCTTTGGAGAGAGAAAGGAAAGTAATGAATACTTTTGATGATGAGTTTACAAATCTATCTGATATAGCAAAGATGAAAGCTCAAGTAGCTTATGAGGCCCAAAAACTTTTGGACATTAGTCAAAATATCAGGAATGATATCAATAACCTTGATATCTGTATAAAGGACTTGAGAAAGAATTTGGAAAGAGGAAAATCTTTGTACATTCAGTGTAAAAAATTAGAGAACTTGGTAGCAGAGGAAGTTTAGAAGATGAGGATGAAGGAAGCAAAAATTCAGAATGAGACAAACCTTCTTTCGAGCCCCAATGTGAAGGTATTTGATATTGAGCAAAAAATTTGAAAGATTTATGATGAAATGAGAATTTTGCAAGATGACAAGGATAGGAAGCTGAAGAGATTCACTCTTTTAAGAGAGCACATTTCTATAAACTTGAGCACTATTGAAGGGAAACTAGAAGAATGTCTTTCAGCCAAGACATCTTTTCAAAAGTTTAGTTATGAGAATCTCCAAGCATGTGAGATTGCATCTTATGGATTGTGCACACTACTCAGTGTGGTAGATTCAATTAAGAAATCATGGGAGAAAGAGTTAGAGGCTATGAAGATCAATTTTGCAGATTGTGTTGCAAGCCTACTGGATTTGCAATATTGAAGTAAGGTATAACTTTTTGTGAACACAGTTTTTGTAACCCTCCTTACCTTTTTTTTGTCATTGTTGTCAAAGGGGGAGAGATATATAGCAGAAAATTGATAAGGATACATACTTTTAGGGGGAGTAAAGTATATAGAGAGGATTAATGAAGTCATAAGGACAGTATATATATATTTTGTATTATGGCCACAATTTTGCGATTTTGAAGTTGTAAGACTTAGCCAATTTTCTCATATGTTGCCACCAATGAAAAAGGGGGAGATTGTTGGTAATTTGGATGAGTTGGTTACATAGATGTTGTCATTATGGAAACATATGATCTACATGAAGATCACATAGGTCAGAGAGCTAGTATGTCAGAGCTTAATACAAATTGTCTAAGTATGAGATACTGTGTTTTTTACCAATGAACCTGATGACCATTTTTGTTTGCAATGTTGATTGGAGTAAGTTCAGTGCTTGTGCACTTGAACATAGACTCTATGGTGACTATTGAAGACTCACCTTAGAGTGAAAGTTAGTACAACATGTATGAAAGAATTTATGACAGTTTTACTAAAGATAGTGTTAAGCCGACAGGACATAATATGAAGACAAAACAGATAAAGAGTTAAGGGATTATTTTGTGTATCAAAATAATGACTTAACAATATAAAGGGACAAAATACTAGATGTTAACCCTTGGATAAAGATATTTTTAATATGATAGCCGACTGGAAAGTTATTAATCTTAATAACTTGTATAAAGATATGTAAAGATGTAATTGTAAAAAGAGAAGTAATGAATGTATGTAATAGCGATAGTGAAAGAGTAGCGAAGAGATATTGATGCAAGTAGTATAAGGCTGTGTACCTTGACCTAATTTTTTAATTAGTAAATATTGTATATTACTTGTTTGGGAAGTGGGCTCATCTGGTAATCACATTTTGTACTACCAACTCCTAACAGGGTTGAGGCTTCTATCAAGGCCTATAGTCCCTTAATCAGGACTAAGACACTATATGCATGTAATAGACTCCTAAAAGGGTCAACATCCTTAATAGGATAATTTTGATTAGTGGATCTTTGTGGGTACGATCCCCACCAGGGTTTTCCCTTGGCCAGGGTTTCCTCGAGAACAAATAATGTGTTATGAGTTCTTTAGTTTTATTGCTATGCATGTTGTTTAGCTTCTTATGTTATGCATGTGTTAAGATAATTTTTTATATCCATAATTGGGCAAAAGTTAAAGTTTTTAGAATATTGATTCACCCCCCTATTAGTATTCCCTATTTCTAACATTCCTAACTCTATCTCTACTTTTACGTCCTAATACCAAGAATCGGAAGTGAGAGCATCCCTAATACGCTTGTCCAAATTTGTGCTCAGAGAAAGTACTAAAAAATTATGCCTACACCTTCTCAAAGCATCAACCACCACATTAATCTTCCCTTGGATGTATTTAACCTTGAAATCATACTCATATAAGAATTCCATCCATCTGCATTGTCTAGCATTGAGGTTAGGTTGAGAGAAGATATACTGAAGGCTTCGATGATCTGTATGGAGTTCAAATTTATGACCCAATAGAAAGTGCCTCCATTTTACTAAGGCATGAACCACTACTGCTAACTCTAGATCATGGGTGAGATAGTTGAGCTCATGATATTTGAGCTTCCTACATTCATAAGCGACAACTTTCCCTTCTTGCATAAGAACTACCCCAATCCCTTCTAGTGAGGCATTTGTACAGACCACAAAGTTTCCTGAGGGTTCGGGGACTACCAAGATTGGAGCATTGGTTAATCTTTCCTTCAAACATTGAAAGGTGGCCTCACATTTTTTTGACCATACAAACTTCTTACCTTTCCTTTGCAAGGAAGTAATGGGATGAGCTATCCGAGAGAAATCTATGACAAATCATCTATAATAGCCATCCAGTACCATAAAGATGTGAACTTTGGGGACATTAGTTAGAGTTGGCCACTCCACTATGGCTTGAATTTTGGTAGGATCAACACCTATGCCATTTCCTAAAATGATGTGTCCAAGATACTTAACCTCTACCTGAAAGAATTCACACTTCTCTACATTGGCATAGAGTTGGTTTTACCTAAGGCACTACAATACTTGGCAAAGATGAATCTCATGTTCTTTAGGAGTTTTAGAGAACACTAAGATATCATCCAAGAAAAATATCACATATCTATCCAAGTAGGTTCTGAAAACCCCATTCATCAAACTCATAAATATAGAGGGAGCATTCGTTAACCCAAATGGTACCATGGTGAAATCATAGTGACCATACCAGGTGCAAAAAGTTGTTTGATGAATATCATCTTCCCAAATTCTAAGTTGATGATACCCTGACTTGAGATCAATCTTTAAAAATATTTTTTCCCCTTTCATTTGATCAAATAGATTGTCAATGTGGGGTAAAGGGTATCGATTCTTGATTGTGACTTTGTTGAGTTGATGATAGTCAATGAACAATCAGAGAGAGCCATCTTTCTTCTTCACAAATATTATTGGTGCACCCCATGGTGACACACTGGGTCTAATGAACCCTTTTTCCAAAATCCCTTCCAACTGAAGCTTAAGCTCCCCAAGTTCTTGTGTGGTCATACAGTACAAAGCTTTGGAGATTGGTTCTGCTCCTGGAACTAACTCAATTTGGAAGTCAATGTACCTCTTCGGAGGCATTCCTGGTATTTTATTGGGAAAAACATCCAAGTACTCCTATAATAGGGGATGATCTAGAGATACATCCCTACTTTCTCCTTGGTCTAGGTCCTCTACTGAGACTGCAAACAATTGGCATCCTTTGTGCATGCACTGCTTGAGTTGCAATGCAGAAATCATGCAGAGAGAGATGGGTTGTTGCACCCCAAAAATCTTCTTAGGTTCTCCTGAGTTGTTAGAACATTGAATTCTCTTGTTTATACAATCCAAGATATCTTTGTGAGAATCCAATCAATCCATACCCAAAACTACTCCATACAATCCTAGAGGGATCACTCGAAGGTCTAATAAGGTGGAAAAAGGTCCTAGCTCTAACTTGAAACTCTGGACACAAGATTCAGAGGCTATTCTTGCCCTAGAGGCTAGCTCAACCTACCACCTATCTTCCTACCTTACTCCCATCAGCCCACACTACTCTACTAAAGGAGAAATAAAAGAATCTATTGCTCCAGAATGAAATAGTACAGTGGTAGAGATACCCATTAACAAACCTAGGGTTTTGATGGATGATCCCTAGTGATCAGCCTGCCTATGGTCTAGAGTAGCAAATACTCAGTGAGTTCTACCTACATCACCTAATGTGGGTTCAGAAGCGGCCTGCCTATAGCTTGCTATTGGGGTAGATTTCTGAGGACAATTAACTGCAATATAACCATGTTGACCACAAGAGTAACATTCATTGTTCTTAACAAAATTCCTTCCTATAGAAGGTGCGCTAGACTATTGATAACTACCCCAACTAGAGTTCTGAGGCATACTCTGAGTTGGTTGAGAGTTTGGGTATCGCTTAACACACTGCCAGTTGCAATAATTTTTAGATTGAGAACCCCCATTTCTATTTTTGTTCCCATTATAATTGCTATTGTTGTGAAATTTTCTTTTCTGGTGGTTCTGATTTCCTTTAGGAGGATAGTTTTTAGGTCCAGTGTTCCTTGAAATTGATTTCCTTTGAAACCTGACCTAGCCTGAGAGGCATTACCTCCTTGGCCACCAATCTAACCTCCTAACCCCAAGGATGCATTTTGTTCCATAATACGAACCTTGATGACTGCATCATTAACTATATGAGGTTCAAACATTCATACGCTTCCAACCAAGTGACCGTTGAGGCCTCTAAGGAAGTGTTGAGTCAGCATGGGTTCATCATCCTTATATCCTGAGTATGGCTTGGGTTCAAAGAACTTTCACTCATAGTCATCAACTGACATAGTTAACTACCTTAAGTTGTGAAACTCTTCGGCTCTTTCTCATCTCCAGTGTTCAGAAAGAAATCTGGCTCAAAAGAGTTCTAGGAATAGTTCCCATGAAAGAGTGGTAATATCTATGTGAAGTTTCTCTTTCTCTATTTCCCACCAAGTAAATGCAAAGTCTCTAAAGTGAATGATTGCAAACTGGGCTTTTGTATTGCTTCTATAAGGATGCATGAAAAATAGCCTTTCTAAGACTAGCAGCCAAGTTTCAGCAGTAGATCCACCTTGAGTTCCCTTAAATGGGTTAGTCTTAGTCCTAAGGAGGTCTCACATGTGAGAAGCATGCAAGGCATCCTCTTCCACTACCTGATCTCTCATCTTGGGACTCCTTTCCCTTTCCTCATGGTGAGCGACATTAGTCTCCCCATGGTGGCCTCTATCCTATCCTACATCTAACCTTTGTAGTATTTGTTGTAAGAGTTCTTGTACTTGAGCCCCCTGAAAACCTCCTGATTGGTTATTAGATTCTTCCCCTCTACCTTCTCTCTCAAAGTGTTCTTCTTCCTAGTAAATTTACTGATGGGAAATAGGAGGGGTGTTTTGGGCACCTCCCTTTCTACCATGGGTCCTAGGAGGCATCCTGGACATATCAAGAAGAAGGATGAGTTCAAGGGTCCTAATCAAATTCTAGTTTTAAGTTTTCCTTAAATGAATAATAATTTTAAGAAGCATGGCCCAAATTTTCCAGGGCCCCAGTGTAGCAACTTAGTGCTATGATACCAAAGATGCCATGCCTCACAAGGGGACCAGGAAAGAGAACAAAGATTCTCTTTAGAAAAGAAAACCCAAGTAACGAATTTATGAAAAATTTTGAGCTTTAAAAGATTAAAATGAACAATGCATAATTTAACTTATAATCCTTCCAAGGTTCCTTATGAGTAAAATGAACAATCCATTTAAGTTCATTAAGTGTACTAACAATATGATTAACTCTTAAAACATAACATTTGATAATCCTTTAGAGAGAAATATAAATGCTTTCATTTGATTTCTAACCAATTAATTTCATCTATATTCCCTAAGCATTCTTTCATGATCAATATAAAATTTAAACCATACTCATAATAAAATAATTTATCTAGGAGTTTGAACTATTTCACATATGAAATTAACACATTTGATTACTAACTTTTCTTGAACAACCATAATGAGAAACATTCCACTTTGCTTGAAACACTTATGAAATTCCTTTTCTTTTCAAATGATTTACATAAAGTATACCATTCCCTTTTCTTTTCCTTAAATCTACCCATTCCAAGTTACATCAAATTGAAATACATTAATGAATATATTACATTCATCTCCTCTTGGGAGGTAACAATAACTTTACATTTCATTGAACAACATGAAAGATAAGTACAAAATCTCCTTTCTTTAAAACTGGAACATTATGAAAGTATGAATCCTTAAGCACTACATCTACAAATGATACCTCAATAAAAAGATTTACCACCCAATCATGTGGATACCAAAAGGCCCACTCCCCTGTGCTAGGAGATAAACACCAAGGTTCACAAGGAAGAGATAACTAGGCCATACCTAGGGTGGGGGTAAACTTTCCCAAATAACAACTGAAAAGAAGATCAAAGTATAAAACATTTCCCAGAAAGGTTCTAACGCTACGTAGAAACTATAAGCAACAATATAAGTGAGTGTCATCACATAGCCCTCACCTCTTGGGTTGTCTTGGTACTAGCCACTCTTGGCCCTGGCCCCAAGTAGGCACATGCGGAATCAAATGCCTTTCATATAGACAAGTGCTATTTGATCATACCTACGCATAGGTACCTTCTCCCACTCCCATCCATAGCCTTTACTAGAACTAATGGCATGGATGAGGCATACATTAAATCTTTTTAGTGTTAAATCCCTTTCCCATAAGTTTTAATTAAGTTATCACTTGTTAAAACAACTCTTCAGTTGGTTATCCTGGTACTAGCCACTTAGGGCCCCGACCTCGCACTGAGAGCCTCTCACCTAGTGTTCTTAGGTTTCCTAACCTTACCCAAACATCATAAACACATAACACTAAGATATGGAATAAGACAAATCATAAAACACTCAAGTGCTTGCAAACAAGAATAGGAATGGTTTGCTAATTTGTGGGAAACCTGGAATGACACCAATCATTTGGGAAGTAAATGCATGTAACATACAAGACATAAAATTTAGTCATTTAGACAATAAGAAGAATGCATTTTACTATCCTAATCCTATAGGAGACCATGAATAATTTATAAATGAGATTTTATGGAAGGAAGTTGATGGGTTGTTGGAGAAAAAAATAGAATGAAGAAAATACTATTGCATAAAATACAGTCCCGATACAGGAGCCATATATTTTAATTTAACTATTGGATCATGCTGTGTGTTGGATATGTTGGAGAGGGACAAGTTACACAACTTTTGACTAGAGAGATTGAAGAAATGTAATTGGAATCAAAAGATATGGATTAATGTGTATGGGTCTATCAAAAAGACCAGTGAGAAAAATCTAGTAATGATTGGAAAGGTACAAATTCCATAATGCAAACAAGGAAGGAAAATAAATCTTCCTAAGGTTTGAGAGTATCTAAAGACTTCTAAAATCAATAGAAATTTAAAACATTAAACCTAAGGAGATCCTAGACTCCATTAAATATAGGGATGAATATAAATAATTTATATAGAAAGTGAAATCATTTGTGTAGGCAATATATTTCAAAACATATACATAGTTTCTCCATTCCCTTAAAACTATCTCATTCCATAATACAAACATAATAAAATAGAAAAACATCATATAAGATAGAAAGTAAATAGATGTAATAGAATTCAAGCAACATATAACAACCAGACATTAAGAGGATCATCCCTAGGATAGATTCCTACCTGGAGTCCTACGGAGATACCATTGGAGAAGCAAGATCCTGACTATTTAAGCCTACTTCAAACAATCCTCTAGAATCCCTCTGAATGAAGCCACCATAATCCTCCAGAAATATTATGAATTCCAATCTAAAACAATAATGAAGATTCCTGAGAGATTATTTTTCTAGCCAACTCCTTCCAAATGCAAGCACAATCCCTTCCAAAATTACTATGATTTCAATATGATCTCCTATCTCTCAAAAAAGATAATGCTTCTCAAGAATAAATTTGAGCCAACTCCCCCATCCCATAGGGATTCTTCCCGTAAATAGGTTGAAGGAGTAGTTGCATGGGAAATCCAACCGGTGCAACCATCCAAACCAACATTTGGTTAATAGTTAGGCTTAACATAATTTTATAAAAGCCATTCTTGGGAAGGGAGTTTATAAACTATTATATTAATCTTATTATATTAATAATAATCTAATTTAGATCTCCTTAATTTAAGGAAAGCAAATAGTAACTATTACTTTTAATATAATTACTATTACCTTAGTTACTTAGGCTATGGTAAAAGATTTTATCATATATTAATTTGTCTTCCAAGTAGATAATTTATTCATTTATTAATATTATTTAAAACACAATTACTTTCACACGCACATAAATATATAGATACATGTAACCATACGCATACGTGTGCACCCATATGCTTATGTGTACATATATTATTAAAATAATAATATTATTAATGTCATGAATATCTTATTATTATGGTATTATAAAATATTATTATCAAATCAAATAATAAATCATACTTCATACTTCATACAATAATGATATATATATATATATATATATATATATATATATATATATATATATATATATATATATATATATATATATATATATAAAAGACATATGCAAACAGATGACCAGGTGTAGACACCTACAAATCCTTTAGAAAATAAACTATTTTTTATTTTCTGAAAAATCCTTGATGACATCATCATTTGTTAAATAATTATTTATTTAATTAATTAATTTATTTTTATGTCATTAAATCCCTTTACCTTAATTAAAAATATTTAATTAAGGAATCCCTCCCAAAAATGTTTAAATGTTATTTAAACATTATCTCCTTATTTATTAATTATTTAATTAATAAATTGACCAAAAATTCCCAAATAAATAATTAATTTATTTTTTGCCCAAAACTTGGCCAATTTCCTTAAGACCACTAACCTCTTCTAGAATCTTCTAATCCTTCTTTAATTTTGATTAAAGACTAATCCCATCATTTCCTAACCCTAATCCCAACTCAAAATATTTAATTAAGATTAAATATTTAATCCTCATATTTATTAAATTCATTTTTAATCAATATTCTCAAACCTAAACCATGGAAATAAATAAATCTTTATTTATTTCCTAAAATCCATATTTATCCTAAGGAAGTTCTAGACTCTTCTAGAAAGTCTTTATCCTTGTCTCCCTAATCCTAATCCTAATCCTAATCCCCCCCTAACCTTGTCACATTCCCTAAACAAAGTTAGCCAGCTCCTAAGCTTAACCCAAAGTCAACAAACTTCTAGAAACTTCTCTTACATGCATTAAATGCATTTAAAGCCTCCTTATCCCTCTTACATGCATTTATGATGCATTTAAGAAGCCCCTCAGCCCTTTCTTACACCCTTTGACCTTAGGCACATTTCCCAAATTGTGCACATCCCTCCCATCTTTCAACCCAATGCCCTTGTGACACTTGTCACAAGGAGGTGGCCCTGAACTAGCACAATCCATGTGCTCCCCTTTGAATGAATCTTGGCCTCTCTTAAAGATTTTGATCCTGGCCACTCACTCCTCTTTCCCAAAAGCCTATAAGTACTCCTCATTTCTAAGAGCAAAATACCCATTCACCTTTTATTTCAAGCAATGTTATAATGCTAGAATAGCTCTAAATCATTTAGCTTTCATACTAATTGTTAGTTTTAATCATTTTCAAGCATTTTTAGCTCACATCTTAGCATAGAACTAATGGATTAACTTAGTTTAATTCTTGTTTATGCATCATTCTCACATCTATTTTGGGTTCTAAAATCTACTTAATCATACTAGTTGCATAAATCTTGATTTTTTGAAGCCTTAGGGGAAATTTTGGGTGTTCTACCCAATATTGTGCCATTTTTGGGGTGTTCATGAATCTCAATCCATCTTAGCATGCATTAGAATATGCTCCAAGTGCTTAGAGAGCACACCCACATCCCCTAAGCAAGAGCAAATCAAACAGTGCTTGGGTGCACCTGTTTAAGCTCTATCTGAGGTGGCTTAGCTTAGATGCTTTTGTTTTGAATTGATATAATATTAGATTAAAACCTAATATTTGTTTGTCTTAGCCTTTCAAAACAAATATAGATAGCCTTGCTCACATTCTGGCATGCCTGGTGGGACCCACTTCATGGGTTCTTTGCAAACATTCTGATGGATTTTGGAGTGTTTTTGGATTTTTCAAGCTTATAGGTGGACCAAGCACTTCGAATGCTTCTTCCTCTTCTTGTCTTTATTCTTCTTCTATTCCGTCTACTTCTTCTTCTTCTTCTTGCGGGATCTTGGCCATTTTTTCTCAAAAAAATCCATAAGGAAGCAAAATCATACACACCTTGTTTTAGTGCTTGAAATGAACCCCAAATCATTCTTGAATGTGTTAAGGACTAAAATTTGCAAAATTTTTTCTAACAAACAAGAAAAATCAATCAAAACATTTGCATCCTTGCAACATCAAGGTTTTAGATGCATTCATGCAAAAATTAGGAATATTTCAAGTTTTGGGTACTTAAAAAAAAAGAAGAGAACCTCAAATTTGCATCTCATTTCTAAAAAAATTCAAAATCAATCCTAAAATTGCATGCAAAAGTTCCTAAAATCAATCCTAAAAAACTTTGTTTTTATTGAAAACTAACTTCATTTTGCAAAAATCTTGAATGCCTTCTTTTTCAAATTTCATGCATCAAAGCTAAATTAGGAACTTGTCTTTTGGAGCTAAAAAATCAAAGCAAAGGTCAAAACAAATCTTGAATGAAACTAAAGGAATGAAGCTAAGTCCTAAGAGTCATTGTCATTTTGAAAATCAAATGCACTCTTGAATGCATTAAAAGAAAAAAATCTCTATTCCTTCCTTTTCAGTTCAAGAAAACACATAATCAAATCTTGAATGCCTTAAAGGATCAAAACAAAGCATTTCAAAATTTTTAAAACAACACGCCAATCTCAATCTTGAATGATCAAAGAAAGAACTTGCAATTGCTCAAATCGTTTACTTTTGGGAGAGAGTACAACTCAAAATCTAAACACTTGTGTCTTTAGAAGTTTTCATTCAAACATCAGTTAATCAATTTGGGAAAAAGAATAACTTGCTTGATGTGCATCTAGGAGCTTTCATTTTCTGTAAATCCTTGTTAAAGTAAGCAACATAGAACATTTGAACTTGGACAAGTTCACTTGTTTTACTTTTAGCGAGGCTTGTCTGGGGAGAAAAGAACTTCCTCTCTGGAGAACGACCTCAAACTGGTATCCCCCCTGGCCGGTATATAAATAAAGTGAAGGCAAAAAGTACTCACTTATATCTCCTAATCCACGGGCATTCGTGCCAAATACAGTGACTGGGGATGGTAAATATTCCTCCCCCAACGTTGTTGGCTAGGCTCTTAAGTGAGTCATGGGTGGTCAGCATAACCGGGTATGGAGACTCCATGGAACTATTAAAAACCTGATAAAATAGAGGCTACCCTATCTACATCTGAAAGTATCAAAATCCTTGTCCAAGGACCGATTCCAAGGGGTTTACCGGGTTGCCTCAAGATTACTCACCATTTGTATTCCCTTTTAGGGGGTACCAAGCTGTGGGCAAGTGATTTTGAAACTCACCTTCCTTAGGTAGATCTGTTTGAAGTGCTTGACAGTCAAAAAAACTTCGTGAAAACATTGTTGGAACATACACTTTCAAAGCTTTATCAGAGTCAGTTATCCTATTTGTATCCCACAAGGTTTCTTTGTCCCTTGTGGAGATTGCTTTTCCAAAAGTCTTGTTTATCTATCCTTTTCCATTGGGAAACATCAAACTGATCAACAAACCCAGTTTGAGATACTCAGAACATTTTGCAAAGAAACCCTTGGAATCAGATATCCAAAGAGCTTTTGTCTCAAACCAAATTATCAGAATTTTCCCCAAGTTATGCCCAATTTGACCAAACATCTGAGAGCTAAGTTTCCCAAATCCAAATATTATCAAGAGAAGAAAGTTGTCAAGAGAAACCTAAAAAGCCATCAATCCTCTATCCAAGCAACCCAAGTAGAAGAGAAGCATCAAGAAAAGCTTGATAGTATTGGCTATAACACAAGAGTCAAATAGTTTGCCTATCGATTCCAAGTGAACCATCGCTACGTCAATCTTGAAAGAGAAGATTAGCTGGATCCATTACATGTCCCATTCTACCTTCAGATCTCAAAATCCTATCTTGACAGTCCTTCATCCTAGTTTCATCCTTGCATCATCATCAAATCCTTAGTTGCATTCTAGAGTCTTTAGTTGCATTCATCATCATCTTCCTAGCAACATCATAGATCATCCATTCCAGTTGCATCTATATCATCCTTTTAGGAAGAACATTATTTCATCATCCTTCACCATCTTTTCGTTAGCAATCCACAATCAAAATCCCAAATCCTTGATCCAAATCCAGCATCCATCATCCAAAATAGAATCCACCATCCTTTGCACCAAAATCCAGAGATCCAAATCCATAAGCACTTAGTGTTCAAAACCTTTGAGTTGTTTCCATCCCTTATCCTAAATCAGATATCATCCCCTTTTTGATAGAGCATTGTCTAAAGGAAATCCAACTTGTCCTTGCATAGCCTTATCATCTTGAGCAAGAGATTGGCTTGTATTGATAAGTATCCAGTTGACCTAAGATCATTAATCTATCCTAGGTTGGCCAAATCCTATCACCAATCCTCCATCAAGAAAAATAGCAGCTCATTGTTGACACTTAGTAATCTTCCACCAGCATCCCACCAATCCTCCACCCAATCTTGACCCAAATCAAAGCATCCCATCAAGCCTCCATCATCGTCAAGCTTTTTTACCAATCTGTCACCATCTTCCATCAAATCTTTCACCATCTTTGATTCATATCCAAGCATCTCACCAATCCTTGCATTATAGAAATTTCATCATCCTTAGAAGTTCCTTAAGCTTGCATCCATAATTCTTTAGTCTTTAGGAAATATCTTGCATCCATCTAGCATCTGCATCTCCATGCCTGTCGAGACAAGATCTGGATCTAGAAAAAGAAGGAACATGAATCCTTATCCAATCACCAGTTCATCTGATCCCAACATTTTTACTAGCGCGATGATAGCCTATGATCCCCAAATACAAACTAGAAATACATGGGATGATCCCAATATCCCCTCAGCTCCTCTGGCAATAGAAACATTTGTGAATCGTCCAGAGAATCCACTAGTAGTTAATGCACTCATGGCCCAAAACCAGCAAAGCATGTTCACTAACTTTGCACAAGTGCATACTTCCATTTCACCATATCTCCATCCTCACATTCCCATAAGTACTATCCAAATCCCAGCACAAGTATACTCTCCATTCATCCAACCATTCCTTGATCCAACCTTGCAAACATCTTAAGCAACCTCCACCATTCCCCTTCTTCTGCAAGTCCCGTAACACAAGCTGTAACACCATCTGCTCCATTCCCTATCATAGGTACTTCATCATCCGCTATGGCTGCCCAAGCTCTTGCGCAAATCCAACGCTTGTCCTAGAATCAACTCCCACCTCTTACACAAACCTTTGCACAAGAAGTTCCACCATCTTCCATAGGCCAAGCAACACCTTTCACTTTGGGAGGGATGCAATCATCCTTCCCCTTCACTTCACAAGCTTCCACATCCACACCTTTTTTGCCAAGAGGGATGCAATCATCTTTTCCTTTTAATCCCCAAGCTTCAGCATCCACACCATCATTTCAGGGGTCAACGCAATTGTTTTCCTCTTTCACCCAGTAAACCTCTACATCATCTACTCCAGGGGTAGCGCAATCATTCCCCTTTCAAAATTAGAAAACTTCCGCATCACCTTTTTCATGGGGAACACAAGCGTCCTCTTCATTCTCTCCCTAGCAAGCATCTACCTAGGCACAAGCCCAACAAAATTCCTTCACCACAGGAATGCCTTCCATGGGTTTTTCCAATCCACCATTCATATCCCAAACTCCCATTACATCTACCTTCCAGGCATCCATTGCAACACAATTCCCACCTCACACTGGTTCTTGTTGGGGTCTCACTCAAGAAGACATGAAAGCCTTTGGAATACCAAATCACTCTCCTACATTCATGTTTTCAAACCAACAAGCCACCTTCTCACAAGTAGCACAACAACAACAACCATCTCAACCTCCACTAGCTTCATCCTTCACAAGCTATCCATTCCCAACACCCAGTGCTTTTCAGCAAATTCCTCCACCTCAGCAACAAAGTTCCTCCCATTTTTCAAGTTATCTTGCCTAGCCACCCTTTGCTTCAAGCTTCCCTACATCAGTTCCACCCTTAAGCAATGCGAGAATGCACCTGACCTATATCGGTCAACCACAGAGCCAAGTTCAGTAAGGACCATCTTATCAACAAGATGCATCATTCCACTAGCCACCCTCATAGCAACCATACTTCCAATCATAGCAACAAACCCCCATCATTCTCCAACAGCAAAAAGTTTCCTCCTATCAGTTACAGCAGCAAGTCCCCATCATCCCACAACACCAGCAAGAAGTCCTGTATCCTCCACCGCAATATCCCCCTGTGCTGCATCAACAATATCCCTAGCAAACATTTCTCCAAAATCCCCTCCAAACCACCTATCTCACTGGATCATCTCCATATCCCACTCCATAATACCCATCTCAAATAGGAGCACCCACTCAAACACTGATCAATGCCGAGTGGGAAGCCATGAAGAATGCTCTTAAGGAGCTTCAAATCGGTACTAAGAAAAAAACCTACAAGTTTGAGGAGGTGTGTCCTTATCCATTTGACCGATCCATTGCCGCTCTACCTTTCCCCAAGCACTTTGAGACACCTAAATTTGATAAATATCAGGGGAAAGGAGATCCAGTCAACCATACTAAAGAATTCTATATGGCGTGCCAAGAAGTAGCTTATAGTGATAACTATCTCTTACGCATATTCCCCAAAAGCTTGGGAGGAACTACTATTGAATGGTTCTACAAAATACCATGTGGGACTATCATAACCTTTGCTGAAATTTCTGAGAAGTTCATTGCCCACTATGCCCACAATGTTGAGAATGAGTTGACCTTGTTAGATCTCTACAACTCAAAATAGAAAGAAGGAGAAAGCCTATCAAAATACTTGCAACGATGGCAGAACCTTACCACTAGGTTATCATACCAACCACCTGAAAAACATTTGACTAAAATCTTTATTGATAATCTACATCCTAAGCTGTCCCACTTCATGAGGATGAATTGTCTCCAAACCTATCAAGATATCAAGATTAAGGGGATAGGTATTGGAAAGGCCCTCCTAGATGAAGGCACAATCCGACACTTCAAAAATGATGCCCCAAAACCCAGCAATGATAAATCCCGTTACTAGAATTATAACAAGAATGTTGTTACTGATGGAGCCACTGATACCAAGCATGTCCAATTTGTCATGGCTAGTCCTCCATCAACTCCTACATACCAACAAAAACAAGCACCCATCTATCAGCAACCTCCTCAAGTCCATCAGCAACCCACGCAACAATATCATTCTCAGAATAATTAGCAGGAAGCCCATCAAGATTATCAAGGTAATCCAAACAATCAGGTTAATGCCATTAATGTTTCTCCCAAACAACACAAGCCCAGAGCTCAGAACAATCCAAGGAAGACCTTCACACCGCTGGGTGAACCTCTAGATGTTATCTTTCATTGAATGGCCAAGGCCAACTTGATCACATTTCCACCAATCCAGCTAGTTGATGATACCACTCCCAAGCCTGATTGGTACAAAGATCATGAGTATTATGATTATCATCATGTCAAAGGACACACTACCCTGAAGTGTATGAGACTCAAAAACTATATCCAAGATCTCATTGACCAAAAGAAGATCCAGGTAGACACATGTGCTCAAGCCTCGCCAAATGCCAATTTGCAAATTTATTAGAATGTGTTCCCACAACACAATGCTGGGAACAACTAAACTAATACCAATCATTCCCAGAATCATGGCAAGGGCAAGCAAGAAGATCACACTACTGCCTACATCAATTATGATAAATTTGTTGGATGTATAACCCAAGTTGAGCCCACAGTCAATGCCATCCATGTCAGAGGAACGGATCGTCAATGTGCTGTTACTACCTGTAGAGGCTGGATCATTGTTGCCGGTGCCCGTCCAAGGCTGGTACACAATGAACACAATGCATAGTATAACCTCATAGAACATATTAGGAACACACCAGCCCAAATATCCATCTTGGACCTTCTCCACACTTCACCTCTCCATCAGGAGATCCTTGACCAAGCTCTCAAAGAAGGACATGTGCCCACAGACATTAACACCACCTAGTTTGAGATCCTTGTGGGACATCTATCAGCAACCTATGCTTTATCCTTCAAAACATTTGACATGCCAGATGTTGCACCTGACCATACTCTCCCTCTCCACATCATCATCATGGTAAGAGAATTTTCCATCAAACGGGTCTTAATAGATAATGGTTCGGCCCTGAACTTGTGTACTTTAAAATTCATTTAGTAGATTGGGTTCACCCAGGCTGATATAGCACATGAAGTAATCACTATCAAAGCCTATGATAGCTTGGAGTGTACCTCTGAAGGTACCATTACTTTTCCTATTCAGCTAGGCCCAACAACACAAGATACTATTTGTCATGTTGTTGATCTTGACCTACCATTCAATATCCTCCTCGGTCGACCATGGATTCATTCCATCAAGGCTATACTGTCCACGTACCATCAGTGCATCAGATTTCCACATCAAGGCACTAAGGTTACCATCCATGCTGATCCCCAACCCTTCGCATACTATCGTACAATGGAAGCATCATTCCCTCACTCCACTCATTATCCTGGAATTGACATTGGTACTTCTATTGCTAGCTTGTCCCGATCCCATTGTGATCCAGAAACCATTCTCACCTCCACCCTCTCTTCCATCAAGATCAATAACCAGGGCTATGGTGAATATAGCCTACATGATGCATTTTCTGTAGGGGCCCTCCCACATGATCCACATACTCAAGGGCGCCCGAGTCACCAAAGTAAGCCTATTGAAGAGCATCATGAAATCAAGAGAATGGGACCTATGACTTTTGAATCCCATGGCACATTAAACAGTCAAGAAATTGATCCTAACATTAATAGGTAGTTATAAAAAGATCCCCCACCACTTGACACTCAACTCCTTGGCTACTTCAAAGATAAATACCCACAATCACACAAGTACACTACTGAGCAATGGAACTACCAAGGTGGTGGTCTAGGACCACAAGAAGGTGGAAGCAAAGACCTAATTACAACATCCAAAAACCCACAACATCAGGTTCTTGGCTTTAATACCCCTCACTTGCATATACAAGGGCCCAATACCACAACTGGGGGCACCAACATGACTAGCGTTCCCCTCTTGAATAGCCAGGACAACCTCATAGAAATTGAAGATATCCCTGAAGAGAAAGAAATCAGATCCTATGATGATATCTTTGATGGTGACACCCTCCTAGGGACTTCTATCCTCCAACAACTTGCCATCAATCTCATAGAACTTCCCCTCATTCACCCTCAACTCATAGATTGGGACCAACCAAGCATTGCACACATTGATGAGTTCCAAAGCATGAAAGCACTCCTAGAATTCATGGGGGCATCAAGCCCACAATCAATTCACAATTCAGAGTCAACTCACAACTATAAGCTTGACCTAGAAGGATACTTTGGGGAGGAGGCAAGCTTTAGCTGCAAAAGAGAAATAGAAAAAGTAAAACATGAGTCTTTATGTGAAAACCCTTCTGGGGCACATTCTGATTCCAAAATAGTAAAAATAAAGAGCGTATCTTCTAGTGAAAACTTGGAAATTCAAGCGCTAGAAGATGAAGAATTGTCTCTTCCTCCTATCCATGATTACAGACTAGAGCAGTCACCTATCATCATAGAAGAAACCAAGCCAGTCAACTTGGGTACAAAGGAATGTCCAAGGATCACCTACATTGCAGCCAACATGACAGAAGGTGAAGAAATGGCTTTGATTGCGCTCCTTAGAGAATCAATCATAAATTTTGCATGGTCATATGCACACATGCCTAGGCTTGATCCTAATCTTGTCATCCATCATCTAGTAGTGGATCCTAATGTCAAGCCAGTAAAGCAAAAGCTGAGAAAAATGCATCCAAAAGTTGCCTTATTAGTCAAAGCAGAGCTTGAAAAAATCCTCCAAGACAAGATTATCAGAGCTATAGATTACTTTGATTGGATCTCTAACATGGTGCCTATCACAATGCCTTCAAGTGACATCAAAATATGCACAGATTTCAGGGACCTAAACAAGGCATTTCCTAAAGATGATTTCCCACTACCAAATATAGACATGATTGTAGATCTTACAGTAGGTCATGAAATGCTATCACTAATGGATGGCTTTTCAAGCTACAATCAGATTCATATAGCAGAAGCAGATCAACATAAAATAGCATTCACAACTCCATGGGGTACCTTCTACTACAACATGATGCCATTTGGGCTAAAGAATGTGGGAGCCACATATCAGAGAGTGATGACAGCAATCTTCCATGACATGATCCACAAGATCTTAGAAGACTATGTGGATGATATTCTTGCAAAATCAAAGACATGCCATGAACACCTTGACATTCTTGAGAGTGTGTTTGATCGCCTGCAACACTATGGGTTAAAGCTCAATCCAAAGAAATGTGTCTTTGGTGTTACATCTAGAAAGCTTTTAGGTTTCATAGTATCATGATGAGGCATAGAGATTGACCCCAAGAAGGTCAAAGCAATAACAGAAATGCCTCCACCAAGAACACTCAAATAGCTTAGAAGCCTACAAGGAAAGCTTCAATCAGTGCATCGGTTCATTTCTCAACTAGCAGACAAGTGCCAACCTTTTACACATCTCTTATGCAAAGACACAAGCTTCAAATGGGATCCCATATGTCAGAGAAGCTTTGATAAACTCAAGGAGTATCTAGCCAACTCTCCAATCCTAGTACCACCAGTTCCAGGACACCCTCTCATACTCTACATCTTGGCAACCACTACAACACTAGGGGAACTCTTAGCTTAGCATGATGATGAAAACAAAGAGAGAGCCATCTACTACATCAGTCAAACTCTCATCAGCTATGAGCTTAATTACTCACCTATGGAAAAAGCATGCCTCGCAATGGTCTTTTCCACTCAAAAGCTTAGACAATACATGCTCAGTCACACAATCAGGCTCATTTCAAAAGTAGATCCCCTCAAATATCTATTATCAAGGACAACTCTCATAGGCCGTATGGCAAAATGGGTCATGTTACTTAGCGAGTTTGATATCTAGTACATAGATCAGAAAGCAATCAAAGGGCAAGTCATTGCCGATTAGCTAGCAGAGGCACCACTGGTGGATGCTTATCCCCTAATTATGGAATTTCCTAATGAACACTTATGTATGATCGAAGAACAACCCATGTGGAAGCTATACTTTGATGGCTCCTACACATTACATGGATCAGGGGTAGGAATCCTATTTGTCACACGTCAAGGTGACTACATCCCAAAGTCATTCAAGTTGGGATTTTCATGTACCAATAACATTGCAGAATATGAGGCACTCATCTCAGGTCTCAAAACAACCATTCAGTGGAATATCACAAAACTGCAAGTGTTTGGAGATTCACAGTTGATTATCAAGCAAGTCCTAGATGAATATCATATGAAGGATGACAAGCTACTACCCTACAAAGAACTAGTGGACAGATTGAAAGAGCATTTCCTGAATCTATAATTCACACAAATACCCAGACTTTAGAACAAAGCAGCAGATGCAATGGAAACTATTGGATCTTTGTTAGAAATCCCTCACGACGCATCATAATATGAATTCCTAGTCAAGCAGCTACATACACCATCTTATGAGAACACCGATGTAGAAATGGTGTGTGTCTTGGTTGGTCCTCAGTCCCCGTGGTACCATGACATCCATGCATATCTAAAGAATGGTATCATATCTCCCCATCTCACCATTAACCAATGCCAAAATCTTATTCACAGAGCTTCCTACTACACTCTTGTAGCCAACACCCTTTATCATCGAGGGTATCACAATATCCTCTCTAGGTTTTTAGATCCAAATGAGGCCATCCTAGCTTTACAAGAGGTCCACACTAGAATTTGTGGTGCCCACATGAGTGGCATGGTTCTAGCTAAGAAGTTGCTTCAAGTTGGGTATTATTGGCCAACCATGGAGCATGATGCTTGTGAGTTTGTTAGAAAATGTTTACCATGTCAACAACATGCAAATTTGATTCATGCACCAGCACAAGACTTGCAGCCCATTGCGCCACCTTGGCCATTTTCATGTTGGGGCTTTGACCTTGTTGGCTTAATCACTCCTCTTTCCTCGGATGGACACAAGTACATAATAACTACCACAAAGTACTTCACCAAATGGGTTGAAGTGATTCCACTCACCCTAACTACTGGCATTCAAATATCCAAGTTCATCCTTTACCACATCATTTGTCACTTTGGCATACCATCTACCATCTTCATAGACCATGGCACACCTTTTGAAAACTAGCATGTGGATGATTTGTGTGCCAAAATCCACATCCATCACCATTTCTCTAGTCCATATTTCCCTCAAGGAAATGGCTAGGCTAAGGCAACCGACAAAACTATCTAGAAAATCCTCAAGAAGGTTGTCAATGATTTTAGTCGTGACTGGCACCTCCAAATCAATCCCACCCTTTGGGCCTACCATACTTCTTATCACACTCCCATAGGCACCACCCCATATTCCCTTGTATATGGTGCTGAAGCCATTCTGCCAATCGAGCTCGAGCTCCCATCATTGCGAGTCTCCATGAAGAACTACACCATTGATGAAGACTATCGTGTGGCCCATCTCACACAGCTAGACCTGTAAGATGAAAAAAGACAACAAGCATATGATCACCTAGTTACATACCAGAATCAACTCAAAAGGAGTTATAACAAGAAGGTTCATCCTAGACAGTTCTAGGTCAGTGACATGGTCCTCAAAGAAAATCAGAAGGTCCAAGCAAATAGAGAAAAGAAAGGCAAGTTTGAGCCTACTTGGCTGGGCCCCTATGTTGTCACAACATGCTTCGGCTCTGGCGCCTATCAGCTATCTACACCAGAAGGTGAGCTTTTGAATGATCCCATCAACATCATACATCTGAAGAGGTTCTATGCCTGAACCAGATCCTACATATTCAAAAAATCCATAAAAATTGGAAAAAATAGAAAAATACAAAAAAATAAAAAAAAGCAAAGAAAAAGAAAAAGAAAAAGAAAAATAATCATCTGATGGTGAAAACTTGGCAATTCAAGTGGCTTGGACAAGTATGTTGGTGAAAACCTGGCAGACAGGTGCCATACATAGTGGACTGAGTCATTATCTATCAAACTCCCATTCCCCCCATCCCACCATCTCAGTCCTTTTCTTACCATCCCCATCCCCATCCACCATCCCCCCGCATTCCTCTTTTTTTCATAATCCTCAAGCCAATCCGCCCTCTCGTCTATCCTATATCTTGCACATATCTTGTATCATATCTTGTACTATCTCCTATCTAGCACCGTTCTTCCTGTATATCTTGTATAATGAGATCTTCCTATCCCCAATCCTGAGCTTCTGTCCATATCCATTGTATATCTTTTCCTGTCTATTGTACATATCATCCCACCTTGTTGTACATAACCTTGTCAGTCCTGCAATAGCATTTGATTAGAACATCTTGTCCTACCCAACCTTGTACTTCAGCAACATCCCTTGTCAACTATTCTTGATCCCAGTGATTATTCTTTGACTTCATCATTTGCCCTGTGACCAACAACACTCATTCTCTCATCAATCAGCGGGTCCTTGAGGATGTATCTTTCCTCCAGTCAGATCTAATCTTCCACCAATCACACCAGGTCCATGTCGATGTATCCTTCCACACGTTCAAACCCATCTTCCCACCATTAATCACTCACTCACATCAAATCTCTCTCTTTGGAAAAGGCTATCTTTTTGGAGTTCTCATTTTGGTCTTGGATTTTGTCCTTTGGATCTTGTTAATCTTTTATGGCTTGTCGTTGTTCTCTACTCAAAGTCACCACGATCCTTTATATCATGGTGCACTATGAATGAGGATAATCTGGGGCAAGGTCTTTTTCTCTTTTGCTTCTACTTGTGAGTCAGTCATGTGTTTGTGGTTTCTTCTACATCGTTTCCACCATGCCTCCTTTGGGTTTCATGTGTGATGCTGGGGCAACCCTGCATGTCTTTTTAGCGTCAATTCTATGTAACACTGGTGACAAGGCCTCGTGATCCCAGTATCTTTGGCAGGTCTCTAGCATTGCTATATTAAACTAGGTTGTGCTCTCCACATTTGCACTTGGAGCTCCCCAAATCCCCTGCATTCTTGCATCATATAGATTCATCTTGCATCTCTCATGTAGCTACATCTTGCATTTTGCATTCCATCTCATCTTTCATTCACTCATCTTTGCTCTTGGAAGCTTGGTTATTTATCTCCCCTTCTTCCTAGGTCCTTCCTTCTCTGTTTCCTTTCGAGAAAATTCCACAACGTTTACTCCTTGCGTTATTTTATCAAGGGGGCACAACCCCTTATTCCTCTAAATTCTAGCCTTGGGCATCTTATTTTCTTGTCTTTGACGTCATGCCACTTGCGGCATCGCATCAAAGAGGGACAAAATGTAGACACCTAAAAATCTTTTAGAAAATAAAGTATTTTTTATTTTTTGAAAAATCCCTGATGACATCATCATTTGTTAATTAATTGTTTATTTAATTAATTAATTAATTTTTATGTCATTAAATCCCTTTACCTTAATTAAAAATATTTAATTAAAGAATCCCTCCCAAAAATGTTTAAATCTTATTTAAACATTATCTCCTTATTTATTAATTATTTAATTAATAAATTGACCAAAAATCTCAAAATAAATAAATAATTTATTTTTTGCCCAAAACTTGGCCAATTTCCTTAAGACCACTAACCTCTTCTAGAATCTTCTAATCCTTCTTTAATTTTGATTAAAGACTAATCCCATCATTTCCTAACCCTAATCCCAACTCAAAATATTTAATTAAGATTAAATATTTAATCCTCATATTTATTAAATTTATTTTTAATAAATATTCTCAAGCCTAAATTATGGAAATAAATAAATATTTATTTATTTCCTTAAATCCATATTTATCCTAAGGAAGTTCTAGACTCTTCTAGAAAGTCTTTATCCTTGTCCCCCTAATCCTAATCCTAATCCTAATCCTAATCCCCCCTAACCTTGTCACATTCTCTAAACAAAGTTAGCCAACTCCTAAGCTTAACCCAAAGTCAACAAACTTCTAGAAACTTCTTACATGCATTAAATGTATTTAAAGCCTCCTTATCCCTCTTACATGTATTTATGATGCATTTAAGAAGCCCCTCACCCCTTTCTTACACCTTTTGACCTTAGACACATTTCCCAAATTATGCACATCCCTCCCATCTTTCAACCTAATGCCCTTGTGACACTTGTCACAAGGAGGTGGCCTTGAACTAGCACAATCCATGTGCTCCCCTTTGAATGAATCTTGGCCTCTCTTAAGGATTTTGATCCTGGCCACTCATTCCTCCTTCCCAAAAGCCTATAAGTACTCCTCATTTCTAAGAGCAAAATACCCATTCACCTTTTATTTCAAGAAATGTTATAATGCTAGAATAGCTCTAAATCATTTAGCTTTCATACTAATTGTTAGTTTTAATCATTTTCAAGCATTTTTAGCTCACATCTTAGCATAGAACTAATGGATTAACTTAGTTTAATTCTTGTTTATGCATCATTCTCACATCTATTTTGGGTTCTAAAATCTACTTAATCATATTAGTTGCATAAATCTTGATTTCTTGAAGCCTTAGGAGCAATTTTGGGTGTTCTACCCAATATTGTGCTATTTTTGGGGTGTTCATGAATCTCAATCCATCTTAGCATGCATTAGAATATGCTCCAAGTGCTTAGAGAGCACACCCACATCCCCTAAGCAAGAGCAAATCAAACAATGCTTGGGTGCACCTGTTTAAGCTCTATCTGAGGTGGCTTAGCTTAGATGTTTTTATTTTGAATTGATATAATGTTAGATTAAAACCTAATGTTTACTTGTCTTAGCCTTTCAAAATAGATACAGATAGCCTTGCTCACACTAGGATGGATACATCATGTGGACCTCAACTAAGTGAGTAACTATGACTTCATCCTAAGTCATAAAATCACATCAGACATATATACATGAAGCATAAAACATCATAGACAGTAATGGTTAGATTCCAAATCCTTGGGTTAGCTCTATAAAACATGTAAAGATAGATGATTTCCAATTCTATAAACATATAAATGATAATCTTAAACAAGTGTATCTAGACATATCATCAACCAAAAAACATAAATGTAAGCATATAGTTCTAACCACCATAATAAAATGTCCAAATCAGAAAGTCCAAATATCACCATAGGAGAGGGTATTACAAGCTATGTTATTTGAAAATGATTTAGCAAAGACATTTTGGAGAGAAGTAGTGAATACATCAGTATATACAATGAACATAGTACAAATTAGAGCAGACACAAATAAGACACCTTATGAATTATGGTTTGGACATGCGCCAGTAGTTAAGTATTTCAGAATTTTTGGAAGTAAGTGTTATATTAAGAGAGATGATGACATTGGTAAGTTTGATTCCATAAGTGATGAAGCTATATTTCTTGGTTATTCATTGAAAAGAAAAGCTTATAGATGTTTCAATAAAATAACTAAGACTATTGTTGAGAGTGCAAATGTTAAAATTGATGAAAAGTTTAAAATTTAGGAAAGAATACTTGATTATGAATCATATGAAGAAGTTTGTCCTAGAATTGATCAAGAAAATCTTGGATTATTTTATGAAACGGATAGTGATTTGCAGAATGAGAGTTACATTGAGGAGATAAGAGAAGAACCTAGATTAGAATATTGAGTTGAAGCAAGAAGTAAGACAGTAACACCTAATAAGAGTCTAGCAAGAAATCACCATGTTGACCAGATTATTGGGAGCATAAAAAAAGGAGTTATGAAAAGGAATAAGGTACAAGAAGAACTATGTTTGATTTCTCAAATTGAACCTAAAACTACTGATGAAGCTTGTAAAGATGAAAATTGGATTCAAGCAATGAAGGAAGAACTAGATGAGATTAAAAAGAATAAGACTTAGAAGTTGCTCCCTTGACGTAAAAATAAAAATGTTATAGGAACTAAATGGTATTCAGGAATAAGATGAATGAAAAAGGTGAAGTTGTAAGGAACAAAGAAAGATTGGTATGTAAAGGATACTCACAGCAAGAAAGAATTGATTATGAAGAGACTTTTGCACTTGCTGTAAGAATTGAAGCAGTAAGAATGTTTTTGGCTTATGAAGCTTATAAAAAATTCAAAGTGTATTAGATGGATGTGAAATCAACAGTTCTAAATGGAGAATTGGAAGAAGTCTACATTGAGCAGCCTGAAGGTTTTCCCTTGACTCATGAAGGAGATATGGTATGTAAACTGAATAAAGATTTATATGGACTGAAACAAGCACCTAGAACATGTTGGAAACTGAATTGAAATGATTTTTGTATTGTCATTGATGTCAAACCTTAATTGGTAAGACTGTTGCTATTTAGGAAAGTACTATATCTATTTGAGTGTTGCTAAGGGGCTAAGCAAGGTTGGTAACAATAGCACCTAAGGAAAGGTTGAGTTATCTTGATACTACAAAGTGTACTTGACTATGTTGCACTATGATGAGATAATGTATTGTTTATCTTAGTAAGACTGAAGACTATACTGGTAAGCTTAACCAAGAAAAGAATGGAAAAATCATGTTTAAGCTGAGTGATGTTAGTGTCGATTGAGTTAGTATGTGCCGAGCAAAATTATAGTGTCGATCGAGCATCAGTAAATTGCTGAGGAAGACAGTGCAAGCCAAGGAAACAGTTTTAGTATTGACCGAGCGTTCTTCATGAAAGATCGAGTGAATAATCATAGTATTGACCAGGCATCAGCAATTTTATATTTGAAGAGAATTTAATTTTCGAGCCGACATTGTTGAATTCTTGGATTATGTAAAATGTGTTGACTTTATTTATTGATTGTTTGGAAGCATTAAATGCATTGTAAAACATTTTATTGTAAATCTTTAAGAGATTTGAGATGATTCTAGAAAAGGAGCCGAAGAACATAAAGTAGGTAGATTCAATGAATCTGACCTAACCCTAAGATCTACGAATGAGATTGAGCGGAAAAAGATGAGTTAACCTAATTGAAGAAAATATAAGGGAACCTGAACATTGTGATATGTATGTACATGGTGAATAGAGAATGCTGGAAGAGAAAAGTTTTATTGACTGAATAAGTAGAAAAGGCTGAAGGAGAAGTGTGGTGATTGCTTGAAGAAAATTTCTGAGCAGATCAGAGATGGAAATGGAAAAGTTTCAAAGTCAGTAAACCAACATTAGTGTATGAAATCAGACTTGATATTTGCAAAGTGAGTTGTATATTTTTCAGATAATACTGCTACTACTTTCTAACCATTGTAACAATCAAAATCCTTTTAATAGAGGTTGACCTAACAGTCATATGTTAAATCCTTTGAACAGGGTTGCATTATAAGGGAGGGTATGTAAGTCCTATGACTAGGCTCACTTTTAACAGGGTGATTGAAATCTTTTAACCAGGTCACATTTGACAGTGTGTATTGTAACCTTTGACAGGGTTGGCTTTTTACCAAGCTCACTTTAGAAGAGTGAAAATAATAGTAGCATGTTACAAAGTGGTTTTTCCCAAATTGGGTTTCCACTATAAATCCTAGTGTTTATACTTGTGTGAATGTTTAGTTCTGAACATTACTATATTTTACAAGTTAAGTTACAGCTGGGTAGTGGACTGCATTGTTAGATGTTTCTATTATTAAATCAGTGATGATCAAGTTTGTTTTGGTTTTGGATCTGATTTAAGGATAAGTTTAGGAAATTGTTTTATACATCAGGACCTGAGAACAACTAATTCACCCCCCCTCTTTGTTGTTCTAAATCATATTAACAATTGGTATCAGAGCTAAGTTGCTTATTATTAGTGTTGACAAATATCAAGTTTAAAGGGGCTTGAAGCAAATGATTAGGATGTATAAGAAGGAGGTACTAAAGCTAAATAAGGATAATTTCCCTGCATGGAAAAGCTTGAAGAAGCTACATCTGGCCAGTATTGGTGACTTTGCAAAGTACTACATTGAGAACAGTTATGTCTCACCTATCACACCGTTGACTGCCAAAGAAATTAGAGCTAAGCAAGAACATAATCAGGCAATGCTGGAAATTGCATCTGCCCTAAGCTATCCAGAATTTGAGGACATTAAGGACTGCACAATGATAAAGGATATGTGGGACACTCTTGCAAGGATCTATGGTGGTGACTTGAATGTGCTGAAAGCAAAGGCTGAGAGTCTTAGAGGTAAGTTTGATGAAATGAGAATGCAAGAAGGCAATAAAATTGCACAATACTGTAGTAGAATAAAAGTTGTGAATGCTATTAGAGGAGCTAATGGGACTATTGATGATGAAAATATAATTGGGAAAGTATTAAGAACCCTGCATCCTATATATGCTATTAAGATCTCAACTATTCAGGAATCTAGATGTAACTCTGCCAATGTGCTTACTTTGGAAAGTTTCGTTGGTAAGATGATTACTTTTGAACTCTCTAATTATGATAATTTCACTGTTGGAAGCATTGGAAATGTTGAATCTACTATTAAGTCACAACTAGTTCTGAACAAGCCAAAGAAAGAAAAAGAAAGATGCATCAGTGAAAGGGAAAATGAAAGTGATAGTGAAAGTAACAGTGACACTTCTGATGAAGACCTAGAAGATCTAGAAGCTCTTATGGGTAGAAGACTAAGAAGGGGAAAATGAAAGTATAAAGGTAAACTCCCTATTATATGTTTTTCATGTAATAAAGTTGGTCATATAGCTGCTAGATGTGTTGATAGGAAGGATAAAGATGATGAAAGGAAAAGCAAACACAAAGATAGAAAAGATGATAGAGGCTACCGATGGAACAAAGACTACAAGGGAAAAGGTAAGAAATCTTGTTACATTGTTGAAAAAGAGACTGACACTGATAGTGATGATTTTGAAATTGAGGTAGTTTATGTGGCAATGAAAGATGAATCTGATGAATATGAGAAAACTACATTGATATCCTATGTGAACAAGAATGGTAAATGGATTATTGACAGTGGTTGTTCACATCACATGACTGGTGACAAAAATAAGTTTGAGACCTTACATCACTACAGAGGTAAAAGTGTAAAATTTGGTAATGATGCACCATGTCTTGTTAGAGGAAAAGGTTTGATTAAACTAACTGATAAGATATCTTGTGAAAATGCATATTGGGTTGAAGGTCTTAATTACAATTTGTTAAGTGTTGCTCAACTTAACAAAACTGGTTACCGAGTGGAATTTCATCACAAGAAATCTAAAATATTTAATGTTGCTAGAGAACTGATTGGAAATGGAGGTCAAACCAGAGGTAATTTGTTCTATCTTGACCTATCTGGAGAAACATGTTTGATTGCACAACTTGATGATATATGGTTATGGCATAAAAGGCTGTGTCATGTTAACTTTGATAATCTGGTAGAGATAAGTAAGAAGAAAAAGGTAAGAGGTCTACCTAGATTGAAGAAACCTGAGAATGTGATGTGCAAGGAATGCCAGTTAGGAAAAATGACAAAGTCAAGTTTCAAGAGCAAATCCTTTACTTCTAAAAACATTTTAGATTTGGTTCATATTGACCTTTGTGGACCTATGGGTGTACAAAGTTACTATGGTGCTAGATACTTTATCTTATTTGTTGATGAACATACTAGGATGATGCATGCGATGTTCCTAAAAGAAAAATCTGAAGCTTTTCAATATTTTAAGTGGTATTTGGCTAAGGTTGAAAAGGAGACAGGCAGGAACCTGAAATGTCTTAGATCTGATCGAGGTGGAGAATTTACATCAAATCAATTTAATCTATTTTGTAATGATAGAGGAGTTAAAAGATAGATGTCTGCACCTAGATCACCTCCACAGAATGGTACAGTAGAAAGGAGAAACATATCTATCTTGGATTGTGCAAGGACATTGATGATTGAAAATAATGTGGCACAAAAATATTGGAAAGAAGCTATAAGCACTGCTGTCTACACTCTTAACTAGGTACAAATTAAGAAAGGTACAAATCTGACACCTTATGAATTATGGCATGGGCATGCACCGAGTGTTAAATACTTTAGAATCTTTGGAAGTAAGTGCTATATATTAAAAGACACTAGGAATGGAAAGTTTGATGCTAAGAGTGATGAAGGCATATTCCTAGGGTACTCCACAAAAAGTAAAGCTTATAAGTGTTTGAACTCTAACACTAACAAAATTGTGGAAAGTGTGAATGTCAAAATTGATGAGTATGCAAAAAGAAATGAAGCTAACAATAAAAGAGAACCAAAAGATTATAGATCTTTTATGTACATTGAAGAAGAAGAAGAGGCAAGTAATAGACTTGCACCTGATGTGAAGTCTCGGGTAAGCAATGCCGAGTGATAGACAGAAGCTACCAAACGTCAGGAAAATAGTGCCGAGAGAGAACAAGAACATGGCGAGCTACAAGAAAATGTTTTTGAGTATCAGGAAGAGGTTTCCGAGCATTCTAAAGTTGAATCTGACAATCTTATTGAGGAACATGATGAAATAGAGGAGAGAACAGCTGAACCTATTTTGGCAAAATATGTGAGAAGACATCATAAGCCTGAACAGATAATTGGAGACAAAGATACTGGAATCTAGACCAGAAGTAAGACTAAGGACCCAACATGTCTATTATGTGAATTTGAACCAAAGACAACTAGAGAAGCATTGGAGAATGAAGATTGGATACAAGCAATGAATGAAGAAATTGACTAGATTGAGAAGAATGATACTTGGCCTCTAGTGCTGAGACCTGAAAACAAGAATGTTATAGGAACAAAGTGGGTATTTCAGAATAAGATGAATGAAAATGGTGAAATCACTAGGAACAAAGCTAGGCTGGTATGCAAAGGCCATGCATAAGAAGAAGGAATAGATTATGGGGAGACATTTGCCCCTGTAGCTAGATTGAAAGGAGTATGAACTCTGCTTGCATATGCTACTTATAAAGATTTCAAGGTATATCAAATGGATGTCAAGTCTACATTTTTAAATGGTATACTAGAAGAAGTTTACATAGAAAAAATAGAAGGTTTTATTGATCCAAACAGAAGACACATGGTGTGCAAATTGAACAAAACATTGTATGGATTGAAGCAAGCACCTAGAGCATGGTATGAGAGGTTGCACAACTACTTGATACAAATTGGATTTTCAAGAACAAATAACACAAGCAATCTGTACATGAAGGATGAAGAAGGTAAAGGTATCTTGTTGGCAAAAATTTTTGTTGATGACATTATTTTTGGTGGACAAGATGCATTATGTAAAAGTTTCTCAAACAAAATGCAAACTGAATTTGAAATGAGTATGTTTGGTGAGATCAAATTCTTTTTTGGTTTACAAGTATATCAGAGGAAGAATGGAATTTTCATTACATAGTCTAAGTACGCTAATGAAATACTGAAAAATTTTGGGATGGAAGATGCTAAACCAGTGGGAACTCCTATGGTTACTGGATAAAAGTTATCTAAGAATGATGATGCTGCAGAAGTGAATCAAACTCTGTATAGATCTATGATTGAAAAATTGTAGTATGTTGTACACAGTAGACCAGATATTACATTAGCTATTGGGATTATGGAAAGATTCTCTGCTAATCCTAAGGAAACACATATGATGGCCATGAAAAGAATTATGAGATACTTGAAAGGAACTGCTGACTATGGTCTATATTATAAGAAGGATGACAAATTTGAACTCTGAGTTTATATAGATGCTGATTGGGAAAGAAATGTAGATGACAGAAAGAGTACAAGTGGTGGAGATTTCTTTCTTGGATAGAGATTAGTCTCCTGGAAAAGAGAGAAAAAAAATTGCATTTCCCAATCTACTGTCGAGGCCGCGTATGTTGGTTCTGCAGTGAACTGTTCAAACTTGGTATGCATAAAACAATTGTTGATAGGCATGAAAGAAGAAATCACTGAACCTATTGTTATTTTCTATGACAACACAAGTGCTATCAATATTTATAAGAATCCAATAATGCACACTAAGACCAAACACATTGCAATCAAGTATCACTACTTGAGAGAATTAGTACAAGACAAAGAAGTCCGAATGGAATATGTGAATACAAAAGAACAATTAGTAGACATATTCAATAAAGCTTGTTGGCAATTTGGCTGAGCTGAGTACATAGATGTTGTCATTATGGAAACATATGATCCACATGAAGAGTGAAAAGGTCAGAGAGCCAGTATAGTAGAGTGCATTGCAAATTTGTCTAAGTGTGAGACAACATTTTCACCAGTGTACACGAACACAGTTTTTGTTTGCAACATTGACTGGAGTAAGTTCAATGCTTGCACACTTGAACATAGACTCTATGATGTCTAATGATGACCAATCTTAGAGTGCAAGTCAGTATGACATGTACGGAATTAGTTATGATAGTTTTACTGAAGACAGTGTTAAGCCGACAGGATAGTTTTGGAGATAGAATTGGTAAAGAGTTAAGGGATTATTTTGTTTATCAAAATAATGTCTTAACAATATAAAGGGATGACATCCTAGATTTTAACCCTTAGAAAAAGATATATGGAAGCTGATCATGTAAAGTTATTAGCCTTAATAAGTTGTATATATGTAATTGTAAATTAGAAGAAGAGAGGATGTGGTAATATTGTAATGATATGAAAAAGTGATATGATGCGAATGTAAGAGCAGTGAAAAGATATTGATGCAATCAGCATAAGGTTATGTACCTTAATCCATTTTTGTAATTAGTATACATTTTACATTACTTGTTTGGGTAGTGGGCTCATCTGGTAATCAGATTTTGTATTGACAACTCCTAACAGGGTTGAGGCTTCTAACAAGGCCTATAGTCCCTTAATCAGGACTGATACACTATATGCTTGTAATAGACTCCTAACAGGGTCAATATCCTTAACAAGATACTTTTGATTAGTGGATCTTTGTGGGTACCATCCCCACCGGGGTTTTCCCTTAGCTAGGGTTTCCTCGAGAACATATCATGTGTTATGAGTTCTTTAGTTTTATTTCTATGCATGTTGTTTAGCTTCTTATGTTATGCATGTGTAAAGATAATTTGTTATATCCATATTTGGGAAAAAGATAAAATTTTTAGAATACTAATTCACCCCCCCTCTTAGTATTCCCTATTTCTAACAATTGGTATCAAAGCTTAGTTACTCAGAAAAGAACCATTCAAGGAAAGCCTAACAGCTTGAGTAAGATCTCTATGGATATGGATCAACTACAAAAGAATCTTGAAGAAGCTCTTGAACAGATTGATATGCTTACTGATGAAAGAGACACTCTGAAAGGGAAATATGATGATGCAAAGAATCTCATTGAGAAACTAAAAAAGAAGTTGGAAGATCTGAAATCTAAAAAGGAATCCAAAATTTTTATTGAAGATTGTGATGACAATTTGGAAAAAGAAAATGTGATCCTTAAGCATGAATTGAAGGTAGCAAAACTAAAACTAATTTTGAAAGATGGAAATAGAAAGAATGAAGAAAATCTAAGATTTGAGAATGAAAAGTTGAAGATTGAAAATGAAGATCTGAAATCTAAACTTGGCAATGTAACATCTGAACTTGAGAAAGTCAATTTGTAGTATGCTGAACTTGAGAAATACAACAAGATTGTGAAAGGTGAATTGACTCAATCCAAACAACAACTTGAAAGACTATATTCAAATAGTGAGAAGATCGATGAACAAGTATCTTTTGGGAAGCCATCCTATGGTAAGACTAGACTTGGATTTAACATATTCAGAACAAATGATAAGAACAAGGAACCGGATCTGAAAATATCTGAAAGTCTAGATGAGAAGAAGTCTGATGAGATCAACAAATTAGAAGAACCACCTAAAGGAGAAGAACCACCTAAGCAAGAAGAATCACCCAAAGGTATGCAAAGATAATTCAAAGGTAGATGTTTTGGTTGTAATACTATTGGTCATATGAATAGATATTGCACAGGTAAGCAATTTAAACCTCTTAATGGTTATTGTTATAATTGTCATGGTTTTGGACGTAGAGCTATTGAATGTAGAAAACCTAAAGTTATTGAAACAATTATGGTAGTAGAATGTTTAGGAATACTAACAATGTAGATAAGAGACCTACTGAAGATATGAATAGAAGAAATGGAGTAGTATGTTATAGATGAAACAAGGTTGGACACATTGCTAGAAATTGCAGATCATAAATCAATCAGCAAGGACCAAGATATGGAAACAATGGAACTGTTTGTCAGATATGCAACAAGATTGGACATACAACAAGATTTTGCAGAATGAACAATGGATTTTTTCATCCTAACCCTAACCCTAGAAATCATGAAAGAAGAAATGAAGATGCAAGAAATAGTCAGAAAGGTTGCTGTAGTAATGAAGATGAAGTGAAGTTTGTTAAAGGCATAGATCAAGGAGACATATTCAACATTAAAGGTAATTAGAAAGGTGAAGTATCAAGTGGTAAGAATGAATCCTTACCTAACCTATCTGAAAGCACTTGATTTATGAAAATTACAGTAGATTAGGAACTTAGAATTAGTGTAGAAGTAGATTTATGATGAATTAAGTCTTGCGCAGTTAATGTAAGGTAGTTTATGATGTATTGATGCTATGGTTAAGAGAAAAAAAGAAAATATATGTTTTGCGAGATCGCAAGAAGTTTTAAGTTTTTGCAGGTTAACAGAAACAACTTTTTGGAAAGAAGCATAAAAAGAATTGAATGTGATGTCAGACCTAAGTGAGATTGAAGTAATAAAAGGTTATGATTGATGTTATTTGATTATCAAAGTGAGTTGAAGTGTTTAGGAGAGCAAAGAGTAGTGATTGGAAGCATTTTGCAATGATTTGGTGAAGGATTTGAGCGTCGAATCTACGCAAGCCCTAGAATCATGAATTTGAGGTATTTTACTTGGTAGATCTTTGAAATGGTATAAAGAACTAAAAGCAATCATGGATGTATCTTTAATTCATAATGTCAAAGACAAAAATAGATCTAGAATGAAGAGGGAACTAGTAGAACCCTTAGAAGAAGATAACCCTAGTTTAGCATTATCATCCGTACCAGATAGAGTTTTGCATTTGGAGAATGTGAGAAGTTATCTTGGATGCAAGTTAGAAACCATCAGTGATAGTGATTTTACCAATGAATATCAGAAGATTTACAATCAGGATATGACATTGAAACAAGGATATGAACATTTGAAAGACAATGAGATTGTTAAGTATGCATTGCAGTATGAATTTGACAATGAAGAATGCACTAAGATTATTTTGAGTAGAATTCACAATGGAAAGTTTTTGCTAGAGGATAGAGTGATAGACATTACAGTTGACTTGATTCATGAAGTCACTGGACTATCTAAAATTGGTGCTATTCCTTTAAATGAAAAGAATATGAGGAAAATAGTCATGGACAACACAAAATCAACCTATAATGGTAGAGGAATTATGATTAGCAAGATCAAACAACATGATGTTAGATATTTATGCAAGTATCTAACAACTAAGTTTTGTGCAAATTCTAGAGAAGATGACATGGAAGCTGGAATGGTACACATAGCCTATTTAATGTGTATTGACAAGGTACCAGTTGATATGTGTGAATTTCTAAGAATACAATTGTTTGAAAACTTGGAGAAGATTAAGAAAACTAAGTATGCATAATTTAGATTTTCATCCTTAATCACATACATGTTTTTCCACCTATTGAGAAGATTTTCATACACCATTGAAAATGATTAGAATGATGGTCAATCTACTATGGAAAGGATAAATAAAGTATATATGAAACATGTTATTGACAAAGTGAATGAGAGTGCTATCTTAGTGATGAAGACATTTCAAAAATTGGTAATCAGCAAATCAAGGATTCCACAGTCTATTGTGGAGAAATATAAAGGTGATATATGTTTTATGGTTGACACTGAATTTACCTATATTGAAGCAGTGGAGCCTAGAATTGAGTTCATAGACCCTCTTGGCTATGAGATATCTGAGATAGAAATAGAAGAATATGTTGGCAGGTTACTTAAGTGTAAGTTGGACACTCAGTGCAAAAGGTTTGGAACTTTTGAAGAGAATTTCAATTATGCAAAAGCTATAATTGAGGAGAAGCAGTCTAAGAAGAGAGTTGATAGAACTGTAAAGAAAATATTGAAAGATTCAGGATTGACACAACATGAGTTTGAGATAGCAAAGAACACAACAACAATAATTAGAATGAGTGAATAGAAAGAAGTTTTGTCTACCCCACCAATTGTAGTACAATATAAATAACCTCAAGTCAAGGTGAAAGTAGAGGAACCAGAGATGGAACAAGAAACAAGCAGACCTACTAGGTCTACCTCCTCCACTCCTAGCAAGAGAATGAAAGAAATTGCTACTGGACCTGGTAAGAGGCAGCAAGTTTTGGTGCCACCAATTCCTAGGAAAGTTGCAATAATTAAAGATGATGACACTACTTTGGTTAAGAAGAAAGCTTGGAAACCTAAAGTTGAAAAGCTTAATGAGCAGATTATTGAAAATGGAGACTTTACCAGAATGAATAAGTACTATAGTCTTTATGATTATTCAGACAAAATTAACTTGGAGAATGCAATTGTGAAGCACATGGTTTTTGAAAATAAGAAGTTTGACACTATTTAGGGTCAGATACCTGATGACTTGTATAACAAACTTGTAAATAGAAAGAAGAGAGCACTAGAAGAAGACACTTCTATCAGAGAGAATCTAGTAAGAAAGCTTTGTGATGTGAGAGATGATGCACACTTGAAGTAGATATTGAAGGCCTTAAGCACCCATCTGAGAACCAAAAGGAGAACCATTCTAATTATGGGAGTTAGATATGAAGAAGTTAATTCTGATACAAAGCAGACAATAATCAAGGTTATGGTAGAAATTGTTGGAGAACCATTAATTGTAGTAGATCAAGCAGGTGAAGCAGAACAAGAAGATATTTCCTTTCCTCCAGCTATTAGCATTGAAGATGGATCAATGAAAGTAGAAGGTACACAGGTCACCTTGGATACTGATGACAATGTATTCAAGAATTTAGGAAACATTGTTGACAATTTAGCTCTTGATGAACTGGATATAGAAGTAGAGCAGACACAAACCACTGTTGAAGAACCCAAAGGAACAGAGATTCAAGCACCTATTCCTACCAAAGAAGACATTAGTCTTACTCTTGAGACTGGAAAGAAGAAGGAAATTGGATCTTTATTTGAGGATTTAGGAAAAGAAGTTGACGATGATTATCAATTGGAACTGATCACTTCTTTGAATAAGATTATTGGCAAGAACAAGAAAGTGAAGAATCTTGAAGGGAGTTTGAAGGAACTAACTGAGAAGTTACAAAGCAGTGTAACTACAAAAATTCTAGAGGTAGACCCTTTGGAGAAAGCTAAGAAGGTAATGAGCACTTTTGATAATGAATTCACTAATCTATCTGATATTGCAAAAGTGAGAGCTCAAGCAGCTTATGAAGCTGAAATGCTTTTGAATATTAGCCAAAATATCAGGAATGATATTAATAGTCTTGATATCTATATCAAGGACTTTAGGAAGAATTTGGGAATAGGAAAATATTTGTACATACAGTGTACAAAATCAAAGACCTTAATAGCAGAAGAAGATTAGAAGATTAAGTTGAAAGAAGCAAAAATTTAGAATGAATGTAACATTCTTTCTAGCCCCAATATGAAGGTATTAGATATTGAGAAGAAAGTTAGGAAGCTTTATGATGAAATTAGAGTTTTGCAAGATGAAAGGAACAGAAAAATGAGAAGATTTACTCTTCTGAGAGAGCACACTTCTATGAAGTTATGTGTAATTGAAGAAAAGTTGGAAGAATGTCTTTTGACAAAGGCATCTTTTCAGAAGTTTAACTTTGAAAACCTTCAAGCATGTCAAATAGCAGCTTATGGAATGAGCACTTTACTCAATGTGGTAGATTCCATTAAGAAATCATGGGAGAAGGAGATAGAAGCAATGAAAGTTGATTTTGTAGATTGTGTTGCAAGCCTACCAGCTTTGCAATAAGGAACTAAGGTATAATCTTTTTGTGACACAATTTTGTAGCCCTCCCTACTTTATTTTGTCATTGTTGTCAAAGGAGGAGAGATATAGAGCATAAAATTATTGTATATGATATGGATTGATACTCTTAGGGGGAGTATTGTATTAGAAATTATATTTTGAGGAGTTATAAGGATAGTATATGTATATGTTATACTATGGCCACAATTTTGAGATTTTGAGTTGTACACTTAGCCAATTTTCTCATATGTTGCCACCAATGACAAAGGGGGAGATTGTTGGCAATTTGGCTGAGCTAAGTACATAGATGTTGTCATTATGGAAACATATGATCCACATGAAGAGTGCAAAGGTCAAAGAGCAAGTATAGCAGAGAGCATTGCAAATTTGTCTAAGTGTGAGACAACATTTTCACCAATGTACCCGGACACAATTTTTATTTGCGACGTTGACTGGAGTAAGTCCAATGCTTGCACACTTGAAAATAGACTCTATGATGTCTAATGATGACCCATATTAGAGTGAAATTTAGTACGGCATGTATGAAATTATTTATGACAGTTTTACTGAAGACAGTGTTAAGCCGACAGGATAGTTTTGGAGAGAGAATTGGTAAAGAGTTAAGGGATTATTTTGTTTATCAAAATAATGTCTTAACAATATAAAGAGATGACATCCTAAATGTTAACCCTTAGAAAAATATATATGGAAGCTGACCATGTAAAGTTATTAGCCTTAATAAGTTGTATATATGTAATTGTAAATTAGAAGAAGAGAGGATGCGGTAATATTGTAATGATATGAAAAAGTGATATGATGCGAATGTAAGAGCAACGAAAAGATATTGATGCAAACAACATAAGGTTATGTACCTTAATCCATTTTTGTAATCAGTATACATTGTACATTACTTGTTTGGGCAGTGGGCTCATCTGGTAATCAGATTTTGTATTGACAACTCCTAACAGGGTTGAGGCTTCTAACAAGGCCTATAGTCCCTTAATCAGGAATGATACACTATATGCTTGTAATAAACTCCTAACAGGGTCAATATCCTTAACATGATACTTTTGATTAGTGGATCTTTGTGGGTACCATCCCCATCGGGGTTTTCCCTTGGCTAGGGTTTCCTCAAGAATATATCATGTGTTATGAGTTCTTTAGTTTTATTGCTATGCATGTTGTTTAGCTTCTTATGTTATGCATGTGTAAAGATAATCTGTTATATCCATATTTGGGAAAAAGATAAAATTTGTAGAATACTGATTCAGCCCCCCTCTCAGTATTTCCTATTTCTAACAAAGCTTTACCTATAGAAGCTCATGAGTATTTAAGAAGTCAATTAGGGGTTCTTCCCCTAACTGAGGCTTCCTAGACAAGCTAGGAGCACTGCATCAAATGTGCTATAATAGAACATTTGACAAATTGATGCAGAAGATTGTCACACTTTAGGGCTGGCCTAGAGTTGTGAAGAGAAGCAAAGACAATGAATCAGTCATACGAAAGATGATAGAGGAAGAAACACTGAGCTGCACATATATTATCTACATCTGATGGATGTAAGTTTTACTTACTACTTTGGCATTTTTGTCAAAGAGGGAGAATGTAATGATATGATAACACATGATACTAAAAACTAAGAGTTGATGAGCTAATGGAACTAAAAGAAAAGAGGATGATGAACTGAAATGAAGAATCAGGATAGAGGGAGATCTGAATACTTCTGACGGTCACAGGAGTGAAGCTTACAAGATTCTGAATCAGAATGAAGCTAAGGATATTATAATTTTCTGATGGATAGATAAGATTTTAGATTGGTTGGTAATCCATGTGTTATTCAAGTGATATCATATGGTGTTGCCATCAATGCCAAAGAGGGAGATTGTTTGAAATTGAATTGAAATGATTGTTGTATTGTCATTGATGTCAAACCTTAATTGGTAGGACTGTTGCTACTTAGGAAAGTACTATATCTATTTGAGTGTTGCTAAGGGGCTAAGCAAGGTTGGTAACAATAGCACCTAAGGAAAGGTTGAGTTATCTTGATACTACAAAGTGTACTTGACTATGTTGTACTATGATGAGATAATGTATTGTTTATCTTAGTAAGACTGAAGACTATACTGGTAGGCTTAACCGAGCAAAGAATGGAAAAATCATGTTTAAGTTGAGTGATGTTAGTGTTGACCAAGTTAGTATATGCCGAGCAAAATTATAGTGTTGACTGAGCATCAGTAAATTGCTGAGGAAGACAGTGCAAGCCAAGGAAACAATTTTAGTATTGACCGAGCATTTTTCATGAAGACCAAGTGAACAATCACAGTATTGACTGAGCATCAGCAATTTTATATTTGAAGAGAATTTAATTTTGGAGCCGACATTGTTGAATTCTTGGATTATGTAAAATGTGTTGACTTTATTTATTGATTGTTTGGAAGCATTAAATGCATTGTAAAACATTTTATTGTAAATCTTTAAGAGATTTGAGATGATTCTAGAAAAGGAGCCGAAGAACATAAAGCAGGTAGATTCAATGAATCTGACCTAACCCTAAGATCTACAAATGAGATTGAGCGGCAAAAGATGAGTTAACCTAATTGAGGAAAATATAAGGGAACCTAAACATTGTGATATGTATGTACATGGTGAACAGAGAATGCTGGAAGAGAAAAGTTTTATTGACTGAATAAGTAGAAAAGGCTAAAGGAGAAGTGTGGTGATTGCTTGAAGAAAAGTTTCGAGTAGATCAGAGATGGAAATGGAAAAGTTTCAAAGTCAGTAAACCAGCATTAGTGTACGGAATTGGATTTGATATTTGCAAAGTGAGTTGTATATTTTTCAAATAATACTGCTACTACTTTCTAACCAGTGTAATAGTCAAAATCCTTTTAATAGAGGTTGACCTAACAGTCATATGTTAAATCCTTTGAACAAGGTTGCATTCTAATGGAGTGTATGTAAGTCCTATGACTAGGCTCACTTTTAACAGGGTGATTGAAATCCTTTAACTGGGTCACATTTGATAGTGTGTATTGTAACCTTTGACAGGGTTGGCTTTTTACTGAGCTCACTTTAGAAGAGTGAAAATAATAGTAGCATGTTACAAAGTGGTTTTTCCCAAATTGGGTTTCCACTATAAATCCTGGTGTTTATACTTGTGTGAATGTTTAGATATGAACATTACTATGTTTTACAAGTTAAGTTACAGTTGGGTAGTGGACTGCATTGTTAGATGTTTCTATTATTGAGTCAGTGATGATCGAGTTTGTTTTGGTTTTGGATCTGATTTAAGGATAAGTTTAGGAAATTGTTTTATACATCAGGACCTGAGAACAACTGATTCAATCCCTCCTCTCTGTTGTTCTAAATCATATTAACAGAACATGGTATGCAAGATTAGATAAATATTTGATAAAATTGGGATTTGCTAAAGGTACAATAGACAATAATTTATATCTGAAAGAGATTGAGAATGGTTTATTGATTGTAGTTATCTTTGTTGATGATATTATATTTGGAGGTGAAGATGAAGCTAGTGATAAATTTGTTCATGAAATGAAGATAGAATTTGAAATGAGCATGATTGGTGAGATGAAATATTTTTTATGATTATAGATAGAACAAAATAGTGATGGTATTATCTTATGTCAAGAAAAATATCTAAAAGACTTGTTGCACAGATTTGAAATGGAAAATTGTAAGACAATAGGCACACCTATGGTATCTGATCATAATTTATCTAGCACAAATGAAACTCCTACAGTTGAGAAAAATAAATACAAATCCATAATTTGAGGATTGCATTATTTAACTCATACAAGACCAGACATATCACATGTAGTTGGAATTTTTTGCAAGATTTCAAGCTGACCCTAAAGAGTCACATTATGCAGTAGTAAAAAGAATATTTAGATATTTGAAATGCACAATTGACTATGGGTTATGGTATGATACATCAAATGACTTTACCCTATGTGCATATACAGATGCATATTAGGGAGGTAGTGTTGATGAAAAAAAAAGTACAAGTCGTGGAACATTTTTTCTTGGAGGAAGATTGGTTTCTTGGCTTAGTAAGAAATAACATTATATTTCATAGAGCACAACAAAAGTAGAATATGTAGTAGCAGCAAACAATTGTAATCATATAATATGGATGAAAAAAATGTTGAAGGATATTGGAATCAAATTCAATGAGACTATTATCATACATTGTGATAACACCAGTATAATAAGTATGTCTAAGAATCTTGTATTGCATTCTAAGACAAAGCATATAGAAATCAAGTATCATGTTTTAAGAGAGAAAGTTGTAGAGAAAGAAGTCAAACTTGAGTATATAAGTACAAAAGAGAAGATTGCAGATATATTTACAAAGCCCTTGCCTAAAGACACATTTGAGTATTTGAGAGGTATGCTTGGGGTTATGCCCCAGCCTACTTTTGAGAAGTGATGTAGATAGTTGCATCAGTCCAATGGTATATGAGCTCTATCTTTTCTGGAGTATATGCTAATACTTCCTGACTATATGCTAATACTTCCTCTATGGGGGAGTATGTGTGTTTTGAGCTAAGTCATAAAGGACTCTTGAGAATGTATTTTATGAAAAGTATCTTTTGACATTAATGTTTTGAAATGGAATGACATATTGATGCTTTCTTTGTCATTGATTTCAATGGGGGAGAACAATACAATGAAAAACACTTGGTGATTTAATTGATGAAGAGGAATTGAAAAGAAGGATAGTACCTAATGATTGATTTGATTGATGAAGAGGATTTGAAGATATTTTAGAGTAGTAGTGTTGTAGTTTAGTATTTATGGAACTTGGATATTTTTCATCTATGTTTTCATCAATGCCAATGGGGGAGATTGTTAGGAATGAATGCTGAATATGTCCTATGGGGTAGTATTCAGAGTCATTATGTAGTAGTTGTATGTTGCATTCATGACTGTGATTGTCATTGATGTCAACACATTGATCTACTGGAGATTAATAGAGAAGTAGACAGTGTTTGAATTAGCACACGTGAAGTATTGTAGATCAAGCTATGTGAAGTTGAGGACTTGTTCTATATTGTGTCCTAAGATTGTAGTCAAGAACACCTATGAAAATTCAATTATTCATGATAGTTATGTATAATTTAGTGGAAGCAGTATTCAGACAGTGTTCCTGAGAAGTGGCTTGTGATAACTATATTAAATCTCCTAACCGGGATAAAATATGGGCATGCAAAGTTATACAGTTGATGAAGACATTTTTGTGGAGACCTGGATGAGACAACATGGTTGGAGTTCACATGAGTGAAGATTTATTTTGTTTTCAAGCTGAAAATTTATGTGATTATGGAATATTATGTAACGTGTGAAGGTTTATATTTTGTAATTGGTTAAGCTTTATTGGCCAACTCATTTGTAATTATTTGAGTATTTTATAAAGGAAGGATTGTTTTTCTTGATTGTCATATATGAATATGAATGAATGAGCGAATATGTGGAAAAGTGATATATGATATTGTAAGAGGGTATGCAAATTGCAGAGATCTGGTGAAGCAGTTGGTGTAGTTCAGTACAGATAGAGGAGTGAAGATAAGTTGTTGAGATTAGTAATTATTGGTATTATTTTTTTTGGATAATACAAAGATCAATTGGAAAGTGTGTTAGGTGATCTTTCCCTTGAAGCTATTTAGACATTGGGTCCTTCTATCTTCCATAACTCTTAACTGAGTTAGAATCTTTTAACAGGGATTTAAAGTCTCCTAACATGGAATCATATGTACTAAATGTATTTCATAAGGCTCCTAACATAGTCCATCCTCTCACAAGGAATTTTCATATTAGTAAATCTTTTGTGGGCATCATTCTCACCGGGGTTTACTCTTTGATCAAGAGGTTGCCTAGTCAACATATCTTGTGTTAATGTGTATGTTTATCTTTCTATGGTTGTTTCTTATATTGATTACATGGTTGAAATATGATAATGGTGATAAAATTTGTTTTTATCTGATAGATGATTCACCCCTCCCTCTTAGTTATCTTGGTGGACTTTATTTTCTAACATTTTATACTCTTTTATGTCATTAAATAAAATATGTACATGTTATTTTTACAAAAAAAATTGCATCCTCATGATGTTATTGGACATGATCAGAGTGATTCATGCAGTTCATGTTGGAAACTACAATTAAAGTAATTTTTGTATTTTCATTGATGTCAAACCTTAACTGGTAAGACTGTTGCTATTTAAGAAAGTACTATATCTATTTGAGTGTTGCTAAGGGGAAAGGCAAGGTTGGTAACAATAGCACCTAAGGAAAGGTTGAGTTATCTTGGTACTTCAATGAGTACTTGATTATGTGGCACACTGATAAGATAATGTATTTCTTATCTAAGTAAGAATGAAGACTAAACTGGTAGGCTTATTCGAGCAAAAGTGAAGAAATCTAGTTTAAGCCGAGTGTTGTTAGTGTCGACCAAGCTAGTATATGCCGAGTAAATTCAGTATTGATTGAACACTAGTTAATTACCAAGGAAACAATTTTTGAGGTGACTGAGCTTTCTAGTGAAGACCGAGAAGTTGAACATAGTATTGACCGAGCATCAGTATTTTGCATTTGAGGAAGAATTCAGATTTCCAGCCAACATCATTGAATTCTTGAATTATGTAAAATGTGTTGACTTTATTTATTGATTGTATGAAAGAATTTAATACACTGTAAAATGTTTTATTGTAAATCTATTGAGAGATTTGAGATATTTCTAGAAGGATAGCCAAAGAACATAAAGTAGGATTGATTTGATGAATTTGACCTAACCCTAAGATCTACGAAGGAGATTAAGTGGACAAAGATGTATTGACCTAATGGAGGAAGTATTAAGGAAACCTAAGCTAGAGGTTGTATGAGAGAGGATGCTGGAAGTGTTGTTGATGTTATTGACTGTCTAAGCAGAGAAGGCTAAAGGAGAAGTGTTGTGATTTCTTGAAGAGAGTTTCGAGAAGATTAGTGATGGGGATGGTAAAGGTTCACAGTCAGTAAGCCAACATATGTGTATGAAATTAGATATGATATTTGCAAAGTGGGTTGTATATTTTTCAGATCAATATTACTACTACTTTCTAACCATTGTAATAGTCAAAATCCTTTTAACAGAGGTTGACCTAACAGTCATAGGTATAAATCCTTTGAACAAGGTTGCATTCTAATGGAGTGTATGTAAGTCCTATAACAAGGTGCACTTTTAACAGAGTGGTTTAAATCCTTTAACCGGGTCACACTTGACAGTGTGTTTGTAACCTTTGATAGGGTTGGCTTTTCACTGAGCTCACTTCAGAAGAGTGAACATAATAGTAACATGTTACAAAGTGGTTTTTCCCAAATTGGGTTTCCACTATAAATCCTGGTGTTGATACTTGTATGAATGTTTTGGTTTGAACATTTCTATGTTTTACAAGTTAGATGCTATTGGATAAGTGGATTGCACTGTTATATGTTTCTGTTATGCAATCAGTAATGACCGAGTAGCTATTGGTTATTAGATCTAATTTGTTGAAGAGTTTTAAAGTTTTTTTTATACATCTAGACCTGAGAACAAATGATTCACCCCCCTCTCTGTTGTTCTAAATTATATTAACAATTGGTATCAGATCTATTGGTGCTTATAGAGAACAAGTTTGAAAGTACTTGAAGCAAATGATCAGGATGTATAAGAAGGAGGTACCAATGCTGAATAAGGAGAACTTTCCTGCATGCCAAAGCTTGATGAAGCTGCATCTAGCCGGTATTAGTGATTCTGCAAAGTATTATTTTGAGCATGACTATGTCACACCTATTGCACCTCTGACTACCGAGGAAATGAAAGCTAAACAAGAGCACAACCAAGCAATGTTGGAGATTGCATCTACCCTAAGTTATCCAGAATTTGAAGACATAAAAGATTGCAGTAATGCAAAGAAAATGTGGGACACCCTTGCAAACATTTATGGCGGTGACATAAATGTGTTGAGAGAAAAAACCAAGAGCCTAAGAGGTAAATTTGATGAAATGAGAATGCAAGAAGGTGAGAATATTGCACAATATTGTGGTAGAATAAAAGAAGTTGTAAATACTATTAGAGGAGAAAATGGAACTATTGATGATGAGACTATAATAGGAAAAGTATTGAGAACTTTGTGTCCTATCTATGACATCAAAATTTTTGCAATTCAGGAATCTAGATGTAACCCTAAAAATGCTCTTACTTTGGAAATTTTGGTTGGTAAGCTCACTACTTTTGAACTTTCTAACTATGATAACTTCACTGTTGGTAATATTGAATCTACTTTTAAGTCACAAATGGTTCTGAGTAAGTCAAAGAAGGAAAAATAAAGATGCATAAGTGAAAGTGAAAGTGAAAGTGAAAGTGACACATCTGATGAAGAACTTGAGGATGTAGAAGCTCTTATGGCTAGAAGACTGAAAAGGCGAAAAGGAAGGTACAAAGGTAAACTCCCTATTATATGTTTTTCATGTAATAAAGTTGGTCATATAGCTGCTAGATGTCCTGACAGGGATGATAACGATGAAGAAAGAGACAACAAGCATAAAGAAAAAAGAAAAGATAGAGGTTACCGAAGATACAAGGACTACAAAGGAAAAGGTAAGAAATCTTGCTATATTGTCGAAGAAGAGACTGACACCGATAGTGATGATTTTGAAATTGAGGTTGTCTATGTTGCAATGAAAGATGAATCTGATGAGGATGAGAAAAATACATTGATATCTTATGTGAACAAAAATGATAAATGGATTATTGACAGTGGTTGTTCACATCATATGACTCGAGACAAGAGTAAGTTTGATAACTTAGATCATTATAAAGTGAGGAGTGTGAAATTTGGTAATGGTGCACCATGTCTTGTTAGAGGAAAAGGATTGATTAAGATGACTGATAAGATCACTTGTGAAAATGCTTATTGGGTTGAGGTCTTAACTATAATCTACTGAGTGTTGCACAACTTATTAGCACTGACTACCAAGTGAAATTTCATCATGGGAAGGCCAAAATATTTAATGCCACTAGTGAACTGATTGGAAGTGGAGAACAAACAAGAGGTAATTGGCTCTATCTAGACCTATCTGAAAAAACATGTATGATTTCACAACTTGATGATATTTGATTATGGCATATGCGGCTATGTCATGTTAACTTTGATAATCTGGTAGAAATTAGTAAGAAAAAGAAAGTGAGAGGTTTATCTAGATTGAAGAAACCTGAGAATGTATTGTGCAAAGAATGTCAGTTGGGTAAGATGACAAAGTCTAGTTTCAAGAGAAATTTTTTTTCTTCTTAGAATACCTTAGATTTGGTTCATATTAACCTTTGTGGACTGATGGATGTACACAGCTATTGTGGTGCTAAATATTTTATCCTATTTGTTGATGATTATACCAGAATGATGCATGTAATGTTCTTAAAAAGAAAAATCTGATGCTTTTCAATTTTTTAAGTGGTATGTGGCTAAGGTTGAAAAGGAGATAGGTAGGAACTTGAAGTGTCTAAGATCTAACCAAGGTGGAGAATTTATATCCAATGAATTTAATGTATTTTGCAATGATAGAGGGATTAAAAGACAGATGTCTACACCTAGAACTCCTCCATAGAATGGTATAGCAGAGAGAAGGAATAGTAATATCTTGGATTGTGCAAGGACATTAATGATTGAAAAGAATGTTGCACAAAAGTATTGGAAAGAAGCTATAAGTACAACTATTTATACTCTTAACTGAGTATAGATAAAAAAGGTACAAATCTGACACCTTATGAGTTGTGGCATGGGTATACACCTAATGTAAAGTACTTTAGAATTTTTGGAACTAAATGCTACATATTAAAGGATAGTAGGAATGGAAAATTTGATGCTAAAAGTGATGATGGTATATTCCTAGGCTATTCCACAAAAAGTAAATCTTATAAGTGTTTGAACTCTAACACTAACAAAATTGTGGAAAGTGTGAATGTCAAATTTGATGAGTATGTAGAGAAAAATGAAGCTGACAGTAACAGAGAACCAAAAGATTATAGATATTTTATGTATATAGAAGAAGGAGAGGCAAGTGAGAGACTTGCACCCGATGTTGAGTCTCGGGTAAGCAATGCCGAGCATCAGGAAAACAATGCTGAGAGAGAAGAAGAACGTGCTGAGTGATAGGAAGAAGCTTCCGAGTATCAAGGAGAGGTTGCCGAGCATTCAGAAGATGAATCTAACAATTTTGTTGGTGAACTTGATGAGAAAAATGAAAGGAGAGCAGAACCTATTCTAGCACAATATATAAGGAGACATCACAAGCCTGAATAGATTATTGGAGATAAAGATACTGGAATTCTAACCAGAAGCAAGGCAAGAGATCCAACATGTTTACTATGTGAATTTGATCCTAAGACAACAAAGGAGGCATTAGAAAATGAAGACTAGATAGAAGTAATGAATGAAGAAATAGACCAGATAGAGAAGAATGATACTTGGACTTTGGTGCCGAGACTAGAAAATAAGAATGTCATTGGGACAAAGTGGGTATTTTGTAATAAGATGAATGAGCATGGTCAAATAACAAGAAAAAAAGCTAGGCTAGTATGCAAAGGCTATGCACAAGAAGAAGGAATAGATTATGGGGAGACATTTTCCCCTATAGCGAGATTAGGAGTAAGAACTTTGCTTGCATATGTTGCCTATAAAGATTCCAACGTATACCAAATGGATGTTAAATATTCATTTTTAAATGGTATATTAGATTAAGAAGTGTATATTGAACAACCAAAAGGATTTGTTGATCCAAACAAAAGACACATGGTTTGCAAACCGAATAAAGCACTGTATGGACTGAAGCAAGCTCCCAGAGCATGGTATGAAAGATTGCACAACTACCTGATATAGATTGGATTCTCAAGGATAAATGACATAAGCAATCTATACATGAAAGATGAAGAAGGTAAAGGAATCTTGTTAGCTAAGATCTTTGTAGATGATATTATATTTGGTGGACAAGATGCCTTGTGTAAGAAATTTTCAAATGAAATGCAAACTGAATTTGAAATGAGTATGTTTGGGGAGATCAAATTTTTTGTTGGTTTACAAGTATATCAGATGGAGAAAGGAATTTTCATCACCCATTCTAAATATGTTCATGAGATACTAAAAACCTTTGGTATGGAAGATTCAAGGCCAGTAAGTACTCCCATGGCTACTGGACAAAAGTTGTCTAAAAATGATGATGCTGTAGAAGTTAACCATACTTTGTATAGATGTATGATTGGAAAGCTACAATATGTTGTACATAGCAGACCATATATTGATGAACTACAATTGATTTAGAACCTAATTGAAGATCTGTGATTAGAGATCACTGAGTTGCTAATTAGATATGTAATATGATTAAATCAGTAACATGTTGTCATTGATGTCAACTAGTTTGACAACACTTATCTTGTAAGTTACAATACCTAAACATCTATAGAAAAGGAGTAAAAGAGATGAAGAACAAAAATATCTACGTGAGGAAGATGTATATGAAAAATGAGGATAAGGAATACATTGGGTAACTTGCTGATGAGTCTATGACCCTATGTTATTGACTTGATTATGTTTCATTTATCTATGATGAGGAAAAGAACTAAAAGACACAAGACAGTGTGGTCTATTGATGAAGCATCACAGTATACACCAAGCAGTGTAGTGTATACCGAGCATAGTATAAACCAAGCTTGTTTTCACCGACACATTTCTTTGTTAACCGAGTAGGAGAAAAGGAACTAAATGATTAGTTTAGCCATTAAGGATTGATGAGCTATAAAGAACATTGAAATCAGAGATGGAGATAATGTTTGTTATGAAGATCAATGACTAGCATAATTCAAGGAAGATCTAAAGGATGAAATCAAAACATGTTACTGGCACATCAATCGAGGAAGGTTTAAGTGGAAAAATGGATGAAGGAGAATAAGAAAAAAATGTTAGGAATGAATGCAAAGTGTTTTGGTAGTCATTCTGTAGTAGTTGCTATTGCATTCATGACTTTGATTGTCATTGATGTCAACACAATGATATTCTAGATATTAGAAGGAAAGCAGGTATAGTTTTGTTTTTCCCACATGTTGTATTGTAGATTGGATTTTATGTAGTTGATGGTATGTTCTTTGGTGTGTTATTAACCTATGGTTAACAATGCAAAAATAAATTCATTCATTTGTAAGAGTTATGAGCATTTTGGTGAAAGCATTGTTTAGACAGTGTTTCTGTGTAGCGATGTTCAGACATCGGAGGATATCTCTTAGCTGGGATGGAATATAATTTTTTTTAGTTAAAGGGATCTTGGAGACTTATTAATGATGATGTGGTTCATAGTGAAAACTTTGAGGATATGTTTGGAGAAAGTTACAGTAACTGGAAGCTGACAATTTTATGTGAATTCTGTGTGTAGCGTGTAGAATTTATTATTTTGTAATTGAGGACCAAATCATTTGTAATTATTTGAGTTTGGTATATAAGAAGGAATTTTTTCCTTATTTTAATGTGTACTATGAAGAGTGAGATGTGAATATATGCATGAAGTGAAGAAAAGAGCTAATTCAGTGATGAAGGAAGACTTGTGAGTACAAAGATCTGGAATTGTGATCTTGTGTAGCAGAGAGTGTAGTTTTGGCACAGTGTGAAGGAGGTAATATATATTTCATATTATTCTATTGAATAATTCTAAGATCTTTTGGACAATGGGTTTAGAGATCTTGCCTTGAAGCTGTTTGGGCAGTGGGTCCTGTCTTCCATAAACTCTTAACCGGGTTAGAATCTTTTAACAGGGATTCAAAATATCCTAACAGGGATTTATATGTACTGAATGTATTTCATAAGACTCCTAATAGGGTCCATCCTCTAACAAGGAACTTTCATATTAGTGCATCATTTTGTGGGCATCATTCCCACCAGGTTTTACTCTTTTCAAGAGGTTCCCTAGTTAACATATCTTGTGTTATTGTGCAATTGTGTATGGTTATCTTTCTATGGTTGATCAGTACATTGATTATATTATTTAAAGCTATTGAATGGATAAATTATCTGATAACTGATTCACCCCCCCCCCCCTCTTAGTTATCTTGGGGATCTTTACTTTCTAACAATTGGTATCAGAGCAGCAGGTCCTTGAAAGAAAAGTTTAACAACTTAAGGAGATCCATGGCGAATTTCAAAAAAGAAAGCCCTAAGTTTGATGGAGTAAATTTTGACAGCTAGAAAGAAAAGATGAGGACACATCTATTGTGTTTAGGACCAATTTATTGGTTGATTACAAAGAATGAGAAGACTATTATTGATGAAGACAATCTAGAGGCAGGAACTAAAGATGAACTAGATCTATTCATGTGTAACATACTTGCAAGAGAAGCACTTTTGTCAGCACTACCAGAGAATGAATATAGTCAGGTAAGATGTTTGAAAACATCTCATGCAATTTGGAAAGCTTTACATTCTACTTTTGAAGGTGATGAACATGCAAAGAAGGCTAGATTACATAATTGGATTTGTGCATTTGAAGATATCAGAATGATGGAAGATGAATCTATTAGAAGCTATATTGGTAGGATGTCTGAGATTGTGACAGGAATAAAGTCTTGTGGAGGTGATAAGATAGAGAATGAAGTGATATGGAAAATTTTGAGAACTTTGACACCAGTATTCAAGCAGACAACGCAGATGATTGAACAAGTGATACCTTGTACATCAAACTTTTCAAGAGAGACTCTTCTTGGAAGATTATAAACAATAGAGATGAACTTGAGATTATCATGAGAGCTACCTAGAATGGAAACAACATTTAGTGCACTTAGCATTAGACCTACAAGAAGTACTAGTGTGAATGGAGATTATGCTAGCAGTAGCAGATCTAAGGAAGATAAGAAGATTGAAGAAGGTATTGCATTACTTGTAAAAAGAGAACTAGATGGTAAGAAAATCTTTAAATGTTGGACTTGTCAAGAATATGGTCATTTTGCATCTAAATGTCCTAAAAGAGTTAAGAAGTATAGAAGCAACTTTAAACCTAGGAGATCTAAAGAATGTTATTATGCAAATGATGAAGATTTTGAAGCAGAAATTGAAAAACATTTAAGTGACAGTGATAATGATAACTTTGAGGAAATATGATTTGTAGCAATTAAGGAAGAAAGTTCTGAATCTATTAAAAGGGAAGAAAAAGCATTAATTTCACAAGTTGAAAATAAATCTGATTGGATTATAGATAGTGGTTGTTCACATCATATGACTGGAGATAAAAGAAAGTTTGTTAAGTTAGATAATTATGATGGAGGAATTGTTAGAGTTGGTAACAATGCACCTTGTTTGATTAAGGGTATAGGATCTATTACTCTTGATGGAAAGACTAACACTGATGATGTTTACTTTGTTGATGCACTAAGACATAATCTACTAAGCATTGGACAATTGGCTGATAAGGGTTATCAAGTTTGGTTTTCTGAGAAAACTTGTGTGATAAAAGATAAAGATGGAAATCTGATTGGAACAGGATCCAGAACTGGAGGTAATGTATTTTAGTTGAATCCTACTAAGATGACATGTTTGATAACTAGGATTGATGACAGTTGGTTATGGCATAAAAGGTTTTGTCATATAAACTTTGATAATATTGTCAAGGTGAGCACTACACTTGCGATAAGAGATTTACCTAGAATTATGAAACCTACTAACATGATTTGCAAAGAATGTATGATGGAAAAGTAGAAAAGGAGTTCATTTCCCAATAAGAAGTTCACTTTGGAAAGAAGTTGGAGATTGTTCATACAGACTTGAGTGGTCCTACTAGGACTAGAGGATTCTATGGTGAAAGGTATTTTATGATTCTTGTTGGTGATTTTACAAGAATGATGTGGATTGCATTTTTGAAAGAAAAATCTGAAGCATTTGATAAGTTTAAGATCATCAAAAGAAAAATTGAGAATGAATCTGGAATGAAGATTAAGTGTCTAAGATATGATAGAGGTGGTGAATTTACATCTAGAGAGTTTAACACTTTTTGTGAAATGAATGGAATTAAGAGACAACTTTCAGCCCCTAGAACACTAGAACAAAATGGTATTGCAGAAAGAAGGAACAGGTCAATAACTGAAGCAACAAGAGCTATGTTGTTTGAAAATGACTTGGCTAAAAATTTTTGGAGAGGAGTGAACATAGCAGTATACACTATGAACAGAGTACAAATCAGAGTAGATACAAATAAGACACCTTATGAATTATGGTTTGGACATACACCCTCAGTTAAGTATTTTAGAATTTTTGGAAGTAAATGTTATATAAAAAGAGATGATGATATAGGAAAGTTTGATCCTAGAAGTGATGAAGGAATATTTCTTGGATATTCTTTAAAAAGCAAAGCATATAGATGTTATAACAAAAGATCTAAGACTATTGTTGAAAGTGCAAATGTAAAAGTTGATGAGAAGTTTAAAATTCAGGAAAGAATACTTGATTATGAATCTGATGGAGAAGCACAACCTCAGCCTAACATTGAAAATGCAGAATTATTTTTTGAAACTAACAGTGATTTGCTGAATGAAAGTAATACTGAAAAAGACAAAGAAGAAAATAGAGAAGAAAAAAGAGAAGAAAATAGAGAAGAAAGCAAAGAAGAATCTACAGTCAGAACAAGATCAGTAACTATGACACCTAACAGGTATACTTCAAGACATCACCCTGTTGAACAAGTTGTTGGAAGTTTAGATAGAGGAGTTTTGACTCGGAATAAGGTACATTTATGTTTGATTTCTCAAATTGAACCTAAGACTATTAATGAAGCTTGTGAAGATGAACATTGGATCAATGCTATGAAAGAAGAACTAGAGCAGATTGAAAAAAACAAGACATGGGGATTGGTCCCTAGACCTGAAGACAAGAATGTGATTGGAACAAAGTGGGTATTCAGAAACAAGATGAATGAACAAGGAGAAGTGATAAGAAACAAAGAAAAATTGGTATGTAAAGGATATTCACAACAAGAAGGAATTGACTATGAAGAAACTTTTGCACCTATGGCCAGAGTTGAAGCAGTGAGAATGTTTCTAGCATATGCAACTTACAAGAAATTCAGAGTGCATCAGATGGATGTGAAGTCAACATTTTTGAATGGTGAATTGGAAGAAGAAGTCTACATTGAGCAGCCTGAAGGTTTTCCTTTGAAACAAGAAGGAGATATGGTATGTAAGTTAAAGAAAGCTTTATATGGATTAAAAAAAGCACCTAGAACCTGGTATGCAAGATTGGATAAGTATTTATTGAAATTGGGATTTATAAAAGGAACAGCAGATAGTAACTTATACACAAAAGAAATTGAGAATGGTTTGTTGGTTATAGTTATATTTGTTGATGATATTATCTTTGGAGGAGAAGATGAAGCTAGTGACAAATTTGCAGATGAAATGAAGACTGAATTTGAGATGAGCATGATTGGAGAAATGAAATATTTTTTGGGATTACAGATAACACAAAGCAAGGAAGGTATATTTGTAAGTCAGACTAAGTATTTAAATGAATTATTGAAAAGATTTGGAATGGAAGATTCTAAACCTGTTGAAACACCTATGGTAACCAAACATAAGTTATCTAGCAAAGATGAGACACCAACAGTTGAGCAGAAAAAGTACAAATCTATGATTGGAGGATTGTAGTACTTGACACATACAAGACCTGATATAGCACATTTAGTGGGGATTGTAGCAAGATTTCAAGTAGAACCTAGAGAATCACATTATGTAGCAGTAAAGAAGATACTGAGATATCTGAAAGGAACAATGGATTATGGATTATGGTATGAGAATTCTGATTATTTTACCTTATGTGCCTATACTGATGCAGATTGGGGAGGCAGTGTTGATGACAAGAAAAGCACCAGTGGTGGAGCCTTTTTTCTTGGAGGTAAATTGGTCTCTTGGCTAAGAAAGAAGCAAAATTGTACTTCACAAAGCACATCAGAAGCAAAATATGTTACAACAACAAATAATTGTAATTAGATTATTTGGATGAAGCAGATGTTGAAGGATATTGGAATAAAATTTGATGAGCCTATTGTTATACATTGTGATAACACCAGTACAGTGAGTATGTCAAAAAATCCTATTTTACATTCTAAGACTAAACATATTGAGATCAAGTATCATGTTGTAAGAGAGAAAGTTGCAGAAAAAGAAGTAAGATTGGAGTACATAAATACAAAGGAGCAGATAGTAGATATATTTACAAAGCCTTTACCTTAGGATACATTTGTGTATCTGAGAGGTATGCTTGGGGTTATGCCCCAACCTATTTTTGAGAATTGATGCATATGATTGCATCCATCCAGTGGTATATGAGCCCTATCTTTCTTCTGGATTGGATGTTGGAACTTCCTCTATGGGGGAGTTTATGAGCTGAGTCATGAGGACTCTTGTTATTGTATTCTTCTGAAAAGTGTCTTTTGACATTAAGTTGTTGTTGACTTAGTGATAGAATTTCTATCATTGATGTCAATGGGGGAGAGATATACATGAAAAACATTATGGATTGTATGAGAGAGCTGAATAGGAAAATGAAGTAAGATTTGATTTGATATTTTGCAGTGATGTTGTAGTATTGGATTTTTGAACATTGGATGTTTTTCATCTATGTTTCCATCAATGCCAATGGGGGAGATTATTAGGAATGAATAAAAAGTGTTTTGGTAGTCATTCTATAGCAGTTGTTGTTGCATTCATGACTTGGATTGTCATTGATGTCAACACAGTGATATTTTGGATATTAGCAGGAAAGCAGGTATAGTTTTGTTTTGCGCACATGTTGTAATGCAGATTGGATTTTGTGTAGTTGATGGTATGTTATTTGGTGTGTTATTAACCTATGGTTAATAGTGCAAAAATAAATTCATTCATTTGTAAGAGTTATGAGCATTTTGGTGAAAGTAGTGTTTAGACAGTGTTTCTGTGTAGCGATGTTTAGAAATCAGAGGATATCTCTTAGCTAGGATGGAATCTGATTTTGTGTAGTTAAAAGGATGTTAGAGACTCATTAATGATGCTGTGGTTCATAGTGAAAACTTTGAGGATATGTTTGGAGAAAGTTATAGTAACTGGAAGCTGACAGTTTTATGTGAATTCTGTATGTAGCATGTAGAATTTATTATTTTGTAATTGAGGACCGACTCATTTGTAATTATTTGAGTTTGGTATATAAGAAGGAATTTTTTCCTTATTTTAATGTGTACTATGAAGAGTGAGATGCAAATATATGCATGAAGTGAAGAAAAGAGCTAATTCAGTGATGAAGGAAGACTTGTGAGTACAAAGATCTAGAATTGTGATCTTGTGTAGCAAAGAGTGCAGTTTTGGCACAGTGTGAAGGAGGTAATATATATTTCATATTATTCTATTGAATAATTCTAAGATCTTTTGGACAATGGGTTCAGAGATCTTGCCTTGAAGCTGTTTGGGCAGTGGGTCCTTCTGTCTTCCATAAACTCTTAACCGGGTTAGAATCTTTTAACAGGGATTCAAAATATCCTAACAGGGATTTATATGTACTGAATGTATTTCATAAGACTCCTAACAGGGTCCATCCTCTAACAAGGAACTTTCATATTAGTGCATCATTCCCATCGGGGTTTACTCTTTTCAAGAGGATCCCTAGTTAACATATCTTGTGTTATTGTGCAATTATGTATGGTTATCTTTCTATGGTTGATCAGTACATTGATTATATTATTTAAAGCTATTGAATGGATAAATTATTTGATAACTGATTCACCCCCCCCCCCCTCTCAGTTATCTTGGGGATCTTTACTTTCTAATAGAAAAATCTTATGGAGGAGAAGAAAATGGTCTACTTGTCTATTTAAGAGACTAGGGTTTCATTATGAAACTCATGCCAGAAGAAGGAGACTACAAAACTATCACATGAACAAGCTTCATGTATGCTTGATGAAACTGGTTAAGGGGAACCAAACTATAGATTTTATCGAGCATCAGAAAGCTATTACTGAGTGATAGTAAGTCATTGATTATTATTGATACATAATTGATATATTGATAAGAGGATTTGAATGGGCTTAACATAGATTTGATAATCTACAATTGAAGTTGTATTGTAATCAGATCAACTACTGTTACATTTTAACCATTGTAAATAGAGAAATATCTTAATAGAGTGGACTTGAAAGTCTTATATGTATCATTCATAGAATGAACATTGTTATCCTATCAACCCCATAGTGAATGCTGGTTGGACGATAACAGTTGGTCTAAAATCCTCTAACAAGGTCACACCTCACAGTGTGCTTGTAACCTTTAACAAGGTTGGGTCTTCACCGACCTCACTTCAGAAGAGTGAACATTTTTGGGTTGCCGGTCCTAGGTGGTTTTTCCCTTCATAGAGTTTCCACGTTAAATATTTTGTTTTATGTGTTCATTATGGTGTTTGTTTGTTATCATACTTTACATATTGCATGTTGGATTTGATTGGTTATCATTAGTTGTTATTGACTTGTAATCGGTAAAAGCACAGACAATATAGTATTTTATGTTGCTGAGCTGCAGAAGTTTAAGTAAATTGTTTTGGATTATACATTTTGATTGGGACTGTGGATAACTAATTCACCCCCCTCTCAGTTATTCTAACAATTGGTATTAGAGCATTGGTTGCTTGGAACAGAGTTTTAAGGACTTTAGCACAAACGTCTCAAAATGTTTAAGAGGGAAGTTACAAAGCTAAACAAGGATAACTTCACAATATGGAAAAGTCGAATAAAGCTTCATATATCTGGAATTGGTAATTTTTCCCTAGATCTGATGGAGAATGGATACCTTGCACCACCCACTGGTCCCTTGATCCTTGATCAACTAAGAGACATGCATGAACATAATGTTACTATGATGGAGATTGATGCTGCCTGTTTAGATGTTGAATATGAAGACATCAAGGACTGTACTATTTCTAAGTAGAGGTGGGATAAACTTGCTCAAATTTATAGTGGTGATGCGAATTCCAAGAGAGTAAGAGAAGAAAGCTTAAGAGGAAGATTCGATGACATGAAGATGAAAGAAGGTGAAAACATTATGCAGTACACAAATAGAATAAAGGAGGTAGTTCACACTATTAGAGCATCAGATGGAGTTATTGATGAAGACACTATGGTAAGAAAAATTCTAAGGACCCTATTGCCTATCTATGCCATCAAAATATCTACAATTCATGAAAATAGGTCAGCACCTAACAACACACTCACTCTTGATAATCTGATTGGAAAGATTACAACATTTGAACTGAACAATTATGATAAAAATGTTGTAGCATTTGTTGAATCCGCTTTTATGTATTCTCTAAAGATTGGTAAGTCTAGTAGTAGAAATAATAAGGATGATAGTGATAGCAATACTGATGATGAGCTTGATGAACTTGAAGCTCTTATGGCCAGAAGGTTACCTAAAGGTAAAGGAAGGTACAGAGGTAAATTACCTTTAGCATGCTTTAAATGTAAAGAAGTTGGCCACATTGCTGCTAGATGTCCACATAAGAAAGATGATGAAAGAACCAAATACCGATCTGAAGGAAGCTATGGGAGAAAAAACAACAGAGGCTATCGACACTAAAATAGAGACAACCAAGACAATAATGACAAAGGAAAGAAGGTATGCTACATTGCCGAGGAAGAAGATTTCACTGATACCAACACTGATGATGATGTGGAGGTAGTATTTATGGCAATGAAGGATGATTTCGAAGAAGATCAAAGGTATGTAGAGACAACACTTATCTCTAAGGTTAATAAAAATGATACATGGATCATAGTGTGTGTGAGTGATTTACACCTTCATGAAATAACAAGATTTAAAGAGAATTTACACTATTCAAAGAAAACTAATCTAAATAATGCACAAATTAATCTAAATATCTCATGGTTCTCTAAATTGAAGTGGTAAATGAGGCTCTCAGCTACAAATCCTCACTAGTGACACTCTAATTATGAGAATTGAACTAAGAATGATATGCAAACTAGATCTAATTATCAAATTCTAGCTCTATTTGATAAGAAATCTACAAAATGATCAACAATTAAGCTAAGTATCAATGAAAATAGCTAAGTGAGTGATGTGGATGCAAATTGCAAGAGCTTTGCTGTAATTCAAAGATATGGAGTGGATGAATTATGCTTCTAAATGCCTTCAATATATAAGATTTTCCCAAGGGTAGGGGGTAGAGTGAGATAACCATGGTTATGCTTGGGTAAGGTCAATTGGCTTTGCTTTGTCCATAAATGGGGGGACAAACATTTAAATGGTTTCAAAAGGCTGGACCATTTCAACAAAAGTGAGTGATTTGTGTCCATTTTGTCTCTTTTTTTGCTTTGTTGAGGGAAATTATGATTTATTAATTAATTAAAGTAATTAAATTTAGCCATGAAGGGTAAGAGGTTCATTTTGATTTTTTCTTTTAACAACTATGTCATTAATTGAATTTAATCAATTTCTTAGTGTTTTTCCCCTTTTCAAGCTTTATTTAATCATTTAATCATTTAATTGAATTTTCCTTTGATTTAAATTGCCTTTGTTCCATTTATTGATTTTTCATGCTATTTGATGATTTGTTGCACCTTTTGATTGATTTAAGCCTTTGGCCAATTTTTCTGTGTCTACAAATGCCCCTCTTTGAGTCGATGTGCGAAGAACACCGATTCAAAGATTCCCTTGGTATGATGATTTGATTTAGGTCCTAGTTCTGATATGCCTTTGATCATTCTGATTGATGTACTTCCTGATGATGATGATGTGCCTCTGATGATGGTGCTGATATGATTCTGATGCCTCTGATATGATACTGATCTGATATGGGTCCTGGTTTGATGATAGGTCCTAGGTTCACTGATAAAGATCCTGGGTTAATTGATAAAGGTCCTGGGTTGATTGATTGCTGATATGTTGATAGGTTTGATATGATAGCAGATTTGATATGAAACCGATATGCAATTGATTTGCCTCCTGATATGATAACGATATGATATTGATAACAATATTGATATGATACGATATTGATATGATACTGATATGATATGCCCCACTGATAAATGTTTTTGATGTGATGCCCATTTGATACTCTGATGCCCCCTCAGAAATAAAACATATTAATTCCTTGATTTGAATGATTTTGAGTAGTTGGAATATGTTTTGATTTCTGATACCGTTTGAAAGAAACAATCAAGTTTTATTCATGCCCCGGCTAATGAAAATCTCATATAATAGGTCCAAAGTGCATTTTTAAGTGTTTATTAGGACCAATTTCACCTTAAATAGGGTAAAACCCCTCATTTTACTATTCATTTGCACCGTTCCCTCTTGAGATTTGAGCTCTGAGTTTAGCCTTTTTTACACGATGGTGGTCCCACATCACGAGCATCGGTTTGAGAGAGCGCACCAGTTCAGTCAGAGAGCGACCGATGGTCCTCCGATATGTCATAAAATTTTCCTCATGTTTTTAAAGTTGCATTTATGACCTCATTTAATGCATTTTAAAATTTTGATTTTGCGTTTGTAAAAAGAAATGTCACCTCCGTGCCTTTTAATTACGCCTAAAAATTTTAAATGTCGCCTTTAGTAAATTTGATATCACCTTCCTTAGGTTTGCTCACGCATTTAGAAAATCCTTTATCGCCTGCGGATAATTTAATATCGCTTAGGGTTTTAAGCATTTTAATTGTGTATCGCGTGACAATCTTGAATAATAAAATGTCGCCTGTGGAAAATCTTATACCGCGTCTGTGAAAATAAGTCACGCAGATGATTAAAATCACATGTATGGAGAAATAGATGTCACCTCTGGTAAAAGAAATGACGCCGGAAAGAAAAGTCGCGTAAGTGAAATTTTTTTTTAATTTTTATTTTTTTTATGTTATTTGAGACTTTTCTAGGATGTCTGATTGCTCGATTGCGTCAACTTGATTGATATCGATCACGTCAATGAATTCAATCAAATGTTTAGTTAGGGTGTTCCCCTTGTTTGATTTCAATAATGAATTAGGACATAGGTAACTATAATATCGAAGGATAAGGTTAATCAATCTTCATCACGAATGATAGGTCATGAATCTAATCGGCCATTCATTTTATGCTCAAATGCTTAGAGACATAAAACTAGGATCATCCTTCCTCAATGCTTAGAGTTAGGATTTGATAGGTCTGATAGGTATATTTAAATTGATGACTATGATTGATTGTTTGATTTCTTGATAGTAAGTTACTCATGTGATTCCATTGTTTTGATTAAACAGGAGGATGTCCCTGTTCTGTACCTCCAGACTGTACCACACTGGCTGATGGAGCTTAGGGAACAGTTGACTGATGCCGAGAGGTGAGTGATTAGGCACTGTGGTTTACTATGTGTATTAGAGCTTCCTTGGTTCCAGATGAACTAAGGTTTGATTACCGCTGTCGCAGAGCATTGGCACTCTGAGACAAACACGTTTTGGCTACCACAGGGCGAGATGACGATTACTCCTGAGGATGTTTATAGATTGCTACGGATCCTGACTCATGGAGAGATAGCATATTATGATGCAGTCTATGATGGAACGTATTGTTGATGAGTATTCAGAGATCCATCTATAGGTGATGATTACATCTTATGGCCTCAGTTTGCCTCATTTCCTATTTTACCAGTGTTATTAGGTGCTATCATTGGTGGTGTATTATTACCTGATCGGTGAGGTCGTGGATTTTCAGTGGGATGGGGCAGGATTATCGAGGATTTGCTACATCAGCCTTGACACTTTGACTGGGGATCTTATGTGCTGGCACAGCTTTATCACGATCTTCATGAGGTGGTTTATAGGAGATTAGCTTTGTTATCTGCTAGGATTCATATTTTGTAGTTGTGGATATGGGAGCACTTACCAGTCAGTCATCTTATATCAAATCAAGATCAACCTTTAGGATATCATTTTGCATGGAAATATATTGGTATGGTGACACAACATCACTTAGGTCATTTGGAGTATTGGCGACGTCAGATTGATGATATGGATGAGGTCTATTGGAGACCATATGTCGAGGTTGAGGATTGGAGAGAGGATAGCTTGGAGTTACCGTATATGTTTGCTCCTCGATGGATGATCAGTAGGATCGACTTTGTTCTTGAGAGATTCTTGGCAGGTAGAGTGCTACGGCAGTTTGGGTGGATTCAACCTATGCCTCAGGGATTTGTAGTATATGCTTGTTCTAGTGCAGAGCAGGCTACTTGGGGTCACATGCCTTCATACGATGATGCTATTGAGTAGATATCACTGCTGGGTTATATGGATTGGGATATGAGGTTACACATTAGAGATGCCGGAGTTACTCAAGAGTATCTAGCTTGGTTGATGGAGCATCCTATGCCTCGATTTACAGACCTTGTAGAGCCAGTACCTGGGTGAGATGATGATGGTGATGATGTCGGTGGTGGGAGGAGATGCAGAGGTAGACCATGAGGTAGGGCGGTGATTAGACTTAGAGTATGAGCGAGAGATATACAGATACAGGCACCACCTCCTCCTCCTTCTCGTCTTGCAGTAGCACAGAGATAGAGGATAGATCGTTAGGATCATGTGAGGGCTACTAGGCAGGATCCAGTTGCAGGACAGGATACGGGAGCAGGATTACAGCAGGCTACCGTGGATGGTCAGGATACAGGTGCACACACATCACATGACTGGTGATGAAAAAAAATTTGATTATCTTGAAGAATAAAATGGAGGATCTATAAGAATGGGAAATGATGCACCCTATATGGTAAGAGGTAAAGGATCCCTGATGATAAATGATAGATTAAAATGTGAAAATGCTATTGGGTAAAAGGATTGAACTATAATTTTCTAAGTGTGGTGCAACTGAACAATTTAGGCCACTGAGTTGCTTTTGAGAGCAAAAAGGTGAAAATATTTAATGATGGAGGAAGACTTGTTGGAACTGGTACACAATCCAGAGGTAATCTATTTTATCTTGATAATGATCAGTCTTCTTGTGTGTTGATGAAAGATGAAGATGCATGGTTGTAGCATAAAATGTTATGTCATGTGAATTTTGATAACATGATTAAGATTAGTAAAAGGAAAAGAGTTAGAGGTCTACCTAACTTATCTAAGCATGATCATGTTATGTGTCATGAATGTCAGAAAGGTAAGATGATTAAATCTAGTTTCAAAAGAAAAGATTATTCAACAAAGAAGATACTTGAGTTAGTGCATACCGACCTATGTGGTCCTATGAGAACTTAGAGTGATTATGGAGACATATATTTTATTCTTTTTGTTGATGATTATACTAGGTTGATGACAGTCATGTTCTTGAAAGAAAAATATGAGGCATTCAAGATGTTCAAGTGGTAAAAAGAAAAAGTAATAAAAGAGACTGGTAAAGAATTGACATGCTTAAGATCTGATAAAGGAGGTTAAGTTATCTCTGATGAATTTACTAATTTTTGTAATGAGCATGGTATTAAAAGATAGGTCTCTGCACCGAGGACACCACAATAGAATGACATTGCTGAAAGGAGGAATAGGTCAATTGTTGACTACACAGGGACATTAATGATAGAAAAGAATGTTGCTTAGACATACTGGAGGGAAGTTGTTAGCATTTCTATTTATGTGCTAAACTGAGTACAATTGAAGGACACTAATAAGACACCCTATTAGTTATGGTTTGGACAAAAATCCACTGTAAGTTATTTCATAATTTTTGGAAGCAAATGTTTTATTCTGAAAGATGAAAGAAATGGAAAGTTTGACCCAAAAGATGATGAAGGGATATTTCTAGGATATTCTAGTAAAAGTAGAGCATACAAGTGTCTGAATAAAGTAACTAATAAAATGATTGAACATACTAATGTTTGAGTTGATGAGTTTGATGATAAAGAATGCAGAGGAAAGAAGAAAGGAACCAAAAGAATACGGTAGATTCACTTACATTGAACAACCTAAGTATCTACCGAAGTCATAGATGGTGATAACCGGTCAGCAAGAAAATAATAATGAGGAATAGGAAAGAGAAACCGATGAGTAGGAAGCACCCACCGAGCAAGAAAATGAACTTGCACAAGATGAACAAGAAAGAAGAAATCAGATACTGGCAAGTTTTTTTAGAAGACATCATCCTGAGACACAAACCATTGGAGACAGACAAGATGACATGCAAACAAGGAGTAAGACAAGACAAGGTACATGTCTAGTTTGTGATTATGAACTGAAGAATGTAAAATTTGCATTAGAAAATGATGAATGGGTTAATGCAATGAAAGAAGAAATAGACCAAATAGAGAAGAACAAAATCTAGAGTTTAGTACCCAGACCTAAGGATAAGAATATTATCAGTACTAAGTGGATATTTAGGAACAAGCAAAATGAGAATGGAGAGGTAACAAGAAATAAAGCTAGATTATTATGCAAAGGATATGTACAGGAGGAAGGAATAGATTATGGTGAAACATTTGCACTTGTTGCTAGATTAGAAGGAGTCAGAATGTTACTTGCATATGCTGAACACAAAAAGTTCAAAGTTTACCAAATGGATGTCAAGTCAGCATTTTTGAATGGAACACTTGAAGAAGAAGTCTACATAGAACAACCTGAAGGGTTCGTTGATCCAGAAAAAAAAGATATGATATGTAGATTACATAAAGCTTTATATAGTTTGAAGCAAGCACCGAGAGCCTGGTATGAGAGGCTGCATACTTATTTGTTAATTATTGGATTTGTTAGAACAAGTGAGAACAATAATTTGTATATGAAAGGAGATATTGATGATACTATTCTTATTGCTAAAATATTTGTGGATGACATTATATTTGGAGGACAAGATCAAATCTGTAAGTCATTTGTTGATGAAATGAGAAGTGAATTTGAAATGTCTATGTTCGGAGAGACTAAGTTCTTTCTAGGACTACAAGTGATTCAGTAGAATGATGGTATATTCATCACACAATCTCAATATATCAAGGAAGTATTGAAGACATTTGGCATGGAAGATGCTAAACCTGTGGGAACACCGATGGCTACTAGATGTAAACTGACTGAGGAAGATGAAACTACAGAGGTGAACCAGACACTGTACCGATCTATGATTGGTAAGTTATTGTATGTAGTGCATAGTAGACCCGACATAGCACATGCTGTGGGAATTATTGCAAGATTTTTTGCAAACCCTAGAGAGGCACACATGGTTGCTACAAAGAGAATCTTAAGATACCTAAAGAAAATAGAAGATTATGGATTATGGTATCCTAAGGAAGGAAAATTTGAACTCAGAGTCTATACCAATGCTGATTGGGCTGGAAATGTGGATGACAGAAAAAGCACCACCAGAGGAACATTTTTCTTTAGTGAAAGACTTGTTACATGGACAAGTAAGAAGCAGGCTTGAATTTCTCAGTCTACAACCAAAGCAGAGTATGTTGTTGCTGCTACAAACTGTTCAAATATTGCATATATTAAGCAAGTATTGGAAGGTATGAATGAGATAATCATTGAGCTGGTGATTATATATTGTGATAACACAAGTGCAATAAACATTTCAAAGAATCCAGTGATGCACTCTGAAACAAAGCATATATCTATTAAGTATCACTACTTAAGAGAACAAGTACAAGAGAAGAAAGTTAAGCTAGAGTTTGTTACATCAAAAGAACAACTTGCAGACATATTTACAAAGCCTCTACCAAAGGATACATTTGAATACTTGAGGACTAGACTTGGGGTCCGTCCCCTATCTATTAGTCACTAATGTGATCTGGATGTTGCATCAGCCTAATCTTATCAGAAGATCATTCATGTTGATGTAGCATAGTTCACACTTTGGATCATGTCTAAGGTTGTGAAAAGTTTGGAGAACTGGAACAGATTGTCATATCACTATACAAAGATATAGAGTATGCACTGGACAATAGAGAGTTACATGGCTACTACAGAGCTATATGTTTATTTGTTTCTTTGGAATTGTTGTCAAAGGGAGAGATAAGCAATGTGAAACAATATGCACCGATGAGAACATTGAAACATCTATCTAAGGGAGAGACATACTAAAAGAAAGGGAGAGCACTGAAGATCAGTTACTGAGAATAGAAGAAGGAATCCAAGAGCTGAAAATATCATATATGAAGAATGTCAAAGCTGCATTGGTAATGCTGTTGAGTAACGTAGTGATTAAACATATTAAGCTAGGGAGAGCTTGTACAACATTTGTTCAAAGAGTTGTAGAATACATGTTTGGTATGTGTATGGTATATTTCATATTACTTGAGTTGCCATCAATGTCAAAGGGAGAGATTGATGAACTACAACTGATTTAGAATGTAATCAAAGATCTATGATTAGAGATCACTGAGTTGCTGATTAGATATGTAATATGATTAAATCAGTAATATGTTGTCATTGATGTCAACTAGTTTGACAACACTTATCTTGTAAGTTACAATACCTAAACATTTGTAGAAAAGGATTAAAAGAGATGAAGAACATAAATATCTACATGAGGAAGATGTATATGATAGATGAGGATAAGGAATACATTGGGTAACTTGCTGATGAGTCTATGACCCTATGTTATTGACTTGATTATGTTTCATTTATCTATAATGAGGAAATGAACTGAAAGACACAAGGCAGTGTGGTGGGTTGATAAAGCATCATAGTATGCACCGAGCGTATAAACTGAGCTTGTGTTCATTGACACATTTCTTTGTTAACTAAGCAAGAGAAAAGGAACTAAATGATTAGTTTAGCCATTAAGGATTGATGAGCTGTAAACTACATCAAAATCAGAGATGGAGACAATGTTTGTTATGAAGATCAACAACTAGCATAATTCAAGGAAGATCTAAAGGATGAAATCAAAATGTGTTATTGACACATTAGCTGAGGAAGGTTTAAGCAAAAAAATGGATGAAGGACAATAAGCGTCAAAATCTTATGGAGGAGAAGAAAATGGTTTACTTGTCTATTTAAGAGACTAGGGTTTCGTTATGAAATTCATGCCAGAAGAAGGGGACTAAAGAACTATCGCATGAACAAGCTTCATGTATGCCTAATCAAACTAGTTAAGGAGAACTGAATTGTAGAGTTTACCAAGCATCAGAAAGCTATTACCGAGTGATAGTAAGTCATTGATTATTGTTGATACAGAATTGATATATTGATCAAAGGATTTGAATGGGATTAACATAGATCTGATAATCTACAATTGAAGTTGTATTGTAATCAGATCAACTGCTGTTACATTTTAACCATTGTAAATAGAGAAATCTCTTAACAGAGTGGACTTGAAAGTCTTATATGTATAATTCATAGAATGAACATTGTTATCCTTTCAACCCCATAGTGAATGCTATTTGGATGATAACGATTGGTCTAAAATCCTCTAACAAGGTCACACCTCACAGTGTGTTTGTAACCTTTAACAGGGTTGGGTCTTCATTGACCTCACTTTAGAAGAGTGAAAATTTTTGGGTTCTCGGTCCCAGGTGGTTTTTCCCTTCATAGGGTTTCCACGTTAAATATTTTATGTTTTGTGTTTATTGTAGTGATTGTTTGTTATCATACTTTACATATTGCATGTTGGATTTGATTGGTAATCATTAGTTGTTATTGAATGGTAATCGGTAAAAGAATAGAAAATATAGTATTTTATGTTACCGAGCTGCAAAAGTTTAAGTAAATTGTTTTGGATTATACATTTTGATTAGGACTATTGATAAATAATTCTTCGTTATTCTAAAAGATATTGCATTAGTTCTTGGGATTGTGGCAATATTCTCTGCCAATCCTAAGGAAACTCACATGATGGCGGTCAAAAGAATAATGAGATATTTGAAAGGGATTGTTGACTATGGATTGTACTACAAGAAGCATGAGAAGTTTGAACTGAAAGTGTATATAGATGCTCATTGGGTAGGAAATGTAGATGATAGAAATAGTACTAGTGGTGAAGCTTTCTTTCTTGGATATAGATTAGTTTCCTAGACAAGCAAGAAACAAAATTGCATTTCCCAATCTACTGCTAAAGCTGAGTATGTGGCTGTAACTGTGAACTGTTCAAACTTGATATGGATAAAGCAATTGTTGGTAGGCATGAAAGAAGAAATCACTGAACTAGTTGTCATCTTTTGTGACAACACAAGTGCTATCAACATCTCTAAGAATCCAATGATGCACACAAAGACCAAACACATTTCCATCAAGTATCATTGCTTGAGAGAACTGGTACAAGATAAAGAGGTCCAAATGGAATATGTGAATACAAAGGAACAACTAGCAAACATATTCTCTAAGGCTTTACCTAAAGAAGCTCATGAATACCTGAGAAGTCAATTAGGGGTCCTTCCCCTAACTGAGGCTGCCTAGTTAAGCTAGGAGCATTGCATCAAATGTGCTGCAAAGAGTATTTAACAAGTTGATGCAGAAATAGGTCACACTTTAGGAGCAGCCTAGAGTTGTGAAAAGCACAGAAAAGCCAAGAATAAGTCATAAGCAAAGATGATAGAAGGAGAAATACTATTACTAAACTAAAAAGATGATATCTACATCTACAGGATGTATATTTTTTTTTTGTTGCTACTGCTTTGGCATTTTTGTCAAAGAGGGAGATGATCATAGATGAATACATAGAATGAGAAGATCAAGATAGAGGGAGAGATTCAATGGATGGTCATACAAGCATGGCTAATTGATTCTATATCAGAATGAAGCTAAGGGTATTATAAATATTTTTGATAGATAGATAAGTTTTGGATTGGTTGGTAATTCATGTGATATTCATATGGTGTTTCCATCAATGCCAAAGAGGGAGATTGTTGGAAACTGCAATTGAAGCAATTGTTGTATTGTATTGATGTCAAACCTTAACTGGTAAGACTGTTGCTATTTAAGAAAGTACTATATCTATTTGAGTGTTGCTAAGGGGAAAGGAAAGGTTGGTAGCAATAGAACCTAAGGAAAGGTTGAGTTATCTTGATACTTAAATGAGTACTTGATTATGTGGCACAATGATAAGAATGAAGACTAAACTGGTAGGCTTAACTGAGCAAAAGTGAAGAAATCTAGTTTAAGCTGAGTGTTGTTAGTATCGACCGAGATAGTATATGCTGAGTAAATTCAGCATTGACCGAACATTAGATAATTACCGAGGAAGACAGTATTAGCTGAGGAAACAATTTTTGAGGTGATCGAGCTTTCTAGTGAAGACCGAGAAGTTGAACACAGTATTGACCGAACATCAGTATTTTTCATTTGAGGAAGAATTAATATTTCTAGCTGACATCGTTGAATTCTTGGATTATGTAAAATGTGTTGACTTTATTTATTGATTGTATGAAAGCATTTAATGCACTGCAAAATGTTTTATTGTAAATCTATTGAGATATTTGAGATATTTCTAGAAGGATAGCTGAAGAACGTAAAGTAGGATGGATTTGATGAATCTAACCTAACCCTAAGACCTACGAAGGAGATTAAGTGGAAAAAGATGTATTGACCTAATGGAGGAAGTATTAAGGAAACCTAAGCTAGAGGTTGTATGAGAGAGGATGCTGGAAGTGTTTTTGATGTTATTGATTGTCTCAGAAGAGAAGGATGAAGGAGAAGTGTTGTGATTTCTTGAAGAGAGTTACGAGTAGATCAATGATGAGGATGGTAAAGGTTTATAGTCAGTAAGCCAACATATGTGTACAAAATTGGATCTGATATTTGTAAAGTGAGTTGTATATTTTTTAGATCAATATTAATGCTACTTTCTAACCATTGTAACAGTCAAAATCCTTTTAACAGAGGTTGACCTAATAGTCATAGGTATAAATCCTTTGAACAAGGTTGCATTCTAATGGAGTGTATTTAAGTCCTATAACAAGGTCCACTTTTAACAGAGTGGTTTAAATCCTTTAACTGGGTCACACCTGATAATGTTTTTGTAACCTTTGACAGGGTTGGCTTTTCACCGAGCTCACTTTAGAAGAGTGAACATGATAGTAACATGTTACAAAGTGGTTTTTCCCAAATTGGGTTTCCACTATAAATCCTGGTGTTGATACTTCTGTGAATGTTTTGGTTTGAACATTTTTGTATTTTACAAGTTAGATGCTATTGGATAATGGACTAGACTATTATATATTTTTGTTATGCAATTAGTAATGACCGAGTAGCTGTTGGTTATTAGATCTAATTTATTGAAGAGTTTTAAAGTTTTTTTATACATCTGGACCTGAGAACAACTGATTCACCCCCCCTCTCTATTGTTCTAAATCATATTAATAGTTCAGGTGCTGGCCATGTTTCTATGTTACTCCTATGTGGATAAAGAGTTGTCATTAGTATTTATGTATAGAGTCAGTAAATAGAGAAAGATAGTTCAGTCAGTCATAACTACATAGAAGTCACCAAACAAATAGTTATCGAGTAGAATAGTCACCGAGCACATAGGATTATAGAGTGCCAATATATAATGAGATCAAGACTCAACATTTAACGAGTAATCCAGAGCCTACATAAAAGTTTGGAATGACACATACTTCAAGGTGAACAACTTTTTTTCAAGCTAGAAAATAGGTTACCAAGATCGAGGTGAATATTTAATACAGATGTAATCATTTAAATGACTAATGATTCCTATTTAATGATGATCTAGGTTAATCATTAGAGCCATTGATCTTAGGTTTTCTAAGACATTGTCAAACCCTAATTAGGTCAAATCATTTTGATATAAGAATTGTAAAGATGTCATTTTGATTAGTATCACATGAAGTAGCTGCCATTGGGAGACATCTGAAGATTTGACATGGTTAAGTTGGAAGGATTTTGATAGAGTATTTAGTTTATTAGAAACAGTCAAGGCTACTGAGAAATACAAAAAGACATATTCATCACAACAAGGTGATTTCATTATTTTACTTAATGGATTTGATATCAACAATGTAAGTTGTTTTCAAATAGATCAAAACTTCATTGTTACTCTCTAGCAATTGCAACAGACTTAAAATATCCTAATAGAGTAGACTTAACAGTCTTTTGTAAAATCTCTTAATTGAGTGCACACTTAATTGTTTTGCTAAAATCATCTAACCAGGTAGATCTAGCTGATCTTATTGTTACTCCTAACAGGGTAAGATCACCATAAGTGATACATCTTTGTAAGCCTTAACTGAAAACTTTATTTTTGCAGAAGTGAAGCTTTGTGGGTTCCATCCCCACTGTAGTTTTTACCTTCTAACAAGGGTTTCTACAATACCAAGATACATGTGTTATGTGTATGAAGTTTCATGTATTCTTATTTGATTTGACTACATGTATTTACATTTCAGTTATGTTATTGAGTGTATGGTGAATGCAATTGAGATAGTTAGTTAATCAGGTACATGTTTACAAGGATATAATTTGAAATTTTTTAAGGGTACTGATTCACCCCTCCCCTCTCAGTACACACCTTTCTATAATCCCAACAATTGGTATCGGAGCTAGTTCTCTTGTTGAGGAATTTTAAGCATTGAAGAGAAAAATATCTTAAGGATGGAAAGGTATAAGCTTGATAAGACTATTGAAAATCATAAATTGGAGATGCAAATTCTCATAGAACAATTCAAGGAAGCCAAAGAAAAACTGAGAGAGTTACTGATCAAAAGGAAGGAAATGGCATTTCGGCTCAATGAGACTGATTATTTGGAAGAAGAGATAGAGGATCCATTTGAAGGATCTAGATATGGAAGTATATTTGATGCATCTAAAGGAACCATATCAGATCTATCTAAAAATAATCAACACCTTATCGAACAAGTGAAAGCACTGCAAATTGGGCAAGAGACTCAAATGGTAAGAATGATTGATGTCATGAACAATGAAAAATAGGATGAATAAGAAAGGAATTTGGCTATTGAAGATATAAGACAAATCATTGAAAATCTCAAAGAAAAGGAATTTGAAATATCGAGAGTTATCGAGAATCATTTTGAAATTTCCAATTAGATGGTTTTCATGAGTCAGGAAGTCAAATGAGTAAGTAGTGAGCTTATTAAGAAATTAGAAGACATTGGTGAATTAAGGGAAGAGAATGAAAACTGAAGAATGAAGTGAAGATTCAATAAAAACACAATGAGATGATAAAGAAAGTTGAAGAAAGTACTAAAAGAATGGATGAATTTCTAAATAGTCAAAGAAGACTTGACAACACTACTGGTTTAGGCTATACCAAGAAAGGAGAGTCATCAAAAAAAGATAAACAAAAGAGTGCCTATGAAAATCTAAGGCCAAGGAAGCTCTCATGCTATCACTATGGAAAACCAGGCCACACATCAAATGTTTGTAGAAGCAAAGAAAAGGGTATTCATAAATTCACTCCTAAATTTGATGGTTATTGTTACAATTGCAATAAGTATGTACATCAAGCACATGAGTGTAGATTAATGTTGAATAAGTCACCTAAGAAACACTACATGGAAAAGAACTGACACACTTACAACATGCATGGACATATATCACAGGAATGCAGGACAAAAATGAAACAAGTCTGGAAACTAAAAGGATAAAAGAAGACATATCAATTGAGAAGACAAGGTAATGCATATACTTGGGATTACAACACTTGGAATAGTTTTACAACATGTGGTAGATATAGACATTTAGTAGATGCATGAGAATGCACTAGAGAGGGAAATATTGAAACTTGAAAAATTCTAGAATGGCATGTCTATATTGTCATAGGGTCGGTCACTTAAGAAAAGACCGAGCACTAGAATTGAGTATTAATGCAAGTGAGAACACCATTGAAAAAATCATGAGGATAAGGAACCAAATGTGGAGAAAACAAATAGATGATAATGCTAGAACAAGCACAACAATCGGTGACACCTCATCCATTGGATTAGGTGATCTCACCACCTCCACCTAAGAAAAATCAAGTATGGAACTACATTTCAATCAGTTATATCTTACAAAAGTTCCTTATATCTATAGAATGAATACCAAATCAGCATGAATTAAGATGCACTAAGGTATTATATGTTGTTAACTTGAAATGAGTTTAGTTGGTTAAGCTGGACTGAGTAAGAAAATTCTAGTCAGTGAAAGTGTTGGAGACAACCAAGTTGCATAGTCAACCATGTATTGATAGTGTTCACCGAGCCGAGGTATCTTTGAGTTTACTGAGTGATTTTATTGTTGACCGAGTAATAGATGGCAATGCATTTAATGCATTGAACAAGGTTTTTGGTTATAAATATATGGGAAATGAACTCATTTCTTCACATTGCATTCAAGAGCGAACTAGAGCAATTTGAGTAAGATTTGAGAAAAGTGAATCCGAGCCATTCACATCTATTTGAGAACATTTAGAGCCATTTGATATCATTTCAAGTAAGTTCTTAGTGAACTGACTTATTTTCTTAAAGTTTACATGAAGCCCTAAATTTGTTAAAATAATGGAATCCTCATAAAAGTCTTCAAAATCAAAGACTAATAGTGACAAGGTCACATTGATAAATTCAACAACCTATGAAGAACCAAGATACAAATTGCACCCTGCAATTGTTGCACAACCAATGACAAGGGTGCATTTTCTATGATTTCACCTAGGGTTTTACTAGTAAAGGACATAAGATCATACATCTATTGTAAGATTGTAGAGATAGGTGACTTTGAACTCCAGCCCACCTACCAAGAGCTTTGTGCTGATGGAAAACATAAGGAAGATCACAAACACTTGGAGGTAAAAGGGTTAGCCAATGCCCTAAATGTTTTTGAAAGAATTTAAGATAGAATGGATAAGAATCGTGTTGAGCTAAGTACATGAAGGAAAGATGTGGCTAGATGACCAATGAGGATAAAAAAGGATGTTATACATATGGTTACTGGGTATCCCATGAATGACAAAGAAAAATCCCTAAGACATCCACCAAAGACCAAGATTGAGAAGCTAACAGGAGTAGAATGGGATGGTAGAGGCATGAGAATAAACACAATCAATGACCTTGAGATGAGATTTGAAGTGTATGTCATTATATATAAGATATCTTAGTTGAGTAGACCGAATAGTGTTTCATGCAGAGTAGTTGACATTGTGCATAAAATTGTGAAGAAGGGTTTGCAACTCGACCTAGCCAAGTTGATGCTGAGACAATTAGAAGAGAATATGCAAACCATCAGACTGATAGATCAAGCACATTCAAATTTGGTTCATTGTTGGTATGTACATTTGTCTATCTGCAAAACTATTTTCCATCAGTCGGTAACGTAGAATGGGATGTCAATCAACTAGTTATTGTGCAAATAAGTGAATTTATTAGAAACCTAGACAAGAATTTTGAACCAGTTATGGAGGATTATTTTGGTAAATTCAAGGAGAGAATATGAACCAAGGACACCTTGGATACCTTCCATGGAATATGAATGTGATTAGTGAAAACCTAACCTATTCAAAACAAGTGTAGACATTCTAATATTAGTCCTAGCAGCATATTCCTAACATATAGTAAAAACTATTTGTATGATACCTCAGATAGAGCTTAAATGGGAGCACCCTGTCACTGTTTGATTTTCTCTTGATTTAGGGATGTGGGTATGCTCTCAAACACTAGGAGCATATCCTTGATGTAGATTAGGAAGTTTTAGGGTCCATTAGGAACCAAAAATACCACATAGTGGCACATAATCAGGTATAGAACACTTGGTTTTCTCCTATAGCTCAAGGAACCAAAAACAAAGCTAAAATGGAAGTTTGATGCAAGAATGCTTAAACTAGATTGATTTTATCCAAATATGAAAGTGATGTGATGAAAATTATGTGCAAATAAATGAAGAAAACTAGGTTAATCCATTTAGGCTAAGCTAGTGTGAATTAGGAAAGCATAGAAAATGAGTTAAATCTTAATAAAACTAGAAACTAATCTAAGTCTAGATGTAATTTAGCATGATAACACTAATTAATATGAAGGATGTGAATTGGTAGTTTTCTCTTGGAATGAAGAGTATTTATAGGATTTGAGGAAGGGCTTGGGTTAGGAAGGGGAGTTAGGGTCAGAGTCAGGGTTAGGGGTAGAGTTTGGGGTATGGTCAAAGGGCTGAAGGTTAAGGGTTTCCCACACATGTGTGAGAAACACTAGGGGAGTGTGCTTAGGGGAAAATTTTGGAAGAGGAGACATAGGCTTCATTAAGAGGTTATAAGAGCCTTAATGAGGGTGTAAGGAGCCATTAACGAGTTTGTAAGGTTCATTAATGAGGGGGTTTGACCAGAAGTCAAAGGAGGGTGGTTTAGACTAAGAGGGTTAGTAATCACCCTCTAAGTAGGTTTAGGGATGGATTAGGAAAGGTTAGATAGGTTTAGGGTTTTCTAAAGGTTTCTAGGGTTTTAGGGTATAAATAAATAATCTATTTATTTAAAGGGTTGTGACAATCAATTTATCAAATGATTAATAAATTGGAGGGAAAATCATTCAAATTTGATTTAAATGCTTTTGGGAGGATTCTTTAATTAAATGTTTTTGATTAAAATAGGAGAGAATAATGGCATAAAAAACAAATTAATTAATTAATAAATGATGATGTCATCAAGGTTTTTGCAAAATAAAATATTTTTATTTGGAAAAGGGATTTTAGGTCTTTACATTTTGCCCCTCTTTAATTGGATGTTGCATTGGCGTGGCGTCAAAGATAATAAAATAAGATGCCCCAGGCTAGAATTAGAAGATAAGGAGTTGTTCCCCCTTGAGAAAATAACATAAAGAGGAAACTTTGGGGAATTTTCTCGAAAGAAACACAGAAAGGAAGGGAAAGGAAGACGGGAAGGGGGGATAAATAGATGTCCTTCCAAGAGAAAAAATGGGTGAATGCAAGATGATGATGAAATGTAGGATAGAGGATGAAGCTAGATGTAAGATGCAAGATTAATCTACATGATTCAGGATGAGGGGGATTTGGGGAGCTCCTTGTGTAAATGTGGAGAGAAAAACCTAGTTTGATATAAAAATGCTAGAGACCTGCCAAGGTTATTGGGAACACAAGGCCTTGTCAATAGCATTGTAGAGGACTTTCACAAAAAGATATGCAAGAGTTTCCCCAACATCACACATGAATCCAAGAGGAAGCATGGTAGAAACGATGCTGAAGAAACCACAAACAAACAACATTTCCCAAGTGCACCATGTAACCCAGAAGATCACATGTGAAACGTGCAAGGGTCATGTTCAAATGACTCACAGGAAGAAGAAAAAGATCAAAAGACCATGCCCCATATTGCCCTCATTCACATCACACCATGATATAAAGGATCATGGAAACTTTGAGGAGAGGAACAATGAGAAGCCGCAAAAGATAAACAAGATCCAAAGGACAAAATCCAAGACCAACATGATAAATCCACAAAAAATCCTTTGCCAAGGAGAAGGATTGATTTGATTGATGGGGTAAGATTAGGGATACATCCTACATGGATCTAGTTTGATTGATGGAAGATTAGGTCAGACATGAGGAAGACATCCTCAAGGACCCATTTGATGAGGAGAATGTTGTATTGTGGCTAGAAAATGATAAATCAAGGATAATCATGGTGATCAAGAATAGTTGGAAAAAAATATTTTTGAAGTATAAGGCTGGATGGGACAAGTTATATGATCAAATGTTGTTGTAGGATTGACAAGGATATGTACAACAAGACATGATGATATGTATAATGGATGGGAAGATATGTAGAATAGATGAGGAGATATGTACACCAAATATCTACAGAAGCTTTGTCATTGGGCAAGGAAGATCTTGCTATACATGATATATATAGGAAGCTTAGGATTGGGATAGGAACTAATTTATGCATTGGATAGGCTTGAGGATAGAACACCCAGGGATGGATGAGCTGATGGTGGGGATGGGGATTAGATAAAGAGGATTTTGGGATCGAGTTTGGGATGGGTGGGGGATGGGAGTTTGATAGATAATGACTTGGTCCACTATGTATGGCACCTGTTTCCAAGTTTTCACCAACATACTTGTCCAAGGTGCTTAAATTGCCAAGTTTTTACCATTGGACATTTTTTTTTTCTTTTTTGTATTTTTTTGGTTTTTCCATTTTTCATGGATTTACTAGATTTTACAGGAACTGGTTCAAGCATATAACCTCTTTAGATGTATGATATTGATAGGATCATTCAGAGGCTCATCTTCTACTGTTGATAGTTGATAGGCTCTGGAGCCAAAGCATGCCATGACAACGTAAGGACCCAACCAAGTAGGTTCAAACTTTCCTTTTTTGTCTCGATGTGCTTGTACTTTCTAATTTTTTTTGAGAACCATGTCGCCAACTTGGAACTATATAGGATGGACCTTCTTTTTATAGCTCCATTTGAGTTGATTCTGGTATGCAACCATGTGATCATATGCTTGTTTCATCTTTTCATCTAACTGGTCAAGTTGTGTGAGGCATGCCATGTGATAGTCTTCATCTGTGGTGTAGTTCTTCATTGAGACACACAATGATGGGAGCTCGACCTCAATGGGTAAGATGGCTTTGACACCATATACAAGGGAGCATGGGGTGGTTCCTATGGGACCACGATAAGAAGTACGATAGGCTCATAGGGAAGGATTTATTTGGAGGTGCCAATCATGACTAGAATCATTGACAACCTTCTTGAGGATTTTGAGGATGGTTTTGTTGGTTGCCTCAGCTTGGTCATTTCCTTGAGGGAAGTATGGGCTGGAGAAATGATGGTGGATGTTGAGTCTGGCACATAGACCATCCAAATGCTAGTTTTCAAAAGGTGATGAAGGGTGCTCCCCTTAATACCACAAACACATAATAGAAATAGAGAAACAACAACAATTTGCAAGAACAGAAAATGGGTTTCTTATTATCTCCACAAGTGTGGAATTACAAATTTTAGAATTACAATATGCAAAGCCACATGGGCATTCCCCTTACAATATTCTGTAGGACAAAGCCTTGAATCATTACCTAGATCTACCCAGAACTACTCTGAAGTACCTAAGACAACACTACAGCCTTATATAGGCAATTTTCCACCTTGTGGAAAAGTTCTAGAATTTTAGCCAATAAGGCTGACCAAACTTAGAATTATTTTATTTTACAATTTATTACATCAAACTCGGCTCAAAAAAACTTTTGAAACCCAAACAAAAATTTTGAAGGAAAATCAATTTTTGCCATTTCAGGTGACCTAACTTCTAGAGACCATAAGTCATCATGCGTTGACCTGATTGAATATTATAGCCCCATTTTGGAAAGGGCATGAAGTGCTCTACAACATCTAAATTAAGCAAGCTTCATTCAACTGAAGTTTTGATCTCATTTAGGGCCTCTAAAGCCTTCAGAACTGAGTTTGAAGTTTATGTACCCTACTGCCAATACCAAAAATCTTCAATATCTACAAAGCTAGACTTGATTTGGCAATGGAACTTTACTGGCAGGCTGATACGACCAAAATGAACCTCCACCTATGAAATCAAAACATTCCAACATCGTATGACCAACTTAATAAAAATAGTAAGTTTCCATAAATAGCAGCTCTGCACAAGATAGCCCTTATTGAAAAGAAACCAAAAATATTTTTGGGTGATGTAAGATTGCTCTTACACCCAGGATGCCCCTGCATAAGACACCTGAGATAATTTGAGAAGTGACCCTATCATGTCTTAGGTGTGAAGAGGAAAACCAAGATGGTTAACCTCCTCCCTTATCAGCCATGATGAATATTCAACAGGTTGTCCTTTCCACTTGACCAGATATTCTTCATATGTCATGTTCCTTATGCTTCTACCAACACAACTATATAGTATATCCTCAATCTCCTTGACAATTGAACTAGTTGCTGGAATACTCCACTGTGTTTTTGTGATCTTATCTTCAACACCTCCTTCATGATACTCTATCAAATCTGAAATGTTAAATACTAGTGAAATATTTAGCTCAGTAGGGAATTCTACCTCATATGCATTTCTTGAATCATGCTTCTTCAGTATCTTATATGGCCCAAACTTCTTCATTTTTAACTTATTGTATGTACCAACTGGAAATTGCTCCTTCGCAAATGAACCACTACTTCATCCCCAACCTAAAATTCCTTATGCCTCCTTTTCTCATCTACCTTAGCCTTATACTGGGCATTCATCTTGGTAATGTGCTTCCTCACCTCCTCATGGACGTTCTTCAAGTGTTCTGCAAAATTGTCAGCTTTAGCACTACTTATTTCTCCTTTATCTATCTTTCTCAACTCATATGCATTTCTGGGACTACTTCCATTTACAATCTGGAATGGTGATTTACCAATTCTCCTATTAACAAAATTATTTTATGCAAATTCTGCCAGTGGTAAAATCAAATCCCATCTTGTTGGCTTACCTCCAACCAAACATCTTAGCAAATTTCCCAAACTCCTATTCACAACCTCTGTTTATCCATCAGTCTAAGGATGATGTGTTGAACTGAACTTCAACTCAGTCTTCATCTTCTTCCACAATGTATGCTAGAAATATCCAACAAACTTATTGTCTCAATCTAAAACTATACTCTTTGGCAAACCATGTAGTCTCACCACTTCTCTGAAAAATAGTTCTACTACATGAACAACATCAGTAGTCTTCTTGCAGGGAATGAAATGTGCCATCTTCAAGAATCTATCAACTACCACAAAAATTGAATCATGTCCCTATTGAGTCCTCCATAAACCAAGAACAAAGTCCATATTGATATCCTCCCAAGGATTTTCTGGTACAGGTAACGACTGATACAACCCTATATTTTTCTTCACTCCTTTTTCCATCTAACATACTCTACAACTCTGTAAAAACTTCTTGACATCTTGCTACAACTGTGGCCAATAATAATTCTCACTAACCAAAGCAAGGGTTTTATCATGACCAAAATGTCTAGCCAGTCCTCTGCTATGCTTCTCCTTGATGAGATTCTCCCTCATAGAACTTTGTGGAATGCACAACTGACTCCCTTTGAATATCATATCATCCTGAATGATGAAATTGAACCACTTCATTTTGTCTAGAGTAACAGGTTCTTTACAAGCTTTCCAAGCTTCACCAAAATCAGGATCCTCTGGATACAAATTCTTGAGTTTCTTGAACCCAACCACCTCAATCTACATCTCTGTCAGTAATAGTTGCCTTCTGCTAATAGCATCTACAACCCTATTAGACTTTCCACTCCTGTGTTTCAAAACAAATGTATAACTCTACAAAAACTCAACCCATTTCAAATGCCTTTGATTCAACTTTCCTTGACTATTCAAATATTGCAAAGCTTGATGATCAGTATACAAAAAAAACTCCTTAGGAAGCAGATAGTGTCTCCACTTCTTCAATGCTTGAACTATAACATAAAATTCCTAATCATAAGCATAATATTTTCTCTTGGCATCATTTAACTCCTCTCTAAAATAAGCAACATGTTTACCTTCTTAACTCATAACAACTCCTATTGCAGTATCACTAGCATCACAGTCTACTTGAACACCTTATTAAAATCTGGAAGTGCTAAAATAGGCTATTCTGAAACTTTTTTTTTGAATAGTTTAAAACTCTTATCTACCCCATTAGTCCACTTGAACTCTTTTCTATCCCCTCTCATTGTTTCAGTCAAGGGTCCACAAATACTGCTAAAATTTCTAATAAATTTTTTGTAAAAACTAGCCAAACCATGAAAATATCTTACCTTAATAGCACTCCTTGGAGTAGGCCATTCAAGGATAGCCTACACTTTTTTTGGGTCCATTTTTAGACCTTCTCCTAAAACTACAAATCCCAAATACACTAACTCTTTCTTCACAAAATTGCACTTCTTCAAATTAATCAACAATTTCTCTTCTCTCAGCTTCTCAAACACCATACAAATATGCATAATATGCTCCTCCAATGTCTTACTAAAGATCAAATTATCATCTAGGTAAACAATGACAAACTTACCTTGAAATTCTTTCAGAACCTCGTTCATGAGCTGCATGACAGTGCTCGGTGCATTGGTTAGCCCAAAAGGAATGACTAAACACTGATACAATCCTTCCTTTTTCTTGAAGGCAGTCTTCAATTCATCTCCTTCTTTGATCAAAATCTGATGATATCCACTCTTCAGATCTATCTTTGAGAAATATAAAGCTCCACTCAAATAGTCCATAATATCATCCATCCTTGGCAATGGAAACCTATACTAGATTGTGATCTTGTTTATAGCCCTGGAATCTATACACATCCTCTGTTCTCCTTTCTTCTTTGGTGATAATACTATTGGTACAACACATGGACTCAGGCTCTCCTGAATCAACCCCTTCTATAATAACTCATGTACTTGTCTATTCAACTATTTACTTTCTACTGGTGTCATTTTGTGTGCTACCTTATTTGGCAAACTGGCTCCTCAAATCAAGTCCATTTGATGATCGATCTTCCTTACTGGTGGTAATCCATTAGGTACATTATTAGATACAATATCTTGCAACTCATTCAACAAATCTGCAACTTCTATAGGTACATCTTCTACTTCCTCTTTACCAACTTTTGGAATTAAAGCAAAGCACACATGCTCATGCCTCATACCATCTAGGAATTTTCTTTCATCAACAAAAGTTATTCTTGCACTACCACATACCTTTTCTTCTATGTCATTCAATGGCTTTGGCTTATGTCATACTCCATCCTTTATCAGGGAATAGGTATTTGCACAACCATCATGTAAAGCACACTTGTAAAACTGCCATGGTCTACCCAACAACATATGACATGCATCCATAGATATGATATCACACAGTACCTCATCATGGTATCCACCAATCTTGAACTTCACTAGGCATTGTTCATTGACCAGGACCTTGTGGTCATCTTGCACCCAAGAAATCTAGTATGGATGTGGGTGTTTTTGTCTCTTGAGCTTCAACTTTGTGACCATCTCTTCTGACACCAAATTGTTAGTGCTTCCACTATCAATAATCACATCACAACATTTACTCTCACACTTGCATCTAGTGTGAAATAGGATCCTCCTTTGCTTAGGTTCATTCTCACCACTCAGTAGAACTTTTCTATTAATCAACATTTCTCCTCTTTCAACATCTTCAGAATGTGATGACTTGGCATCTTCATCTACATGTGCAACTCTTGCCCGGCCTTCATTCCTCCTATCTGTCCTTGGCATTGATGACATTCAAATGCCCTATGACCTTCTTCCCCATAGTGAAAACATGTTCCATGGAAGCCTCCTCTTCCTAATCCATGTCCTCTTCCTCTTCCTCTCTAATCTCTATTCTTCTAATCATGGAAATGATTGGAAGTGTTTCCTCTCTGATTTGTATTGCTACTAGCTTCATCCTTCTTTTTTGGATCTTCATTTTGACCACCATATGAGCATCCACCAGATCATCCACCATGACATCTTCCATTTTGTCTGCTCTCAAACTTCTTGTTCAAATTTTCCTCTATGTTTAGGGCAAACTGGTATGCCTCTTTAATATTGTTCATTCGAACCAGATTCAACTCCTCCTGAATGCTTGGCCTCAACCCATTAAGATAATTGGCAACTTTCTCCTCATCAGCTTCTACATGGCTTGTTTTGATGAGGATTCGATAGAACTCCTCCGTATACTCTTGAATAGATCTTCCTGCTTGCTTCAAACTTTTCATTTTCTTTAGTAGGTCAAGCTCATAATCAACATGAATGAACTGTCACATCAATTTATCCACCATCTGATCCATCTTGTGATTTTATTCTTTCCTCTTTGATTTCTCTCCAATTGAATCTCCTGCCACCAAATCTTCACGTGACCCTTTAGTCTGGCCTTTGCAAACTTGACCTGATCAAGATCCTTGACATCTTCATACTCAAAATATTCTTCTAATTCATTGATCCATTCGATCAACTCCTCTGGGTTAAGATTTCCTAAAAATGCAGGAACCTTAATCTTAGGTCTTTTCCCAATCTTGGAAATGGCTCAAAAAAGTCTTTCTTCCTCCTAGTTCAGAATTTTCCTTTCTTCATGATCAAAATTTCCTTCTCCCTCGGCTTCATCCTCACTTTCATCTCTGACATTAAGATTCATTCCTTTGTGAATCTCTTCTTGCAATGCTCGCAGTTGTCTCTGGAGCACTCTAACCTCAGGCGTCACAACACTAGCTCTCCTGCCACGTTCCCTTTGTGGAGGCATTTTTGCACTGCTTTCTAAAACCCTAAACCACGGTCCTGGTGCAAATTGCCTCATAGTCGGAAATCTTTTTACACACTCAGGAACTCGTGCTCTGATACCACTTGATGAAGGGTGCTCCCCTTAATACCACAAACACATAACTAAAATAGATAAACAACAACAATTTGCAAGAATAGAAAATGGGCTTCTTATTATCTCCACAAGTGTGGAATTAAAAATTTCAGAATTACAATATGCAAAAGCCACATGGGCATTCCCCTTACAATATTCTATAGGACAAAGCCTCAAATCATTACCCAGATCTACCCAGAACTAGTCCAAACTGCCTAAGACAACACTACAGCCTTCCTTATATAGGCAATTTTCCACCACCTGGGAATGTTCCAAAATTTTAGCCAATAAGGCCGACCAAACTTAGAATTATTTTATTTTACAATTTATTACATCAAAGTCAGCTCAAAACAACTTTTGAAACCCAAAGAGAAATTTTGAAGGAAAATCATTTTTTGCCATTTCAGGTGACCCAACTTCTGGAGACCATAAGTTATCACCTGTTGACCCGATTGACTATTATAACCCCATTTCGAAAAGGGCATGAAGTGCTCTACAATAATTAAATTAAAAAAGCTTCATTCAGTCGAAGTTTCAACCTCATTCAGGGCCTCTAAAGCCTTCAAAACTGAGTTTGAATTTTTTGTACCCTGTTGCCAGTACCGAAAATCTTCAATATCTACAAAGCTAGACTTGATCTGGTAATGAAACTTTACTGGCAGTTGATACAACCAAAATGAACCTCCACCTATGAAATCAGAATATTCTAAGATCATATGACCAAATTACTAAAAATAGCAAGTTTCCATAAATAGTAGCTCTGCACAAGATAGCCCTAATTGAAAAGAAACCAGAAATATTTTTGGGTGATGCAAGATTGCTCTTACACCCAAGATGCTCCTGCATCAAAAGGTGTGCCATGATCTATGAAGATAGTGGATGGGATGCCGAATTGACAAATGATATGGTATAGGATGAAATTGGATATCTGGATGCCAATATTGAGGATGAGTGAAATTGCTTCAACCCACTTTGTAAAGTATTCTCTGACTGTTATGATATATTTGTATCCATTTGAGGGAAGGGGAGTGATTAGCCCAATGAGGTCGAATCCCCAACATAAAAATGGCCATGGTGGCGCAATGGGCTGTAAGTCTTGAGCTGGCACATGAATTAGATTGGCATGTTGTTGACATGGTAAACATTTCTTTACAAATTCACAAGCATCATGCTCTATTGTTAGCCAATAATACCCAACTCTAAGAAACTACTTTTCTAGGACCATGCCACTTGTGTGGGAACCACAAATTCTAGCATGAACCTCTTGTAAAGATAGGATGGCCTCATTTGAATAAAAACATCTGGAAAGGATGTTGTGATATCCTTGATGATAAAGGGTGTTTTCTACAAGAGTGTTGCGGGAAGCTTTGTGAATTAGGTTTTGGCATTGGGTGTTGGTGAGATAGGGAGATATAATACCATTTTTAAGATATGCATGAATGTCATGGTACCATGGGGACTGAGGACCAACCAAGATGCACACCATTTCTGAATCAATGTTCTCATAAGTAGGCATGTGTAGCTACTTGACTAAGAATTCATACTATGATGAGTTACAAGGGATTTCCAATAAGGATCTGATGGTTGCCATTGCATCAACACCTTTATTCTGTAGCCTTGGTATCTATGTGAACTTTAGACTTAGGAAATGCTCTTTCAATCTGTCCATCGATTCCTCCTAGTGTAGAAGCTTGTCGTCCTTGTTTGGAATTCATCCAGGACTTGCTTGATTATTAGCTATGAATCTCCAAACACTTGTAGTTCTATGATATTCCATTGGATAGCTATCTTGAGGCTTGAGATGAGTGCCTCGTATTCTGTAATGTTGTTGGTGCATAGGAATCCTAATTTGAATAATTTGGAGATATAGTCACCTTGAGGTGTGACGAATAGGATTCCTACCCTTGATCCATATGATGTATAGGAGCCATCAAAATATAGCTTCCATACTCATTGTTCTTCGATCATGCAAAGATTCTTGTCAGGAAATTCCATTATCAGTGGATATGCATCTACTAGAGGTGCTTCAACTAGCTGATCGACAATTACTCACCCTTTGATTTTTTTCTATCTATGTACTGTATGTCAAATATGCTTATAAGCATGACCCATTTTTCCATATGGCCTATTAATATTGTCCTTGATATAAGATACTTGAGTAGGTCCACCTTTGAGATGAGCTTGATTGTGTCGCTAAGCATGTAATGCCTAAGCTTTTGAGTGGCGAAGACCACTGTGAGGTATGCTTTCTCCATTGGTGAGTAATTATGCTCATAGTTGAGAAGAGTTTGACTAATATAATAGATGGCTCACTCTTTGCTATCGTCATCATGTTTTGTTAAGAGTTCTCCCAGTGATGTAGTAGTTGCAGAGATGTATAAGATTAGAGGGCATCCTGAAACTGGCGGTACATGGATGGGAGAGTTGGATGGATATTCTTTTAGCTTCTCAAAGATTCTTTGATAGATGGGATCCCATTTGAAGCTGGTGTCCTTACAAAGTAGATGTGTGAAAGGTTGGCACTTTTTTTCCAGCTATGATATGAAATGGCACACTGATTTTAGTTTTCCTTTAAGACTTCTAAGCTTCCTGAGTGTTCTCAGAGGAGGCATTTCCGTTATGGCCTTGACCTTTTTAGGATCAATCTCTATGCCACGTTGTGATACGATGAAGCCTAGTAGATTTCCAAATGTCACACCAAAGAAACACTTCTTTGGATTTACCTTTAGGCCATAATGATATAGATGATTGAACACACTTTCAAGGATGTTGAGGAGTTCACATTGTGTCTTGGATTTTGCCAAGATATCATTTACATAGTCTTGCAGGGTTTTGTATATCATATCATGGAAGATGGTTTTCATTTCCCGCTAATAGGTGGCCCCTATGTTCTTTAGCCCAAATGGCATCATATTGTAGTAGAAATTACCCCATGGTGTGGTGAATGATATTTTGTGATGGTCTTCCTTTTCTATTTTGATATGATTATAACCTGAGAAGCCATCCATGAGTGACAACATCTCATGGCTAGTTGTGAGATCCACTATCATATCAATATTGGGTAAGGGGAAATCATCCTTGGGACATGATTTTTTCAATTCCCTAAAATCCATGTAGATTCTTATCTCTCCTAAAGGTTTGGTGACAGACACCATGTTGGAGATCCATTCTGAGTAATCAATAGCTCTGATGATTTTGGATTGTAGTAGTTTCTCCAATTCTACTTTTACTAATAGGGCTACCTTAGGATACATTTTGCATAGCTTCTAGTTTATTGGCTTAGCGTTAAGATCCACTAAAATATTGTGGACAACTCGATTTGGATAAAGCCTTGGCATGTGTGCATATGACCATGCAAAATTGATGGTAGCTTCTTGGAGGAGCATTGTGAAAGACATTTCTTCTACTCTAGTTAGAGATGTTACAATGTAAGTGATCCTTGGGTATTCTTTTGTGCCCAAGTTGGCTAGTTTAGTTTCCTCGATGATGATGGATGATTGTTCTGGTGTGTAATCCTGGATGGGGGGAAGAGGAAAGTCCTCATCTTCTACCACCTTAGAGAGGTTTTCACTAGAAGATACACCCTTTATTTTTACTTTTTTAGAATTAGAATATGCCCCAGAGGGGTTTTCACATAAGGACTCATTCTTTTCTTTTTCTTTTTCAATTTTGTAGCTAAAGCATGCCTCTTCCCCAAAATATCCTTTAGGGTCAAGCTTGTAGACATGAGATGATTCTTGGTGTTGATCTGATTGTTGGCTTGATGCTCCCATGAATCTTAGGATTGCTTTTGTGCTTTAGAACTCATCAATATGTGTGAGGCTTGGTTGATCCTAGTCTATGAGTTCAGAATGGATGAGGGGAAGTTAAACGATTTTAATGGTGAGTTGATGGAGGATAGAATTTCCCAAGAGGGTATCATCATGGAAGATGTCATCATAAGATTTATTTTCTTCCTCTTCAGGGATGTCTTTGATTTCTACAAGGTCATCTTAGATATTCAAGAGTGGAACGTTGGGTAAGTTGGTGCCCTAGTTGCAGTATTGGGTACTTGTATATGTAGGTGAGAGGTATTAAATCCAAGGCCTTGATGTTTAGGATTTTGTGAGGCCTTGATTGGATCTTTGCTGCGACCTTCTTGTGGTCCTAGACCATGCCTTGGTATTTTCATTGTTCTATGGCATACTTGTGTGATGTTGGATATTTGTCTTTGAAGTAACTGAGAAGCTTAGTGTCAGGAGGTGGGGGGTCTTTGTATAGCCATCAGTTGATGTCAGGGTCCATCTCTAAACTATTTATGTTTCCATGGGAGACAAATGTTAGTGGCACCAACTACTTGATTTTATGATTGGCTCGAATAGGCTTGATTTGGTGGCTTGGGAACCCTTGTGTATGTGGATCTAGAGGTAGGGCCCCTATTGAAAATTCATCATTTAGACTGTACTCAGCACAATCTTTGTTGTTGATCTTGACAAAAGAAAGGGTGGAGGATAATATAGTCTCTGGATTGCTATGGGACCAGGAGGAGCTGGTGACATAAGTGCCAATTTTGATTCTAGAACAATGGGTGTAATGGGGGAATGACACCTCCAACACATGACAATATGAGAAGGTTTGGGGATCTGCATGGATGGTGATCTTAGTGCCTTGATGCAAAAATTTGAGGCATTGGTGATAAGTAGATGGAATGACTTTAATGGAATGGATCCATGGTCAGCCGAGGATGATGTTTTATGGTAGGTCTAGATCAATAATGTGGTAGATGGTGTCTTGAATTGTAGGGCCCAACTTGATTGGAAAAAAAATAGTACCTTCTAATGTACGCTCTAAGTTGTCATAGGCCTTGACGGTGATAAAATTATGTGATATGTCAGCCTCTGTGAATCCCACTTGCTGGATGAATTTCAGGGTACACAAATTTAGGGCTGAGCCATTATCTATCATGACCCTTCTGATGGAAAAGTCTCTGACCATGGTGGTGATATAGAGAAGAAGACTATGGTCAGGCTCAATAGCTGGTATATCAGATGGATTGAAGGAAAGAGCACATGATGTTGATAGATGTCCCACAAGGTTCTCAAATTAGATAGTATTAATTTTTGTGGGGACATGTCCTTCTTGGAGGGCTCAGTTGAGGATCTCTCGATGGATGGGTGAAGTATGAAGAAGGTCGAGGATGGAGATTTGGGAAGGTGTATTACCAAGATTCTCTAGAAGGTTATATTGTGCATTTTGTGTAGGCATTGGATTAGCACTGATGACAATTATCCAACCTCTACATGTGGTAACAACACACTAACTATTTTCTCCCTTGACATGGATGACATTGATAATGGGTTCAACTTGGGTTATGCATCTAAAAAATTTGTCATAGTTGATGTGGGAAGTAGTATAGTATTTGTGGTCAACATGGTATCCTTATTTTCCTTTTCCTTAGTTCTAGGATGGAGGATTGGTATTGACTTGGTTCTTCCCATCATTGTGTTGAGGGAACACATTCTGATAGATCTACAAATTGGCATTGGGTGAAGGTTGGGCTGGTGTGTCCACTTGGATCTCTTTTCTTTCAATGAGATTTTTGATATAGTGCTTTAGTTTCATGCACCTAAGGGTAGCGTGTCCTTTGACATGATGATAGTCACAATACTCATGATATTTGTACCATTTAGGCCTAGGAGTTGCGTCATCGAATTGATGAGTTTGGGGATAGGTAATGAGATTGGATTTAGCCATTCGATGGAAGATCACATCCAATGGTTCACCAAGAGGGGTGAAGGTTCTTCCTTGATGGGTCTAGACTTGAGGCCTATTCTAATTTGGGGTAATGGATATGGCATTAGCCCAATTTTCTTGGTTTCCTTGGTTTGCTTGTTGTTGATAGTTCTACATAGGTTGATTGATTGATTTAAGGTTGTTGTTGTTGATATGAAGGAGTTGGTCTAGGACTAACCAAAACAATTTGGATATGTTTTGTGTTAGTGGCTCCATCAGTAACAACATTCTTGTTTTTATTTGAGTGGTGAGGTTTGTCATTACTAGCCTTGCTATGTGAATCATGTTTGTAGTGTTAGATGGTGCCTTCATCTAAGAGGCCTCTTTCGATGTCTATGCCTTTTCCTTTGATGTATTGATAGGTCTAGATGCAATTCATCCTCATGAAGTGGGATAATTTAGGATGCAGGTTATCGATAAATATTTTGGTAAGATGTTTCTCAGGCAGTTGACATGATAACCTTGTAGTGAGGTTTTACCATCATTGTAAGTAATTGGATAGGCTCTCACCTCCTTTCTTCTTTGAGTTGTGAAGGTATAACAATGACAAATCATTCTCAACATTATGCACATACTAGGAAACCAACTTCTCAGAGAGTTCTGCAAAGGTTGTGTTGTCCCATATGGTATCTTGTAGAACCACTGAATAACAGTTCCTCCCAAGCTCTTAGGGAATAGGTGCATGCAGAAATTGTCACTGTATGAAACCTCTTGACATGCCATATATAATTATTTGACATGGCTAATTAGATATCCTTTCCCATGATATTTTTCAAACTTAGGTGTCTTAAAGTGTTTGGGAAAGGGTATTTCCATGATTGATCTGTCAAAGGAATAGGGACAAACCTTGTTAAACTTGAAAGCCTTTCTCTCTATTCCAAACTTAAGCTCCTTAAGAGTGTTCTTCTTCTCTTCCCATTTGGCATTGATCAGAATTAGAGTACTCCCATTAGGAAAGGATATGATGGTGTTGGTGAGTAAGGATGATTTTGTGGAGGATATTACAGAGTTGGAGAGGGTGATCTCCCAACAAGATAGGGAGCTTAGAATGGATGTTGGGGTGATGGTTGCTGGGGAGGATATTGCTACTAAGGTGAGAGCATAGTGCTATGGATGATTTTATTGTTTCTATTGGGGTATGATGAGATTTTTTTGCTGGGAGATGATGAGATATTGATGTTGCATTGGATAGGATGATGGTTGTTGTTACTAGGGGATGATGTTATTGTTGTTGCATTAGATAGGATGATGCTTGTTGGGAAGCTAGAGATAGGAGGTGGTTGTGCAAGGTAGCTAGTGAGATGAGATGAACTATGTTGTTGGGGTGGTGGAACTATTTGAGAAGTGGTGGTTGGTATAGATAGATAGTTGGTATACAAAGGAAAAGATGAAGTAGGTGGGGGTTGTGATAGTTGCTATTGTGCTACTTGAGGGAAAGTGGCTTGTTGGTTTTTGGGCATGGATATGTGGGATTGGGTTGGTATACCTAAGGCATGCATTTATGCTTGGATAAGGCCCCAATGAGATCTAGTTCATGATGGGAGTTGTGATGTGGAGAATGCGGAAGTGATGATGGGATTCTAGGATGTAGATGGTGTATTTTGAGGGCCCATGAAGGGAATCCCTACTGTGAAGGAAATTTTATGGGCTTGTGTATGAGCAATGAAAGGTGGAGGTGGAATGTATGCTTGGGTGAATATTTGTTGGAAAGTGGAAGAAGGTACTTGTGTTCCCCACAGAAAGGATGGTGCTGATGTGGAGGCTTGTTGAGTGAAGGAGAGAAATAATTGCATTGCCCCTGGAAAGGATGGTATTGATGTAGAAGCTTGTTGAGTGAAAGAGGGGAACAATTGCATTTCCCCCAGAAAGGATGATGTTGCGTGGCTGATGGAAGGTGGAGGAACTGCCTATGTGGTGGCCTATGTGGGAGGTGGAATTTGGGTTTGTGCAAAGCTTTGGGCCTAAGTGGTGGCTTGATATATTGTAGATGATGGTGGCATTCCCATGACAGAAAAGGGAGTGGATTGCATTGTCACTTGTGTTATGGGAATTGTGAAGCTACTTTGCAAGAGATGGGGGATGGGTGAGGCTACCTGAGATATTTGCAAATTAGGATCATGGATTTGTTAAATGATGAGTATAGGCTTTAATTGGTATATGGATGGTTTTTATGGGGATGAGGGGCTGGAGATGTGGTGGAATGGAAGTACCCTCTTGTGAAAAGTTTGCCAATATGGCCCATCAATTTTGATCAATGATTGCACTTACCATTTGTGCATGACCAAGATGGCTCATAAATGTTTCCATGGAGAATGACATGGGGGTTTTAGTTAGATTTTCCCACACATTCCCAACTTGTGGGATTTGTGGATTATACATTACCATCACACTGGTAGGATTGTTAGGATTAGATAAACTAGTGGCCAGGTTGGGATCCATATTCCTTCTCCTCTTGGATCACATCTTGAAAGGCATGGAATGCATATCTAAGGATGAAGATGTAGATGATGGATGGATGAAAGATGTTTCTAAGAAACTCTAAGGATGATAGATGCAGATCTAAAGAGACTTAAGGATGGTGATTTCTAAGATATGATGCAAGGATTAGGATTAACTGAAGGATGGTAGGATGCTGAAGGATGATGGTATGATTTGATTGGATTGAGGATGATGGAGGATTATGGATGACAAGCATGGTGGAGGATTACTAAGTTTCAGAAATGAGTTTCTACTTCCTAATGTAGGATCAAAGAGGATTGTCAACCTAATATAGACTAATGATCTTCAAAAGATGAGATTCTTGTTAATGCACACTGATCTCTTGCTTGAGATGATGAGGCTTTACAAGGAAAAGTATAGGATGCCCTAGATAATGCTTAGTCAAAGGGTAGTGCTATGATGATTCTAATTTGGAATAAGGATTTGAAGCAACTCAAAGGATATGACACTAAGTGTTTGGATTTGGATCATTGGATTTGGTTTGAGGATGATGGATTTTAACTTGGATATTGGATATTGGATATTGGATTAGGGATCAAGGATGATGGATAATGAAAAGTATTATGATTGTGGATTGTTGATGGAAGGATGATGAAGGATGTCCAAATGAAGCTATTCTAAGAAGATGACCTAGATGTAGCTAAAAAGGATGACCTATGATGCAACTAGGAAGATGATAAATAATGCAAGGATGCAACTAGGAAGATGATAAAAATGCAACTAAGGATGGATGAAATTCAATGCAAGATGATGGAATGATGATGCTAGGATGCAACTAAGGATGATCTAGGATGAAAGGATGTCAATATAGGATTGTGGTATTCTAAATGAATAATGGATATATGATGGGCCAAACTAGTCTTCACTCTCTAGATTGACATAGAGATGATTGACTTGGAACTGGGATGCAAATTGTTTCACTCTTGCATTATAACCCACATTGTCTAGTTTCTCTTTGTTGGCTCTTGGTTTAGCAAGATTTTAACAGCCTTGGAAATGCAGAGCTGCACCTATGGGGTAACTTACTTCCCACAATAAATACATTCATACAAGAACAAGGACCAATGAACAAAGCACAAAGGCTATCTACACTTTGAACTCTGCATAATTTAGGTGAGTGTACCTAGGATTAGGATCACTTAATTTTCCCTTTTTCATTAATACTCACAAAGTAGATATGTGCCCAAAATACTTCTTGTTATCTATGACATAAAGGGATAGGGTGTGAAACTAAACACACTACCAAGTTACTAACAAACAAAGCAGGGGATTTAACTATTAAGTCCACAACTATTGACTTAAAGATTTAGAATTTGATTTCTTGTTTGTTTAGGGGTAAAATTGTTAGACAAGAAACAACATCTATTTTGACAAAATGTTTGTGATTAGTCCCTTATCCATTGGGCATATTCAGATCAACTCCTCACTATTTTTTTTTATTATTATCATTCACCTTGCAAATAAAAATCAAATTGAGAACCTCACAACTTATGAATATCCTCCTTAATACCTTGCAATTATGTTAGGTTATATTAAAAATTACTTAACTCTTTGAGTTAACAACAAAACATACCAAGACATACAAAATTATGTCTATAGCTATTGATCTTGAGGTCATCAACTCATAAGACAATAGGAAATTACAAACCATTAAATAGGAGATAAGATTCAAAGCAATTCTTGAAATCCTTGTATAAGTGGCCACAAACTGATACAAGAGTGATTCATTGAGCATAAAATATTCCACAAAATAAATAAGAAAATTTTTGATTCATTAAGATCTTTGTAAAACAGAGAGGTTACAGATCTCTTTTACCAATCCTTGACTGAAAGCTTATAGAACTATGTCTATCTTTGTCTCTTTGCAGTTGATTCTTTTTCTCAACCTCGAAAAATAAATCCTTCTAAATGACCTTGGGATTTCCCTTTATATGAACAAGGACTCCAAAAATCTTAGGGTCATTTAGGGAAACATTAGGGGAAAATTGTGACTTCAACTACATGAAATCAAGAAACAATTTATTACAAAAGTGACAAGGAAGAAATCATAAATTAATCAGAGAAAATCAGAGATAAATATGATATCTTTTACATTGTGGAAACCCTAGCAGTCAAACTAAAAATTAGGTCATGATTCTTTAATCCCTTCAGCAAGCATCTTAAAAAAAATATCTCATCTACCACAACACGCCAAGGACATAAAAGTTTTGACAATTTGGCCCAAACATAACTGCTGTATCTAGAAGCAACCATACACAAAAAATAAAATTAGGGCGGCAAGAAAATTTGATATGATCATAATCAACCCAACCACTACTACGTCCATTCAATTTATCAACTGCAAACTATCATTTATGGCGCAAGAAGAAATTAGATTGATCATTTGTTCCTCTGGCACACTGTCATTCCTATTTTCTTCAAACCCTAGCAACCAATTAGGAGTGAGCACATCACCACACCTGGAACTATCTTTATCTTAACCCTAAGTCATCTGACGAACTGGTGATTGAAGCCTATCTCACAATCTTGGAATATTTCACTTAACCTGGGTTTGGTCTAGAGATTGGGTGATAAAGGCATTCATGTGATCATCGAATATTTCCTTTAACTATGGTTTCATTGGGAGATCTGGCGACCACCATTCGATCTCATCTAAATCTACAGCTCATATTGAATCTCAAAATCCTTTACCATAACCCAACCTTGACCTAGAGATTAAGTGACTAAAGGAACTCATGATCACTGGATTCTGGCATTAATCCTAGTCTCATCTGGAGAATGAGTGACCAAGGTAATTATCGTGATCGCTGAATCTTTTCTTGACTCATGGTTATATTTGGAGAATACATGATCACTGCCTAATCTTATATGCATCAAAAATTCATAATCAATCTCCAAGCCTTTAAAATTTAACTCATCTTCATCTGGTGATCCAGCGACCAAAGAATTCTTGTAATCACTAATGGTTATCATTAACTCATGTCTGGTTCAAAGATCATGTGACCAAAGGCTTTCATTGAAACACTGAATGTTTTCTTAACCCTGAGTTCCATTAAGAGAATACGTGCCAACTATCGATCTCAATCTACATCAACGGTCCATGTTGATTCACCAAATATTTCCCAACTTAACATTTTCATCATGAGATATGGAGATAACCATGTCATTGGATCGCTAGATGTTAAGCACTTAACCACTAGGATCAAGAGAACATGCAAACACTCAGTCACCAAGTTGCTGAATACAAAACTTAACTGCTAGAAAAAAACCTGATGCTAACTTTAACTTAACTTGGGCCCATCTAGAGATCAAACGACTAAAGAAAACTCAAAGTCATTGGATATTTGTCTTAACTATGGTCCCATTCTGAGAACAAGCACTAGTCATTGATCTTAATCTGTATCAACGGTCCATGTTTTATCTCTAAGTGCCAGCATACTTGATTGCTTGATTTGGAGATTCAGCAATTGAAGGAATCCTTAACTACTCACTAGATTGGTGAATGTTTGGCCACTAACCACCAAGATTAGGAGATAGAGTGAACACTGTATTCGCTGGATCACTGGATGAAAACAACTAACTACCAGGATCAAGAGAACATGTGAACAAAGGAAAATAAAAGGCACATGTAGAAAAATAACTTAAGTGACCAAGAAAAAGGTAATGAAGAAATAGAACTGGCTAGGGTTTTTTGGACCTAGACAAAATTCTTGAAACCCTCGGACATTGATAAACCCTATTGCTTAGACCTTCAAACTACCATATCTCATTGGTTTTTGAATTTAAGAACATGCAATCTTAACTGGAGCTTGCACACACCTTTAACTATCCCTAGCTTAGTTCACAAGCCATAAAACATCATACATCTTCTTCGCTGATAAAAAAAAATTGTAGCATGACATGGCAACTTTCTTAGGGTTTTGCAAGGATGGAGAGCATTTTTATTGGATTTTGCATTTTATAGGAAAATAGGCTAACACTCTTGATACTTTTATTTTTCTTGTATTTCCTTTAGGGAAGGTTGGTGATCTTTTAGGTCTCTTTCTGCAATCTTCATCTCTTGATGGACTCAAGAATTGGGTAGCTTAGCTTTCTTGTGCTTGATAGAATCAGACATAGTTTTGAAGGGTTTGGCAATTGGATTGAATCAATGCTCTTGAATGACTTGATCTATTTTTGATAGGTTCCCGATTTGGCTTCCAATTTGATTTGTCTCCAATGGAAAAGGACAAAAAGACTCACAAGATATTTTGGAAGCAATCCCGACAAAGGACAAAGCAACTTTATAGGATACAAGCAAACGATGACCACTGATGATTGTGTTCTCAAAAAGTGTGTATGTTCCAACAGATGTTTGCACTAAGTTAGGAACTTTGAAAACACTTCAAACAAGAACTAAATAAGGACAAGTTAGTATCAAAATCTTTTCCCATAACTTGGTACCCCGAAAGGGATACACATGGTGAGTAATCTTTAGGTGATTTGGGAAACCACTTGGATCGATCCTTGCACAGAGATTCTGATACGTTCGAGTGTAGATCAGGAAGCTTATGATTTAACAAGTCTCTAATTTGGTCTGTGGTGTCCTCCTAATCAATTTGTACATGTGTGACTCACTTAAGAGCCTAGTTGACCATGCCAAAATAGTAGGGATATTTACCTACCTCAGGCTACCATCAACACGCATCGCTCGAGCTTGAGGGGATGAAGCGAGAGATTTCTCAATGATTTATTTATATATCAGCTAGGGAAGTACCATTTTGAGGTCATTCTCCAAAGAAGAAGCACTTTTCTCTTTGGACATGCTTCTCTAGAAGTAGAACAAATGAACTTGTCCTAGTTTAGTTTGTTTTATGTCACTTAGTCTAAACATAATTTGCAAATTTTGAAAGAAAATCCGAGAAACACACCATGAAGAGTTCTTTTCCCAAATTGATTTAGTGATTTGAAATGAATACTTGAAAAAAAATATGTTTAAGATTTTTATTTTTTCATTCTTTGGAAATAAGAAGGCTTTCTGAAAGATATGTTGCAAGTTTTTTACCTTTTGCATTCAAGATTGTGTTTGTCTTTTAGGATCCCGAATTGAACTTTTGAAATGAAATGAAAAATGCTTTTCTTTCAATTGGGAAATTCAAGATTGTGTTTTCCTTAGGAATCTAATAAAAATAAATTTTGATTTGACTTTGATTTCTTTAAGGACATTCAAGATTTTTTGCTTTAGAATTTAGTTTTAGGCCCAAAAAGAGGTGTTCCTAGATTTCTTTAGGAATGCATTACACTTTGAAAAAATTCAAGATTTTGAAAATGAAGTTTTTTTTAACCAAGAAAAATGCATTAGGATTGGTTTAGGAACATTTAGGATGGTTTAGGATTGATTAGGAACTAATTAGGAATGAGATGCAGTTTTAGTCCTTTTTAAGCACTGAAATTTTGAAGTGTTCCTAGTTTTCATGAAAAACCCTAAATCACTTTATATTTGCATGAATGAAGTTATTTTTAGCCAAAAGAAAGATGTTAGAAGTTATTTTTATTTATTTAGGATTGATTAAGAATGATTAGGATTGTTTAGGATTTATTAGGAAACGTTTAGGAAAGATTTGCAGTTTATTCCATTTAAGGCATTCAAGAGTGAATAGAAGTTTGTTTTAAGCCCAATAAATGAAATTTTTAAGTTCCTAAAAATGAAAGAAGGTTCATGAGCCTTAAGGATTTATTGTTTTTGTGATCTTATTTCCCTCCGAGAAGTACTTTCAAGAGCATGGGGTTAGAAATTACAAGTTTGAAGCCTAGGGTCACTAGGATCCCCAAATAAACCCTAAAAGTCAGTAAAAACCAAGTTTAGGGCTTCATACAATCCCTCTGATTCCCATAAAACAATAAATAACAGGGATTTTTTAAATTTATAGTGTTTTATGCCATTTCATGAACACCCATATGATAATACATTAGTACCCTTACGACATTTGAGCTAGAAAGTGGAAAAAAACCCAAAATACATGCAAATTGGCTTAAACGACAATAAATACCAACCCATTTGACACTTGGTGGGTTACCATATGAAAATTCATGCTAGTGATGGAATGTCATACAACACTACAGAAACATTTGTCTACGATGCTTCAAAAATTGAGTTTTTGGCTAAAAACCCCCTAAAAAATGCAGTTTTGAAGGCTTGTGGTGTCCCACCAGGCATGCCAAAATGTGATAAGTGAAAACCTAACCTATTAAAAACAATATTATACATTCAAAAATTAGTCCTAGCAGCATATTCCTAACAAATGGTAAAAACTATTTGCATGATACCTCAGATAGAGCTTAAATAGGAGCACCATGTCACCTTTTGATTTGCTCTTGATTTAGAGATGTGGGTGTGCTCTCAAAACACTAGGAGCATATCCCCAATGTGGATTAGGAAGGTTTAGGGTCCATTAGAAACCAAGGATATCCCACAGTGGCACAAAATCGGGTATGGAACACCTAATTTTCCCCTAGAGCCTAAGGAACCAAAAATAAAGCTAAAATAGAGGTTTGATGCAAGAATGCTTGAAATAGATTGATTTTATCCAAATATGAAAGTGATATGATGAAAATGATGTGAAAATAAATGAAGAAAACTAGGTTAATCCATTTAGGCTAAGTTAGTGTGAATTAAGAAAGCATAGAAAATGAGTTAAATCTTAACAAAACTAGAAAGTAATGCAAGTCTAGATGTAATTTAGCATGATAACACTAATTAATATGAAGGATGTGAATTGGTAGTTTTATCTTGGAATGAAGACTATTTTTAGTGTTTAAAATGACTACAGATGATGAATACAAATCAAAAATTCAAATACATTAACTCTATGGATTCAAAAGATGCATTTGACAATATCAAACACTAAGGTGCTAAGGATTTTATCCTTCCTCACTTCAAGCTTTAAGCTCAGGTGGGTATACCTAAAAGATTCAATTCTTTAAAGAATCACAGCAATTATCTATGTCTTTGACATAGACATAAACATCTATTCCTTTCAACATGAATTCAAGATAAGCTGTTATTTAATTGTGTTGATGGTGAGAAATGTAAATCGAGCAAAGACCAGTGCCAAATCCTAGGGTAGAGAGTCAAAGAACATACATTCACAAAAATCCCTTAAATATAATATACCCAATACCCAGATGATATTCCTTACAAATCACCCTCTCACTTACACATACAATCATCAAATTCTTGTATAAACCATGAATTTTCAGAGATCTCCCTTAAGATTCACCCTTCCCTTGAAAGAGACTTAAGATTAACCCCACTATTTACCTTGTAAGTGATGTATTAAAAATGCCTTACAGATTTAATACATGAAAAAATCAAGATCCACACAAAAGTAAAACAAAATATGCAAAGGAGTCTCAATATATTTTCATTGATATTTTTCTGTATCAGTACATTCAAAAACATAAATTCTAAAGATGTGTTTGTTAAGGTAATGCATTGCAGATCTTCTAAAGAAGTGTGGGACAAATTGAAAAATACTTATCATGGTAGTGATAGAGTTAAAGAAGACAAGATACAATATTTTAAAACCATATTTGAAGACCTAAATATGGGTGATGATGAAAAGGTAGAAGACTATCTCCTTAAGATAGATGAAATAATGAATGACATAAGAGGACTTGGTGAAACAATTGATGATATTTATGTTGTAAAAATTTTTAAGATCTCTTCTTGATAAGTTTTATTCTAAAATATGTTCCATAGAAGAAACTAGGGACATTAAAAAAGATACAATGGAAGATATTCATGGAGTTCTTATAGCTTATGAAATGAGAAAGTTTGGCAAGAAGAAATCCACATGACAAGAAGCAACATTCAAAGAAAAAAAGAAGGTGAAGTAGGTCTCATCAGAATCAAAAGCTATTGATAAGAACTGTGTGTTATAAATGTGTCACACTTCTATGGATCATTACATGCAAAGAAACTCAAGAATGAGGTCTCACAAATTGTGCTATAAATGTGTCACACTTCTATGGATCATTACATGCAAAGAAACTCAAGAATGAGGTCTCAAAAATCGATCCATAGCTCCCTAGGCATGGAGTGCAAGGGTTTTTAAGAATGCTCTCAGCTAGAGCTATTTAGCCTATAACCTTGCTAGTAAACCATGCAATGGGAGATTCAAGGAAGACAAGGGCAAGAATGCCAATATCATCAAGAATCAAGAATGAAAATGCAATGCAACTATACTAGAAATGGAAATGCAAGCTAAGCTATGAAAGGAAATATGCAAGTGTTACAACCCAAGCTAATTAATCTATGTGAGCTAATCTAGAGCATAAAAATGAAGCTAATCTAAGAAAGAATAAATATGAAGCTAAGCTAAGAATGCAAGAATGAGATGTAGAATGCAAGAGTGAGATGTAGATGCTAAGAATGCTCCAAATCTCCAAAAGCTCCAAAGTGACCTAGAAAACCTGCAGCACAAAGTCAACATAAAAAGTTGGGTATCTAGAATGAAGAAGAGAGCTCTTCTTTTAAAGGAAATGAGGAGGAATGGACCATGGAGATTAAGAGGCAAAAGATTTAATCAATGATGGAGCATCAAAGAGGAGCAATCCATGTGCACAAATATCCTTCAATGAGAAAATAAGAGTTGACTTTATGTCCATATGAGACAAAAAGTGCTTTTTCTCTTTTTATAAATAAGAATAATGCTTTATTTGTGCAACTTAGGATAAGAGGAAAAGTGGGGGCTTTTTATTTATTAAAAGGGGAGGGAATTCCTTTTAAATAAATAAAAACTTAGGATAAGATGGTTAGCCCATAGAAAATAATCGAATAAATGATAGAGCTAGGATTTGATCAAGAATAAGCAATTGATGATTTAGCAAAAGGGGCTAATAGTCTAGATGACCATTTTTAGGTGTATACAAGAACATCTCTTGAAATGAAATTAAAGAAAAGAGAAGATAAATACAAAGGTAAACTTCCTTTTAAATTCTTTAATTGTGGTAAAATAGGACAATTTGCATCTAAATATCCTTATAATAGTCATGATGAAGTAGATGATGAGAAACATAAATCAAGTAAAAAGAAATTATATAAAAAAAATAAGGTCTTTAAGAAGAAGAAGAGTTTGATTGCTAATATATCAGATAGTGAATCTAGTAGCTTCGAATGTGATGAAAATGAAGTTTTATTAATGGCTATAGAAACTCCTTGTCAAGAATTAGATAGTGATAATGATGTTGAACTTGTTGAGTTTGATTTAGAATGTGAATTTATTTATGCACTTAAGAAGATCAAGGAATTTGAGTGTCAAGAAAATAAATTCTTAAAGAAAAAAAGAGAACTTTGAAAAATAAACTAAGGAATTAAATCAACAAGTCACAGATTTGAAATTACAAGTTGAGGAACAAAAGAGAATTGCCATTGTCACTAAGGAAGAGTTACGTTCTAAAGATAGGAAAGGACATGGTTAATGAATGAAGTAATATCATATAAAATGAAGTTAGAAAAACATGAGAATACCAAGTTGGATGACATGTTAAGGAAACAAAGAAGAACTGATGATCTAACTAGAATTGGTTTTGAACTTGGACAATGCTCTAGTGACAAGAAAGATAAAGCTTTATTTGAGATATTCAAATATGAAAGTAAAGTCATATATCAACTTGTTACCACTTCAAATGAAGATAAAAATGCATATTTTAATAAGATTTCTAATGGTAAAAGGTCGGTTACACCAAGCTCTTCATTCATGGGTAAAAAATCTTCAAACTGGCTCACTACTTTGTTTGATGGGTATTGCTTCATGTGTCATCAATATGGACATAGAAAAAGTAATTAAAAATGTATGTCAAGGAGGTTTTCAAAGTTTCATTTTGATTATTCCTTTCCTAAAATGAATGTTCTAAGATGTTAAAAATTTAATATCTTTGGTCATGTTATGAGGAATTGCAAAAATAAGTCATTTCATAATGATAAATCTTATACTAGTCTACAAGTTGATAAATATTTTGATACTAAAGTGACCAAGCTATGGAGATCTAAGATTAATAAGTCTATGTTTGTGAAAATGGCTTTACATTTTTAAGAAAAGGACTTGTGGATAATTGGTAGTGGTTGTTCTAGACACATGACAAGTGATAAAAAAAGGTTTGAAAAATTGATTAACTACAAAGGTGGAAGTGTGAGTTTTGGTGATGATTCTTCAAGGAAAATTAAAGGTTTTGGTTCTTTGATGCTTAGTGATAAAATTTTTATTCATGATGTGTGTTATGTTGAAAGATTGAAGTAAAATATTCTAAGTGTTAGTCAAATTTGTGATAATGGATATGAAGTTATGTTTGATGATCATGGTTGTCAAATCAGATTAAAATTAGGATAGTTGGTTGCATTAGGTAAAAGATCTAAAGGGAATATAGAAACCTTAAAAGATATCATAAATAATATCTATGATCAGAGAAAGCCTAACCTATTTGGAACAAGAAAATAAATTAAAACATTATCCTAACATCATCTTCCTATGATATAGTAAAAACAATTTGCAAAGACACTTCAGATAGAGCTTAATGGGAGCACCCTGTCACCGTTCGATTTTCTCTCAATTTAGGGACATGGGTGTGATCTCAAAACACTTGGAGAATGTCCCTAATGTAGATTAGGAAGGTTTAGGATCAAATAGGGACCATGAGAACCCATAGTGGTATAGAATTAGGTATAGAACACCTAATTTTCCCCTAGAGCTTCAAGGAGCCTAATGAAGCTAGAATGGAGATTAAGCCAAAGATGATTATGCTAGATTAGTATTAAGACCAATATGGATGTGAGATGATGAAAATTATATGAAAAAATATATTAATCCATTAATACTAAGCTAGGATGTGAGTTAAGAAGCTTAGAAATGAACTAAATCTAACAATTAGGAATTAAGCTATGATGATCTAGAAATGATTTAGCATTATAACACTACTATGTAAATTAAAGGTGAATTGGTATTTTTCTCTTGGAAGTGAGGGTATTTATAGGATTTTGGGAAGGGCTTGGGTTAGGAAGTGAAGTTAGGTTTAGAGTCAGGGTTTGGGGTATGGTTAGGGGTAATGTTAGATGGATGAGGGTTAAGGGTTGCTCACACATGTGTGAGAAGCACTAGGTAAGTGTTCCTAGGGAAAAAAGGTGAAAGAGAAGACATGTGCTTCACTATGAGGCTGTAAGAGCCTTAATGAGGGTGTAAGAGGCCATTAATGGGTCTATAAGGCTCATTAATGAGGGGGTTTGACCAAAAGTCAAGGGAGGGTGGATTAGACTAAGAAGGTTAGGAATCACCTTCTAAGTAGGTTTAGGATGGGTTTAGGAAAGTTTAGATAGGTTTAGGGTTCTCTAGAAGATTCTAGGGTTTTAGGCTTTAAATAAATATTTAATCTATTTAAGGATTGTGACTTTATATATCAAATAATGATTCAATAAATAGGAGAAAAATCATTTAAATTTGATTTAAATGCTTTTGGCTAGGGTTTCTTAATTAAATTTCTTTAATTAAAATAGGAGAGGATATAATGACAATAAAAAATAATTAATTAATTAATAAATGATGATGTCATTAGGGGTTTCTACAAAATAAAATATTTTTATTTTGGAAAAGGCATTTTAGGTGTCTACATTTTCCCCCTCTTTGATGCAATGCCACAAGTGGCGTGGCATCAAAGACAAGAAAATAAGATGCCCCTGGCTAGAATTAGAAGATAAGGGGTTGTGCCCCCTCAAGAAAATAATGCAAAGAGGAAAAATTGTGGAATTTTCTCTAAAAGAACACATAAGGGAAAAAGTGAAGGAAGAAAGGAAGGGGGGAGAAATAAATGTCCTTCCAAGAGAAAAGATGGATGAATGCAAGATGAAGTGAAATGCAGGATGTAGGATGAAGCTATATGAAGGATGCAAGATGTAAGATTAATCTACATGATGCAGGATGATGCTATATGATGGATGGGGGATTTTGGGAGCTCCCTGTGTAAATGTGGAGAGAAAAATCTAGTTTGATATAGAAATGCTAGAGACCTACCAAGGTTATAGGGAACACAAGGCCTTGTCACCAACGTTGCATAGGACTGATGTGAAAAAGACATGCAAGGGTTGCCCTAGCATTACACATGAACCCAAGAGGAAGCATGGTAAAAATGATGTTGGAGAAACCACAAACAAATGACATTTCCCAAGTGCACCATGTAACCCAGAAGATCACATGTGAAATGTGCAAGGGTCATGTCCGACTGACTCACAGGTAGAAGTGAAAGATCAAAATACCTTGCCCCAAATTGTCCTCATTCACAGCACACCATGATATAAAGGATTGTGGTGGCTTTGAGGAGAGGAAAAATGAGAATCCATAAAAGATTAACAAGATCCAAAGGACAAAATCCAAGACCAAAGTGATAAATCCACAAAATGTCCTTTGCCAAGGAGAAGGATTGATTTGATTGGTGGGGGGAAGATTAGGTTTGAATGTGAGGAAGGATACATCCAACATGAACCAAGTTTGATAGATGGAAGATTAGGTCAGACATGAGGAAGGATACATCCTAAAGGACCCATTTGATTGATGCAGAGAATCTTGTGCTATTGTTGGGAAATGATGAATCAAGGATAATGATGAGATCAAGGATAGTTTACAAAAGAGGTTTTTGAAGTACAAGGTTGGGTGGGACAATGTTATATGATCAAATGCTATTGTAGGATTAATGAGGATATGTACAACAAGACACGATGATATGTACAATGGATATGTATAAAAGCTTAGGGATTTGGGACAAGAGGATATCACTATATAGGATATTGACAGGAAGCTCAAGATTGGGGATAGGACCTTCTGATTATTTTATTGGATAGGCTTGAGGATAGAAAACCTTGGGTTGATGGGTTGGTGGTGGGGATAGGGATTGGATAAAGAGGAGTCATCATTGATATGGGGATAGGTGGGGGATGGGAGTTTGATAGATAATGACCCAGTACACTATGTATGGTGTCTGTTTCCAGGTATTCACCAACATACTTGTCCAAGGTGCTTGAAATGCCAAGTTTTCACCATTGGAAGATTATTTTTCTTTTCTTTTTTTCTTTTTTTCTTTTTTGTATTTTTTTTCATTTTCCAATTTTTATGGATTTTCTAGATTTTTCAAGATTTGGTTCAGGCATAGAACCTCTTTAGATGTATAATGTTGATAGGATTAGTCAAGGCCTCACCTTCTAGTATTGATAACTGATAATCTCCAGAGCCAAAGCATGCTATGACAACATAGGGGCCCAACCAAGTAGGCTCGAACTTGACTTTCTTTTCTCGACGTGCTTGTATTTTCTAATTTTCTTTTAGGACCATGTCACCCACTTGGAATTGTCTTGGATGGACCTTCTTGTTATAAATCCTTTTGAGTCAATTCTGTTATGTAACTAGGTGATCATATGCTTGCTGTCTCTTTTCATCTAATAGGTCTAGCTGTGTGAGGTGTGTCATGCGGTAGTCTTCATCTATTGTGTAGTTCTTCATGGAGACACACAATGATGGGAGCTTGACCTCGATGGGTAGAATAGCTTCGACACCATATACAAGAGATTATGGGGTGGTTCCTATGGGAGTGCAATAAGAAGAATGATAGGCCCAGAGGGAGGGATTTATTTGGAGGTGTCAATCATGACCAAAATCATTGACAACCTTCTTAAGGATTTTGAAGATGGTTTTGTTGGTTTCCTTAGCTTGGCCATTTCCTTGAGGGAAGTATGGGCTGGTGAAATGATGGTGGATGTGGAGTCTAGCACATAGATCATCCACATGATGGTGTTTAAGAGGTGTACCACGATCTGTGAAGATGGTGGATGGTATGCTGAAGTAGCAAATGATATGGTAGAGGATGAACTTGGATATATGGATGCGAGTAGTGAGGATGAGAAGAATCGATTCAACCCACTTTGTGAAGTATTCTGTAGTCATTATGATATATTTATATCCATCTAAGGAAAGGGGAGTAATTAACCCAATGAGGTCAAAGACCCAACATGAAAAGGGCCATGGTGGCGCAATGGGTTGCAAGTCTTGAGCTAGAGCATGAATCAGATTGGCATGCTACTGACATGGTATACATTTCTTGACAAAATCATAGGCATCATGCTCCATTGTTGGCCAGTAATACATGACTCTAAGAAAATTCTTTTCTAGGACCATGTCACTCGTGTCGGCACTAAAAATTCTAGTGCATACCTCTTGTAAATCTAGGACAACCTCATTTGAATCTAAACACCTAGAGAGGATGTTGTGATATCCTCAATGATAAAGGGTGTTGGCTACAAGAGTGTAGCGGGAAGCTCTATGAATTAGGTTTTAGTGTTGGGTGTTGGTGAGATATGATACCATTTTCAAGATATGCATGGATGTGATGGTACCATGGGGACTGAAGACCAACCAAGACACATACCATTTATGAATCGACATTCTCATAAGAAGGCATGTGTAGTTTCTCGACTAAGAATTCATATTGTGACGAGTCATGAGGGATTTCTAGTAAGGATCTGATGTTTACCATTGCATTGACCACTTTGTTTTGAAGCCTTGGTATTTTCATGAATTGTAGGCTTAGGAAGTGGTCTTTCAATTCATCGACCAATTCTTTGTAGGGAAGAAGCTTATCATCCTTTGTTTGAAATTCATCTAGGACTTTCTTGATAATTAGCTATGAATGTCCAAACACTTGTAGTTTTGTGATGTTCTATTAGATAGCTATTTTGAGGCCTAAGATTAGTGCCTCCTATTGTGTGATGTTGTTGGTACACAGGAATCCCAATTTTAATGATTTGGGGATGTAGTCACCTTGAGGAGTGACAAATAGGATTCCAGCCCCTAATCCATGTGATGTGTAGGAGCCATCAAAGTATAGCTTCCATGCTAGTTGTTCTTTGATCATGCATAGATGTTGATCAGGAAATTCCATTATTAGTGGATATGCATCCACCAAAGGTACTTCTTCTAGCTGATCATCAATTAATTACCCTTTGATTTCTTTCTGATCTATGTACTGAATGTCAAATTTTCTTAGTAGCATGACCCATTTTTCCATATGGCCTATGAGAGTTGTCTTGGATAGTAGATACTTGAGGGGGTCTACCTTTAAGATGAACTTGATGGTGTGGCTAAGCATGTAATGTCTGAGCTTTTGAGTTGTGAAGACCACTGCAAGGCATGATTTCTCCATTGGTGAGTAATTGAGCTCATAGCCGACAAGAGTTTGACTGATATAATAAATAGATATATCTTTGTTGTTGTCATCATGTTGTGCTAAGAGCACCCCTAGTGAAGTAGTGGTTGCAGAGATGTATAGGATCAAAGGGCATCCTGAAACTAGTGGTACCAGAATGGGAGAGTTGGCCAGATATTCTTTTAGCTTCTCAAAGATTCTCTGACATATAGGATCCCATTTTAAGCTTTTGTCTTTGCAGAGAAGATGTGTGAAAGGTTGGCACTTGTCTGCCACCTTTGATATGAATCATCACACTGATTGTTGTTTTCCTTGCAGGCTTCTGAGTTGCTTGAGTGTTCTAGGAGGAGGCATTTTTGTAATGGCTTTGAACTTTTTGGGATCAATGTCTATGCTGTGCCGTGAAATGATGAAGCCTAGAATATTTCCAGATGTTACACCAAAGACACACTTCTTTAGATTTAGCTTCAGGCCATAATGATGGAGATGATCGAATACACTTTCAAGGATATCAAGGTGTTCATATCATGTCTTATATTTTGAAAGAATATCATCCACATAGTCTTCCATGGTTTTGTGTATCATATCATGGAAGATGGCTGTCATTGCTTGCTGATAGGTGGCTCCTACATTCTTTAGCCCAAATGGCATCATATTGTAGTAGAAGGTGCCCCATGGTGTGGTGAATGTTGTTTTGTGTTGATCTTCCTCTACTATTCAAATTTGATTATATCTTGAGAAGCCATCCATAAGTCACAACATCTCATGGTCCGCTATGAGATCTACTATCATGTCTATATTGGGTGGAGGGAGATCATCCTTGGGACATGCTTTGTTTAGGTCTCTGGAGTCTATGTAGATTTTGATCTCACCTTAAGGTTTGGTGATAGGTACCATGTTGGAGATCCACTCTAAGTAATCTAGAGCTCTGATGATTTTTTCTTGTAAGATATTTTCTAGTTCTTCCTTTACCAACAAGGATACCGTAGGATGCATTTTGCGTAGCTTCTACTTTACTGGTTTGGCGTTAGGGTCAACTACAAGATTGTGCACAACTAGATTTGGATCAAGAACTGGCATGTGTGCATATGACCATGCAAAATTTGTGGTGGCTTCTTGGAGAAGTGCAGTGAAAGCCATTTCTTCACCCTCAGTTAAAGATGTTGTGATGTAGGTGATTCTTGGGCATTCTTTTGTTCCCAAGTTGACTAACTTTGTTTCCTTAATGATGATGGGAGATTGCTTTGGTCTATCATCCTAGATGGGAGGAAGAGGCAAGTCTTCATCTTCTAGCACCTTAGAGAGGTTTTCACCAGAAGATACACCCTTTATTTTTTATTTTTTAGAGTCAAAATGCACCCCAAAGGGGTTTTCATAGAAGGACTCATTCTTTTCTTTTTCTTTTTCAATTTTATGGCTAAAGCTTTCCTCTTCCCTAAAATATCCTTTAGGGTCAAGCTTGCAGACATGATATGATTCTTGGAGTTGATTTGTTTGGTGTCCTAATGCTCCCATGAACCTTAGGAGATCTTCTATGCTTTGGAGCTCATCGATATGTGTGATGCTTGGTTGGTCCTAGTCTATGAGTTTGGGATGGGTGAGGGGAAGTTCAATGATGTTAATGGTGAATTGATGGAGGATAGAAGTGCCCAGGGGGGTATCATTGTCAAAGATGTCATCATAGGATTTCTTTTCTTCCTCTTCAGGGATGTCTTCAATCTCTACAAGGTCATCCTAGATATTCAAGAGGGGAATGTTGGGAAAATTGGTGCCCCCAGTTGCAGTATTGGGTTCTTGTGTGCGCATGCAAGGGGTATTAAAGCCAAGACCTTGATGTTTTGGATTTTTTGAGGCTATGATTGGATCTTTGTTGCCACTTTCTTGTGGTCTGAGACCATCACATTGATATTTCCATTATCCTATGGTGTACTTGTGTGATGATAGATATTTGTCTTTAAAGTAACTGAGAAGCTCAATGTCAGGAGGTGGGGGATCTCTATGTAGCCACCAGTTGATGTCAAGGTCCATCTTGAGACTATCTATATTTCTATGGGAAATAAATGTTAATAGCCCCAACTGCTTGATTTCATGATTGGATTTAGTAGGCTTTCTTTGGTGGCTTGGGCACCGTTGTGTATGTGGATCAAGAGGTAGGACCCCTACTGCAAATGCATTGATTAGACTGTACTCACCATAGCCCTGGTTGTTGATCTTGATAGAAGAGAGTGTGGAGGCTAGGCTAGTCTCTGGATTGCTATGGGATCGGGATGAGCTGGTGACAGAAGTGCCAATTTCAATTCCAGGACAATGGGTGTAATGGGGGATGAAGCTTCCAATGCACATCAGTATGCGAAGGGTTGGGGATCAACATGGATGTTGATCTCAGTACCTTGATGAAGGAATTTAAGGTATTGGTGATAAGTAGATGGAATAGATTTGATGGAATGAATCCCTGGTTGGCCAAGGAGGATGTTATATGGTAGGCCCAGATCAACAACATGGCAGATGGTGTCTTGAGTTGCAGGGCCTAGCTTGATAGGAAAAAGAATAGTACCTTCAAAGGTACACTCCAAGTTATCATATGCCTTGATGGTGATGACATCATGTGATATGTCAGCCTCTATAAATCCTACTTGCTGAATGAACTTTAAAGTACACAAGTTTATGGCTGAGCCATTATCTATCATCACCCTTTTAATAGAAAAGTCTCTAACCATGATGATGATGCAGAGAGGGAGATTGTGGTCAGGCTCAACAGCTAGTATATTAGATAGCTTGAAGGAAAGAGCATAAGATGCTGATAGATGTCCCACAAGGTTCTCGAATTGGATGGTGTTTATGTCTATGGGGACATGTCCTTCTTCGAGGGCTCAGTTGAGGATCTCTTGATGGATGGGTGAAGTGTAGAGAAGGTGGATGATAGATATTTGGGAAGGTGTATTCCCAAGATGTTCTAAAAGATTGTATTAGGCATTTTGAGCTAGCCTTGGATTAGCACTAGTAATAAATATCTGGCTTCTGCATATGGTGACTACACACTAACTATCTACTCCCTTGACATGGATGACATTGACTGTGGGCTCAACTTGGGTTATACATCCAATAAACTTATCATAGTTGATGTGGGTAGTAGTATAGTCTTTTTGGTTAGCATGGTCTCCTTGCTTGCCCTTGCCTTGGTTCTAGGGTGGAGGATTGGTATCGACTTGGTTCTTTCCAGCATTGTGTTGAGGGAATACATTCTGATAGGTCTACAAATTGGTATTAGGTGAAGCTTGGGTTGGTGTGTCCACTTGGATCTCTTTTCTATTGATGAGATCTTGGATATAATGCTTTAGTTTCATACACCTTAGGGTATCATGTCCTTTAACATGATGATAATCATAATATTCATGATCTTTGTACAAGTTAGGCTTGGGAGTTACATCATCGAATTGTTGAGTGGATGGATAAGTGATGAGATCAGCCTTATCCATTTGATGGAAGATTACATCTAGAAGCTCACCAAGAGGTGTGAAGGTATGTTGCTAATGGGCTTGGACATGAGGCCTATTCTGATTTGGGGTAGTGGATATGGCATTGGCTTGATAGGTTGGATTTAATTGCTAGTTTTGACAATGTTGTATGGGTTGTAGATTGTTTTGAGGTTGTTGTTGTTGATATGTAGGAGTAGGTGTAGGACTTGCCATGATGATTTGGACATGCTTGGTGTTAGTGGCTCCATCAGTAACAACATTCTTGTTTCTATTCCAATAGTAGGGTTTATCATTATTGGGCTTGATGTGGGAATCATCCTTGTAGTGCCAGATTGTGCCTTCATCTAGGAGACCTCTTTCAATATGTATCCCCTTGCTTTTGATGTCTTGATAGGTTTGGATGCAGTTCATCCTCACGAAGTGGGATAGTTTGGGATGCACGTTATCAATAAAGATTTTGGTGAGATGCTTCTTAGGAGGTTGATATGATAACCTAGTGGTGAGGTTCTGCCATCATTGCAAGTAATTGGCTAGGCTTTCTCCTCCTTTCTACTTTGAGTTGCAAAGGTCCAATAGGGACAACTCATTCTCAATGTTATGGACATATCGGGGTAGAAACTTCTCAGAAAGTTTGGAAAAGGTTGCGACTGTTCCATAGGGTATCTTTTAGAACCACTCAATAGTGGTTCCTCCCAAGATTTTTGGAATAGGTGCATAAGGAAGTTATCATTGTATGCTACTTCTTGACAAGCCATATATAACTCTTTGACATAGCTCACTAGGTCTCCTTTCCCTTGATATTTATCGAATTTGGGTGTCTCAAAGTTCTTAGGAAAGGGGATGGAAATGATTGATCTATCAAAGGGATAAGGATAGACCTCATCAAATTTGAAGGCCTTGGTCTTTGTTCTAGCCTTGAGCTCCTTAAGAGTGTTCTTCATCTCCTCCCATTCAGTGTTGATTGGCATTGGAGTGGGTACTCCCATTGGGAAAGGATTCAATGGTGCTGATGAATATGGATGATTTTGTGGTGGATATTGTTGTGTGGGATATGGAGATTTCCCAAAAAGGTAGGCCAATTGGAATGGATGTTGGGGTGATGGTTGCGTGGGAGTATATTGTTGCTGATGTGTGGGAGTGTATTGCTGTGGAATGTATGGAGTTGCTTGTTTCTATTGGCATATGATGGGATTTTATTATTGGAAGATGACATGATAGTTTTGTTGTGCTAGATAGGAGGATGCTTGTTATTGTTGGGGGATGATGGGATGTTGTTGCTACTACACTGGGAAGTATTGCTACTATGGAGGAGGCTGATGGAATGGTGTAGCTTGCTGATAGGATGGTCCTTGATGCACTTGGATCTAGGCTTGGCTAATGTAGGTGGGATGCATTCCTGCATTTCTTAGGGGTGCAATGGATTTTGGGAAACTGGTGATAGGAGGTGGTTACGCAAGGTAGCTGGCGAGATGAGATGAACTCTACTATTGGGGTGGTGGAACTATTTGAGAAGCAGTAGTTGGTACAGAGAGATAGTTAGTATATGAAGGAAAGGATGAAGTTGGCGGAGGTTGTGATGGTTGTTGTTGTGTTGTTTGAGGGAAAGTGACTTGTTGGTTTGCAGGCATGGATATGTGAGATTGGGTCGGTATACCTAAGGCTTGCATTTTTGCTTGGGTGAGGCCCAAATGAGAGTCGGTTCATGGTGGGAGTTGTGATGTGGATAATGTGAAAGTGATTATGGGATTGTGGGATGTAGATGCTAGATTTTGAGGTCCCATGAAGGGCATCCCTATTGTGAAGGCATTTTTCTCAACTTGTGTGTGAGTAATGAAAGGAGGAGGTGGAACATATGCTTGGGTGAATGTTTGAGAGATGGAAGAAGGTGTTTGTGTTCACCACGGGAAGGATGGTGCTGATGTGGAGGCTTGCTAAGGGAAGAAGGGAAATGATGGTGTTTCCCCTAAAAAATATGGTATTGATGCAGAGGCTTGTTGCGTAAAAGAGGGGAATGATTGCATTGCCCCTAAAAAGGATGATGCTACTTGGCTCATAGAAGGTGGAGGAACTACTTGCGTAGCAGCTTGTGTGGGAGGTGTAGGTTGGTTTTATGGGAAGTTTTGGACCTAAGTGGCGGCTGGAGATGTGACAGATGATGATGGCATTCTAATGATGGGAAATGGAATGGATTGTTCTATTGCTTATGTTGTTGGACTTCCGAAGCTACTTTGAAAGAGATGGGGGATGGGTGAGGCTTCTTGAGATATGTGCAATTTAGGATTGTAGATTTTTTGGATGATGGGGGTATAAGTTTTAGCTGGGATATGGATTATTTTGATGGGGATGAGGGGTTGGAGATTTGGTGGAATGGAAGTACCCTCGTGTGTGAAGTTAGCCAATATAGCCTATCTATTTTGATCAATGATTTCACTCACCATTTGTGCATGCCCTAGATGGCTCATGAAAGTTTCCATGGAAAATGAAGTGGGGAGTTCATTTGGGTCTTCCCACACATTCTTAATTTATGGGATCTATGGATTTTAGGCTATCATCGCATTGGTAGGATTATTAAGATTAGACAAACTAGGGGCCATGTTGGGATCCATATTCCTTCTACTCTTGGATCATGTCTCAATAGACATGGAATGCAGATCTAAGATGAAGATGTAGATGGTGGGTGGATGCATGGTGTTTCCTAAAAAATCTAAGGGTGATGGATGCAAATCTAAAGAAACTTTTAAGGATGGTGGATTCTAGGATATGATGCAAGGATTTGGATCAACGCTTGAAGGATGGTGGGATATTGAAGGATGGTGGGATGCTTGATTTGGATCAAGGATGATGGAAGATTACTAAGTGTCAGTCAATGAGTTGCTACTTCATGATGTGGTATCAAAGAGGATTTGGATTTTCAACCTAAGATAGACTGATGATCTTCAGAAGACAAGATTCTTGTCAATGCACGCTAATCTTTTTCTCAAGATGATGAGGCTTACAAGGACAAGTAAGGATGCCCTAGAAAATACTTAGTCAAAGGGTGGAGATTTCTATTTTGGGAAAAGGATTTGAGGCAACTCAAAGGATACAACACTAAGTGTTTTGATTTGGATCACTCGATTTGGTTCAAGGATGTTGGTTTTTGACTTGGGTATTGGATTTAGGATTTGGGATCAAGGATGATGGAATGAAGAAAGGATTATGTTTATGGATTGCTAATGGAAGGGTGATGAAGGATGAACAAATGATGGTGTTCTAAGAAGATGACCTAGATGTAGTTGAAAAGGATGGACTAGGATGAAACTAGGAAGATGATAAAAATGCAACTAAGGATGGATGGTGATGCAAATGATGAATCTAAGGATGATCTAGGATGCAAAGGATGTCAAGATAGGATTGTGGTATTTTGAAGGAATGGTGGATATATGTGTTGGAAACTAGAATTAAAACAATTATTGTATTAGCATTGATGTCAAACCTTAATTGGTAAGACAATTTCTATCTAATAAAGTAGTATATCTATTGGTTGATGAAAAGGATTAGGGAAAGGGAAATAATAATAGCACCTAAGGAAAGGTTGAGTTATTTGATACTTCAATGAGTACTTGATTATTTGGCACTATGATGAGATAATGTATTATTTATCTAAGTAAGAAGAAAGACTAAAGAAGTAGGCTTAACCGAGAAAAAGTGAAGAAATTGAGTTTAAGACAAGTGATGTTAGTGTCAACCAAGTGCTAGTATATGTTGAGTAAATCTAGTGTTGACCGAACATCAGTTTATGTTGAGCGACAGGAAATTACTGAGAAAGATAGTATTAGTTGAGGAAGATAGTTTGTAGAGATGACCGAGTTACATAGTGATGGCCGAGTAGAGGAACATAGTATTGACCAAGCATCAGTAATTTACATTTGGAGGAAGAATTGAGATTTCTAGCAGACTCAGTTGAATTCTTGGGTTATGTAAATCATGTTGACTTTATTAACTGATTGTATGGAGAATTTAATGCATGGTAAATAGTTTTATTATGGATTCAATGAGGAGATTGAAAATGTTTCTAGAAGGAACTATGAAGGACCTAAATGTTGGAAGGATCTGTTGGATTTGACCTAACCTAAGATCTACAAAGGAGATTAAGAGGCAAAAGATAAGATCTATTTATTTGGAGAGGTATAAAGGAAACCTAATGGTGAGGTTATAGAGTATGCTGGTGTTGTTGATGTTATTGACTGATAATTCTAAGTAGAAGGCTAAAGGTGAAGATTAGAGTTGTGATTGCTTGAAGTGAATTCTAAGAAAATCAAAGATGGAGATGGAAATGATACTCAGTTAGTAAATCAACATATATGTGCAAATTGGATCTAATATCTGCAAAATGAGTTATATATTTTATAGAATAGAAACTACTGCTACTTTCTAACCATTGTAACAGTCAAAATCCTTTAATCAAGGTTGACCTAATAGTCATTGATAAATTCTTTAATCAAGGTGGCATTCTAATGGAATGTACTCAAGTCCTCTAACCAAGCCACTCCTTATAGGGTGATTGAAATCCTTTAATAGGGTCACACCTAATAGTGTGTTTGTAAACCTTTAACAAGGTTGGCTTTTCACCGAGCTCACTTCACAAGAGTGAAAATATCAGCAACATGTTACAAAGTGGTTTTTCCCAAATTGGGTTTCCACTATAAATCTTGGTGTCATACTTGTTTGAATGTTTTGTTATGAATGTTTTGATAATTTTCAAGTTAAATACTATTGGACAATGGACTACATGTTATATGTTTTTTGATATATATTCTTTAGAGACCGAGTTGAGTTGGTGATTAGATCTGAGTTTGTTGAAGTATTTGAATGTTCAATTGGTACATATGGACCTGAGAACAACTAATTCACCCTCCTCTATGTTGTTCTAAATCATATTAACAATATGATGGGCCAAACTAGTCTTCTCTCTCTAGACTGACATAGGGACGATTGACCTAGAACCATGATGCAAACTATTTCACCCTTGTATTATAGCCCATGTTGTCCAGTTTCTCTTGATACTTTTCTTCTACTTGGATTTACTTTAGGGAAGGTTGGTGATCTTTGAGGTCTCTTTTTGAAATATTCTTCTCTTAATGGACTCAAAAATTGGGAAGCTTAGCTTTCCTGCATTTAATCAAATCGGACATAGCTTGGAAAGATTTGGCAATTGTTTTGAATCAATGCTTTTGGGTATATGATTTTGAGGACTCTTTTTTCAAACATGTTTGGATAAATTTGATTGAGTTTTGGATTAGTTTGATGTCTCCAATGGCAAAGGATAAAATCAACAAAAGATACTCTTAAAGAAATTCTGACAAAGGACATGACAACTTTGTGGGATACAAGAAAATGATTTGACCACTGATTCTGATAGTGTTCTCAAAAAGTGTGTATGTTATGATAGATGTTTTCACTGAGTTTGGAAATTTGAAAAGACTTAAAACAAGAATACCCTAGAGTCAAGCTAGTATCAAAATCTTTTCCCACAACTTGGTACCCTAAAAGGGATACATATGGTGAGTAATCTTCAAGTGATCTGGGAAACCACTTGGATTGATCCTTGCACAAAGATTCTGATACCTTAGGGAGTAGATCGGGAAGCCTCTAATTTATCAAGAGTTTATTTTGGTCTATGGTGTCCTCCCAATTGGTTTGTAAGCACATGAATCACTTAAGAGCCTAGTTGACCATGCCGAAATAGTAGGGATATTCACCTACCTTAGGTTACCATCAACACGCATTGCCCGAGCTTAAGGGGATGAAGTGAGAGTTTTATCAACACTTTATTTCTATACCAGTTGGGGAAGTACCAGTTTGAAGTCATTCTCCAAAGAGGAAGTTCTTTTCTCTCTGGAAAGGCTTCTCTAGAAGTAAAACAAGTGAACTTGTCCATGTTTGACTTCTTTTATGTTGCTTAGTTAAAAAGGATTTTGCAGACTTGAAACTCCTAGAATCACACCATGAAGGTTTCTTTGCCAAATTGATTTAATGATTTTAAAATGAAATCTTGAAAACACGTGTGTTTATGATATTGATTTATTCATTCCTTGAAGACAAGAAAGCTTTTGAAAATATATTGCAAGTTTTTCTCTTTTATGCATTCAAGATTGAGTTTGCTTTCTAGGATCCTGATTTGAATTTTGAAATGAAATGAAATTCTTTGCTTTCAACTTTAGGATATTCAAGATTTGTGTTTTCTTTGGACTTAAATAAAATGACTCTTTTGATTTAGACTTTGGTTCATTCTTTTAAATTCATTGAAGAGTTTGTGCTTTAGAATTCAGTTTTTAGGCCCAAAAGAAGTGTTCCTAGAGTGATTTATGCATGAAAATTTTGAAAGAATCCAAGATTTTACAAAAAGAAGTTTGTTTTAACCAAGAAAAAAGAAGTAGGATTGATTTAGGAACTTTTAGGATAGTTTAGGACTAATTAGGAACCAAGTAGGAATGAGATTTAGATTTGTTCCTAGATTGTATGAAACTTTCAAAACACTTAAGATAGTGCAAATGAAGTTCACTTTAGCTAAGAATAATGAACCAAGTTTGATATAGGAACACTTATAATGAATTAGGACTGATTAGGAACCAAATAGGATTGAGATGAGCACATAATGCATATTGAAGCTTATCCATCTTCTCCAAGTCACTGCTAGGACCATGATCATAAGTTACCATGGTGGCATTAATCTCCTTTATATTCTGATTGAGGATGTCTAAAGAGGATGCAAGACCATTCCTCAACTGAGTCTGTCTAGACCTTATCCTTGTTATCTCTATTTCTTCCTTCTCAATCTTGTCTATCTGTCCTTGGTAGACATTGTTGCACCTGTTCACATTAGTGGATTTGTCTGACACTGAATTATTTACCTACTCAATCATTTCTTTTGCCTCTTTTATCTTCTTGAAGTGAGCATTGGTGAGCTTGTCTTGATCCATGCATGCTACAATGATCCTTCTTCCTTCATCAACAAATTCTTTCAAGGATGCTTGACCAGACTTAAGGGAATTCAAGTCTAGTGCAAAGTTTCTCATCAACTCATTTAGTCTCTTCTTTACATACTTCTCTTCTGCTACTATGGATGCAGATTCTTCTAGGCTAGAAAAATTTCTTTTGAACTTATATGAGAGGACTGAACTCACATCATCAACCGAATGTAGTTTTAACACTTTCTTATCCTTTGGCAAAAAATTGTTCAAAATATTCACTGATTCTATCAGGAGAGGATTCCTCATAAATTGTTTCTCCTTTGCCTTCTCCATAGCTAGGATGCTGAACTTAATCAGGTCTTCTTCTTTCCAAGAGTCCAAACTGCTTGTGTCAGGTGTCAAACTTGACAACAATGTTGAGGAGGGAGTGATGGGAGTGCTATCCATCACTTCTATTTTTACCTTTTCAATATCAACAGAAGTATCTTTTTCTTTCTTTTCTACCTCTTCTTCTTCTTTCTTATTAGATACATCTTCTATGAGTGCTTCTTCTTGTTGAGTTGGAGGTGTATTCTTGCATAAGATTTTAGCTTATTTTGTACTAAAAAATTCTTCCTCAAACTTGTCCAAATCCTTATCAGTAGCCACCATGGCTATCTCCACATTATCTATGATAATAGTGTTGCCTTCATGTGATTCTAAGATGCACACAGACTTGTCTACCTCTATTTGAGTTTTTTCTATGGGTGCTGAGTCCTAAGGACCTGTCACTGGTACATTAAAGGTCTCTGCTTCTTTGTCTTTCTTACTAGGTGCATGAGTGATGGGCACAGTAGATGGTTTTATTTGTTGTTCTAATAACACCTTTTCAAAGGCATTCTTTGTTTCCTTTGCTATCAGCTCATAGTCTTTGTTCATAATGTGAAGAGTTCTCATCTTTGTCCTTAAGTGTGGCTTCACTAAATTTAATATTAGTGCCACTTCTTCTTTAGAACATACTAGTGGAGTATCTTCTAATACTTTTTCTCTGATCCTTAGATCCTCTTCATTTTCTTGTCTCTTTAGGTTTTCTAAAATATGCCATACTTTATCTGGAATGGATTTTTTCAACTCAAGGACTGTCTTCTTGAACTTGATCATATGTTTGAAAATCATACTATGTATTTCTAATTTATCAATCTCACTGTATGTATCATAATTCTTCTCTACTTGATCAATTCTGCCCTCATCAACAATTCTTGCATTCAAAACTTTAAGGCTTGGTCTGAAACCTAGCTTAGGAGGTGCTTGAATGTTTTTCTTGCTCCTTAGTGCTCGTGAAGATGGATGACTAGTGCTAGCTTCTTTCTTCCTCTTGACTATAGGATTATACTTCGGAGGAGTGGTAAGATCAATATTAGCTATGGGTGTAGAAGGAGTATTATATTCTTTACCCTTTTGACTGTCATTTGATTTAGTTTTCATCTTCTTCAACTTAGGATCTTCTTGTTCTTCCTCTTCTGCCATGCCTTTCAATTCTAAGGAAATATTTTCATCCCTTGCTTTATCAAGGTCTACTTGAGACACACCATGAATTCTCAAGATCTCAGATGTGATCTTAGCAACTTTTCTTTTAGTTGCAGCACTGTTAAGTTTTGCATCAACTTCTTTGGTCTTTTCCTCATAGGTTCCCCACCTGGGCTCATTAGGATCTTTGGGGGCTATCAGAAGTACCTACACATATGCTTCAAAGACATGTTCTTCTACCTCATAGACAAGTGGATGAATCCACTTAGTTCTAGGCTCAACAACTTCCATACATGTAGTATTAGTCTCCACCATAAAGCATATTGTATCCTTATATTTCTCTACAATGCTTTCTAGAATCCTATACCTCATTTGCATCTTAGTTCTAAAGGTCTTCAATTCCAATGTGACAATCTCTTAGTGTGCTTTCTGTGGATGCTTTGTTGGATATCTGAGGCATTGTTGGAATGGACTTGTCCAAATAAAAATCTAAAACTCTTCCAACTATATGAAGGTACATATAGATGATTAAGGACCCAAACTTGAATATCTTTATTTTGTCATGTTTGATAGCTTTGATGTTGTCTATCAACTGTGCGGGAAAGATCTCACACAAGTTGAATTCTCCATCTTCCTTTACTAGTCTAATGGTAGCTAGAATAGTGCTCGTAGACACACTATTCACCCTGCTGGTGTGATGAAATTTGTAACCCAGTATCATTGACATCAATTTGATGTCTACTTGCTCAATCGGCTCAATAGTCATGTTGCACCTATCGCTCCTTGACTTACATACTTGTTCTACCATTTTCTTGACATCCTTGCCCATTGGAAGGACAACACCTATCCTAGAAAGGCCTACCATCTCATGTATTAGATCACTTGTGATTCTTACTGGAACATCTCCAATCCAAAATAGATCATCATGGATTCTTCTCAATAAGATCTTTATCCATTCTATCTCATAGAATTCATATGCCGTAGAATACTCAACAATACGGTGATTATTACATTTGGCATATTCATCCATGAAGGTTTTATTCTATTTCAACATGGTATCCATGTGCACCCTTAACCTATCTAGTCCAACAGGTTCTTTCTTATAGTAGATGTAAGCCCTTATGTCTTCCACATGCATGATGCCCATAGGCATGCAGGAGAAAGCTCCCTCTAAATCATCTAGGGTGGATTTAAATGGGTGCCTCTTGAAAAAATATCTGTTCTTCTCAGTGACATCATAAACAATGGGAGTGGCCATGACTTACTTTTTAATCACTTTCCAATTGAGCTTAGAGAAGATCTGATGGCTTCCAAATCGACGCAATGAGCTATGGTTTCTGCAATCGATCAAATGCACTGATAATTGCAGAAAATCTCTAATAGATTCAATCTCCAAGACTTCACAACAACTTCCAAGGCTCTTTCTGCTCTCCTATCACTTTGAATTTGAATGCAATGATCAATCAAATGACTTATGTGTACTTTAAAGTGAAAATTTTTCCATTAATGCATGTCGCGTAAACTAGGCTATCACTTCAAAAATTCAAACTCAAGCTTCACTAACAATTAGAATGTGTGCTCTTGCATGAAGGTTCCTATACACTCCAAAAGCTTAAGTCCAAAGGTGCATACTCTGAGGATGAGTATACTAGCCACACAGGGGTCTAGAGCTAAATTAACTCCCCCTATGACCTTGAGGGCCATTCATGTAGATGTAGAGGGTGCATCCACTGGGGATGCATCCAATACATTCTCATCAGCTTTGTCCTTCTTTCCTTCTGACCAAATCAAGCTCACATCCTCTAAGGCTTTCACAAACTTGACTCCTACTTCAGGATCCAAAATTGGTTCTTTGGTCTTTTTAGGGCTTTTTTGACCTTGTGTCCTTGATCTAAAGAACCTTGAGATATGTCTAGCCTTGTTACAAGAGTGACAAATGACTAGAGTTCTATTATTCCTTGGCACATTTACATGAGTCAGCATTCTGCATGTTCTAGCTAAATGACCATTATAGTTACATATCTGACATGTAACATTATGAGAAATTCTTACATTTTCTTGATTCTGATTCCTCTGACCATGTTGAGTCCTATTCTTCTTACTAGTCTTGCAATTCATAGCTCTATGACCAAATCTATTGCATGAATAATAGTAGCCATTAAAAGGTCTTACCTCTGTGCAGTTCCTTGCAATGTGTCCATGCTTGTTACATGCAAAATAGGTGCGTTCTACTTGCTTGTGTTCATTCTTAGGAGGACCACCATTGCCTTTGGTTTGATATTCAGTCTTCTCAGTATTAGTAGAGTCTTTTTGTGTTTCCTTTCTTGCTCACATATTGTCAATCTGATTTTGTGCTTCATTGTATCCAATATAGCTAGTGTCTCCTTTGATTCTTCTTGCATACAACTGAGATTCTACCAAATCAGCACTAGTGTGTAATTTGTCAATATGATCCTTTGCCTTTTTCAATTCAGATTCCAAGCTTTCTTTGATATTCTTTAGCTTCAAGATTTCTAAGTTAGCTTCCCTTAGTTGAAGGTTCTCCTTGACTTGTTCATTGTAGACATCTTGATTGTTCATCAATTTGTCATCAAATTCTTGATGAAGGGTGCTCCCCTTAATACCACAAACACATAATAGAAATAGAGAAACAACAACAATATGCAAGAATAGAAAACTGGCTTCTTATTATCTCCACAAATGTGGAATTAAAAACTTTTAGAATTACAATATGCAAAGCCACATGGGCATTCCCTTACAATATTCTATAGGACAAAGCCTCTAATCAATACTCAGATCTACTACCAGAACTATCCTAGGCAACACTACGGGCCTTCTTTATATAGGCATTTTCCACCGCCTGAGAAGGTTCTAGAAATTTAGCCCTTAGGGCTGACCAAACTTAGAATTATTTTATTTTTCAATTTATTAAATCAAAGTCAGCTCAAAATAACTTTTGAAACCTGAACAAAAATTTTGAAGGAAAATTATTTTCCACCATTTCAGGTGGCCCGACATCTGGAGACCATAAGTCATCACCAGATGAACCAATTAACTATTATAACCCCATTTTAGAAAGGCCACGAAGCACTCTACAGGCTTGACTGGCACAAGTGCTTGTCACCCAAATTCTCAACCTCATCCGAGGCCTTTAAATCCTTCAAAAATGAGTTCAAAGTTTTTGTACCCTGTTACCAATACCGAAAATCTTCAATATCTTCAAAACTAGAATTGATCTAGACATGAAACTTTACTGGCAGGTTGATATGATTGAGATGAACCCCCACATGTAAAATTAGAACATTCCAAGATCATATGGACAACTTACTAAAAACAACATGTTTCCATAAATAGCAGTTCTGCACAAGATAGCCCTTATTGAATAAAAAAATAGAAATATTTTTGGGTGATGCAAGATTGCTCTTACACCTAGGATGCTCCTGCATCAGACACCCAGGGTAATTTGAGAAGTGACCCTATCATGACTCAGGTGTGTAGAGGAAAACTAAGATGGTTAACCTCCTCCTTTGTTAGCCATGATGAATCTTCAACAGGTCATCCTTTCCATTTGACCAAATACTCTTCATATGTCTTATTCCTTGTGCTTTTTCCAACATGACTATCCAGTATGTCTTCAATCTCCTTGATATCTAAACTAGTTGCTGGAATACTCCACTGTGCTACTGTAACCTCATCTTCAACACCTCCTTCATGATACTCTATCAAATCTAAAATTTTAAACACTTGTGAAATATTCAGCTCAATAGGCAATTCTACCTCATATGCATTTCCTGAATCATGCTTCTTCAGTATCTTACATGGCCCAAACTTCTTCATTTTCAACTTGTTATATGTACCAACTAGAAATCTCTCCTTTCACAAATTGATGCAGGAGCATCCTGGGTGTAAGAGCAATCTTGCATCACCCAAAAATATTTCTGTTTTTGTATTCAATAAGGGCTATTTTGTGCAGAGCTGCTATTTATGGAAAGTTACTATTTTTGGTAATTTTTGTATGTGCTCAGAATGATCTGATTTCTTTCTTGGAGGTTCATTTTGGTCATATAAGTCTGCCAGTAAAGTTTCATTGCCAGATCAAGTATATATTGGAAGATATTGAAGATTTTCGGTATTGGCAGCAGGGTACAAAAACTTTGAACTCAGTTTTGAAGGCTTTAGAGGCCCCGGATAAGGTCAAAAATTTGGGTGACGGGCACTTGCGCAGGTCAAGTCTGTAAAGCGCTTCGTGGCATTTCTGAAATGGGGTTATAATAGCTGATCGGGTCAACTGGTGATGACTTATGGTCTTCAGAAGTTGGGCCACCTGAAATGGCGAAAAATAATTTTCTTCAAAATTTCTGTTCGGGTTTCAAAGGTTATCTTGAGCTGACTATGATGCAATGAAATGTAAAATAAAATAATTCTAAGTTTGGTCGGCCTTATTGGCTAAAATTCTTGAACTTTCCCAGGCGGTGGAAAAAATTGCCTATATAAGGAAGGCTGTATTATTGTCTTAGGCAGTTCAGAATAGTTCTGGGTAGTAGATCTGGGTATTGATTCGAGGCTTTTTCCTACAGAATATTGTAAGGGAATGCCCTTGTGGCTTTGCATATTGTAATTCTGAAAGTTTGTAATTCCACATTTGTGGAGATAATAAGAAGCCAATTTTCTGTTCTTGCATATTGTTGCTGTTTCTCTATTTCTGTTATGTGTTTGTGGTATTAAGGGGAGCACCCTTCATCAAGTGGTATCAGAGCAGGAGTTCTTGAGTGTGTAAATAGATCGCCGACTGTGAGGCAGTTTGCACTAGGACCGTGGCTAGGGTTTCAGCGCGCATCGCAAAAATGCCTCCACGAAGGGAACGTGGCGGAAGAGCTGGTGTTGTGACACCTGAGGTTAGAGAGCTGCAGAGACAAGTGCGAGCATTGCAAGAAGAGATTCATAGAGGAATGAATCTTAATGTAAGAGACGAAAGTGAGGATGAAGCCGAAGAAGAATATCAAGAAGGAGAAGCTGAAATTGTGAACCAGGAGGAAGAAAGACTTTTTCGGGCGATTTCCAAGGTTGGGAAAATACCTAAGATTGAGGTTCCTACATTTTTTGGAAATCTTAACCCAGAGGAATTGATCGACTGGATCAATGAATGTGAGGAATATTTTAAGTACGAAGATGTTGAGGATCCTGATAGGGTCAAATTTGTGAAGGCCAGATTGAAAGGTCATGCGAAGATCTGGTGGCAAGAAATTAAATTAGAGTGAAATAGAAGAGGGAAAGATAAAATCACGAGATGGGATCGGATGGTGGATAAATTGAAGCGACAGTTCATTCCTGTTGATTATGAGCTTGACCTACTGAAGAAAATGCAGAGTTTGAAGCAAGCAGGAAGATCTGTTCAGGAGTATACAGAGGAGTTCTACCGACTTCTCATCAGAACAGGCCATGTAGAAGCTGATAAGGAGAAAGTTGCCCGATACCTTAATGGGTTAAGGCCAAGCATTCAGGAGGAGCTGAATCTGGTTCGAATGAACAGTATTGAAGAGGCATACCAGTTTGCCCTAAAAGTAGAGGAAAAGTTGAACAAGAAGTTTGAGAGCAGACAAAACGGAAGAGGTCGCGGTGGATGATCTGGTGGACGGTCATATGGTGGCCGAAATGAAGATCCGAAAAAGAAGGATGAGGCCAGTAGCAATCAGAATCAGTGAGGAAATAATTCCAATCACTTCTAGGATTAGAATAATAGAGATCAGAGAGAAAGAGGACAAGGATCTAGAAGAGGTGGCTTCCGTGGAACATGTTTTCACTGTGGAGAAGAAGGTCATAGGGCATTTGAATGTCCTCAGTGCCAAGGTAGAACAGACAGGAGAAATGAAGGCCAGGCCAGAGTTGCACATGTAGATGAAGATGCCAGATCATCAAATTCTGAAGATGCTGAAAGAGGATAAACATTGATTAACAGAAGAGTCCTGTTGAGTGGTGAGAATGAACCTAAGCAAAGGAGGAGCCTGTTTCGCACCAGGTGCAAGTGTGAAGGTAAATGTTGTGATGTGATTATTGATAGTGGAAGCACTGACAATTTGGTGTCAGAAGAGATGGTGACAAAGTTGAAGCTCAAGAGACAGAAACACCCACATCCATATCGGATTGCCTAGGTACAGGATGACCACAAGGTCATGGTCAATGAACAATGCCTGGTGAAGTTCAAGATTGGCGGATACCAAGATGAGGTATTGTGTGATATCATATCTATGGATGCATGTCATATGTTGCTGGGTAGACCATGGCAGTTTGACAGATGTGCTGTACATGATGGTCATGCGAATACCTATTCCCTGACAAAGGATGGAGTGCGACATAAGATAAAACCATTGAAGGAGACCGAAGAAAAGGTATGTGGCAATGCAAGGATCACTTTTGTTGATGGAAGAAATTTTCTAGATGGTATGAGGCATGAGCATGTATGTTTTGCTTTAATTCCAAAAGATGGTAAAGAGGAAGTAGAAGATGTTCCTGTAGAAGTTGTAGATTTGTTGAATGAGTTTCAGGATATTGTATCCAATAATGTCCCTAATAGATTACCATCAATCAGGAAGATCAGTCATCAGATGGACTTGATCCCAGGAGCAAGTTTGCCAAATAAGGCAGCACACAGAATGACACCTGCAGAAAGTGAGGAGTTGAACAGACAAGTACATGAGTTGTTACAAAAAGGATTGATTCGAGAGAGTCTGAGTCCCTATGCTGTACCAGCGGTATTAGCACCAAAGAAGAATGGAGAATGGAGGATGTGTATAGATTCTAGGGCAATAAACAAGATCACAATCAAGTACAGGTTTCCATTGCCACGAATGGATGATATTATGGACTGTTTGAGTGGAGCTGTGTATTTTTCAAAGATAGATCTGAAAAGTGGATATCATCAAATTCGGATCAGAGAAGGAGATGAATGGAAGACTGCCTTCAAGACAAAGGAAGGACTATATGAGTGGTTAGTCATGCCTTTTGGGCTAACCAATGCACCGAGCACTTTCATGCGGCTCATGAACGAGGTTCTGAAAGAATTTCTGGGTAAGTTTGTCATTGTTTACCTAGATGATATTTTGATCTTTAGTAAGACATTGGATGAGCATATGATGCATATTCGTATGGTATTTGAGAAGTTGAGAGAAGAGAAATTGCTGATTAATTTGAAGAAGTGCAGTTTTGTGAAGAAGGAATTAGTGTATTTGGGGTTTGTAGTTTCAGGAGAAGGTCTAAAAATGGACCCAGAGAAGGTACAGGCTATCCTTGAATGGCCTACTCCAAGGAGTGCTACTGAGGTAAGATCTTTTCATGGTCTAGCTAGCTTTTACAGAAAGTTTATCAGAAATTTTAGTAGTATTTGTGGACCCTTGACTGAAACAATGAGAGGGGATAGAAAAGAGTTTAAGTGGACTAATGGGGCAGAAAGGAGTTTTCAATTGTTGAAACAAAAAGTTACAGAACAACCAGTTTTAGCACTTCCAGATTTTAATAAGGTGTTTCAAGTAGATTGTGATGCTAGTGGTACTGCAATAGGAGCTGTTATGAGCCAAGAAGGTAAACCTATTGCTTATTTCAGTGAGAAATTAAATGATGCCAAGAGAAAATATTCTGTTTATGATCAGGAATTCTATGCCATAGTTCAGGCATTGAAAAAGTGGAGGCACTATCTGCTTCCTAAGGAGTTTGTTTTGTATACTGATCATCAAGCTTTGCAATATTTGAATAGTCAAGGAAAGTTGAATCAGAGGCATTTGAAATGGGTTGAGTTTTTGCAGAGTTATACATTTGTTTTGAAACACAGGAGTGGAAAGTCTAATAGGGTTGCAAATGCTCTTAGCAGAAGGCAACTATTGATGACAGAAATGCAGATTGAAGTGGTTGGGTTCAAGGAACTCAAGAATTTGTATCTAGAGGATCCTGATTTTGGTGAAGCTTGGAAAGCTTGTACAGAACCTGTTACTCTAGACAGGACGAAATGGTTGGATTTCATCATCCAGGATGATATGCTATTCAGAGGGAGTCAGTTGTGCATTCCACGAAGTTCTATGAGGGAGAATCTCATCAAGGAGAAGCATAGTGGAGGATTGGCTGGACATTTTGGTCGTGATAAAACCCTTGGTTTGGTTAGTGAGAATTATTATTGGCCATAGTTGCAGCAAGATGTGAAGAAGTTTATACAGAGTTGCAGACTGTGTCAGATGGCGAAAGGAGTGAAGCAAAATACAGGATTGTATCAGCCATTACCTGTACCAGAGAAGCCTTGGGAGGATATCAACATGGACTTTGTTCTTGGTTTACCGAGGACTCAGCGGGGACATGATTCAATTTTTGTGGTAGTTGACAGATTTTCAAAGATGGCACATTTTATTCCCTGTAAGAAGACTAATGATGCTGTTCATGTAGCAGAATTGTTTTTCAGAGAAGTAGTGAGACTTCATGGTTTGCCAAAGACCATAGTTTCAGATCGGGACACTAAGTTTGTTGGATATTTCTGGCGTACATTGTGGAAAAAGTTGAAGACAGATTTGAAGTTCAGTTCATCACATCATCCCCAGACTGATGGACAGACAGAGGTGGTGAATAGGAGTTTGGGAAATTTGCTGAGATGCTTGGTTGGAGATAAGCCAACAGGATGGGATTTGATTTTACCACAGACAGAATTTGCATACAATAATTCTATCAATAGGAGCACTGGTAAATCACCATTCCAGATTGTATATGGAAGTAGTCCAAGAAATGCATCTGAATTGAGGAAGATAGATAAAGGAGAAATAAGTAGTGCTGAAGCTGAGGATTTTGCAGAACACTTGAAGAACATCCATGGGGAGGTGAGGAAGCATATTACCAAGATGAACGCATAGTATAAGGCTAAGGCAGATGAGAAAAGGAGGTATAAGAAATTTCAAGTTGGTGATGAAGTCATGGCTCATTTTCGGAAGGAGCGGTTTCCAGTTGGTACATATAACAAGCTGAAAATGAAAAAGTTTGGACCATGTAGGATACTGAAGAAACATGATTCAGGAAACGCATATGAGGTAAAATTGCCTACTGAGCTAAATATTTCACCAGTGTTTAACATTTCAGACCTAACAGAGTATCATGAAGGAGGTGTTGAAGATGAGATCACAGCAGCATAGTGGAGTATTCCAGCAACTAGTTCAGACACTAAGGAGATAGAAGATATACTGGACAGTCATGTTGGTAGAAGCACAAGGAATAGGGCATATGAAGAATATCTGGTCAAGTGGAAAGGATGACCTGTTGAAGATTCATCATGGCTGACAAAAGAGGAGGTTAGCCGTCTTGGTTTTCCTTTGCACACCTGAGTCGTGACAGGGTCACTTCTCAAATTACCCCGGGTGTCTGATGCAGGAGCATCCTGGGTGTAAGAGAAATCTTGCATCACCCAAAAATATTTCTGTTTTTGTATTCAATAAGGGCTATTTTGTGCAGAGCTGCTATTTATGGAAAGTTACTATTTTTGGTAATTTTTGTATGTGCTCAGAATGATCTGATTTTTTTCTTGGAGGTTCATTTTGGTCATATAAGTCTGCCAGTAAAGTTTCATTGCCAGATCAAGTATATATTGGAAGATATTGAAGATTTTCGGTATTAGCAGCAGGGTACAGAAACTTTGAACTCAGTTTTGAAGGCTTTAGAGGCCCCGGATGAGGTCAAAAATTTGGGTGACGGGCGCTTGCGTGGGTCAAGCCTGTAGAGCGCTTCGTGGCATTTCTGAAATGGGGTTATAATAGCCGATCGGGTCAACTGGTGATGACTTATGGTCTTCGGAAGTTGGGCCACCTGAAATGGCGAAAAATAATTTTCTTCAAAATTTCTGTTCGGGTTTCAAAGGTTATCTTGAGCCGACTATGATGTAATGAAATGTAAAATAAAATAATTCTAAGTTTGGTCGGCCTTATTGGCTAAAATTCTCGAACCTTCCCAGGCGGTGGAAAAAATTGCCTATATAAGGAAGGCTGTATTATTATCTTAGGCAGTTCAGAATAGTTCTGGGTAGTAGATCTGGGTATTGATTTGAGGCTTTGTCCTACAGAATATTGTAAGGGAATGCCCATGTGGCTTTGCATATTGTAATTCTGAAAGTTTGTAATTCCACATTTGTGGAGATAATAAGAAGCCAATTTTCTGTTCTTGCATATTGTTGCTGTTTCTCTATTTCTGTTATGTGTTTGTGGTATTAAGGGGAGCACCCTTCATCACAAATAAACCATGACTTCATCTCCAACCTAAAATTCCTTATGCCTCCTTTTCTCATCTACCTTAGCCTTATACTGCACATTCATCTTGGTAATATGCTTCCTCACCTCCTCATGGATGTTCTTCAAATATTCTACAAAATCCTTAGCTTCAGCACTACTTATTTCTCCTTTATCTATCTTTCTCGACTCAGATGCATTTTTGGGACTACTCCCATATACAATCTAGAATGGTGGTTTACTAGTGCTCTTGTTGACAGAATTATTGTATGCAAATTCTGCCCATGGTAAAATCAAATCCCATCCTGTTGGCTTATCTCCAACCAAACATCTCAACAAATTTCCCAAACTCCTATTCACCACCTCTGTCTACCTATCAGTTTGTGGATGATGTGATGAACTAAACTTCAAATCTATCTTCAACTTCTTCCACAATGTACACCAGAAATATCCAATGAACTTAGTGTCCCTATTTGAAACTATACTTTTTGGCAAACCATGTAGTCTCACTACTTCTTTGAAAAAAAATTCTACTACATGAACAATATCATTAGTCTTCTTGCAGGGAATAAAATGTGCCATCTTTGAAAATCTATCAACTACCACAAAAATTAAATCATGTCCCCGCTGTGTCATTGGTAAACCAAGAATAAAGTCCATATTGATATCCTCCCAAGGCTTCTTTGGTATAGGTAATGGTTGATACAACCCTATATTCTGCTTCACTCCTTTCTCCATCTCACATACTCTGCAACTTTGTACAAACTTCTTGACATCTTGCTATAACTATGACCAATAATAATTCTTACTAACCAAAGCAAGGGTTTTATCATGACCAAAATGTCCAGCCAATCCTCTGCTATGCTTCTTTTGATGAGATTCTCCCTCATAGAACTTCATGGAATGCACAACTGACTCCCCTTGAATAGCATATCATCCTGAATGATAAAATCCAACCACTTCATTCTGTCTAGAGTAACAGGTTCTTTACAAGCTTTCCAAGCTTCACCAAAATCAAGATCCTTTGGATACAAATTCTTGAGTTCCTTGAACCCAACCACCTCAATCTCCATCTTTGTTAGCAATAGTTGCCTTCTGCTAAGTGTGTTTGCAACCCTATTAGACTTTCCACTTTTATGTTTCAAAACAAATGTATAACTCTGCAAAAACTCAACCCATTTCAAAAGCTTCTAATTCAACTTTCCTTGACTATTCAAATATTGCAAAGCTTGATGATTAGTATACAAAACAAACTCCTTAGGAAGCAGATAGTGTCTCCACTTCTTCAATGCCTGAACTAGAGCATAAAAGTCATAATCATAAACATAATATTTTCTCTTGGTGTCATTTAACTTCTCACTGAAATAAGCAATAGGTTTACCTTCTTGGCTCATAACAACTCCTATTGCAGTACCACTAGCATCATAGTCTACTTGAAACACCCTATTAAAATTTGGAAGTGCTAAAATAGGTTGTTCTGTAACTTTCTGTTTCAACAGTTTAAAACTCTTATCTATCACATTAGTCCACTTGAACTCTTTTCTATCCCCTCTCATTGTTTCAGTCAAAGGTCCAAAAATACTGCTAAATTTTTTGATAAACTTTCTGTAAAAACTAGCTAGACCATGAAAAGATCTTACCTCAGTAGCACTCCTTAGAGTAGGCCATTCAAGGATAGCCTTTACCTTCTCTGGGTCCATTTTTAGACCTTCTGTTGAAACTAAAAATCCCAAATACAGTAACTCTTTCCTCATAAAATTGCACTTCTTCAAATTAATCAACAATTTCTCATCTCTTAGCTTCTCAAACACCATAAAAATATGCATCATATGTTCCTCCAATGTCTTGCTTAAGATCAAAATATCAACTAGGTAAACAATGACAAACTTACCCAAAAATTCTTTCAGAACCTCGTTCATGAGCCACATGAAAGTGCTCGATGCATTGGTTAGCCCAAAAGGCATGAATAACCAATCAAATAGTGCTTCTTTTGTCTTGAAGGTAGTCTTCCATTCATCTCCTTCTCTGATCCAAATTTGGTGATATCCACTCTTCAGATCTATGTTTGAGAAATACATAGCCCCACTCAAATAGTCCATAATATCATCCATTCATGGCAATGTAAACCGATACTTGATTGTGATCTTGTTTATTACTCTAGAATCTATACACATCCTCCATCCTCCATTCTTCTTTGGTGCTAATACCCCTGGTAAAGCACAGGGACTCAAACTCTCTTGAATCAACCCCTTCTGTAATAACTCATGTACTTGTCTGTTCAACTCTTCACTTTCTATTGGTGTCATTCTATGTGCTACCTTGTTTGAAAAACTGGCTCCTGGAATCAAATCCATTTGATGAATAATCTTCCTTACTAGTGGTAATCCATCAGGTACATTATCAAATACAATATCCTAAAACTCATTCAAAAAATCTGCAACCTCTATAGGTACATCCTCTACTTCCTCTTTACCACCTTTTGGAATTAAAGAAAAACACACATGCTCATGTCTCATACCATCTAGGAATTTCCTTCCATCAACAAAATTTATTCTTACATTACCACATACCTTTTCTTCGGTCTCCTTCAATGACTTTAGCTTATGTCACACTCCATCCTTTTTTAGGGAATAGGTATTCACACGACCATCATGTACAACATATCTGTCAAACTGCCATGGCCTACCCAACAACATGTGACATGCATCCATAGGTATGATATCACATAGTACCTCATCATGGTACCCACCAATCTTGAAATTTACTAGGCACTGTTCACTGACCATGACTTTGTGGTCATCTTGCACCCAGGCAATCTGATATGGATTTGGGTGTTGTTGTCACTAAGGATTGCACCCGAGTATGGCCAAGTATAGAACCTAGCAATCCCATGAAAAATGGAACTATTCTCAGTATGTGGGATGCTTCACTAAGAATAGACCTTCGGATTAAGGGCCGGCTTCCCCCTTGGATCACTGAACTATTCTAAAACTTGAGAGGAAAGGGATAGAAAATGCTTTAAAAGAAACAACTTGATACTTGAAATGAAAGGTGACCCACCAAAATTTTAAAAGAAATGGCAATTGATGATAAGTTTACTTTATCAGTGCTTCAAATCTGAACCACAACTCAATCCTACTTTCCTAACCCTTAATGGGATAAGGTACTTGGAATTCAAAAAGGAGGAACAACTTCACAATTTTGATATTCCTAATTGTACACAAATCACATCACTGAGCTAAGACAATTTCCTGAATGAACACTTGAATTCAAAATGTAGATTAAGGACATGAAAATATCACAATAATCTTAGCATAAGATTTCAATAACAAAACTAGAAAATGTAGGAGAACAGAAGGATTAATTCTTATTGCTGGAAAGAAAATGGTACAATTGTGTCTCTTAGAGCTACATAACTCATATCAGAGAGACATAGTGAAGAGAAAACCTCAATCACCAATAGTGAGAGGTATAAAAACAAAGACTTGGAATCTATCATCAAATTCCACTACCTCCTAACAATAGAAAAGTCAAAATAGGACCCTATGAGGCAGCATCATGGTTTGAGAGTCAGACTCCCAGATTCCTAGGGGGCAAGGAAAGTGGGCCCTAAAAATAGACAATCCAAGATGACCATCACACCCATTAAGTCATGTTTTTATAACTGATATCTAACAAGGGCTCATAAAAACATCACTTTCCTGACATCTTACAATGGTAAAATAATAATTTTTACATTAAAAACAATAACTCCCCCCACTATATCAAATATGAGTGGATTCTGAATGTATATTTAAGATACACTCAACTCAAAATGAGGAGAATGTCTAAAAATATGTGAATTTTGACCAAATCCACATCATATTTATCATAAAAAATAGGACTATAATAGCCTCAATCCCGATTTAAAAAGAAAGGGGAGGAAACAATTAATAGCCTATTTTGAATTAAAAAAATAAGCCCCTTCTAAAATAAATAAACCCCTAGAAACCCTAGGTCATAGCTCAAATGATATTATCCACACATTAGCTTTGAAAATAAAACATTAAAATAAAGCTAATGTATGTTCTCAACCCTAAAAAGTGTTGGAAATATTCAGGAATTAACCGAGTTACTGAGAGGGGAGGGGTGAATCAGTAACTCCAAATTTTCTTTCAATTACAGATGTATTAACATGTAATTTACTCTAACCTTTGCATATGAAACTTAAGAGTATTCACAATAATGACACATAGATTTGGTTACCCAGAAACCTTCCAAAAAGAAAGTAAAACTGGGGTGGGGATGAAACCCACAAAGCTTTAATACTGCAGAATAAAGTTGGTCGGTTAAGGCTTACAATTTGATCACTTCTGATGATCTGCCCTGTTAGGAGCAATAAGGATTGCTAAATCCACCTTGTTAAAGGATTTACAAACATACAATGAAGTATGCACTCGGTAAAGAGATTTTACAAAAGACTGTTAAGTCTACCCAGTTAAAGGATTTAGTACTAATTCACCTGTTAGGATGAAACAGTAGATCTCTTGCTTTGCAACTGGATTGCTGATTGAGATTCGCTGATGTACTGATCACCTTCTGTGATGAATTTGTCTTTGCTGTTCCTTATACTGCTGAAGCCCTTTGTAATTCGCTTATCTCTGCCTTTCTTTCTTTTTCACATATATGCTTCTTACATTCTTCTTGACATTTTTACAACATTGTTTATATACAAGTCTTAAACAATTAATTACAATTACAATTACAAAGTCGGCTTGACAAATAAACATAAGTGCTACTAAGTCGGCCCAAGTATGGTTACACGGTTCCTGCAAACTAACTCGGTGACTTTCTGATACTCGGTGTCCACTGCATTAGTCAGCATCGTCATGCACTCGGTAGAAGTGAAGGCACAGTTCATACTAATCACTCGGTAGGTTTTGAACTTGGTAAATACTGGTGACTTGGTAGACATGATGTTACTCAGTTTACACTGTCCTGCTCAGTTTGTACTAACTTGCTCGGTTTGCATTGTCTTGCTTGGTTTGCACTGTCTGCTCGGTTTGCACTGTCTGCTCAGTTTGCACTGTCTACTCGGTTTGCACTGTCTGCTCGATTTGCACCCAGAATGCAAATAAGTGTTGTCACTAGTGGCAATTCTATTTAATGCCAACAATCTCCCCCTTTGGCATTAGTGACAAAAACACTTATTGGCCAAAACTTATATACATGAGTCATGCTGAGTTTTATTTTGATTTTTCAAAATTTGTCTTTGTTATAGGGCTTTATACATTGTCTCCCCCTTTCAATGTGCTAACTTTTTTTTTTTTTTTTAATACAAAACATATATCTCCCTCTATACATATCTCCCCCTTTTTGACGATAATGCCAAAGGTGTATATACAAGTTATTTACAGAGAGAATCCAAAATTTGATAGAAAATCAGAATGTACCCTCATTATTAGTGCCAGGGTTCTGTCCCAACTTTCTTGCAGAATCTTACATGTTTGGATTGCAATTTGGACTTCTGCAGAGAGTTTAATCATGTGATCTTCTATAGAGAACTAATTTTCATGAATCAATATTTTGGAATGTTCAATGTGCTTATACATTGTATTCATGATGGGAAGGATCATGTGTTGGATGTCTAGTAGTGTGGACCGGATCTTTGTGTCTTCTTTCAGTAGATCAGACTGCATATTTGATAGGTGTGAAATTTTCATGTGATGAGTAGAGCTTGAACTTGGTTCAAGTTGCAGCTTCTGTATGCTAATCTTCATATCCTCATCCATTTTATTCATTTTATCCTTAACATCCTTTGTGAACTTGGCAATAGTGCACAATCTGGCCAAAAGAGAGGTAGCATTCGAATAGATAGATTCAATGTTTGACAAAACTGAAGACAATTCTACTTGGTTAATAGCTATGTGCTGAGCAATGTGCTCAAGCACTTTATTGTTGAATCTCTTCTCAGCTCTTTCAACTAACTTTTCTATCCCAGATGAATCCTCATTGTATTTATTAACTGCTTCTGCTAATTGTAGCAAAACATGTTGGGAGGAGTCTACTTTAATACCTAATGCATCAGACAAAATGTCCTTAGCATCCTTGATGATTTGATATTCCTTGTCTCTCTCCTCTTTAAGCTTCTTTTGTTTTGCTTTCCTTTGGAGGATCTCACCTATATTTTGCATTTGGTCCGCTAATAGATTTGCAAAATCTAATGTTGGAATCTCTATCTCTTCATCTAGGTCTATATCCTCTACTATATTCTTACCCAAAAAATTTATACTCGGTAGAGCCTTAGGCTTATCTGTACTTAATGCTTTAGTAGTAGTGACAATAGATATAGTAGGGCTGGCTATAGAGACTGGCACACTGTCTACTGGAGAGCTTAAAATATTTACACTTGTAGATTCAAAAATTGGAAAACTTATTGCAGGAAAACTTGATGAAATGGGAGACTGCAACTCGGTAGAAGAAATGGTAGTTGCTTCTATTATTGCTATAGATGATTGGACAAATGTTGAAGTTGTCACAACCATGCTTGAAGGTGTCTCTGGGTTGGATGTAGAAACTTTTACTGGAGAGGTAGGAAGGGATGCAATGACTTCTGCTGCTATCCTCACAGTATCATCTACCTCAGTGGCTTCTTCTTGTTCATCACTATCATCTTCAATGTCTTTTATTATGACTATTTCAATACTCGGTTGGTGAAGGTGGTATATGTTCTTCCATGTAGCATTTGCAGCCTTCACAACTGATTCAATATTGTTGATCAGAATCAAACAAGTATTGAACTTTAATGTCATCTTACTTTCATTTTCTTTTAATTCCTTCTTTACTTCATCATTTTTCAAGCTTGGCATTAACTGTCTCAGGGTTTGATCAAATATGTCTATCACAGTTTGCTTTGCATTGCTCCATCTCATTTTTATTGGATTTAATAGAACTGCTGGAACCTGTGGGGCTATTTCTTCAGGAGAGTATTTCCACTGTCCCATCTTTTCAATAACAGTATCTTCTATTTCCTTCTTTTCTGTTTCCGATCTGGTTTCATATTTAAAAGATTTTATGTTACTTACTCCAGATCCTGATCCGTCTCTAAAGAGTTTGATCTTTTCTTGAAAGTTTAGAGGAGGCCTTTTGAATACTATGTCTTTATCTGCCTTGTCTACCTTGTCTGCCTTGCCTCTTGCATTTCTCCTTGTAAATACAGCAGTGGGAGGCTTAGGTGCCTTAGTGATGAATACCTTTCCTTTCTTCTTTGTAGGTTTTGGTTCCTCTATTTTCTCATCCTTTTCCTCTTCTTCTTCATCTTTTTCTTCTTTGTCCTCGGTTATCATTTGCATTTTGGCTATCCTCTTCTTTCCTTTGTTTACCACCTATGGAAGCTTTATGCTTAGTTCAATTCTTACCTTAGCTTCATCATATGTTCCAAAATACGGAGCTTTGGGATTGACAGGCTGATTAAGAAGAGCTTCAATGATATTCTTGGTTTCATCAATATTTACCTCATAAGGAAGAGGTTTTACATATACAGTCCTCGGTTTAGCTGCTTGAATATATACATTATCACAATCCACCATAAAACAAATGTCATCCTTGTAATCTTCCACCAACTTCTGTGGAATCCGGAATCTGTCATTCATTTTCTCTTTGAAAGACTCAAAATAATTATCCATGATGCTTTCAAAATTTTCACCCATTTCTGAGATGTATTCATTTATTTCATAAAGGGCTGGCACATCTTTTCTCCATACAACTTTTCCTTTAGAAGGGAAGAATTTCTGAACATAGAAGAATAAACAGACCAATAAGGATCCAAACTTACATGGATTGTTTTTGGAAGTTTGAATGCTTTCCATGTTTTTGTTAAACTGCTTTAACAATAAGTCTGCTAGGTCAAATGTTAAGTTATTCTTGACCACTTTGTATGCTAGGTCAATAGCTTCATAGGAGACACTATTCTGTCGACTAGAACTATAAATCTTATGGGCAATAATGTGTGTACCAAACTTCAGTTCAGCATCGGTAATGCTGCTAACTTTCATGCCTCTACCGTCCCACTCAGCTAGGGTTTTCTTCTCTAGTTCCGTCTGACCTAGGGTTTTGGTAGTTTTTGCTTTGTTCAACATGGGAAGACCGGTGATTTGATGAATCATCTTCTTTGTGATCTCTATGGGTTGCTCAAGCCAAATCTTGCCATCATGTACACGGTTGAGAATGTATCTAACCCATTTATCTCAAAAGTTTCGAGGTAGATGTGCAATGTGAACTAAACCTTTATCTTCCAGATGTTTGTGCTCGGGTTTCAGAATACCGTCCACACACAGTTCTTCACGCACAGTATCTAATTCTAGGTTCCCCATTTCATGAATTGAACAGTTGAAATGATTGCAGATATCGTTAATAAGTAGTACCTTAGGAGGAATCTGAGATTGAGCTCCGTTCAGATCTAGGGCTGCTGCAATTGTGGGCACGATCTTGAAATTTGGTGCTTTCCATTCCCCTTGGACTAACATATCAGATCCTTTCTTCGCTGAAGTGCTGGATGATGCCATGGTAGCTCACAAAAAATTCCTTTCGCAAAAGTGTTGAATCGCTGGGTTGCTCTTGAAATTTTCTGCTCTCAAAGTGCTAAAGGTTCGCGGTGAAGAATGAGTTTGATTAATTGCTTTTTGTTTATAACTCTGTCATTAATGCTCAGTACAAATTAGGGTATGAATTCCGACAGACTGTCACCCACTAAAAATTAATTGCTCGGTAAAGACTTCGCAACTTGGTGAACTTGAGAATTCATATTGCTTCGACCTCGCTCGGTAAAGACGGGTACCGACCTTGCTCGGTGAAGACTGATACCGACCTCGCTGTGATCTTACTGCATCTTGTATGCTGATTTAGATCTTTCTTTTAATTGGGTTATGGAACTGCTTGAGATTGGTCTACGAGAATACAGTTCCAGTACTTTCTTGGAAATTTAGTTTGAGTCGGTAGAGCCATCCATTCCATTACTTGGACTGGATTGCTCGGTAGATTTAGGAATCCATTTTTGTCTCACCTGTTTCCTGACCTTAGTTGCTTCATTCTTCTTTTCATCTTCAACTTCACTAGCATTCATGCAGTTTCTGGCTATGTGACCGAGTTTAGTGCATTTGAAGCATCTTACGGTAGTATCTCTTTTCCTTAGATGATGTTTTATGCAATTCATGCCAATGTGTCCATATTCTCCACAGTAATGACATCTACACCAGGTTTTGTAGTCCCATCCAAACATTGCTTTCATAATTTGTTCTGCTGGATTGAATATTTTGGATCTGCACTCGGATGCCTTGTGACCTTGTTTGTTGCATTTGTGACAATTACCTCTGAATCTTGGTTTTTCCCTGCATTCATTTGCTTTGTGACCAGGTTGATTGCAGCTGTAACATTTTCCATTGAATTCTGCTTTTTCATTGTTCCAACATTTATTTGAAGTATGTCCTATTTTACCACAGTGATTACAAGTAGGTTTTTGATTTCTTTGAGTACCTTGCTTAGAGGATTCGCCTTCTCCTTTGTATCCAAGTCCTACTTTTCCTTTTTGCCTATGAAGATTTCGCTCATACAGCTGATTCAAGTCTTCTTGAGTTTTCAGCATTCCTTCATTGATTTTTTTTTCAGCGTTTAGGTCATCCACCAATCTTAGATTGATTTCCTTTTCAGATCTTAGTTCTTCTCTTGTGCTTTCTATTTCTGATCTTAGATTAAAAATTTCCTCATTTGTATGAGAGATCTGATCAATTAGGTTTTCTAGCTGAAGGGTTTTATTTTGGACTTCAATGTTCCTTCCATCTAATTCATCTTTCAACTTGTTTCTTTGTTCCAACATCTCACAGAATCTTGTAGAGTGTATCTCTTGTTCTCTTTTTAATTTTCTCACTTCTTCTTGTAGAGACCCATTCTTTTCTAGGAGTTCTTTGACAACATTGTTTGCTTCATCTGAGTTATTTGAGGGAAAAAGATCTTCAATCTTTTCTTCAATGTAATTCTGATCATTCATCTGATTTGCAAGTTCCTTTCTTCTTCTTAGGGATTGGGAAAGATGTTCTTTTGCTTCTTTGAGTTTAGCTATGGCCATTTCCAGATCTAGCTTTTCATTTTCAATCACCTTGTTCAGTTTGAATACCTCCATTGTCTTGGATCTTTGCTCAAGCTAGTTAAGCTTTGTCTTGAGAACCAATGCTGCTCTGATACCAATTGTTGGAAATATTCAGGAATTAATCGAGTTACTGAGAGGGGAGGGGTGAATCAGTAACTCCAAATTTTCTTTCAATTACAGATGTATTAACATGTAATTTACTTTAACCTTTGCATATGAAACTTAAGAGCATTCACAATAATGACACATAGATTTGGTTACCCAGAAACCTTCCAAAAAGAAAGTAAAACTGGGGTGGGGATGAAACCCACAAAGCTTTAATACTGCAGAATAAAGTTGGTCGGTTAAGGCTTACAATTTGATCACTTCTGATGATCTGCCCTGTTAGGAGCAATAAGGATTGCTAAATCCACCCTGTTAAAGGATTTACAAACATACAATGAAGTATGCACTCGGTAAAGAGATTTTACAAAAGACTGTTAAGTCTACCCGGTTAAAGGATTTAGTACTGATTCACCTGTTAGGATGAAACAGTAGATCTCTTGCTTTGTAACTAGATTGCTGATTGAGATTCGCTGATGTACTGATCACCTTCTATGATGAATTTGTCTTTGCTGTTCCTTATACTGCTGAAGCCATTTGTAATTTGCTTATCTCTACCTTTCTTTCTTTTTCACATATATGCTTCTTACATTCTTCTTGACATTTTTACAACATTGTTTATATACAAGTCTTAAACAATTAATTACAATTACAATTACAAAGTCAGCTTGACAAATAAACATAAGTGCTACTAAGTCAGCCCAAGTATGGTTACACGGTTCCTGCAAACTAACTCGGTGACTTTCTGATACTCGACGTCCACTGCATTACTCGGCATCATCATGCACTCGGTAGAAGTGAAGGCACGGTTCATACCGATCACTCGGTAGGTTTTGAACTCGGTAAATACTGGTGACTCGGTAGACATGATGTTACTCAGTTTACACTGTCCTACTCAGTTTGTACTAACTTGCTCGGTTTGCATTGTCTTGCTCGGTTTGCACTGTCTGCTCAGTTTGCACTGTCTGCTCAGTTTGCACCCAGAATGCAAATAAGTGTTGTCACTAGTGGCAATTCTGTTTAATGCCAACAAAAAGAAGGGGAGAAAAAGAAAGATGGATCGATAGAATCATTGTTTACAGCTCTCGGCACTGGCAATGTGAAGTTCGATCTTTGAAAGATAGCAAGTTGCCATTTCCATCCTTGGCAACTCAACTAAACCTTGAGTTTGAATGAGGAAACAACACACTCATGACTGATAAGAAGATAGAGGTAGGAATTGTGATCGGTTTCATTTTCTTTCTCTGCATCTTCGAAGACACTGTATAATCATGGCATGATGATTTTTTTTTGTGGCACTATCACATGTTGAAATTCTATTTATGTATATGCCTCTTGGCTTTGAATATTTTGAATTTTCATCTTGGCATTGTTATATTGAATTTCTACTCATGAATTGCACATAGCCCAAAAACTAGGGCATCTACTATTGTTGCTATTTGATTTTTCTGATTAGGGCATCATTATTTATCAAACTTCATTATCTTCATTGTATTTGCAGTATATGTATGGTCTCTATTTTTTCAAATTTGAATCAGTGATGTATCTTGTAATATGGCCCGAGAGCTAGGGCATTGGCTTAATGCCCGTGAAAACATGCTAAAGCATCATTGTATATGTTCACTATTTTTATCTTTGCTTCAACTTTGAAATTTTAATATTGACATACCTCCTCATGAATGCATACTTGAACAAATGAGTATGGCATTCATGGCATTTAGTATAGATAGGGGCATCACATAATACTATATTTTATGCCAAGGGCACATCCCTTTATTTCATTTTTCCTTCACTGTTTAAGAATAATGGCAATATCTTCATGAATGCATATTCAAGAAATGAATATGCATTCACAACAATTGCTAACCATATAGCGTGAAAGATACAAGGCTAGGGAACTATGAAGATGCATCATTGTATTAATTTCTTTGATCTTTGAAACTTGGGGGTTCGGGCACAGTACCACTGTGCCTGTGTTTGCATCCATATTGCCATGGCATAGTATGGGAATTGAATCTTATGCATGAGCCACACTCACTATTACAATAAGAGTGGTACTATGCCTGAGCAGCTATGTGTTACTGCTATATCAATTGCATCATTCAAGAACCCAAGGTGTCAAGCATGAGATGGCTCAAGATGCACTTGAGCTCAGGTTTCCATACGCTGTTCTGTTATTGTATGTTGAACCTGAGAGTACATACCATGCCCTCTTCTTCTTATTTAGATGGGAAAACTATTATATTATTGATGTCTCTATTTCATATTGTGATCTGCATTAGATGATATGTATCTTACCATTATTAAGGCTTGGATATGCCTAGGCCATGTTCAGTGCCACCATGTTATGTTCTTGCTATTACTCAAGCATGAAACTTAGAGCTCAAGAACCACCTTTTGCATTGGTTTCATTACTGTTTGCTCCCATCTCAGTGTTTGGAATTTGTAGTGTTTCAAAATGTTGTGGCTTAATGTTGTTCCTCCATATGTATTGAATGCTCAAAGACTCGAGCCTACCATGTATTGATATTGCATCTTGCCATGCCATATACTATGATTGCTTTCATTTACTGTACATATCTCTATGCTAGTGTTATATTGTCAGTGCCATAACATATGTTATCTTGTATTTCACATTCTGAATTGATGCCCCTCTGAACTTTATTGTATATCAATGTTGAGATGCCACATGCCTAGTGTTCATACAAATGCCACTGTCCAATGCTACTCCATGATGTCATGCTATCATAAAAAGAACCATCCCTGACTTATAAAATTAACCCATGTATTTGTTCCATAATGTAGATTCAACATAATCATGCCACAGTATATACATAGAATACAGATTTGAAGTACATTATACTGCAAAAATTGATGCATTGGGCTTAACTTTGAAACACCTTTATGTTGTACTTTCTAAACCTATGGAATTTGGGTTCCCTCAACATATTGATGATTAATGCCATGTGAACATCTATGCAACAGAGTGCCCTATCTTCCTCATAGATCTATGTACTCTATCATTAGCTCTATTCAACCTGACACCATGTCGCCTCTGATATTCTTTTATCTAATGTTGGATCATCTAAATGTTCCCCATTTGTACTTACTGTGTGTGCCCTTGGCCCTTGATGTGGCCATGATGGAGATCATGAGGTTTCCCTATCATGACCACATCAAGGGCCCAGATCATGCATGGAAACATTATTGGATTAGCTCCGCTATATCTGCACATGAAATAAACATGTCAATGAAAACATGATGCCTCTTTTGGTTCTTTGGATGATTATCATGCACATGCCCTGAGAAAAACCTTTGTTATAGGTGCATGGATGAGTGTATGTATGCATTTATTATATTGTGATATCAGCCATTACTTAGATCCATTGGATCTAACCCAAAAATTTCCTCTCCGCTTCTTGCAGTTTCTGGATCTCAGGAGCTTCTGGACAGGACTAGGCTTCGGACTTCAATACTAGGAAATGTCTAGTACCCCAATATCAACATTTCTTTATGTATATTTTCACTCATCCATTCAATTTTGTTAAAGGCTATGCTCACGGCCTGTGTGAGCCTAGATAGATGTTCTTCTTTTTAGTTTCTTGCTTTGTTGAATAGTACAAATGCTACAAATAGATGTATGTGTAGATGTAGATGCAATTCATTTCCTTTCCCTTTTCATGTACTTTGTAATGAAATGAACGCAAATATTAAACAAGACCACTAATAACACAAACTAGGGTACAATAGCTCATCTAGAAATGAGGCTTCCAAAATGTGCAAAAATATGACAACATTCTGGCGACCTCTATGAAGTGCTTGTCTGCTAAGAATCCTTACCAACTATCTGATAGATCTGTTGGGCACAGAGTCACTAAACCACACGTGAACCTAGCTTCTTCAGATAACCAATCCTTCTCAACAAAATTGCTAACTGCTAGAGATAACTTCTTTGGCTTATTGCTACTCACACCAACTGAAAACAACTAAAAGCAACTCCCAAAAACAACTTGTGCTAGGCACTTAGGGAACATAGAAAGCCAAAACTCTTCTTACTAAAATATAGGGTAGAAAGAACCTCAAAAGAAAACCTTGAGGTGAATCCCATTCACTGGAATGGCTAGCTTCTCTCCATCCATGCTAGCTAGATGAAAAGCATTATGAGCTTTGCATCCAATCACCATAAAAGGCCCAGACCAGATGGCATCAAACTTAGTATGCTTCCCTGGTTTATGTTTTGCTTCATCCCACTTGAGGACTAAATCCCCTTCTTTAAATACTTTAGGTGTGGCCTTCTTGTCAAAACTCTTCTTCATCTGAGCATGGTGAGTCTCCAAGTTCTCCAATTCCATTTTTCTTGTTTCTTCAAGTTCAATAATCTCTACCATCCTGACCTGCATAGCATCTTCCTCGATAAGATCAATTTCTTTAATTAGACTCAGGGTAGGTAGCTTAGTAGATAGGGGAATTCTAGCCTCCTTTCCATATACCAATGTGTAAGGTGAGTTGCCAGTAGCCCTCTTAGGTGTTATTCTATCTACCCACAAGGCCAGCTTTAACTTGCTATGCTAGTCTCTTTGGTTTCCTTCTATAGTCCTTCTGATTATTCTTAGCAAGTTTTTATTTGTTGACTTTGCTTGGCCATTACCCTAAGGGTAATAATTAGAAGAGGTACTCAGAAAGATTTTATGCCTGAGTGCCCACTCTAAAATTCTAGTTCCTAGGAAAGCCATGGCATTATCTGATATAATTGAATCTGGAGTGCCAAACCTGGATAAATATCTTGATAGAAGTTCAAAATGGAGTTCTCATTGGCCTCTTTTAGTGCTACATCTTCTATCCACTTGGTGAAGTAATCTATGGTAGTAAGTATCCACTTGTGTCAAGCACTAGATGGTGAGTTGATAGGGCCAATAAAGTCTAGTCCCCACTTTGAGAAAGGCTGCTCTACCTTAATAGGATGAAGAGGGAGGGCTGCCAGCTTTTTCTTTCCAGTAAAAAAGGCATAGTTCTTGCATCTTCTAACCCAATCAAAAGCATCCTTATATGGGCTAGGCTAGTAGTACCCAGCTCTCATTACTTTAACAGTAGTGGTCTTGGTAGCAAAGTGTCCACCAGAGCCTCCATCATGAAACTCTTCTAATACTTTACTTACTTGATCAGTTTCAACACATCTTAGTAAAACACCAGTATGATCCCTTCTATACAAAACATCATCAATAACAACAAAAGGAATAGCTTGGAGTCTAAAGTACCTTCTTTTACTCCTTTCAAGGCCTTGAGGGCACTGGCCAGTAGAGAGGTAACACTTCATCTTTGTTGTCCAGCTTGTGCTCTGTCTAGCATCTTGATTCATTAGAACAACCTCTTCTTCTTGTTGGTCTAGATGTACTATTTTTTCATTAAGCTATTCACATAGTCCTTTCCCTCTAACCAGCTTGGTCACCTTGATCTAAACATCATACTCCATGACCTTGGTGACCCAGCCAACTCTCTTATGACTTAGTTCTTTATTTAGTAGGAAATCCCTTATGCAAGGGTGAGCAACCATCAGGTGCACTATGTTGTTAGAAAGCAAGTGCCTAAATTTCTTTAGATTTCTCACAATTGCCAATACATGCTTCTCTATAGGCAAATAATTTAGCTCATAACCATCTAGGCCTTGACTATAGAAAGCTACTAGCTGTTCCTATTTCTTAGCATTTTGCTGGACTAACATAGCAGAGATACTATCATTGTCTCCAAAAACATACAATACAAAATCTTTAGAAAATTTAGGGTTTACCAGAGTAGGAGTGGATGCAATTGCTTCCTTGACCTCTTCAAAACACTTTTTTCCTTCATTGGTCCAATGGAATGCTGAATTATTTTTTAGCATCTGGGTCATAGGCTTTAGGAGTGTAGCAACATTCAAAATAAACCTCCTCAAAAAATTGATTCTCCCCAAGAAAATCTATAATCCTTTCTTGTGAGCTGGTAGGGGAAGAGCTATAATGGCCTTCACCCTCTTAGGATCAATAGTTGTTCCTTGTTTGGAAACAATGTGTCCCAGTAGTCTACCCTCATGCACAAAAAAAATGCATTTCTTGGGATTCAGTGAGACTCCAAACTCTCTGCATCGTTCAAAAATTTGCCTTAGATGAATTAGGTGGTCTTTTGTATCTTTTGAGAACATAGTTATATCATCCAGATATACCAGAACAAACTTGTTCATCAGGCCAACAAATGCCATCTCCATGGCTTTCTGGAATGTGGCCTCAGCATTGGATAACCCCAATGGCATCTTTCTATATGCCATGGTGCCCCATTTAGTGGTGAATGCTATCTTGTATTGATCTTCTTCTCTAACCAGAATCTAGTTATAACCAGAAAAGCTATCTAACAAAGAAAAATGGTCAGATCCTGAAACATATTGTAAAATCTTCTCCATAGATGGCAATGGGTGATGATCCTTGAGTGAAGCCCTATTAAGGTCTCTAAAATCTACACATAGCCAGATTTCACCATTCTTCTTCCTAACTGGCACTAAGTTTGAGACCCAAGAGGTGTGTTTAATAGGAAAAATAACGTTGGCTTCAATGATCTTTTTCAATTCTACCTTCATCAAGACCTCTATCTTAGGATTGACGAGCCTTTGTTTTTGTCTTACTGGCTTGGCTTGGGGTTCTAATTCAATGGTGTGCTAGGCTAAATGGGGATCAAATCCTTTTAGATCATAGTATTACCAGGCAAAGACGTCACTAAACTCTTGGCATATTAAAACAAAGGCTTGTGTTTCAGGCTAAGTGCATACCTTTTCCAACTTAAGAAAATTGCCTTTGAGGACCTCCATAGACTGGTAGTGTTCTTCCTTAACTATCATACTAGCCTTGTCACCTCTGAGTTGATCATTAGAATTAAATATAGACTCAAGTGTGACCAGTCCCTTAGGTAGTCTATTACTCTTCAACTGTAACATTTGGTCACCATACTGATGAGCACGTTTGCTCTGGGTAACTCTGGAGAACTTAGCTTCTTCTATCAAAAAATTGAAGATCTGATCATCATTTTCAAAAACTTGCCATCTTACTTGATTGTCTAGTATGGATGGTCTTACTAGGACCTTCACATACTAAGAATTAGGACCTAAGACACCTCTCAGAATGTCATATTCTACTCCCATGGCAGCCAGCTTGTCTACCTATTTGTTTTGATTTCTTGGAACAACAACCAGATTAAAAGCATGAAAATATTCTATTAAATCCCAAACCCTGTGCTTATACATCTTAAGTGTATCATTCTTTGTGAGGTTAGTGCCATGAATTTGATTGACCACTAACTCACTATCACCTATAACTTCTAGGCATTTGATTCCTCTTTGTCTAGCCCATTCTAAACCATGAATCAATGCATCATACTCTACTGTATTGTTAGTATAGTTGAAAGAAAAATGAACTATAGAGTAATACCTTTGTCCTTCTAGAGAAATTAGGATAGCTCCTCCTCTTGAACCAACCTTACTTCTAGCACCATCAAAGAATAGCTACCACAAATCATCATTCTGACTAGCATAAGGCTTATCTTCCTTTTTCATTAGATTTGGTATCACAACATCTCCCTCATGAATGATAAACATTCCAACACTAAAAATATCCATATTTCTGAAAGGGTCATCTTCTTCTAAATCTCTTTCAGCCTACTCATCCAAAGCAATATTAGGAATCTTTCTGTCACTGGTCTCAGATTCAAACTCACTTGGATCTTGTTCATGATACACCAGATTGGCATTTATAGGGCTTGGGGTATATGGTTCAACATGGGTTTTTGCAAAAGCCTTAGACTTAATTCTAACCTTGGTTCCATATCTAGTTCTAAAATATAGGTGAGACTAATCAGCTAAGAGATATCCTCCTATCCTAGCAGTGAACTCTCTGCTTAGACAAATAGAAAAATGAGGAGGTAGATCTATGACATAGACATCTTGGGGAATAGAGAAATTAGGACACTCATGAAGAGTGAGACTCAGGTCTTTTATGACTCCCAAGGTATTAACTGATGACCTATCCAACTGAACAACATGCTTGTTTATTGGCTCATAAGGTAACTCTAGTAGATCTGCTAGCTACTTAGAAATCATAGAACTACTTGCCCCTGAATCTATCATACAGTTATGAACAAAATGATCCCCAACAATAAGAGTTACATAGAAAGGAGGAGGTTTAACCTGTGAGACAATAGTGGGCTGTGAGCTAACTTCTTCTTTTTGCTGATCGATCTGAGATGTTCCAGGTACTAGGACTTTAGGTTGTTCCAAAACAGCTCCTTGATTTGGTGAAATCTTAGCCAATTTGTTCAGTATCAACTCCTTTTGTCTTGGAATTTCCAAAGTTTCCATTAAAGGCACATTGATAGAGGTTTTCCTCATTTGCTCCACTATATTAAAAGATCCCAAATTCACTTTGGGCTATCCCTTTGGCACAATAGTCTCTATTTGTGTAGATACCAGCTGTGTAGCTACCTTGACTGGTTCTTTAGCTTCCTTAGACTAGTTTAGGATTGGAGCTTGAACTGCTTTGGGTTGTGGGTTCACAACAGGGCCTTGCTGACTGGTAGATGCCACTTTCTTTTCTTCTAAATCTTTCTTCTTGGATCTTGTGTTGGCTACAACTAGAGTATAGGTTGAGTTTTCATTCGGTGAAAAATTCACCCCACAAAAATCTTCCTTCTGAAAGTTCACCAATGCTGCCTCAAGAGCCTGAACCTCACTTGTGGTGGCAATTGGACACTGCTAGATTTCTGGTCCTTAAACCACCTCCTGTGGCATGGTCATGTTATTCTATACCATGAGGGCTTGATCATAACCCATTGGACACATCCCTTGAATATGTCATTGATTGCATGGGCATCCCCACTGGTAATCTTGTACCATATTGTTTTGAGGCACATGAACCAATTCTCTAAAGGTACTAGGGGTGTTAGGATTGTAAGGCTAGCTGGATTTTTGGTTGTAACTTCTTGTTTGACTTTGCTAGCCTTGCTGGTATTGGGGCCTATTTTGCTGATAATGATTCTGAAAGGGCGGTTGGTAAGGCTGCTGATAAGATTACTAGAGAGGTTGTTGGTAGGGTTGGTAGGGTTGCGGGAGAGGTTGAGATTGAAGCTTCTTACTTATAGTAACCAATTCATTAGAGAATGTATGCAATGTTTTCTTAATCTCATCCAAATCCTAGGATTGACTTGCAACCAGGCTGATACCTTATTGAGGAGGAACTGGGAGAGGTGGAATTGATTCTGGGATAGGGTGTAACTCTGGAAAAATAGGCATTGGGGGTCTTGGAGCTATCTTCCCAGCTTGGATTAGACTATTCTTAGCCCTTATAGTGAGATCATATGCTACTGGAAGGTTATTCCCACACATTGACTGGATCATAATGACAATATCACTATTGAGGGCTCTTAGATAGTACAAGAAAGTATGTTGGCTGGATGGCCTAACTATAGCTAGTATTCTATGCCATGTTCTTTGAAATCTAAAATTGAAATCCATCATGTATTCTTGAGGTGCTCTTTTGATAGTATTTAGGTGCTCAACTAATGAAAGATGGTCTGATTTTTCTTTAAATTGATTGGTCAAGGCCTGACCCAACCCATCCCAATTAGCTATGGAACCAATTGGTAAACTTTTGAACCATTGCAAAGCTTTGCCCTTAAATGAGGCTGCCAGCAATCTCACAACAATATTATCTTGAGTGATATTATGAAGAGCACAAAGAGATGCCACATCTCTTATATGTTCAATGGTTGAAGTCTAATCTTCTCCCATAAAGATGGGCAAAATTTTAAGGGTTGAGACAAGTATATCATCATGCTACTACAAATTTAGAGGGCTGCCTTGATTAAAGGCCACAAAAGGGTGTTGTCTAGGCTGAGCCATTAAAGGGTTTAAGGGAGCTTGCAATACTGGAACTTGAGTAACCAGTGCTTGGGTTACTGGTACTTGAATTTTTTGTGCTACTTGCATAGGTAACAACATGTCTATTGACTGGATTGGTGAAACACTTGTAGGATTATGAGTAGGTTTAGGAGTAGACTTAGGGGTTTTTGATGCACGAGCTTGGGCTACTTTGGGCCTCTTTTTAACAAGTGGAAATTCTGTATACACAAAAGGATCCTTACTCTACCTAGTTGGGATCCCACTCATAAGCTTAGAGACTGATCCACATAAAGCACCATTAGAGTCACCAGGTATGACTTCAAAATATTGTCACTGCTCATACCAAACAATAACTTGTAATAAAATTTCTAGGAAATTAGACTCACTGAGTCTCTATCCCACCGGGCGTGCCAAAAAACTATTGTCACTAAGGATTGCACCCAAGTATGGCTAAGTATAGAACCTAGCAATCTCGTGAAACATGGGACTATTCTCAGGATGTGGGATGCTTCACTGAGAATAGACCTCTAGATTAAGGGCCAACTTCCCCCTTGGATCACTGAACTATTCTAAAACTTGAGAGGAAAGGGATAGAAAATGCTTTAAAAGAAACAACTTGATAATTTAAATGAAAGGTGATCCACCAAAATTTTAAAAGAAATTGCAATTGATGATAAGTTTACTTTATCAGTGCTTCAAATCTAAACCATAACTCAATCCTACTTTCCTAACCATCAATAAGATAAGGTACTTGGAATTTAGAAAGGAAGAACAACTTCACAATTTTGATATTCCTGATTGTACACAAATCACATCACTGAGCTAAGACAATTTCCTGAATGAACACTTGAATTCAAAATGTAGATTAAGGACATGAAAATATCACAATAATCTTAGCATAAGATTTCAATAACAAAACTAGAAAATGTAGGAGAACAAAAGGATTAATTCTTATTTCTGGAAAGAAACTAGTACAATTATGTCTCTCAGAGCTACAACACTCATATTAGAGAGAAAAAGTGAAGATCCAACCTCAATCACCAATAGTGGGAGGTATAAAAACAAAGACTTGGAATCTATCATCAAACTCCACTACGTCCTAACAATAGAAAAGTCAAAATAGGACCCTATGAGGCAGCATCATGGTCTGAGAGTTAGACTCCCAGATTCCTAGGGGGTGAGGAAAGTGTGACCTAAAAATAGACAATCAAAGATGACCATCACACCCATTAAGTCATGTTTTTATAACTAATATTTGACAAGGGCTCATAAAAATGCCACTTGCCTGACATCTTACAATGGTAAAACAATGACTTTTACATTAAAAACAATAACTCCCCCCACTATATCAAATATGAGTGGATTCTGAATGTATATTTAAGACACACTCAACTCAAAATGAGGAGAATGTCTAAAAATATGTGAATTTTGACCAAATCCACATCATATTTATCATAAAAAATAGGACTATAATAGCCTCAATCCTGATATAAAAAGAAAGGGGAGGAAACAATTAAAAGCCTATTTCGAATTAAAAAAATAAGCACCTTCTAAAATAAATAAACCCCTAGAAACCCTAGGTCATAGCTCAAATGATATTATCCACACATTAGCTTTGAAAATAAAACATTAAAATAAAGCTGATGTATGTTGTCAACCCTAAAAGGAAGGGGAGAAAAAGAAAGATGGATCAATAGAATCATTGTTTACAGCTCTCGACACTGGCAATGTGAAGTTCAATTTTTGATAGATGGCAAGTTGCCATTTCCATCCTCAGAAACTGAACTGAACCTTGAGTTTGAATGAGGAAACAACACACTCATGACTGATAAGAAGATAGAGGTAGGCATTGTGATTAGTTTCATTTTCTTTGTCTACATCTTCGAAGGCACTGTATAATAATGGCATGATGATTTTTTTTCGTGGCACTGTCACATGTTGAAATTCTATTTATGTATATGCCTCTTGGCTTTGAATATTGTGAATTTTCATCTTGGCACTGTTATATTGAATTTATGTTCATGAATTGCACATAGCCTGAAAACTAGGGCATCCATTGTTGTTGCTATTTGATTTTGCTGATTAGGGCATCATGATTTATCAAACTTTATTATCTTCATTGTATTTGTAGTATATGTATGGTCTCTATTTTTTCAAATTTGAATCAGTGATGTATCTTGTAATACGACGTGAGAGCTAGGGCATTGGCTTAATGCCCGTGAAAACATGCTAAAGCATCATTGTATATGTTCACTATTTTTATCTTCGATCAACTTTGCAATTTTAATATTGGCATGCCTCTTCGTGAATGCATACTTGAAAAAATGAGTATGGCATTCATGGCATTTAGTACAGATAGGGTCATCACATAATACTATATTGCATGCCAAGGGCACATCCCTTTATTTCATTTTTCCTTCACTGTTTAAGAATAATGGCAATATCTTCATCAATGCATATTCAAGAAATGAATATGCATTCATGACACTTGCTAACCATATAGCCCGAAAGCTACAAGGCTAGGGCACTATGAAGATGCATCATTGTATTATTTTCTTTGATCTTTGAAACTTGGGGGTTCGGGCACGGTACCACTATGCCCGTGTTTGCATCCATATTGCCATGGCATAGTATCAGCATTGAATCTTATGCATGAGCCACACTCACTGTTACGGGCACAGTGGTACCATGCCTGAGCATCTATGTGTTACTGTTGTATCAATTGCATCACTCAAGAACCCAAGGCATCAAGCATGAGATGGCTCAACATGCACTTGAGCTTGGGTTGCCATGCTCTATTCTATTATTGTATGTTGAACCCGAGAGTACATACCGTGCCCTGTTCTTCTTATTTAGATGGGAAAACTGTTATATTACTGATGTCAATATTTCATATTGTGATCTGCATGAGATGAAACGTATCTTACCATTATTGAGGCTCAGCTATGCCTGGGCCATGTTCATTGCCACCATGTTATGTACTTTCTATTACTTGAGCATGAAACTTAGAGCTTGAGAACCACCTTTTGCATTGGTTTCATTACTGTTTGCTCCCATCTCGGTGTTTGGAATTTGTAGTGTTTCAAAATGCTCTGGCTTAATGTTGTTCCTCCATATGTATTGAATGCTCAAAGACTCGAGCCTACCATGTATTGATATTGCATCTTGCCATGCCATATACTATGATTGCTTTCATTTATTGTACATATCTTTGTGTCGGTGTTATATTGTCAGTGCCATAACATATGTTATCTTGTATTTCACATTCTGAATTGATGCCCCTTTGTACTTTATTGTATATCAATGTTGGGATGCCACATGCTTGGTGTTCATACAAATGCCACTATCCAATGCTACTCCATGATGTCATGCTATCATAAAAAGAACCATCCCTTACTTATAAATGAAACCCATGTATTTGTTCCATAATGCAGATTCAACATAATCATGCCACAATATATACATAGAATACAGATTTGAAGTACATTATACTGCAAAAATTGATACATTGGGCTTAACTTTGAAACACCTTTATGTTGTACTTTCTAAACCTATGGAATTTGTGTGCCCTCAACATGTTGATGATTAATGCCATGTGAACATCTATGCAATAGAGTGCCCTATCTTCCTCACAGATCTATGTACTTTGTCATTAGCTCTGTTCAACCTGATGCCATGTAGCCTCTGATATTCTTTTATTTGATGTTGGATCATCTAAATGTTCCCCATTTGTACTTACCATGTGTGCCCTTGGCCCTTGATGTGGCCATGATGGAGATCATGAGGTTTCCCTATCATGACTGCATCAAGGGCCCAGATCATTCATGGAAACATTATTGGATCAACTCCCCTGTATCTACACATGAAACAAACATGTCAGTGAAAACATGATGCCTCTTTTGGTTCTTTGGATGATTATCATGCACATGCCCTAAGCAAAACCTTTATTAGAGGTGCATGGCTGAGTGTATGTATGCATTTATTATATTGTGATATCAACCATTGCTTAGATCCATTGGATCTAACCCAAAAATCCCCTCTTCTCTTCTTGCAAGTTCTGGATCTCACGAGCTTCTGGACAGGACTGGGCTTCAGACTTCAATACCAGGCAATGTCTGGTACCCCAATATCAACATTTCTTTATGTATATTTTTACTCATCCATTCAATTCTAGTAAAGGCTATGCTCATGGCTTGTGTGAGCCTAGATAGATGTTCTTTTCATTTTCTTGCTTCTTTGAATAGTACAAATGCTATAGATAGATGTATGTGTAGATGTAGATGCAATTCATTTCATTTCCCTTTTCATGTACTTTTCAATGAAATGAATGCAAATATTAAACAAGACCACTAATAACACAAACTAGGGTAAATTAGCTCATCTAGTAATTAAGCTTCCAAAATATGCAAAAATATGACAACAGGTGTTTCTGTCTCTTGAGCTTCAACTTTGTCACCATTTTTTCTGACACCAAATTGTTAGTGCTTCCACTATCAATAATCACATCACAAAATTTACTGTCACACTTGCATCTAGTGTGAAATAGGCTCCTCCTTTGCTCAGGTTCATTCTCACCACTCAATAGGACTCTTCTGTTAATCAACATTTTTCCTCTTTCAACATCTTCAAAATTTAATGATCTGGCATCTTCATCTAAATGTCCAACTCTAGCCTAGCCTTCATTCCTCCTATCCATCCTTCCTTGGTGTTGAGGACATTCAAATGCCTTATGACCTTCTTCTCCATATTGAAAACATGTTCCACAGAAGCCTCCTCTTCTTGAACCTTGTCCTCTTCCTCTTCCTTGCTGATCTCTATTGGTCCGATTTTGGAAATGGTTAGAATTGTTTCCTGTCTGATTTTGACTACTACTGGCCTCATCTTTCTTTTTTAGATCTTCATTTCAGCCTCCATATGACCATCCACTAGATCATCCACCGTGACCTCTTCCATTTTGTCTGCTCTCAAACTTCTTGTTCAGTTTTTCCTCTACTTTTAGGGAAAACTAGTATGCCTCTTCAATACTGTTCATTCGAACCAGATTCAGATCTTCCTAAATAATCGGCCTCAATCCATTAAGGTAATGGGAAACTTTCTTCTTATTTTCTTTTTCATGGCTTTTTCTGATGAGGATTTGATAGAACTCCTTTGTATACTCCTGAATAGATCTTCCTGCTTGCTTCAAACTTTGCATCTTCTTTAGTAGGTCAAGCTCATAATCAACAGGAATGAACTGTTGCTTCAATTTATCTACCATTCAATCCCATCTTGTGATTTTATCTTTCCCTCTTCTATTTCACTCCAATTGAATCTCTTGCCACCAGATCTTCGTATGACCTTGCAGTCTGGCCTTCGCGAATTTGACCCTATCAGGATCCTCAATATCTTCATACTCAAAATATTCTTCACATTCATTCATCTAGTCGATCAACTCCTCTGGGTTTAGATTTCTTGAAAATGTAGGAACCTTAATCTTAGGTATTTTCCTGATCTTGGAAATGGCTCAGAAAAGTCTTTCTTCCTCCTGGTTCACAACTTCGACTTCTCCTTCTTGATCTTCTTCTTCATCTTCATCCTCGCTTTTGTCTCTGACATTAAGATTCATTCCTTTGTGAATCTCCTCTTGCAATGCTTGCACTTGTCTTTGGAGCACTCTAACTTTAGGTGTTACAACACCAAATCTTTCACCATGTTTGCTTTGTGGAGGCATTTTCATGATGTGCACTAAAACCCTAGCCACTGTCTTGGTGCAAACTACCTCACAGTCGGTGATCTATTTACACAGAAACCCTACCCCATGGTCCTGGTGCAAACTACCTCACAATCGGCGATCTATTTACACACTCAGGAACTCCTACTCTAATACGACTTGATGAAGGGTGCTCCCCTTAATACCACAAACACATAATAGAAATAGAGAAACAACAACAATATGCAAGAATAGAAAATTGGCTTTTTATTATCTCCACAAATGTGGAATTATAAACTTTCAAAATTACAATATGCAAAGCCACATGGGAATTCCCTTACAATATTATATAGGAAAAAGCCTCGAATCAATACCCAGATCTACTACCAGAACTATCCTAGACAACACTACGGGCCTTCTTTATATAGGCATTTTCCACCGCCTGAGAAGGTTCCATAAATTTAGCCATTAGGGCTAACAAAACTTAGAATTATTTTATTTTTCAATTTATTACATCAAAGTCGGCTCAAAATAACTTTTGAAACCCAAACATAAATTTTGAAAGAAAATTATTTTCTACCATTTCAGGTGGCCCGACTTCTAGAGACCATAAGTCATCACTAGTTGACCTGATTGACTATTATAACCCCATTTCAGAAAGGGCATGAAGTGCTCTACAGGCTTGAGTAGTGCAAGCACTTGTCACTCAAATTTTCAACCTCATCTGAGGCCTCTAAATCCTTCAAAACTAAGTTCAAAGTTTTTTTACCCTGCTGCCAATACCGAAAATCTTCAATATCTTCAAAACTAGACCTGATCTAGCCATGAAACTTTACTGGCAGGTTGATATGATTGAGATGAACCCCCACATGTAAAATTAGAACATTCCAAGATCATATGGCCAACTTACTAAAATAGAAAGTTTCCATAAATAGCAGCTCTGCACAAGATAATCCTTATTGAATACAAAAACAAAAATATTTTTGGGTGATGCAAGATTGCTCTTACACTTAGGATGCTCCTACATCAGACACCTGAGGTAATTTGAAAAGTGACCCTGTCACGACTTAGGTGTGCAGAGGAAAACTAAGATGGTTAACCTCCTCTTTTGTTAGCCATGATGAATCTTCAACAGGTCATCTTTTCTATTTGACCAAATACTCTTCATATGTCCTATTCATTGTGCTTCTACAAACATGACTATCCAATATGTATTCAATCTCCTTGATATCTGAACTAGTTGCTGGAATACTCCACTGTGCTGCTGTAACCTAATCTTCAACACCTCCTTCATGATACTCTGTCAAATCTGAAATGTTAAACATTGGTGAAATATTTAGCTTAGTAGGCAATTCTACCTCATATTCATTTCCTCAATCATGCTTCTTCAGTATCTTACATGGCCCAAACTTCTTCATTTTTAACTTGTTATATGTACCAACTGGAAATCACTCCTTCCACAAATTAACCATGACTTCATCTCCAACCTAAAATTCCTTATGCCTCCTTTTCTCATCTGCCTTAGCCTTATACTGCACATTCATCTTGGTAATATGCTTCCTCACCTCCTCATGGATGTTCTTCAAATGTTTTGCAAAATCCTCAGCTTCAGTGCTACTTATTTCTCCTTTATCTATCTTTCTCGACTCAGATGCATTTCTGGGACTACTCCCATATACAATCTGGAATGGTGGTTTACCAATGCTCCTATTGACAGAGTTATTGTATGCAAATTTTGCTCGTGGTAAAATCAAATCCCATCTCGTTAGCTTATCTCCAACCAAACATCTTAGAAAATTTTCCAAACTCCTATTCACCACCTCTATCTATCCATCAGTCTGTGGATGATGTGATGAGCTAAACTTCAAATCTATCTTCAACTTCTTCCACAATGTATGCCAAAAATATCCAACAAACTTAGTGTCCCTATTTGAAACTATACTTTTTGGCAAACCATGTAGTCTCACTACTTCTCTGAAAAATAATTCTGCTACATGAACAACATCATTAGTCTTCTTGCAGGGAATAAAATGTGTCATCTTTGAAAATCTATCAACTACCACAAAAATTGAATCATGTCCCCACTGTGTCCTTGGTAAACCAAGAACAAATTCCATATTGATATCCTCCCAAGGCTTCTCTGCTATAGGTAATGGCTGATACAACCCTATATTTTGCTTCACTCCTTTTTCCATCTGACATACTCTGCAACTCTATACAAACTTCTTGACATCTTGCTGCAACTATGGCCAATAATATTTCTCACTAACCAAAGCAAGGGTTTTATCATGACCTAAATGTCCAGCCAATCCTCCGCTATGCTTCTCTTTGATGAGATTCTCCCTCATAGAACTTCATGGAATGCACAACTGACTCCCCCTAAATAGCATATCATCCTGAATGATAAAATCCAACCAATTCATTCTGTCTAGAGTAACAGGTTCTTTACAAGTTTTCCAAGCTTCACCAAAATCAGGATTCTCTGGATACAAATTCTTGAGTTCTTTGAACCCAACCACCTCAATCTGCATCTCTGTTAGCAATAGTTGCCTTCTGCTAAGCGCGTCTGCAACCCTATTAGACTTTCCACTTATGTGTTTCAAAACAAATGTATAACTCTACAAAAACTCAACCCATTTCAAATGCCTCTGATTCAACTTTCCTTGACTATTCAAATATTGCAAAGCTTGATGATCAGTATACAAAACAAACTCCTTAGGAAGTAGATAGTGTCTCCACTTCTTCAATGCCTGAACTATAGCATAAAATTCCTAATCATAAACACAATATTTTCTCTTGGCATCATTTAACTTCTCACTGAAATAAGCAATAGGTTTACCTTCTTGGCTCATAACAGCTCCTATTGAAATACCACTAGCATCACAGTCTACTTGAAACACCTTATTAAAATTTGGAAGTGCTAAAATAGGCTATTTTGTAACTTTATGTTTCAACAGTTTAAAACTCTTATCTGCCCCATTAGTCCACTTGAACTCTTTTCTATCCCCTCTCATTGTTTTAGTCAAGGGTCCACAAATACTACTAAAATTTCTGATAAAATTTTTGTAAAAACTAGCTAGACCATGAAAAGATCTTACCTTAGTAGCACTCCTTGGAGTAGGCCATTCAAGGATAGCCTATACCTTCTCTGGGTCCATTTTTAGACCTGTTGAAACTACAAATCCTAAATACAGTAACTCTTTCTTCACAAAATTGCACTTCTTCAAATTAATCAACAATTTCTCATCTCTCAGCTTCTCAAACACCATACGAATATGAATCATATGTTCCTCAAATGTCTTGCTAAATATCAAAATATCATCTAGGTAAACAATGACAAACTTACCCAAAAATTCTTTTAGAACCTCATTCATGAGCTGCATGAAAGTGCTCGATGCATTGGTTAGACCAAAAGGCATGACTAACCACTCAATAAAGTCTTTCTTTTTCCTTGAAGGCAGTCTTCCATTCATCACCTTCTCTGATCCGAATCTGGTGATATCCACTCTTTAGATCTATCTTTGAGAAATACATAGCCCCACTCAAACAGTCCATAATATCATCCATTTGTGGCAATAGAAATTGGTACTTGATTGTGATCTTGTTTATTGCTCTAGAATCTGTACACATCCTCCATTCTCTATTCTTCTTTGGTGCTAATACCACTAGTACAACATAGGGACTCAGACTCTCTTGAATCAACCCCTTCTACAATAACTCATGTACTTGTCTATTCAACTCTTCATTTTCTACTGGTGTCATTCTATGTGCTACCTTGTTTGGAAAAGTAGCTCCTGGAATCAAATCCATTTGATGACTGATCTTCCTTACCTATGGTAATCCATCAAGTACATTATTAGATACAATATCCTAAAACTCATTTAATAAATCTGAAACCTCTACAGGTACATCTTCTACTTCCTCTTTACCAGCTTTTGGAATTAAAGAAAAATACACATGCTCATGCCTCATACCATCTAGGAATTTCCTTCCATCAACAAAAGTTATTCTTGCATTACCACATACCTTTTCTTTGGTCTCCTTCAATGGCTTTAGCTTACGTCACATTCCATCCTTTGTCAAGGAATAGGTATTCACACAACCATCATGTACAACATATCTATCAAACTGCCATGACCTACCCAACAACATGTGACATGCATCCATAGGTATGATATCACATAGTACCTCATCATGGTACCCACCAATCTTGAACTTTATTAGGCACTATTCACTGACCATGACCTTGTGGTCATCCTGCACCCAAGCAATCTGATATGGATGTGGGTGTTTTTATCTCTTGAGCTTCAACTTTGTCACCATCTCTTTTGACACCAAATTTTTAGTGCTTCCACTATCAATAATCACATCACAACATTTACCATCACACTTGCATCTAGTGTGAAATAGGCTCCTCCTTTGATCAGGTTCATTCTCACCACTCAATAGGACTCTTCTGTTAATCAATGTTCCTCCTTTTTCAGCATCTTCAAAATTTGATGATCTGGCATCTTCATCTACATGTGCAACTCTAGCTTGGCCTTTAGTTCTCCTATCTGTCCTTCCTTGACTTTGAGGACATTCAAATGCCTTATGACCTTCTTCTCCATAGTGAAAACATGTTCCACAAAAGCCTCCTCTTCCTGAACCTTGTCCTCTTCCTCTTCCTCTTCCTCTCTGATCTCTATTGTTCTTATCTTGGAAACAATTAGAATTGTTTCCTCTCTGATTTTGATTGCTACTGGCCTCATCCTTCTTTTTCAAATCTTCATTTTGGCCTCCATATGGCCATCCACCAGATCATCCACCATGACCTCTTCCATTTTGTCTGCTCTCAAACTTCTTGTTGAGTTTTTCCTCTACTTTTAGGGAAAACTAGTATGCCTCTTCAATACTGCTCATTCGAACCGGATTCATCTCTTCCTGAATGTTTGACCTCAACCTGTTAAGGTAACTGGAAACTTTATCCTTATCCACTTTTGTATGGTCTATTCTGATAAGGATTCTATAAAACTCCTCTGTATACTCCTGAACAAATCTTCTTGCTTGCTTCAAACTTTGCATCTTCTTTAGTAGGTCAAGCTCATAATCAACAAGAATGAACTGCCGCTTCAATTTATCCACCATTCGATCCCATCTTGTGATTTTATCTTTCCCTCTTCTATTTATCTCTAATTGAATCTCTTGCCACTAGATCTTTGCATAACCTTTCAGTCTGGCCTTCGTGAATTTGACCCTATCAGGATCCTCAATATCTTCATACTCAAAATATTCTTCACATTCATTGATCTAGTCGATCAGCTCCTCTGGGTTTAAATTTCTTGAAAATGCAGGAATCTCAATCTTAGGTCTTTTCTCGATCTTGGAAATGGCTCAGAAAAGTTTTTCTTCCTCCTGGTTGACAACTTTGACTTCTCCTTCTTGATCTTCTTCTTCAGCTTCATCCTCACTTTCATCTCTGAAATTAAGATTCATTCCTTTATTAATCTCCTCCTGCAATGCTCACACTTGTCTCTGGAGTGCTCTAACCTTAGGTGTTACAACACCAGCTCTTCCACCACGTTCCCTTCATGGAGGCATTTTCATGATGCACGCTGAAATCCTAACCACAGTCTTGGTGCAAACTACCTCATAGTCGGTGATCTATTTACACAGAAACCCTACCCCATGGTCCTGGCGCAAACTACCTCACAATCGGTGATCTATTTACACACTCAGGAACTCGTGCTCTGATACCACTTGATGAAGGGTGCAACTCTATTAAACTTTACACTTCTATGTTTCAAAACAAATGTACACTAATACATTTGGGGTGAAATTGCGACGGCCATTTGCGACGGCAGGCAAATGTCATGTGGTTTTGCTCTTTTTTTTTCAAATATAGCCCGACACCATCGCAATTTGCGATGACAATACATTTGTCACTATCGCAATTGCGACGTTGTCGGGATATAAGCGCAAAATTTAAAAGGAACGTTGTCATGTGTGTTTTGAACAGCGCCGTAACCCTCCGCGAAATCACATCAGGATATAACGGCAAACAAAATAAGAATGTTGTCATTTGTGTTTTCAACAGTGCCGTAACCCTCCGCGAAATCACATCGGGATATAAGGGCAAAAAAAACAAGAATGTTGTCATTTGTGTTTTCAACAGCGCCGTAACCCTCCGCGAAATCACAGCTACAATTTCTGAGTACGTTGGGTTTATTTTTCTTTTGTCATTATTATGTAATCTAGTATTCAGCTGTTAGAGAGCTAAAATACCCAGAAATGAGGACATATCTATGTTGAATTTATTGTTAGCGGCTTTGGTTATTTAGAAGTTTAATTTTATTTGTTCATCTTTCAAGTACAAACGTTTTGTGGACCGTAACGTCTTCATTGTTTCGGGTATGCAGTGAAACAGCCCTAACTTGCAATTGCGATGTTGTTGGGATATAAGGGCAAAAAAAAAAAGGAACGTTGTCATTTGTGTTTTCAACAGCACCGTAACCCTCCGCGAAATCACATCGGGATATAAGGGCAAAAAAAACAAGAACGTTGTCATTTGTGTTTTCAATAGCGCCGAGAGAGATTCCCTCCGTGAAATCACAGCTACAATTTCTGAGTACGTTGGGTTTATTTTTCTTTTGTCATTATTATGTAATCTGGTATTCAGCTGTTAGAGAGCTAAAATACCCAGAAATGAGGACATATCTGTGTTGAATTTATTGTTAGCGGCTTTGGTTATTTAGAAGTTTAATTTTATTTGTTCATCTTTCAAGCACAAACATTTTGTGGACTGTAATGTCTTCATTGTTTCGGGTATGCAATGAAACAGCCCTAACTTGCAACTACCTTCACGGTACTTGTGTACATTATCATGTTGTCTTTACAGTGACTGTCCTCATTCAAGTGGCAATTACACAAGGGACAGTCACTGTGAGATGTCCTCATTTGTGACAAGGAAAGTCACACTTAGGACATCTCATAGTGATATTCCCTTGTGTAATTTCCACTTGAATGTATTGCTATTGAACCACATTAATGCTTTTCTTCTTCAACAAATGAGGACAGTCACTGTAAAGACAACATGATAATGTACACAATTACCAAAAAATGATCTTGTTAATTGATGTAACACTTTGTCTTGCTCACTCCCTATCCTTCACTAGGGTCTCTTTAGGCCAATGTTTTGACTTGATAGGGTACTTAACTATCCCTACACTCTTTAGGTATCTCTACCCAAGATCCCACTCCTTCAACTAGTGCACACCAACAAGAAATACAACGAACTCTGCTCAATACCAATCTAGCTACTAGGACACTCCTAGTCTTGTCTTCACAAATTGAAACACATTCAACTAGAACTTTACTCCATGGAGAGGCTGGCCACTAGGACCTCTATTGGTTTCAATATTACTCCTTCACCTATACTTTTCATCAGTACTTCAATCCGGTTCATCAAACCATGCATGCCAATTGCACCCAAAAATAGGCTGCTAGCAATTAGGCCTTTGTCAAGCCTTTTTGTTTATATTAAGCCACCTAAAGGGCTTAGGATTCAGATGCCCTTTATTGAGAACTCCAAGATATCTAAGGTCTTCTCCTCCTAGATTTTTTGTACACCAACTGCTACAGCCATGCCTGAAAACAAGTATTTTGACACAACTTGGACAGTCTGACTAAGAGTTTGTTTTCTTAGCAGCCAAAGAAACTCACCCAATCTTCTAATTTGACTTGGGGCTTCTTTAGATGTGTGTCTACCTCTCCATGAGATTTTAGTTGAAGCAACCAATGCATTCAACTTGTTGTAATCTTCTTGTAATGATTTGTCATCCCTAACTGTGCTCAACTGACTCACCTAGGACATCATTGCAAACATAGAAAATGAGCTTCCCAGGGCCCCTCCTTCCAAACATATAGTACATGGAGTCTCCTCACCCATTCCAAGAGCCCGTACAAAATTGACAATGGAATGATGAGCTAAGACTCCATTTGTTCAACCTGCCTGGTTCAAACCAATGATAGGGTACTTAACAAAAGAATTAAAAAACTAGTTGGAATGCTTCAAAACTCAAAAAAAACACAACACAGAATAAAAAAACAACTTGTACTAACTTTTCCAATAGACACTGCGAGCTATCTAATCCATTAATCAACTGAAAACAAAGAAACAAAAAAACTCAAGAATTCACTAAAACCGTGTTACTCTACAAATCTTCTTAATTCCAAATGTTTTTCCCCCCAACCTTTTGCATAGATCGATGGAGGCCTCTTATAGTTGATCTGATGCCTAATTCAATGGTTTCATATAGTTACATAACCATCTTACTCGAAAATGCTCCCTTGCACAAATGTTGTCAATGTTGTGAATGACAACATTGACAACTTGTTACAACCTTTGGGATTTTGGTTCAAAACTTATTGTTCAAACACCATAAGACCCTAACCATGACTTAGTTAGGCTATTTAGACCTCACATAGGCCACTTCTACACTTCTTTGCCCAATTTGACCCCTAAATGCTTCATTCCCACTTTTGCCACAATATTCGTAACTTGGGTACAAATTGGCACTTTCCTTCACAAAGGTCACACATGAGGACATCTCACAGTGATCGATTGTCCCTTGTGTAATTGCCACTTGAATGTATTGCTATTGAACCACATTAATGCTTTTCTTCTTCAACAAATGAGGACAGTCACTCTAAAGACAACATGATAATGTACACTCACTGTAAGGACAGTCACAAATGAGGACATCTCACAGTGACTGTCCCTTGTGTAATTGCCGCTTGAATGTATTGCTATTGAACCACATTAATGCTTTTCTTCTTCAACAAATGAGGATAGTCACTCTAAAGACAACATGATAATGTACACTCACTGTAAGGATAGTCACAAATGAGGACATCTCACAGTGACTGTCCCTTGTGTAATTGCTGCTTGAATTACACAAGGGACAGTCATTGTGAGATGTCCTCATTTGTGACAAGGATAGTCACACATGAGGACATCTCATAGTGATTGTCCCTTGTGTAATTGCCACTTGAATGTATTGCTATTGAACCACATTAATGCTTTTCTTCTTCAACAAATGAGGACAGTCACTCTAAAGACAACATGATAATGTACACTCACTGTAAGGACAGTCACAAATGAGGACATCTCACAGTGACTGTCCCTTGTGTAATTTCTGCTTGAATTACATAAGGGACAGTCATTGTGAGATGTCCTCATTTGTGACAAGGATAGTCACACATGAGGACATCTCACAGTGATTGTCCCTTGTGTAATTGTCACTTGAATGTATTGCTATTGAACCACATTAATGCTTTTCTTCTTCAACAAATGAGGACAGTCACTCTAAAGACAACATGATAATGTACACTCACTGTAAGGACAGTCACAAATGAGGACATGTCACAGTGACTGTCCCTTGTGTAATTGCTGCTTGAATTACACAAGGGACAGTCATTGTGAGATGTCCTCATTTGTGACAAGGACAGTCACACATGAGGACATCTCACAGTGATTGTCTGTAATGTCCCCTTTTTGGCTAACTTGGAAAACAGGAACAATTACTCCACTTCTCAGACTTACTCTATCAGATACTTACAATTAAACTAAGTAATGGAGGTTACTTAAGATATCAACCGCTATTTCAGATTCAATCACAATATGTGTGCAAGATGATATTGATACCAATATGTTTAATAGCACTGTCGGATATAATGATATGAAATATGCTATGAATATGATGTTTCCTATCACTTATAGTGATAGTATAATGATGGTATGTCTGATATAAACAATATCGATATACAATCAATAAGTATTGCTTACAGCAATGTATTTGCTGTGTCTGATATGATGATGTAATTATGCAAATGTGTAATATCGCTATGAGTGATATGTTGCTATTTCAGATTCTGAATTATATGCTTGCAACTTCAAATATTGATGCTGTTTCTGACTATCCTTTCTATTTGTGCAATCATGGTGTTGTCTCTGATCTGCAATGATAAACTTGAAACCAAACTACCAAAGGCAGATGCTCTATTGAGTATATCCAAATATGGATAAGTAAATAAAGTTCTAATGATGCCTTGAGTGACTGACAAGAATGCATTCTTATATTGTCTTTAACAAATGAAGAGATGCTATGAATGAGACGTGTCTTGTTTCTTCCTCCATGTCCCTTTGTTAAGCACACCTTTCCATAATCCGACAGTTCACATAATATTATTTCATTATTTTCTGATCATAGATAACTCCCAGATTGACTCAATATCAAATCTTTTTATGAAGGTAATCTTCCCTAATTGGTAGTGCAACCAGTAGTTAACATCCATTGTGTTTGTATTAGTTTGGTCTAACTATCATTAGTATTTAGTCAATCGATATTAACTCTTGCCTTATCCCATATTGTTATGATGATATCCAATCTTTCTACTCTGATATAAGTCGATATCATTTTCTGATAATTGTCCATTTATTGGTTGATTGCTGGTAATGGAGTTTGATCTTCAAATTGACTTCCATTCCTGTTAATACTTAAGGATACATTGTACTTATTATCCATGACTGATGCCTCATTCATCAATAGCTTGTGATATAATCACTGATGCTTTTGTGTTTCTACAAGATGTGGTTTATCTCAGACAATCGATAATCTTTCAATCCTTTAGTCGATATCCTCCTATGTGGTGTCTATTGATATAGATAGTAGGATTCAATCTAGTTTATGTTATTGTCATGATAACATAGGAAGTGATGGTGCATATTTGCTAGCGGGTCTTCATGTTTGATATTGCTTTATCGGATATGTCATTGTCTAAACTTGTGCAATTAATGATTATTTATAATATATGAATGGTTATCCTTCTTGCTTATCAATACATCTTCTGAAACACATAGCGACCTATCCCTTATTCATATCATGTTGATCTTGACTTCATAGTATTTGGTTCATTAATCATCCTCTCATGGTATCGATGTGTAATGACTAGTGATTGTTGTATCACTTCTTCGTTCCTCATCGTGATAGATAATGGAGATGTTTAATGTAGATGTATATCGATTACAGATATTCGATATTGCTTTAAACGTTATTATTATTATTATTATTATTAATGTTATTGTTATTATTAAATATTATAATTAATGATGTTAGTAATATTAATAATATTATAATAAATATTATTATAGTGATAACATATTGTTTTATATTGAGAGGTTTATTAATATTATTTATATATTAAAATTATTATATCAATAATTGATTTAATATTATTACTTAATATATTATTATAATATAATATATATAATTTATTAATAATTATTTATTATTAATTTATATTATAATTATAATCATAATTATATTATTTATTAATATTTTAATATTATTTAATTAACATATTACTTATTATGCTAACTATATATTATTATTATCTTTTGATAATAATTATATATTATTGTTATATACCGTTAATAATAGATTATTATATATCATCTAATCATTTTATTATTATACTAAGTTCAATATGTCACGGCTCATGACATTGTCCCTTGTGTAATTGCCACTTGAATGTATTGCTATTGAACCACATTAATGCTTTTCTTCTTCAACAAATGAGGACAGTCACTCTAAAGACAACATGATAATGTACACTCATTGTAAGGACAGTCACAAATGAGGACATCTCACAGTGACTGTCCCTTGTGTAATTGCCACTTGAATTACACAAGGGACAGTCATTGTGAGATGTCCTCATTTGTGACAAGGACAGTCACACATGAGGACATCTCACAGTGATTGTCCCTTGTGTAATTGCCACTTGAATGTATTGCTATTCAACCACATTAATGCTTTTCTTCTTCAACAAATGAGGACAGTCACTCTAAAGACACCATGATAATGTACACTCACTGTAAGGACAGTCACAAATGAGGACATCTCATAGTGACTGTCCCTTGTGTAATTGCCACTTGAATGTATTGCTATTCAACCACATTAATGCTTTTCTTCTTCAACAAATGAGGATAGTCACTCTAAGGACAACATGATAATGTACACTCACTGTAAGTGTACATTATCATGTTGTATTACAAATGGACCTTATGTTGGTCGGGATATAAGTGCAAAAAAAAAAAGGAACGTTGTCATTTGTGTTTTCAACAGCGCCGAGAGAGATTCCCTCCGCGAAATCAAGCGGGTTATCATTTGTGTTTTGAACAAAGCGGGTTGTCATTTGTGTTTTGAACAGCACCGAGAGAGATTCCCTCCGTGAAATCAAGCGGGTTGTCATTTGTGTTTTCAACAGCGCCGAGAGAGATTCCCTCCGCAAAATCACAGCTACAATTTCTGAGTACGTTGGGTTTATTTTTCTTTTGTCATTATTATTTAATCTGGTATTCAGCTGTTAGAGAGCTAAAATACCCAGAAATGAGGACATATCTGTGTTGAATTTATTGTTAGCGGCTTTGGTTATTTAGAATGCTTCCCCACAATACTTAATTACACAAGGGACAGTCACTGTGAGATGTCCTCATTTGTGACAAGGACAGTCACACATGAGGACATCTCACAGTGACTGTCCCTTCTGTAATTGCCACTTGAATGTATTTCTATTCAACCACATTTATGGGCCCGTTTGGACCACGACACACAGTAGCATCTACAGAGAAGAATATCTCAGGTGTAACAAGTTGTAAGAATATACCAACAGTTCTAAGAAGTTCCCTAGCACGTAGTAGCATCTACAGAGAAGAATATACAACATGAGGGCAGCCACTGTAAAGACAACATGATAATGTACACTCATTGTATGTGTACATTATCATGTTGTCTTTACAGTGACTGACCTCATTCAAGTGGCAATTACACAAGGGACAGTCACTGTGAAATGTCCTCATTTGTGACAAGGATAGTCACACATGAGGATATCTCACAGTGACTGTCCCTTGTGTAAGCCACTTGAATGTATTGCTATTCAACCACATTTATGGGCCCGTTTGGACCACGGCACATAGTAGCATCTACAGAGAAGAATATCCCAGGTGTAACAAGTTGTAAGAATATACCAACAGTTCTAAGAAGTTCCCTAGCACATAGTAGCATCTTCTAATTGTCTATACCACTTCACAAGGTATTGTTTGCACACATTGTTTTTGGTTCTTTTGATGACCCTTGTTTTGAAATTGCTATTAGGCCTTGTAGCTTATATGTTTTGATTGCTGGAGAGCTTCTAAAGCTAAGCAAGAAGACCATTGCACAAGTTATAGCCGCGCGCTCAGGTTTGAAAATTGTATATTTTTTAATCTAATGTATATTTTAATCCTTTTGCCATGTCATGTAATATGTCTTGCCTTGTAGCTTATATGTTTTGAAATTGCTGTTAGGCCTTGTAGCTTATATGTTTTGATTGCTAGAGAGCTTCTAGAGCTAAGCAAGAAGGCCTTGTAGCTTATATGTTTTGTGTACTTTTGACAATTTTGCTTAGTCACTGAAAGTTGTAGACCGAAGTTTTCATAGCCCAATTTTTGCTTCCTGCGAAGAACGATCATGTCAGATAATATAAGTGAAGAACAAAATAGGGAGACAATCGCTAGATTGTGGTCTAACTTGAAAAGAAAAGGTGATGGAAAATGTTATTGTCCCTGCAAAATTTGTAAGGGCTTAAACCGTAGAAGATTTCTAATCAAAACAGTTAAGAGACATTGTAGGGAGAATGGTCACATTGAAGGGGGGCATGACTATCATCCACTGGTAAGTTGTTCATTATATCATTTTAACAATTTATATACATATGAAATCACTTGATGATGAGTTGAAGATCATGATTTATTTATGTTAATCAATTTTATATAGGTTGATCTCCCCAGGGAAGTACATGATATGGAGGAACATGGGGGTGCGAATATCCAAGGTGAAGATAATGATCCCATGGAAGATGACGATCATGTGCCAGAAAACACAATTGAAGATGATGGTATAAATACATTGATCCATGACACATTTAGTCCAAGCGGATCTGATCATGATGATGATGATAGCCTTGATGTACCTCTACTTGAGAAGGCATACGAGCCCCTATACAAAGACTCCCAAACAACTCTTCTCTCTGCTGTATTGTTGTTGTTGAACTTGAAGGTTATGAATGGTTTATCCAACATAACAATGTCACGTATGTTAAGGTATGTCATATATGTCTTTATAGTTAACAAAGGGTGAATAATGTACCACTAATATTGTTTATATTAACAACTTATATTTTTTGCTGTAGATTGATAGGCGAGTTTTTGTTACCACCATCAAATATTCTACCTCGCTCATATCGAGAATTATCTGCTATTATGAAAGATATTGGAATGGAGTATCAAGCAATACATGCTTGTCCCAATGATCATATTATATATTATAAAGAACATGAATTTGCAACACAATGCCCTATATGTCATACGAGTAGATATCGAACAGATCGAATAACAAAAAAGGTGCCTCACAAGGTTCTTCGTTACATCCCCATTATTCCACGGATGCGACAATTATTCAGGTGTACTAGCTTGGCACAATTTATGGATTACCATGCATGCAATAGAAGTCGAGATGACATTATTCGAATCCCTGCGGATGGTTCGGCATTTATGCACATAGAGGAAAAGTGGCAACACTTCAAAGAAGAACCTCGTAATCTCAGGCTTTCATTGGCAGCGGATGGTGTCAATCCATTTGGAGAGATGAGATCTGTTTGCTCGGTGTGGCCTGTTTTTGTTATCAACAATAACATTCCTCCGTGGATGTCAATAAAGAGGGAGCACATTATGTTGGCAATGATTGTTCCAGGTATTTTATCATTTGATAGTTATTAATTTACATGTACTTACAAATCTTACAGTAAAATGGTCACAATAATTATGTAATGTTACTGTTCATTCAAGTAGGTAAATATCAAGTTAAAGCTATGAATGTATATATTGAGCCTCTTATTGACGAGTTGGTGGAGTTATGGAACGGTGTCACTATGTATGACGTGTCTAGACCAATAGGACAAAGACAATTTCAATTCCATGCAATACTTGTATGGACAATACATGATGCCCCAGGGCTAACACATTTTTGTGGTATGTTATAGTGAATTCAAGTTGTGCATGATAATTCTAATTATAAAAATCAACATATTTAATAATCCAATTATATCATTATCTTGTAGGTCTTCAAACAAAGGGAAAATTTGCATGTCCAGTTTGTGGTCCAAAGATGAAATCTCGTCATTCAAAAAGTTTAGGAAAGCATGTGTTTGATGAGTACAGACACTTCCTCCACAGGAATCATAAGTATCGAAGTATGGAAAAACATCTTTTCAATGGGAAAGAAGAGACTACATCAAAGCCACGAAGAATGACACCTCGCCTATGGAAGTTGTAATATAATAGAATTAATCGTCGAGGTAATGTCGTTCCACTTAATGGTTTATGTTTATAATTTATATATTTCTATTGTGATTTTTGTTTACTAATTATGTAATTGATGATCGTGAAGGTCGTCAAGGCACTACTGACAACCTTCCAAAGGGACTAAAAAGCTATCCCAGACAATTTAGTAGGTTGCCCTACTACGAGGACCTACAAATTATGCATTTGTTTGATCTTATGCATGTTGGAAAGAATATAACAGAGACATTGTGGAAAATACTGGATGGAAGGCGTGACAAAGAAAAAATTGTCAAAATTTGTAATGACATTCATGAATCCAATCATGCACTGAAGAATTTCATTCACTCAAATAGCAATAGAGATCAGATTAATATAAGTGCCCTTCCTTGGTTATTAACGGAGCAGCAAAGTGATGCCATAAAAGAAGTCATACGAAAAATTCGATTTCCCACAGGATTTGCTGGGAACATAAGCAATCTCATATCAAAGGAAAGTGAATTTGGGCCAGGGCTCAAAACGCATGATTGGCATACTTTCATCAAGGTAAGTTATGTTCTTCTGTATTTACAATATATTCATAAACTACGTGTACTATTCATTATGTTATGTTAGAAAATAATGAAATGATTGGTTTATAATTACTGCAGTACGTGCTACCTCTATCTCTCCCAGAGCACTTCAACAATAACATCAAACAAGTGATATATGATCTTGGAAAATAAATGAGGTAAGCAGTAATATCTGTTCAATTTGTTGTATATATTTATTATATTCACGATTTGTTTTTCTTGCTATGTAATCTATTGTATATTATTTTGTAAAGTCTCTTATTTATATATTTTTTGTGACTTGAATCTCTTAATGTAGGTGGTTGTCATCTAAATAAATCCATAAAGAAGATATAAACTATTGGAAGAGAAGAATTCCTCATTTATTGTGTGAAATGCAAAAGTGTCTACCGCCAACTTTTTTCAATGCACAAGAACACTACCTCATACACCAAGTTGAGGAGATTGAATTGTGTGGACCTGCACACACTAGGTCAATGTGGATGGTTGAGAGGCACTTGAAATCTTTGAAGGCTTTGGTTCGACAAAGAGCACATCCTGAGGGTTCTATGGTAGAGGGATACATGGTATACCAGACTATGGTGTACATTACTGAATATCTTCCTAAGTTTGCTTCAAATATCCATGTAGATCGCATTTGGGATCTCGACCCTTTTAAAAAATTCAAAGGGGAGTACTTGATGGGGAAAGGTAGATTGAGGAAAGTGACAGGTAATAAATTATAAGATGTTATTGTAATAAATTATTTCTTAATCTTCAAAATAAATCGGTTGTAAGTCGTCTATTTTTTTTTTGTATAGTTGCTCGAGAGTGGGATGCACTACATTTGTATATTGCAAACAATCTTGATTGGATGACGGTATGGATTGAACGATGTCAACATTCTAGTGACACATTAACATGGGAAGGTGTATCTTCATTGGTTAAAGAAGCTCATCGTAATGGAGATTCTAATGTTACGCAAAGGGAAATAGATTTAGCATATGGTTTAAGAGATTTCCAGGTACGTACAAAATTATTAATCACCCGTATGTTTATCAACTCACGATATAATAATTTTGACATGTTTCACATATTATTGCAGGTTAAACACCACAAGGGTATGTTCTGTAATGGTCAAAAATTTCGCGTCAAAGTGTTGGATGACACGAAGAAAACTTGTGATTCTGGAATAACTGCAGTCTTTCAAGTGACTAATATTTCATCTAGAATTGACTTAGATCCTCAAGAGTCTAAAAATCAATACTATGGCATTTTGGATGATATATTTGAGTGCGACTTTAGTTCCTTCAAATTAGTACTCTTCGTTGTCAAATGGTACAGGCTACGACTTAATCCAAATGATCCTAATAGAACTGTTATTGAACATGATAATGGATTTACAATGGTTAATATAAGGTCGTTTGAGCCAGTTGGGGATGAGCCCTATGTTCTTCCAAGCCAATGTGAACAGGTATTTTACTCAGAGGTTTCACATAAACTGGGTTGGTCATTTGTTGTTAGACATGAACCGAGAGGAAGGCCGATAAAGTATAATGCGATGGAAGAAGAAGATACCGAAGAAGTAGAAGATGATGTAGATGATGATCACGATCGACAATTATTGGATGATGTTCCTGAGACAAATTTTCATGAAGAAGAAGAAGAAGATGATGCTACTACTGATGATGATGATGAAGATGATGTTGATGTTGATGATGATGATGTTGATGATGATGACAACGACGACGATGACGACGACGACGATGATGATGACGACGATGACGAGGATGATGATGATGATGATGATGATGATGATGATGATGAGGATGATGATGATGAAATTTAAAGGTATGCCATCAATCCTTAATGTATTTAATATTCATTTCTTGATAGAAATATATTTGTCTTAAATGGTTACATAGTTTATTCATTATCTATTTAAAAGCTATAAGTGTTATAATGTGTACTTTTTAATGTTTTTAATTTTTATGTGATGCTTATGATGGATGTGATTATGATTATGATGTGATTATGCTCACGATAATTGAATTACATTTGCAGGAAATTGAACCCCTTTCAAGAGCATCCCGCACAGTCTCATGGATCGATAGGTATAAGTCAATACACCTTATAGAAAGTCTATTTAATACACTTATCAATAGTAAGATTGATGTCTTCTAAGATCTCTCCCATTTGCAGGTACCAGCAAATAGGTATTTGTCAGAAGTGTCTTCCTCGAGTGAGGGAAATATAGGAATAGAAGAGGAAAGTGAGACATGCAGTTTATCTAGAATAGGGAGATTAACTAGAGGTCAAAGGACTAGAAGGAAATTCAATAAACACATGAAATTTTTCCTTGCTCAAGGGGGGTCATGTTCTTATGATGATGAGATGAAAGGCGACATCGAGGTGCCCTTGAGGTACCAACATCTACAGAAACATTGGGTACCCAAGGAACTTCCTCCAATAAACATTGATTTTGTGTTAATGAGAGGATATATCGCATAGCACCATCATCATTACATGGTTTGGGCCTATTTTCTATGGATGGCATAAAGGTGTCTTACAACAAAGTTTCTGAATTGATGGAGTATGTTGGACCATGTTACGATTACAAAATTTGGATGCATATTGTTCAATATAAAAAAAGTATGCGTAGGTATGCACTCTCGGAAAATTATATACAACAGCAAGACAATAATCAAAGTAAAAGTGTGGCTATATACATTGATGGAAGGCCAAAAGCAATAGGGAATATTGCGGGTTTTATAAATAGTACATGACCTGGGTCAACTATAAAGCAACCCAATTGCATATTTGAGGCGCGCGAGGGAAATCGTGTATTCATCTGTGCGATAAAATCAATACGTGCAGGGGAAGAGCTGCTTATTGATTACAATTTGAACCGCATAGATACAAACGAGGCTACTATCATGGGGGTGGTACATACTATTAAACCAACTTCTAATCAATGACTCGAACATACCATTTAGTTATTAAATTTTTGGCTAACATTTTTATACTTGATCTTTGACACAGGGGCACAATAAGGAGCAACCGCCTGAAGGTGATGGTGATGATATTCCTAGCTCATCTACACATGAGCAGGTAAAATTCATTGTAATTGTGCAAACTAGATAGAAGCAAAATGTTATTTTTTTTAATGTTATTTTCTTCATTGTTTTGGAGTAATTTTGATAATACTAATACTATTGTTGTCACAGAGGGCCGGTGGTCGGAGAGAGGGAAAGCAACCTGCAGTCCCTCAGGAGTCCCCCCTTGTGGACCCTTTTTTTATTGATTTAGCAGAGACCGATGACCCGATCGGTTCCATTAAAAAGCTGCTAAAGAAAATTGGGAAAGAACTTCTACGTTTGGTATCCATACATCCTCAGACTCAGGAAATAAAAGACAGGGCAGCTGAGTTGTTGCGCACTTCTGAAAACTTTAAAGTAAGTATTAATGAAATTTTTAATTATTACAAGAGTTCAATAATGGTTTTTATGTTATGCTCTTTTATGACATTAATTAAAATATGGATGCATTGTCTTTACAGAGTTATTTGCGTAATTTTGAACCCCATTCCCATGATGAGGCCGGTATTGCAAGTGGTTCAGGTAGATCACATGTTCCATTCCCCACTTGTGTTTTCCACTGAATATATATAGGAATGATCATAATCATTGACAATACATGCTCGAACAATCTTTTTTTTTAATGCTCTAACAATCTTGTCCATGCTAGTCCACGCGTTCTATATTTATGCATGCTCTAACAATTTTATTCTTCAGCTCCTTTCCATGATGATATGACAACGCCGCCTCCATCCAGGACAGCCACAAATGTCTTGCCGACTGCCATGTCAACAACACACAGCCTAAATGCACCAACTGTTGCACCATCTACTGGTACACAAATCCCTCTTTTTCTCTCTTTTGTTATGTGTTTAAGTGTTATGTGTTTACGATGTAGATCCCTTGATTGTGTTTGTGCCATGGGTGCTCTGCACCAATTTATTTCCCTTGAAGTATTATTTCTTGGAGGCATTTGATAATGGTTTTCATTTTTTGCAATAGGAGATGCAACAAGTCCCGATGCAACATCATTTCCTGGATGTTCCCGTGTTCCTAGTACGGGAACGGTGAAGGATTGCGTATTGATCATCAGCGATGATGAAGGCGTTCCCTTAAAAGTATCCAAACTTCCAGGTACTTTAAAGTTATTATTATTCTATAGTGATATAATAGTAATTTAGTTTTTGATCACTCTTCATTGACTAATGATCCCATGATTATTTTGTAGGGAATGATATTTTTTGGCGAAAACTTGGTGACGAGTGTTTGCGGATATTCGGGCCCACCATACGTACATGGTGGAACATCATATCCTAACTAAAACCCCAAACCACTATTTTGATTTCATATCATTGCTAGAATAGTTTTCCTTTTCATCAATTTCTTGAACTATATTAAAGGTAGCTTCTCTTCATTTATGAGTCTAACATGTTTTTTTTTACTTAAAAGGTGGAATAACCAAGATAAAAAGTTGAAGGATGATCTTGTACATAGTATGACCTAGCTTTTTGGACCTCGCGCATTCGAGAGAAACAAGCTCCTTGAAAGAGCTGGTTTATGTTTGAAGTATATTAGGGACCAGTACAGGAAATATTTAGAGGTTAACCCAAGGCACAAGCGTCCGCCCTGTGTTCTTGAGGCTGAGTGGTAGGGTTTGATTTTGGATGGAAAGTATAAAGCCGACATGAAAAAAGGAATTACGCCAGTAGAGAGTAGAGCAAGGTATGTGATACTTTTGAGAATGTAATTATGTACTAATTAACCTCTAAATTTTTCCTATACTGGTCTCTAACATATTTCAAACTTTTCATAGATTGCCTGACACATCAAAGGCAACAAAGGCAAGATTAGAAAAGCACGGGACACACGAGCTCGGCTCTGGTGGTTTTTCCAAACTTCAAGCACGAGTTGTAAGTATTAGTAAATGAAAACTTGTATCAATTTTTTTATATATTGCAAGGAAATTTTTTTTGATCAAACAATGCAAGTAAAATTCACCATACCAAGAAAAAATGTAGGGGTCAGAGTTCAATAGATGCCTCATAGAAGAGGACAAGAGAATTGGCTTCCAACAAGGCTATAGAGCCGTGGCTGAACGGCTACGAGCTGAAATCAGTGTGCAAGGTTCAAATAATGATGCATCTGAGCCACAGGTAAATAAGCTAAATGAAATTTATTTCAAATTGAATACTTTACCAATTAGTCTATTTGATGTTAAGTTCTAATATAAAGTGAGTATATCTGTTTTAAGAAAGCAATGATAACAATGTGTAGGATATTGGAATGCAGCCTGACAATCCTTCTACACAATCTATGCATAATGAAGGTTCGCATGATGTGCATCCTAGTGGTGGAGGTATACATTTGCTATTAAAATTTTTATATGTAATTACAATTGGTGTTTGGATTAATGTAACATTTTGTATAGCAACTGTAGAGGATCGAGGGGTCGGTGCTCATGAGCATGTTGAGGTTGAGTCTAGACAAAATGATGTGGCCAGATCAGGTAATTAAAGAGCACCACAGTTATGTTCTTTAAAATAATTAAATACTTGTAACAATTATAATTAAATATTTTAAATTTAACTCTTTTATTTGTTATTGTAGAGGACCCCCCTTTGCAGCAGCATAGGAATTTGAGATCATCAAGAACAAAGAACAAAACAACTGATGAGGGGGGTATTGATGATAACACTGATGCTCCTCTTAGAGCTTACATAGAAAAAAAAATTAGAAAGAGAAAAAAGAAATGATTGTCATCTAAATACCTTAATTGATAATGACTGAATTTTATGTCTCAATGAATTTAATTATGTGCTAATGAATGTTCATGAATTATGTGTTTATTTTCATATTGATGAATGTTGTGTGTTAACGAATCTAATGTGTTAATGAATGTTATCATGTGATATTGATTGAATGTTACATTTTATTAATAATTGAAAGAATGAATGAATGTTAGATGTTAACGGGGAATGTAGAGTGATGTTAGGGGGAGGGGGGTGGGGCCAAATGAGCTTCCACCTTCACGTGGTTGGCCCTGTTTAGTAGAGAATATTAAACTATATTCTCGAAATAAAGTGAAGCTCAATAAGATACTAAATGAGTCAAAATGGTTATCAAGGTCCTCTATCCATAAGATACTTGTAGTCAAAATGGTTATTAATAAGATACTTGTAGTCAAAATGGTTATCTAGGTCCTCTATCCATTCCATAAGTTCTTCACCATTCAAACTTCCTCCATAACAAGGAATGTGCTCTAGGTTAGTCATGAAGCCTAGCATGGACTCTCTGTCAGATAGAGCCACTATTTCAGAGCCTTTTTTGTGCATTTCCTTCAAACACTGTACAGTGTACGGATGTGAAAGGGAGGGCAGACCAGTGTGGAAGTTAGAGTATTTATATCTTATGCTTTGAGAGTTTATTTGGTAGATTCAAGACACCTTATATCAAAGTTATTCCTTTTTCTTATATGTTGTTCTGTCAAACCCTCATTTTTTGGGTTATTGCATTCAAATGGCCTTAACTTGCAAATAAACCATAGGATATCCTCTGTTCTTTGTAAAATGCAAGTTAAGGGGGTTTATTTTCATATTTTAAAAGCTTTGGAACAGGATACTAAGCCAGAGAATTTCAAGAGCAAGCCCTAGGTCAAGAATCTCAATGTTCTTGACTAGGAGTTGATGGATTATGCAAGATTAGAGGGTGGCGGCAAGTAAAGGACCTCAAACCTTGTTGAATCTAGATCTTTAGAGCATGGTGGACATCTTCAAACTCTGATCTTGGTTTCATGCACCCATTTTCAATGCCTTTTTTTGGAACCCACACCCAAAGGCATGCATTAGGTCTGCGGACTCAATAAGGACATTGATATGCTGGAGTGGAGTCAAGGTCTAGGAGTTGGAGGATTGTTAGAACATCAAAAAGGGTACTCAAAAAACATATAAGTTCATAAGGTCCTTTGTCAAATTGAAGAGTTATTGCTGCAGAACAGGTTTTGGAGACCTACTAGAGTCACTAGGTCTATTTGGACCCGTTTGGACCACGACACACAGTAGCATCTACAGAGAAGAAGTTTGGTATGCAATGGTCTTGAAACCTCCTGAGAAATTCTTGGTTTGCATTTGTGTGGTGCAAAAGCTTCGTTGAAAGAGAAAAAGAAGAAAAGAATAGAAATGATTTTTTTTCTTTTTATGTCATATACTGTAACCAGCTACTTATAACTTGCAAAAATTATTATAACCATTTGAAATTGAAACTTAGTTTAATGTGAAACTGAGAACTGCTTTATTAGAGCTTTCTGTGATTTAGATTCAGACATCAAGAACATTGTTTGCCTAATATTGTGATTAATGTTTATTTATTAATATCTCATACTGACAAACAATTGATAATTGTAGGGAAAACGTCATTGGGGGTCTTTGAGGATCCACCAGAAGCCAAGGAGAAAATGTATTCAAATGCTAAAGATGGTGTAACAGTCCTTACAGCTGTTGAACCTTGCTGTGTAGATCATCTCCGATTCTCCAAGTTCAACAGTACTGTGGTATTCCTTTGGATACTTCTAATGGTAAATTTTAGACATCAAGTTCTTTTCGTATGAAACTACTACATTTGTAATCTGTAGTTTTAAACTTTTAGTTTATAAATGTTCATCAGCTTTAGTTCGTATGCTGCCATTTCAAGTATGATTAATGAAGTTACCTTTATCACAGGATGAAAGTGAGCAGTCAGCATACTGGTACGGAGCTGGCAGCATTGATACGGTGACTAGGGCATCGTTTAATGGTGGTATTGTGTTTTCCCATATTTAGGGCATCGGCCTTTTGAAGCATTGCCTTCATCTTTCTTAAGTCTGAGTTTTAAGTTTGTTTATCTCTCTTGGCGCTGTTGAAAATACAAATGACAATGTTCTTGTTTGTTTTGCCCTTATATCCCGATGTGATTTCGCGGAGGGTTACGGCGCTGTTGAAAACACAAATGAAAACACAAATCCCTTGTGTAATTGCCACTTGAAGGAGGACAGTCACTGTAAAGACAACATGATAATGTACACTTACAGCCCGTGTACATTATCATTGTGTCTTTAGAGTGACTATCCCCATTTGTTGAAGAAGAAAAGCATTAATGTGGCTGAATAGCAATACATTCAAGTGGCAATCACACAAGGGACAGTCACTGTGAGATGTCCTCATTTGTGACTATCCTTACAGTGAGTGTACATTATCATGTTGTCTTTAGAGTGACTGTCCTCATTTGTTGAAGAAGAAAAGCATTAATGTGGTTCAATAGCAATACATTCAAGTGGCAATTACACAAGGGACAATCGATCACTGTGAGATGTCCTCATGTGTGACTATCCTTGTCACAAATGACTATCCTTGTAAAGACAACATGATAATGTACACATACAATGAGTGTACATTATCATGTTGTCTTTACAGTGGCTGCCCTCATGTTGTATATTCTTCTCTGTAGATGCTACTATGTGCTAGGGAACTTCTTAGAACTGTTGGTATATTCTTACAACTTGTTACACCTGGGATATTCTTCTCTGTAGATGCTATTGTGTGTCGTGGTCCAAATAGGCCCATAAATGTGGTTGAATAGCAATACATTCAAGTGGCAATTACACAAGGGACAGTCACTGTGAGATGTCCTCATGTGTGACTGTCCTTGTCACAAATGAGGACATCTCACAGTGACTGTCCCTTGTGTAATTGCCACTTGAAGGAAAAAAGAATTAATGTCGTTCAATAGCAATGTATTCAAGCGACAATTACACAAGGGATAATCACTCTGAGATTTCCTCATTTGTGACTATCCTTACAGTGAGTGTACATTATCATGTTGTCTTTACAGTGACTGTCCTCATTTGTTGAAGGAAAAAAGCATTAATGTGGTTCAATAGTGATGCAGAGTAGTCAGGGCTTTTAGAATATACAAATATACATCCTTAACTCTCATTCCACCAAGGAAGAAGGAATTCCAATGGTTGAAACGTGAGTTAAGGTCTTTACATCAGTCAAACCCTGAAAATGAGGGTTTGTAAACAATGCACAGAAAATTTGAAATAACTTAGATATAAAACAAAGAGAATCAATCAAACCAACTTCCAAAGCATCAGATTTCACTATTACAACTTCCAGGCAAATTTTATCATCCAACCACCATCCGTACAGCCGTACAGAGTTCGTTTTTCACCAGAAATGCACTAAAACAGGGTTATTTTTATTTTTTATGAAAGCAAAATGATTACAATACTGGTTCTCTGTCTGTCTTTGACCATTTGAAGCCTAAAATAGGCTCTCCAAATGTTGGTTCAACCATCTAGGTGGTTAGAATAGTTTATCCAACAAATGTCAACTTTGCTAAGCAACTTTTAAAGTTGCATTACAACTTTGCAAACAACTTTGCCGAGAAGGTTAAAAATGTGTTGTGAAACTTTAGGAACCTTATTAAAGTTATTTTGGACCTTCAAACTTCTTAACAACATCTAAAAGACACCTAATAAACACTTACTATGCTCATTTCATCCAAGGACTCAAAAGATGCCCAAGGTTTATAAGTCACCAAGGGGTCTTGTGTCCAACAAGTGGATGTTTATAAGGAGATAAAATCAATCCTTAATATTTATTACAAACCAAGAAAACATCTAAAACTCCTATTCTAATTTATTGTCATTCAAAAAGACTCTGATTTGTCATTCAAAAAGACTCTGATTTGTCAATCAAAAGGACCTTTCACCAGTCAATCCTTCAAAGCTCCAAGGTGAAAATCTTATGTTCCAATTGATAGGATTTGATTCCTTGGCTTCATGGCAACTTCCTTCAATCATGGTGTCTTTGGCTTGCATTAGGGATGCCCCTGCATCAAATAGCAATGCATTCAAGTGGCAATTACACAAGGGACAGTACATGCCCATTAAAGTTGGTGTTTTGTTATCCAGCATGACAATGGAGACAACATACTCTGTGTCAATTTTACTGATCAAATTTCCCTCCGCCAGGCAAAGCAACAATCTGGGTATGATAAGGTGAAATTTTGTAGTCCTTTTGGGTATGATAACAGTTCCAGTTTCCAATAAGATGGTTCATTTTTATAATCTAGCTTCAATTTCTCTTGTGAAAATCTTTTTTTCATTTTATGGGTGGTAAAATATAATTATTATGCTAGAGGTGTGTACTTATGGATGATAATGAAACAAAATGATAAGATTTAAGACTCTTGTTTTTTTTTAAATAGCAATTTAAGTTTCCTTCTATTATAAATTACTGTTTTTCTATTTTTTAATATATCTTTCCAAATCTTTTATATCAATTTTATTTATGAAATATAAATATATTAATAATCTTTTAGTGTTTTTAGGATTAGTTTATATCAATTCTATGTATCATCATTCGTCATTCAATTGTCAGTATTATTAATTTAGACTGTGCAATTGTAGAACTACTCGAATATGGGTTGGATGGATACTCAAGCAGGGGAACCCTCCTCAAATATCTCAAGCAGTGAACTTGGAAAAATGTGTCCTGAAGGAACCCTTTCCATCAGAGAGATAAAAGTACAAACAAGTAAAAGAAGCAGGCTCTGCAAATATGTTTTTGAGAAGAAAAATGATAGATTATTCGAGTATGGTTCATGAGGTATATCTAAAAAGACATTTTTTTTCTTATTATAATAAAAGAGGAAGTTGTGAATATCAAAGTTGAGTGAAACAAAAATTATTTTCATCAAATTTTATTAGGCTTGCTTTTGGGAATAGTTTCTTACAATATTGCTATTAAGATTTTTATTGTGTAGTTTTTAGATTAGGTTTATAAAATTATATTTCATGAGTAGTGATTCATATTAATCAATTAACGATACTTTTGGAAGGTATTTTCAATGTGTCAAATTTTGATATTTTTACAAGAATTAGATTGTGTAATTTTTTTAATTAAAGTCATTGACTCATATTTCATAAATAATAGTTCTCATGAATCCATCTCTTATAAGATTGAATAGTCTATTTAGGAAGTATTTCTGATAGTATGTCAAATTATGATATTACTATTACCATTAGATTGCATGGCTTTGAAGTCAACCTCGTTGACCCATATTCTTCTCTGTAGATGCTACTATGTGCTAGGGAACTTCTTAGAACTGTTGGTATATTCTTACAACTTGTTACACCTGGGATATTCTTCTCTGTAGATGCTACTATGTGCCGCGGTCCAAACGGGCCCATAAATGTGATTGAATAGCAATACATTCAAGTGGCAATTACACAAGGGACAGTCACTGTGAGATGTCCTCATGTGTGACTGTCCTTGTCACAAATGAGGACATCTCACAGTGACTGTCCCTTTTGTAATTTCCACTTGAATGAGGACAGTCACTGTAAAGACAACATGATAATGTACACTTACAGCCCGTGTACATTATCATGTTGTCTTTAGAGTGACTATCCTCATTTGTTGAAGAAGAAAAGCATTAATGTGGCTGAATAGCAATACATTCAAGTGGCAATCACACAAGGGACAGTCACTGTGAGATGTCCTCATTTGTGACTGTCCTTACAGTGAGTGTACATTATCATGTTGTCTTTAGAGTGACTGTCCTCATTTGTTGAAGAAGAAAAGCATTAATGTGGTTCAATAGCAATACATTCAAGTGGCAATTACACAAGGGACAATCGATCACTGTGAGATGTCCTCATGTGTGACTATCCTTGTCACAAATGAGGACATCTCACAATGACTGTCCCTTGTGTAATTCAAGTGGCAATTACACAAGGGACAGTCACTGTGAGATGTCCTCATTTGTGACTGTCCTTACAATGAGTGTACATTATCATGTTGTCTTTAGAGTGACTGTCCTCATTTGTTGAAGAAGAAAAGCATTAATGTGGTTCAATAGCAATACATTCAAGTGGCAATTACACAAGGGAAAATCGATCACTGTGAGATGTCCTCATATGTGACTATCCTTGTCACAAATGAGGACATCTCACAATGACTGTCCCTTCTGTAATTGCCACTTGAATGAGGATAGTCACTGTAAAGACAACATGATAATGTACACATACAATGAGTGTACATTATCATGTTGTCTTTACAGTGGCTGCCCTCATGTTGTATATTCTTCTCTGTAGATGCTACTATGTGCTAGGGAACTTCTTAGAACTGTTGGTATATTCTTACAACTTGTTACACCTGGGATATTCTTCTCTGTAGATGCTACTGTGTGTCGTGGTCCAAATGGGCCCATAAATGTGGTTGAATAGCAATACATTCAAGTGGCAATCACACAAGGGACAGTCACTGTGAGATGTCCTCATGTGTGACTGTCCTTGTCACAAATGAGGACATCTCACAGTGACTATCCCTTGTGTAATTAAGTATTGTGGGGAAGCATTCTAAATAACCAAAGCCGCTAACAATAAATTCAACACAGATATGTCCTCATTTCTAGGTATTTTAGCTCTTTAACAGCTGAATACCAGATTAAATAATAATGACAAAAGAAAAATAAACCCAACGTACTCAGAAATTGTAGCTGTGATTTTGTGGAGGGAATCTCTCTCGGCGCTGTTGAAAACACAAATGACAACCCGCTTGATTTCGCGGAGGGAATCTCTCTCGGTGCTGTTCAAAACACAAATGACAACCCGCTTTGTTCAAAACACAAATGATAACCCGCTTGATTTCGCGGAGGGAATCTCTCTCGGTGCTGTTGAAAACACAAATGACAACGTTCCTTTTTTTTTTTGCACTTATATCCCGACCAACATAAGGTCCATTTGTAATACAACATGATAATGTACACTTACAGTGAGTGTACATTATCATGTTGTCCTTAGAGTGACTATCCTCATTTGTTGAAGAAGAAAAGCATTAATGTGGCTGAATAGCAATACATTCAAGTGGCAATTACACAAGGGACAGTCACTGTGAGATGTCCTCATTTGTGACTGTCCTTACAGTGAGTGTACATTATCATGGTGTCTTTAGAGTGACTGTCCTCATTTGTTGAAGAAGAAAAGCATTAATGTGGTTGAATAGCAATACATTCAAGTGGCAATTACACAAGGGACAATCACTGTGAGATGTCCTCATGTGTGACTGTCCTTGTCACAAATGAGGACATCTCACAATGACTGTCCCTTGTGTAATTCAAGTGGCAATTACACAAGGGACAGTCACTGTGAGATGTCCTCATTTGTGACTGTCCTTACAGTGAGTGTACATTATCATGTTGTCTTTAGAGTGACTGTCCTCATTTGTTGAAGAAGAAAAGCATTAATGTGGTTCAATAGCAATACATTCAAGTGGCAATTACACAAGGGACAATCGATCACTGTGAGATGTCCTCATGTGTGACTATCCTTGTCACAAATGAGGACATCTCACAATGATCGATTGTCCCTTCTGTAATTGCGACTTAAATGAGGACAGTCACTGTAAAGACAACATGATAATGTACACATACAATGAGTGTACATTATCATGTTGTCTTTACAGTGGCTGCCCTCATGTTGTATATTCTTCTCTGTAGATGCTACTATGTGCTAGGGAACTTCTTAGAACTGTTGGTATATTCTTACAACTTGTTACACCTGGGATATTCTTCTCTGTAGATGCTACTGTGTGCTGGGGTCCAAACGGGCCCATAAATGTGGTTGAATAGCAATACATTCAAGTGGCAATTACACAAGGGACAGTCACTGTGAGATGTCCTCATGTGTGACTGTCCTTGTCACAAATGAGGACATCTCACAGTGACTGTCCCTTGTGTAATTGCCACTTGAATGAGGACAGTCACTATAAAGACAACATGATAATGTACACAAGTACCGTGAAGGTAGTTGCAAGTTACGGCTGTTTCATTGCATACCCGAAACAATGAAGATGTTATGGTCCACAAAACGTTTGTGCTTGAAAGATGAACAAATAAAATTAAACTTCTAAATAACCAGAGCCGCTAACAATAAATTCAACACAGATATGTCCTCATTTCTGGGTATTTTAGCTCTGTAACAGCTGAATACCAGATTACATAATAATGACAAAAGAAAAATAAACCCAACGTACTCAGAAATTGTAGCTGTGATTTCGCGGAGGGAATCTCTCTCGGCACTGTTGAAAATACAAATGACAACGTTTCTCTACATTATCATGTTGCCTTTACAGTGACTGTCCCTTGTGTAATTGCCACTTGAAGGAGGACAGTCACTATAAAGACAACATGATAATGTACACTTACAGCCCGTGTACATTATCATGTTGTCTTTAGAGTGACTATCCTCATTTGTTGAAGAAGAAAAGCATTAATGTGGCTGAATAGCAATACATTCAAGTGGCAATCACACAAGGGACAGTCACTGTGAGATGTCCTCATTTGTGACTGTCCTTACAGTGAGTGTACATTATCATGTTGTCTTTAGAGTGACTGTCCTCATTTGTTGAAGAAGAAAAGCATTAATGTGGTTGAATAGCAATACATTCAAGTGGCAATTACACAAGGGACAATCGATCACTGTGAGATGTCCTCATGTGTGACTATCCTTGTCACAAATGAGGACATCTCACAATGACTGTCCCTTGTGTAATTCAAGTGGCAATTACACAAGGGACAGTCACTGTGAGATGTCCTCATTTGTGACTATCCTTACAATGAGTGTACATTATCATGTTGTCTTTGGAGTGACTGTCCTCATTTGTTGAAGAAGAAAAGCATTAATGTGGTCCAATAGCAATACATTCAAGTGGCAATTACACAAGGGACAATTGATCACTGTGAGATGTCCTCATGTGTGACTATCCTTGTCACAAATGAGGACATCTCACAATGACTGTCCCTTCTGTAATTGCCACTTGAATGAGGACAGTCACTGTAAAGACAACATGATAATGTACACATACAATGAGTGTACATTATCATGTTGTCTTTACAGTGGCTGCCCTCATGTTGTATATTCTTCTCTGTAGATGCTACTATGTGCTAGGGAACTTCTTAGAACTGTTGGTATATTCTTACAACTTGTTACACCTGGGATATTCTTCTCTGTAGATGCTACTGTGTGCTGGGGTCCAAACGGGCCCATAAATGTGGTTGAATAGCAATACATTCAAGTGGCAATTACACAAGGGACAGTCACTGTGAGATGTCCTCATGTGTGACTGTCCTTGTCACAAATGAGGACATCTCACAGTGACTGTCCCTTGTGTAATTGCCACTTGAATGAGGACAGTCACTGTAAAGACAACATGATAATGTACACAAGTACCGTGAAGGTAGTTGCAAGTTACGGCTGTTTCATTGCATACCCGAAACAATGAAGATGTTATGGTCCACAAAACGTTTGTGCTTGAAAGATGAACAAATAAAATTAAACTTCTAAATAACCAGAGCCGCTAACAATAAATTCAACACAGATATGTCCTCATTTCTGGGTATTTTAGCTCTGTAACAGCTGAATACCAGATTACATAATAATGACAAAAGAAAAATAAACCCAACGTACTCAGAAATTGTAGCTGTGATTTCGCGGAGGGAATCTCTCTCGGCACTGTTGAAAATACAAATGACAACGTTTCTCTACATTATCATGTTGCCTTTACAGTGACTGTCCCTTGTGTAATTGCCACTTGAAGGAGGATAGTCACTGTAAAGACAACATGATAATGTACACTTACAGCCCGTGTACATTATCATGTTGTCTTTAGAGTGACTATCCTCATTTGTTGAAGAAGAAAAGCATTAATGTGGCTGAATAGCAATACATTCAAGTGGCAATCACACAAGGGACAGTCACTGTGAGATGTCCTCATTTGTGACTGTCCTTACAGTGAGTGTACATTATCATGTTGTCTTTAGAGTGACTGTCCTCATTTGTTGAAGAAGAAAAGCATTAATGTGGTTGAATAGCAATACATTCAAGTGGCAATTACACAAGGGACAATCGATCACTGTGAGATGTCCTCATGTGTGACTATCCTTGTCACAAATGAGGACATCTCACAATGACTGTCCCTTGTGTAATTCAAGTGGCAATTACACAAGGGACAGTCACTGTGAGATGTCCTCATTTGTGACTGTCCTTACAATGAGTGTACATTATCATGTTGTCTTTGGAGTGACTGTCCTCATTTGTTGAAGAAGAAAAGCATTAATGTGGTCCAATAGCAATACATTCAAGTGGCAATTACACAAGGGACAATTGATCACTGTGAGATGTCCTCATGTGTGACTATCCTTGTCACAAATGAGGACATCTCACAATGACTGTCCCTTCTGTAATTGCCACTTGAATGAGGACAGTCACTGTAAAGACAACATGATAATGTACACATACAATGAGTGTACATTATCATGTTGTCTTTACAGTGGCTGCCCTCATGTTGTATATTCTTCTCTGTAGATGCTACTATGTGCTAGGGAACTTCTTAGAACTATTGGTATATTCTTACAACTTGTTACACCTGGGATATTCTTCTCTGTAGATGCTACTGTGTGCTGGGGTCCAAACGGGCCCATAAATGTGGTTGAATAGCAATACATTCAAGTGGCAATTACACAAGGGACAGTCACTGTGAGATGTCCTCGTGTGACTGTCCTTGTCACAAATGAGGACATCTCACAGTGACTATCCCTTGTGTAATTGCCACTTGAATGAGGACAATCACTGTAAAGACAACATGATAATGTACACAAGTACCGTGAAGGTAGTTGCAAGTTACGGCTGTTTCATTGCATACCTGAAACAATGAAGATGTTACGGTCCATAAAACATTTGTGCTTGAAAGATGAACAAATAAAATTAAACTTCTAAATAACCAGAGCCACTAACAATAAATTCAACACAGATATGTCCTCATTTCTGGGTATTTTAGCTCTGTAACAGCTGAATACCAGATTACATAATAATGGCAAAAGAAAAATAAACCCAACGTACTCAGAAATTGTAGCTGTGATTTCGCGGAGGGAATCTCTCTCGGCACTGTTGAAAATTCAAATGACAACGTTTCTCTACATTATCATGTTGCCTTTACAGTGACTGTCCCTTGTGTAATTGCCACTTGAAGGAGGACAGTCACTGTAAAGACAACATGATAATGTACACTTACAGCCGGTGTACATTATCATGTTGTCTTTAGAGTGACTATCCTCATTTGTTGAAGAAGAAAAGCATTAATGTGGCTGAATAGCAATACATTCAAGTGGCAATTACACAAGGGATAGTCACTGTGAGATGTCATCATTTGTGACTATCCTTACAGTGAGTGTACATTATCATGTTGTCTTTAAAGTGACTGTCCTCATTTGTTGAAGGAAAAAAGCATTAATGTGGTTCATTAGAAATGTATTCCCAGCATATGTACCTGCATCTCTCTTATATACTACAAGTTACTTGCCATCAGAAATTGCAGTTCCCTCACGTGACATTGATGGTGAAGTGTTCTTTTCAAAACCATCATCTGTGGTTACCAATGCTCCTGTTTTAGGCAATAAGTTTGTTGCATTCCATGAGCCATTGGTCAAGTTTCTTCTACGAGCTTCTGATGCCTCAAAATCTAAGCAGCGCCTACGCATGCCTCGTTGTGGTTGATTATCATTCTGTACATGAATTATAATGAGTAATCAGTTTTGGGCCTTGGAATCTTGTATGTAACATGCACAGGCATTTCATGGCTAAATGAATCTATTTAAAAGCATCAACTTTTCTTACATGATGCTGGATACATAAGTAGAACAAGCGTATATCAAATTGGAAGCAATCAGAACTCCACAATGACATATTATTTAGAGTACTCTTCAGTTTAAGTAATAATGCATATATTGACACTGTAAAGACAACATGATAATGTACACTCACTGTAAAGACAACATGATAATGTACACTCACTGTAAGGACAGTCACAAATGAGGACATCTCACAGTGACTGTCCCTAGTGTAATTGCCACTTGAATGTATTGCTATTCAGCCACATCAATGCTTTTCTTCTTCAACAAATGAGGATAGTCACTGTAAAGACAACATGATAATGTACACTCACTGTGAGTGTACATTATCATGTTGTCTTTACAGTGACTATCCTCATTTGTTGAAGAAGAAAAGCATTGATGTGGCTGAATAGCAATACATTCAAGTGGCAATTACACTAGGGACAGTCACTGTGAGATGTCCTCATTTGTGACTGTCCTTACAGTGAGTGTACATTATCATGTTGTCTTTACAGTGGCTGTCCTCATTTGTTGAAAGAAAACAGCATTAATGTGGTTCATTAGCAATGTATTAAATTAAATTTTTTTTTTTAATCCACCCACGGGCGTCGTAATTGCGACGGAAACCCGTCGCAATGCGATGCAGGCGCCCGTCGCAATTGCTTGGGAGGTCGGTCGCGATTGCGACGGCCCTCCGAAGCCATGCGATGGGGGGCGACGGCCATGCCGCTTCTTAAATCTTAGTCACATTGCGACGGATATGTGTCACAATTGCGACGGCTACCCATAGACGTCGCAATTTGCGACTAAAAAATAGCGACGTCTATGGGTGTTGCTATTGCGACACATAGCTATCGCAATTGTGACACATAGCCGTCACAAAATGACCCCAAATGTATTAGTGGTATAACTCTGTAAAAACTCAACCCATTTCAAATGCCTCTGATTCAACTTTCCTTGACAATTCAAATATTGCAAAGCTTGATGATTAGTATACAAAACAAACTCCTTAGGAAGTAGATAGTGTCTCCACTTCTTCAATGCCTGAACTATAGCATAAAATTCCTGATCATAAATAAAATATTTTCTCTTGGCATCATTTAACTTCTGACTGAAATAAGAAATAGGTTTACCTTCTTGGCTCATAATAATTCCTATTGCAGTACCACTAGCATCACAGTCTACTTGAAACACCTTATTAAAATCTGGAAGTGCTAAAACAGGCTGTTCTATAACTTTCTATTTCAACAGTTTAAAACTCTTATTTGCCCCATTAGTCCACTTGAACTCTTTTCTATCCCCTCTCATTGTTTCAGTGAAGGGTCCACAAATACTGCTAAAATTTTTGATAAACTTTCTATAAAAACTAGCTAGACCATGAAAAGATCTTACCTCAGTAACACTCCTTGGAGTAGGCCATTCAAGGATAGCCTGTACCTTCTCTGGGTCTATTTTTAGACCTTCTGTTGAAACTACAAATCCTAAATACACTAACTCTTTCTTCACAAAATTGCACTTCTTCAAATTAATCAACAATTTCTCATCTCTCGGCTTCTCAAACACCATACAAATATGCATCATATGTTCCTCCAATGTCTTGCTAAAGATTAAAATATCATCTAGGTAAACAATGACAAACTTACCCAAAAATTATTTCAGAACCTTGTTCATGAGCCACATGAAAGTGCTTGATGCATTGGTTAGCCCAAAAGGCTTGAATAACCACTCAATACATTCCTTCTTTTATCTTGAAAGTAGTCTTCCATTCATCTCCTTCTCTGATCTGAATCTGGTGATATCCACTCTTCAAATCTATCTTTGAGAAATACATAGCCCCACTCAAACAGTCCATAATATCATCTGTTCATGGCAATGAAAATTGGTACTTGATTGTGATCTTATTTATTGCTCTAGAATTTATACACATCCTCCATTCTCCATTCTTCTTTGGTGCTAATACTGCTGGTTCAACATAGGGACTCAGACTCTCTCAAATCAACCCCTTATGTGATAACTCATGTATTTGTCTATTCAACTCTTCACTTTCTACTAGTGTCATTCTTCGTGCTGTCTTGTTTGGAAAACTGGCTCTTGGAATCAAATCCATCTGATGACTAATCTTCCTTACTAGTAGTAATCCATCAAGTACATTATTAGATACAATATCCTGAAACTCATTCAACAAATCTGCAACCTCTACAGGTACATCTTCTACTTCCTCTTTACCAGCTTTTGTAATTAAAGAAAAACACACATGCTCATGCCTCATACCATCTAGGAATTTCCTTCCATCAACAAAAGTTATTCTTGCATTACCACATACCTTTTCTTCGGTCTCTTTCAATGGCTTTAGCTTATGTCACACTCCATCCTTTGTCAGGGAATAGGTATTTGCATGACCATCATGTACAACATATCTATCAAACTACCATGGCCTACCCAAAAACATGTGACATGCATCCATAGGTATGATATCACATAGTACCTCATCATGGTACCCACCAATCTTGAACTTTACTAGGCACTGTTCACTGACCATGACCTTGTGGTCATCTTGCACCCAGGCAATCTGATATGGATGTCAGTATTTATGTCTCTTGAGCTTCAACTTTGTCACCATCTCTTTTGACACCAAATTTTTAGTGCTTCCACTATCAATAATCACATCACAACATTTACCCTCACACTTGCATCTAGTGCAAAACAGGCTCCTCCTTTGCTCAGGTTCATTCTCACCACTCAAGGACTCTTTTGTTAATCAACATTTCTCCTCTTTTAGCATCTTCAAAATTTGATGATCGGGCATCTTCATTTACATGTGCAACTCTAGCCTGGCCTTCATTCCTCCTATCCATCCTTCTTTGGCATTGAGGACATTCAAATTCCCTATGACCTTCTTCTCCATAGTGAAAACATGATCCACGGAAGCCTCCCCTTCCTGAACCTTGTCCTCTTCCTCTTCCTCTCTGATCTCTATTGTTCTGATCTTAGAAATGATTGAAATTGTTTCCTCTCTGATTTTGACTGCTACTGGCCTCATCCTTCTTTTTTAGATCTTCATTTCAACCTCCATATGACCATCCACTAGATCATCCACCGTGACCTCTTTCATTTTGTTTTCTCTCAAACTTCTTGTTCAATTTTTCCTCTACTTTTAGGGAAAACTGGTATGCCTCTTCAATAATATTCATTTGAACCAGATTCAGCTCTTCCTGAATGCTCAGCCTCAAACCATTAATGTAATGGGAAACTTTCTCCTTATACACTTTTGCATGGACTATTCTGATGAGGATTCGATAGAACTCCTTTGTATACTCCCGAACAGATCTTCCTGCTTACTTTAAACTTTGCATCTTCTTTAATAGGTCAAGCTCATAATCAATAGGAATGAGCTGCCACTTCAATTTATCCACCATTTGATCCCATCTTGTGATTTTATCTTTCCCTCTTCCATTTCTCTCCAATTGAATCTCTTGCCACTAGATCTTTGCATAACCTTTCAGTCTGGCCTTCATGATTTTGACCCTATCAGGATCCTCAATATCTTCATACTCAAAATATTCTTCACATTCATTGATCCAATCGATCAACTCCTCTGGTTTTAGATTTCCTAAAAATGCAGGAACCTCAATCTTAGGTCTTTTCCTGATCTTGGAAATGGCTCAAAAAAGTCTTTCTTCCTCCTGGTTGACAACTTTGACTTCTCCTTCTTGATCTTCTTCTTCAGCTTCATCCTTGCTTTTGTCTCTGACATTAAGATTCATTCCTCTAAAAATCTCCTCTTGCAAAGCTCACACTTGTCTCTAGAGTGCTCTAACCTCAGGTGTTACAACACTAGCTCTTCCGCCAGGTTCCTTTCATGGAGGCATTTTCATGATTCACGCTGAAACCCTAACCACGGTCCTGGTGCAAACTGCCTCACAGTCAACAATCTATTTACACAGAAACCCTACCCCACGGTCCTGGTGCAAACTGCCTCACAATCGGCGATCTATTTACACACTCAGGAACTCCTTCTCTAATACCACTTGATGAAGGGTTCTCCCCTTAATACCACAAACACATAATAAAAATAGAGAAACAACAACAATATGCAAGAACATAAAATTGGCTTTTTATTATCTCCAGAAATGTGGAATTACAAACTTTTAGAATTACAATATGCAAAGCCACATGGGCATTCCCTTACAATATTCTATATGAAAAAATCTCAAATCAATACCCAGATCTACTACCAGAACTGTCCTATACAACACTACGGGCCTTCTTTATATAGGCATTTTCCACCACCCGGGAAGGTTCTAGAAATTTAGCCCTTAAGGCTGACCAAACTTAGAATTATTTTATTTTTTAATTTATTACATCAAAGTCAGCTCAAAATAACTTTTGAAACCTGAACAAAAATTTTGAAGGAAAATTATTTTCCACTATTTCAGGTGGCCCGACTTCCGGAGACCATAAGTCATCACTAGTTGACTTGATTGACTATTATAACCCCATTTAGGAAAGGCCACAAAGTGCTCTATAGGCTAGACTAGTGCAAGAGACTGTCACCCAAATTCTCGACCTCATCTGAGGCCTCTAAAGCCTTCAAAACTGAGTTCAAAGTTTCTGTACCCTGTTGCCAATACTAAAAATCTTCAATATCTTCCAAACTAGACCTGATCTAGCCATGAAACTTTACTGGCAGGCTGATATGACTGAGATGAACCCCCACATGTAAAATCAAAAAATTCTAAGATCGTATGGCCAACTTACTAAAAATAATAAGTTTCCATAAATAGCAGCTCTACACAAGATAGCCCTTATTGAATACAAAAACAAAAATATTTTTGGGTGATGCAAGGTTGCTCTTACACCCAGGATGCTCCTGGATCAATTCTTCAAGATGACTTAATAAGGATGCATTTTCTTCATTCAACTTCTTGAATTTTTCTTCAAGTTCACTGTTAGAGAGTCCTTTCAAATCCTTTCTTAGTCTTTTGATAACTAATTGAGCATCACTGACTTTTTCTTTTAGTTCTTCAATTTCTCTTTCTGAATTGTCTAGGTCTTCAAGAGGGGCTTCAAGATTTTTCTTCAAATGTTTCATTTCTGCTTTGTCCATGATCTCCTCAAGTGGTTAAACTTCTTTACTAAGGACCAGAGCTCTAATACCAATTGTTAGGAATGGGAACACTGAGGGGGGGCTGAATCAGTGTTCACTGTAATTTAACTTTTTACTTTAATCTTTATGCTAAACTTAAATGCTTCAGTACTGAATTTAAACATTCACATAAACATGAAACATGAAATCAACACATGACACTAATATGGTTGTGGGAAAACCAAAATAGGTAAAAACCTCGATGGGACTTGATACCCACTAATATTCTGCACTAGTGTTTTGTGATCCTTGTTAGAAGATCCTATACCCTGTTAGAAGTAGCTTTACAATGCTTTAAGTATAGTAGACCTTGTTAAGGGTCAGACCCTATTAGGAGTCTTTTAAAATGATCCTTGTTAGGGGAGTGGACTCACTATCCTAGAGCTCACTGCTCAATGGTGAAGGCTATAACCTTTTGATTTTAGATACACACTATATCTGGAGGTGAACTATTCATTGTGACACTCCTTGTCAGATCAATTCCTTTTGTGCGCTGATGCTTTGACCTCTAGAAAAGCTCTAATACATTTTATGATGTCTTTGCATACCTCTCCTCTACTTATCACAACTCTATTACAACTTCCATGCCGAATACAATGGGCGCATCTTATATTTATACGCTCATACAAACAAAATAATGAGGTCGGCCCTATAACTAATTACAAACAACGCTTCCAAATGAATTGGCTTAAGCGTGCTTACAATTATACATATAAACATGTCAGCAACCTAAATACAATGGGTGCATGACATTTACATCATTAAATTATAATCGCAAACCAAAATGCTAATTGTTGGCTCCATGCTCTATTCTCTGCTGACATACATTGGCTGTGCAACTTCAACTGACTGTAACTTTCACATCTTTGTATATCTACTTATGCGCTCTTAGACTAAGCATAAGTATAGTCTAACAAACTTAACTTCTAGGGTGCATACCATAATTCATCTATACACATGTGCGCTGATGCTCTGAGCTGCAAGAACTATGTACACTGTCTAGTCTTCAACACTTAATTGAATTCTGATCTTTACACTAAGTGCACTGACTCCAAACTACTATATGACTTTGTTTCCATAATGACAACACTATATAAAGTCATATCTTTTAGTATAGACAACTTTCCAATAGTATTGACATTAATGCCAAAGGGGGAGTATGTTTAACCTTTGGTAATTTAGTCTTTAGTTTTGTCATTTCTATAAAAAATGCATGTTATATCTCTTAGTCAGTTATGGTGGAACACAAGGTACATTTCTAATAATGGTACACATGATAGAAATTTAGTGATCTTATGGAAGTTGATCAAAGTCATCAAGAGGTAATTAACATCATGTTATTAATGTACTAAAACATTTATTATATCATTATTGAGGTGGTTGATAAAGTGTTAAGTATATAACACTTAATGTAGATTATGAGTGTTAAATCAGTTGTAATATCATAACTATCTAGTTTTCATCTAAATGAATTTGAACATATTAAGTGTTAAACAAGACACACAATATTCTAAATTTTTGGAAAGGTAATAGAAAAATTTAAAGTGGTTCATTTCTAGTTTTTGATTTAAACATATCCATACAGGTCAAATTCTCTTTCGACCAAGGCAGTTTTTGGCAGTTTGGACAGTTATAACCAGTTTTGGTCTAAAAGAGTTTTGAGAAGTTTAATGTGCTGTTAGATAACAAAGAAAGACATTTGTAAAGAGGGGATTCCTTCCTCTAAATAGTGGTATAGGTGGTCTTGTATTTTTTTGAAGGATTTTGAATATATTCAAATTATACTAGAAGGATTCAATGCAATCCACAAGACAAAAAATTGAATGGTATAAACATTTCTTTCAAAATTGATATTTATGATTTAATAATGATTGAAGGAGTATATCAGAAGTTAATAAGGGTTTATTCACTAATATTTTAATGTTTTACATCAGCCTTTAATCATATGTTTTTATTAAACATGAATATGCATTTAGATCTTTAATGTTTTGAAGGGAAACATGTTATTTATCTATAAAGATGTATAACATTTTGAAAACCATTGATTAAAATCATCCTCTTACATTCAGATGTATTTATTTAAGTATTATTACACATTTCATAATATGATAAAGTCATGTTGAGAAGGCTTGTTGATGTAGGGGCATCCAAGGTTAAGGCAGGGCATTCTATGTCCTCGGTGAAATTGCATGGAGTGTTAGTATTTTGGCCGGTGTTACTCAGTTGCAGCCTTGATCAACAGTCTTGATCATTGAAGGAAGCTCGATCACTAAAGGAACTCGGTAGTCTCTAGTGCTTGGTGAAGTTGTTACTCGATCATTCCTATGATGCTTGGTCGACACCGGTGCTTGGTGATGCCTGTCGTGCTCAGTTAATTCACTGTCACTCGGTAGTTTTGGTTCACCGACTAGAGTTCTATGTGATCTGTTGATCCGAATTGGTGAATTTATTATTGGTAGCTATTGTTATAGGCCGACATGCTAAATTAAATGTTTGTATACATTTGTAAGTTGACTTGTATGACATTTAATTATTTTTTTGGGAGAGTTAAGGGTTTCATCTTGCCGACTTGTGGCTGATGATTAGTATTTAAGGAGTGCTTGGGTAGATGTTTAGGGGAGGACTTAGTAGATCTGGGATATCAGATGTGAAGCTAGAAAGATAAAGTTGGTGAAGTTGTGGAAAAGTTCTTGATGATCTTGTAGATTAGATTGATATATGATAGTTGTTTGTAGCAGAGCTAGGGGTTGCATACTTGGAGCCAAGGAGATTGCTTGGAGGCTTGTGAGCTCAAGTTTAGATCTACCTTAGGGTTTCCATCAAATTTTGATTATCTTTAGATTTGAACTAGCTGAGATTGTATTAGATCTTGTCAGATCTTGTAGAATTGTTTTCTGATTGTAATTGGCCCTAACCCAGAAGGCCTTACAGATGGGCATGATAATGAAAATCAGTGTTAAACAATTACTTTGTGTTGCATCATTGACTATTTCACTGTGTAATTCTATTGGATGCAAGTTTTGGACTCTCCTTACTTGGATCCACCATCCTTAACTGCATTTGGTGGTATCAGAGTAATAGTTTGATCTTGTTGGAGCAGAAGGTTGACCTAGCAAGGTTGATCTTGCAAAGTTGATCTTGTTGGCAAAGAGATTATGCACAATCTGGATTGTAGATTTGAAGCACTGAACTTTTGAAATTGTGCCCTAGTTGTTTACAAGATTGTAAGTTGAGATCTAACTTGTTTACAACTTGGAAATTGTCACAAGGTGGTTGGTGAGGGTTTGTTGTAGAGGGCTTCTCTTATCTTTAAGGATTCCTCTGAGAAGATTGGACCCTAGAGTTATTTCTGATCTTTGTGATACCATTAAATCCTAGATCACAGAGAAAGTGAAATTAGATTTTAGATCTAAGATGGAATTGATGAAGAATGACATGGTCATCGAGATCATGAGAGCTGTTACTGGTATACCTCAGAATGTTGGTACTGAGGATGGCTATGAAGAAGCTGCTGAGGAATTTGAAACTATTGGATCTAGTGGTGATGACTGGAGGAACAGATTTGGTGAAGATAAAACTTCTCGGTTACCTAGATCTGCTGCTCGGTTTAGTAATTATCGAATGGAAGTTTCTACTTTCTCAGGTACTTTAAAGCCTGACAATCTGAATGATTGGATTGGTTAAATTGAAGATCCTCTTCGGGTGAGATTAGCATAGACAAAGTTGAAAGGACATGCTCCTCTTTGGTGGAAGCAACTACAAAGAGACCGAGAAGATGAAGTTGAAACAAAGATCAATCGGTGGAGGTTGATGGTGACTAATTTGAAAGCTAAGTTTATACTGGCTGACTATGAGCTTGAATTGTTTAATAAGTTGTAGAATTTGAAATAGAAGGATTTGTCTGTTGAAGATTATACTGAGGAGTTCTACAAACTTACTATTTAGTCTAGACACCAAGAGCTTGGTAAGGAAAAGGTAGCTTGGTATGTGAATAGTCTGAGATTCAATATTTAGGATGAGCTTGGTATGCTAAAGATTGATTCTATTGAAGATGCTTATCAGTATGCTTTGAAGGCAGAAGATAAGTTGAAGAGGAAATGACCTAGTAACTCTTGAGGGAAGGAAAAATTGATCACTCGGTGAAGGATAAGCTGACTGATGCAGAAGATGAATAGAAACTTGTGGAACCGAAGAAGAAGATAGGTAGAGTTATCTTTAAGGGTACTTGCTATAACTCTAGAGAGGAAGGACACCATTCTTTTGAGTGTACACAGAAGAAGGTTGACTGATGAAATGCTATGATGAATGAGAACATTAAGAATGAATGTGAATCCAAGAACTTGCTACTTTGATGAACATTGCTTGGTACAAAGGATGAACCTTGTGAGAGGAGTAATTTTTTTTAGGACCCGATGCAAGGCTAAAGGTAAACTCTATGATGTTATTGTTGATAGTGGTTATAATACTGATAACCTTGTTGCTGAGGACCTAGTTTAGAAACTTGATTTAAATAGAATGAAGCATCCTTGTCCTTATAGGCTTGGCTAGTTACACAATGTTCATGCTTTGGAAGTTAGAGAAAAATGCTTCATTGATGTTCAGATTGGCCAGTACAAGGATCTTTTGTTATGTGACATTGTGAAGATGAATAGTTGTGATATATTGCTTGGTACACCTTGGCAATATGATTGGAGAGCTATTTATGACTGTGTCTGAAATGTGTTTACTATTGAGAAGGATGACAAGAAGTTTTCACTAATGCCTTTGATGGATACAATGCTTGGTAGGAGAAACCTAAGCATTGGTAGCTGAGTGGAGATTGTGGATCTTGAGAAAATGAATGATTAGTATGGAGAACTGACCTATACATTGTCAAGAAAAGACTTGAAGATATAGAGGAAACTAAAGTGGAAGAATTTGCAAGAAGAAAAGGTGGAGGAATTATATGTGAAGAACCAGTTTGAGATTTATGTGCTGAATCCTAGAAGATGTTCTTCTCACATATGAACATCTTTTGGAACTTGGGGTGTCTGATGCAGGGGCATCCAAGGTTAAGGCAGGGCATTCTATGTCCTCGGTGAAACTACATGGAGTTTGAGTATTTTGGCCGGTGTTACTCAGTTGCAGCCTTGATCGATGGTCTCCGTCATTGAAGGAAGCTCAGTCACTAAAGGAACTTAGTAGTCTCTAGCACTTGGTGAAGTTGTTACTCGATCATGCCTTTGATTCTTGGTCAACATTGGTGCTCAATGATGCCTAGCATGCTCAGTTAATTCACTGTCATTTGGTAGTTTTGGTTCACCAACTGGAGTTTTGTGTGATTTTTTGAGCCGACTTGGTGAATTTATTATTGCTAGCTATTGTTATAGGCCGACATGCTGAATTAAATGTTTGTATACATTTGTAAGCCAAATTGTATGGCATTTAATTATTTGTTTGGGAGAGTTAAGTGTTTCATCTTGCTGACTTGTGGCTAATGATTAGTATTGAAGGAGTGCTTGGGTAGATGTTTAGGGGAGGACTTAGCAGATCTGGGATATCAAATGTGAAGCTTGAAAGCTGAAGTTGGCGAAGCTGTGGAAAAGTTCTTGATGATTGTGCAGACCAGATTGATATTTGATAGTTGTCTATAACAGAGCTAGGGATTGCATACTTGGAGCCAAGGAGATTGCTTGGAGGCTTGCAATCTCAAGTTTAGATCTGCCTCAGGGTTTCCATCAGCTTTTGATTGTCTTCAGAGCTGAACTAGTTGAGATTGTATTGGATCTTTTTAGATATTGCAGAATTGTTTTCTGATTGTAATTGGCCCTAACCTGGAAGGCCTTACAGTTGGGCATGTTAATGAAAATTAGTGTTAAACAATTAATTTTTGTTACATTGTTGAGTATTCCACTGTGTAATTCTATTGGCTACAAGGTTTGGACTGTCCTTAATTGGATCCACTATCCTTTACTACATCACTTGTATAATTTGGTGATGTAAAAGAATCAGTATGAGAGATAAGAAAGGAAGTAAACCCTTCTTAATGGTTTCAACTAGAAGTTAAATTCTTGATTCATGATTTATATTGTAACAAAGATGATCCTCTAATTTGTAACTTACATTTTTTATGTTAGAAGTTGATGCTTCTTAAATTTTGAAGTTGGTGCTTCAGATATAAGGGATTTGTGTTCCTTGAGATAGGTGTCTCTAAAATAGGGTGTTGGTGCTTCCCATAGTTGTAGCTCTAATATTTTTTCCCATGATGCTAATAAAGGTTCAGATTAAAAGTGATTTTTTACCTTAAGGGGTTTTCCACCATAAATATTGTGTAATTTTTTCCTCTTGCATTTCTTTTTCTTATTTCATAACTTCATGTTATAATTATAAAAATTTGAAAATCTTGTAAAAGTTAAAAGATCAAGTTTCAAGTAACCATTGATTCACCCCCCTCTTAGTCGTTCTTGTATTCCAATAAGATCTATACTCTGCCACCTCAAAAATAATTCCCTAGAATATTTTCAAGTTCAGACACCAATATTTATGCCACCAAAAGATCAAACCATGCTCTAATACCACTTGATGTAGTCAAGACTGGAGAGACCTACAAAGGAGATGTGCAATCTTGCAACAAGAGTCAACACATCAGAAAACATAAAGAACACAACAAGATGTGACCAAAAAATAGAAAATTTTATTATATGATAATATTCAATTACATCAAACACTCCAGGTTATCAAGCCTCCCCGATTATGATCATATACATTGAAAATGAGAATCAGATCCTCATTCTAATATGTCCTAGCTACTTTCTATTCTAACTACCAAAACAAGAACTACTACCTAGCTTAAATAAAATATTTACAACCATAAGTTAGCTTATCCAATCATCAATTTAGCCAAGATAAAGAAAAGGGTTTACAAATATATATAGGTCAGGACCCAAATCCATAAGAACAATATGCAAATATGTATATCATTACGTGCAACTATACAAGGAAGTCAGCCATGAACACAAGAACATAGAAAAATGTACCATGAACAACCACAAATTGTGAATCTTCACTGCAAGCTAGATCTCGCCACCCTGACTATTAGAATATGAAACCAATATAGAACCAAGCCCAAAATGTAGACACTAATCACATAATAAGAACATAAGGATGTACAATCCAAGATATAGGTCCACATGAGTTCTGTTAGCATTGGTAAAAATTTTCATGGCTGCATCCCCTTTTTCCTGGCCTCTACTCCCTTTTTCCCCTATTTTTATGGCAAAATCCTAGGCAAACATTCAAAAAAATCTAGTCGTTGCCATAAAAACCCTAGTTTTGTTTCACCCTATTCTAATTTTGAGTTACCTTTTTGTGCCACTTAAGTCTCCCTTAGTGCACATGGTTATTTTCTCTCCCAGTGTTCTCTGATGATGAAGGGTGCTCCCCTTAATACCACAAACACATAACAGAAACAGAGAAACCACAACAATATGCAAGAACAAAAAATTGGCTTCTTATTATCTCCACAAATGTGGAATTACAAGCTTTTAGAATTACAATATGCAAAGCCACAAGGGCATTCCCTTACAATATTCTGTAGGACAAAGCCTCGAATCAATACCCAGATCTACTACCCAAAACTATTCTGAACTGCCTAAGACAATCATACAACCTTCCTTATATAGGCAATTTTCCACCGTCTGGGAAGGTTCCAGAATTTTAGCCAATAAGGCCGACCAAACTTAGAATTATTTTTATTTTACATTTCATTACATCATAGTCGGCTGAAAATAAATTTTGAAATCCGAACAGAAATTTTGAAGAAAAAATCATTTTCTGCCATTTCAAGTGACCCAACTTCCGAAGACCATAAGTCATCACCAGTTGACCCGATTGACTATTGTAACCCCATTTCGGAAAGGGCGCGAGGAGCTCTACAACGCTTGAATCAAGCAAGCTTCATTCAGCCCAAAATTCGACCTCATTCGGGGCCTCTAAAGCCTTCAAAACTGAGTTCAAAGTTTCTGTCCCCTGTTGCCAATACCAAAAATCTTCAATATCTTCCAATATACACTTGATCTGGCAATGAAACTTTACTGGCAGACTTGTATGACCAAAATGAACCTCCAAGAAAGAAATCAGATCATTCCGAGCACATACAAAAATTACAAAAAATAGTAACTTTCCATAAATAGCAGCTCTGCACAAAATAGCCCTTATTGAATATAAAAATAGAAATATTTTTTTGGGTGATGCAAGATTGCTCTTACACCCAGGATGCTCCTGCATCAGACACCCAGGGTAATTTGAGAAGTGACCCTGTCACGACTCAGGTGTGCAAAGGAAAGCCAAGACGGCTAACCTCCTCCTTTGTCAGCCATGATGAATCTTCAACAGGTCATCCTTTCCACTTGACCAGATATTCTTCATATGTCATGTTCCTTGTGCTTCTGCCAACACGACTGTCTAGTATATCTTCGATCTCCTTAGTGTCTGAACTAGTTGCTGGAATACTCCACTGTGCTGCTGTGATCTCATCTTCAACACCTCCTTCATGATACTCTGTCAGATCTGAAATGTTAAATACTAGTGAAATATTTAGCTCAGTAGGCAATTCTACCTCATACGCATTTCCTGAATCATGTTTCTTCAGTATCTTACATGGCCCAAACTTCTTCATTTTCAGCTTGTTATATGTACCAATTGGAAACCGCTCCTTCCGCAAATGAACCATGACTTCATCACCAATCTGAAATTCCTTATACCTCCTTTTCTCATCTGCCTTAGCCTTATACTATGCGTTCATCTTGGTAATATACTTCCTCACCTCTTCATGGATGTTCTTCAAGTGTTCTGCAAAATCTTCAGCTTCAGCACTACTTATTTCTCCTTTATCTATCTTCTTCAATTCAGATGCATTTCTTGGACTACTTCCATATACAATCTGGAATGGTGATTTACCAGTGCTCCTGTTGATAGAATTATTGTATGCAAATTTCGCCTGTGGTAAAATCAAATCCCATCTTGTTGGCTTATCTCCAACCAAACATCTCAACAAATTTCCCAAACTTCTATTCACCACCTCTGTCTATCCATCAGTCTGTGGATGATGTGATGAACTGAACTTCAAATCTGTCTTCAACTTCTTCCACAACGTACGCCAGAAATATCCAACAAACTTAGTGTCCCGATCTGAAACTATGGTCTTTGGCAAACCATGAAGTCTCACTACTTCTCTGAAAAACAATTCTGCTACATGAACAGCATCATTAGTCTTCTTATAGGGAATGAAATATGCCATCTTTGAAAATCGGTCAACTACTAAAAAAATTGAATCATGTCCCCGCTGTGTCCTCGGTAAACCAAGAACAAAGTCCATACTGATATCCTCCCAAGGCTTCTCTGGTATAGGTAATGGCTGATACAACCCTGTATTCTGCTTCACTCCTTTCGCCATCTGAGATACTCTGTAACTCTGTACAAACTTCTTCACATCTTGCTGCAACTGCGGCCAATAATAATTCTCACTAACCAAACCAATAGTTTTATCACGACCAAAATGTCCAGCCAATCCTCCACTATGCTTCTCCTTGATGAGATTCTCCCTCATAGAACTTCGTGGAATGCACAACTAACTCCCTCTGAATAGCATATCATCCTGGATGATGAAATCCAACCATTTCGTCCTGTCTAGAGTAACAGGTTCTGTACAAGCTTTCCAAGCTTCACCAAAATCAGGATCCTCTGGATACAAATTCTTGAGTTCTTTGAACCCAACCACTTCAATCTGCATTTCTATCAGCAATAGTTGCCTTATGCTAAGAGCATCTGCAACCCTATTAGAGTTTCCACTCCTATGTTTCAAAATAAATGTATAACTCTGCAAAAACTCAATCCATTTCAAATGCCTCTGATTCAACTTTCCTTGACTATTCAAATATTGCAAAGCTTGATGATCAGTATACAAAACAAACTCTTTAGGAAGCAGATAATATCTCCACTTCTTTAATGCCTAAACTATAACATAAAATTCTTGATCATAAACAGAATACTTCCTCTTGGCATCATTTAACTTCTCACTAAAATATGCAACAGGTTTACCTTCTTGGCTCATAACAGCTCCTATTGTAGTACCACTAGCATCACAATCTACTTGAAACACCTTATTAAAATCTGGAAGTGCTAAAACAGGTTGTTCTGTAACTTTTTGTTTCAATAATTGAAAACTCTTTTCTGCCCCATTAGTCCACTTAAACTCTTTTCTATCCCCTCTCATTGTTTCAGTCAAGGGTCCACAAATACTGCTAAATTTTTTGATAAACTTTCTATAAAAGCTAGCTAGACCATGAAAAGATCTTACCTCAGTAGCACTCCTTGGGGTAGGCCATTCAAGGATAGCCTGTACCTTCTCTGGGTCCATTTTTAGACCTTCTCCTCAAACTACAAACCCCAAATACACTAACTCTTTCTTCACAAAACTGCACTTCTTCAAATTAATCAATAATTTCTCTTCTCTCAGCTTCTCAAATACCATACGAATATGCATCATATGCTCTTCCAATGTCTTACTAAAGATCAAAATATCATCTAGGTAAACAATGACAAACTTACCTAGAAATTCTTTCAGAACCTCGTTCATGAGCCGCATGAAAGTGCTCGGTGCATTGGTTAGTCCAAAAGGCATGACTAACCACTCATACAGTCCTTCTTTTGTCTTGAAGGCAGTCTTCCATTCATCTCTTTTTCTGATCCGAATCTGATGATATCCACTTTTCAGATCTATCTTTGAGAAATACACAACTCCACTCAAACAGTCCATAATATCATCCATTCGTGGAAATAGAAACCTGTACTTGATTGTGATCTTGTTTATTGCCCTAGAATCTGTACACATCCTCCATTCTCCATTCTTCTTTGGTGCTAATACCGCTGGTACAGCACAGGGACTTAGACTCTCACGGATCAATCCTTTCTGTAACAACTCATGTACTTGTCTGTTCAACTCCTCACTTTCTACAGGTGTCATTCTGTGTGCTGCCTTATTTGGCAAACTCGCTCCTGGGATCAAGTCCATCTGATGACTGATCTTCCTGACTGGTGGTAATCCATCAGGCACGTTATCGGATATAATATCTTGAAACTCATTCAACAAATCTGCAACTTCTACAGGAACATCTTCTACTTCCTCTTTACCAGCTTTTGGAATTAAATCAAAACATACATGCTCATGCCTCATACCATCTACAAAATTTCTTCCATCAACAAAAGTTATCCTTACATTACCACATACCTTTTCTTCAGTCTCTTTCAATGGTTTTAGCTTATGTCGCACTCCATCCTTTGTCAGGGAATAGGTATTTGCACGACCATCATGTACAACACATCTGTCAAACTGCCATGGTCTACCCAACAACATATGACATGCATCCATAGATATGATATCACACAATACCTCATCTTGGTATCCGCCAACCTTAAACTTTACCAGGCACTGTTCACTGACCATGACCTTGTGGTCATCCTGCACCCAAGCAATCCGATATGGATGTGGGTGTTTCTGTCTCTTGAGCTTCAACTTTGTCACCATCTCTTCTGACACCAAATTGTCAGTGCTTCCACTATCAATAATCACATCACAACATTTACCTTCGCACTTGCACCTAGTGCAAAATAGGCTCCTCCTTTGTTCAGGTTCATTCTCACCACTCAACAGGACTCTTCTGTTAATCAACGTTTCTCCTTTTTCAGCATCTTCAGAATTTGATGATCTAGCATCTTCATCTACATGTGCAACTCTAGCCTAGCCTTCATTTCTCCTGTCTGTTCTGCCTTGGCGCTGAGGACATTCAAATGCCCTATGACCTTCCTCTCCATAGTGAAAACATGTTCTACGGAAGCCACCTCTTCCAGATCTTTGTCCTCTTCCTCTTCCTCTTTGATCTTTATTATTCTGATCTTGGAAGCAATTGAAATTATTTCCTCACTGATTCTGACTGCTACTAGCCTCATCCTTCTTTTTCAGATCTTCATTTCGGCCACCATATGACCGTCCACCAGATCGTCCACCGCGACCTCTTCCGTTTTGTCTGCTCTCGAACTTCTTGTTCAGCTTTTCCTCTACTTTTAGGGCAAATTGGTATGCCTCCTCAATACTATTCATTCGAACCAGATTCAACTCCTCCTGAATGCTTGGCCTTAACCCATTAAGGTATCGGGCAACTTTCTCCTTATCAGCTTCTGCATGGCCTGTTCTGATGAGGAGTCGATAGAACTCCTCTGTATACTCCTGAACAGATCTTCCTGCTTGCTTCAAACTTTGCATTTTCTTTAGTAGATCAAGCTCATAATCAACAGGAATGAACTGTCACTTCAATTTATCCACCATCCGATCCCATCTCGTGATTTTCTCCTTTCCCCTTCTATTTCGCTCCAATTGAATTTCTTGCCACTAGATCTTCGCATGACCTTTCAGTCTGGCCTTCGCAAATTTGACCCTATCAGGATCTTCAACATCTTCATACTCAAAATATTTCTCACATTCATTGATCCAGTCGATCAATTCCTCTGGGTTAAGATTTCTAGAAAATGTAGGAACCTCAATCTTAGGTCTTTTCCCAATCTTAGAAATGGCCCGAAAAAGTCTTTCTTCCTCCTGGTTCACAATTTTGACTTCTCCTTCTTGATATTCTTCTTCGGCTTCATCCTCGCTTTCATCTCTGACATTAAGATTCATTCCTCTGCGAATCTCTTCTTGCAATGCTCGCACTTGTCTCTGCAGCTCTCTAACCTCAGGTGTCACAACACCAGCTCTTCCACCACGTTCCCTTCGTGGAGGCATTTTTGCGATGCGCGCCGAAACCCTAACCACGGTCCTGGTGCAAACTACCTCACAGTCGGCGATCTATTTATACACTCAAGAACTTCTGCTCTGATACCACCTGATGAAGGGTGCTCCCCTTAATACCACAAACACATAACAGAAACAGAGAAACCACAACAATATGCAAGAACAGAAAATTGGTTTCTGATTATCTCCACAAATGTGAAATTACAAACTTTTAGAATTACAATATGCAAAGCCACAAGGGCATTCCCTTACAATATTCTATAGGACAAAGCTTCGAATCAATACCCAGATCTACTACCCAGAACTATTCTGAACTGCCTAAGACAATAATACAGCCTTCCTTATATAGGCAATTTTCCACTGCCTGGGAAGGTTCCAGAATTTTAGCCAATAAGGCCGCCCAAACTTAGAATTATTTTTATTTTACATTTCATTACATCATAGTCGGCTCAAAATAAATTTTGAAACCCAAACATAAATTTTGAATAAAAAATCATTTTCTGCCATTTCAAGTGACCCAACTTCCGAAGACCATAAGTTATCACCAGTTGACCCGATTGACTATTGTAACCCCATTTCGAAAAGGGCGCGAGGAGCTCTACAACGCTTGAATCAAGCAAGCTTCATTCAGCCCAAAATTTGACCTCATCCGGGGCCTCTAAAGCCTTCAAAACTGAGTTCAAAGTTTCTGTCCCCTGTTGCCAATACCAAAAATCTTCAATATCTTCCAATATACACTTGATCTGGCAATGAAACTTTACTAGCAGACTTGTATGACCAAAATGAACCTCCAAGAAAGAAATCAGATCATTCCGAGCACATACGAAAATTACCAAAAATAGTAACTTTTCCATAAATAGCAGCTCTGCACAAAATAGCCCTTATTGAATATAAAAATAGAAATATTTTTTTGGGTGATGCAAGATTGCTCTTACACCCAGGATGCTCCTGCATCAGACACCCAGGGTAATTTGAGAAGTGACCCTATCACGACTCAGGTGTGCAGAGGAAAGCTAAGACGGCTAACCTCCTCCTTTGTAAGCCATGATGAATCTTCAACAGGTCGTCCTTTCCACTTGACCAGATATTCTTCATATGTCATGTTCCTTGTGCTTCTGCCAACACGACTGTCCAGTATATCTTCGATCTCCTTAGTGTCTGAACTAGTTGCTGGAATACTGCACTGTGCTGCTGTGATCTCATCTTCAACACCTCCATCATGATACTCTGTCAGATCTGAAATGTTAAACACTGGTGAAATATTTAGCTCAGTAGGCAATTCTACCTCATACGCGTTTCCTGAATCATGTTTCTTCAGTATCTTACATGGCCCAAACATCTTCATTTTCAGCTTGTTATATGTACCAACTGGAAACCGCTCATTCCGCAAATGAACCATGACTTCATCACCAACTTGAAATTCCTTATACCTCCTTTTCTCATCTGCCTTAGCCTTATACTGTGCGTTCATCTTGGTAATATGCTTCCTCACCTCTTAATGGATGTTCTTCAAGTGTTCTGCAAAATCTTCAGCTTCAGCACTACTTATTTCTCCTTTATCTATCTTCCTCAATTCAGATGCATTTCTTGGACTACTTTCATATACAATCTGGAATGGTGATTTACCAGTGCTCCTGTTGACAGAATTATTGTATGCAAATTCTGCCTGTGGTAAAATCAAATCTCATCCTGTTGGCTTATCTCCAACCAAACATCTCAGCAAATTTTCCAAACTCCTATTCACCACTTCTGTCTATCCATCAGTCTATGGATGATGTGATGAACTGAACTTCAAATCTGTCTTCAACTTCTTCCACAACGTACGCCAAAAATATCCAACAAACTTAGTGTCCCGATCTGAAACTATGGTCTTTGGCAAACCATGAAGTCTCACTACTTCTCTGAAAAACAATTCTGCTACATGAACAACATCATTAGTCTTCCTGCAGGGAATGAAATGTGCCATCTTTGAAAATCGGTCAACTACTACAAAAATTGAATCATGTCCCCGCTGTGTCCTCGGTAAACCAAGAACAAAGTCCATATTGATATCCTCCCAAGGCTTCTCTGGTATAGGTAATGGCTGATACAACCCTGTATTCTGCTTCACTCCTTTCGCCATCTGACATACTCTGCAACTCTGTACAAAATTCTTCACATCTTGCTGCAACTGCGGCCAATAATAATTCTCACTAACCAAACCAACGGTTTTATCACGACCAAAATGTCCAGCCAATCCTCCACTATGCTTCTCCTTGATGAGATTCTCCCTCATAGAACTTCGTGGAATGCACAACTGACTCCCTCTGAATAGCATATCATCCTGGATGATGAAATCCAACCATTTCGTCCTGTCTAGAGTAACAGGTTCTATACAAGCTTTCCAAGCTTCACCAAAATCAGGATCCTCTGGATACAAATTCTTGATTCCTTGAACCCAACCACTTCAATCTGCATTTCTGTCAGCAATAGTTGCCTTCTGCTAAGAGCATCTGCAACCCTATTAGACTTTCCACTCTTATGTTTCAAAACAAATGTATAACTCTGCAAAAACTCAACCCATTTCAAATGCCTCTGATTCAACTTTCCTTGACTATTCAAATATTACAAAGCTTGATGATCAGTATACAAAAAAAACTCCTTAGGAAGCAGATAATGTCTCCACTTCTTTAATGCCTGAACTATAACATAAAATTCCTGATCATAAACAGAATACTTCCTCTTGGCATCATTTAACTTCTCACTAAAATATGCAACAGGTTTACCTTCTTGGCTCATAACAGCTCCTATTGTAGTACCACTAGCATCACAATCTACTTGAAACACCTTATTAAAATCTGGAAGTGCTAAAACAGGTTGTTCTGTAACTTTTTGTTTCAATAATTGAAAACTCTTTTCTGCCCCATTAGTCCACTTAAACTCTTTTTTATCCCTTCTCATTGTTTCAGTCAAGGGTCCACAAATACTGCTAAAATTTTTGATAAAATTTCTATAAAAGCTAGCTAGACCATGAAAAGATCTTACCTCAGTAGCACTCCTTGGTGTAGGCCATTCAAGGATAGCCTGTACCTTCTCTGGGTCCATTTTTAGACCTTCTCCTGAAACTACAAACCCCAAATACACCAACTCTTTCTTCACAAAACTGCACTTTTTAAAATTAATCAACAATTTCTCTTCTCTCAGCTTCTCAAATACCATACGAATATGCATCATATGCTCCTCCAATGTCTTACTAAAGATCAAAATATCATCTAGGTAAACAATGACAAACTTACCCAAAAATTCTTTCAGAACCTCGTTCATGAGCCGCATGAAAGTGCTCGGTGCATTGGTTAGCCCAAAAGGCATGACTAACCACTCATACAGTCCTTCCTTTGTCTTGAAGGTAGTCTTCCATTCATCTCCTTCTCTGATCCGAATCTGATGATATCCACTTTTCAGATCTATCTTTGAAAAATACACAGCTCCACTCAAACAGTCCATAATATCATCCATTCGTGGCTATAGAAACCTGTACTTGATTGTGATCTTGTTTATTGCCCTAAAATCTGTACACATCCTCCATTCTCCATTCTTCTTTGGTGCTAATACCGCTGGTACAGCACAGGGACTCAGACTCTCACGGATCAATCCTTTCTATAACAACTCATGTACTTGTCTGTTCAACTCCTCACTTTCTACAGGTGTCATTCTGTGTGCTGCCTTATTCTGCAAACTCGCTCCTAGGATCAAGTCCATCTGATGAATGATCTTCCTGACTGGTGGTAATCCATCAGGCACGTTATCGGATATAATATCCTGAAACTCATTCAACAAATCTGCAACTTCTACAGGAACATCTTCTACTTCCTCTTTACCAGCTTTTGGAATTAAAGCAAAACATACATGCTCATGCCTCATACCATCTACAAAATTTATTCCATCAACAAAAGTTATCCTTGCATTACCACATACCTTTTCTTCAGTCTCCTTCAATGGTTTTAGCTTATGTCGCACTCCATCCTTTGTTAGGGAATAGGTATTTGCATGACCATCATGTACAGCACATCTGTCAAACTGCCATGGTCTACCCAACAACATATGACATGCATCCATAGATATGATATCACACAATACCTCATCTTGGTATCCGCCAACCTTAAACTTTACCAGGCACTGTTCACTGACCATGACCTTGTGGTCATCTTGCACCCAGGCAATCCGATATGGATGTGGGTGTTTCTGTCTCTTGAGCTTCAACTTTGTCACCATCTCTTCTGACATCAAATTGTCAGTGCTTCCACTATCAATAATCACATCACAACATTTACCTTCGCACTTGCACTTGGTGCGAAACAGGCTCCTCCTTTGTTCAGGTTCATTCTCACCACTCAACAGGACTCTTCTGTTAATCAACGTTTCTCATCTTTCAGCATCTTTAGAATTTGATGATCTGGCATCTTCATCTACATGTGCAAGTCTAGCCTGGCCTTCATTTCTCCTGTCTGTTCTGCCTTGGCGCTGAGGACATTCAAATGCCCTATGACCTTCCTCTCCACAGTGAAAACATGTTCCACTGAAGCAACCTCTTCCAGATCCTTGTCCTCTTCCTCTTCCTCTTTGATCTCTATTATTCTAATCCTGGAAGCGATTGAAATTATTTCTTCGCTGATTCTGACTGCTACTGGCCTCATCATTCTTTTTCGGATCTTCATTTCGGCCACCATATGACCGTCCACCAGATCATCCACCGCGACCTCTTCTGTTTTGTCTGCTCTCGAACTTCTTGTTCATCTTTTCCTCTACTTTTAGGGCAAATTGGTATACCTCCTCAATACTATTCATTCGAACCAGATTCAACTCTTCCTGAATGCTTGGCCTTAACCCATTAAGGTATCAGGCAACTTTCTCCTTATCAGCTTCTGCATGGCCTGTTCTGATGAGGAGTCGATAGAACTCCTTTGTATACTCCTGAACAGATCTTCCTGCTTGCTTCAAACTTTGTATTTTCTTTAGTAGATCAAGCTCATAATCAACAGGAATGAACTGTCGCTTCAATTTATCCACCATCCGATCCCATCTCGTGATTTTCTCCTTTCCCCTTCTATTTCGCTCCAATTGAATTTCTTGCCACCAGATCTTCGCATGACCTTTTAGTCTGGCCTTCGCAAATTTGACCCTATCAGGATCCTCAACATCTTCATACTCAAAATATTCCTCACATTCATTGATCCAGTCGATCAATTCCTCTGGGTTAAGATTTCCAGAAAATATAGGAACCTCAATCTTAGGTCTTTTCCCAATCTTAGAAATGGCCCGAAAAAGTCTTTCTTCCTCCTGGTTCACAATTTTAACTTCTCCTTCTTGATATTCTTCTTCGGCTTCATCCTCGCTTTCATCTCTGACATTAAGATTCATTCCTCTGCGAATCTCTTCTTGCAATGCTCGCACTTGTCTCTGCAGCTCTCTAACCTTAGGTGTCACAACACCAGCTCTTCCGCCACGTTCCCTTCGTGGAGGCATTTTCGCGATGCGCACCGAAACCCTAACCACGGTCCTGGTGCAAACTGCCTCACAGTCGGCGATCTATTTATACACTCAAGAACTCCTGCTCTGATACCACCTGATGAAGGGTGCTCCCCTTAATACCACAAACACATAACAGAAACAGAGAAACCACAACAATATGCAAGAACTGAAAATTGGCTTCTTATTATCTCCACAAATGTGGAATTACAAACTTTTAGAATTACAATATGCAAAGCCACAAGGGCATTCCCTTACAATATTCTGTAGGACAAAGCCTCGAATCAATACCCAGATCTACTACCCAGAACTATTCTAAACTGCCTAAGACAATAATACAGCCTTCCTTATATAGGCAATTTTCCACCGCCTGGGAAGGTTCCAAAATTTTATTCAATAAGGCCGACCAAACTTAGAATTATTTTTATTTTACATTTCATTACATCATAGTCGGCTCAAAATAAATTTTGAAACCCGAACATAAATTTTGAAGAAAAAATTATTTTCCGCCATTTCAAGTGACCCAACTTCCGAAGACCATAAGTCATCACCAGTTGACCCGATTGACTATTGTAACCCCATTTCGGAAAGGGCACGAGGAGCTCTACAACTTCTGAATCAAGCAAACTTCATTCAGCTGAAAATTTGACCTCATCCGGGGCCTCTAAAGCCTTCAAAACTGAGTTCAAAGTTTCTGTCCCCTGCTGCCAATACCGAAAATCTTCAATATCTTCCAATATACACTTGATCTGGCAATGAAACTTTACTGTCAGACTTGTATGACCAAAATGAACCTCCAAGAAAGAAATCAGATCATTCCGAGGACATACGAAAATTACCAAAAATAGTAACTTTCCATAAATAGCAGCTCTGCACAAAATAGCCCTTATTGAATATAAAAATAGAAATATTTTTTTGGGTGATGCAAGATTGCTCTTACACCCAGGATGCTCCTGCATCATCTGATTTGGCTAATACTTTTCATGCCTTATAAAATTTTTGGCGGTTCAACGAATAGTGTTCGCATAATCTCTAAATGCTTGGCGGTCTAAACTTTTTATCCAGTGACCTAGTGAACACTGTTATCTTTTTCCCTTAGTCACTCATTCACGAGATGGAGGTGCCCTGCTGTGAGATTCTAATCGACAATTGGCATATAAGCGTATAGAATCTTTAAAGCCCTTCAAATCATGCGCCATCCATCAAATCCTCTAGATGTTCATGTCAGAGAGTAGGGTGGGTCCACTTGCCAGGTGTGCCTAATTGGTGGTATCTGATGGTCCACAAGGTGCTGAGTCAACTTATGTTAGAGGGTCCTATGTCAGAGAGTCTACAGAGTAGTATAAAAGGTTGATCCGACGGTGGTAGGATCTGATAGAATATGTCAGAGGTATGCGCTTTTGCGACAGCCGTTGATCTCTTTTAAGGTGGGCCCAATTTTTGGTCTAAGGTTTTGGTGATTCAGACAAGTTTTGGCGGTCCTAATAAATGTTTGCAGTGTTTCCTTGTTTGCATGGTTTTTGGCAAGGTTCTAAAGTCTTTTAGTGATTCAGTGAATACATGTTCACTGAATCTCTAGATAATTTAGCAATCTTTCAAGTTTTGCTACGAATTGCCGAAATGTCTTTGGTCGCTAATTCTTTGGATCATCTGTGGACCCTCAAAATTTTTATGTATTCACCAATTCATGAAGAATAACCTAAGGTTAAGAAAGAACTTCACAATTCAGCGAAAAGCTTTGTTCACTGAATCGTTTGATTTAATGTCGGTTAAGTATTTTATCTTGCGACTTGGAGTTTCCCTGTAGTCACGTATTCACCAAGTGGTCAAAGGGTTGTGTGATTTTTGAGAGTGGTGGGACCGTTTGCCAGATCTTGTAGATTTGTCCATTTTTTATTGGTCAACGTGGATGATGTGGAACTTGTCAGTGGGGCCGTGGTTTTTGAAAGAGTTAAAGCAATGATTGATCTTGCAGTTGTCGCTATACTGCTGGGGTAAGATGCATGATGGTTAAGTGCATGGTATAACGATAGCTGTTGATTTCATCTAGTGTTAGTGGGTTGTTAGGGCAAGGGAAAGATTCTTAATTCGATGGTGGGCATGTAATCTGAAAGAATCTCGAAAGTCTATGCAATCTTCAAATGACCGTCGATCTTCTTGATGTGGGCCCGGTAAATCTCTCAGTCTTTTTGGTGGATCTAATAGAGGGTTAGCAGCACTGAAAAAATTCAAAGGTTTCACTCTTTCACACAATAAGATAGTAAAGTGCTAAAAGTTCTGGTGATTTGGCAAACAAGCATTCGCGTAGTAGCTAAGTAAACCGGCAGAGAAGAAAAGTGTTCTGCAAACTAGCAAAATTCCTTCAGTCACCTGTTCACCAGTTATGAACCGAGGTTAAGTGAATTCTTTTGTTCACTAATTCACTGAGGTTAAACATGAGTTAGGGGTTTCATTTCATAAATGAGATAGCGTTGTCACATGGTCGCTAAATCTAAACCAGGAATCCTTTCAAAGGTAAATCATAAAGCCCGTGAAAAGGAGGGATTGGATGGTCATGATATAAAGTTGATTCAAATTTAAATGTCGACCATCAATTTGCTGCTTGAGACATAAAGTAACCATTGCAGTTTGAATTCAAATTTCCAGAGGGTTTTCCAGCGACAGAAAGGACTAGTTTCTAATGCTTTCACAACTAGATTTGATTAGTTTGGTGGTGCCAATTGTTGCAGTGTGGTCCAGCGAGTGTGATGATTTACTGCAAGGAGTTTTATGCCATGGGGAGAATGAATAATGGTGCTTGAGGCGTGTTGTAGGAGTCAAATCAGATGAATTTGTAAGAGTTTCTTGATCTTTAGTACTTTTCCAGAGGATTTACCATAAGTGAAGATTGGTTTTTAGATCTGATTGTAGGGGTTAATTTGTTTTCCCTCCCAGTGTATTAATTTTTTATATGTTTGAATTGTATGGTGGGTGGAAACCCTAACCCTTACCCTAGTTATCTGTAGCTTGTTGCATCCTAACCTATTTGGGATTCCAAGATAACCAGTGGTATATAATGTGGATTTTTTGGTTTTGTCAGGGGTTCCATTTGCAAAGTTAAAACTCAGTCCTGAGTTTCTTTTCCCAAGGTTCTGTAATAGTTTTTGATTCAGTGTTTGTTAATGAAAGAACAAATTTGTAGGTCTAAGTTGTAGTTTGCAAGCAGGGTGCTTTGTGGTTCATTGTATACACAGAAGGAATTCATCATACTTAATACAATTATCTGGTTCTTATCTCTCCTTTGTGTCAAGTCAAGTAAGCTTTGAGTTTTCTGGCTCATTACATATTGTTTGTATGTATGTATCTTCATTCTTGAGTTCTAATCTAGGATTGGATTAAATTATGCTCTAGGTGGGATATGGGTTTTCCCTTGTCTATGTAAGGATATCTTGTAAGCAGTAAAGATTAGGATAAATGTATTTATGTCTATGAATTCTGAGGTATTTTCAAGTTTGTGTATCTTTGTGTCTAAGGACTCTTTCCCAATGGATGAGGTACTGGCCTAAATGAGTATTCCTCTTGTTAACATACACTAGTAGAAGTTATTGCATCCCAAAAATATTGAAATCAATAATCTTTTAAGCTTTAAGTAGTTGGTTGTGTGGTTTTGTCACCGATAGTAATGGAGAGTCAATGAATGTGGGGTTAGCATTTAGCACTTTCTTACTATGAATCTATTGTCTAGACCTAGTCTTTGGTGTGTGAAGTGTAGTTTTCATTGGGTTAGGTGCACCCACCTTGGTTTTGTAGAGCCAGAAGTGAAGAGGGCAGTCTTGTCCCTATAGTTGGTCCAGTTACCCTAAGATCCCAATCCATTTTGGAACTAACCACTCCTAAAATCTATTTGAGGGTATATTGGCAGCCTAAGAGCATAAGCATCCATTTTGAACACCAACAATATGGCGACTCTGCTGGGGAAGTGTTATACAAGTCTATAACAACCAGTAGGTCATCATTGGAAAATATAGGGTTATTCTTGTCCCTTGTCTTGTCAACTCATTTGGATATTTGTTAAGTAAGGAAGTGTTATTGTAAAATTCTTAATATACTTGGGTGGCGACTCAAACATCTCTACAACAGTGCTAGTCAGTAGATTTTTATAGAATGAATTACAGAGGTAGTAGATCCTGGAGAAAGGAGCATCCTGAAAACATAATGGAAGAAGGTATTCCAAGCACTTCTAGGCCTAGTCAAACAAGGGGAGGAAAGAAGAAAAGAAATGTTTCTCATACTTGGAGAAATAAAAAGGATACAAGACAAGAAACTCAAACCAAGCCTAGTCAAGAGGAAAATATTTTAGAATATGAAGAGGCTGTTGATTTGGGACTAAACCAGTATGAGGATGAATTTCAAGTGGGAGATGATGAGTCTAAGACTACTCTCCCAAAATCAAAGGAGATCTTTGAGGAGGTCTATGAATTGGAAAGAAGAGTCCAAGAACAAGTTGCTATCAGACAAGAAAGAGAAAAGGACAAGGAAGATAGAGTAAGACAAGCAATGATAAGGGCTGATTAGCTAAAGAGGTAGTTGTTAGATTTAGAGGTAATTAATTTTATCCCAGAGCCTAAAAGAGCAGAGGAACAACCTATTGTGTATAACACACATGAGATTGTGTGTGTGAAAATTGTACCTGATCTGTAGACACAACACTCAGTAAGACATTAGAGGTTAGTGATAATCAAAATCATGCAAAATTAAAATCTATCTAACCAAGTGATTTACTGCCTTCTAGTAGGTGCGAGATTAATGTTCTCAGATTGTAATCGAGATCAGTGACCTAGATGACACCTAAATGAAGGATTTGAATGCAAAAAATGAATATGAAATTGAATGCAATTAATCTATATTTTTTATATTTTCTATGCAATAATAATTGTAAAAACTGATATGAAATCTATGCTAAATGAAATTGATATGCTATGAATGCTATTGAAAATTGATATGCTATGAATGCAAAAAAAAAAAGATTGATCTCACAAAGATGTCGATTCGCAAGAGCTTTGATTCTTCAATTCCAATTCTCTAGCGTGATTGTGCAAAATATGAGATCCTTGGATGCAAATTTGAGAGATGTTAAAGATGATTGAGAGATGATTGAGAGATGAATTATGAAGAGCTGAGCTTTGTTTTTATAGAAATCCAGGGCTTTGGAGGTGCATGGGAAAAAAAGCCATAAATCACTCAAATAACTCAGGTTGATTTTTGAGTTATTTTTAAATAAAGGATAATTAACTCACAAAAACATGCAAAAGCTAAGCTTTAACTCAAAATAGAGTTTAGCTTTAATTGATAATTGATAGTTGTCTGCTTTTATGATTGTGCATGTTTTATTTATGAATTAATTTAATAATAAAGTGATTTATTTCCAACTTAACTGCTTTTAAAAATAAAATAATTGATTTATGGGTTAATCAATTATTTAATCAAACTTTTATTAAAAATTATATTATTAAATAATGACAACTTGCTTTAATTAATTAAATAAGAATTTAATCAATTATTCATATGATATTAGATTTATTGTCAAAATTAAATAATACAATTAATAATAGATATAATTAAATTTAATTACACAATTAAGTGGCAAATATTAAATCTAATTAATTAAATATGAAAATATTCAATTAATCAAACTTTAGGATAAATGTGATTTATTGCCAAATAATTATTAAATTAAAGATAATTAAGATAACTAAGAATATTGCTAGGAATATTCCCTGATGCAAAATTTAAGATAATCAATTAGGATTTGATGATGTTTAGATGTGCCTTAGGTTAGGACTTTGATGTCGATTTTGTTCGATTTGTTGATGTAGGAGGTTAATGAACTTATAGCCCATTTTTGGGGTATTACATTTTGCCCCTCTTTGAATTACTGTGCGAAGCGCAGTGGTTCAAAGAAAGTATGTGTTTGATAGAGATATGAAACTGATTCAAAATTGATAATTGATATGAGACAGAACCTGATTGATATTGAATTGATATGGAGATAATAGGTCCTGAATGACCAAAGATAATGTTCACTATAGCAGCGATGAACCTATGATTGCAAAAAAGTGTCCAAAATGCCTGATTCTGAACCTTAAGATTGATAAGAAGTGAGTGACCCATTCTAGACTCGATTGTCTTAGCAGAACTAGCAAGTATCGCATCCAAACTCTTCAGTTGTCGAAGAACCAAGGAAAGAACACTATGATCTGATGGTTGCAAAAACTGATACAGTTTACAAGATTAGGAGAATACCAGATTGATATGGATCGATGAATCTGATATGCGCCAAGTGATGATAGATTTGCTCCGAGCGATGAGGAATTTTGATGAATCAGCAACTAGACGTGATTGTTGTCTTGATCACTGATGAAAGATATTGATAGACTTGATCGATAGAATTTGATTTACAGACTTTGAATGATGTGCAATACCATGCCCCCTTCGGGATTAAAATTGAAATCTGACAAGAAAAGTCAGCGTTATAGTTTAGAAGCATGTTAATTGATTTGAGAAGTGTGGTGAAACACATTTGGGAATGCATTCTGCATTGTTGGAAGGTCCCAAAAGACCAAGTTCGACTAGGTTTGACCATGAGTTGACCATGGTTGACCAAGTTGAAATTTTTGATAGTTTGATGTTAGATAATCAGTTAAGTTGAATACTGGATTTTTTGTGATGATTGAAGGTCGATTATGCAAGTAGTTGACAATATGAATGATCTTAGATTTTGATTTTGATCCCGAAAAAGGATTCTACTTGCTGTTTCATTAGAGGAACCTTCGTGTGAGATTTAGCTCTTGTTAGACTTGAAGATGCGATTTGAAGAATCATTTAAGCATTGAAGTTCATTTAGCCATTGTGAGATCATGCAACATGCAAAATGCAAAGAGACATGCAAAATGAAATGCAACCTAAGACCTAGGACCTAGTCACTGATCATGTGTCGATTTGTTATCATCATTGAACTTTTAGGTAACCGGATAAATCAATACAATGCCCACTAGCTATGAAACCATAGACATATGAATATCGATTTGTATGCACAAGAATCAATACAACACCCACTGGTCATACAACCATGGACATATGAATATTGATTTTATTTTCAAAATGTCAGAGAAGATATAAGCACCAAGGCACAAATGCCAGGATGACCTAAATATCATGTCCATTTTGATATAGCAATTTGTATAAGCATCAAAACATAAGCATCGTGATGACCTGAGTACGCCTTGCATTACAAACACAACAAATAGTCAAGAGATCATACTAAATCCAATGTGAATTACCTGTAGTGACCCTTTATCGTTCACATCCTTAGGCAAGATCGCGTTTCACAGTAGGAGAAAGAATTTACTCAAAAAGACAATAGTTAGATCAAACTTCCTTGAATTGTTTGGGTATCAATGGTCGAGGTACGCATGGCCATCCAATTCAAGATAGAGGCTCTTATAGTCAGACACCATTTCAATCCAGAATTTCCAAAGTTGTTAGATTTTTACATACAAGCAGAAGACAAAGAAAAGATTATGCCCCCAGTCATCACTCTCTAAATCCTATAAAGGACATCATCGAAGAGCTCGAAGGGACACAATATGCAAAAATCTCAATGCAAATCAGCAAGCATACAAGGAGATAAAAGCATGAAGCACAGATTGTTTTCAGTTTGAGTTTGATGTTTGATTGCGTTGTTGTAGATGCAAAATCCTTTCTGGAGACGAGACTGACTGACTGACTCACATGAAGCTTCAAAGGACTTTGACTAGATATGATCCATCTAAGATACATGGGAGACCATAGGATATGACATTGATTGCCCCCAAATTTGAACATCGATAGGATACAGACGCGCAAGCTGATTGGTGTACAGACCGACTTATTGAAAACTAAAAATGTATAGACTAAAGCAGACTGAAAGCTGGGAAAGACCAAGATTGTGCTGATAGATGGAGCATTTTTGAACAAGTGGCACCCGTTTGCCAGGTTTTCACCATCTTGGTAGAGATTCTATTTTTGCTACCAAGGTGCCTGTTTCCAGGTTTTCACCAAGGCACTTTTTCTTTTTTCATTTTTTTTGTATTTTTTTTATTTTTTCAATTTTTTTGTACTTTTGATATTTTTGATTTTTTTGTGAATCATCAAGGTGCCTATTGCTAGGTTTTTACCAAGATGTTCATTTTTTCAGGACTTTTCCGATTTTTAAAATTTTTTCAGGATATTTACCAAGCACTGAATGCCTTAGGCATAGAATTTCTTCAGATGGAGAACATTGATTGGTTCTCAGAGCTGTTCTCCTTTAGTCGTTGAGAGTTGATAGGCACCAGAGCCAAAAGTAGCAGTGATAACAAAGGGACCCAGCCAATTGGGTTCGAACTTCCCCTTGCGTTCTCGATGTGATTGATTTTTAGGATTTTCTCTCAAGACTAGATCACCAACCTGAAATTCTCTGTGTCGGACTTTCTTGTTGTAGCCTCTAGAAATTCTTTTCTGATACACTCTAAGATGATCATACACTACTTACCTGCGCTCATCTAGTAATTCAAGTTCTTGTAACCTAGACACTCTATAGTCTTCATCAGTGACAAGTCCATGCATTCTGATTTTGAGTGATGGGATTTCAACCTCAATAGGTAGTACCGCTTCAGACCCATAAACTAAAGTGAAAGGTGTAGCCCCTGTAGGTGTTCTAATACTAGTTCTATAGGCCCAGAGAACTGGATTGATCATGAGATGGCAGTCTCTTCCTATTTTATTCACTGTTCTGTGAAAGATTTTCAAGAGATTTTTGTTTGAAGCTTCAGCTTGTCCATTCCCTTGAGGATAGTAAATAGAAGACCAATGTTGTGTAATCTTGAATTTAGCACATAAGTCATCTAGATCCTTGTTTTTGAATTGTCTCCCGTTATCTGTGATTATAGAGTGAGGGATCCCATATCTGCAAATGATGTAGTTCAGGATGAACATAGAGATCTGTTTCCCCATTGCTTGTGTTAGAGGAACTGATTCTACCCATTTTGTAAAATAATCTATAGCTGTGATTATATGGGTATGTCCATTAGAAGAGTGCGGATGGATAGAACCTATGAGATCAAATGCCCATTGTTGAAAAGGCCATTGTGTAGTAAAGGGAATCAGACCTCTCCCTGGAGCATGAATCAAGTTGCCATCTACTTGACACTGTTGACAATTTTTAGCAAATTTAATAGCTTCTTTTTCCATTTCAGGCCAATAATACCCAGCCCTAATAAGTTTTCAAGCTAACGTTAAACCGTTCGAGTGTGACCCACATATACCCTCGTGGACTTCCTCTAATGCACATTGAGACTCTTCTCATTCTAAACATCTAAGCAGTGTACCATCTAGACCTCGTTTGTATAGATCATTACCAATGATGACATATCGAGATGCGGATCGGATAAGGTTTCATTTCTCAAAATGGTTAAAGGACTCAGGGATGATTTGGTCATGGAGATAGGAGAATAGATTTTTGTAGCGAGATGAGTCATAACCTACAACAGTGCAGATCATGCGGGTTTCAAGGGAGTCATATGAAGGATAGGATAGGGCTTCCACCAGGAACTCGTAGCGTAGTTCATGTTTGGGCTGCTGTAAAAGAGTAGATAATGTCGCCATTGCATCGGCAGCCTTATTCTCCGTTCTGGGTATTTGCTCAAATGTGATAGAGATGAAGTATTTCTTTAAATCATCTACCATTCTCTTGTAAGGAATGAGCTTTTCATCTTTGGTTTGGTACACATCATTGACCTAGTGGATGACCAATTGTGAGTCTCCATGGATGTGCATCTTTGTAACTCTCCACTGTATTGCCATTTTCATACCATTGAGAAGTGCCTCATATTTAGCAATATTATTTGTGCAAGGAAACTTTAATCTGAATGCTTTGGGTATCGAGTATCCTTGAGGAGTGATGAACAATATGCCTACTCCCAGTCCATTCTGTGTGTAGGAGCCATCAAAGAATAACCGCCATATTCTAGAAGAGAGATGCATTATAGAAGAATCAGGAAATTCCATTTGCATGGGTGTATCATCAAACAGTGGTGCTTCAGCTAATTGATCATCAATGACCTGTCCTTTGATAGCTTTTCTTTCAACATATTCAATGTCAAATTCACTCAAGAGCATGACCCATTTAGCTAGTCTACCTGTGAGGGCAGCCTTGCTTAGGAGATATTTTAGTGGATCAATTTTAGCTACCAAATGAGTGGTATGAGCTAACATGTAGTGTCTCAATTTCTATGATGCAAAGATCATAGCTAGACATGCCTTCTCTATCATTGAGTAGTTCTTCTCATAGGCCACTAAAGTTTGACTGATATAGTAGATGGCTCTTTCTTTCTTGTTCTCATCATGCTGTGCTAGCAATGCCCCCAGTGATGTATCTGTTGCGGAGACATATAATATTAATGGCTTCCCATGAATAGGAGGCATCAATATAGGCGGATTTGATAGATACTTCTTGATGTGTTTAAAGTTGTTCTCGCATTCTTCATTCCATGCAAAGGTCACACCTTTATGTAATGTTTTTGTAAAAGGCTGTGAGATGTCCGCTAGCTGTGATATGAATCTTCTGATAGATTGAACTCTACCTTGCAACATCCTCATTTGACTGATATTTGTGGGAGGTTGCATCCCTATTATAGCCTTGACCTTAGCTGGATCAACTTCAATGCCTTTCTTGGAGACGATGTATCCTAGGAGCTTTCCAGAAGTGACTCCAAAAGCACACTTTTTAGGATTTAGTCGAAGACTAAATTTTTCCATTCTGTCGAGGATCATGCTCAAGTCTGTTAGATGTTCAGTTCTAATCATGGATTTTGCCAAGGTATCATCTACGTAATCCTCTATTGTTCTATGCATCATATCATGAAAAATAGATGTCATTGCTCTTTGATATGTAGCTCCAGCATTTTTGAGTCCGAATGGCATAACATTCCAACAGAAAGTTCCCCACGCACATGTGAAAGCTATTTTCTCTTGATCTTTTGGAGCAATTTTGATTTGGTTGTATCTAGAAAAGCCATCCATTAAGGAATACATTTCATAGCCTGCAGTCATGTCCACTATCATATCAATGTTAGGTAGTGGAAAGTCATCCTTAGGGAATGCTTTGTTCACATCTCTAAAGTCTGTGCACACTCTGATTGAACCATCTGGTTTGGAAATAGGTACAATGTTGGAAATCCACTCAGCATAGTCTATGACATGGATGAATCTAGCTTTTAGGAGTTTTTCTAATTCTACTTTGACTAAGAGTGCAACATGAGGATGCATCTTTCTCAATTTTTGTTTGATTGGTTTTACTCCGGGAGCAATGGATAGATGGTGCATAATGAGATTGGGATCCAATCCTGGCATATCTGAATATTTCCATGCAAAGTTGATCTTTTTCTCTAATAAGAAGGTAGTGAAGTTTTGTTTCTCTTCGTCTGATAGAGATTGTGCTACATGTACCAATTGTGGTTCCTCTATTGTACCCAAATTGATGGATTGAGTTGGCTCAATCAGAACTGGAGATCTATCCTGTAAATGACTCAGAAGGACATCAAATATCTCATCCTTAGGCATCTCAGAGAGGTTTTCACCTTCAGATACATCTTTTCTTTTTACTTTTGTCAGTTCTGAGACTGCCACAAAGTGGTTTTCACCCTTAGAACTCTTTTTCTTTTTCTTTTTACTCTTTTTTTTCTGACTAAGATATTTGATGTCTGACTCAGTCATGCTGACGCTCGGTTCACTGATGGAAGTACTCATAGGCTCAACTACATTGAGGTAACAGGCAAGGGCATAGTTATTTAGGAAGGTATACATACCATTGTTTGGGTTTGTGGAAGTTTGGTCGATAAGATCAGGGCATTGGATAGTCAAAGTGGGAAAGGCTTGGGATATGGTGTTCACGGATGTGGATATGTCATCATTGGTCCTAACCCGATGCTCAAGTTTAAAGGTGATATTATAGCTCAAAATGTTCAATTCATGAATAGGCTCAACATCATCATGGGAGTCCTCTTCAGCCATAGGTGGATCAGAAACGTTAAGTTCATTGTTTTGCTCTAGACCTACATCGGGTTGAGATACATATTGGTGAATAACATCTATATATTTCTCCGTTATAAGCTCATCTTCTTCTGGAATGGCACCCCATTCATAGTCATTTGACTCAGCTTCTTATTCAGGATCTCTAGGAAATCTTAAAAAATGTGTGAAATCAGGATGAATACCCCAAGAAGGATTACCCTCAGTCTCTGACTTGAATTCATATTCATGGGAATCAGTGTTAGAATAACTACCCCCTTCTTCTTGATCAGTTTGATTGCCTTCGAGATTAGCTGGTTCTTGTGGTGCAACCATCTCTTACACTATAGTAGGTTTTTGTGTGTCTACTACATTAATTCTTTTGATAGGATCATCTTTATCATCAAGAAGATCTTTGATCTCTTTAGGCAATTTTTCATAGGGGATAAGCTCAGAGCTATCTGAATCATCATCAGAGGGTTCTGTTTCTTCTTTCTTAAGAAGGGGTTCTCCTGGTGCAATTTGTTCTATGACATGAGAACAAACACCTCTGAGATGATAGGGTTTCTTCTTAAACCCTATGCCACCAGTGTCTTTTTTGTCTCTACCAATATGTGAAATGGGTGTCACAAGACCCTTTCCCCTGATTCCTAGAGGTCCCTGACTGGAATATCCCATCTTGGCTATCAATTTGTTTCTTGGACCATATGAATTAGAAGGGATTGTAGGTGCTATAGATTCACTAGGTCAAACAATTTTGGATTCAGAATCATCTTTGTATAGCCATGCAAGCGCAGCTTCATCTTCTTCAAATTCTTGTTTGGATACTTGCTCTGCCACAAAATTTCTTTTGTATGCTTCCATAGGTTCTTTAGGTTCTGATTTAGATTGCTTCAAAGATTGTCCATATGACTTGGGTGAGATAGGGAGAGATGTCAGAGACAAGACTGGCTCTATAGTGTATTCTCCCATCCCATTTTCTTTGATATTGATCTTTTTAGCAATGTCGTCCATCTTAGATGTGGAAGCAACATTTAGCTGCTTGATGGAAGATTCTCTATTATTGGGAACAAGCTTATCGACACTTTCCTTCAATGTATTGCAAGTTGTACTCAGATCTACTAGGATAGTAACCTCCACTCCTTCATAGGGAAATTTTAAGCATTGATGGTACGTAGAAGGAATAGCTTGCATTTCATGTATCCAGGGTCTCCCTAGAAGGATATTGTAAGCCAATGGTAGATCAAGCACCTGACATGTGGTATCTTTGATGACCGGACCCACTCGGATGGGTAAGAAAATAGTTCCTTTAGAAGCTCTTTCTTGTTCATCATAGGCTTTTATGGTGATCTTCTTTCAAGGATCAATAGCCATCTCTAAGAATCCCAACTGTGTGATTAAGTTGTAAGAACAAATGTTGAGGCCTGCGCCCCCATCTATCAACACATGTTTGACTCGACAGTTCTGGATCAAGACTTCTATGTGCAAGGGTTGATTATGTGGGTGACTTAGGGAGTTGTCATCCTCTTCTGAAAAGAAGATATATTACAGAGACATTAGATGACCAACCATAGTCTGGAACCTATCTAGATCTAGATCATCAGGAACATTAGAGCCGAGCAAAGCCTTGTCTAGGATATCTCTGTGAGCTGGAGATATTCGAAGTAACTCAAACATGGAGATTTTGGCATTGGTATGCTGGAGTTGTTGGATGATGCTGTAAGATGTAGGTCTTGTATCCTTTGGATTGGAAGATTTTGAGGCAACCTTCTGTCTAGAAGCAGATGTGAGATTGAAAGGTATCTTAGGGACATTAGATGAACTTGGTGTTTGTCCTTTCAAATGAGTTTGAGCTTGTGATCTGGTAACTGCATTAGCTAAGGAATGATTTCTATCCCTTCATACAATTGTGATGACATTGCAGCTCTCAGAGATACATGGTTCAACCATATTGATGACAGCATCATTTCCAGGGTAGGCATAGTTGACTTTTGCCCCCATGTTAGGCTGGGAAGTGGAAACTCCTTTGCCATGTTGTGGAAATAGTTCTGTAAATGCTGTGTGATCATTATTGCTGGTAGGATTATCGATCGTGATGTCCCCTTGATCTATCAAGTCTTGAATGGTATGCTTCAAGTGGAAGCATCCATTAGTTCTATGGCGTTTAGTCCGATGGAAAGCATAGTATTCATTATCTTTCCACCAATATGGTTTTGGATCCGGATTAGGTTTTTGGATTGGTGGTAAAGAGATCATGTTATTAGCTATCAGGGTTCTCAAGGAAGATTCCAAAGATTCTCCCAAGGGAGTAAACTTTCATTTATTATCCCATCGTTTGAATGGCTTCTTTGGAGATGGTTTAGCAGATTTTTGCTCTGAAGCTTCAATGGCTTTGGTGGCAAGGGTGAGATTGTAGGCCGGTGCCTTTGATGGGGTGAGGATAGTGTCAACAACACCATCAGAGATGATACCTTTGTTTCTATTCCAGCTCTTGTTTTTATCTTTTGAGCTAGATCCAGATTCAGACTTGTCCTTTTGAAGTGTGATTTCTCCTTTCTTGACAAGTACTTTCTCAATCTTGATTGCATTATCCACCATTTTATCAAAAGATACATGATCTTGCATTTGTAATGGATAGTTGAGCTCTGGAACAAGGTTATTGATAAAGATTTCAAGTTTCTCCATTTCGGGAACTGGTCTAGCATATAGAGAAAACTTCTTTCGCCACCTCTTGAGAAAAGTTAGGAATGATTCCCCTGGATATTGCTTGAGGTTACAGATATCAATCATGGTAATTGGATTTTGAATATTGTAGGAATATTGTTGATAAAACAATTTAATCAATTCCTCAAAAATTTTGATCGTAGAAGGTAATCTTGAAAACCACTGAATGGAGGCTCCTCCCAAGGATCTAGAAAAAAGATGCATTAGATAATTTAGTTCATGCATGAATTCCATGGATTGCATACAGAACTCTCTGACATGATCTTGAGGATCAGAGTGTCCATCATATTTGTCATACTTTGGTATCTCCACTCTTTTTGGGAATGGAGGCATATACAAGTCTTTGTCAAAAGGGAAAGGACAAAGGGCCTCCATGGAGAATTCCTTGGGTTCCTTCTCTTTCTCAATTTTATTCATTTTGACCTGCATAGCGTGCAGCTGGTTCATTATGGCCGTCATCAGAGTTTCTTCCTCATGTGTGATGATATCTTTGATATTGAAGTGAGGAGGAAGTTTAGCTCCTTCCTGGGCTAATTGCAAAAAGTATGCCTCTCTATCCATTTTCAAGAAATGCCTCATCATTCTTTTGAATTCATCGTCATTCTGACACCGATGGATTTCAGAGGGTGTAGGGTCCTGGTCGGCATTATGTTGAGAATGGTGTCCCTGGGATCCTCCTCCTAGAGAACTGTAGTTTGTCCTTGCTTGAGACATGGTAGGAGTTTTTGGGCTCCCTGGAATAGATTGAGGAGGAGTTTGTTGATTACCTCTGTGAGTTGATAGAGGAGGTATGTAACCAATTTTCAATCGAAAGTTACCGAGACCGTTGTTTTCATAGATATCTGACTTGATGAGTTGTTCAAGAGTTGGACCCGGGGTATTGGTCAAAAGTAAGTTCTGAGATGTTTCTTCTAATTTCTTGTGTGAAGAAGCTCTAGTCTCCACCATTAACTTTGAATGAAACAGAAGAAAAGGATGAAGACAATTGAAGAACAATTTGATTCAAGAAAATTGGATGACGCAACCTTGTCAAGATTGTGATAGTTTTGAAGATCTGATGGGATGTGGGTGAAGGAAACTATGCCCTGGATGTATGGGATAGATCACCCAAAAGATAGCGGACACGAGTTCGCAACACTTAGTTTGTTTTTGAAGATTGATATTTATGACAAGGTTTTGACATGAGATAAAAAGGACTCAAATTGATCAAACAGAAGACTAGATCAGATTCAAAAGATCAAACTCAGAAAATAGTAGAATGCTCAATAGCTACTGCTCTGTTCTTGACACAATGATATTTTTGACAGATTCTGGAACTAGGCTGGAAACATTGGATATCTTGCAATTTGACAATTTCTGACAACTCTCTCAAATTTTTCCAAATGACACTCTGCAGACTCGTACAATAGTGGGTAGTCTATGAAACGACAGTTGAAAAACTTGTACGACAGTTGGGTAGTAATGAAATGACAGTTGACAAAACTCGTACGATAGTTGCTAACAGATTTTTGGCTTTTGAATTTTGCTAGTTTGAAAACTTGTACGACACTGGGTTCTCAATCATACGACATATGGGCGATACTGAAATGACATTTGACAAAAAGTCATACAAATTTTGACTTCTTGAAATGACTTTTGACTCCAGAAAGAATTTTACGTCAATTTTTGTAAAATTTAAGGTTTTCAGTTCTGGATTGTTTGCAAATTGTGTTGTCCAAATTTTGAAGGTTATACCAGATTTGATCATTTTTAAGAGCCAAGTAGATAAACAAACACATAGAACAGCAAGCAAGGGATTCCAAGCACGTCTAAAAACAATGAACAAGGGCAAAAGCAACCTTGCGCATGAACAATCAAGTGACCAAATTATGCTAATCCCTGAGAGTACTAATTGTGTATGTTCTGAAAAGTTTTGCAATAACACACATATACCTGAAAGTGAAAAATTGGCCTCTCTAGGGTTTTTAGTAATGGTTTGACTCTGTAACTTTTATGATTTAAAGGGGTGAACTCCAATCCCGGCGCACTAGGGTTTTGACACAGTCTGAGAACTTAATCTTCAAGAGCTGCTAGGGAGTTCTGACAACCCAACAATGAACCATACCCATGGAGATTTCTTCCACAAGGATATTTATATAGCGGCTGTCACTACCATGGTGAAAATGGCTATGACTGCTTGAGGTTCTGTCAACGCAGTTTTCCCTGTGAAGGGATTAACTGCTATGGTTAACCCTCTATAAAGATGACTCACAGATTTATACCACAAGGGGACTTGGTTCCAGATTCAAGATTTTGACACCTCTTCACTTTTAACCCAAACAAAGCAAGCAGATTAATCCGACATGCTAAGACAAATTTTTTTTTCCACCAAGGTTTGTGATATCAACTCCACATGATCTATCAACCTCTCCGGGGAGAGAATGTATCAATCAATAAGAGAAGATGCACTAACCAATTTTGATTCACCAAAGCTCGTGATATCAACCCCACGTGATCTATCAAACTCTCTGGAGAGAGAATGTGTCGATCAATAAGAGAAGACTCACTAACCAAGTTGAATGTGAAACACACTAAGTATCCTCCCTACCTACAAGGATTCTATCGTCAAGAAAGATTTCGCTAGGAATCCAATCTCTCAAGAATCTTGAATAGTGTTCATAGGGCCTAATTACTATGTGAGCACAGATATATGTTCCAAAAGTAAATCTACCAAAAGCATCCAAAAAGTAGAAAGAGGAACACTTAACACTTAAAGAAAATATGAGATGAGTCCACAAGGTGGAACACTTAACACCTCACACAAGCTAAAAATGAGTCCACAACTTAGAAAACAAGTGAGTTCCTAAAAGCACAAAAGGGTTGCCAAGTGGAACATTTAACGCTTCTGTCCTGTTGACCCCTCCCCTTTATGGCGTTGAGATTGCAACCATGGGGCGGAAATGAGGGGCCGATGAATTAGCGAGTCCAATAACCCAAGATAGCAATCAAGATCAATCACAAGTATTCTAAGACTACTTAATAAATTTTTATGGGATTACAACCTAGTATCAAATTATGCAAGTGTGTAAAATGAAAGCATGAGAAGACGCACACAAGCTAGACACATGAGAGATTTATTTTAAGCCCAAATCAAAATGTTATTAGATGAAGGAGAATACATGGTGATCCTCGCAATGCGCTTAGTAGATTTTACCTGATTTTTAGCAATTCTTGTGCTTTTCCCAATCAAAACCAGCAAAGAGCAATCAAAAATAGAGAATTTCAATTGTCAAAATTAGCAGTTAGCCGAAATATAAAAATCAAACCTAATACTCTGCTGTGAAAAAAATGAAATGACAGTCAAAAACTGGTACGAAAACTCATACGACAGTGGATATGCTCTCAGATGATAGTCTAGAAACTCGTACGACACTGGGTATGCTACCATATGACAGTTGAGCTCCCAAAATGATAATGGGTTTGTGATGAAATGAGCCTCGATCTGATAGACTATCGTACGACAGTGGGTCCAGTATCATACGATAGTGGGTATGCTCTCATACAACATTTGTCAGAAACTCATACGACAGATGTACGAACAAAAATTAAAAATCATAGTTTTGCACAGATCCCGAGGAGAAAAAGATAGAAATTGATAGAATTGAATTGGAAACCCATTTCAGGGCCCCACGGTGGGTGCCAGAAATGTGTGTGTGAAAATTGTACCTGATCTATAGACACAACACTCAGTAAGACATTAGAGGTTAGTGATAATCAAAATCATGCAAAATTAAAATCTATCTAACCAAGCGATTTACTGCCTTCTAGTAGGTGCGAGATTAATGTTCTCAGATTGTAATCGAGATCAGTGACCTAGACGACACCTAAATGAAGGATTTGAATGCAAAAGATGAATATGAAATTGAATGCAATTAATCTATATTTTTGATATTTTCTATGCAATAATAATTGTAAAAACTGATATGAAATCTATGCTAAATCAAATTGATATGCTATGAATGCTATTGAAAATTGATATGCTATGAATGCAAAAAAAAAAAGATTGATCTCACAAAGATGTAGATTCGCAAGAGCTTTGATTCTTCAATTCCAATTCTCCAGCGTGATTGTGCAAAATATGAGATCCTTGGATGCAAATTTGAGAGATTTTAAAGATGATTGAGAGATGATTGAGAGATGATTGAGAGATGAATTATGAAGAGCTGAGCCTTGTTTTTATAGAAATCCAGGGCTTTGGAGGTGCATGGGCAAAAAAGCCATAAATCACTCAAATAACTCAAGTTGATTTTTGAGTTATTTTTAAATAAAGGATAATTAACTCACAAAAATATGCAAAAGCTAAGCTTTAACTCAAAATAGAGTTTAGCTTTAATTGATAATTGATAGTTGTCTGCTTTTATGATTGTGCATGTTTTATTTATGAATTAATTTAATAATAAAGTGATTTATTTCCAACTTAACTGCTTTTAAAAATAAAACAATTGATTTATGGGTTAATCAATTATTTAATCAAACTTTTATTAAAAACTATATTATTAAATAATGACAACTTGCTTTAATTAATTAAATAAGAATTTAATCAATTATTCATATGATATTAGATTTATTGTCAAAATTAAATAATACAATTAATAATAGATAGAATTAAATTTAATTACACAATTAAGTGGCAAATATTAAATCTAATTAATTAAATATGAAAATATTCAATTAATCAAACTTTAGGATAAATGTGATTTATTGCCAAATAATTATTAAATTAAAGATAATTAAGATAACTAAGAATATTGCTAGGAATATTCTCCGATGCAAAATTTAAGATAATCAATTAGGATTCGATGATGTTTAGATGTGCCTGAGGTTAGGACTTTGATGTCGATTTTGTTCGATTTGTTGATGTAGGAGGTTAATGAACTTATAGCCCAGTTTTGGGGTATTACAGAGATAACTAGACCTAGAGATAAGGGCAAATAGAAAATTGTTGGAGTTCAGATTAGTGAACAAGTTCATGTGGAAAACCCATTAGATCAAGGGTTGAGATTAGAAACAGACCTTGAGAAGGCTAGAAAAGAGAAAGAAATGTGGGCTAAAGAACTAGAGAAAGCAGAGTTGGGGGCTATTGCTACAAAAATGAGGAAGAAGATTGATTTTCTCAAACATACCTCAGGGCCTTCAAATGTTGCTGCTTCCTTTTTGGAACAAGGTGGAAATCATGGTAACCTTGTAGCTCAAACAAATGGCATTCCGGGTGCTGCTAAAAATCCTGGTGGTTCAAACACAAGGACATCTACATCTCAAGGAATGGATCCACCACATGGAGCTCCTAGTCATGAAAGGTACAAACAAATTATCTTTTTTGGTATTCCTTGTGATGAAGGGTGCTCCCCTTAATACCACAAACACATAACAAAAATAGAGAAACAACAACAATAATATGCAAGAATAGAAAATTGGCTTCTTATTATCTCCACAAATGTGGAATTGCAAACTTTTAGAATTACAATATGAAAAGCCACATGGGCATTCCCTTACAATATTCTATAGGACAAAGCCTCGAATCAATACCTAGATCTACTACCCAGAATTGCCCTAGACAACACTATAGGCCTTCTTTATATAGGCAATTTCCACCACCCGACAAGGTTCTAGAAATTTAGCCCTTAGGGCCGACCAAACTTAAAATTATTTTATTTTACAATTTATTACATCAAAGTCGGCTCAAAATGAGTTTTGAAACCCAAACAAAAATTTTGAAGAAAAATTATTTTCTGCCATTTCAGGTGACCCAACTTCTGAAGACCATAAGTCATCAGTCGTTGATCTGATTGGCTATTATAAACCCATTCTGGAAATGCCACGAAGTGCTCTATAGGCTTGACCTGTGCAAAGCACTTGTCACCCAAACTTTCAATGTCATCCAGGGCCTCTAAAGCCTTCAAAACTGAGTTCAAAGTTTTTGTACCCTGCTGCCAATACCGAAAATCTTCAATATCTTCAAAAATAGACCTGATCTAGCCATGAAACATTGCTGGCAGGCTGATATGACTGAGATGAACCTTCACATGTAAAATTAGAACATTTTGAGATTGTAAGACCAACTTACTAAAAATAGCAAGTTTCCATAAATAGCGGCTCTACACAAGATAGCCCTTATTGAATACAAAAATAGAAACATTTTTGGGTAATGCAAGATTGCTCTTACACCCAGGATGCTCCTACATCAGACACCCGGGGTAATTTGAGAAGTGACCCTATCACGACTCAGGTGTGCAGAGGAAAGCCAAGATGGTTAACCTCCTCCTTTGTTAGCCATGATGAATCTTCAACATGTCGTCCTTTCCATTTGACCAAATACTCTTCATATGTCCTGTTCCTTGTGCTTCTGCCAACACGACTGTCCAGTATATCTTCAATCTCCTTGATATCTGAACTGGTTGCTGGAATACTCCACTGTGCTGCTGCAACCTCATCTTCAACATCTCCTTCATGATACTCTGTCAAATCTAAAATGTTAAACACTAGTGAAATATTTAGCTTAGTAGGCAATTCTACCTCATATGCATTTCTTCAATCATGCTTCTTCAGTATCTTACATGGCCCAAACTTCTTCATTTTCAACTTGTTATATGTACCAACCAAAAATTGCTCCTTCTGCAAATGAACGATGACTTCATCTCCAACCTAAAATTTCTTATGCCTCCTTTTCTCATCTACCTTAGCCTTATACTATGCATTCATCTTGGTAATATGCTTCCTCACCTCCTCATGGATGTTCTTCAAGTGTTCTGCAAAATCCTCAACTTCAGCACTACTTATATCTCCTTTATCTATCTTTCTCAATTCAGATGCATTTCTTGGACTACTTCCATATATAATCTGGAATGGTGATTTACCAGTGCTCCTATTGACAAAATTATTGTATGCAAATTCTACCTGTGGTAAAATCAAATTCCATCCTGTTGGCTTATCTCCAACCAAACATCTCAGTAGATTTCCCAAACTTCTATTCACCACCTCTATCTGTCCATTAGTCTATGGATGATCTGATGAACTGAACTTCAAATCTATCTTCAACTTCTTCCATAATGTACGACAAAAATATCCAACAAACTTAGTGTCTCTATCTGAAATTATGGTATTTGGCAAACCATATAGTCTCACCACTTCTCTAAAAAATAATTCTACTACATGAACAACATCATTAGTCTTCTTGCAGGGAATGAAATGTGCCATCATTGAAAATCTGTCAACTACTACAAAAATTGAATCATGCCCCCACTGTGTCCTCGGTAAACCAAGAATAAAGTCCATACTAATATCCTCCCTAGGCTTCTCTAGTACAGGTAACAATTGATACAACCCTGTATTCTATTTCACTCCTTTCGCCATATGACATACTCTGCAACTCTATACAAACTTCTTCACATCTTGCTACAATTGTGGCCAATAATAATTCTCACCAACCAAAGCAAGGGTTTTATCATGACCAAAATATCCAGCCAATCCTCCACTATGCTTCTTTTTGATAAAATTCTCCCTCATAGAACTTCTTGGAATGCACAACTGACTCCCTCTGAATAGCATATCATCCTAGATGATGAAATCCAGCCATTGCGTCCTATCTAGAGTAACAGGCTCTTTACAAACTTTCCAAGCTCCACCAAAATCAGGATCCTCTGGATACAAATTCTTGATTTCTTTGAACCCAACCACTTCAATCTGCATCTCTGTCAGCAATAGTTGCCTTCTGCTAAGAGCATCCACAACCCTATTAGACTTTCCACTCTTGTGTTTCAAAATAAATGTATAACTCTACAAAAACTCAACCTATTTCAAATGCCTCTGATTCAACTTTCCTTGACTATTCAAATATTGCAAAGCTTGATGATCAGTATACAAAACAAACTACTTAGGAAGCAGATAATGTCTCCACTTCTTTAATGCTTGAAATATAGCATAAAATTCTTGATCATAAATAGAATACTTCCTCTTGGTATCATTTAACTTTTCACTAAAATACGCAACAGGTTTACCTTCTTGGCTCATAACAGCTCCTATTGCAGTACCACTAGCATCATAATCTACTTCAAACACCTTATTAAAATTTGGAAGTGCTAAAATAGGTTGTTCTGTAATTTTTTGTTTCAACAATTGAAAACTCTTTTCTATCCCCTCTCATTGTCTCAGTCAAAGGACCACAAATACTGCTAAAATTTTTAATAAACTTTTTGTAAAAACTATCTAGACCATGAAAAGATCTTATCTCAGTAGCACTCCTTGGAGTAGGCCATTCAAGGATAGCCTGTACCTTCTCTGGGTCCATTTTTAGACCTTCTGTTGAAACTACAAATCCCAAATACACTAACTCTTTCTTCACAAAATTGCACTTCTTCAAATTAATCAACAATTTCTCATCTCTCGACTTCTCAAATACCATATGAATATGCATCATATGTTCCTCCAATGTCTTGCTAAAAATTAAAATATCATCTAGGTAAACAATGACAAACTTACACAGAAATTATTTCAGAACCTCGTTCATGAGCTGCATGACTAACCACTCATATAGTCCTTCCTTTGTCTTGAAGGTAGTCTTCCATTCATCTCCTTCTCTGATCCAAATCTGGTGATATCCACTCTTCAGATCTATCTTTGAGAAATACACAGCTCCACTTAAACAGTCCATAATATCATCCATTTGTGGCAATGGAAACTTATACTTGATTGTGATCTTGTTCATTGCTCTAGAATTTGTACAAATCCTCCATTCTCCATTCTTCTTTGGTGCTAATACTGCTGGTACAACACATGGACTCAGGCTCTCCTGAATCAATTCCTTCTATAACAACTCATGTACTTGTCTATTTAACTCTTCACTTTCTGCTGGTGTCATTCTGTGTGCTGCATTGTTTGGAAAATTAGTTCCTAGAATCAAATCCATCTGATAAATGATCTTCCTTATGGGTGGTAATCCATCAGGTACATTATTAGATACAATATCCTGAAACTCGTTCAACAAATCTGCAACCTCTATAGGTACATCCTCTACTTCTTCTTTACTAGCTTTTGGAATTAAAGAAAAACACACATGCTCATGCCTCATACCATCTAGGAATTTTCTTCCATCAACAAATGTTATTCTTGCATTACCACATACCTTTTCTTCGGTCTCCTTCAATGGCTTTAGCTTATGTCACACTCCATCCTTTGTCAGGGAATAGGTATTCGCACGACCATCATGTACAACATATCTGTCAAACTACCAAAGCCTACCCAAAAACATGTGACATGCATCCATAGGTATGATATCACATAGTACCTCATCATGGTACCCACCAATCTTGAACTTTACTAGGCACTGCTCACTAACCATGATCTTGTGGTCATCCTGCACCCAGGCAATCCAATATGGATGTGGGTGTTTCTGTCTCTTGAGTTTCAACTTTGTCACCATCTTTTCTGACACCAAATTGTCAGTGCTTCCACTATCGATAATCACATCATAGCATTTACTCTCACACTTGCATTTAGTATGAAATAGGCTCCTCCTTTGTTTAGGTTCATTCTCACCACTCAGCAAGACTCTTCTATTAATTAGCGTTTCTCCTCTTTCAGCATCTTCAGAATTTGATGATCTAGCATCTTCATCTACATGTGCAACTCTGGCCTAGCCTTCATTTCTCCTATCTATTTTGCCTTGGCACTAAGGACATTCAAATGCCCTATGACCTTCTTCTCCATAGTGAAAACATGTTCCATGGAAGCCTCCTCTTCCAGATCCTTGTCCTCTTCCTCTTCCTCTCTGATCTCTATTATTCTGATCTTGGAAATGATTGGAATTGTTTCCTCTCTAATTCTAGCTACTACTGGCCTCATTCTTCTTTTTCAGATCTTCATTTCGGCCACCATATGACCATCCACCAGATCTTCCACCACGACCTCTTCCATTTTGTTCGCTGTCAAACTTCTTGTTCAGCTTTTCCTCTACTTTTAGGGCAAACTGGTATGTCTCCTCAATACTATTCATTCAAACCAGATTCAACTCCTCCTGAATGCTTGGCCTTAACCCATTAAGGTATCAGGCAACTTTCTCCTTATCAGCTTCTGCATGGCGTGTTCTAATGAGGAGTCGATAGAACTCCTCTGTATACTCCTGAACAGATCTTCTTGCTTGCTTCAAACTTTGCATTTTCTTTAGTAGGTCAAGCTCATAATCAACAGGAATGAACTGTTGCTTCAATTTATCCACCATCCAATCCCATCTTGTGATTTTATCTTTCCCTCTTCTATTTCACTCCAATTGAATTTCTTGCCACCAGATCTTCGCATGACCTTTCAGTCTAGCCTTCACAATTTTGACCCTATCAGGATCCTCAACATCTTCATACTCAAAATATTCCTCACATTCATTGATCCAGTCGATCAATTCCTCTCGGTTAAGATTTCTAGAAAATGTAGGAACCTCAATCTTAGGTCTTTTCCCAATCTTGGAAATCACCCGAAAAAGTCTTTCTTCCTCTTGGTTCACAATTTTAGCTTCTCCATCTTGATATTCTTCTTCAGCTTCATCCTCGCTTTCATCTCTAACATTAAGATTCATTCCTCTACAAATCTCTTCTTGCAATGCTCACACTTGTCTTTGCATCTCTCTAACCTCAGGTGTCACAGCACTAGCTCTTTCACCACGTTCTCTTCATGGAGGCATTTTCGTGATGCATGCTGAAACCCTAACCATGGTCCTGGTGCAAACTGCCTCACAGTCGGCAATCTGTTTACACACTCAAGAACTCCTACTCTGATACCACTTGATGAAGGGTGCTCCCCTTAATACCACAAACACATAACAAAAATAGAGAAACAACAACAATAATATGCAAAAATAGAAAATTGGCTTCTTATTATCTCCACAAATGTGGAATTACAAACTTTCAGAATTACAATATGCAAAGCCACATGGGCATTCCTTTACAATATTATGTAGGATAAAGCCTCGAATCAATACCCAGATCTACTACCCAGAACTGCCCTAGACAACACTATGGGCCTTCTTTATATAGGCAATTTCCACTACCTGAGAAGGTTCTAGAAATTTAGCCCTTAGGGCTGACCAAACTTAGAATTATTTTATTTTACAATTTATTAAATCAAAGTCGGCTCAAAATGAGTTTTGAAAGCCAAACAGAAATTTTGAAGAAAAATTATTTTCCACCATTTTAGGTGACCCAACTTTCGAAGACCATAAGTCATCGGCCATTGACCCGATTGGCTATTATAGCCCCATTCTAGAAATGCCACGAAGCGCTCTACAGGCTTGACTCATGCAAAGTGCCCATCACCCAAATTTTCAACCTCATCTAGGGCCTCTAAAGCCTTCAAAACTAAGTTCAAAGTTTCTGTACCCTACTGCCAATACCGAAAATCTTCAATAGCTTCAAAACTAGACCTGATCTAGCCATGAAACTTTGCTGGTAGGCTGATATGACTGAGCTAAACCTTCACATGTAAAATTAGAACATTCTAAGATCGTAAGACTAACTTACTAAAAATAGCAAGTTTCCATAAATAGAGGCTCTACACAAGATAGCCCTTATTGAATACAAAAATAGAAATATTTTTGGGTGATGCAAGATTGCTCTTACACCCAGGATGCTCCTGCATCACCTGGTTATCCTAATGTAATTCCTGATGAAATTAGAAAGGAGATCCCTAAGTTTACTAGAAACAATGTCATTACATGTGAGGAACATCTAAAAAACTTTATAGATGTAATAGATGATTATAATGTTGAGCCTGATGATGTTGTAATGAAATTATTTGTACAATCTCTAACCGAGGATGCTAGGGATTGGTTTAGAGGATTGCCCCATGCTAGTATAGGATCTTGGAATGAATTTAAAAATTGTTTCAAGGAGCATTATGGAGATAAAAAAAATGAGGGTTTTTTTTGAATGAATTCAATAACATAAAGAAAAATCAGAATGAAGAGGTCCTTGAATTTAATATGAGATTCCAAAAGGCTATGCATAGGCTCCTACAAGTTATCAGGTTAGATGACAGAGTGTTTCTTGTGACATACTTAAATGCTTTTGATGCAAAGATGGGTTACCTCTTAAGGGATAAGAATCCTAGAAATCTTGGGGAGGCTTACAAGTTGGCTATCAACATAGAGAGTAATAGAAGAATATCAGGAAAATTGGGGAGAAGAGATGATTATAGGCCTCAAATGCAAAATAAGAAAGAGGTGGGAAGGTCTGCTAATTCTGAGCCAAAGGAGGAGGATAATCTAAAGTAGATTCTAAGTGCTTTAGAGGATCTATAGCTTGATGAAAAAAGAAATAATAGGATTGCAACAAATGACCAGCTTATTTCAAGCAACTTCAGTAGGCAACCAAGAATGCAGAATTACCCATACAATACTCAGTGGAAGGATGGCAAGCCCATTTTTCCAGTTAAAAGGGATAGGCCTGATGATAGGATTCTTGATCCTTTGCAAATAAATTCAGTCAACATGAATGATGATGTCCCATGGTGTATTGCTTGTCAATCTCCTCATAGTCTAGAGCATTGTGTTATTGCTCTGAATTTATCTAAGAATCAAGAATAGGATGAACAATATGATTAGAGTGGTTGTGCAATGGCTTCTTCACATGCATGGGATGAGGTTGACTCTACTGATGGTGAGGAAGAGGAATTTGATGATGTTGGATGTGGTACAATGAAGTGTGAGGAATATGTTTCCTTAAGGAGATCCTCTGATGAAGAAATTCCTCAAATCACTGCAGATATGGACACTCAAGCCAGGAGCAATTATAATTTGAGAAATAGGACAGTTGGAAGCACAAATGGTAAACCATGTAGCATGTTTATCAAGAAATAAAAAAAAGTACACAACAGCATGAGGAAAAGGAGAAAGATGCTGGTGTTGTCAGTAAGGTTAAAGTTAAAAAGAAGATGGGACCTGCAGCAATACCTCAAGGTAAAGAAAAGACACCAGGGATAGCTTTTCCCATACCTCAGAAGGATGATGAGTTTCTACACAAAGGTAAATCTGATTTGACTATCCAAAAGTAGGATAAAGATGTCACTATGATTAAGGATGACATGGGTAACCACACATATGTTCCCATTGATATGACTAGATTGCTTTCACAAATAACTGTCAAGGTTCCATTGTTAGAAATGATGAGAATAGAAGAGCACAAAGTCAAGGCCTTGGATTGGGTGAATGATGCCTCTTCTATAAAGATCCAAGAAATGAATAGAGGTGATAAGCATGTGGCTTCTTTAGAAGACACACCTGATAGTAAAAATGAAGAAATTGTCTCTAAGATTCCTCAGAGGTATTTGGATGCAAATGTTGTAAATACTACATCAGGGACAGTGGATCCTTTCTTCTTGTCCCTTTTGATAAATGGAAAATTGTTGAAGAATTGCATGATTGATTCAGGAGCATCAAACACTGTCATGCTTGTAAAGATCATGAAGTCATCAAGACTAAAGGTTGATACACCTCATGGGAGATGCCAAGCTATGGACTCAAGAGAAGTGCTAGTCATTGGTACCATTAAGGCTTTGCCTTATAAATTGGCAACATTTCCTGATAAACAACTAACTATGAGTGTTCTTGTAGTTGACATTCCTCCTCAATATGGAATGTTGTTATCTAGAAAATGGAGTGCCTCTATGGGAGGAAGTATTCAATGTGACTTGTCTTTTGCTACTTTTAACATTGAAGGAGAAAGTGTGAAAGTTTCAAGGGAAGCTAGAACTCCACATATGATTGAGGAGGATGAAGAGGACATTATGAATTGTTTTGTGGACACTGACATTGGCTCTTTCCAAGTTAAGGAGAGAGAGGTGCAAGAAAAGGTCAAGTCTGTCCTTCTGGCTGATGATGAAAGTAACATGGTGATGCAGGAGCATCTTGGGTGTAAGAGCAATCTTGCATCACCCAAAAATATTTCTATTTTTGTATTCAATAAGGGCTATTTTGTGCAGAGCTGCTATTTATGGAAAGTTACTATTTTTGGTAATTTTTGTATGTGCTCCGAATAATCTGATTTCTTTCTTGGAGGTTCATTTTGGTCATATATGTCTACCAGTAAAGTTTCATTTCCAGATCAAGTGTATATTGGAAGATATTGAAGATTTTCGGTATTGGCAGCAGGGTACAGGAACTTTGAACTCAGTTTTGAAGGCTTTAGAGGCCCCGGATGAGGTCAAAAATTTGGGTGACGGGCGCTTGTGCGGGTCAAGCCTGTAGAGCGCTTCGTGACATTTTTGAAATGTGGTTATAATAGCCGATCGGGTCAACTGGTGATGACTTATGGGCTTCAAAAGTTGGGCCACCTGAAATGGCAAAAAATAATTTTCTTCAAAATTTCTGTTCGGGTTTCAAAGGTTATCTTGAGCTGACTATGATGTAATAAAATGTAAAATAAAATAATTCTAAGTTTGGTCGGCCTTATTGGCTAAAATTCTAGAACCTTCCCAGGCGGTGGAAAATTGCCTATATAAGGAAGACTGTATTATTGTCTTAGGCAGTTCAGAATAGTTCTGGGTAGTAGATTTGGGTAATAGTTCGATGCTTTGTCCTACAGAATATTGTAAGGGAATGCCCATGTGGCTTTGCATATTATAATTTTGAAAGTTTGTAATTCCACATTTGTGGAGATAATAAGAAGCCAATTTTCTGTTCTTGCATATTGTTGTTGTTTCTCTATTTCTGTTATGTGTTTGTGGTATTAAGGGGAGCACCCTTCATCAAGTGGTATCAGAGCAGGATTTCTTGAGTGTGTAAATAGATCGTCGACTGTGAGACAGTTTGCACCAGGACCGTGGCTAGGGTTTTAGCGCACATCGCGAAAATGCCTCCACGAAGGGAACGTGGCGGAAGAGCTGGTGTTGTAACACCTAAGGTTAGAGAGTTGCAGAGACAAGTGCGAGCATTGCAAGAAAAGATTCACAGACGAATAAATCTTAATGTCAGAGATGAAAGCGAGGATGAAGCCGAAGAAGAATATCAAGAAGGAGAAGCTAAAATTGTGAACTAGGACGAAGAAAGACTTTTTCGAGCGATTTCCAAGATTGGGAAAAGACCTAAGATTGAGGTTCCTACATTTTCTAGAAATCTTAACCCAGAGGAATTGATCGACTGGATCAATGAATGTGAGGAATATTTTGAGTATGAAGATGTTGAGGATCCTGATAGGGTCAAATTTGTGAAGGCCAGATTGAAAGGCAATGCGAAGATTTGGTGGCAAGAAATTCAATTAGAGAGAAATAGAAGAGGGAAAGATAAAATCACAAGATGGGATCGGATGGTGGATAAATTGAAGTGACAGTTCATTCTTGTCGATTATGAGCTTGACCTACTGAAGAAAATGCAGAGTTTGAAGCAAGTAGAAAGATCTGTTCAGGAGTATACAGAGGAGTTCTATCGACTTCTCATCAGAATAGGCCATGCAAAAGCTGATAAGGAGAAAGTTGCCTGATACCTTAATGGGTTAAGGCCAAGCATTCAGGAGGAGCTAAATCTGGTTCGAATGAATAGTATTGAAGAGGGATACCAGTTTGCCCTAAAAGTAGAGGAAAAGCTGAACAAGAAGTTTGAGAGCAGACAAAATGGAAGAGGTCATGGTGGACGATCTGGTGGACGGTCATATGGTGGCCAAAATGAAGATACGAAAAAGAAGGATGAGGCCAGTAGCAGTCAGAATCAGCGAGGAAATAATTCCAATCATTTCCAAGATCAGAATAATAGAGATCAAAGAGGAAGAGGAAGAGGACAAGGATCTGGAAGAGGGGGCTTCCATGGAACATATTTTCACTATGGAGAAGAAGGTCATAGGGCATTTGAATGTCCTCAACACCAAGGAAGAACAGACAGAAGAAATGAAGGCTAGGCCAGAGTTGCACATGTAGATGAAGATGCCAGATCATCAAATTCTGAAGATGCTGAAAGAGGAGAAACGTTGATTAATAGAAGAGTCCTGTTGAGTGGTGAGAATGAACCTGAGCAAAGAAGAAGCCTGTTTCGCACCAGGTGCAACTGCGAAGGTAAATGTTGTGATGTGATTATTGATAGTGGAAGCACTGACAATTTGGTGTCAGAAGAGATGGTGACAAAGTTGAAGCTCAAGAGACAGAAACACCCACATCCATATCGGATTGCCTGGGTACAGGATGACCACAAGGTCATGGTCAATGAACAATGCCTGGTGAAGTTCAAGATTGGTGAATACCAAGATGAGGTATTGTGTGATATCATATCTATGGATGCATGTCATATGTTGTTGGGTAGACCATGGCAGTTTGACAGATGGGCTGTACATGATGGTCGTACGAATACCTATTCCCTGACAAAGGATGGAGTACGACATAAGCTAAAACCATTGAAGGAGACTGAAGCAAAGGTATGTGGTAATGCAAGGATAAATTTTGTTGATGAAAGAAATTTCCTAGATGGTATGAGGCATGAGCATGTATGTTTTGCGTTAATTCCAAAAGCTGGTAAAGAGGAAGTAGAAGATGTTCCTGTAGAAGTTGCAGATTTATTGAATAAGTTTCAGGATATTGTATCCGATAACGTACCTGATGGATTACCACTAGTCAGGAAGATCAGTCATCAGATGGATTTGATCCCAGGAGCGAGTTTGCTGAATAAGACAGCACACAAAATGACACCTGCAGAAAGTGAGGAGTTGAACAGACAAGTACATGAACTGTTACAGAAAGGATTGATCCGTGAGAGTCTAAGTCCCTGTGCTGTACCAGCAGTATTAGCACCAAAGAAGAATGGAGAATGGAGGATGTGTACAGATTCCAGGGCAATAAACAAGATCACAATCAAGTATAGGTTTCCATTGCCACGAAGGGATGATATTATGGACTGTTTGAGTGGAGCTATGTATTTCTCAAAGATAGATCTGAAGAATGGATATCATCAGATTCAGATCAGAGAAGGAGATGAATGGAAGACTACTTTCAAGACAAAGGAAGGACTATATGAGTGGTTATTCATGCCTTTTGGGCTAACCAATGCACCGAGCACTTTCATGCGGCTCATGAACGAGGTTTTGAAAGAATTTCTGGGTAAGTTTGTCATTGTTTACCTAGATGATATTTTGATCTTTAGTAAGACATTGGATGAGCATATGATGCATATTCGTATGGTATTTGAGAAGTTGAGAAAAGAGAAATTGTTGATTAATTTGAAGAAGTGCAGTTTTGTGAAGAAAGAGTTAGTGTATTTGGGATTTGTAGTTTCAAGAGAAGGTCTAAAAATGGACCCTGAGAAGGTACAGGCTATCCTTGAATGGCCTACTCCAAGGAGTGCTACTGAGATAAGATCTTTTCATGGTTTGGCTAGCTTTTACAGAAAGTTTATCAGAAATTTTAGCAGTATTTGTGGACCCTTGACTGAAACAATGAGAGGGGATAGAAAAGAGTTTAAGTGGACTAATGGGGCAGGAAAGAGTTTTCAATTGTTGAAACAAAAAGTTACATAACAACCTATTTTAGCACTTCCAAATTTTAATAAGGTGTTTCAAGTAGATTGTGATGCTAGTGGTACTGCAATAGGAGCTGTTATGAGCCAAGAATGTAAACTTGTTGCTTATTTCAGTGAGAAATTAAATGATGCCAAGAGAAAATATTCTGTTTATGATCAGGAATTTAATGCTATAGTTCAGGCATTGAAAAAGTGGAGGCACTATCTGCTTCCTAAGGAGTTTGTTTTGTATACTGATCATCAAGCTTTGCAATATTTGAATAGTCAAGGAAAATTGAATCAAAGGCATTTGAAATGGGTTGAGTTTTTGCAGAGTTATACATTTGTTTTGAAACACAGGAGTGGAAAGTCTAATAGGGTTGCAGATGCTCTTAGCAGAACGCAACTATTGCTGACAGAAATGCAGATTGAAGTGGTTGGGTTCAAGGAACTCAAGAATTTGTATCCAGAGGATCCTGATTTTGGTGAAGCTTGGAAGGCTTGTATAGAACCTGTTACTCTAGACAAGATGAAATGGCTAGATTTTATCATCCAAGATGATATGCTATTCAAAGGGAGTCAGTTGTGCATTCCACGAAGTTCTATGAGGGAAAATCTCATCAAGGAGAAGCATAGTGGAGGATTGGCTAGACATATTGGTCGTGATAAAACCCTTGCTTTGGTTAGTGAGAATTATTATTGGCCATAATTGCAGCAAGATGTGAAGAAGTTTGTACAAAGTTGCAGAGTATGTCAGATGGCAAAAGGAGTGAAGCAGAATACAAGGTTGTATCAGCCATTACCTATACCAGAGAAGCCTTGGGAGGATATCAGTATGGACTTTGTTCTTGGTTTACCGAGGACACAACGGGGACATGATTCAATTTTTGTAGTAGTTGACCGATTTTCAAAGATGACACATTTCATTCCCTGCAAGAAGACTAATGATGCTGTTCATGTAGCAGAATTGTTTTTCAGAGAGGTAGTGAGACTTCATGGTTTGCCAAGGACCATAGTTTCAGATCGGGACACTAAGTTTGTTGGATATTTCTGGCGTACATTGTGGAAGAAGTTAAAGATAGATTTGAAGTTTAGTTCATCACATCATCCACAGACTGATGGACAGACAGAGGTGGTGAATAGGAGTTTGGAAAATTTGCTCTGATGAAGGGTGCTCCCCTTAATACCACAAACACATAATAGAAATAGAGAAACAACAACAATATGCAAGAACAGAAAATTGACTTCTTATTATCTCCACAAATGTGGAATTACAAACTTTCAGAATTACAATATGCAAAGCCACATGGGCATTCCCTACAAGAAGACTAATGATGCTGTTCATGTAGCAGAATTGTTTTTCAGAGAGGTAGTGAGACTTCATGGTTTGCCAAGGACCATAGTTCAGATCGGGACACTAAGTTTGTTGGATATTTCTGGCGTACATTGTGGAAGAAGTTAAAGATAGATTTGAAGTTCAGTTCATCACATCATCCACAGACTGATGGACAGACAGAGGTGGTGAATAGGAGTTTGGGAAATTTGCTGAGATGTTTGGTTGGAGATAAGCCAACAGGATGGGATTTGATTTTACCATAGGCAGAATTTGCATACAATAATTCTGTCAACAGGAGCACTGGTAAATCACCATTTCAGATTGTATATGAAAGTAGTCCAAGAAATGCATCTGAATTGAGGAAGATAGATAAACGAGAAGTAAGTAGTGCTGAAGCTGAGGATTTTGCAGAACACTTGAAGAACATCCATGGGGAGGTGAGGAAGCATATTACCAAGATGAATGCACAGTATAAGGCTAAGGCAGATGAGAAAAGGAGGTATAAGGAATTTCAAGTTGGTGATGCAGTCATGGTTCATTTGCGGAAGGAGCGGTTTCCAGTTGGTACATATAACAAGCTGAAAATGAAAAAGTTTGGACCATGTAGGATACTGAAGAAACATGATTCAGGAAACGCATATGAGGTAGAATTGCCTACTGAGCTAAATATTTCACTAGTGTTTAACATTTCAGATCTGACAGAGTATCATGAAGGAGGTGTTGAAGATGAGATCACAACAGCACAGTGGAGTATTCTAGCAACTAGTTCAGACACTAAGGAGATCGAAGATATACTGGACAATCATGTTGGTAGAAGCACAAGGAACAGGACATATGAAGAATATCTGGTCAAGTGGAAAGGATGACCTGTTGAAGATTCATCCTGGCTGACAAAGGAGGAGGTTAGCCATCTTGGTTTTCCTCTGCACACCTGAGTCGTGACAGGGTCACTTCTCAAATTACCCCAGGTGTCTGATGCAGGAGCATCCTGGGTGTAAGAGCAATCTTGCATCACCCAAAAATATTTCTATTTTTGTATTCAATAAAGGCTATTTTGTGCAGAGCTGCTATTTATGGAAAGTTACTATTTTTGGTAATTTTTATATGTGCTCGGAATGATCTGATTTCTTTCTTGGAGGTTCATTTTGGTCATATATGTCTGCCAGTAAAGTTTCATTGCCAGATCAAGTGTATATTGGAAGATATTGAAGATTTTCGGTATTGGCAGCAGGGTACAGGAACTTTGAACTCAGTTTTGAAGGCTTTAGAGGCCCCGGATGAGGTTGAAAATTTGGGTGACAGGTGCTTGCATGGGTCAAGCCTGTAGAGCGCTTCGTGGCATTTCCGAAATGGGGTTATAATAGCCGATCGGGTCAACTGGTGATGACTTATGGTCTTCGGAAGTTGGGCCACCTGAAATGGCGAAAAATAATTTTCTTCAAAATTTCTGTTCGGGTTTCAAAGGTTATTTTGAGCCGACTATGATGTAATAAAATGTAAAATAAAATAATTCTAAGTTTGGTCGGCCTTATTGGCTAAAATTTTGGAACCTTCCCAGGCGGTGGAAAATTGCCTATATAAGGAAGGCTGTATTATTGTCTTAGGCAGTTCAGAATAATTCTGGGTAGTAGATCTGGGTAATAGTTCGAGGCTTTGTCCTATAGAATATTGTAAGGGAATGCCCATGTGGCTTTGCATATTGTAATTCTAAAAGTTTGTAATTCCACATTTGTGGAGATAATAAGAAGCCAATTTTCTGTTCTTGCATATTGTTGTTGTTTCTCTATTTATGTTATGTGTTTGTGGTATTAAGGGGAGCACCCTTCATCACATGGCAGAAGGTAATGTCTTATGGACCTTATATTTTGATGGAGCAAGTTCAAAGGAAGGTGCCAGAGTAGGAGTGCTATTGATATCCCCAAGTGGTAAGACTTTTAAGTTTTCTTTCACTCTCTTGTTTCCTTGCACAAATAATGTTGCTGAATATGAGGCCCTATTGATTGGTTTGAGACAAGCATCAAGACATGGGATCAAACATCTTAGGGTGATTGGTGACTCTGAGTTAGTAGTTTCTCAGATTAGATCAAAGTATGCATCAAAGAATCAAAGGCTGAAACAATATAGAAATGTTGTTTGGGATGAAATTGAAGGTTTCAGTGCTTTTGGTATTGATTGGGTGGATAGGAGCCAAAAAAAGATGGCCGGCTTATTGGCAAACATAGCATTAAGGCTAGAGGATATTACCTTTGTAGGGATATCCAGGATTGAGTGTAAGTCTAGGCCTTCTATCCCAGACAATGTTGAGAATTGGTAGGTATTCTCTGATGATTAGGATATACTAAGGTTTTTGTAGTGTGAATCTCATTTTGATGGTTAGGAAATGGATTTTAGCACTTATGTTGACATCAAAAATGGAAAAGAAAATGTTCTTGGGAAAGGAGTGTTGCAACTAAAGTCAAATAGGATCCCAAGGGGATTGGTTGCTCTTGAGAGAGCATTTGATGATAAAGAAAGGACTTGTTTTCCTAAATTTGTTGATAAGATAAATGATTTGGAAGAAATAAATTTAGGAACAAGTCAAGTCCCCAAAAATGTTTACATAGGTAAATGTTTGTCTCAAAAAACTAGGAATAATTTGATTGATCTTCTCAAAAAATTTAGACATGTCTTTGCATGGTCTTATGATGATTTGAAAGCCTATAGAGAAGATCTATTCCAACATGAGATACCATTGAAGGAAGGAACTAAACCTTTTAGGCAAAAGTTAAGGCCTGTGAATCCTACCTTGGCACCAAAAATGCAAGATGAACTCAAAAAGATGATGGATGCTGGCATTATCAAGCCTGTCAGACATTCTACATGGGTGTCAAACTTGGTTTCAGTCAGAAAAAAGAATGGTGACATTAGGTTATGTGTTGATTTTAGGAACTTGAATATCAATTCTTTGAAGGACAATTATGGTTTGCCTAATATGGAGAATATGCTGTAAAGGGTTACTAGATTAGAGTTAATGTCCATGATGGATGGTTTCTCTAGATATAATCAGGTCATGGTCAAGGAGTTAGGATAGTTTAAGACTACATTCACTACCCCTTGGGGAACATATGTTTATGTTAGAATGCCTTTTGGTTTGACAAATGTAGGAGCTACTTTTTAGAGAGCTATGGATGTGGCCTTTGAAGACTTCATAAACAAATTTTTAGTGGTATATCAGGATGATCTCATAGCATATTCAGAAAAGGGAGATCAACATTGTGAGCATCTTGAGAAGATTTTTATTAGGGCTTTGGAGTTTGGGATTTCTTTGAATCCAAAGAAGTGTTCTTTTGGTGTTGTGGAAGGCAAGCTCTTAGGACATATTGTGTCCAAGGATGGAGTGAGAATTGACCCTGAAAGGGTTATGGCTATAGATAAGCTTTCATTGCCTAGAAATGTTAAAGGAATACAATCTTTCTTTGGGTAGGTAAATTTTCTAAGGAGATTTGTTACAAATTTTGCAAAAATCAGTCTCCCTATCTCTAGGATGTTGAAAAAAGAAGTGGAGATTGAGTGGAATGAAGAAGTAGATGAATCTTTCAGAAGTATCAAAAAGGCCATCAAGGATGCTCCAGTTTTGAGGACACCTGATTATGGTAAGCACATGCAGATATTTTCTTTTGCTTCTTGTCATACAATTGCAGTAGTTTTATTACAAAAGAATTCAGATGGATATGAACAACCTCTATCATTTTTTAGTAAATCCCTACAAGTAGAAAAATTGAAATATGATATTACTGAGAAACAGGTTGATGCCTTAGTTAAAGCAGTCAAGGCTTTTAGATGTTACCTTGTAGGAGCTAAGGTGGTTGCTTTTGTTCCTAGTGCTGCAGTCAAGGATATATTAGTGCAACAAGAAGTTTCAGGGAAAAGATGTAGATGGATCAATAGGATCCAAGAATTTAATATTGATATCCAGATCACAAAATTGGTGAGAGGCTTAGGTCTTACAAAATTAATGGCACAAAGCAATTTAATTGCAAATCATGTGAATGTGTTAGAAGAAGAACAAAGGCCCTACATTTGTGATATGGATCATTGTGAATGGTACAAAGATGTTATTGGTTACTTGCAGAAATTGGTTCTTCCCCCTAAGATGGATGAAAATAGAAGGAAAACTATCAAGTTGCAATCAGCAAGGTATGCCATTATACATGGTAAGTTTGGTGGAGAAGCAATGAAGGAGTATTGCTAAAATGTATAGACCATGAGAGGTCTGAAGCTCTCTTAAAGGAAGTACACCAAAGTGTGTGTGGAGGACACTATATGGAAAAGACCACAGCTCACAAGATCCTTAGGTCTGGATTTTGGTGGCCTACAGTTTTTAAGGATACACATCAGTTTGTAAGAAGATGTGATGCATGTCAGAGATTTGCTGGAAAGTTGAAATTTAATGGGAATTTTCCACTCAGACCTATTGCAGTTCAGGCTCCTTTCCAGAAATGGGGTATTGACTTTATTGGGGAGATTCCAAACAAGTCTAGTGATGGAAATTCTTACATACTAGTGGCAACAGACTATTCTACTAAGTGGGTTGAAGCTATCCCCACTAGAAAGGCTACTAGTAAAGTGGTGATAAACTTTTTGATGCAGAATGTCCTTACCAGGTTTGGTTGCCCAGAGTTAGTTGTGGTTGATAATGCAATGTGTTTTAGATCATAGGAGTTTAGTGATTTTTTTCAGCAATATGGGATACACATTTCATTTTCTTCCCCATATCATCCACAAGGAAATGGCCAAGCTGAGTCCAGTAACAAAAGTCTAATTAAGATTCTCAAGAGAGTGTTAGACAAAAATAAGAAGGCCTAAGATTCAAAGTTATGGTGGGCACTATGGGCAGATAGGGTAACTATTAATAAGGCCATAGGTTGTGCTCCATTTGATTTTGTGTATGGAATAAGTGCTAGATTGCCTCAAAATAATCTATTGCAGATGTATAAGTTCATCCAGGCATATGATGAAGATTTGAGTGATGAGATGAGAGTAAGAATGGATGAACTGATCCAGTTGGAGGAGGTAAGGAGAGATGCACATGAAAGAAATGAGACATTGCAGAGATAATGTAAGAATTTGTTTGATAGGAAGGCTACTCAGAGGAGTTTTGAAATTGATGACCTTGTCTTGATGTGGAATGCAAGGTTAGAAGATAAGGGGAAGCATGGAAAGTTTGATCCAATTTGGTTGGGCCCTTATCTTATTGAAAGCAAATGGGGGATAGACTCTTATGTCCTAAAGGATTTAATTGGTGGTACTTTGGAATTACCTATTCATGGACAATTCCTAAAGTTTTACTTCTCCTGAAGTATTATTTCTATGAACAATAGTTTAGGTTTTCCCCTGTACAGTCATCTATTTTTTCTTTTTGGGTCAAAATTTTGAGTTGGTCTGCTCTTCCAAGAGATTCTAGCTTGCTCGTTGTATCTGCAGGAGATACACGTCCCTGAGTATGAGCCACTGTTAGCACTAGTAAAAATTTTCATGGTTGCATCCCCTTTTTCCTGGCCTCTACTCCCGTTTTCCCCTATTTTTCTGGCAAAACCCTAGGCAAAAATTCAAAAAAATCTAGCCGTTGCCATAAAAACCCTGGTTTTGTTTCACCCTATTCTAATTTTGAGTTACCTTTTTGTGCCACTTAAGTCTCCCTTAGTGCACATGGTTATTTTCTCTCCCGGTGTTCATTGAATCAGCTAATACTTTTCATGCCTTATAAACTTTTTAGCAGTTCAGCGAATAGTGTTGGCGTAATCTCTAAATGCCTGACAGTCTTAACTTTTTATCCAGCGACCTGGCGAACACTGTTATCTTTTTCCCTTAGTCACTCATTCGTGAGATGGAGGTGCCCTACAGTGAGATTCTAAATTGATGGTTGGTGTATAAGCGTATAGAATCTTTAAAGCCCTTCAAATCATGCGCCATCCATTCGATACTCCAGATGTTCATGTCAGAGATTAGGGCGAGACCACTTGCCAGGTGTGCCTATTTGGTGGTATCTGATTGGTCCACGAGGTGCTGAGTCAACTTATGTCAGAGGGTCCTATGTTAGAGAATCTACAAAGTAGTATAAAAGGTTGATCCAATGGTTGTCATAGGATCTGATAGAATATGTCAGAGGTATGCACTTTTGCGATAGCCGTTGATCTCTTTTAAGGTGGGCCCAGTTTTTGGTCTAAGGTTTTGGCAATTCGGACAAGTTTTGGTGGTCTTGATAAATGTTTGCAGTGTTTGCTTGTTCGCATGGTTTTTGGCAAGGTTCTAAAATCTTTTAGCGATTCAGCGAATATGTGTTCGCTGAATCTCTAGATAATGTAGCAGTCTTTCAAGTTTTGCTGTGAATTGGCAAAATGTCTTTGGTCGCTAATTCATTGGATCATCTGTGGGCCCTCAAATTTTTTATGTATTTGCTAGTTTGTGAAGAATAACCTGAGGTTAAGAAAGAACTTCATGATTTAGCAAAAAGCTTTGTTCACTGAATCATTTGATTTAATGTGGGTTAAGTATTTTATCCTGTGGCTTGGAGTTTTCCTACAGTCACATATTCGCCAAGTGGTCAAAGGGTTATGTGATTGCTGAGAGTAGTGGGACTATTTGCTAGATGTTGTAGATTTGTCCATTTTTTATTGGTCAACGTGGATGATGTGGAACTTGTCAGTAGGGCTGTGGTTTTTCAAAGAGTTAAAGAAATAATTGATCTTGCGGTTATCGCTATACCACTGGGGTAAGATGCACGATGGTTAAGTGTGTGGTATAACGATAGCCATTGATTTCATCTAGTGTCAGTGGGTTGTTAGGGCAAGGGAAAAATTCTTAATTCGACGGTGGGCATGTAATCTGAAAGAATCTTAGAAGTCTATGCGATCTTCAGATGACTGTCGATCTTCTTGATGCGGGCCTGGTAAATCTCTCAGTCTTTTTGGTGGATGTGATAAAGGGTTAGTGGCACTGAAAAAATTCAAAGGTTTCACTCTTTTTCCCAATAAGATGGTAAAGTGCTAAAAGGTCTGGTGATTTGGCAAACAAGCATTCCCGTAGTAGCTAAGTAAACCAGCAGAGAAGAAAAGTGTTCTGCGAACTGGTGAAATTCCTTCAGTGGCTCATTCGCTAGTTATGAACCGAGGTTAAGTGCTTTCTTTTGTTCACTGATTTGTTGAGGTTAAACATGAGTTAGGGGTTTCATTTCATGAATGAGATAGCTTTGTCACGTGGTCGCTAAATGTAAACTAGGATTCCTTTCAAAGGTAAATCATAAAGCCCACGAAAAGGAGGGATTGGATCGTCATGATATAAAGTTGATTGAAATTTAAATGTCAACCACCGATTTGTTGCTTGAGACATAAAGTAACCATTACTGTTTGAATTCAAATTTCCAGAGGGTTTTCTAGTGATAGAAAGGACTAGTTTTTAATGCTTTCATGGTAGGATTTGATTAGTTTGGTGGTGCCAATTATTGCAGTGTGGTCCAGTGAGTGTGATGATTTACTGCAAGGAGTTTTATGCCATGGGGAGAATGAATAACAGTGCTTGAGGTGTGTTGTAGGAGTCAAATCAGATGAATTTGCAAGAGTTTCTTGATCTTCAGTACTTTTCCAAAGGATTTACCATAAGTGAAGATTGGTTTTTAGATCTGATTGTAGGGGTTGCTTTGTTTTCCCTCCCAGTGTATTAATTTCTGATATGTTTGAATTTTATGGTGGGTGGAAACCCTAACCCTTACCTTGGTTATTCGTAGCTTGTTGCATCCTAACCTATTTGGAATTCCAAGGTAACCAGTGGTATATAATGTGGATTTTTTGATTTTGTCAGGGGTTCCAGTTGCAACGTTAAAACTTAGTCCTGAGTTTCTGGTCCCAGGGTTTTGTAATAGTTTTTTGATTCAGTGTTTGTTAATGAAAGAAGAAAGTTGTAGGTCTAAGCTGTAGTTTTCAAGCAGGGTGCTTTGTGTAAGGAAACTCAAGTGCGGAAACAACTTCCTATGCTAATCTCTATAGGAGAGTATTGTGCAAATTCTTACAAATCCTTACAATTTCAGATTCATTAACTACTTTAACAAAGATATTGCAACCACATACCATGCATATAGAAAAATAGAGAATGACACAATGATATACCCTAGGGAAACCTTTCGGTAAAAACCCCAGCACTCCAAAACCTACACAATGTATTGATAAAAACTATTACAGCTTACAATACACTTGCAATGCAAGTTCTTTCAAAAGATTTCCAAAAAACTTGAAGACAAATCACAACAGCATAAAAAACGTTCCAACCATACACTCGCATCACTTCTCTTCGCAACCCTAAAAAAGCTTATATCATGCACTTCACTTTTTAGGGCTACTCAAATTTATCAGTTGCCACATGTCTTCACCTATCATTGAATCTTCCTAACATAGCTCTTACGTGTCATAGGAATCTATCATAACTATTTTAGCCATGATCTCCTTACACACAATTCAAGATGCCGACACATCAACATTATTTGCAAGAAATACATTTTACAAAACAAATAATAACAATAGGAATTATCCAAGGCTGAGACACCTTATTCCTAACACTTTGTGGTTCATTGTATACACAGAAGGAATTCATCATACTTAATACAATTATTTGGTTCTTATCTCTCCTTTGTGTCAAGTCAAGTAAGCTTTGAGTTTTTTGGCTCATTACATATTGTTTGTATGTATGTATCTTCATTCTTGAGTTCTAATCTAGGATTGGATTAAATTATGCTCTAGGTGGGATATGGGTTTGCCCTTGTCTATGTAAGGATATCTTGTAAGCAGTAAAGATTAGGATAAATGTATTTATGGCTATGAATTCTCAGGTATTTTCAAGTTTGTGTATCTTTGTGTCTAAGGACTCTTTCCCAATGGATGAGGTACCAGGACCTAAATGAGTATTCCTCTTGTTAACATACACTAGTTGAAGTTATTGCATACCAAAAATATTGAAATCAATAACCTTTTAAGCTTTAAGTAGTTGGTTGTGTGGTTTTGTCACTGATAGTAATGGAGAGTCAATGAATGTGGGGTTAGCATTTAGCACTTTCTTACTATCAATCTATTTTCTAGACCCAGTCTTTGGTGTGTGAAGTGTAGTTTTCACTGGGTTAGGTGCACCTGCCTTGGTTTTGCAGAGCTAGAAGTGAAGAGGGTAGTCTTGTCCCTATAGTTGGTCCAGTTACCCTAAGATCCCTATCCATTTTGGAACTAACCACTCCTAAAATCTATCTGAGGGTATATTGGTAGCCTAAGAGCATAAGCGTCCATTTTGAACACCAACAAGTTCCAACAATCATGATCCATGTTCACACACGTTAAAATCCAATGATCACCAACCACATGATAAATATTAAATCGGTCTAGATAAGGAAATGAACATGTTACCCATAATCAGTAAATGAATCCAAACTCAAATAGCCATAAACCAAAGGAGATGTGATAATAGGAAATTTCTCCAAAATAGGTTCTAAACATCTTAGTACAATAGCACATTCCAACTCTAACAAAATATCAAAATCCAACTCAATCACTCAATCTGGAAAATAGAACAAAATATAAATTTTTTCAGATGATGCAAGATTTCAAAATACCCTAGAATTATCCTGCATTAGATGTGTCACGAACCCTAATTGATATATGTACAAATATATTATTTTAATACATATATGTAATTAATTATTAATGTATAATCAATATTATTAATTAATATTAATATTAAACCATAATTATAATAATAATCAATTAATCAATATAAGTGTATTCATTCTAATCTATTGAACAATATATAATTAATATTAATATTAATCATTTTTTTTCAATGAAATATAATTACTAATCGGCTAAATAAGAAGCAACTCATCAACTATGAAACAACATCCTATAATCACTAATGTTAATTGATATCAATAGTATTATTAAACATGATACTAATAAGAAGATAAACCAGACTCGAAAACCTTGAAATGAAACCCTGTACATAGAGACAATAATATGGTAACTTGTGACCCATGAAATGTAAAATATAAATTTTGAATCAGACATAAAGGAATGGTATGGGAGGGGGAATCACACTTCAATGAGGGAAAGACTAAAGTTCACAGTAACTATAGTTTGGAAAACTTGGAATATATATATATTTACTCATATTAATTAAGCTAATTAGATGCATGTGTGACATTGTGAAAGATCTAGTCATCATAGAGAATAAGTAAATATGTGTATAATACAATGAAAGAAGTAGAATCAAATTGATGGATGAATTGATTCTCCCTGACTTCCTATATTGGCAAAGTGATATATATCTAATGAATTATTTTCACAAGTCCACATCCAAAAAAAATAATTCATTCAAGCTTCATCACAAGAAAAGAGTTAACGATCTTCCAACCCATCAAATTATAGTCAATATTCAATGAATTTAGTAATAAATGTAATTTGGTCTAGTTTGATCAAACACATATTTATAATACAATCCCTAGTTATAGTTCAACCACCAATCAAATGGAATTAGTCTATAATATATATCAGATATTATTGTTAGATTACAGAGAGGGGGGTGAATCAGTAATCCTAATCACAAATACCTTAAAATAATTTTCTCTGATTAAATCGGTAGCAGTTCGGTAAAAACACAATTAACTATTTATCGACAACAGTAAATAAACTATATCAATCAGTAAATCAGTCACACAAATCATTCACAATGTGTAACACCAATATTTAACCTGGAAACCTAGTTTTTGGAAAAACTACAGTGGGAATTGTCACCCACTAAGAAAATACTCTTCAACAGTACGCCCGGTTAAGAGCCAATCTGGTTAAAGATTACAATGCACACTATTAGGTGTGACCCAGTTAAGGGATTTACCTTAGATCTATTAGGATCTTCACCCTGTTAGGAGTGGCCTTGTTAGAGGGCTTTAAACACTCTTTAGAATGCCACCTTTCTCAAGAATTTTACAATAAGACTATTAAGTCCACTTTTTAAAGAGATTTTTCTTTTACAAATGCTAATAAGAAAAAGTAATAAAATTGACTTGTAGATGTGCAACTATCTTTGCATATTAAATCCTTTTTTCACTCTTCAATCTTCACTTCAATTCTTCATCATCCATTGGTATCAACACTTCATCAATTCACGATTTTCCTACTTATAATCATTATTTTCCTTCTTCTTTGCAATAGTTGGTAACCCTTCAAGTATTCATTTTTCCATCCATTTGTCCATACAAGATCATCCTTTATAGAGAAATTTTTTGCCTTTTAATCTCATCTATTATGTTTTCCATTAATCAATCTTAACTGTTCATTTTATTATACCTTGAAATAAAATCTCGATAGCACATTTCCTTTTCACGAAGGAACTTGAACTTTTCTAGAAACTTGTTCCATCTCTTTTTGCCACTTAGATCTTTCCATAGATCTTAATTTTGTTTTTTCATAACCATATATCTCTTGTAACTAACTCTCCTCATTGTCATGATCATCTAGCTCATCATAGTTAATCATTAAATGTCGATTCAATCCTTATTTAATAACTTTTCCTTGCTCATTGTTCTTCCTTTAGAATTTTGGTTATCTGCTTGATGCCTAAACCTTTGTTCTTTATCAAGTGACCTTATTTTTACCTTTACCTTACCAAGTGACTTTACCTTCTCATTAGCCATAACAATTTATCTTACCTAGTTGTCAAATTTTTATCACCATGCTTTACCGACTTAACATAATCATATGTTAGGTAGAAAATAATTATATCAAAATAATAAAATCATTGTTTGATCTCTATCAGTTTCCCATTTAAGTTCTACAAATTCTTAACTTGTCATTTCTTCTTCTCCTTAACTCATTCATCTTATATCATTACCAAATGATATGGCAACATAATATAAATAAGAAGTCAATTACTTGACATTAATGAAAAGAGAATAACCGATCTAACCTTTCTACTATCATCATGTATACCTCTTATCTTGGTTGTTCTTCTTCATTTTTTCCATTATATAATCAATCATCAACATTATTATTAGTTATGCTAACAAACTCCCTCTTTGGCATTGATGGAAACACTAACAAATTCAGTGTTCAATTGATGATGGTACACGTCACTGTCATTCATATAATGTACTCCCTTTGAGTAGTAACATCTTTTTTTGATCTTCCATCTATAGTCTTAGTCTTTCTATCAGTAACACTTTCCATTATGATTCATCTCCATTCATCTCCCTACTATACTCATCTTCATTTTTTTATTCATTTGATTTATCTCCCTCTTGGACATATACTAATTCATCTCCCTTTTTTAGTAAACATCTTCTTCATGATAATCTGTCATCAATTACTATTCTCCTTCACTGTATACATCTCCATGATATTCTCCCTCTTTGACAACAATGCCAAATAAAAAATAAACTTCTTAGATATAGATCAAGTATATATATTTTCTATTATAGTCATAAAATTCCTTTTTCTCAACTTCAGGCTTCACCTAAAGAGTGAAATGCTAGCATCAACTCACAAGATAGATATTCTATTAAGTCCTTGAATTGATTTAGAATACATATTTCCTTAATGTACATTGAATAGGGGAAGAACCCCTAACTTACCTCAGAGATACTCAAAAGCATCCTTCGGTAATGGTTTAGCAAATATGTTAGCATAATCCAATGTCACATGATTATCCTATAATTTCTCTCTCAAGTAGTGATACTTAATATATATATGCTTTGTCTTGGAATGCATCATAGGGTTCTTTGATATGTTAATAGCACTGGTATTATCATAATAGATTGTAATAGGATCAATAATCTCTTCATGCATACTTTCTAGTATTTTTTTAATCCATACAATGTTAGATCAATTCATAGCTATTGCTACATACTCAACTTCAATAGTAGATTGTGAAATATAGCTCTATATCTTTCTTAACCATGTCGCTAATCTTTCTTCTAAAAAGAAAGCTCCACAACTAGTGATTTTCCTATCATCAATATTTCATGTCCAATCAACATTAGTATATACCTTAAGATCTGTTAGTGCTCAAATCTACAGATGATTTATGATCTAACAAAACCAAAACTCCAATTATCCCAATAGATTCATCTAACAAAATGCAAGCACTAAGGTATTAAGGTTGCAGAACCTTCTTCACTTTGAGTATAAACTCAGGTGGGTTTACCTTCTTATAAGCTTCTTCAAAGCATCAGAATGGACATTTATGCACTTGTCATAAATATGTCAACTCAAAGACAAGAAACAAAAGTAAATTGAAATATTTTATCACTATTTTCTGGTGGCAACAGATGCAAATATATCTTAAACCAGTGCCTTATCTATTTGGGAATCAAAGTCAAACCCTACTTCCACACAATTCTATCAAGACAAATATACTAAACCCAAATGAAATGCCTAGCATCCCATTCTTTTAATTCCTACATCTACTATCAAATTCATACATGGACAATTAATTCACATAGACCTCCCTTAAGATTTTACTCTTTCCTTGAAAGAACTTAAGTTTAACCCCTACATTCACTTTGTGAACAATGCATTGAAAAGCCTTACAATTTAATGCATAAGAAAAATAAAGTGTCCATACACAAAGACAAAAAATAGTAACAATAGAGTTCCAATATCTTTATATTAACATTCAAAATCTGTCAGTACAGTATCACCATGACTACAAAAAAATAAGGTTCTATATCTCAGAACTTTTACAAAATGTATTAACCACCTCTTGAAAAGAGTAAAAAATTGCTATATATACCCACAACCATCTTGGAATCCTCAAAAGGATGCAAAAAGCTTTGGATGGTTGTGTAAACAACTTTCACAAGAGACAAATAGTAAAAAAGATTGTGATTATAACAACAAAAAGCAATTCTCAACTACTTAACAATTTTACAAGTGGCACCTTTGTCTAAAGATATTTCAGAGCAGTTACATAATTTTTTGCATGAATGATGACCACTATATGGATAACCTACATCATCCTCTATTTGAAACATGGTCTCCCTCAAATCCTAGAATAGGTGCCATATGTACCTTATTCTTCTTCCTCTTCTGTCATCTGGGCATCTAGCTTCTTCTTTTTCTTCTTTGTCAATTTATCGCATGCTGCCACATCATCATCAGATGGCCAATTGTAAGCCTACAATTCTTGTAGTGATTTGATCTACTGATCACACATGGAATTAGTTACACTTTTATCCTCTACTACAAACCATATGCAATCACTTTCAATTTTAAATAAGTTGTCAATTATACTATTGCATCTTTCTAAATCCAAAGCACTATCATTGTTAAGGAAAGCATCTTGCTTAATTATCATTTGATCCATTGATACTTTCCACTCATCTATACTAAAAATACCCCCACCATTATCATATATTGGAGGCAAGTACTTACGGCTACTCCCATCAATCATAGCCAGCTTGGCTGCTATCTAGTTAGACTTGCCTTTAAAGAACTTTGATATAGCACTTACTAAACCAATCTTTTCAAAAACCTTAGATACTACCTTAGGAATATCAGACCTATATTCCTGCAAATCATCAGGCTTATCAAATAGTGAGCTCCTCCCTGACCATGCACTAAAGAGTGGCTCCAAAGTAGTCAAAAACTCATCCACATTTCCACTGGCTTGGTGTAATAGACTAACTGATTGATGGATTGATTCCATCCTGTCCTTTATTTTTTCCTCCCTATATTGTACAATCCTTGCTACAGTATCCAAGAATGCATCTAGTCTTATTTTTTCTAAGTCCTTAGCAAGCTTATCAAAAACCCCTATATCTGTCTAAAGAGGGACCTCAATCTGCAAAGGAGGGGGAAGAACTATCTTTGAGGCTTCTTTGAGCCTAACTTTCAATTCAACCAACTCATCTTCCAATTCCTCAATCTTCATCATTTTCAAGTCCCTATCTTTGGCCAATACATTTGCATTCTCAAATAGTTTTGCATACCTTTCAAACAACTGAGCTGTATTAGCTTCAGTCAGGTTAGAAAAATGGGTCACTGCCTTGGAAACCTCAAGATCAGTTGTATTCTATACAGTCCATATGATTTTATTCCCTTCCATCCGATCCTCTATAATTAGTAGAGATGGCTTTTGAGTCTTTGGGGCAATATACCACATTACAATAGCCTGGGATCTTGGGTCATAGCCACTTCCTCTTATCATTTCACCAATATGAACCTCATAGGATAGAATGCCATGTGGTTGCTTTCTTATTTGATCAATGATAAAAGCAAAGGTCAAATCCCATCCTGGAGTTAGCAGCATTCCACTTGATCTAACCATTTCTCTGGCCTCATCTATAGTTATAGCCTCAATGCTAGGATCATAAGAGGCTAATGCTCTCATGGTTTCTTCACTTGGCTCAACTCCCTATAGCATAGCCTTAGCCACATCTTGTTTCTTTTTCCAGCTAAGAAAACTCTTAAAATCTTCACTCTTGATGAATTGGTCATCACTTAAGAACTCCTCCTGATATACCTCTCTAATATCTTGTCTTGACCACAAGGAATTTTCTTCATCTCCTTCATTAGTGGCCACCCATCTTGCTGGCCCTTATTGTTTTCCTCAATTGGTGATGGTAAGCCCTATCACCTGGTACAAGAGTAGATGCTCTATCAATCCCCCCTCTTTGTTTGTTCTACTTAGAAGGCTCTCCCTCTTCAAACCTTTGCTTCTTCAGTGGTGGCTCTTGAAGGTCCTCTACCTTTGATTGGTTTTTAATAAGATCAATAACTGGTAAGTCTCCAACTTGTGGTGGGCTATCTCCTTCTTGGGATCCATCAGAGAATTCCTCATAATCATAAGATGAGTAATCCTTTTTTTTTTTGTTTGCTTCTGATCAATCAAATTTTCCAATTGATTTGATAGAGTGTCACACATCTCTATCATCTTGTTAATTCTTTCTAATAGGGAAGGTTAGGGAAGAAACCATCAAAAGAAATTTGGGCTACTTTCAATTGAGTTTGCAAATCCTTTATGTCAAAAAACCTGTTCCATCTAGTAGTGACCTCATCCTTCTGCACAATATTCCTAATTCCATACTCTTCATCAAGGCCCTCATGATCTTTGTTGACACCAATACCAGGTATCAGTGTTAACCTTGTAGTCTTAATGAAGTCCTCAGGGTCCACATGTCTGCAAATACTAGATACCATCTTGAATTGATTTAGCCAGGTGCTAATTTGTGGGAAAGCCCTCTTACCAATCAAGAAATCACTGATTCTGAACTGCCTAGGTGTGAAAGTACCTTTCCTATGAGGGGCCAAAATTTCTCTATCTATCCACATCAACTGCCAAATAAATTCTAAAGAAGCAACTCTTGGTGGCACAAATTTTGGTAACAAATGTGGGGGTTGGGGGCAACCATAAACTCTTATAATTGTAGAAATTTCCCCTAAGTAAAAATCACCCCATTTATGGTTTCCCTCCCATTTGTCCTCCCATTGCATAGGTCTTGGTAGCCTTAGAACCTTAGGTGGTAACCTTGTAACATTGAGGCCCAGCCATCTCAAAATAGGAAAAATAATGAAGTTCTCGAAAACACAAAAGTCACACTTATTTGAAGTACTATTCCATACCCTTACCCATAGTTGTACTAGATTATGCTAATCTTGGAAGGTGAATTCTAGTTTTAACATATTCAAATCAAAACTGTTGATATTGAAAAATAGAATTAAGTGCATCAACATAGAGTAATGCAAGAACTTGATGGGCTTCTTACTTTCTTTGATAGACATTAACCCTTCATGCATCCTGTCTATTACATACTAGATGTAATCATAATCTGTGTTTACTAGAGAATTCTGGATATGTAAAATCATCATCAAAAGATCAACTGGCACAAATTCTTCATCCCCATCTATTCCCAATACTCTACACAACCCATAACAAGTCTGCTTCATATAGTAATGGAGGGATTTAAACTGGTAAGGGGCATTCATGTTATTAGGGAGGGGAGCTATATATGTGCCTTGCTTTGGGATATGCTTCACCTTCTGGTCTTTTACTGACCCTATATTTTTTGTATACCTCTCTCTCTCTTGGCTCAGATTAATTTCAGTAGAGGAAGACGTGAAAAAACTAAAAGCTTTCATGAAAGAACCCCTGCCAAGAGTAACCAAAGGTGACTAGTCTGCCTTCCTAATTGTTTTGGAGATAGGATCATACAACCTAGCTAATGCAACAATTAAGTCCATGTCTAAAAAAAATCAATGACAATCAATTTCCCTAAACCCAAGGCCCAAACATTACAAAAAGGAGCTGGCCCACCCCTATTTCGATAAAAATAACTGAAAATAGTATATTTTGAGCAGGATGGTGTGACAGGATCTTTGCAATGACCTAGAACATCTTCAAAGACATCATCGGGAGCTCTCTTGTTCTGACTGGAACCAGGCAATAATTTGAGAAATTTATCTGAATAATTTGGCTTGTTTCTATCTTCCCCTGTTAGAAATAGGAAATACTGAGAGGGGGGGTGAATTAGTATTTCACAAACTTTTACTTTTGCCCACTTATGGATATAATAGATTTCTTTAAAGCATAAGAAATTAAATAGCATACATAACAGTAAATGTAAAGAACTCATAACACATGATATTTTCTCGAGGAAACCCTAGCCAAGGGAAAACCCCGGTGGGGATGGTACCCAAAAAGATCCACTAATAAAAAGATATCTTGTTAGGGATGTTGACCCTATTAGGAGTCTATTACAAACATATAGTGTATCAGTCTTGGTTAAGGGACTATAGGCCTTGTTAGAAGCCTCAACCCTATTAGGAGTTGTAGATACAAAACCTGATTACCAGATGAGCTCACTGCCCAAACAAGTAATACAAATGTTTACTGATTACAATATGGTACTGCTAACAAATTTACATCGACAACTTTTTCCGCTATCACAATATACAACTATCACAAGTTACATTTCAAGTATGTTGGGTACATTACAATATTTATACAAGATATAAACATAATATCTTTATCCAGTTGGCTTGCATATCTTTATCCAAGAGTAAACATCTAGGATGTTGGCTCTTTATAATATTAAGTCATTATTTTGATAAGCAAAATAATCCCTTAATTCATTTACTAGTTTTGCCTTCAAAACTGCTATGTCTACTTAACTTTGTCATCAGTAAAACAAACATAACTTTGTCCGTACTGTCGATACTCTTTTTCACATTAAGATGGGGTATCCTTAGATACCATAGATTCTATGTTAAACTATGCAAACTTTGATCATGCTCCAGTGAATGTCGCCAAAACAAACTGTATCAGGTGCTCTGTCAAAAACACTATTTCATACTTAGACAATTTTAGTCTGCGATCTTCCCTACTTACTTTCTAGCTTATGCAATCTTCATAGGGAACATATGTTTCCATAATGACAACATCCATGTACATACCTCAGCCAAATTTCCAACAATCTCCCCCTTTGTCATTGGTGGCAACATATGAGAAAATTGGCTAAGTGTACAAGTCAAAATCTCAAAATTTGTATCAAAATTGTGGCCATAGTATAAAATAAGTATACTATCCTTATATCTCCTCAAAATATACACATAATCTATAATAATTCATAATACTCCATAGAACTCCCCCTATGAGTATCCTTCCTTATCATATATAGACAATTTTCTAAGTATCTCTCCCCCTTTGACAACAATGACAAAATAATGGGTGGAAAGGGATATACAAAATTGTGTCAAAACTTTTACCTTACTGTCTTATTGAAAAGTTGGTAGGCTTGCAACACAATCTGCAAAATTTGACTTCCAAGCCTCAAAATCTTTCTCCCATACCTTCTTAATTGATTCTGCTACATTGAGTAAAGTACTCAATCCGTATGCTGCAATCTGACAAGCTTGAAGGGACTCAAAATTGAACTTCTGAAATGATGTCTTAGTAGTAAGACATTCTTCTAGCTACTCTTCTATTATAGTCAACTTGATTGAGACATGCTCTCTCAAGATGTTTATCCTGATAATTTTCTTGTTCTTCTCATCATTCAAAGTCCTTATCTCATCACATAATTTTTTGATCTTTTTCTCAACTGCACTAATCTTTATGTTTGTGCTAGCCATTGAGTTTGTCTCTGCTACAATTTCATCTTGCTTCTCTTTTATCTTCTTCTCTTCCTCAATTATTATATTTTCAGATTTTTTACACTGAATGTACAAACACTTTCCAGTCTCAAGATGTTTCCTTAAGTTCTTAATGTGTCTGTCAAGGCTGTCAATGTCATTTTTGATATTCTGACTTATATTCTACAACATCTCAGCTTCATAAGTTGCCTGTGCCTTAACCTTAGCAATATAAGTCAAATTAGTGAACTCAACATCAAAAGAATTTATTACCATCTTTGCTCTTTCAAGTGGGTCTGAATCAAAGACTTTTTTAGATATAACACTTTGTAGCTTCTCAGTCAAATCTTTCAGGCTACCTTCCAAATTCTTAACTTTCTTGTTCTTTCCAATAATTTTGTTCAAAGAAGTGATCAACTCTAATTGATCATTGTCATCAACCTCCTTGCTCAAATTTTCAATCAATGTTCCTATTCCTTTCTCCTTTCCAGTCTTAGGAGTAAGACTAATGTCTTCTTATGGTTCAATAGGTGTATGGGCCTTTGTTTCCATTTTCTCTTATGTTCATGTAGTCTCTATTTCAATACTCTTTTCTTTCTCTCCCAAAGCCAAATTGTCAATAATGTTATCCAAACTGTTGAGTACCGCATCATCTAAATCTAAAGTAACTTTTGTTCCTTCAATGTCCATAGATTCTGTGCCAATGTTTATAGAAGAAGAGGGAATATCTTCAACTTCAACAACCTCTTCTGCTACCTCTACCTATTCTAAACTCTATTTCTCTGTTGCTTCTACAACTGATTGATCTTTGCTATCTTTTCTTGCTACCAAGTTTGCTAGCAATTGCACAACTGCATGTTCAGTTTCAGTCTTCACTTGTTCATACTGACCTCCCATTATTTGTATAGTTCTTCTTTTGGTTCTTAATAGGGTTTCAAGTGGCTTGAGGATCTGTTTAAGGTGGTCATCATCTCTTATGTCACAGAACTATCTTATCACATTCTCTCTCATTTTAGTATCTTCTTCTTGTGCTCTCATCTTTATTCTCACAAGTCTGTTGTACAAATCTTCTGGTATCTTTCCATGAATAGTATCAAATTTCTTGTTTGTCAAAATCATGTGTAACCATTGCATTCTCTAGATTTAATCTATCAGAGGATTCATATAAATCATAGTATTTGTTCATTTTGGTAAAGTCTCCATGCTGCAATATGTCTTCATTAACTCTTTCTATCCTTGGTTTCCATGATTTCTTTTTTATTGTTACTTCATCATCTTTTATCTCTGCAACTCTTCTAGGTACTGGTGGAACAATTTTTTTTGTCTTTTACCCAGTCTTGAAGCACTTGCCTTCATTCTTTTTCTTGGTGCTAAAAAAGAGGGTTTCTCTGTCTGACTAATTTCTTGCTCCTTCTTAGGTTCTTCAACCTTTACCTTAACTTGAATGGGTTCTTGAGGGTCTGCACTTGATGCCAAAGGTGGGACTGATAGTATCTCACTTTTCCTTATTGCTTCTGTAGTCTTTCTTGCAATATCAAATTCCTGCTCACTCATACCTATTTCTTTTAGAATTTTCTTTATTTTAGTCTCCACTCTCTTCTTTGATTGTTTCTCTTCCTTAAGTGTCTTTGCTGAATCAAAGTTTTCATCAAATGTTCCAAATCTATTACTACGAGCATCCAATTTACTTTTCAACAATCTACTAACATATCCTTATGTTTCAACTTTAGAGATTTCATAGCCAAGAGGGTCTATGAATTCATGTTTAGGTTTTACTGCCTCAATGTAAGTAAAATCAGTATCAACCATAAAACATATATCATCTTTGTATTTCTCAACTAGGGATGGAGGAATTCTTGATCTATTTACCACAATGTTTTGAAAAGTTTTCAACACTAACTTTACACTGTCATTAACCTTCTCAATAAGATGTTTCATGTAAACTTTATTGATTCTTTCCATAGTATTCTCACCATCATTCCAATCAATAGTGTAAGGAAATCTTCTTAGCAAGTGGAAGAACATGTAAGTAACCAATGAGGAAAATCTAAAATGAGTGTATTTAGCTTTCTTTATCTTTTCCAAATTCTCAAACAACTGTATTCTCAAAATTTCACACATATCCACAGGCTTCTTCTCCACACACATCAAATAAGCAATGTGTACCATACCTGCTAGCATATCATCTTCTCTAGAACTTCCACATAATTTTGTTGTCAAAATCTTACACAAGTATTTTACATCATCTTGCTTAATCTTACTAATGACTATACCTTTGCCATTGTATATTGAACCGGTGTTATCAATCACAATCTTTCTCATGTTTTTCTCATTCAGTGGAATTGTACCAACTTTTGATAATCTAGTCACATCATGAATTAGGTCTGCAGTTATGTCAATAACTCTATCTTCTAACCAAAATTTACCATTATGTATCCTACTCAAAATGATCTTAGTACAGTCCTCATCATCAAATTCATATTTCATAGAGTACTTAATGATTTCATTGTTTTCTAGATGTTCATAACCTTGTTTCACTAACATATCCTTGTTGTACAATTTCTAATATTCACCATTAAAATTACTCTCCCTTAGGGTTTCAAATTTGCATCCAAGATAACTTTTAACATTCTCTAAATGAAGAACTCTGTCTGGTACGGATGATAAAGCTAAACTAGCATCTCTTTCTGAGAGTTCAACTAGATCTTTCTTAGTTCTAGGTCTATTCTTATCCTTGATGTTGTGAATCAATGACACATCCATGATTATATCTGATTACTTAAGCTGATTCAAGATCTTAGTTGTATAAATACCTTAAATTCACAAAATTAGGGCTTTCACTTGATCAACGCTTAAAACTTCTACAAATCACTTCCAAACTTCTTTCTTCACTCTCCAAATCACTTCTAATCACTTGATAATCATAATAACTTTTATTTCAATCTTTTAATACTTATCATTTACTCAATCTGACATCACATTCAATTCTTTTGCCGCTAAAATGCCAAAAAGTTGATTCTGTAAACCTGCAACCATAAATCTTCTTGCAACCTCGCAAAACATAATATTTCTTTTTGCGTACTTAACCATAGCATTAGTATAACATAAAAAACCTTCATCTAACTGCACAAAACTTAACTCATTCAAAATCTAATTCTACACTAATTCTAAGTTCCTAAACTACAGAAATTTACATAATTTAAGTGCTTAAAGAAGGGTTAGGTAAAGACTCATTCTTACCATTAGATACATTACCTTCCTAATTACCTTCAGTTCTGAATATACCTTCTTGATCTGTGCCTTTAACAAATTTTACTTCATCTTCATTTCTACAACAACCTTTCTCTTTGTTTCCTGCATTTTCATTCCTTCTTGCATAGTTTCTAGGGTTAGGGTTATGATGATAACCTCCATTGTTTATTCTAAAAAATCTTGTTGTGTGTCCAATCTTTTTACATATCTCACAAATGATTCCATTGGTTCCATATCTAGGTGTTTGCTGATTGATTTGTGTCCTGCAATTTCTAGCAATATGTCCAATTTTGTTGCATCTGTAACATACTATTCCATTTCCTCTTTTCATGTCTTCAGTTGATCTCTGATCTGCATTGTTAGTATTTCTAGGCATTCTACTATTGTAATTATTCTCAATAACTTTAGATCTTCTACATTCAATAGCTCTATGTCCAAAACCATGACAATTACAACAATATCCATTAAGAGGTTTGAATTGTTTACCTGTACAATCTCTCTTCATATGACCAATAATATTACAAGCAAAAAATCTACCTTTGAATTCTCTTTGCATACCTTTGGATGGTTCATCTTGTTTCAGTGGTTCTTCTTGCTTCGGTGCATCTTCTTGCTTTGGTGATTCTTCTTGCTTAGGTGCATCTTCAGATTTGTTCTCATCTAACTTCTTTTCTTCACTGCTTTCACATACATTAAGATCTGGTTTCTTGCTTTCACTAACTAGCTTCAATATGTTAAATCCAAGACCAGTTTAGAGAATGGCTTTCCATAAGATACTTTCTCATTAATCTTTTCACTGTTTTAATATAGCCTCTCAAGTTGTTGTTTGGATTGAGTCAATTCACCTTTCACAATCTTGTTGTATTTCTCAAGTTCATCATACTGCAATTTGACTTTATCAAATTTAGATGTTACCTTACCAAGTTTAGATTTTAGATCTTCATTCTCATTCTTTAAACTTTCATTCTCAGATCTTAGATTGTCATTTCCATCTTTCAAGCTAAGCTTTAGATTTGCTATCTTCAATTCATGTTTAAGGATCACATTTTCTTTTTCTAAATCATCACAATCTTCAACAAGAATTTTAGATTCCTTCTCAGATTTTAGATCTTCTATCTTACCTTTCAATTTGTCAATAAGATTCTTTGCATCATCATACATTCTTTTCAGAGTGTTTCTTCCATCAGTAAGCATATCAATTTTTTCAAGACCTTCTTCAAGATTCTTCTGTAACTGATCCATATCCATAGAGATCTTACTCAAGCTGCTAGGCTTTCCTTGAATGTTCCTTCTCTGAGTAATTGTGCTCTGATACCAATTGTTAGAAATAGGAAATACTGAGAGGGGGGGGGGGGTTGAATCAGTATTTCACAAACTTTTACTTTTGCCCACTTATGGATATAACAGATTACTTTAAAGCATAAGAAACTAAATAGCATACATAATAGTAAATGTAAAGAACTCATAACACATGATATGTTCTCAAGGAAGCCCTGGCCAAGGGAAAACCTTGGTGGGGATGGTACCCACAAAGATCCAGTAATCAAAAGATATCTTGTTAAGGATGTTGACCCTGTTAGGAGTCTATTACAAACATATAGTGTATCAGTCTTGGTTAAGGGACTATAGGCCTTGTTAGAAGCCTCAACCCTATTAGGAGTTGTAGATACAAAACTTGATTACCAAATGAGCTCACTACCCAAACAATTAATACAAATTTTTACTAATTACAATATGGTACTGCTTACAACTTCGCATCGACAACTTTTGCCTCTATCACAATATACAACTATCACAAGTTACATTTCAAGTATGTTGGGTACATTACAATATTTATACAAGATACAAACATAATATCTTTCTCCAGTTAGCTTGCATATCTTTATCCAAGAGTAAACATCTAGGATGTTAGCTCTTTATAATATTAAGTCATTATTTTGACAAGCAAAATAATCCCTTATTTCATTTACTAGTTTTTCCTTCAAAACTATTCTGTCGGCTTAACTCTGTCATCGGTAAAACAAACATAACTTTGTCCATACTATCTATACTCTTTTGTGCACTGAGATGGGGTATCCTTAGACACCATAGAGTCTATGTTCAACTATGCAAACTCTGATCATGCTCTAGTGAATGTCACCAAAACAAACTATATCGGGTGCTCTGTCAAAAACATTGTTTCATACTTAGACAATTTTAGTCTGCGATCTTCCATACTTACTTTCCAGCTTATGCGATCTTCATATGGAACATATGTTTCCATAATGACAACATCCATGTACATACCTCAGCCAAATTTCCAACATCCCCACCTTTCCTTTTGGCTCCACCACTGGAAGAAGTCATGCTCAGCTCTGGTTGACTCATTTTTTCTACACAATTGCTCTCAATTCTACAAACTTGATTTTCTTGGCACTCAAAGGTTTCTTCAGAAGACACAATTCTCTTCAAATGATTTCAAACATAGAAAACAATGATTTTAGCCTATTTATTGATAAATGTGTACAATTGCCAAAATCATTGCAAATCTACCTCCAATTACTTCCGCATTCAATTCACATATCACCAGTTTTCAAATCAGTGCTAACCAATGCAGGGATGTTGACAGATAGATTTAAAAATTTGAAAACAATGCAAAAAGGCAATGATTATGGTTTAGTACTCTATCACCCTACTTACGTGATAAATTGCTCCTTTAAAACTGATTGGATGGCCAACTACTTTTTCTCCAGCTCAATAGTGTACTTTATCTACATGGTAATGACCTTTAACCTTTCTTTATTATTTTCTTCAAATGAGCCCGTTTCAGAGAACTAGCGACTGAAGGTTCTTGCAATCGCTAAATGAAAAGATAACCCTAGCTCACATTCAGAGAATTAGTGACCAAAGGCTTTGCTAATTCTTGAAATCAATTTCTTAACTCTTTCTCCATTCAGCAAACCAGCGAACAAAGAAAACCTTGCCCAAGTAACTAACCATGGTCACAATTTGGAGAATTAGCAACAATGCTATCTCTAAATCTCTTAATGTTTCAGTTGACTGCTAATTTATTTTGAGACTTGGCAACCAAAGGCTTCGCTTATTCATTGAATGGGAACCTTAACCACATGTTTAATAGGAGAACTAGCGAACAAGCTTACTCTCTAAGTCATTGAATTCTTTCCCAACTGCCTGTTTCAAACCGAGACTTCAATTCAACCATTGATCATGACCTCAATCGACAACCATCGCTAATTCACTGAGACTATAAAACAATCATCTTTTGATTACGAGACTTAGCGAACAAAGGGTTAAAACTTACTTGACTTCTTGATTTTCCCATTCACTGAATAACTTCATCATAACCAACCTTTTAAGAGAATGTGTGACTACCTCATTTGCCAAATCACTAGATAATTTAGAACCTTGCCAACATATTATGAGATCATGTGAATAATAGGGAAAACCACATTTATCCAATCCATTAAGTGAAATAGTCAGAGCCACCAAACTTAGAGCACATAGAACTTATAACATAGTCACCGAATCACCAAATCAGTTTATGTAGGACCTAAATACTTTGAAATTAAATCATAACCATTGATCATATGGGTAATCAACGGTCCTCACCAAATCACTAGATAATACAAGTCTTAACCACCCGATTTTGAGAATGAGAGAACACTACCATGCCAAGTCACTAGAAGTTAATAGGAAACCGCCTAGAAATAAGCGAACAGGAGACTACATACTCACTGGTTCATGCAAAGGTTGAGGTAACCATTGAACAACTTGGAGACTTAGCGACTAAAGAAAACATACAACATGGGTTTACTCATTTTCCAGTTCCCTAAATAACTCAAAGACATAAAACAAAACTACGCGATTCAGTGAACACTTGATGGAAATAATCACGCACATAATCAAAACACTTAAGTGGCCAAAAAGTAACAATGAAATATAACGATTGGGGAAACTTAAGGGTTTACATGAAGAAACGAGATTTCTCAAAGGGGAAAAACCTAGGGTAAGGGTTTTCAGGCTTAGTTATAACACAATTGATGGGTTTTTGAAAACCTAAACCCCAAAAATTAAACTTGCAGAAGGATTAAACCACAACTTGGAATTGAAAACCTCACAAAACCTGAAAAATTCCCAACAGTGGCTCTATCTGAGGATGCTTGAGTGAAAGGTCAAAGTAAGAACTTATGAATCTTTGGGAGGTAGACCACAAACCCTAACCTAAAATAGGAAACAAACACACCACAAAACCAACACACCTACACATATATACATGTCTACTATGCATGGAAAGGGAGAAAGAACTAACTAAAGAAAAACTTCAGGAACTGTCCATGCACTGGCAATTCCCATTCTCCACCATCCAAATTTTACAAAAAATATGAATCCTTACCATGAGTTTGATGAATGACAAAAGGTCCCATCCATAAAGACTCAAATTTTTTATGTTTCCCTTTGTCTTCAGCCCTAGCATTCCATTGAAGAACCATGTCACCCGGCTGGAATTTTCTCAAAGTTGCTCTTTTATCAAAAAGATATTTAATTTTTTGTTGCAACTTCACATTTTCCTTTCGTCCTTCCCTTCTGATCTCATCCAGTTCAACCAATTGAATCATTTTGTCTTGCAATGGATCACTGATTTCCATACCTTCTTCCTGCATGAATTTGTATATTGGTAAGAAGTTGTTTACTGGTAATCTTGATTTCACACCATATACCATCTCAAAAGGGGACTTCCCTGTAGCTCTCTTCTTAGCAATCCTATTAGCCTACAATGCTAGTTTCAGCTTTGCATGCCAACTTCTTTTGTTCTTTTCTAGAGTTTTCTTCAAAACTTGCAGGATACTCTTATTACTAGATTCTACCTGCCCATTTGCTTATGGGTGGTAAGGGGATGAATAAGATATAATTATTCCCATTTCTAAACAAAAATTAGTAATCTCCTAAGATCTAAAACTCATGGCATTGTCTACAACCAATTTGACAGGAACACTGATGAAGGGTGCTCCCCTTAATACCACAAACACATAACAGAAATAGAGAAACAACAACAATATGCAAGAACAGAAAATTAGCTTCTTATTATCTCCACAAATGTGGAATTACAAACTTTCAGAATTACAATATGCAAAGCCACATGGGCATTCCCTTACAATATTCTGTAGGACAAAGCCTCGAACTATTACCCAGATCTACTACCCAGAACTATTCTGAACTGCCTAAGACAATACTACAGCATTCCACCGCTTGGGAAGGTTCCAGAATTTTTAGCCAATAAGGCCGACCAAACTTAGAATTATTTTATTTTACATTTTATTACATCATAGTCAGCTCAAGATAACCTTTGAAACCCGAACAGAAATTTTGAAGAAAATTATTTTCCGCCATTTCAGGTGGCCCAACTTCCGAAGACCATAAGTCATCACCAGTTGACCCGCTCAGCTATTATAACCCCATTTCGGAAATGCCACGAAGCGCTCTATAGGCTTGACCCATGCAAGCGCCTGTCACCCAAATTTTTGACCTCATTCGAGGCCTCTAAAGCCTTCAAAACTGAGTTCAAAGTTTCTGTACCCTGCTGCCAATACCGAAAATCTTCAATATCTTCCAATACACACTTGATCTGGCAATGAAACTTTACTGGCAGACTTATATGACCAAAATGAACCTCCAAGAAAGAAATCAGATCATTCTAAGCACATACAAAAATTACCAAAAATAGTAACTTTCCATAAATAGTAGCTCTCCACAAAATAGCCCTTATTGAAAATAAAAACAGAAATATTTTTGGGTGATGCAAGATTGCTCTTACACCCAGGATGCTCCTGCATCAGACACCCGGGGTAATTTGAGAAGTGACCCTGTCACGACTCAGGTGTGCAGAGGAAAACCAAGATGGTTAACCTCCACCCTTGTTAGCCATGATGAATCTTCAACAGGTCATCCTTTCCACTTGACCAGATATTCTTCATACGTCCTATTCCTTGTGCTTCTGCCAACACAACTGTCCAGTATATCCTCGATCTCCTTAGTGTCTGAACTAGTTGCTGGAATACTCCACTGTGCTACTGCAACCTCATCTTCAACATCTCCTTCGTGATACTCTGTCAAATCTGAAATGTTAAACACTGGTGAAATATTCAGCTCACTAGGCAATTCTACCTCATATGCATTTCCTGAATCATGCTTCTTCAGTATCTTACATGGCCCAAACTTCTTCATTTTCATCTTGTTATATGTACCAACTGGAAACCGCTCCTTCCGCAAATGAACCATGACTTCATCACCAACCTGAAATTCCATATACCTCCTTTTCTCATCTGCCTTAGCCTTATACTATGCATTCATCTTGGTAATATGCTTCCTCACCTCTTCATGGATGTTCTTCAAGTGTTTTGCAAAATCCTCAGCTTCAGCACTACTTATTTCTCCTTTATCTATCTTTCTCAATTCAGATGCATTTCTTGGACTACTTCCATATACAATCTGGAATGGTGATTTACCAGTGCTCCTATTGACATAATTATTGTATGCAAATTTTGCCTGTGGTAAAATCAAATCCCATCCTGTTGGCTTATCTCCAACCAAACATCTCAGCAAATTTCCCAAACTTCTATTCACCACCTCTGTCTGTCCATCAGTCTGTGGATGATGTGATGAACTGAACTTCAAATCTGTCTTCAACTTCTTCCACAATGTACGCCAGAAATATCCAACAAATTTAGTGTCCCGATCTGAAACTATGGTCTTTGGCAAACCATGAAGTCTCACTACTTCTCTGAAAAACAATTCTGCTACATGAATAGCATCATTAGTCTTCTTGCAGGGAATGAAATGTGCCATCTTCAAAAATCGGCCAACTACTACAAAAAATTGAATCATGTCCCTGCTGTGTCCTCGGTAAACCAAGAACAAAGTCCATACTGATATCCTCCCAAGGCTTCTCTGGTATAGGTAATGGCTGATACAACCCTGTATTCTACTTCACTCCTTTTTCCATCTGACATACTCTGCAACTCTGTACAAACTTCTTCACATCTTGCTGCAACTGTGGCCAATAATAATTCTCACTAACCAAACCAAGGGTTTTGTCACAACCAAAATGTCCAGCCAATCCTCCTCTATGCTTCTCCTTGATGAGATTCTCCCTCATAGAACTTCGTGTAATGCACAACTGACTCCCTCTGAATAGCATATCATCCTGGATGATGAAATCCAACCATTTCATCCTGTCTAGAGTAACAGGTTCTGCACAAGCTTTCCAAGCTTCACCAAAATCAGGATCCTCTGGATACAAATTCTTGAGTTCCTTGAACCCAACCACTTCAATCTGCATTTCTGTCAGCAATAGTTGCCTTCTGCTAAGAGCATCTGCAACCCTATTAGACTTTCCACTCCTGTGTTTCAAAACAAATGTATAACTCTGCAAAAACTCAACCCATTTCAAATGCCTTTGATTCAATTTTCCTTGACTATTCAAATATTGCAAAGCTTGATGATCAGTATACAAAACAAACTCCTTAGGAAGTAGATAATGTCTCCACTTCTTTAATGCCTGAACTATAGCATAAAATTCTTGATCATAAACAGAATATTTCCTCTTGGCATCATTTAACTTCTCACTGAAATAAGCAACAGGTTTACCTTCTTGGCTCATAACAACTCCTATTGTGGTACAACTAGCATCACAATCTACTTGAAACACCTTATTGAAATCTAGAAGTGCTAAAACAGGTTGTTCTGTAACTTTTTGTTTCAATAATTGAAAACTCTTTTCTGCTCCTTTAGTCCACTTAAACTCTTTTCTATCCCCTCTCATTGTTTCAGTCAAGGGTCCACAAATACTGCTAAAATTTTTGATAAACTTTCTGTAAAAGCTAGCTAGACCATGAAAAGATCTTACCTCAGTAGCACTCCTTGGAGTAGGCCATTCAAGGATAGCCTGTACCTTCTCTGGGTCCATTTTTAGACCTTCTGCCGAAACTACAAATCCCAAATACACTAACTCTTTCTTCACAAAACTGCACTTCTTCAAATTAATCAACAATTTCTCTTCTCTCAACTTCTCAAATACCATACGAATATGCATCATATGCTCATCCAATGTCTTACTAAAGATCAAAATATCATCTAGGTAAACAATGACAAACTTACCTAGAAATTCTTTCAGAACCTCATTCATGAGCCGCATGAAAGTGCTCGGTGCATTGGTTAGCCCAAAAGGCATGACTAACCACTCATATAGTCCTTCCTTTTTTTTGAAGGCAGTCTTCCATTCATCTCCTTCTCTGATCTGAATCTGATGATATCCACTTTTCAGATCTATCTTTGAAAAATGCACAGCTCCACTCAAATAGTCCATAATATCATCCATTCGTGGCAATGGAAACCTGTACTTGATTGTGATCTTGTTTATTGCCCTAGAATCTGTACACATCCTCCATTCTCCATTCTTCTTTGGTGCTAATACCGCTGGTACAGCACAGGGACTTAGACTCTCACGGATCAAACCTTTCTGTAACAGTTCATGTACTTGTTTGTTCAACTCCTCACTTTCTGCAGGTGTCATTCTATGTGCTACCTTATTCGGAAAACTCGCTCCTGGGATCAAGTCCATCTGATGACTGATCTTCCTGACTGGTGGTAATCCATCAGGCACGTTATTGGATACAATATCCTGAAACTCATTCAACAAATCTGCAACTTCTACAGGAACATCTTCTACTTCCTCTTTACCAGCTTTTGGAATTAAAGCAAAACATACATGCTCATGCCTCATACCATCTAGGAATTTCCTTCCATCAACAAATGTTATTCTTGCATTACCACATACCTTTTCTTCGGTCTCCTTCAATGGCTTTAGCTTATGTCGCACTCCATCCTTTGTCAGGGAATAGGTATTCGCACGACCATCGTGTACAACACATCTGTCAAACTGCCATGGTCTACCCAATAACATATGACATGCATCCATAGAGATGATATCACATAGTACCTCATCTTGGTACCTGCCGATCTTGAACTTCACTAGGCATTGTTCATTGACCATGACCTTGTGGTCATCCTGTACCCAGGCAATCCGATATGGATGTGGGTGTTTCTGTCTCTTGAGCTTCAACTTTGTCACCATCTCTTCTGACACCAAATTGTCAGTGCTTCCACTATCAATAATCACATCACAACATTTACCTTCACACTTGCACCTGGTGCGAAACAGGCTCCTCTTTTTCTCAGGTTCATTCTCACCACTCAACAGGACTCTTCTGTTAATCAACGTTTCTCCTCTTTCAGCATCTTCAGAATTTGATGATCTGGCATCTTCATCTACATGTGCAACTCTGGCCTGGCCTTCATTTCTCCTGTCTATTCTACCTTGGCGCTGAGGACATTCAAATGCCCTATGACCTTCTTCTCCACAGTGAAAACATGTTCCACGGAAGCCTCCTCTTCCAGATCCTTGTCCTCTTCCTCTTCCTCTTTGATCTCTATTATTCTGATCCTGGAAGCGATTGGAATTATTTCCGCGCTGATTCTGACTGCTACTAGCCTCATCCTTTTTTTTCGGATCTTCATTTCGGCCACCATATGACCGTCCACCAGATCGTCCACCTCGACCTCTTCCATTTTGTCTTCTCTCGAACTTCTTGTTCAGCTTTTCCTCTACTTTTAGGGCAAATTGGTATGCCTCCTCAATACTGTTCATTCGAACCAGATTCAACTCCTCCTAAATGCTTGGCCTTAACCCATTAAGGTATCGGGCAACTTTCTCCTTATCAGCTTCTGCATGGCCTGTTCTGATGAGGAGTCGATAGAACTCCTCTGTATACTCCTGAACAGATCTTCCTGCTTGCTTCAAACTTTGCATTTTCTTTAGTAGATCAAGCTCATAATCAACAGGAATGAACTATCACTTCAATTTATCCACCATCCAATCCTATCTTGTGATTTTATCTTTCCCTCTTCTATTTCACTCCAATTGAATTTCTTGCCACCAGATCTTCGCATGACCTTTCAGTCTGGCCTTCACAAATTTGACCCTATCAGGATCCTCAACATCTTCATACTCAAAATATTCCTCACATTCATTGATCCAGTTGATCAATTCCTCTGGGTTAAGATTTCCAGAAAATGTAGGAACCTCAATCTTAGGTCTTTTCCCAATCTTGGAAATCGCCCAAAAAAGTCTTTCTTCCTCCTGGTTCACAATTTCAACTTCTCCTCCTTCTTGATATTTTTCTTCGGCTTCATCCTCGCTTTCGTCTCTGACATTAAGATTCATTCCTCTATGAATCTCTTCTTGTAATGCTCGCACTTGTCTCTGCAGCTCTCTAACCTCAGGTGTTACAACACCAGCTCTTCCGCCACGTTCCCTTCGTGGAGGCATTTTCGCGATGCGCGCTGAAACCCTAGCCACGGTCCTAGTGCAAACTGCCTCACAGTCGGTGATCTGTTTACACACTCAAGAACTCCTGCTCTGATACCACTTGATGAAGGGTGCTCCCCTTAATACCACAAACACATAACAGAAATAGAGAAACAACAACAATATGCAAGAATAGAAAATTGGCTTCTTATTATCTCCACAAATGTGGAATTACAAACTTTCAGAATTACAATATGCAAAGCCACATGGGCATTCCCTTACAATATTCTGTAGGAAAAAGCCTCAAACTATTACCCAGATCTACTACCCAGAACTATTCTGAACTGCCTAAGATAATAATACAGCCTTCCTTATATAGGCAATTTTCCACCGCCTGGGAAGGTTCCAGAATTTTTAGCCAATAAGGCCGACCAAACTTAGAATTATTTTATTTTACATTTTATTACATCATAGTCAGCTCAAGATAACCTTTGAAACCCGAACAGAAATTTTGAAGAAAATTATTTTCTGCCATTTCAGGTGGCCCAACTTCCGAAGACCATAAGTCATCACCAGTTGACCCGCTCGGCTATTATAACCCCATTTCAAAAATGCCACGAAGCGCTCTACAGGCTTGATCGGCATAAGTGCTTGTCACCCAAATTTTTGACCTCATCCGAGGCCTCTAAAGCCTTCAAAACTGAGTTCAAAGTTTCTGTACCCTGCTGCCAATACCGAAAATCTTCAATATCTTCCAATATACACTTGATCTGGCAATGAAACTTTACTGGCAGACTTATATGACCAAAATGAACCTCCAAGAAAGAAATCAGATCATTCTGAGCACATACGAAAATTACCAAAAATAGTAACTTTCCATAAATAGTAGCTCTGCACAAAATAGCCCTTATTGAAAATAAAAACAGAAATATTTTTGGGTGATGCAAGATTGCTCTTACACCCAGGATGCTCCTGCATCAAACACCAAATCTAGTGATTAGATTATTCATCAAGAACTCAATTACAATAGCATTGGTTTCCTTTTTAGTTGGAATTGCTTCAATCCATTTAGTAAAGTAATTTGTAGCAACCAGAATCCAACTATGCCCCCCACTAGATTTCTCAAAAAATTCCCCAATAAAGTCCATACCCCACATAGAAAAAGGGGCTTCTACAACCATAGGGTTCAACAACAGGGCACCTAAAAATTTTAGTTTCTTGGAAAATCTTTGACATGGCCCACACTTTCTAACAAAAGAGTCAGTATCTTTGAACAATACAGGCCAATAGTATCCTACCCTTAAAATCTTATGAGTTGTGGACTGAGCAGAATGATGTCCTCCACACAATTCGTAGTGCATTTCTTTCAATACCTTTTCTGATTGGTGTTTGTCCAAACAAAATAATAGAATCCCATCATTATCTTTCCAGTACAAATCACCTTGTATCATTACATACCTTCGAGCCTACAATCTCAAACTTCTCCTCTGATTATCATTCAACTCCTGTGGACATTTAGCATATTTGATAAAATAAACAATATCTTTGTACCATGGTTGCATTTCAATGCTAGTAACTATATCTTCATTAACAACAACACTATTCATTTGTATGAGATCCATGTTTTCGTCAGTCATTAGTTTTGCAAGTCCCAGACCTCTCACCAATTTGGTAATGTGGAGCTCAAGATCAAACTCTTGAATCCTATTGATCCACTTGCATCTTTTCCCTATGACCTCACTTTGCACCAAAATATCTTTCATTGTTGCATGAGGTACATATGCATTAACCTTGGCACAAACAAGATAAGGTCTAAAAGCTTTAACTTCCTTGACTAGCGCGTATGCTTGTTTTTCCATTAACTCATAATTCAATTCAGTAGACTGCAATGACTTGCTAAAAAAGGCTATGGGATGTTCAAATCCTTCTTTATCCTTTTGTAATAGGAAAACCGCAATAGTGTGAAAAGAGGCAAAGGAGAACAAAGAAAATGGTTTTGAATAATCAAGTGAGATTAAGACAGGGCTTCTTGGATTGCTTGCTTGATTTTCTCAAAAGCTTGCTGAGTCTCACTGTCCCAATTAAACTTTACATCTTTCTTTAGGAGTTTGACTATAGGCTTAACCATTTTTGCAAAATTAGCAATGAATCTCCTAACAAAATTAATTTTCCCTAAGAAAGATTGCACACCCTTTATATTCTTAGGTGAAGGTACCTTCCTAATTACCTCTACTCTTTCAAGGTTAATCCTAGCTCCTTCTTTTGACACTATATGTCCAAGTAATTTCCCCTTTGTCACAACAAATTGACACTTTTTTGGATTTAAAGAGACACAAAATTCTAGAGCTTTGACAATGACCTTTTCCAAATGACTGCAGTGATCTTCAGCCCTTTTTGAATAAGTAGTTAGACCATCTTGGTACACAACCATAAGAACAATCAATTCCTTAAAAGCAACATCCATTGCCCTTTGAAAAGTAGCTCCAACATTTTTTAAACCAAAAGGCATGCGCACATACACATAGGTTCCCCATGGGGTTGTAAATGTTGTTTTAAACTACTCTGATTCTTTGACCAGCACTTGATTGTAACCGGAGAAACCATCCATAATTGATAAGAGTTCACAACTAGTTACCCTATGCAGCATGGCTTCCATATTTGGCAGTCCATAATTATCTTTTAATGAAGCCACATTCAAATTCTTGAAATCAACACAAAGTCTTATGTCACCATTCTTTTTCCTCACTAGCACAAGATTTGAGACCCACGTGGAATGCCTAATAGGCTCTATGATACCAACATCTCTCAACTTTGTCAATTTAGCCTACATCTTTGTGGATAGCAAGGGATTGATAAGTCTTTATTTTTGCCTAAAAGGCTTAGTATCTTCCTTGAGTGGAATTTCATGTTGAAAGAGTTCTGCTTTATAAGCCTTAAGATCATCATATGACCAAGCAAAAACATGCTTATATTTTTTTAACAATCTTATCAAATTTCCTCTAACCTCCCTACTCAACCTTTTCCCAATGTAAACTATTTGAGGGGATGTTTCTGAACCTAAATTTATTTCCTCTAAGTCCTCCATTTTAGTGTTAGACTTTTGAGACAAATACCCATCATTTATTTTAAACATTCCATCTAACTCCACTCACCCTTTTGGTATATGGTTTGAAGGTAGTTGCACTATCTCATTTCCCATAATACATTCCTTTCCTTCAACATAATGATGGGCTTCATTAAAATCTATTTGTTTCCCATCATATTGATCTAGACCTTGAAGAAACCTTAAGATATCAAAATCATCCTCAAATACTTGCCAATTATACACATTGTCAGGCACTGAAGGCCTACTTTTGACTTCCAACATGGACACACCAGCAAGGGTAATATCATCATTTTTGAGAGCAACATTAGCAAGAAAATCTATCATGATATTATTAGACCTTTCTACCCAAAGCAGATTGAAAGAATAAAAAAACTCTAGCCTATCCCAGAAAACATGTTTGTACAAATTCAATCTCTCATCCTTGGCAGCATATTTAGATCTTACTTGAGCTATAACTAATTGGGAATCACCATGGACCTTTAGACATTTGATACCATGCTTTATAGAAATGTCTAATCCCAATATCAGTGCCTCATATTCAGCAATATTATTAGTGCATTCAAAGGTCAACAGGAAAGAGTACTTGAAAGTAATACCTGATGGGGAAATAAAAACAACACTAGCTCCTGATCCTTCCTTGGAGCATCCACCATCAAAAAAAATTTTTGAAAGTCCATTTTTCTGCAATACTAACTCATCAATTATTGGGTCTATGTTTTTCATTTGAGGTACTATCTCTTCAGTCATGAAATTATTCATGTCAATATCTACAAAGCAGTTCAAATCTTCTGGTGCAAATTTTTCAACCATGACTGAGGAACAAGGTTCCCTATACAATTTTACCTCAGTCCCATTGACTGGGATAGTAGCATATGACAAATCCAACTGTAATTTTCCACCTACTACTACAGCCCATTGCCTTGATAGTAGCATTCCCTAATGGGGTTTTGTATCAACAACAATGACATCCATCTTGTATGTGGCCTCTGGGAATACAACAATCTTCACTTCAATTCCAATTAGGGTTCCTACAATAGGTGCTGCCCTGTTATCCATAGCATAACACCTTCCATTAGATGTGTCAACTTGTAATCCTAATTATTTCATTACATGATAGGGCATTACAGTTGTAGCAGCACCAGAGTCAATCATACAATTCTTTAGAAAAAAATTATTTACAATTAGTGTCACATAGAAAGGGTCAATAGAGGAAGGCTCTTTTGTCACAATAGTTCCAACACACACATCAAAGATGTTATCAATTGAAATAGGCCCTTCTATTGAATTCCCCTTCTCTTGCATGGTAGGAACTATCCCTTGTTCACTTATGAGATCCAGGGCCACTATCTTATGTTTCTCAATTTTCAACATTTCCAGTAAAGGAATGGAAACCTTCATTTGGGATAGGGCATGTCTCATATCAAAGGTAGGGGGATCAACAGAAAGATTAGGATAATCCTTTTGCCTACCAAGTTTCCTTTTAACCTTGTCAACAATAACATCCTCACTCCTTTTCTTAGTTACAAGCCCTTTATTCTTGTTATTTACAACATTGGGCTTTGGGGAATCATTATTCTAAAGGTTATCCTTAACAAATACTAACCTAGGGACTCCTTGATCAGTATCCACCTTTCTATTTCTCAAGTTGTAAGAAGATTTGGCTTGAGTTATAGCAGCCACAGTTAGAGTTCTAATTTCCTCATCACTAGGTTTTGTCCATTGTTTCTCATCTAACCCTGATTCTACCATATGAGCTTTGCAATTGTCATTATCAGACTCATCATGATCTGAGTGAGTAAATATTTTTGTTCATAATCTAAGAGAAACCTCCTTTTATGATCAATATCAGGACAAATCTCTTCATCCTTTGAAGACAAAAAATCCCCCATTACTTCAATAGTAAACATGTTAATAGCAGGCTTTTCAGATTCTTCATAATCTCCTGCATATGAATTATTGGCCTCTTCTTCCAAGGCTTGAGCCACATCACACTAGAATGGTGAATGGTTCATCTTACAAGCCACACACCAAGGGGTATTCTCCACATTATGTGCTATATTTTTCTTCAAAGGATCTGGTGTATCTCTTCCCTTTTGGGGGTCATTATTTTCAAGAACATGCCTCCCATCTTTCCAATTAGTCTTGTATGGCATATCTTGTAAGTTAGGGGCTCTGTCCTACCTCTGATAAGGTGGTCTTGTGTCTTGAAATTTCCTACCACACTTATCAAATTTTTTTGGGAAGTCTTTGGTAACACCAAATCCTTTATCCACTTTATCATCCTCTTTGGATGGCCTTGCAGGTTGTGACCTAGTTTCCTTCCACAACCTACCCTCATCCCTCTTATACATTTGACCAGATGCCTTTCAGTTTCTTTCAATATTTATAGCCAATTTAAATGCATCCCTAAGGGTATGGGGGTTCTTATCTCTCAGGAGATAAGACATTTTACCATCCATAGAATTGAAATAAGTGGTCAAGTAGACTGCATCATCCAACCTTAATACTTGGAACAATTTGTACATGGCCTTTTGGAATCTGCTATTAAACTCTGACATGCTCTCATTGTAATGCTTTTTGATATTGTTGAACTCATTGAGCATGTAACTTGAATTCACATGTTCTGCATATTGCTCCTTGAAGCATCTAACAAACTCATCCCATGATGCAATACTATTCTTAGGCAAACCTTGGTACCAATCTCTAGCATCTTCAACCAATGATTGAAAAAAAAACTTCATTATTACATCTTCATGCTCAATCTCATAGTTATTAACTTTATCTGTGAAAAATTTCAGGTGCTCTTCACAGGTAACCACATTATTTCCAGTAAATAATTGGATTTTCTTTCTAATCTCATTAGGGATAGCATTGGGTTGACCAGGAATACTGTCAAAAAATAAAGGTCTATATCTATCCAAATGAACTGGTCTCCTTTGGATATTTGGTTGGATCAGAGGGGTTGCTGAAACATTTTTACAAAGTACTGTCCCCATTGTACCACTAACTATAGGGGGAACTTGACTAGTATTCAAATTTGGTCCAAGTATATTTTGTCCAGGATGAAGGGCTTAAGGATTTGGAAAAGAATTGCTAAGCTGATTGGGTGGGATCATTCCTGATATAATAGGGATAGAGCTACTAATAGATGTCTTTATATTAGCATGCAAGAAAGTAATATTTCTCTTCATCTCATCTACAATAGCCTCCAATTCTAGTTTCTCTAACTGAAGAGCCAAATCCTCTTTAGCTTTTCTAGCCCTTTCCAAATCTTGGCTTGCTTGGGAAGGTATACCAGGAACAAAAACTTTCTTGGGCTCACTAATATTTACACCAACCATTTTTTTCTATCCTTTATTAGGGATCTCTTTTGTGGCATTTCTAATGTCCTCGTTCCTCAAGATTTTAGATGGGTGCAATTATCGGAGAACATGTCTTGTTCCCTCAAACTCATCATGTTTAAGCTTAGCACTTTCAGCTTGATTTCTTAAAACCCCCATATCACCAAACAAATTCTTATCTAAATCCTAAACTTCTTGATTTAAATCATTAGCCTAGATCTCATTGTTCCTAGTTTTTCTCATCAAATCTTGCCTTTCCATGAGCAAATCGTATATCTATTGTTCCCTTACCTTCCTTCTATTAGCAATTTCTAGTAGTTTTTCATGCTCCTTTTTCCTTAAAGCAATCACTTCTTCCCTCAATTTTTCTGAATCATATGAGGTAGTTTCAATAGAAGAAGTTTCTCCTAGTTGCTCTATGGTTTCTCTCGTAGGGAAATAACCTACTTCTGTGATTTCTTCTTCATCAGAGGGAAAGTGTACACTAGGAATGACTTTCTTAACATGTTCAGGGTCATCAGAAGAGGAGGAGGCTTCACGAGGAAGTGGTGTAGGGACTCTATGTCTCGAAGGTCCTGGAGAATTAGTTGTAATCTGATTTCTCCTAGACCATTGCTTTCTACCAGGTGTATGAAGCTCATCACCCATATTATTCTCAAGGTGGTCCTTGAAATAAGACCTCATAAACCTTGGATGAATCATGGCGTGTCACAACAAGATATATAAAAAATTTACAAATACCAGCGACTGGTAAACACAAATTATTAGAGTCGCCACCCACTAACAAGCAGGAATCAAATTATCATGCTGGCCTGCAAACATACAATGGACAGTATTGCATACAAATATTGTACATTCTTATTCAATTGGTCCCCATTAGAGTCACTAATTTTGTTAGTGCTCAAATTTGTAGATGATTTATGATATGATAAAACCATAACTCCAATTATCCCATTAGATTCATCTAACAAAATGCAAGCACTAAGGTATTAAGGTTGCAAAACCTTCTTCACTTTGAGTATAAACTCAGGCGGGTTTACCTTCTTATAAGCTTCTTCAAAGCATCAAAATGGACATTTATGCACTTGTCATAAATGTCTCAACTCAAAGACAAGCAAAAAAATTAAATTGAAATAGTTTATCAATATTTTCTGGTGGCAACAGATGCAAATATATCTTAAACCAGTTCCTTATCTATTTGGGCATCAGAGTCAAACCCTACTTCCACACAATTCTATCAAGACAAATATACTAAACTCAAATGAAATGATTAGCATCCCATTCTTTTAATTCCTACATCTTCTATCAAATTCATACATGGACATTTAATTCATAGAGACCTCCCTTAAGATTTTACTCTTTCCTTGAAAGAACTTAAGTTTAACCCCTACATTCACTTTGTGAACAATGCATTGAAAAGCCTTACAATTTAATGCATAAGAAAACTAAAGTGTCCATACATAAAGAAAAAAAATAGTAACAATAGAGTTCCAATACCTTTGTATTAACATTCAAAATTTGTCAGTACAGTATCACCATGAATACAGAAAAATAAGGTTCTATATCTCGGAACTTTTACAAAATGTATTAACCACCTCTTGAAAAGAGTAAAAACTTTCTATATATACCCACATCCATCTTGGAATCCTCAAAAGGATTCAATAAGCTTCGGATGGCTGTGTAAACAAATTGCAAAAAAGACAAACAATACAAATCAAAAGATTGTGATTATAACAACAGAAAGCAGTTCTCAACTACTTAACAATTTTACAAGTGGCACCTTTGTCTAAAGATATTTTAGAGCAGTTACATAATTTGTTGCATGAATGATGACCACCATATGGCTAACCTACATCATCCTCTATTTGAAACATGCTCTCCCTCAAATCCTGGAGCAGGTGCCATATGTACCTTATTATTCTTCCTCTTCTGTCATCTGGGCAGCTAGCTTCTTCTTTTTCTTCTTTGTCAGTTTATCCCATGCTACCACATCATCATCAAATGGCCAATTGTAAGCCTGCAATTCCTATAGTACTTTGATCTACTGATCCCACATGGAATTAGTTACACTTTTAGCCTCTACTATAAACTGTATGCAATCACTTTCAATTTTAAATAAGTTGTTAATTATACTATTGCATATTTCTAAATCCAAAGCACCGTCACTATTAAGGAAAGCATCCTGCTTAATTATCATTTGATCCATTGATACTTTCCACTTATCTATTCTAAAAATACCCCCACCATTATCATATATTGGAGGCAAGTACTTACTGCTACTCCCATCAATCATAGCCAGCTTGGCTGCTATCTAGTTAGACTTACCTTTAAAGAACTTTGATACAACAGTTACTAAACCAATCTTTTCAAAAACCTTAGATACTACCTTAGGAATATTAGACGTATATTCCTGCAAATCATCAAGCTTATCAAATAGTGAGCTCCTCCCTAACCATGCACTAAAGAGTGGCTCCAAAGAAGTCAAAAAATCATTCACTTTTCCACTGGCCTGGTGTAATAGACTAACTGATTGATGGATTGATTCCATCCTGTCCTTTATTTTTTCCTGCCTATATTGTACAATCCTTGCTACAGTATCCAAGGATGCATCTAGTCTTATTTTTTCTAAGTCCTTAGTAGGATTATCAAAAACCCCTATATTTATCTAAACAGGGACCTCAATCTGCAAAGGAGGGGAAAGAACTACCTTTGAGGCTTCTTCAAGCCTAACTTTCAATTCAACCAACTCATCTTCCAATTCCTCAATCTTCATCATTTTCAAGTCCCTATCTTTGGCCAATACATTTGCATTCTCAAATAGTTTTGCATACCTTTCAAACAATTGAGCTATCTTAGCTTCATTTAGGTTAGCAAAATGGGTCACTACCTTGGAAACCTCAAGATCAATTGTATTTTGTACAATCCATATGATTTTATTCCCTTCCATCTGATCCTCTATACTTACTAGAGATGGCTTTTGAGTCTTTGGGGCAATAGACCACATTGCAATAGCCTGGGATCTTGGGTCATAGCCACTTCCTCTTATCATTTCACCAATATGAACCTCATAGGATAGAATGCCCTGTGGTTTCTTTCTTATCTAATCAATGATAAAAGAAAAGGTCAAATCCCATCCTGGAGTTAGCAGCATTCCACTTGATCTAACCATTTCTCTGGCCTCATCTATAGTTATAGCCTCAAGGCTAGGATCATAAGAGGCTAATGCTCTCATGGTTTCTTCACTTGGCTCTACTCCCTCAGGCATAGCCTTAGCCACATCTTGTTTCTTTTTCCAGATAAGAAAATTCTTAAATTCATCACTCTTGATGAATTGGTCATCACTTAAGAAATCCTCCTGATATACCTCTCTAATATCTTATCCTAACCACAAGGACTATTCTTCATCTCCTTCATTAGTGGCCACCATCTTGCTGGCCCTTATTATTTTCCTCAATTGGTGATGGTAAGCCCTATTACCTGGTACAAGAGCAGATGCTCTATCAATCCCCCCTCTCTATTTGTTCTACTTAGAAGGCTCTCCCTCTTCAAACCTCTACTTCTTCAATGGTGGCTCTTGAAGGTCCTCTGCCTCTGATTGGTCTTTAATAAGATCAATAACTGGTAGGTCTCCAACTTGTGGTGGGCTATCTCCTTCCTGGGATCCATCAGAGAATTCCTCATAATCATAAGATGAGTAATCCTTCTTTTTCTTTGTTTTCTTCTGATCAATCAAATTTTCCAATTGATTTGATAGAGTGTCATGCATCTCTATCATCTTGTTAATTCTTTCTAAGTAGGGAAGGTCAGGGAAGAAACTATCAAAAGGAATTTGGGCTGCTTTCAATTGAGTTTGCAAATCCTTTAAGTCAAAAAACCTGTTCCATTTAGTAGTGACCTCATCCTTCTCCACAATATTCCTAATCACATCCTCTTCATCAAGGCCCTCATGTTCTCTATTGACACCAATACCAGGTATCAGTGTTAACCTTGTAGTCTTAATGAAGTCCTCAGGGTCCACATGTCTGCAAATACCAGATACCATCTTGAATTGATTTAGCTAGGTGGTAATTGTTGGAAAGCCCTCTTACTAATCAAGAAATCATTGATTTTGAACTTCCTAGGTGTGAAAGTACCTTTCTTATGATGGGCCAAAATTTCTTTGTCTGTCCACATCAACTGCCAAACAAATTCTAAAGAAGCAACTCTTGGTGGCACAAATTTTGGTAACAAATGTGGGGGTTGGGGGCAACTGTAGACTCTTATAATTGTAGAATTTTCCCCTAAGTAAAAATCACCCCATTTATGGTTTCCCTCCCATTTGTCCTCCCATTGCATAGGTCTTAGTAGCCTTAGAACCTTAGGTGCTAACCTTGTAACATTGATGCCCAACCATCTTAGAATAGGAAAAGAAATGCAGTTCTCAAAAACACAAAAGTCACACTTATTTGAAGTACTATTCCATACCCTTACTGATAGTTGTACTGGGTTATGCTGATCTTGGAAGGTGAATTCTGGTTTCAATATATTCAAATAAAAATTGTTGATATTGAAAAATAGAATTAAGTGCATCAACATAGAGTAATGCAAGAACTTGATGGGTTTCTTACTTTCTTTGATAGACATTAACCCTTCATGCATCCTGTTGATTACATACTAGATGTAATCATAATCTGTGTTTACTAGAGAATTCTGGATATGTAAAATCATCATCAAAAGATCAGCTGGCACAAATTCTTCATCCCCATCTATTCCCAATACTCTACACAACCCATAACAAGTCTGCTACATATAGTAATGGAGGGATTTAAACTGGTAAGGGGCATTCATGTTATTAGGGAGGGGAGCTATATATGTGCCTTTCTTTGGGATATGCTTCACCATCTGGTCTTTTACTGACCCTATGTTTTTTGTATACCTCTCTCTCTCTTGGCTCAGATTAATTTCAGTAGAGGAAGACATGAAAAAACTAAAAGCTTTCATGAAAGAACCCCTGTCAAGAGTAACCAAAGGTGACTGGTCTACCTTTCTAATTGTTTTGGAGATAGGATCATACAACCTAGCCAATGCAATAATTAAGTCCACATCAAAAAACACATCAAGGACAATCAATTTCCCTAAACCCAAGGCCCAAACATTACAAACAGGAACTGGCCCACCCCTATTTTGATAAAAACAACTAAAAATAGTATAACCTAAGGATGATGGTGTGATAGGATCTCTGCAATGACCTAGAACATCTTCAAAGACATCATCAGGAGCTCTCTTGTTCTGACTGGAACTAGGCAACAATTTGAGAAATTCATCTTAATAATTTGGCTTGTTTCTATCTTCCCCACCTTTCATTTTGGCTTCACCACTAGAATAATTCATGCTCAGCTCTAGTTGACTCATTTTTTCTACATAATTTCTCTCAATTCTGCAAACTTGTAATTCTTGGCACTCAAAGGTTGCTTCAGAAGACACAATTCTCTTCAAATGATTTCGAACACAAAAAAAAATGAGTTTAGCCTATTTATTGATGCAAATTGAAATGTGTACAATTGCCAAAATCATTGCAAATCTACCTCCAATTACTTCCACATTCAATTCACATATCACTAATTTTCAAATCAGTGTTAACCAATGTAGGGATGTTGACAAATAGATTTAAAAATTTGAAAACAATGCAAAAAGGTAATGATTATGGTTTAGTACTCTATCACCCTACTTACATGATAAACTGCTCCTTTAAAATTGATTGGATGGCCAACTGCTTTTTCTCCAGCTTGATAGTGTACTTTATCTACATGGAAATGACCTTTAACCTTTCTTTATTATTTTCTTCAAATGAGCCCGTTTCAGAGAACTAGTGATTGAAGGTTCTCACAATCGCTAAATGAAAAGATAACCCTAGCTCACATTCAGAGAATTAGTGACCAAAGGATTCGCTGATTCTCGAAATCAATTTCTTAACTCTTTCTCCATTCAGCAAACCAGCAAACAAAGAAAACCTTGCCCGAGCAACTAACCATGGTCACAATTTAGAGAATTAGCGACAACACTATCTCTAAATCTCTTAATGTTTCAGTTGACTGCTAATTTATTCTAAGACTTGGCAACCAAAGGCTTTACTTATTCATTGAATGGGAACCTTAACCGCATGTTTAATAGGAGAACTAGCGAACAAGCTTACTCTCTGAGTCACTGAATTCTTTCCCAACTACCTGTTTCAAACTGAGACTTCAATTCAATCATTGATCATGATCTCAATTGACGGCCATCGCTAATTCATTAAGACTATAAGACAATCATCTTTTGATTATGAGACTTAGCGAACAAAGGGTTAAAACTTACTTGACTGCTTGATTCACCCATTCGTTGAATAACTTTCATCATAACCAACCTTTTAAGAGAATGTGTGACTACCTCATTTGCCAGATCGCTAGATAATTTAGAACCTTGACAACATATTATGAGATCATGTGAATAATAGGGAAAACCACATTTATCCAATCCATTAAGCCAAATAGTCAGAGCCACCAAACTTAGAGCACATAGAACTTATAACACAGTCACCGAATTGCTAAATCAATTTATGTAGGACCTAAATAATTTGAAATTAAATCATAACCATTGATCATATGGGTAATCAATGGTCCTCACCAAATCACTAGATAATACAAATCTTAACTACTTGATTCTAAGAATGAGAGAACACTACCACACCAGGTCGCTAGAAGTTAATAGGAAACACCAAGAAATAAGTGAATAGGAGACTACATACTCGCTAGTTCACGTAAAGGTTGAGGTAACCACTAAATAAATTGGAGACTTAGCAACTAAAGAAAACATACAACATGGGTTTACTCATTCACCATTTTGCTAAATAACTCAAAGACATAAAATAAAACTACGCGATTGAGCAAACACTTGATGGAAATAATCGCACACATAATCAAAACACTTAAGTGGCCAAAAAGTAACAATTAAATATAAGGATTGGGGCAACTTAAGGGTTTACACGAAGAAACAAGATTTCTCAAAAGGGAAAAACCTAGGGTAAGGGTTTTCAAGCTTGGTTATAACACAATTGATGGATTTTTGAAAACCTAAACCCCAGAAATTAAAATTGCAGAAGGATTAAACCAAGACTTGGAACTGAAAACCTCACAAAACCTGAAAAATGCCCAACAAGATCAAAATTTCCTCCTCTTGTGTATAACAGACCAAAATCTTCATTCCCTTTCAAATATCTGAATATCCCCTTAACTGCAGAAAAATGTGTTTCCTTGGGGTTTTCTGAAAACCTTGCAACAATACCAACTGAATATGCAATTTTATGTCTACTATGTACAACATATTGTATCTTACCAATCATGGATCAGTAAAGTGTTTCATTCACTTCCTTAGTATCATCTTCTTTTGACAATTTACAACTAGTAGCCATCGATGTTCCAACCGGTTTAGAGTCTTCCATATTGAATGTTTTTAGGATCTCCTTGATATTTTTAGATTGAGTGATGTAGATCCCATCCTTAACTTGTTAAACTTGAAGTCTAATAAAGAATTTAATTTCTCAAATCATAGACATCTCAAATTCCTTCCTCATTTCTTTAGAAAATGACTTAGACATTATCTCATTACCACCAAATATAATATCATCAAAAAATATCCCAACAATCATAATTTCATTAGACTTATCACATTTCAAGTATAAATTGTTGTTATCACTAGTCATTTCAAATCCATTCTTAACTAAGTAACAGTGCAATCTTTCATACCATGCTCGGGGAACCTGCTTCAATCCATATAAAGCTTTATGTAGTTTGTAGACCATATTCTTATTTGTCTTCTCAAAAAATCCATCAGGCTATTTAATGTAGAATTCTTCTTCAAGAATACCATTTAGAAATGTAGAATTAACATCCATTTAATAAACTTTAAATCCTTTGTAAGCAGCATATCAAAGCAATATTATTACACCTTCTAATCTAGCAACATGGGAAAAAATTTCACCATAGTCAATACCTTCTTCTTGTGCATACCCTTTGCAAACTAATCTAGCTTTATTTTTGATCACATATCCTTTATCATTGAGTTTATTTTTGAAAATCCATTTTGGTCCAATCACATTCCTATCCTTAGGTCTTGGTACCAGTGACTATGTGTTATTTTTTTCAATTTGATCTATTTCTTCTTTCATTGCATTCATCCAATCTTCATTCTCTAATGCATCCTTTACCAATCTAGGCTCAAATTTAGAAATAAAAAATGTGTTGTCTTTCAACTTACTTCTTTTCATGACTCTTGCATTCTTATCTCCAATAATTCTTCTCAGTGAGTGGTGTCTACTCACATACTTTTCTAATACAAGTTTGGTAAAATGTTCATCATTGTTTTCATCTCTTGGTGGAGTATCATATTGTTCATCTATTCCTTCATGTTGCTACTCAATTGTATCAACTGAATTACCATCTTGTACATAAGAAAATCTATTATAATCCTCAGGTTCCTTTTTGCCATCCTCTTCATTCTTTTCTTTCTTTAACTGTATTTAGTTGAGAGTGTAAACTGCAGTACTTATAGCTTCTCTCCAGAATGTTTGTACAATATTTTTATCAATTAATAAATTCCTATCACAGTCAACAATAGATCTATTTCTTCTCTCAGCTATCCCATTATGTTGTGGATTCCTTGGTGTAGACACTTGTCTTTTAATTTAATGCTCATTATAGAAGACAATAAATTCATCATAGATAAATTCAACTCCTCTATCAGATCTCAAACACTTCAACTATTTACTTGTTTCCTTCTCAACTCTAGCCTTATACTACTTAAATATTTGAAATGCATCATATTTTTTCTTTTAAAAACATAACAGACATCATTGTTGAATAGTCATCAAAAAAATAAACAAAGTATTGATCTCCATAGTAGCTTTGAACTTTCATAGGACAACAAAGGTTAGTGTGAACCAATTCCAAAATATCATTTGTAGAATAAGACTTTCTTTGAAAATATGACTTGGTCATATTACTAGCATGACATTCTTTACACATAGCTTTATCAGGTTTTTTTAATCTCTATGATTTTCTCTTTCTCTTCTTGATATTCCAATGCTCATAGATGACTTGAAGGTTGTATCAATAGTAGGTAGACTATTATCATAGTTACTTAGCTCAAATGTAGTCAACTTACCAATTAGGGCTTCAAGAGTAACAATATTATTCAGTATAGATCCCAGTTCCTAAATTGTAGATACTCTAATAGCATACTTAGAAGACAAAGTTCTCAAGATTTTACTTACCACTTCCTCATTAGTCAGTGATCCACCAACACCTCTTATGGAACTCACAACTTCCTTGATTCGGCTACTATATTGTGTGATTTTCTCTTCATATTTCATCCTCATCTCATCATATTTTCCTCTCAAACTGTCAACTTTAGCTTTTTGTACATATTGATCTCCTCCATAGATAAGTTTAAGCATGTCCCACAATCCTTGATATCAGTGAATTTAGCATTGGAGAGGGAGGAAGAAATCTCTATCATAATCAAGTTGTGTTCCTACTTTTTCTCTCATCCAATCAACTGTCAAAGGTCTAGTAGGCGTTGGTGGGTATTAACTATCAATTAGGTACAATGCAAAATCTCCAATTCCAGATCGATACAATCTCATTTTGCTTTTCCATGTTGAGAAACTCTCCTTGTTCAACTTAGGTACTTCTCTCCTATAAATATTCAGATCATTTACTCAAGTCTTTAAACTTATCTCTTTAGATTACTTTTCTCTGATCCCAATTGTTAGATTTCGGAAAGGGGGGTGAATCAGTAATCTTGATCACAAATACCTTAAAATAATTTTCTCAAATTAACTCGGTAGAAACTTGGTAACAACATAATTAACTATTTACCGACAATAATAAATAAACTATATCAATCAGTAAATCATTCATACAAATCATTCACAATGTGTAACACCAATATTTAACGTGGAAACCTAGTTTTAGAAAAAACCACTATGGGAATTATCACCCTCTAAGAAGATACTCTTCTAAAGTACACTCGGTTAAGAGCCAATCTAGTTAAAGATTACAATGCACACTATTAGGTGTGACCCAATTAAGTGATTTACCTCAGATCTATTAGGATCTTCACCCTATTAGGAGTGGCCTTGTTATAGGGATTTAAACACTCTTTAGAATGCCACCTTTCTCAAGGATTTTACAATAAGAATGTTAAGTCCATTCTGTTAAGAGATTTCTCTATTACAAATGATAATAAGAAATGGTAATAAGATTGACATGTAGATGTGTAGCTATCTTTGTATATCAGATCCTTTGTTCACTCTTCAATCTTCACTTCAATTCTTCATCATCCATTGGCATCTAAAATTCATCAAAACACTATTTTCCCACTCAGAATCTCTTTGTTCCTTCTTCTCTACAATAGTAGGTAACCCTTCAACTCATAAATTTTCCATCCATTTGTCCATACAAGATCATCCTTTATATAGGCAATTTTTGCCTCTTAATCTCATTTATTATGTTTTCCTTTAATCAATCTTAACCGTTCATTTGATTATACCTTGAAATCAGATCTCGGTAACACGTTTCCTTTTCACCTAGGAACTTGAAATTTTCTATAAAATTGTCCATCTCTTTTTTCCATTTAGATCTTGCCATAGATCTTCATCTTGAATTTTCATAACCGTAGATCTCCTGTAATTAACTCTCATCATGATCATGATCATCCAGTTCAGTATAGCTAATCATTAAATTTTAATTTTATCCTTATTTAATAACATTTCCTTGCTCGGTGTTCTTCCTTTATAATTTTGGTTAACTACTCGGTGCCTAAACCTTTATACTTTACCAAGTGACTTCCTTTTTACTTTTACCTTACCGAGTGACTTTACCTTCTTGGTAGCCAAAACAACTTATCTTATCGAGTTGTCAAATTTTTATCACCATGCTTTACCAACTTAACATAATCATATGTTAGGTAGAAAACAAGTATATCAACATAATCAAATCATTGTTCGATCTCTATCAGTTTCCCATTTAAGTTCTACAACTTCTTAACTTCTCATTACTTCTCCTCCTTGACTCATTCATCTTATATCATTATCAAATGATATGAGAACATAATATAAATCAGAAATCAATTGCTTGACATCAATGGAAAGACAATAATTGATCTAACCTTTCTACTATCATCATGTATACCTCTTATTTCAGTCGTTCTTCATCATCAACTCCATCAGATAATCAATCATCAACACTATTATGGGTTATGGTAATAATTATAAGGAAGAATAAACTGATAGAAGAGGGAATAATAAAATGGGATCATGGATTTAGATGATCAAATGTCTAAAGAAAAGAATGAGTTACTCTTTATACAAATCATATTCATTGTTGGCAAACAATCATTGAGTTAATACTATTTACAAAATATTATATATGAATGCTATTAAGGATGAGGAACTATTATATGGCCATATATATATAAAATAAAGTATACTTAGATATATATGTATATAATAGTGAGATCATATATATATATATATATATATATATATATATATATATATATATATATACATATATACATATATATATATATATATATATATATACATATATATATATATACATATATATATATACATATACATATATATATATATATATATATATATATATATATATATATATATATATATATGTATATATCTATATGTATATATATATATATGTATATATATACATATATATATATATATATATATGTATATATATATCTATATGTATATATATATATATATATCTATATCTATATATATATATATGTGTGTGTGTATACACACACACACACACACACATATATATATATGTATGTATGTATATATATATGTATGTATGTATGTATATATATATATGTATATATATATGTATGTATATACATATGTATGTGTGTATATATATATATATATGTATGTATATATACATATATATATATACATACATATATATATATATATATACATACATACATACATACATATATATATATATATATATATATATATATATATATATATATATATATATATATATATATATATATGTATGTATGTATATATATGTATGTATATATATATAAGTAAAATCACATAGAAGATCTATATAGATAAGTTATGTTATATATATAGTATATATAAGAGATTTTTATTATATACAAGTATGTTAATAATAATAAAAATTAGAATTATATATATAGATATATATAGATACATGTCAACATATATTAAGAAGAATAAAATCTAAATTATATTAGTGAGATTCTAACATGTTTTGGACTCAAATTTTATTGTTACTTTGATATATGAGAGGGCAAGGGCTCATGCTACCAAAGAGGGGTAGTCTAAATCCAATAGAATAGATCCCAAGATAGGGTAGGGATCAACGACCCTCTAATCCTTGAGGGAAAAAGTCCCAAGGGAGGGCTTGGATTTGTAAACTTTGAGGGAGCCTATCAATGGTCTCTAAGTGCTTTGGTTTACCTCCAATGTCTTCTACCTTCTTGAGAACTGAAGTAATAATAAGATTAGTCCTATAATATGGATCAAATATATTCAATTTCTTAAGTCATTAATAAAGTACCAATTTTCTTGTATTATTATTGATGTTGATTTATTGACAATTTAGCTTAGTCATGAAAGAATATTAAACTAAGTTAAAACTGGTAATGGCAGAGTCCTCACTTAGGAAGGGACATTACAAGATGGTGCAACTATGGAAGCTACTACAACTATGGGAGGCAGTGGAGTAGTAGAAACAAAAGGAAGAAGACGAGACTAAGTTGAGAGAAGAAGAGAAGTAAAACGTGCACTGATGACATGATTGATGTAGTGGTGGATGGATCTATTATTTAAAAAATTCTTGGGTTTTTGACAATATTTTTTCTTTTTAGAGGTGGGGCCTACTGAGAGATAGAAGTATCATCTGCCCTCTTCCTACCCACTTGCATGCAGGGCCTTTTAGATACTTCATGAGGAACTAAAGCTCTTGTAGAAGGAGGATCCTACACATGTACTTCCTTAATGGAGACAATTTCAACCTCATCCATTCTACCCTCCCGAGGGTCATAAAATTCTTCAATTGGATCATCACCATTAAATTTTTTCCATATTTCTTCAAATTTCTCATCAATTGAGCAATTTCCTATACTTGTGTGTAGTTGTATAAAATCCTACTTGTAGATCCAAAAGGCCAATCTCTTCTCATCCAGCCATGATTCATCCTCTATATTCCTTAGAATATTGGTTGTTATTTTCTTGGAGGGGTCCGTGATGCCAACTACCTTATAAAAAATATTCCATGGGGCGTGCTCAACTCTAGGGATTTGGGAAAGATCAATGTACAGGCTTGGATCCTCTATCGTACAACTCATGCATTTGGTCCACTAATCATGGGGTACATGTTGAATGAATTTTTTCCTCTTTGAAAGGCATCTATTGGGGTCAAAATTCCACTTGGGTCAAAATTCCACTTGTCATCGATCAATAGGAGCCCATTCTAGAGAAGTCTAGAAGTAACCACCCCCTTTGCGTCCAGCCTTCTCTCCACTATGAAAGGTCTGACGGTCTTCTTGGTGGGAATGATTGTAGTATCATGCTTCCTTTCTCCTATGAAATGCTCCACAATAACCATTTTTTTCAAAATTTATAAGGCCAAGGTGCAATTTGATACACAAAAAGGCTCCTTTGTGAATCCATGGACTTGAACCAAAGAAAAATTTGCACCTAAAAACCACTCATAGTGAGGGATACATGTGGCCATCCAACTGAGCTACTCTGCATTAAATTATGGGATAGTCTCTAGTCCCAAGAGATATTGAACTATAGGGACTGAGAAGGTATGGGAGAAAGTATAATAATTATATGTGGCTGAAAAAATTGTGCTCCACACTTTTATTCATAGACTTTCTCCTTTTGATATGAGTTGTCAGGTTTACGAAACTTACCAAAGAAGATAGCATTCTAATATAAAAACATGCTCACAAGGTATAATGAATACCTAAACATGAACTAATGCAAAAAATTAGAAAGTTGTGAGTGAATTTCTTTAGTTAACATCTCCGCAAAGTCATACTAGAAAATCTCTTTTTGCTTGGGGAGCTTGAAAAGCATACCCATCTGAAAAGGGGTGCACATCAAAGTCATCGTCAAAACCATAGACACATGCTAACATGGAGAAAACATATTGTAGGTCCCTACTGGTTAAATTCTTGATAAATAAAGGGAAATTTGGAGAAACTTGTTCAAAATTTAAGCATCCCACCTACTACACTAGTAAGCATCCAAATATTCTTTATCAAACTTCTTTGTAGTCACCAAAAGCACATGGATTCACAACATCTCCCTGATATCATCCACACTAATTAAAACTTTCAACTTAGTGCCCTTAATGATGACGAGACTTGTGTCAAAGCACTCCACACACATGTGGACAAATTCTAAGCAATGTGGAACCTTATGCACCATATATTATGGAAGACTACTATTCCATAGCTTGCATGCAGGTGAAAGAGTTTATATCTTTTTCTTACTAGAAATCATCCATGCACATGTGGCTTCCCTAAGAGTTTTGGGTTTCTCATGCAAGTCAGGGTAAAAAATGTCTTCATAAACATAAACTAAAGGAATAGGATATTGGTCATCTCTTTATCCTTGGATTTGGTTCTCAGATAAATGGCTTTGCAGGCATCACATGGGAAGTGAAAGATACTTCTACAAAAATATCAACAAACTCTATAGACTCTAGGACTACTTCTATGCTCGATTCACCCATATCTGTAGCCATGATTACTTATTTTTGGTGCTTCTTTTCTTTTTATGCTCTCTAATATCTCTTAGGAAAGAAAACAAGCTTATGCATATAACCTCAACAATAAGTTATTCTCATAATGCAGATTTACTATAAATATTTGATACTTAAAGAGATGTTAAGGGTATTTTTGCATTGCAATGTAAGGAAGTTAATGCTATTAACATCACTCATGAAAATTAATTCCTTTAATGCTCATATAACTTCCAACTTATTTTCTAGAAAAATGCATCCTCCTTTTCCGCCACCTTCAACCAAAATCAAACTTTCTTCAAAATTCACACACAAACTTAGAAGCATGTCATTAAAGCTTGGAGCAACAATATGAAACTTCCTATGCTAGGTGAATTGACATAATGTGACATGTGTCTCTACAAGAGAGACATGGAGATTGGATCACAATAATTTTCATTGATATCAATATTTTATCCAAATTTCTTTTAACTATGTTCTTAGCTTACATTGAAAAGGAACAAGGGCTTAAAGAGAAAAATGCTAAAAAATGAACTACTAGCTTTCAAATTTTTTTGCACACACTCAAAATTAATGCACCATATTTACATAATATACAAACTTATAGCTAAGCTTAAATGAAATTCTAAAGGTGGATTCCATTGACTGAAATCCTAGGGGCTCACCATTCATTTTCTTGAGTTCAAAATAATTATGCTTCTTGCATCCAACAATGAGGAAGGGACCCTCCTAGAGGCTATCAAACTTTGCATGATGACCAAGTTTTGCTCCACATTGATTATACTTAAGAACTAGGTTTCCTTTCTTAAAGTGAGGATTAGATCTTTTATTTTCAAACTATTTCTTCACAACTCCTTGCATACTACTCATTGCAGTGAAATATTTTTCCCCCTTCTCCTATAATTCTAACAACTTTGTGAGCCTAAATTTCATAGGGGATTTGTCTTCGAGCTCAATAGATTTGAGAAAGTGTAGCATTGGAAGTTCTACAGAGTTAGGAAAGACAACATATTTTCCATTTACTAACTCATAGGGTGAGGATTTTAGAACCTTCTTTGGAGTGATGTGGTCAGCTCACAAATCATTCCTCAAATTTTTATGCCAATCTTGATTGTGTTTCATTCCTATTCTCTTGAGTTGTATCAGGTTCTTGTTTGTAGACTCTGCTAGACCATTTTCCTAGGGATAATAGTTGGAGGATTTTTTGAGATGAATACCATGCTGGAGAGATAACTCAGTAAGTTGACACTAGTACATTTAACCTTATTTTTCCACCAAAATTATCAACTAAAAAATAAAAAGGTTTTGGTTGGTCGGATTATAGAAGGAAAATTTTGATTTTTTTTTAATCCATGCCCATGTTGGTTGAAATTTTGACTAGTACTTTGGTGGTCAAAATTTTGACCACCCCAGGCATAACTTTTTTAAAAAAGTTTCATTTATCACTTCATTATTCCCCATGACAAAGAAGGGCAACACGCAAAGAGGATTCTTTGCAATTTCATTTTGACCACCTGTAAGGATTTTGATTTTGGTTTTCCTACATTTTCATTTTTCATTGGACCACTTGAACTCATGTGCCCTTTGGGATTTTGTTACTCTATTTTTTGCATACTTTGGTCTATATTTCTTATTTCTACAGTCTAGTTGTAGTATAGTGATATGCATTGTTATTGAATCTAGTGCATTTTTATCTATGATTCCTGTCATAGTAATTAAATAAATAGATGAATAGCAGAAGTGATTGAAAACTCTCATTTCTTTGGCTCTCTCGATCTGTACAAGCCTGTATAGATTCATCCTACAAGTCTGAGGTTAAATGGTTGAGTATTGATTGAGAGAAGATATCAAAGTCCTTTTGTGGTTGGGTTTATACCTTAACCTAGGGTTTTTGGAGTTTTTTAATTCTTCCTCTCAATGCCACCATGGAAAAATTCTCATTCTTGGTGGGTTTGAACATTTTTCAAATGCTCTTTCATTTGAATATGGTCTTAAGGTGGGAGATTGTAGATGGAGAGATCACATTTCATTATAAAATTTAATCATAAAACCACACAATCCATCACCCTATAGTTCCTAAACCTCTCAAATTTAGCATTTTTACTCACTTAGCATTTAATCCCTTACAAATTGGTCTGCCACATAAAGATGTCAGACCTATGAAATGTATATTTGATCATTACCACCATATGGGATCACTATGAAAGATTCTAAATCTGATATCTAACCCTAAACTCTATCATTTCACCAAGAATTATAATTTTTCAATGGTGGAATGAAGAGCTAAGGGCATTTTTGTGACAAAACCCTATCCAGTTAGGGTTTCAGACTTGTTTGAACAAAATTTCTTATAAATCCTTGAAGTATAAATGGGTCTATATCAAACCAAATCCAAAAGAAAGGTAATTCACTTATGTAAACATCCATGTATGTTTTATACTTTTTCCAATCTGTATAGGGTCATACAAATTGACTGATTACAAGGAAAACATAGAATACTAGGAAAATTCAAAACAAATCTTTATTGATCTCATTCAAAGCTTCAACAACTGTGTATTCTTTGACCCCAAGAGGCATGATCTCCAATATGCTACTTATGGCTTAAAAACATAAAAAATGTCAATTCCACTCTATTCCCACACATTTGGAGGGTTTGACAATAGTTTGACCAAGGAGGTCCTCAATGAGTACATAGGATCAATTTGGCATGAATACATTACAAAATGATTCAAAACATTTCAAAACATCCCTAAATGGTCCATGTGACCTTATTACAATCAAACAAACACACAAAAAATTCCTATACATCCTATATTTTTATGAAGAAATGGGTGCTCCTACACCATGGGACGATGGTTGAACTTATGACGTATCTCCTTGTGGATGCTACCATTGACCTTGATGTCTATATACTTCCCTATCTATTATGTCTGTAGATACATGCCCATAGGAACATAGCCAAGCCTCCCAAAGGGACTTTAAAAAAGATCCCTTTTTTAGGTGCATACTCCATGTTAATCTAACATTTCCTCTCTCTTCTATATAAAAAATGCTACAAAATATGTAAATATAGAGAACACACCTTAATTGTTTAAAAAGAGATGTCATCCCATGAATTGCAATTATTGAAGAATAAAAATAAATAAATTTGTTTGATTAGATATAAAAAAAATTTAATCAAAATTATATTGACGGATATAATTCCATACTTTATAACCTTTTCCATCATCTCTCCAACCTGTATAAAAAAGGAAGTTTTAGAACTAGACACGAGCCTTCATCAAAGTATAATCAAAAGTGTATTTTTGTCAGATATCATAACTATAAATTATCTAATAGATGTGTATGAAAAATGTGGAATCATACTCAATGCATGTGAAGTGTTTACTAGACCACCTCAAATAAATATCATCTCATGGAATAAGACTATATTTTGATCAGGCCTAGTTTTGTATGGACGATGGCTGGACAATGGAATAAGATTGTATTTTGATCAATTCTAAGATTTATATGGGGTGTTTTATGTGAGCTTTGATTGGAACAAGTCTGAAAAGCATCTAAAAGATCTTAGGAGGTAATATTAACATTTTTTTATTTTTTTGAAAGTCATTTGATATGACCATCCTGTCATTCACAATGTAGATAGCACTGTTCCTATACAATTTCTACAATAATTTGAATTTATTTATGAATACTAACCATTCCATGGACTTGAAGGCCTAGAATCCATGGAATTTAATTTATCTAATATTGTATCATAGTCCTTTAACCATGCATATGCAGAAAATTGGAAAGAGGGTGTTATCACAATTAGGAAATGAAGAAAATATGATGAAATTAGTGGCACAAGTATTGCAACGAATGATCTAGTGAAAAAAGGGCTACATTTAATGATTTTAATTATTTTAGTTTGTTCATTTTATGGTGAATCAAGTGTATTTTATGCTTAGAAGTGATTGGAAGCATGACATTTAGAAAGCCCTAGAAATAATGGTTTGGAGTGTCCAATTTGGGGCTTTTGGTGTTTCATAATGTCTGTGCCTAATTTATTGGAGATTTGGCCATTTTGAACCATTATTAGAGACTAATAAAAGTTTGGGGTCTTGGGAGTACAAGGAGTATAGGGTTGTTTTATTATTTGAGGTCTTTTTATGTATTTTTGAAGCCACGGTGCGAAGATAGTCACACATGGTACAAAAGAGTCCATAGAAAGATTTTAGTATGTTAAAGAAAATGATAAAGGGTATCTTAATAACTTATTATTTCTTCTATTTCTTTGGAAAATTTTGGAGATAAGGTCTTATGAAGGTTGTTGCAGGGCTACAAGACATGGCTATTAGGCCTAGTGGCAATTTGGAGAGGTTTCAAGGTCTAGAAGTGTTGGGTTGTACTTGGAACCAAAAAACCACTTGAATACACCTTAATACAATCTAAAGATACCATATCCATCACCATTTTCCATTTGGGTTAGTCTTGGTTAGATTGAGGTCATTTGGAGGACTTGAGGGCTTGGGGATAGTGCCTAAACCAAGTAGATTCAAATCCTATCCTAATTTTTTATTTTGTTTTTATATGAGAAAAGGAATGTGCAATTAAATAATTAATTACATAATCATTTATTTAATTAATTATTGATGGATGAAGGTGTTAATATGATTTAGAACAACAGAGAGGGGGGATGAATCAGTTGTTCTCAGGTCCAAATGTATAAAATAGACTTTAAAACTCTTCAACAAATCAGATCTAATAACCAACAGCTACTTGGTCATTACTGATTGCATAACAGAAACATATAACAGTGTATTCCAATTATCCAATAGCATCTAACTTGTAAAACATAGAAATGTTCAAACCAAAACATATACACAAGTATCAACACTAGGATTTATAGTGGAAACCCAATTTGGAAAAAACCACTTTGTAACATTTTACTATTATGTTCACTCTTCTAAAGTGAGCTCAGTGAAAATCCAACCTTGTCAAAGGTTACAAACACACTATCAGGTGTGACCCGATTAAAGAATTTAAACCACTCTGTTAAAAGTGCACCTTGTTATAAGACTTACATAAACTCCATTAGAATGCAACCTTGTTCAAAGGATTTATACCTATGACTGTTAGGTCAACCTCTGTTAAAAGGATTTTGACTATTACAATGGTTAGAAAGTAGTAGTAATATTGATCTAAAAAACATCCAACTGACTTTATAAATATCAGATCTAATTACGTACACATATGCTGGCTTACTGACTATGAACCTTTACCATCCCCATCATTGATCTACTTGAAACTCTCTTCAAGCAATCACAACACTTCTCCTTCAACCTTCTCTACTTAGATAGTCAATAACATCAACAACACTTCCAACATCCTCTCTCATACAACCTCTAGCTTAGGTTTCCTTAATACTTCCTCCATTAGGTCAATACATCTTTTTCCGCTTAATCTCCTTTGTAGATCTTAGGGATGGGTCAGATTCATCGAATCCATCCTACTTCATGTTCTTTGGCTATCCTTCTAGAAATATCTCAAAATTGTCAATAGATTCACAATAAAACATTTTATAGTGCATTAAATGCTTTCATACAATCAATAAATAAAGTCAACACGTTTTACATAATCCAAGAATTCAACGATGTTGGCTAGAAATCTGAATTCTTCCTGAAATGCAAAATACTGACGCTCGGTTAATACTATGTTCAACTTCTCAGTCTTCACTAGAAAGCTCCATCACCTCAAAAATTGTTTCCTCGGCTAATACTGTCTTCCTCGGCAATTAACTGGTGTTGGGTCAACACTGAATTTACTTGACATATACTAGCTCAGTCGACACTAACAACACTCAACTTAAACTAGATTTCTTCACTTTTTCTCTGTTAAGCTTACCAGTTTAGTCTTCATTCTTATTTAGATAAACAATACATTATCCTATTATTGTGCCACATAATCAAGTACTCATTGAAGTATCAAGATAAATCAACCTTTCCTTAGGTGATATTGTTACTAACTTTGCCTTTCCCCTTAGCAACACTCAAATAGATATAGTACTTTCTTAAATAGCAATAGTCTTACCAGTTAAGGTTTGACATCAATGCCAATACAACAATTGCTTCAATTGCAGTTTCCAAAAATCTCCCTCTTTGGCATTGATGGCAACACCATATGAATATCACATGAATTATCAACCAATCCAAAACTTATCTATCCATCAGAAATATTTATAATACCCTTAGCTTAATTCTGATACATAATCAATTAGCCATGCTTGTATGACCGTCCACTAAATCTCTCCCTCTATCTTGATCTTCTCATTCTATGTATTCATTTGTGATCATCTCCCTCTTTGATAAAAATGCCAAAGCAGCAACAAAAAAAAAAAACATCTTGCAGATGTAGATATCATCTTTTCAATTTAGTAACAGTATTTCTCCCTCTGTCATCTTTGCTTATGATTGATTCTTGGCTTTGATGTGCTTTTCACAACTCTAGGCTACTCCTAAAGTGTGACATGTTTCTGCATCAACTTGTTAGATACTCTTTGTAGCACATTTGATGCAGTGCTCCTAGCTTGACTAGGCAGCCTCAGTTAGGGGAAGGACCCCTAATTGACTTCTCAGGTATTCATGAGCTTCTTTAGGTAAAGCCTTAGTGAATATGTCTGTTAGTTGTTCCTTTGTATTCACATATTCCATTCAGACCTCTTTATCTTGTACTAGTTCTCTCAAGTAGTGATACTCTATGGCAATGTGTTTGGTATTTGTGTGCATCACTGGATTCTTAGAAATGTTGATAGCACTTGTGTTGTCATAGAAGATGACAACTAGTTTAGTGATTTCTTCTTTCATGCCTACCAATAATTGCTTTATCCATATCAAGTTTGAACAGTTCACAGCTACAGCCACATACTCAGCTTCAGTAGTAGATTGGGAAATGCAATTTTGTTTCTTGCTTGTCCATGAAACTAATATCTATCCAAGAAAGAAAGCTCCACCACTAGTACTCTTTCTATCATCTACATTTCCTACCCAATCAACATTTGTATACACTCTCAGTTCAAACTTATCATGCTTCTTGTAGTACAATCCATAGTCAGGAGTCCCTTTCAAATATCTCATTATTCTTTTGACCACCATCATGTGATTTTCCTTAGGATTGGTAGAGAATCTTTCCACAATCCCAAAAGCTAATGCAATATCTGGTCTTCTATGTACAACATACTATAGCTTTCCAATCATAGATCTATACAAAGTCTGGTTAACTTCTACAACATCATCATTTTTATACAACTTTTGTCCAGTAGCCATGGGAGTACTTACTGGCCTTGAATCTTCCATACCAAAGGTTTTTAGTATCTCATGAACATATTTAGACTAGGTGATGAAAATTCCTTTCTCCATCTGATATACTTGTAAACCAACAAAAAATTTGATCTCCCCAAACATACTCATTTCAAATTCAGTTTGCATTTCATTTGAAAATTTCTTACACAAAGCATCTTTTCCACCAAATATAATATCATCTACAAAGATCTTAGCTAACAAGATTCCTTTACCTTCTTCATCTTTTATGTACAAATTAGTTGTGTCATTTGTCCTTGAGAATCCAATCTATATCAGGTAGTCATGTAGTCTTTCATACCATGCTCTGGGAGCTTGCTTTAGTCCATACAGTTCTTTATTCAGTTTGCAAACCATGTCTTTTGTTTGGATCAAAAAATCCTTCTAGCTGTTCAATATACACTTCTTCTTTTAATATACTATTTAAAAATGTAGACTTAACCTCCATTTGGTATACCTTGAAATCTTTATAGGCAGCATATGCAAGTAGAGTTCTTACTCCTTCCAATCTTGCTACAAGGGCAAATGTCTCCCCATAATCTATTCCTTCTTCTTGTGCATAGCCATTGCATACTAGCCTAGCTTTGTTTCTTGTTATTTGACCATGCTTATTTAGCTTATTACAAAATACCCACTTTGTCCCAATGACATTCTTATTTTCTGGTCTTGACACTAGAGTCTAGGTATCATTCTTCTCTATCTGGTCTATCTCTTCATTCATTGCTTCTATCTAGTCTTCATTTTCTAATGCCTCCTTTATTGTCTTAGGCTCAAATTCACCTAGTAAACATGTTGGATCTCTTGCCTTGCTTCTGGTCAGAATTCCATTATCTTTATCTCCAATAATCTGTTCAGGCTTGTGATGTCTCCTTACTGTTGGAGATTTTCCAGCAAGCCAGTACTGACTGTATGTTTGTCATTGATGACAACATATGGAAAGTAGCATGTGTGGAAGTCTTAGGTAGTAAGCCTTCAGTATATGTAGCATGGACATGATATCAGTATGATATCATGGGTGCAGAGGTTAACTGTTAGTACAAACAATTATATAGCAGTCGGTGTCAACAATGTTCGTAATAGAGTAATAGGCAGTGTTCTATGTATGGTTGTCTGTATAGTTATCATGGAGCCTTGCACACTTGGATATATGTTAAAGACATGTCAATGATGTTAATTTCATGGATGCATGGTCTGATGATGAACGCAAGTGAAGTTATGTTGTTGCTATTCACCAATAATAGTTTCCTGTGTTTATTCAAAAGAGCCGACAAAGATTTTATTGGTTATAGAGTGGCACCTATCTTGAGGGTATGTGCCCTTGGATTTAAGCTTGGAGAAGTGTAATTGATTTTCAGTTAAGAGTGCATAAGTTAATTCAAACTACAAATAAATTTCTAGTTGTTTTGGTAGAGCCGACAGTGTGTAGCATGCGTCTACAATTATTTTATTAGACAGGTCCAAGAATGTGTTGCGTGCATAGAAGAGCTGACAGAATGTTTATTAGAGTTTTTTATGGTTTCTCTATTATGATTTCAAGGTGGTTCTAATAGGCTGACTTGATTATATCATTTGGAGGAAATATATTTATAGGCATTAATTTGTGATTGCTTGAGTGTGGTTCATAGTTGATTAAGCAGGGCAGAGCAGTGTGTGCTAAGTGTTGAGCCATCAAAAGAAGGTCTACATGACCAAGTAAAGTACTTGTTCTATTCATTGGAACTGATCTAGACAATAGGTCAAAGCGCAGTTCACCAAGATCTAGATATAGTGTGTATCTGTTAATCAGAAGGTTGTAGCCTTCGCCCATTTGAGTAGTGAGCTCTTGGATAGTGTGTCCTCTCCCCTAATAGGGACATTTGTAAAAGACTCCTTATAGGATTTGACCCTTGAACAGGTCTACTGTACTTAATATATTGTAAAGCTACTCCTAATAGGGTAAATGATCTTCTAACAAGGATCATTATACACTAGTATAGAATATTAGTGGGTATCAAGTCCCACTGGGGTTTTTACCTATTTGGGTTTCCCTATAACCAAAATATTGATGTTGGGTTCATGTGTTCTTTCATTATATTTATGCTTTATGTTTAAGTATACTTAATTGGATAAAGAATTGAATCTTGTAGATAACTGATTCACCCCCCCCGCCCCCCCCCCCCCCCGCCCCCTCTCAGTTATCTCTTGGGACTATTCCTAACAATTGGTATCAGAGGAAAGTGCCACAAAGAGAAATTTTAATAGCTTGAGGTTGATCAGATGGTGTACTTTAGGAAAGAAAGTCCTAAGTTTGATGGAGAAAATTATCTTGATTAGAAGAACAAGATAGTGACTCATTTGCAGTGCATTGCTTTTGAAGTTTTTAATGTAACCATAAAATTAGCCAAGATTCCTACCTTAGAAGGCCTTGCAAAATATGATGCTACTAACACAAAAAAGAAATTGTTTCATCAGAATGCTATTGCTAAAGAAGCCCTTATCAACGCCCTATCTGATGGTGAATTTTCAGAAGTAAAAAAGATAGATACAACCCACAAAATATGGAAACACCTAGAAGACATATTTGAAGGAGACAAACAAGAAAAGGATGCATGTAGAAAGACATGGAAGAAAAGATACAATACATTAGAGATTCTACCTGAGGAAAACATCAGAGCTTACTATCAAAGAATAAAAGAAGCAGTTGCTGGAATCGATAACATTGGTGTAGAGATTTTAGAGGAGGACATTATGGACAAGTTAATGACTACTCTTACTCCAGAATATGAAAGCAATATCAACATCCTTGATGAGACCATGTAGCTTACATCAAATTTCAAGAGAGAGACCTTGATTAGCAAGATCTCATCTTTTGAGATTTCAAGGTTGAAGACAGAACCAAAGAGTGAGACAGCTTTCAAAGCAACAGTTCATGGTAAGAAATCTACAAAAACTTCTGATAATTTTGATGATGATGAAGAGAAAAAATTAGATGATTTTATTTCTATGATTTCCAAAAGAGAGAAGAAAGGAAAATTAAAATATGAAGGTCAAGTACCATTTAAGTACTTTTCATGTAATAAGATCAGTCACTTTGCATCTAAGTGTCCCACTAGAGATAGAAAGTTCAAGAAGGATTACAAGCCTAAGTATTCTAAGGAATGCTACTATGCTAGAGATGGAGTTTTAGATGAAGAATCTGGTGAAGAATAAATTGGATTAATTGCTATTATAGACAAAATGAATAATAAGACAGTTCATGAAGATAAGAAAGAGAATCAAGATCTTGCATTGATTTCATTATTAGAAAGTAAAGTCCACCAAGATAATTGAGAGGGGGGGTTGAATTAGTTATCAGATAATTATAACTTTTATGATCTTCAACAGCATTAAACCATATAAGCAATATAATTACCAACCATAGAAAGATATTCATACACAGTTACACAATAACACAAGATATGTTGACTAGAGAACCTCTTGATCAAAGAGTAAACCTCGGTGGGAATGATGCCCTCAAAAGATACACTAATATGAATATTCCTTGTGAAAGGATGGACTTTGTTAGGAGTCTTATGAAATACATTCAGTACATATAAATCCCTGTTAGGAGATTTTGAATCCCTATTAAAAGATTCTAACCCTGTTAAGAGTTATGAAAGACAGAAGGACCCACTACCCAACCAGCTTCAGGGTAAGATCACTGAACTCACTATCCAAATAATCTTTTCATTATTCAATAGAATAATATGTTACCTCTTCTTTGACTATGCCAAACCACACTCACTGCTACATTAAATCTCAATTTCAGATCTTTGTACTTCGCATGTCTTCCTTCACAATTTCACTTTCACATCTTCATAATCATACACTACTATCCTCTTCTCCATAAAACAAGGGAAAAAATTCCTTCCTTTATACCATACTCAAATAATTACAAATGAGTCGTCATACAAATACAAAATAAAAGATTCCACACGCTACACCAAAATTACATAAAACTGTTGGCTTCCAAATACAATAAATCTTCACTCGTGTGACTTCAAATTTTGTGCTATCATCCACATCACTATTAATGTGTCTCTAACTTCCCTTTAACTATGAAAAGCTAGATTCCATCTTGATTAGGAGATATCATCCAATTGCCAAAAACCACTACTCAGGAACACTGCCTGAATACTGCTTCCACCAAAATGATCATAACTTTCATGAGTAAAAGAATTACTATATGCACTCTTAACCATAGACATATAACACATCAAAGAGTATATCCTCAAATTCACATAGCTCCAACTACAATATACCACATGTGCTAATAAAAAAATATCTGCTTCTTTGCAAGTCTTCGGTAAAACACTGTGTTGACATCAATGACAATCATAGTCATGAATGCAACAACAACTGCTACAGAATGGGTGCCGAACACTTTAGCATTCATTCCTAACAATCTCCCCCATTGGCATTGATGGAAACATAGATGAAAAACATCCAATATTTCAAAAGTCCAATACTGCAACACTACTTCTTCAAATCCTCTTCATCAATCAAATCTTGCTCTGTTATCATGTTTAGTTCTCTCATATTATTTTTCATGCATACTTCTCCCCCATTGACATCAATGACATAAATTTCATCACTATGTCAACAACAACTCAATGTCAAAAGACACTATTTAGAAGAAAAATACACTCACTAGAGTCCTCATGACTCAGCTCATATACACATACTCCCCCATAGAGGAAGTACCAACATCTAGTCCAAAAGAAAGATAGGGCTCATATATTACTTGATGGATGTAACCAACTGCATCACTACTCAAAAGTAGGTTGGGGCATAACCCCAAGCATACCTCTCAAATACTCAAATGTATCCTTAGGCAAAGGCTTTGTAAATATGTCTGCTATCTGTTCCTTTGTGCTTATGTACTCTAGTCTAACTTCTTTCTCAGCAACTTTCTCTCTTACAACATGATACTTGATCTCTATATGTTTTGTTTTAGAATGTAGTATAGGATTCTTAGACATACTGACTATACTAGTGTTGTCACAATGTATAACAATAGGTTCAACAAATTTGATTCCAATATCCTTCAGCATCTACTTCATCCAAATTATCTGGTTACAATTGTTTGCTGTTGCTACATACTCTGCTTCTACTGTGCTCTGTGAAATACAATTCTACTTCTTGCTTAACCAAGAAACTAATCTTCCTCCAAGGAAAAATGCTCCTCCATTGGTGCTTTTCTTATCATCAACACTGCCTCCCCAATCAGCATCTATATATGCACATAGGGTAAAATCATTAGATTTTTCATACCACAATCCATAGTCCATTGTGCCTCTTAAATATCTCAGTATCCTCTTTAGTGCTACATAATGTGATTCTCTAGGTTTAGCTTGAAATATTGCTACAATTCCAACTAAATGTGCTATATCCGGTCTTATGTGTGTCAAATACTGCAATCCTCTAATCGTGGATCTGTATTTCTTCTACTCAACTGTCGGTGTTTCATCTATGTTGGATAACTTATGTTTGGTTACCATAGGTGTTCCAACTAGTTTACAGTCCTCCATTCCAAATCTTTTCAGCAAATCATTCAAGTACTTTATCTAACTTACAAAGATACCATCATTGTTTTGTGTTATCTATAATCCCAAAAAGTATTTCATCTCACCAATCATACTCATTTCAAATTCAGTCTTCATTTCATTAGAACATTTGTCACTAGCCTCATCTTCTCCTCCAAAAATAATGTCATCAACAAAAATAACTATAATCAACAAACCATTTTCAATTTCTTTTGTGTACAAATTGCTATCAGTTGTTCCTTTAGAAAATCCTAACTTTAACAAATACTTATCCAATCTTGCATACCAAATTCTAAGTGCTTGCTTTTGTCCATATAATGTTTTTTTTAGTTTGCATACCATGTCTTCTTCTTGAGTCAAAGGAAAACCTTCAAGCTGCTCAATGTAGACTTCTTCTTCCAATTCTCCATTCAAAAATTCTGACTTCACATCCATCTGATACACTTTGAATTTCTTATAAGCTACATAGGCCAAAAACATTCTTATTGCTTCAATTCTTGCTACTGGTGCAAAATTTTCTTCATAGTCAATTCCTTCTTGCTGTGAGTATCCCTTACATACCAATCTTGCTTTGTTTCTTACAACTTCTCCTTGTTCATTCATCTTGTTTCTGAATACCCATTTAGTTCCAATTACATTCTTGTCTTTAGGTCTACGGACCAATTCCAATGTCTTGTTCTTTTCTATCTGATCTAGTTCTTCTCTCATAGCATTAATCCAATGTTCATCTTCACAAGCTTTACTAGTAGATTTAGGTTCAATTTGAGAAATCAAACATAAATGTACCTTATTCTGAGTCAGAACTCCTCTGTCCAAACTTCTAATAACTTGTTCAATAGGATGATGTCTTGATAAATACCTGTTCGGTGTCATAGTCTCAGATCTTGCTTCAACTGTAGATTCTTCTCTAGATTCCTCTCTAGTCTCTTCAGCATGAATCTCATTCAATAATTCACTATCAGTCTCATAGAATAATTTAGTAGTTTTAGTGTTAGGTTTAGGATGAGCTTCTTCATCAGATTCATAATCAAGCATTCTTTCCTAAATTTTGAAATTTTCATCAACTTTAGCTTTTGCGCTCTCAACAATAGTTTTAGTTCTCTTATTGTAACATCTATATGCTCTTCTCTTCAAAGAATATCCAAGAAAAATACCTTCATCACTTCCAGGATCAAACTTTCCAATATCATCATCTCTCTTTATATAACATTTGCTTCCAAAAATTCTAAAATACTTAATTGAGGGTGCATGTCCAAACCATAATTCATAAGATGTCTTGTCTATGTCTACTTTGATTTGTACTCTGTTCATTGTATATACTATTGTATTCATTTCTTCTTTCCAAAATGTCTTCGCTAAGTCATTCTCAAATAAAATAGCTCTTGCTGCTTTAGTCAGTAATCTATTTCTTCTTTCTGCAATACCATTTTGTTCAGGTGTTCTAGGGGCTGAAAACTATCTCTTAATACCATTCACTTCACAAAAAGTGTTAAACTATCTAGAAGTAAATTCACCACCTCTATCAGATCTCAAACATTTAATCGTCATTCCAGATTCATTCTCAACTTTGTTCTTAATGATCTTAAACTTATTAAATGCTTCAGATTTTTCTTTCAGAAATGCAATCCACATCATTCTTGTAAAATCATCAACAAGAATCATAAAATACCTTTCTCCATAGAATCCTCTAGTCCTGGTAGGACCACTCAAGTCTGTATGAACAATCTCCAACTTCTCTGCCGATGTGAACTTCTTACTAGGAAATGAACTTCTCTTCTGCTTAGCCATCACACATTCTTTACAAATCATGTTAGTAGGCTTCATAATTTTAGGCAAATCCCTTACTGCAAGTGTAGTACTCACTTTCACAATATTATCAAAGTTTATATGACAAAACCTTCTATGCCATAACCAACTATCATCAATCTTAGTAATCAAACATGTCATCTCAGTAGGATTCAACTAAAATACATTACCTCTTGTTCTAGATCTAGTTCCAATCAGATTTTCATCTTTATCCTTTATCACAAAGGTTTTCTTAGTAAACCAAACTTGATATCCCTTATCCACTAACTATCCAACACTTAAAAGATTATGTTTCAATCCATCCACAAAGTAAACATCATCAGTATTAGTCTTTCCATCAAGAGTAATTGATCCTATACCTTTAATCAAACAAGGTGCATTCTTACCAAATCTAACAACTCCTCCATCATAATTGTTAAACTTTCTAAACTTTTTCATATCTCTAGTCATATGATGTGAACAACCACTGTCTATAATCCAATCATCTTTTTTTTCAACTTGGGAAACTAAGGCTTTTTCTTCCTTAACATTAGTTTCAAAATTTTCTTCTTTAATTGCTACAAATCCTATTTCATCATTATTCTCAGTATCACTTTCACATAAAGTTCTTTCAATACTAGCTTCAAGGTCTTCATCATTAGCATAATAACATTCCTTAGATCTTCCAGGCTTGAAATTATTTCTATACTTCTTAACTCTCTTAGGACATTTAGATGCAAAATGACCATATTCTTGACAAGTCCAACATTTAAAAATTTTCTTACCGCCTGGTTCTCTTTTCACAAGCAAGGCAATAACTTCTTCAATCTTCTTGTCTTCTTCATTTCTAGATCTACTACTACTAGCATAATCTCTGCTCACACTGATGCTTCTTCACAATGTAGGGAAAACAATAAGAGCACTGAATGTTGTCTCCATTCTAGGTAAGTCTCCTGATAACCTCAGGTTCATCTCTACTGCTTCCAATCTTCCAAGAAAAGTCTCTCTTGTAAAGTTCATAGTACAAGGTATAACTTGTTGAATCATCTGTGTTGTCTGCTTAAATATAAGAGTCAATGTCCTCAGAATTTTCCATATCACTTCATTCTCTATCTTTGTTCCTGCACAAGATTTTATCCCTGCAACAATTTCTGACATTCTACCAATATAGCTTCTAACAGATTCATCTTCCAATATTCTTATGTCTTCAAATGCACATATCCAATTATGTAATCTAACTCTTTTTGCATATTCATCACCTTCAAAAGTAGAGTGCAAAGCTTTCCAAATTTCATGAGACTTTTTCAAACATTTTACCTAACTATAATCATTCTCCGGAAGTGCTGTCAAAAGTGCTTCTCTTGCAAGTATGTTACACATGAATAGATCTCTCTCATCATTAGAGCATATCTCAAGATCATCTTCTTCAATGATAGTCTTATCATTCTTTGTAGTCAACCAATAACCTAGTCCTAAACATAGTAGATGTGTCTTCATCTTTTCTTTCCAACTGTCAAAATTTACTCCATCAAACTTAGGGCATTCTTTCCTGAAATTCACCATGGATCTCGTTAAGCTGTTAAACTTCTCTTTCAAAGACTTGCTACTCTGATACCAATTGTTAGAAAGTAAAGTCCACCAAGATAATCTAGAGGGAGGTGAATCAGTTATCTAATAATTATAACTTTTATCATCTTCAACAATATTAAACCATATAAGTAATATAATTACCAACCATAGAAAGATATTCATACACAATTACATAATAACACAAGATATGTTAACTAGGGAACCTCTTGATCAAAGAGTAAACCCTAGTGGGAATGATGCCCAAAAAAGATGCACTAATATGAATATTCCTTGTGAAAGGATGGACTCACATTCAGTACATATAAATCCCTATTAGGAGATTTTGAATCCTTGTTAAAAGATTCTAACCCTGTTAAGAGTTATGGAAGATAGAAGGACCCACTACCCAAACAACTTCAAGGTAAGATCACTGAACTCACTATCTAAATAATCTTTTCATTAGTCAATAGAATAATATGTTACATCTCCTCTGACTATGCCAAACCGCACTCACTGCTACATCAGATCTCAATTTCAGATCTTTGCACTTCGCATGTCTTCCTTCACAATTTTTCTTTCACATCTTCATAATCATACACTACTATCCTCTTCTCCATACAACAAGGAAAAAAATTCCTTCCTTTATACCACACTCAAATAATTACAAATGAGTCGTCATACAAATACAAAATAAAAGATTCCACACGCTACACCAAAATTACATAAAACTGTCAGCTTCCAAATACAATAAATCTTCACTCATGTGACTTCAAAGTTTGTGCTATCATCCACATCACTATCAATGTGTCTCTAACTTCCCTTTAACTTCACAAAGCTAGATTCCATCCCGATTAGGAGATATCATCCGTTGCCAAAAACCGCTACTCAGGAACACTGCGTGAATACTGCTTCCACCAAAATGATCATAACTTTCATGAATAAAAGAATTATTGTCTTTTCTCTTAAACATAGACATATAAAAAATCAAAGAGTATATCCTCAATGTCTCATAGCTCCAACTAATATATACCACATGCGCTAATTAAAACATTGTCTACTTCTCTACAAGTCTTCGGTAAAACACTGTGTTGACATTAATGATAATCATAGTCATGAATGCAACAACAACTGCTATAGAATGGGTGCCAAACACTTTAGCATTCATTCCTAACATTCACAAGATAACATAAGGACAAACTGGATTATAGATAGTGGTTGTTCAAATCACATGATAGGTGATAAAGGCAGGTTTGTTCATTTGGACAAATACAATGGCGGTATGGTCAGATTTGGAGACAACACTCCTAAACCTATAGTTGGCAGTGGAGCCATCACTTTGGATGGAAAGAACAATATTGATGATGTTCTTTATGTTGATGGTTTGAAACATAACCTTCTCAATGTTGGATAGTTACTTGGAAAAGGATATCAGTTGGAGTTCAAAGATGACAAATGCATCACTAAAAACAAAGATGGTGTTATGATTGCATTAGGCTCAAAGACAAGAGGTAGTGTTTTTCAACTCAATTCAAAAGAAATTTGTTTTATTGCTAAAGTTGATGACAGTAGGTTGTGGCACAAAAAACTATGTCATATCAATTTTGATAACATAGTAAAGATAAGAAATGTTAAGGCAATAAGAGATCTACCTAGCATAGCAAAGCCAATTGATACTATATACAGGGAATGTGTGATGGGAAATCATTGAAGAAATTCTTTTAGGAGAAAGTAGAATTTAGTAGAGAAAAAGTAGGATCTAATTCATACAGACCTATGTGGTCCAAATCAAACAAGATCATACTATGGTGAAAGGTATTTCATTTTTTTTGTTGATGATTATACTAGGATGATGTGGGTTGCATTCTTGAAAGATAAGTAAGAAGCATTTGAGAAATTCAAAATATTCAAAGCTAAGGTTGAGAATGAATCTGGACTAAAGATAAAATTTTTGAGATTGGATAGAGGAGGAGAATTCACCTCTGATAGATTCTATGAGTACTATGAAGAACATGGCATAAAGAGAGTTAAATGCACCTAGAACCCCTCAGCAGAATGAAATTGCAAAAATAAGGAATAGGATCATTCTTGATACAACGTGCACCATTATGATAGAAGGAAAAGTTGCATACACCTATTGGAGAGATGCAGTCAATACATCAGTCTATACCATCAATAGAATTCAATTGAGGCTAGGTGCTGACAAAAAACCATATGAGCTATGGTTTGGTAATGTTCCCACAATAAAATACTTTAGAATCTTTGGAAGCAAGTACTACATCAAGAGGGATCAAGCAGTAGGCAAGTTTGATGCAAGAATTGATGAAGGTATTTTTCTTGGTTACTCTACTTAAAGTATAGCTTATAGATGTTTCAATTTAAGATTGAAAAAGATCATTGAAAGTGCTCATGTAAAGATTGATGAAAAATTTATGATTCAAGAAAGATATCATGATTACTCACCCATGATTGAAGAAGAACCTAGACCCTCCACTAGTGAGACAGTTATTGAAGAAATGTTTGATAGTATTGATGTGTTATTCAATGACCCTAAGACAAGTGAAGAAAATACTCCTAAGGCTGATGAGTTAGCATCACATAAAGTTCCAAAGTTTACATCAAGAAATCATTCCAAGTTAGACATCATTAGAGATTAGAGTGGCAAAGTCTTAACAAGATCACAAGCAAAGAACTCAGCTAGTAATGAAGTGGTATGTTTACTATCTCAGATTGAAACTTTAAGTGTTGAAGATGCTTGTAATGATTAAAATTGACATGATGCTATGAAAGAAGAACTTGATCAGATTATTAAGAATGACACTTGGGAACTAGTCCCAAGACCTATTGATAAGAATGTGATTGGAACAAAGTGGATATTCAGAAATCAGATGAATGAAGATGGTATAGTAGTAAGAAACAAAGCAAGATTAGTATGTAAGGGATATGAGCAAAGAGAAGGCATTGATTATTCAAAAACATTTACACCTGTGATCAAATTAGAAGCTATTAAGTTGTTTCTAGCCTTTGCTACAGTCAAAAAATTCAAAGTTTATCAGATGGATGTCAAGTCAGCATTCCTGAATGGAGATTTGAAAGAAGTATACATTGAGTAGCTAGAAGGATTCACCTTATTAGATAGACCTGATATGGTATACAAATTGAAGAAGGCCCTCTATGGACTTAACAAAGCCCCTAGAGCATGGTATGACAGACTAGATGGATACTTAACAAAGATTGGATTCAAGAAAGGAGCAGCAGATTGTAATCTATTCATTAGAGAGACATCTGAAAGTTTACTACTAGTAGCTATATTTGTTGATGACATTATCTTTGGAGGTAATGACAAGCTCAGTGCTGAATTTTCCAAAGAAATGCAGAATGAGTTTGAGATGAGTATGATTAGTCCTATCAAGTACTTTTTGGGATTAAATGTGCGGTAGATAGAAAAAGGGATTTTTATAAATCAATCAAAGTATGTGAAAGAAATACTAAAGAAATTCAAGACCGATGATTGCAAGTGAGTAGGAACTCCTATGATCATTGAGTGCAAGCTTACAAAAGAAGATGACTCACCAACAATAGATATAAAATTGTAGAAGTCTATGATTGGTAAACTCATATATCTTACTCAGACTAGACTTGACATTTCCAATGCAGTTGGCATAGTTGGAAGATTTGCAGCAGAACCTAAACAAAGTCACCTCATGGTAGTAAAAATAATATTTAGATACTTATAGGGCACTATAGATTATCATCTATGGTATCCTAATTCAAAAAATGTTGAGCTTCATGTGTACACTGATGCAGATTGGGAAGGATGTGTTGATGACAAAAAGAGTACTCCGGGTGGATCAATGTTTCTTGGTGATAGAATTGTCACTTGGACAAGGAAGAAACAAAATTGTATTTCTCAATCAACATCAGAAGCGGAGCATGTTGCAGCAGCCTTGAATTGTTCTATAATTGTTTGGATCAAAGAAAATGATAACAGATTTTGGAATTTAGGTTGATTATCCTATTTTTATTCACTATGATAAAACTAGAACTATCAATATGTCAAAGAACCCTATGATACATGCCTTGAACAGTGGATAATTGTTTGAATGCAGCGGCCCGGCGGGCAATTCTATGGCTATAAAAAAGGGCAATTCTATGGACCAGCCATTTCAAAATTGGCATTCTATACGTAACATGGGTGGGAGCCCTGAAAAATAGTAGGGGCCCCTACAAGCCATATGAAGGAAGGGGGGGAAACTTAGAACATCATCCAAATAGGGCGGGCTTCCACTGCAAGGGTGGTGTTTTCGGTTGTGACTACTATATACTACACCAGGGGGCTCGTATTCCAACTAGTGATTCCAAAGTGAATTCAAGTTGTGCAGTGTTACCCCCCACCCAATTGTAGGGAGCTTGTTATTGTTCCCTGCCTCCTAGATGTCCTCTATCTATCCCTTCACTGCTTGCTTCCTTGATCCATGATCGCTTATTGTGGCATCTTGCAGGCAGGCTGAGAAAATGCTAAGTGTGTGTGTGCAGAGGTTGCCCGCCCCTTTAGAATAGTAGGGGCTTTTGGTAGGGCAGTCTAAAGTTATACCTGCTGATTTCACCTTCAAAAGCTACGTATGGGTAAACAAATAGCTTCTTCCAGAACAGGCCCCGCCCTATGTGGCCCTACAGATCTACAGGGATAGTGTTGCTGGACCTGCCCGCCTGGGGTGCTCCATCAATAGAATCATAAGCTGGGTAGTCAACTACTGGCTCAGCTGCCCATGGATATAGAGGGCTGCCCTTTAATAGTAGGGGGGTCTTGATCTAGTCAAGGTGGTGCTACCCTTGCTTTTGGAACTGGTTCTGCTCAAATCTGGACCACTTGGAACTGTCTCTGGACCTGGAACTGGAACCCATGCCTTTGCTTTCTTAGCTGCTGGGCCAACCTATGCCTTTGCCACCCCTATCTTCCACCCACCCCTGCTGGGTCCCTTTAGATAGTAGGGGCTTATGCTTCAACTGAATCTACGACTGTAGGATATGGACATGGAATAACTGCCTCTATGGCCGGCACTCTTTGTCTCTGGCTTTGAAGACAAAGAACATAGAGATCAAGTATCACATCCTAAGAGAGAAAGTGGCAGAGAAAGAAGTCAAGTTGGACTATGTGAGTACTAAAGATCAGTTGGAAGATATATTCACAAAGCCCTTGCCTAAGGATACTTTTGAGTATCTCAAGGAGAAGTTGGGAGTAATTCCCTTCCCTGATTCTTCTTAGAAGAAAGAAGGAAAGGCATCAGTCCTCTGGGACTAATGGAAGGTTGACTACTCTACCTCAGGAGTAGTACTAGTGCTTAAAATGAATGTTTCTCTTTTCCATTGATGTCAAAGGGGGAGTAATATATAGAGTCATGAAAAAAAAAAGCAAAAAGAGAAGTAATATACTAAGGGGGAGCAACACTCAGTTATGATAGCAGTACAGTTGAGGAAATGGAGAATATTAGAAAATATTGCAGTAGATAGAGGATTCATCCTTGGGAGAGTTTTGAAGAGGAAATGGAGAATGTTATAAAAGAAATTTTCATTTGGGTTGGTGGTGGTTTTTCATTCCACATGTTGCCATCAATGCCAAAGGGGGAGATTGTTGGAGATTTGCCAGCAGGCCAGTACTGACTGTATGTTTGTCATTGATGAAAATATATGGAAAGTAGGAGGTATGGAAGTCTTATGTAGTAATCCTTTAGTATATGTAGCATGGACATGATATAAACATGATATCATGGGCACAGAGGTCAATTGTTAGTAGAGACAGCTATATAGTTACTGGCGTCAGCAATGTTCCTGATAGAGTAAAATGTAGTGTTTTGTGTATGGTTGTTCGTATAGTTATCATGGAGCCTTGCATGCTTGGATATATGTTGAAGACATGTCAGTGATGTTAAGTTCATGGATGCATGGTCTGATGATGAACTCAAGTAAAGTTATGCAGTCGCTATTCGCCAGCAGTAGTTTTCCATGTTTTTTCAAAAGAGTCAATAGAGATTTTATTAGTTCTTGAGTTGCACCTATCTTGAGGGTATACACCCTTATAGTTAAGCTTGGAGAAGTGTTATTAATGTTTGGTTAAGAGCACATAAGTTAATTCAGCCTACATAGAAAGTTCTAGTTGTTTTGGTAGAGCTGACGGTGTGTAGCATGCGTCGACAATTATTTTATTAGATAGGTCCCAGAATGTGTTGCGTGTATAGTAGAGCTGACAGAATGTTTATTGGAGTTTGTTATGGTTTCTCTATTATGATTTCAAGGTGGTTCTAATAGGATGACTTGATCATATCATTTGGAGGAAAGATATTTATAGGTAGTCATTTGTGATTGCTTGAGTGTGGTTCATAGTTGATTAAGCAGATCAGAGAAGAGTGTGCTAAGTGTTGAGCCATTAGAAGAAGGTCTATGTGACCAAGTAAAGTACTTGTGCTATTTATTAGAATTGATCCAAATAGTAGGTCAAAAGACAATTCACCAAGATCTAGATATAGTGTGTATCTATTAATCAGAAGGTTGTAGCCTTCACCCATTTGAGCAGTGAGCTCTCGGATAGTGTGTCCTCTCCCCTAATAGGGAAAATTGTAAAAGACTCCTAATAGGGTCTAACCCTTGACTAGGTCTACTATACTTAATATATTGTAAAGCTACTCCTAACAGGGTAAAGGATCTTCTAACAAGGATCATTATACACTAGTACAAAATATTAGTGGGTATCAAGTCCCATTGGGGTTTTTACCTATTTGGGTTTCCCCGTAACCAAAATATTGGTGTTGTGTTCATGTATTCTTTCATTGTATTTATGCTTTTTTTTTGAAGTATACTTAATTGGATAAAGAATTGAATCTTGTAGATAATTGATTCACCCCCCCCCCTCTCAGTTATCTCTTGGGACTATTCCTAACACTTACATATTGTGCTAGAACAGGTTCTTCTCTCCTTTCATTTTTCTCATCAGGTTCACCAACAAGATTGTCAGATTCAGCTTCTGAATGCTTGACAACCTCTCCCTGATACTCGACAGCTTCTTCCTATCGCTCAGCACGTTCTTCTTCTCTCTTGACATTGTTTTCCTAATGCTCAACATTTCTTATCTGAGACTCAGCATGAGGTGCAAGTCTGTCACTTACCTCTCCTTCTTCTATATACATAAAAGATCTATAATCTTCTAGTTTTCTTTTAATGTCAGCTTCATTTTTCTCTACATACTCATCAACTTTGACATTCACACTTTCCACAATTTTGTTAGTGTCAGAGTTCAAACACTTATAAGCTTTACTTTTTGTGGAATAGCCTAGGAATATACCCTCATCTATTTTAGCATCAAAATTTCCATTCCTACTATCCTTTAATATGTAGCATTTACTTCCAAAAATTCTAAAGTACTTTACATTAGGTGCATACCCATGCCACAACTCATAAGGTGTCAGATTTGTACCTTTTTTGATCTGTACTCAGTTAAGAGTATAAATAGCTGTACTTACAGCTTCTTTCCAATACTTTTGTGCAACATTCTTTTCAATCATTAATTTCCTTGCACAATCCAAGATAGATCTATTCCTTCTCTTTGCTATACCATTTTGAGGAGGAGTTCTAGGTGTAGACATCTATCTTTTGATCCCTCTATCATTGAAAAATAGATTAAATTCATTGGATATAAATTCTCCACCTCGATTAGATCTCAGACACTTCAAGTTCCTACCCGTCTCCTTTTCAACCTTAGCCACATGCCACTTAAAAAATTGAAAACCATCAGATTTTTCTTTTAAGAACATTACATGCATCATTCTGGTATAATCATCAACAAAAAGGATAAAATATCTAGCACCACAATAGCTTTGTACACCCATCAGTCCGCAAAGGTCAGTATGAACCAAATCTAAGGTATTCTTAGAAGTAAAAGTTTTGCTCTTGAAACTAGACTTTGTCATCTTACCCAACTGACATTCTTTGCACAACACATTCTTAGGTTTCTTCAATTTAGGTAGACCTCTCACTTTCTTTTTCTTACTAATTTTTACTAGATTATCAAAGATAACATGACATAGCCGCTTATGCCATAACCAAATATCATCAAGTTGTGCAATCATACATGTTTCTTCAGATAGGTCTAGATAGAACAAATTACCTCTTGTCTGTTCTCCACTTCCAATTAGTTCACTAGTGGCATTAAATATTTGGCCTTTCTGTGATGAAATTCCACTCAGTAGCCAGTGCTATTAAGCTTTGCAACACTCAATAGATTATAGTTAAGACCCTCAACCCAATAAGCATTTTCACAAGTGATCTTATCAGTCAGCTTCATCAATCATTTTCCTCTAACAGGACATGGTGTATCATTACCAAATTCACACTCCTACCTTTATAATGATCTAAGGTATCAAAATTTGATGTAGGAAGATCCTAGGTTTAAGAGAAATCTTGCATCACCCAAAAATATTTCTGTTTTGTTTTCAATAAGGGCTATCTTGTGCAGAGCTGCTATTTATGGAAACTTGCTATTTTTAGTAAGTTGGTCATACAATCTTAGAATGTTCTGATTTCACATGTGGAGGTTCATCTTAGTCATATCAACATGCCAATAAAGTTTCATTACTAGATCAAGTCTGGTTTTCAAGATATTAAAAAATTTTAGTGTTTGAAACAGGGTACAAAAACTTTGAACTCAATTTTGAAGGCTTTAGAGGCCTCAGATGAGGTTGAATTTTTCATTGAATGAAGCTTTCTTGATTTAGGCATTGTAGAGCTCTTCGCACCCTTTCCGAAATGGGGTTATAATAGTCAATTGGGTCAATGGGTCATGACTTATGGTCTCCAAAAGTTGGGCCACCTGAAATGGCAGAAAATAAATTTCCTTCAAAATTTTTATTCAGATTTCAAAATTTATTTTGAGCCAACTTTGATGTAATAAATTAAAAAACAAAATAATTCTAAGTTTGGTCAGCCTTAAGGGCTAAATTTTTGGAACCTTCTCCGGCGATGGAAATTGCCTATATAAAGAAGGCCCATAGTGTTGTCTAGAGTAGTTCTGGGTAGATCTAGGTATTGATTTGAGGCTTTGTCCTACAGGATATTGTAAGGGAATGCCCATGTGGCTTTGCATATTGTAATTCTGAAAGTTTGTAATTCCACATTTGTGGATATAATAAGAAGCCCATTTTCTGTTCTTGCATATTGTTGTTGTTTCTCTATTTCTATTATGTGTTTTGGTATTAAGGGGAGCACCCTTCATCAAGTGGTATCAGAGCAAGAGTTCCTGAGCATGTGAATAGATCATCGATTGTGAGGCAGTTTGCACTAGGACCCTGGGTTAGGGTTTTTGTGTAAACATATCATCAACTGTGAGGCAGTTTGCACTAGGACCGTGGTTAGGGTTTCAAGGAGAAGCACAAAAATGCCTCTATGAAGGGGATGTGGTGGAAGAGCTGGTGTTGTAACACCTGAGCTTAGAGTGCTCCAGAGACAAGTGTGAGCATTGCAAGAAGAGATTCACAGAGGAATGAATCTTAATGTCAAAGATGGAAGCAAGGATGATGCTAAAGAAGAAGATCAAGAAGGAGAAGTTGAAGTTGTGAACTAGGATGAAGAAAGAATTTTTTGGGCCATTTCCAAGATCAGGAAAAGACCTAAGATTGAGGTTCCTGCATTTTAAAGAAATTTGAACCCAGAGGAGTTGATCGACTGGATCAATGAATGTGAAGAATATTTTGAGTATGAAGATATTGAGGATCCTGCTAGGGTCAAATTTGTGAAGGCCAGACTAAAAGGTCATGCAAAGATCTAGTGGCAAGAGATTCAATTGGAGCAAAATAGAAGAGGGAAAGATAAAATCACAAGATGGGATCGAATGGTGGATAAATTGAAGTGACATTTTATTACTATTGATTACGAGCTTGACCTACTGAAGAAGATGCAAAGTTTGAAGCAAGCAAGAAGATCTGTTTAGGATATACAGAGGAGTTCTATCAAATCCTCATTAGAACAGGCCATGTAGAAGATGATAAGGAGAAAGTTTCCCATTACCTTAATGGGTTGAGGCCGAGCATTCAAGAGGAGTTGAATTTGGTTTGAATGAACAGTATTGAAGAGGCATACCAGTTTTCCCTAAAAGTAGAGGAAAAGATGAACAAGAAATTTGAGAGCAGACAAAATGGAAGAGGTTGGGGTAGATGATCTAGTGGATGGTCATATGGAGGCTGAAATAAAGATCCAAAAAAGAAGGATGAGGCCAGTAGCAGTCAAAATCAGAGAGCAAACAATTCCAATCATTTCCAAGATCAGAACAATAGAGATCACAGAGGAAGAGGAAGAGGACAAGGTTTAGGAAGAGGAGGCTTCTGTGGAACATGTTTTCACTATGGAGAAGAAGTTTATAGGGAATTTGAATGTCCTCAACACCAAGGAAGGATAGATAGGAGGAATGAAGGCTAGGCTAGAGTTGCACATGTAGATAAAGATGCCAAATCATCAAATTTTGAAGATGTTGAAAGAGGAGAAACGTTGATTAACAGAAGAGTCCTGCTGAGTAGCGAGAATGAACCTGAGAAAAGGAGGATCCTATTTCACACCAGGTGTAAGTGTGAGGGTAAATGTTGTGATGTGATTATTGATAGTGGAAGCACTAAAAATTTAGTGTCAGAAGAGATGGTAACAAAGTTGAAGCTCAAGAGATAGAAACACCCACATCCATATCGGATTGCCTGGCTACAGGATGACTACAAGGTCATGGTCAATGAGAAGTGCCTAGTAAAGTTCAAGATTGGTGGGTACCATGATGAGGTACTATGTGATATCATAGCTATGGATGCATGTCACATGTTGTTGGGTAGGCCATGGCAGTTTGATAGATGTGCTATACATGATGGTCGTGCGAATACCTATTCCCTGACAAAGGATGGAGTGCGACATCAACTAAAGCCATTGAAGGAGACCGAAGAAAAGGTATGTGGTAATGTGAGAATAACTTTTGTTGATGGAAGAAATTTCCTAAATGGCATGAGGCATGAGCATGTGTGTTTTTCTTTAATTCCAAAAGCTGGTAAAGAGGAAGTAGAGGATGTACCTTAGAGGTTGTAGATTTGTTGAATGTGTTTTAGGATATTGTATCTGATAATGCACCTGATGGATTACCACCTGTAAGGAAGATCAGTCATCAGATGGATTTGATTCTAGGAGCCAGTTTTCCAAACAAGGCGGCACATAGAATGACACCAGCAGAAAGTGAAGAATTAAATAGACAAGTACATGAGTTGTTACAAAAGGGATTGATTCAGGAGAGCTTGAGTCCATGTGTTGTACCAGCATTATTAGCACCAAAGAAGAATGGAGAATGGAGGATGTGTACAGATTCTAGACCAATAAACAAGATCACAATCAAGTATAGGTTTCCATTGCCATGAATGGATGATAGTATGGATTGTTTGAGTGGAGCTGTGTATTTCTCAAAGATAGATTTAAAGAGTGGATATCACCATATTTGGATCAGAGAAGGAGATGAATGGAAGACTACCTTCAAGACAAAGGAAGGACTATACGAGTGGTTAGTCATGCCTTTTGGGCTAACCAATGCACCGAGCACTTTCATGCGGCTCATGAACGAGGTTCTGAAAGAATTTTTGAGTAAGTTTGTCATTGTGTACCTAGATGATATTTTGATCTTTAGTAAGACATTGGAAGAGAATATAATGCATATTCGTATGGTGTTTGAGAAGTTAAGAGATGAGAAATTATTGATTAATTTGAAGAAGTGCAATTTTGTGAAGAAAGAGTTAGTGTATTTGGGATTTGTAGTTTCAGTAGAAGGTCTAAAAATGGACCCAGACAAGGTACAGGCTATCCTTGAATGGCATACTCCAAGGAGTGCTATTGAGGTAAGGTCTTTTCATGGTTTGGCTAGCTTTTACAAAAAGTTTATCAAAAATTTTAGCAGTATTTGTGGACCCTTGACTGAAACAATGAGAGGGGATAGAAAAGAGTTCAAGTGGACTAATGGGGCAGATAAGAGTTTTAAACTGTTGAAACAAAATGTTACAGAACAACCTATTTTAGCACTTCCTAATTTTAATAAGGTGTTTCAAGTAGACTGTGATGCTACTGGTACTACAATAGGAGATGTTATGAGCCAAAAAGGTAAACCTATTGCTTATTTCAGTGAGAAGTTAAATGATGCCAAGAGAAAATATTATGTTTATGATCAGGAACTTTATGCTATAGTTCAGGCATTGAAGAAGTGGAGACACTATTTACTTCCTCAGGAGTTTTTTTTGTATACTGATCATCAAGCTTTACAATATTTGAATAGTCAAGGAAAGTTGAATCAAAGGCATTTGAAATGAGTTGAGTTTTTACAGAGTTATACATTTGTTTTGAAACATAGAAGTGGAAATTCTAACAGGGTTGGAGATGCACTTACCAGAAGGCAACTATTGCTGACAAAGATGCACATTGAGGTGGTTGGGTTCAAGGAACTCAAGAACTTGTATCCAGAGGATCTTGATTTTGGTGAAGCTTGGAAACATTGTAAAGAACCTATTACTCTAGACAGAACAAAGTGGCTAGATTTCATCATTTAGGATGATATGCTATTCAGAGTGAGTCAGTTGTGCATTCCAAGAAGTTCTATGAGGGAGAATCTCATCAAAGAGAAGCATAGTGGAGGATTGGATGGACATTTTGGTCGAGATAAAACCCTTGCTTTGGTTAGTGAGAATTATTATTGGCCATAGTTGGAGCAAGATGTCAAGAAGTTTGTACAGAGTTGTAGAGTATGTTAGATGGAAAAAGGAGTGAAGCAAAATATAGGGTTATATCAGCCATTACCTGTACCAGAGAAGCCTTGGGAGGATATCAGTATGGACTTTGTTCTTGGATTACCGAGGACATAATTCAATTTTTGTGGTGGTTGACAGATTTTTGAAGATGACACATTTCATTCCCTGCAAGAAGACTAATGATGCTATTCATATAGCAAAATTGTTTTTCAGAGAAGTAGTGAGACTACATGGTTTGCCAAAGACCATAGTTTTAGATTGAGACACCAAGTTTGTAGGCTATTTCTGGCTAACATTGTAGAAGAAGGTGAAGAAAGATTTGAAATTCAATCTAGCACATCATCCATAGACTGATGGACATATGAAGGTGGTGAATAGGAGTTTGGGAAATTTGCTGAGATGTTTGGTTGGAGATAAACCAATAGGATGGGATTTGATTTTACCATAGGCAAAATTTGCATACAATAATTCTATCAACGGGAGCACTGGTAAATCACCATTCCAGATTGTATATGGGAGTAGTCCCAGAAATGCATCTAAGTTGAGAAAAATAGATTAAGGAGAAATAAGTAGTGTTGAAGCTAAGGATTTTGTAGAACATTTGAAGAACATCCATGAGGAGGTGAGGAAGCATATTACCAAGATGAATGCACAGTATAAGGCTAAGGAAGATGAGAAAAGGAGGCATAAAGAATTTTAGGTTGGAGATGAAGTCATGGTTCATTTGTAGAAGGAGTGATTTCCAATTGGTACGTATAACAAGTTGAAAATGAAGAAGTTTGGGCCATGTAGGATACTAAATAACCATGATTCATGAAATGCATATGAGGTCGAGTTGCCTATTGAGTTGAATATTTCACTAGTATTTAATGTTTCAAATCTGATAGAGTATCATGAAGGAGATGTTGAGGATGAGATTATAGCAGCACAGTGGAGTATTCTAGCAACTAGTTCAGATATCAAGGAGATTGAAGACATACTTGATAGTCATGTTGGCAAAAGCACAAGGAACAGGACATATGAAGAATATCTGGTCAAGTGGAAAGGATGACCTGTTGAAGATTCATCATAGCTAACAAAGGAGGAGGTTAACCATCTTGGTTTTCTTTTGCACACCTGAGTCGTGACAGGGTCACTTCTCAAATTACCTCGAGTGTCTGATGCAAGAGCATCCTAGGTGTAAGAGCAATCTTGCATCACCCAAAAATATTTTTGTTTTGTATTCAATAAGGGCTATCTTGTGTAGAGCTGCTATTTATGGAAACTTGCTATTTTTAGTAAGTTGGTCATACAATCTTGGAATGTTCTGATTTCACATGTGGAGGTTCATCTTAGTCGTATCAACATGCCAGTAAAGTTTCATTGCTAGATCAAGTTTGGTTTTGAAGATATTAAAAAATTTCATTGTTCAAAATAGGGTACAAAAACTTTGAACTCAATTATGAAGGCTTTAGAGGCCCTGTATGAGGTCTAATTTTCAACTGAATGATGCTTGTTTGACTTAGGCATTGTAGAGCTCTTTGTGCCCTTTCTGAAATGGGGTTATAATAGTCAATCGGGTCAACAGGTGATGACTTATGGTCTCTAGAAGTTGGGCCACCTGAAATGATGAAAAATAAATTTCTTTCAAAATTTTTGTTCACATTTCAAAATTTATTTTGAGCTGACTTTGATGTAATAAATTGAAAAATAAAATAATTCTATGTTTGGTCGGCTTTAAGGGCTAAATTTCTGGAACCTTCTCGGGCAGTGGAAATTGCCTATATAAAGAAGGTCCATAGTGTTGTCTAGAGTAGTTCTGGGTAGATCTAGGTATTGATTCAAGGCTTTTTCCTACATAATATTGTAAGGGAATGCCCATGTGTCTTTGCATATTGTAATTCTGAAAGTTTGTAATTCCACATTTGTGGAGATAATAAGAAGCCCATTTCTTGTTCTTGCATATTGTTGTTGTTTCTTTGTTTCTGTTATGTGTTTTTGGTATTAATGGGAGCACCCTTCATCAAACTTACTCTTGTCTCCAGTCATATGATGTGAACAACCATTGTCAATAATCCATTTATCAAATTTGTTCACATAAGATATCAATGCAGTTTTCTCATCCTCATTAGATTCATCTTTCATTGCAACATAGACAACCTCAATTTCAAAATCATCACTATCAGTGTTAGTCTCTTCTTCGGAAATATAGTAGGATTCCTTACATTTTCCTTTGTAGTCCTTGTATCTTCGGTAACCTCTATCTTCTCTTTTGTCTTTAGGCTTGTTGTCTATTTCTTCATCCTTATCATCCCTGTCAGGACATCTAGCAGCTATATGACCAACTTTATTGCATGAAAAACATATAATGGGGAGTTTACCTTTGAACCTTCATTTTCCCCTTTTCAATCTTCTAGCCATAAGAGCTTCTAGATCCTCAAGTCCTTCATCAGATGTGTCACTGTCACTTTCACTTTCACTTTCACTTATGCATCTTTCTTTTTCCATCTTTGACTTACTCAGAACCATTTGTGACTTAAAAGTAGATTCAATATTACCAATAGTGGAGTTATCATAGTTAGAAAGTTCAAAAGCAGTGAACTTACCAACCTAACTTTCCAAAGTAAGAGCATTTGTAGGGTTACATCTAGATTCCTAAATTGTAGAAATTTTGATGGCATAGATAGGACGTAGAGTTCTCAATACTTTTCCTATTATAGTCTCATCATCAATAGTTTTATTTTCTCCTCTAATAGCATTTGTAACTTCTTTTATTCTACCACAATATTGTGCAATATTCTCACCTTCTTGCATTCCAATTTCATAAAATTTACCTCTTAGGCTCTTGGCTTTTTCTCTCAACACATTTATGTCACCGCCATAAATGTTTGCAAGGGTGTCCCATATTTTCTTTGCATTACTATAGTCTTTGATCTCTTCAAATTCTGGATAACTCAGGGTAGACACCATCTCAAACATTTCTTGGTTGTGCTCTTTTTTAGCTTTCATTTCCTCGGTAGTCAGAGGTGCAACAAGTGTGACATAGTCATGCTCAACATAATACTTTGCAGAATCACCAATACCAGCTAGATGCAACTTCATCAAGATTTTCCATGTAGGGAAGTTCTCCGTATTCATCTTTGGTACCTCCTTCTTATACATCCTGATCATTTGCTTCAAGTACCTTCAAACTTGTTCTTTGTAAGCACCAACAGCTCTGATACCAATTGTTAATATGATTTACAACAACAGAGAGGGGGGAGTGAATCAGTTTTTCTTAGGTCCAGATGTATAAAACAAACTTTAAAACTCTTCAACAAATTAGATCTAATAACCAATAGCTACTCGGTCATTACTAATTGCATAACATAAACATATAATAGTGTAGTCCACTTATCCAATAGCAACTAACTTGTAAAACATAGAAATGTTCAAACCAAAACATTCACACAAGTATCAACACTAGGATTTATAGTGGAAACCCAATTTGGGAAAAACCACTTTGTAACATGTTACTATTATGTTCACTCTTCTAAAGTGAGGTCGGTGAAAAGCCAACCCTGTCAAAGGTTATAAACACACTATCAGGTGTGACTCGGTTAAAGGATTTAAACCACTCTGTTAAAAGTGTGCCTTGTTATAGGACTTACATACACTCCATTAGAATGCAACCTTGTTCAAAGGATTTATATCTATGACTATTAGGTCAACCTCTGTTAAAAGGATTTTGACTGTTACAATGGTTAGAAAGTAGCAGTAATATTGATCTGAAAAACATACAACTCACTTTGCAAATATCAGATCCAATTCCATACACATATGCTAGCTACTGATTGTGAACCTTTTCCATCCTCATCACTTATCTACTTGGAACTCTCTTCAAGAAATCACAATACTTCTCCTTCAACCTTCTCCACTTAGACAATCAATAACATCAACAACACTTCCAGCATCCTCTCTCATACAACCTCTAGCTTAGGTTTCCTTAATACTTCCTCCATTAGGTCAATACACCTTTTGCTACTTAATCTCCTTCGTAGATCTTAGGGTTTGGTTAGATTCATCGAATCCATCCTACTTTATGTTCTTCAGATATCCTTCTAGAAATATCTCAAATCTCTCAATAGATTCACAATAAAACATTTTACAGTGCATTAAATGCTTTCATACAATCAATAAATAAAGTCAACACATTTTACATAATCCAAGAATTCAATGATGTCGGCTAGAAATTTGAATTCTTCTTGAAATGCAAAATACTGACGCTCGGTCAATACTGTGTTCAACTTCTCGGTCTTCACTAGAAATCTCGGTCACCTCAAAAATTATTTCCTTGGCTAATACTATCTTCCTTGAAAATTAACTGGTGTTCAGTCAACACTGAATTTACTTAGCATATACTAGCTCGGTCGACACTAACAACACTCGGCTTAAACTAGATTTCTTCACTTTTGCTCGATTAAGCCTACCAGTTTAGTCTTCATTCTTATTTAGATAAACAATACATTATCTTATCATTGTGCCACATAATCAAGTACTCATTGAAGTATCAAGATAACTCAACCTTTCCTTAGGTGCTATTGCTACCAACTTTGCCTTTCCCCTTAGCAACACTCAAATAGATATAGTACTTTCTTAAATAGCAATAGTCTTACCAGTTAAGGTTTGACATCAATGACAATATAGAAATTGCTTCAATTGTAGTTTCCAATAGAAGGTTACAATAACAAATTGAATATGATTTAAATAATTCATGAATGGTAAGTATAAATAATTAAATAAGTATAATTATTTTGATTAACCATTAGAGTAAATTTGACCCAATTTACTTAATAATGGGAAGATGCATCAAATTGTTGTTAGTCAATTAAAGTTTAATATAACATAAGGAATCATAAAGTGATGTGAATTTGTGATTCTTAAATGGCTTAGAATAAAATTGAAGTAAATTAGGGGGTTTTGTGGAATGTATCCTGCAAATAGAAGAACAATGTTAGTGAATTGTATCTTGCAAATAGAACAACAATGTTAGTGAATTGTATCTTTGAAATAGAAGAACATATTTAGAGATAGTCTAGGTTGTCCAAGTGTAGTATAGTTGTACAGTTTAAGAGGGAACCATTGTAGAAGGAGATGAAGATTTTGTATGGAGTCAAGAAAAAGAAAAAGAGATCATAGATCTTAAAGGGTTGTCATAGATCAAGTCCATGTCATATGATTTGAATCTACCTACTTCCTAGTCCTTATTTCCACACACTCTCTTAGCCTTGATCCTATTTGACGAGTCCACTACACCTTCCTATCTTCCTCGCAACATCCCTTCCTCTCAACTAGACACCACATATTTTGTCCTCTATGACAGTCCTTACAACTCTCTCCAAAATACACTTACATAACCCTTGTATTGTTATTTCTAACTTAAACCACCATTAGCTACCTTCACACCTTTTCTCTAGGCCATGTCCCCCTTTCTAGACCCTCATATGGTCTACCAAAGCTTTCACATAAACATAAACAAAAAAAAAACTGTTTACTGTCCTAACTGGACAGTCATTGTCCTCACTCAAAAATGCATCCTACAAACCATCATCTTAGATCTACTAGCCTATGCCTTCACCATGGAACATAAGGACACCCTTTTCAATACCCCTACACAATCAAACACACCCTCCAAAGGGATTATATATTTGATAAGATGAGGAGAAGAAGAGGAATCACATGGATTAAAAAAATTCAAATTTAAATGCGGTTGGTAAAGGTAAGGTTAATCTCTAGGATTAGGTGACGGTAAGGAAAGATGAGAAGTCAAGATTAAATTTGTATTCAACTACTTAGGAGAAGAATTAATTTTTGAGAAATCTCACAAGAAGTGACACTGAAATTTCATTGAAATTATCTCATACTACAATTTCATCAATTATGACTTGAATATTAAGTAGAAGAAGCTTTGGGATCACTCAAAATTGATTCTTTTTCTTTGTTTGATCTAGGAATGAAAGGAACCACTAAAGGTTGAGAGATAGGAGCTGCCATTTATTTTCCTCTTTTTCCTTTATAGGTTTATGGAGGTGGAGCCACAAAATATATAGGAGGCATATTAGGAGTATTAAAGAGTCTCAATATATGATGTAAATCAAGAAGAGATACTTCCATATCCATAGATAAAAAAGGATGCTTGGGGGTAGCAATAAAAGTAGATCCCAAATAATTACTGAAGGATAAGTCAAAGATTCTATTGGTTTTAAAATTTTGATAAGAAAGTAATAGCATGAGTTGATTAGGTTTAAGAGGTTGAGTTTTTTGAGGCCAAAATTAATCAAGGGTAAATTTTCCACCATTAGCTAAAGGCTAGAAAAGACAATGATGTATATTCATTACTTGTCCTTTGTTGGGAATTCTCAAATATTAATAGTACAAGGGTCTTCCTTCATTGATGTGAGAAAAGTATAACTTAACTTCATACAAAATTAGTTCAACATAGGGATAATAATACAAGTAAACTCTAAGAACTTAGATACAACTTCTATAGGAAGGGTGATGGAACATATAGTAGGATACGTGAAACCAATATTCACCTTAATCAAGATGATAAATTTATTAATATGTGTCTTGATATAATCCTTACATGTAAAAATATTCTTTTGTAAGCATAATTACCATGCACCATAATAACACTAGAATCGATGAGGTGATGAACATTTAGATTTGACTAAGAAATATTAGGAGCTTACCCTACAACACATGTACTATTGTGAAAATCATCACAAGTCCATTTTTTGTCGGGTCTAGCTCCCATTAATGATTGGTCAAATCTACATGTTTGTCACATGTGCATATACCTTCTCTAGTCAACTCTTATATGCACAGGTGAAGGTTGATCAACTCCAATCTCCTATTTGTATCTATATCTTATCAAAGCAGTATCTGTTTGTATCTCATTCATTTTTGATAGACACAGAGAATACACATGTTGATAAAAAATGAGTTATTTGATTTAGGTTTACTATTCATGATTGTAAATGGTTAATATTTATAATGGTACTCCTTGGTGTATTCCATTTAAAAATAATCAGGTTTCTATGTCTATGATAAATGTCCCTTTGTGTTGAGAAAATTAGAGTTGAGAAAATGGTTGTTCAATGTCTATATTTGTAGGTTGCAAACATATCATCCTTCTTCCACCAATGAGTCATTCCATTCAAGAAAGACCATGCCTGACAATATCAACCTAGAACAAAATAAGGAGAGAATTTCTAGATTATGGTCTAACTTTAAAAGAAAAGGTGATTGAAAATGTTACTGTGCCTGCAAAATTTGCAAGGGCTTAAAGACTCAAAGATATCTAATCAAAAAAACTAAGGAACATTGTAGGCAACATGGTCACATTGAAGGGGGAAACAAATTTCATCCATTGCTATGAATTTCAGTATATTATTTTAATAATTTATATACATAAGACATGAATTAATGATGACATCATGGTCATGGTTAATTTAAGGTCATCATTTTGATATAGTTCAACCACCATGAGTTTCATGTTATGGACCATGACAATCTGGAGAATGTGGATTTCCAAATGAGAGAATATGGAGGTGTGAATATCGAAGTAGAAGGTAATGATCCCATGGAAGAAGATCAAAATGATCAAGATGATCATGATGATCACGATGATCAAGATGATGATGATGATGAAGATGACCTTGATGTACCTATACTTGATAAGGAATATAAGCCCCTATACAAATTCTCCCAAACAACTCTTCTTTTCATTGTATTGTTGTTAGTTAACTTGAAGGTTATGAATGGTTTATCCAATGTAGCTATCACACGTATGTTAAGGTATGTCATCTTTTTTCATTTTTTTAGTCCTAATTTCCTTACAAGTAACAAAGGGTGAATCATGTACCAATGGATATTCTTTATATTAACAAATTATATTTTTGGTCGTAGGTTGATAGGTGAGTGTTTGTTACCACCATCAAATATTCTACCTCACTCATATCGAGAATTATCTCCCATTATGAAAGATATTGGAATGGAGTATCAAAAAATACATGCATTTCCAAATGATCATATTATATATCATAAACAACATGAATTTGAAATAGAATGCATTGATTTTCATATTAGTAGACATCGATCAGATCAAATAACAAAAAAGGTTCCTTGCAAGGTTCTTCAGTATATTCCCATTATTCCACGTCTGTAATGATTATTCAGGTGCACTAGCTTGGCATAATTTATGGATTACCATGCACACAATAGAAGTTGAGATGAAATTATGTGAATTCCTATAGATGGTTTTACATTTAAGGAAATAGAGGAAACCTGGCCACACTTTAAAGAAGAACCTCATAATCTGAGGCTTTCATTGGCAACGGACCATGTTAATCCGTTTGGAGAGATGAGATCTGTTTACTCAGTGTGGTCTTTTTTTTTTATAAACAATAATGTTCCTCCTTGGATGTCCATAAAGAGGGAGCACATAATGTTGGCAATGATTGTTCCAGACATTTTTTCATTTAATAATCATCTAAATTAATTTATTATAAATAATCCATCAAAATGGTCATAATAATTATGTAAAGTTTTTGTTCATTCAACTAGATAAGTACCAAGTTAAAGATATGAATGTATATATTGAGCCCCTTATTGATGAGTTGATGGTGTTATGGAATGGGGTCACCATGTATGAAATCTCTAGACCAATAGGACAAAGACAATTTCAATTCCATGCAATGCTTGTATGGACAATACATGATGTTGCTGGGATAACAAATTTTTGTGGTATGTTCTCTTCTTAACACCTCTTTTTTGGTATTTTATAGTGCTAACACAAAATTAACATATTTAATCCAATTAGACATGACCTTGTAGGTCTTCAGACAAAGGGAAAATTTGCATGTCTATTTTGTGGTTCAAAGATGAAATCTCGTCATTCAAAAAGTTTAGGAAAGTAGGTAATTGATGAGTATAGAAACTTTATCCATAGAAATCATAAGTACCAAATTACCAAAAAATATCTTTTCAATGGGAAAGAAGAGACCACATCAAAGCCACCGAGAATGACACCTCATCTATGGAAGTTGGAATACAATAGAATAAATCTTCGAGCTAATATCATTCCATCTGATGGTTTTTGTTTGAAATTTATATTTTGATATTGTTTTTTGTTTACTAATGATGTAATTGATGCTAGTGAAGGTCATCAAGGCATTAATGACCAAATTCTAAAAAGACTAAAAATTTATCTCTATGTGTATGCTATTCACCTTCATGAAATTAGGACTATTAACTAACAAATAAAAGCAAATGCAATACAAATTTAAACTAAGAAATGCATTTAATATCCATAACATCTCATGGTTTTCTAATTAGATGTGGTAAGTAGAGCTCTCAGCTTAATCTCCACTAGTGACACTTCTAAAATGAGAAAATATGATGCTACAATGCTTAATCTAGCTCACAATGATCCATTATGCAAATGATAAATTGAAATGCTAATGCTAAATGCTCTCAATTGCTCTTAATTTGTCAAGAAATTGACTATAGTAATGATGCTTTGCAAATGAATTCTTAAGATGATTATTGCTCTCAAAATGCATCTCATTTATAGTAAATTCCCAAGGGTAGGGGGTAGAGTGAAGTAACAATGATTTAGCCTTGGTTGAGTCAAAAACTTTGCAATGTTTTTAAATGGGGGAAAAATTTAAATGTTGTCTCAAAGCTTTGGACAAAAGGACAAAATTGAGTGGATGAGATTCAAAGTTGAAATGTGTGATTGAGATTCAATTCCTTTGAGTGATCCATATGCTTTGTGTTCTCAATTCTCATTGGTTCTTGAATTTTTTGTTGAAAGATATTAGGATTAATTAAATTCCATCAATTAATTAAATTAGCCATGTAGGGAATAGGTTCATTTTGATTTTTGATTTAAAACTATACAATTAATTGATTAAAATCAATTATATAGTGTTTTTCACCCCTTTAAGCTTTTATTTAATCATTTAATGTCATTATTTAATTTTTCCTTTGATTTTATTGATTTTGTCCAACTTTGATTTAATAATGTTCATTTTGATGAGAATTAGTGCATTTTGATTATTTTGAGCCATTTTATTGATTTAAAGTACTTGTCCATTTTTGGGTGTCTACAAATGCCCCTCTTTGAATTAATGTACGAAGAACATTGATTCAAAGAAACTTTTAAGTCCTGATCGCTTTTAGGTCCTGATTTACTGATACACTGATATGCCACTGATATGATTATTGTTTGATATGATATGCCTCTGATCTTCTTTGATAAATGATATGTCCCCCACTGATAATAGTTCAATAATTTCGATGCCCTAGATTCACTGATATTTGATGCCAATTGGATACTTTGATGCCCCCTCAGAAATGAAACATATTGATTTTCATTTGTGAAAAACATTGATGATATGTTGATTTCAAATAATGCCCCGGTTTAATTGAAAGGTTGATTAGGTCAAATTTACCTGTAAATTAGGTCAAAATTAGCTTAAATAGGTTGAAAAACATAGATTTACTATTCATTTTCACTTTTGACTATTGAGATTTTGCTTTGATCCTTCATTGAATTTTATGATGGTTGTCCCGATTCACGAGCACCGGTTTGAGAGAGGTCATCGCTATCAGAGGTCGTTGGACTATGGACCCCCAGTGAGTCATTTTTAACCTTCCTTGTGCATTTATTGCTCTTTTTACGCATTTATTGCATTTTTTTCTTGCTTTCATAAATTTCAATTTTGCAAAATGTCGCTTATGAAATGTTAAATGCCGCATAAGATTTTTAAATGCCCCATCTACACTTTTTACTCACGCCTCCGCAAAGTAAAGTGTCGCTTAGGAATCTTTAAATGTCACCTGTTACTGATATGTTTCCGTGTAGTAATAGGGTTGTCTTGCCATTTTATTTATGTTTTTACTCCTATAAAACCCTAGCTTTAAAATTCTACCTAGGCTCCTTAAAATATCACCTAGCGCTATGAAGTATTGTATGATACGTGAAATAACGTGTGTGAATAATAAAGAACCACTTAATACCTTTTCTTCACCGCGTAAGGTAAAATTCCACGTGGTAATAGGAAAATGACGCCTGCAAGATTTTGAAATTTTTTTGAAATTTCCAAGAACAAAAAATTGGATTCTTATTATCTCCACAAATGTGAAATTACAAACTTTTAGAATTACAATATGCAAAGCCACATGGGCATTCCCTTACAATATTCTATAGGAAAAAGCCTCGAATCAATACCTAGATCTTTACCCAAAACTGCCTAGACAACACTACAGGCCTTCTTTATATAGGCAATTTTCCACCGCCTGGGAAGGTTCCATAATTTTTAGCCAACAAGGCTGACCAAACTTAGAATTATTTTATTTTTTATTTTATTACATCAAAGTCAGCTCAAAATAACTTTTGAAACTCAAACAAAAATTTTGAAAGAAAATTATTTTCCACCATTTCAGGTGACCCAACTTCCGGAGACAATAAGTCATCACCCGTTGACCCGATTGACTATTATAACCCCATTTTAGAAAGGGCACGAAGAGCTCTACAACGCTTGAATCAAGAAAGTTTCATTTAACCAAAAATTCAACCTCATCCGGGGCCTCTAAAGCCTTCAAAATTGAGTTCAAAGTTCCTATACCCTATTTCCAAAACTGAAAAGTTTCAATATCTTCAAAACTAGACTTGATCTAGCAATGAAACTTTACAAGCAGGCTTATATGACTAAGATGAACCTCCAACTGTGAAATTAGAACATTCCAAGATCATATGACCAACTTACTAAAAATAGCAAGTTTTCATAAATAGCAACTCTACACAAGATAACCCTTATTGAATACAAAAATAGAAATATTTTTGGGTGATGCAAGATTGCTCTTACACCCAGGATGCTCCTGCATCAGACACCCGGAGTAATTTGAGAAGTGACCCCATCATGTCTCAGGTGTGTAGAGGAAAACCAAGATGGTTAACCTCCTCCTTTGTCAGCCATGATGAATCTTCAACAGGTCATCCTTTCCACTTGACCATATATTCTTCATATGTCATGTTCCTTGTGCTTCTACCAACACGACTATCTAGTATATCCTTAATCTCTTTGGTATCTGAACTAGTTGCCAGAATACTCCATTGTACTATTGTGATCTCATCTTCAACACCTCCCTCATGATACTCTATCAGATCTAAAATATTGAACACTGGTGAAATATTTAGCTCAGTAGGCAAATCTAATTCATATGCATTTCCTGAATCATGCTTCTTTAGTATTTTACATGGCCCAAACTTCTTCATTTTCAGCTTGTTGTATGTGCCAACTAGAAATCACTCCTTCCACAAATGAACCATGACTTCATCTCCAACCTAAAATTCCTTATGCCTCCTTTTCTCATCTTCCTTAGCCTTATACTATGCATTCATTTTGGTAATGTGCTTCCTTACCTCCTCATGGATGTTCTTCAAGTGTTCTGCAAAATTCTCAACTTCAGCACTACTTATTTCTCTTTTATCTATCTTTCTCAACTCAGATACATATCTGGGACTAATCCCATATACAATCTAGAACGGTGATTTACCAGTGCTCCTGTTGATAGAATTGTTATATGCAAATTCCTCCTGTGGTAAAATCAAATCCCATCCTATTGGCTTATCTCCAAGCAAACATCTTGGCAAATTTCTCAAACTCCTATTCACCACCTCTGTCTGTCCATCAGTCTGTGGATGATGTGATGAATTGAACTTCAAATTTATCTTCAACTTCTTCCACAATGTACACCAGAAATATCTAACGAACTTAGTGTCCCTATCTGAAACTATACTCTTTGGCAAACCATGTAGTCTCACCACTTCTCTAAAAAATAATTCCACTACGTGAACAACATCATTAGTCTTCTTGCAGGGAATAAAATGTGTCATCTTTGAAAATCTATCAACCACCACAAAAATTGAATCATGTCCCTGCTGAGTCCTTAGTAAACTAAGAACAAAGTCCATACTGATATCCTCCCAAGGCTTCTCTGGTATAGGTAATGGCTGATACAACCCTGTATTCTGCTTCACTCCTTTCACCATCTGACATACTCTACAACTCTGTACAAACTTCTTGACATCTTGCTGCAACTATGGCCAATAATAATTCTCACTAACCAAAGCAAGGGTTTTATCACAACCAAAATGTCCAGCCAATCCTCCACTATGCTTCTCCTTGATGAGATTATCCCTCATAGAACTTCTTGGAATGCACAACTGACTCCTCTTGAATAACATATCATCTTGAATGATAAAATCCAACCACTTCATTCTTTCTAGAGTAATAGGTTTTTTACAAGCTTTCCAAGCTTCACCAAAATCAGGATCCTCTGGATACAAATTCTTGAGTTCCTTAAACCCAAGCACCTTAATCTGTATCTCTATCAGCAATAGTTTCCTTCTGCTAAGAGCATCTACAACCCTGTTAGACTTTCCACTCCTGTGTTTCAAAACAAATGTATAACTCTACAAAAACTCAACCCACTTCAAATGCCTTTGATTCAACTTTCCTTGACTATTCAAATATTGCAAAGCTTCATGATCAGTATACAAAACAAACTCCTTAGGAAGTAGATAGTGTCTCCACTTCTTCAATGCCTAAGCTATAGCATAAAATTCTTGATCATAAACAAAATATTTTCTCTTGGCATCATTTAACTTCTCACTGAAATAAGCAATAGGTTTACCTTCTTGGCTCATAACAGCTCCTATTGCAGTACCACTAGCATCACAGTCTACTTGAAACACCTTATTAAAATTTGGAAGTGCTAAAATAGGTTGTTCTGTAACCTTTTATTTCAACAGTTTAAAACTCTTATCTGCCCCATTAGTCCACTTGAACTCTTTTCTATCCCCTCTCATTGTTTTAGTCAAGGGTCCACAAATACTACTAAAATTTTTGATAAATTTTTGTAAAAGCTAGTCAAACCATGAAAAGACCTTACCTCAGTAGCACTCTTTGGAGTAGGCCATTTAGGGATAGCATGTACCTTCTTTGGGTCTATTTTTAGACCTTCTGCTGAAACTACAAATCCCAAATACACTAACTCTTTCTTCACAAAATTGCACTTCTTCAAATTACTCAACAATTTCTCATCTCTCAGCTTCTCAAACACCATACGAATATGCATCATATGTTCCCCCAATGTCTTGCTAAAGATCAAAATATCATCTAGGTAAACAATGACAAACTTACCCATAAATTCTTTCAGAACCTCATTCATGAGCCGCATGAAAGTGCTCGATGCATTGGTTAGCCCAAAAGGCATGACTAAGCACTCATACAGTCCTTCTTTTGTCTTGAAGGTAGTCTTCCATTCATCTCCTTCTCTGATCTAAATCTAGTGATATCCACTCTTCAGATCTATCTTTGAGAAATACACAGCCCCACTCAAACAGTCCATAATATCATCCATTCATGGCAATGGAAACTGGTACTTGATTATGATCTTATTTATTTCTCTAGAATCTATACACATCCTCCATTCTCCATTCCTCTTTGGTGCTAATACTACTAGTATAGCACATGGACTCAGGCTCTCCCGAATCAACCCATTCTATAATAACTCATGTACTTGTCTATTCAACTCTTCACTTTTTGCTTGTGTCATTTTGGGTGCTGCCTTGTTTGGAAAACTAGCTCTTGGAATCAAATCCCTCTGATGACTGATCTTCCTTACTGGTGGTAATCCATCAGGTACATTATCAGATACAATATCCTGAAACTCATTCAACAAATTTGCAACCTCTACAGGTACATCCTCCATTTCCTCTTTACTAGCTTTTGGAATTAAATAAAAAAACACATGGTCATGCCTCATACCATCTAGAAATTTCCTTCCATCAACAAAAGTTATTCTTGCATTACCACATACCTTTTCTTCAGTCTCCTTTAATGGCTTTAGCTTATGTCACACTCCATCCTTTGTCAGAGAATAGGTATTCGCATGACCATCATGTATAGCACATCTATCAAACTTCCACGGCCTACCCAAAAACATGTGACATGCATCCATAGGTATGATATCACATAGTACCTCATCATGGTACCCACCAATCTTAAACTTTACTAGGTACTATTCACTGACCATGACCTTGTGGTCATCTTGCACCTAGGCAATCCGATATGGATGTGGGTGTTTCTATCTCTTGAGCTTCAACTTTGTCACCATCTCTTCTGACACCAAATTGTTAGTGCTTCCACTATCAATAATCACATCATATAATTTACCCTCACACTTTCATCTAGTGCGAAATAGGCTCCTCCTTTGTTCAAGTTCATTCTCACCACTCAGCAGGACTCTTCTGTTAATCAACGTTTCTCATCTTTCAGCATCTTTAGAATTTGAGGATTTGACATCTTCATCTACATGTGCCACTCTGGCCTGGCCTTCATTTCTCCTATCCATCCTTCCTTGGCATTGAGGACATTCAAATGCCCTGTGAACTTCTTCTCCACAATGAAAACATGTTCCTCAAAAACCTCCTCTTCCTAAACCTTGTCCTCTTCCTAAACCTTGTCCTCTTCCTCTCTGATCTCTATTGTTCTGATCTTGGAAATGATTGGAGTTGTTTCTTCTCTAATTTTGATTACTACTAGCCTCATCCTTCTTTTTCAGATCTTCATTTTGGCTTCCATATGACCATCCACCAGATTATCCACAGCGACCTCTTCCATTTTGTCTACTCTCAAACTTCTTGTTCAGCTTTTCCTCTACTTTTAGGGAAAACTGGTATGCCTCTTCAATATTGTTCATTTGAACTAGATTCAACTCCTCCTAAATTCTTGGCCTCAATGTATTAAGGTAATGGGAAACTTTCTCCTTATTAGCTTCTGCATGGCCTATTCTGATGCGGATTCAATAGAACTCCTATATATACTCCTAAACAGATCATCCCGCTTGCTTCAAACTTTGCATTTTCTATAGTAGGTCAAGCTCATAATCAACATGGATGAACTGTCACTTCAATTTATCCACCATTTGATCCCATCTTGTGATTTTATCTTTTCCTCTTCTATTTCACTCCAATTGAATCTCTTTCCACCAAATCTTCGCATGACCTTTCAGTCTAGCCTTCATGAATTTGACCCTATCAGGATCCTCAATATCTTCATACTCAAAATATTCTTCACATTCATTGATCTAGTTGATCAACTCCTTTGGGTTAAGATTTCCTAAAAATGTAGGAACCTCAATCTTAGGTCTTTTTTTGATCTTGGAAATGGCCCAAAAAAGTCTTTCTTCCTCTTGGTTCACAACTTCGACTTCTCCTTCTTGATCTTCTTCTTTGGATTCATCCTCGCTTTCATCTCTGACATTAAGATTCATTCCTCTACGAATCTCCTCTTGCAATGCTCGCACTTGTCTCTGGAGCACTCTAACCTCAGGTGTTACAACACCAGCTCTTCCGCCACATTCCTTTCATGGAGGCATTTTCATGATGCACGCTAAAACCCTAACCACGGTCCTGGTGCAAACTGCCTCATAGTCGACGATCTATTTACACACTCAGGAAAACCTACTCTGATACCACTTGATGAAGGGTGCTCCCCTTAATACCAAAAACATATAAAAGAAATAGAGAAATAACAACAATATGAAAGAACAGAAAATTGGCTTCTTATTATCTCCACAAATGTCAAATTAAAAACTTTCAGAATTACAATATGCAAAGCCACATGGGCATTCCCTTACAATATTCTGTAGGACAAAGCCTCGAATCAATACCCAGATCTCTACCCAGAACTGCCTAGACAACACTACGAGCCTTCTTTATATAGGCAATTTTTCACCACCTAGGAAGGTTCCAGAATTTTTAGCCATGAAGGCCGACCAAACGTAGAATTATTTTATTTTTCATTTTATTACATTAAAGTTGGCTCAAAATAACTTTTGAAACCCAAAAAGAAATTTTGAAGGAAAATCATTTTCTGCCATTTCGGGTGACCAAACTTCTGGAGACCATAAGTCATCACCCGTTGACCCGATTGACTATTTTAACCCCATTTTGGAAAGGGCACAAAGAACTCTACAATGCCTAAATCAAGAAAGTTTCATTTTGCTGAAAATTTGACCTCATCTGGGGCCTCTAAAGCCTTCAAAATTGAGTTCAAAGTTTCTGTACCCTATTTCCAAAACTAAAAATTTTCAATATCTTCAAAACCAGACTTGATCTAGCAATGAAACTTTACAGGCAAACTAATATGACTAAGATGAACCTCCAACTATGAAATCCAAACATTTTGAGATCATATGTCCATCACTTCTTGCATCATTTAGTTAGGTCAAACTTTGACTCCTGCTGAATTTTGAGTGATTGAGTTGTGCAGTCTTAGCTTTCTTCTTGACATCCCGTAGTTCCAGCTGAACCATGGTCTACTTACTGTTGTGGTAGAGTGTTGGCACTTTGACCATAATACCTTCCATCTACCTTTTGGAGAGATGACTGTTACTCTAGAGGACGTGTACAGATTGTTACGTATTCCTTGTCGAGGGGAGATGGTATATTATGATTCTATTTATGATAGCATAGTCTATAGATGAGTGTTTGGAGACAACACTATTGATGATGACATGATCACATGGGCATAGTTTTCTTCATTCCCCACATTTCCAACAGTATTAGGTGCTTTGGTCAATGGATTACTACTTCCCGACCGGCGAGGTCATGGTTTCTCAGTTGAATGGGGTAGGATACTTGAGGACTTTCTTGCATAGCCTCGATGGTTTGATTGGGGTTCCTGTGTTCTTGCTTAGCTTTATCATGATTTTCATGAGGTTGTATATAGAGAGAGTGCTTCTTTATTAGTAGGCATTGTGATCTTGCAACTATGGGTGTGGGAGCATCTTCCCATTACTAGGCCAGTAGCAGACAGGATTCGGTGGTGAGGTTTTCCTTATTTCTTTCTATATGGTGGCATGGTTGTCCAACATCATCTAGGAAAACTTGATTATTGGTGCCATCAGATTGATGATCTTGATCAGGTTCAGTGGCATCCATATATAGGTTGCGAGAGATAGAAGGAGGATTGTTAGGAATGGGAACACTGAGAAGGGGGGGCTGAATCAATGTTCAGTGTATTTTAACTTTTCACTTTAATCTTTATACTGAACTTAAATTTTTAATTACTGAAATAAAAATTCACATAAACATGAAATATGAAATCAACACATGACACCAATATGATTATAGGGAAACCCAAATAGGTAAAAACCCCAGTGGGAATTGACACCCACTAATATTTTGCACTAGTGCGTTGTGATCCTTGTTAGAAGATCCTTAACCCTGTTAGGATTTTCTTTACAATGCTTTAAGTACAGTAGACCTTGTTAAGGGTCAAACCCTATAAGGAGTCTTTTACAATAGTCCCTATTAGGGGAGAGGACACACTATCTAAGAGCACACTGCTCAAAGGGGTGAAGGCTATAACCTTCTGATCTTAGATACACACTATATCTACAGGACGAACTATCACTGTGACACTACTTGTTAGATCAATTCCTTTGATGCGCTGATGCTTTGACATCTAGAAAAGCTCTAATACATCTTTTAGTGTCTTCACACACTTCTACTCTACTTATTACAACTCTCTATCAACTTCCATACTGAATACAATGGGCGCATCTTATATTTATACACTCATACAAAATACACAATTAGGTTGCCCCTATAACTAATTACAAACAATGCTTCCAAATGAATTGTCTTAAGCATGCTTACAATTATACATATAAACATGTCAGAAACCTAAATACAATGGGCACATAGCCTTTACAATATTACATTACAACCTCAAGCCAAAATACTAATTGTTGGCTCCATGCTCTGTTCTTTGTTGGCACACACTGGCTATGCAACTTCAACTGACTATAACTTTCTCATCCTTGCACATCTACTTATGCACTCATAGAATAAGCATGAGTATAGTCTAAAAAACTTAACTTCTAGGGTGCGTACCATAATTCATCTGTATGCATGTGCCCTGATGCTCTAAGCTGCAAGAACTCTGTACACTATCCAGTCTTCAACACTAAACCGAATTCTGATCTTTACATCAAGTGCGTTGACTCCAAACTACTATATGACTTTGTTTCCATAATGACAACACTATATCTAGTCATATACCTTAGTATAGACAACTTTCCAACAATCTCCCCCTTTTTCATTGATGGCAACATAGGAATATGGCCAGGTTGCTAACTATCCCTTAACACAAAAAACTTTTGTCTTCTATACATATACTTATATCTCCCTATACATATTATACTCCATATTCTATACACAACTCCCCCTTTGACATTAATGAAAAAGGTGTACCAAAAAAATTTATCTACACATACTTATTTAGGGAAAACATCCGGATATGCTATCTTAAGGTTCTGGATCTCCTTCTTCCAAAAAGTTATCAAAGAGTTAACTATCTAGAGATGGGCACATAAAGCATATTGAAGCTTCTCCATCTTCTTCAAATCTAGGCTCAAACCTTGATCATAGGTTATCATGGTGGCATCAATCTCCTTTATGTTCTGATTGAGAATTTCTAGTGAGGGCATAATAGCATTCCTCAACTGAGTCTGTCTAGACCTTATCTTTTCCATCTCTTTCTCTTCCTTCTCAATTTTGTCCAACTGACCTTGGTAGACATTGTTGCACATGGTCACATCAATGGATGTGTCTTTCACTAAACTCTTGACCTACTCAATCATAGCTTCTGCCTCTTGTATTTTATTTAGATGGGCATCAGTAAGATTATCTTGATCCATGCAGTCTGCAATGAATTTCCTTCCTTGATCAACAAATTTTTTTAAGGATGCTTGACCAGTCTTGAGTGAATTCAAATCTAGTGCAAAGTTTCTCATCAAATCATTCAATCTTTTCTTCAAGTACTTCTGTTCTACAACTTTGGATGCAGATTCCTCAAGGCTTGAAAAATTACTTGTGAACTATGAGATAACTGTACTCACATCATCAACCGAGTGTACCTTATACACTTTCTTTTCTTCTGGCAATAGATTGTTTAGTATGTTCACAAATTCCACAACGAGAGGATTTATCATGACTTGTTTCTCCTTTGCCTTCTCCATAGCTAGGACGCTAAATTTAATCAAGTCTTCTTCTCACCATGAGTCCAAAATAGATGTGTCAGGTGTCAAACTTGACAACAATGCTAAGGAGGGAGTGATGGGAGTGCTATCCATCACTTCTAGTTTTACCTTCGTTAGTTCAGTAGAAGTTTCATCTTTCTCTTGTTCTTTTTCTTCTTCTTCTTCTTTATTTTATTCCTCTTCCATTTTCTCTTCTTCTTTCTCATCTAATATATTTTCAATCAATACCTCTTCTTGATGAGTGGGAGGTGTGCTGGTGCATAAAATCTCAGCTTCTTGTGTGCTCACAAAAGCTTCCTCAAACTTGTCCAATTCTGTGTCAGTGACTGCCATGGCTATCTCCACATTATCAATGATAATGGTGCTGTAATTGAGTGATTTTGATATGAGCACAGACTTGTCTTCCTTTGATTGTACTACCACTATAGGTTTCTAAATCCTAAGGACCTATAGAATGTACTTTGATGGTCTCTGACCCTTTGGTGACCATTGTGGGTACATTAGCTATGGGCGTAGTAGGTGGATACATGTTTCTATTCATGAATACCTTCTCAAAGGCTTTTTCTATCTCTTTTGCAATTATCTCATAATTCTTATCCATTATGTTCAGAGTCCTTGTTTTAGTTCTGAGGTGAGGCTTCACCAAATCTAACAACAATTTCTTCTCTTCTAGCTCACATATAGGAAGGGTATCATCAAGAATCTTCTCCCTTATCCACAGATCTTCCTCAATAGCTTGTCTCTTTTGGAATTCAAGGATATTCCATACCTTGTCAAGAATCATTGTTTTAAGTTCCAAGACTATTTTCTTGAACTTTAGCATGTGCTTGACCAACATACCATGAATCTCAAGTTTGTCTATTTCATTATACTTGTCATAGAATTTCCCTACTTGGTCAATTCTTCCCTCATCAACTATTCTGGCACTTAGCATGTTGAGACTGGGTTTGAAGCTTACTTCAGGAGGTTCTTGGGTGTTTCTTCTATTTCTTGTGACTCTCGAGGATGGGTGACTGGTGCCAACCTCTTTCTTCCTCTTTGGCATTGCCTTATACTTGGGAGGAGTAGTAAGGTCAATGGTTTCCTTGGGTACAGAAGAAGTATCATCTTCTTTACCCTTCTGATTATCATCTTTTTCAATTTTTATCTTCTTCATCTTGGGGTCATGTGATTCTACCTTAGCTGCATCTGCGCTCTTTAGTTCCAAAGAAATCTTTTCATCCCTTTCTTTATCAAGGTCTGCTTGAGATACACCATGAATCCTTAAGATCTCTGATGTGACTTTAGCAACCTTTCTTTTTATTGATGCACTGTTAAGTTTAGCATCTACTTCTCTAGTTTTCTCCTCATATGTTCCCCACCTAGGTTCATTAGGATCTTTGGGGGCTGATAGTAGTACCTGCGCATATGCTTCAAGGACCTATTCCTCTACCTCATAACCAAGTGGATGAATCCACTTAGTTCTTGGCTCAATAGCTTCCATACAAGTTGTATTTATTTCCACCATAAAACAAATTGTATCTTTGTACTTTTCCACAATGCTCTCTAGAATCTTTTACCTCATTTGCATCTTGATCGTGAAGGTCTTCAGTTCTAATGTCACATAATCTCTTAATGTGCTCTCTGTGGATGCTTTGTTGGATATTTGTGGCATGGTTGGAATGGACTTGTCCAAATATAAATCTGATACTCCCCCAACAATATGAAGGTACATGTAAATGATCAATGAACCAAACCTAAATATCTTTGTCTTGTCATGCTTGATGGCCTTGATGTTATCAATCAACTGTGTGCGCAAGTTCTCACACAAGTTGAATTCCCCATCTTCCTTCACAAGTCTAATAGCAGCTAGAATAGTGCTCGCAAACACACTATTCACCCTATTGGTGTGATGAAACCTATATCCCAGTATCATTGACATCAATTTGATGTCTACTTGTTCAATAGGCTCAATTTTCATGCCATGCCTATCACTCCTAGACTTACAAGTTTTCTCAACCATTTTCCTAACATCCTTGCCCATAGGAAGGACAACGCCTGTCCTAAAAAGGATTGTCATCTCATGAATCAAGTCACTGGTGATTCTTATTGGTACATCACCAATCCAAAACAAATCATCATGAATTCTTCTCAATAAGATTTTTATCCATTTTGTCTCATAGAATTCATATGCCATAGCATACTCAACAATGGGGTGATCATTCCATTTAGCATATTCATCCATGAATATTTTTTCTAGTTTCAACATGGTATCCATGTGTGCCCTTAACCTATCCAACCCTACTGGCTCTTTCTTACAGTAGATGTAAGCCCTAATATCTTCCACATGCATGATGCCCATAGGCATGCAGGAGAAAGCTCCCTCTAAATCATCTAGGGTTGACTTGAAAGGATGTTTCTTGAATACATATCTCTTCTTCTCAACAACATAAAAAAATATGGGAGTGACCATGACTTACTTGTTTAATCGCTTTCCAACTGCTCTCCAAGATGATCCGAATACTTTTGAATCAGTGCGTCAATCTAGGGTTTCTGCAACTAACCAAATGCACTAATAATTATGAGAAATCATAGATAAATAAATCTCCAAGTCTTCACAACAACTTCTAAGGCTCTTTTTTCTCTCCTATCTCTCTAAATTACAATATAATGAGCAATCAAATAACTTTTTGTGTACTTAAAAGTGAAAATTCTGCCATTAATGCAAGTCACGTAAACCAGGCTATTGTATGGTGAAAATGTGACCACACTTCTATGAATCCTTACATGCAAGAAAACTCAAGAATGAGCCCTCACAAATCAATCCATAGCTCTTTATGCATGGAGTTGCAAGATTTGTAAAATTGCTCTCAGCTAGAGCTATAAACCCATGACCTTGCTAGTCAACCACACAATGAGAGATTCCAAATCAAAGACAAGGGCAACAATGCCAATATCTCCAATGAAATCAATATGGATGCAATGAAATGCAAAATTAATCTAAGATGAGCATGTAAGTATGCAAATTAGGCTATGAAAATGCAAATAAAAGAGTTACAAACCCTCTAATTAAACTATGTGAGATTAATCTAAAACATGAAAGGAAATGATACCATGATTATTCAATTATGATGCAAGCTAGGATGTGATGTAGATGCAAGATGAATGCCAATGATGCTCCAAATCTTCAAAACTTGATGCAAGAATGTCTCCAAAAGCTTCAAGATGACTTATAAAACCTGTAGCATAACAATAGCATAAAATTCAAGTATATGCAAAATGAAGAAGAGAGCTCTTCTTTTATAGAGAATGAAAAATCGATGGCCGATTGAGATTAAGAGGCAAAAGACTTAATCAAAGATGGAGAAAAATAGAAGCTTGATCCTTGTGCACAAATATCCTCCAATAAGAAAATTAGAAGCATTTACTTTATGTTGAGCATTTACTTTATGTCCATGTGAGACAAAAAGTACTTTTCTTTTATTTTTTATTTTATTTTTCTTTATAAATAAGAATTAAATGCTTTATTTGTGCAACATAGGATAAGAAGAAAAGTGGAGATTTTTTATTTAAATAAAAGGGGAGGAAATTCCTTTTAATTAAATAAAGGCTTAGGATAAAGTGATTTTATTATGTAATTAAAAGAGATTTTTAATTAATTAAAAGGGAGCATGTTCTCTTAATTAAATAAGATTTTTATTTTTATTTTTTCTCTTTTAAATTAAATAAGGCTCAAACCTTAGGAAATATTGAATTGATTATGATTTTATCAAGGAAATTGATATAATTGATATTGTTGATATTTGAAAATATTGATTCAGGGATTTGATAAATTGCAAAAATGGGGCCCAATGTCTAGGCGACCATTTTAGGGTGTATACAACTGTCACTTCAAAATTTCCAACTTGAGTTCTGTTCACAATCAGAATGTGCTCTCTTGCACAAAGGTACCTTTATACTCCAAAATCTTAAGTCCAAAGGCACATACTCTGAGGATGAGTATACTAGCCACGCAAGGGTCTAGAGCTAAATTATCTCCCACATGACCCTGAGGGCCATTCATCCAGATGTAGAGGGTGCATCCATTGTGGATGCATCCAATACATTCTCATTAGTCATGTCCTTCTTTTTCTCTAACCAAATCATGCTTGCATCATCTGAGGCTTTGACAAAATTAACTTCTCCTACGGGATCCAAAACTAGTTCTTCGGCCTTTTTAGGGCTTCCCTGACCTTGCGTCCTTGATCTACAGAACCTTGAGATATGTCCAGCCTTGTTACAAGAGTGACAAATGAGTGGAGGTCTTATATTCCTCGGTGCATTGACATGAGTCACCATTCTGCATTGTTTTGTTGTGTGACCATTATAGTTACATATCTGGCATGTAACATTTTGAGAACTTCTTACATTTGTCTGATTCTGATTTCTCTGACCATGCTATATTTTGTTCTTCTTACTAGTTTTGCAATTCATAGCTCTATGACCAAACTTGTTGCATGAATAACAGTAGCCATTAAAAGGTCTTACCTTTGTATAGTTCCTTGCAATGTGTCCATGCTTGTTACAAGCAAAAAAAGTTCATTCTACTTGCTTGCGCTCATTCTTAGGTGGTCCACCATTATCTTTGGTTTGATCTTCAGTCTTTTTAGCATCAGTAGAGTCCTTTTGTGAATCCTTTATTTGTCACATGTTGTCAATCTGATTTTGTACTTCATTGTATCCAATACAACTAGTGTCTCATTTGGCTCTTCTTGCATACAACTAAGATTCTATCAAATTAGAACTGGTGTGTAATTTGTCAATATGATTCTTTGCTGCTTTCAATTCAGACTCCAAGCTTTCTTTGCTATTCCTTAGCTCTAAGATTTCCATGTTTTCTTGCCTTAGTTCTTCATTCAACTGAAGGTTCTCTTCGATTTGTTCATCATAGACTTTTTGATTATTAGTCATCTTATCATCAAACTCTTCAAGTTGTTCTTTTAAGGATTTATTTTCTTCATTTAGCTCTTTGACCATTGTCCCTAGATCACTAGTAGAGCATTCTTTCAAATCTTTCCATATCTTTTTGATGACTAATTGAGCATCACTGAGTTTATCCCTTAGTTCTTCAGATTCTCTCTCTGACTTGTCCAGGTCTTCAAGAGAAGCTTCAAGATTTCTTTTCAGATGTTTCATTTCTACTTTGTCCATGATCTCCTCAAGTGGTTAAACTTCTATGCTGAGGACCAGAGCTTTGATACCAATTGTTAGGAATGGGAACACTAAGGGGGGGGGTGAATCATTGGTCACTGTATTTTAAATTTTCACTTTAATATTTATACTGAACTTAAATGCTTAAGTACTAAAATAAACATTCACATAAACATGAAACATGAAATCAACACATGACACCAATATGATTACAGGGAAACCCAAATAGGTAAAAACCCCAGTGGGAATTAACACCCACTAATATTCTACACTAGTGTTTTGTGATCCTTGTTAGAAGATCCTTAACCCTGTTAGGTGTTTCTTTACAATGCTTTAAGTACAGTAGACCTTGTTAAGGGTTAGACCCTGTAAGGAGTCTTTTACAATGGTCCCTGTTAGGGGAGAGGATGTACTATCCAAGAGCACACTGCTCAAAGGGGTGAAGGCTACAACCTTTTGATCTCAGATACACACTATATCTAAAAGATGAACTGTCACTATGACACTGCATCATCTAAGGCTTTGACAAAATTAACTTCTCCTACGGGATCCAAAACTAGTTCTTTAGCCTTTTTAGGGCTTCCCTAACCTTTCATCCTTGATCTATAGAACCTTGAGATATGTCCAACCTTGTTACAAGAGTGACAAATGACTAGAGGTCTTATATTCCTCGACGCATTGACATGAGTCACCATTTTGCATTGTTTTATTGTATGACCATTATAGTTACATATCTGGCATGTAACATTTTGAGAACTTCTTACATTTGTCTGATTCTAATTTCTCTAACCATGCTATATTTTATTGTTCTTACTAGTTTTGCAATTCATAGCTCTATGACCAAACTTGTTGCATGAATAATAGTAGCCATTAAAAGGTCTTACCTCTGTATAGTTCCTTGCAATGTGTCCATGCTTGTTACAAGAAAAAAAAGTTCATTCTACTTGCTTGTGCTCATTCTTAGGTGGTCCACCATTATCTTTGGTTTGATCTTTAATCTTTTCAGCATCCATAGATTCCTTTTGTGAATCCTTTATTGCTCGCATGTTGTCAATCTGATTTTGTGCTTCATTGTATCCAATACAACTAGTGTCTCCTTTGGCTCTTCTTGCATACAACTAAGATTCTATCAAATCAAAACTAGTCTGTAATTTGTCAATATGATTCTTTGCTACTTTCAATTCAGACTCCAAGCTTTCTTTTCTATTCCTTAGCTCTAAGATTTCCTTGATTTCTTGCCTTAGTTCTTCATTCAACTGAAGGTTCTCTTTGATCTGTTCATCATAGACTTTTGATTATTAGTTAGCTTATCATCAAACTCTTCAAGTTGTTCTTTTAAGGATTTATTTTCTTCATTTAGCTCTTTGACCATTTTCCCTAGATCACTAGTAGAGCATTCTTTCAAATCTTTCCTTAGCTTTTTTATGACTAATTGAGCATCACTGAGTTTATCCCTTAGTTCTTCAAATTCTCTCTCTGAATTGTCTAGGTCTTCAAGAGAAGCTTCAAGATTTCTTTTCAGATGTTTCATTTTTGCTTTGTCCATGATCTCCTCAAGTGGTTAAACTTCTATGCTGAGGACCAGAGCTTTGATACCAATTGTTAGGAATGGGAACACTAAGGGGGGGGGTGAATCATTGGTCACTGTATTTTAAATTTTCACTTTAATATTTATACTAAACTTAAATGCTTAAGTACTAAAATAAACATTCACATAAACATGGAACATGAAATCAACACATGACACCAATATGATTACGGGGAAATCCAAATAGGTAAAAACCCCAGTGGGAATTGACACCCACTAATATTTTGCACTAGTGTTTTGTAATCCTTGTTAGAAGATCCTTAACCCTATTAGGTGTTTCTTTACAATGCTTTAAGTATAGTAGACCTTGTTAAGGGTTGAACCCTATAAGGAGACTTTTAAAATAGTCCCTGTTAGGGGAGAGGATGCATTGTCTGAGAGCACACTGCTCAAAGGGGTGAAGGCTACAACCTTCTAATCTCAGATACACACTATATCTGTAGGATGAACTGTCACTGTGACACTGCTTGTTAGATTAGTTCCTTTGATGCGCTGATGCTTTGACCTCTAGCAAAGCTTTAATACATCTTCTAGTGTCTTTTCACACTTCTACACTACTTATTACAACTCTCTATAAACTTCCATACCGAATACAATGGGCGCATCTTATATTTATACACTCATACAAAATACATAATTAGGTCGGCCCCATAACTAATTACAAACAATGCTTCCAAATGAATTGGATTAAGTGTGCTTATAATTATACATATAAACATGTCGGAAACCTAGATACAATGGGTGCATAGCCTTTACAATATTACATTGCAAGTGTGAACCAAAATACTAACTGTTGGCTCCATGCTCTATTCTCTGTTGGCACACACTAGCTATTCAACTTCAACTGACTATAACTTTCTCATCCTTGCACATCTACTTATGCACTCATAGAATAAGCATGAGTATTGTCTAACAAACTTAACTTCCAAGGTGCATACCATAATTCATCTGTATGCATGTGCACTAATGCTCTGAGTTGCAGGAACTTTGTACACTGTCCAGTCTTCAACACTTAACTAAATTTTGATCTTTACATCAAGTGCACTGACTCCAAACTGCTATATGACTTTGTTGCCATAATGAAAACACTATATCTAGTCATATACCTCAGTATAGACAAATTTCCAACAAGGATTATGATGAGCTCCCATATATGTTTTCTCCTCGATGGATGATTGGTAGAGCTACTAAAGTGATTGAGCAGTTCTTCTTTGGTCTAGTCTCCAGATAGTATGGTAGAGTTGAGGATATGCCCCAGGGTACAACATTATATGCTAGATTCTAGGTAGAGCAATCCTTGTGGGGTGCTCAAATTGATTATCAATTTGCCTATGATCAGATTGCTCATTTGGCGTACTACAAATGGGATTTTCTTGGAGGTGTTGCTGATGCTGGTATGTCGCATGAGTATCAAGACTGGTGGGCTTGGAATAGATTTCTTCGATTTAGAAATCTAGGAGATCCTATCCCTAGATGTGATGAGAGATCAGAGGATGACAGAGGTGATGATGATGAGGATTGTGGTGGTGGTAGGAGGAGACGTCGAAGATGATGGGGTCAGCAAGGACAAAGAGCTCCTTAGGTCATGGGCTGAGGATGAGATGGACCATGGGTGAGAGGTAGACATGCTAGGGATAGGGCTAGAGATGATCACGAAGTTGAGATTGTACATCCTAGGGTAGCAGTAGTTGATAGAAAATAGAGACAATAGAGATAGCAGAGGGCTCAGAGACAGGCTCATGTTGATGCTACTAGACAAATTTTTGGTGATTTGGATCCTTTGGTTCAATTACAATGAGTTGCCTTAGCATAGCAGGATTAGGATCAAGTATAGTAGGATCAGATTCTGGCACAATAGGTGCCTCCACAAGTTCCTAGATCATAGGATATGGGTCAGTCATCTCAGGAAGCTCTTAGTATTGATAGTCTATCATGGGATGTTCATTCATTGAGGATAGATGTATCTACTATTGTGGGTAGATTAGACAAGGTGGCTACATTGATGCAATAGTTTATGGCCTATGTGACTCAGAGGCCTAGTATGGCTAGCACTTCTCAAGCTCCTCCTTCATAGGATAGACAGGATGATAGGGGTCCAGATGGATCAGGTGCTGGGGATGGATCAGATGGTGCTATGGCATCATGATTTTTTATGATAGAGTTGTTCCTCATGTTGATGTCTATTGTATCATGTTTCATTTTTATTGATCAAAACATTTGATGTATCACTTTGTTGATGACATTGTATCTTGATGTACTAATTTGATGCCTCATTTGATATTATGAACATTTATATGATGATATAGCTTCCTTGATTCTTGTGATGTGCATCATGTGAGATCATCTTTATATGTAGCTATATGATGTTTTATGATTCATTTAATTTGATTATGCTATGAATGCAATGTATCTCCTTTATGATATAGATAGATGAACACAATGATTTATGAATTTTGATATGTTTTTTATGTTTTTCAATGTATGGATGCAAAGCTTTAATGTAAATATGGATGTGGATGTCCCTATGTTTTTTATTTTTTCAAATGTATCCAATTATATTCTTAACTAGATGTATGAAAATGATGTATGAGTAATGAATCTTTTCTCTTTTCTTTTCTCTAATATATGAATAATGATTAATGCTATGGATGAATGCAAAAGATAATTTCACATGATTGATTTGAATCAAGGATGAAAATATTTAATTGAATGCCCCTTTTTAATGTTTTACTCAAACTGATTGACTGAACCCCTTTTACCTTGGAAAAATACCTACAAGCATGCACTTAATCTAACATGAAAATGCAATGCAATGCAACTAAGTGTCACTAGTTTTTTAGCAAAGAAATGCCATAGAGGAATATTTTCATCATTAAGCATTGTAAGACCATTAAAGCAAGTAAAATTATCACTAACCACATCATGATGATATGAATACCACCTTTCATCACTTTTGGTAACACCTCTTTTGGAAACTAGTACAACCCTCACTAGTTGAATGATCAACTATGGGAGTATGAATACCGGTTTCAACAAATTCAATGTTGCAAGTGGATTTTGGTATTAAGATATGGAAGATCTAAATAGATAAGGTATCTGTTTGTGTAAACAAGAAAAGGTCAATTCTTCATCTTACATGATATTCCTCGATGGTTCTTTGATGACCATGTCTTTAGATGAATTCATAGGAGTTGATGGATCTTCCTCAAAATAGTCACTCAAAGGCATTAAAATATCATGTCTCTATCATTGCCAATCTGGTCAAAACATCATCGATTAACTAAAGAGATGTGATAAAATTCATTTCAATAAAGATCATCGAAAGAAATCTTCAAGTGTTTTGCAATGTATCAAGATTTTCAAGTAGAATTTCCAAACATTCTGATCTTTTAAAATGTTGTCAATTTTTAATCCCGAATAATAAAGTCAATGAAGGCTCAAGGATCAAGTTGTGGGATTGAAATACTTAGGTGTGAATAATGATATCCATCAAAGGTTCAACGAAAATCTCTCTTCTGAAGCTCTGATAATTCTCTCTCTGATGTGACTGAATGTAGCACTAATTGAATCAGTTTGTACCAAAAATCCAATCCTTTCCTACCCCCAAGTGATAAATGTGATTGTGCGACAAACTTAGGGAAAAATAGGCAATGCAACAATGCAGTTGATGGGTTTTATTATGACTATGTACAAATGATGAATGCAATGAAGATGTACAAGTGAGATGTTCGGAATGCAATATGTACACATGCAACTAGGAAATGACTTGAGGGAACAAAAGGCACTTGATTGCCAAGTTTTCACCTTTTGGTTCTTTTTCTCTTTTTTTCTACCAAGGCGCCTATTGCTAGGTTTTCACCAAGGCACTTTTTTCTTTTTTAATTTTTTTCTTTTCTTTTTTTTTTCAATTTTTTTGTATTGTTCAAGATCTCTTTTGACTATGTACAATACATATGATGCTCCTCATCTGATACTCTTTATACTCTTTCATCTACCTCATGTATGTAGAAACTGAGAAACACAGTTTCATAGAATGCCAAGAACACCTGCATGCAAGAATACCTGTTGCTGAAAGGAAACCAGAGAAGACAAAAAAGCAAGAGCTTGGAAATCTCAGCGGTGTGAGAGAAATTGTATTCCAAGATAAAAAAACAATAATTACAAGAGTTTAACCTATAAGGTGAAAAAAAACCCTAAAAAGGAAAAAAGCTAGGTTGCGCAATATAATTAATATAAAATATTAATTATATGCACCTAAAAGAAAGCTTAAGTGAAAATAGAGTACATAGACAACTTAATAATTAAATCAACATGATTTAATTAATAAGTGAAGATAAATAGATACTCTAACACCCCCCCTTAAGTGAAGCTCAGGAGGTAAGCTAACCTAGCACAGCTATGAAAGCAGGAAAAAGGGTCCCGGCAACAAGGCTTGATCAGGTACCCAGTACAATGAAATCTCTATAAATTGAAGTAAAGGAGAAAACCCAGTGGGAAAAAATCCTCTCCAAAAAGAGATGTAAAAGCAAGCAAAGACAAAAAAAAATGACTTCAAGAGAGTCTCTCAAAGCCATAAGTACAATGCCTGCTGCCAACCCCCCCGTGAGAGAGGGTCGAGGCTCCAAAGCCCCCCCGAAATGAAACAACCCCTGGATCAATGAACAAACCACTGTGACTCCAATGCAGATGAGTGAAAGTCAGTGGACATAGTAGAGGGAACCTCAAAAGCTGAGGTGTCACTGGAAGGCCGAGTTGATGCTCAAAGGAGTAGACATGAGGATCTTGAAAGGGAATCCCCAATGTAAGTGGTATGACAGGTGTGCTGACACTATCATCAAACAGGAGATGAATGTCCTTTGTAGAATCCTCAACAACTGCACCTGGTGGCTCGATGAATGGAGCTGGAGGATCAGGCAGTGCTGAAGAAGAACCCTGTTGAATAGAAAAGGGCTCAACAGGAGGTGGCATGGCAGTCACAACAGTAGTCTCAGGAACCACATAGAGGTTCAAGTGACCTGACTGTACCACATGATGCTCTCTCAAAGGAGGAGAGTCATGCTCTTGCAAAGGTGGACCAAAGTGTGAAAAGGAGTAGAGATGGGTGGAATGATCAACTGTCCCTGTAGCAACAATACCTCCTGTCATACTATCCTAGATGAAAACTGAATCTGGAGTGAACTCAACTGTCTTCCCTGACCCACTATGAGTAATATGATAAATGGAGAGAAGGTTTGTAGATAGAGATGGAACATACAACACATCATTGAATGTGCCATCCTGAATGCATACAATGCCTTTCCCATAGACTGTCATAACAGTGTTATTCCCAATGATAATATGGGGAATAGGAGAATCTTCAAAAGAAGAGAAGATCTCTCGAGAAGATGCCATATGGTGAGAAGCACCTGAATCCAATATCCAAGGGACCTGTGAAGGGAATGTAATAGAAGCCCGTAATGCATGACCCTTTCCAAGATCCTGTCCAGCTGTAGAATAGATAGAGGAAGACTGATAAGCAAACCCCTGTGAGCTAGAAGAGGATGGAGAGGAGAGATTGCTCTTCTGAAGAAGAGCTTGCAAATCCGCTATCTATTTCTCATAACCATCAAACTTCTTCTGATAGCAAAGTGACTCATCATCTGTTCCCTTCTGACAATAGGAACATGTAGGGCTCTCAGTCTTCTGTTTCTCCTTCTTAGAAGAAGATGGTGGGCTAGTAGAGTGTTGAGAAGAGGAATCAGATATCTGCTTTGGCTTCTACTTCTGAGAATCCTAAGGTGTCTTGGCAAGCAATGCCTGTGACTGTGAACCTGCAAGTGAATCCATCTGAGTGATCTTGGACTGCTCACGAGTCAACCTGTCACAGAAAGTCTCAAAAGAGGGCATAACATGTCTAGTACCTAAAGCATCCATGGTGGAGTAGAAAGTGGAAGAAAAGATCTGATACTGTCCTCACAACTTTGAGAGTATCAGATAGATACACTCATCATCTGTCCTAATTTTCCCACATCCCTGCAAAATTGTATGCAGAGACTTGAACTTCATCAAGAAGTCCTCTATAGTGGGGAAATCAGGAGTCAAAGAGGTCAACTCTGCATCAAGCTGAAGCTTCTTGAATTTGTTCGCTGTACCAAACAAGGTTGAAAACTTGCCCCAAATAGCCCTAGGAGTGGTCAAACCTTCCAGGTGAAACAGGAGACTGTCGGAGATGTTCAGTGCAATCAAACCCATGGCTTCATCCATTTTGTTTTTGTGCTAAAGAATCTCAAAGGGATGCTGCAGGATAGGTTGGTTCTCATCCAGACATGACCATAAGCCACGTGACATAAGAAGCCTAGTCATGTGTGCTTTCCAGGTATGATAGTTATGCAGTGTCAGCTGGGCCAAAAAGGGATCTGACATTTTGAGGAGACAAAAGTAAAAGGGTCTTTTCTAAAGTAAATTATAGAAAGGAAAAAACACCCCCCCACAATGTATAAATCAACCCCCCCATACAGCAAGTAAGCAATTAACTGAAAGCACACAAAAAAAGGAGAAAAGCTAGACTCTAGATGCAGAGGAGGAAAATAGAAGCCTCAAATTTGATGCCAAAAATGAGAACTCAAATGGCTGAATTAGCAAACCAAACTAGCATCATTGCGTCCATCTCGGAAAGACCTTTCTGGTAATATATCATATGTCAATTTTTTAGTCAGTATGAGCCCTGTAGGAGCAAAAATGCCCAAGTACCCCCAAAATGCAAGCTCTCTGAAAAAACCAGTGATGGAAAAAAAGTTGACGGCTGTATGACCGTCACAGGCCTGTCGCTAACATCAGCATGATGCCATCCCAAAAAATTTAGGGGTCACTGGAAAAAATTTTTAAAATGCCAGAGAAAAACTCTGGTGCCGAAAAAAATTGCCAGCAAGTGACATCAGCAGGTGACATCACCTACTGCAGGTGGCCAGGCGGAGGTTTGGAGGCGGCCAGGCTGGGCGGCAGTTGGTGGGTGGCGGGGCGGCACTGTGGCTGAGTGCTGGTGGTCGGCGGGTGGCTGGATGGCGATGGCGGCCGCTGGTGGGGAGGCCCTGTGGCTGAGCGCAGGTGGTGCCAGAGTGGCGCGGTGGCGGCTCATTGGCGGAGCGCCTGAAAACCTTAAAAAAAAAAAAAAAAATTTTTTTTTTTTAAATCGTGCCCGTACGGCCCTGATAGGGCAAATTTTTCCTCTCAGATGCCCCGGAGGCCAAATAGGTAAAATTTTATATGGAAATAGGGGTTTTTGGGCCTTCTGGATGTAACCGTGAGGTCAATTTTAGCCTAAAGTGCTCCAAAAAAAAGAGATCCCCCAGATCCAATAAAAAACAACTGAAAGAGAACTAGAAAAACTATGGCTTTCATCTTCAAATGCAGCTCCAAAAAACCTCAGACCAGGTAGCAGTAGGGAAGCTCTGATACCATGTAGAAATTGAGAAACATAGTTTCATAGAATGCCAAGAACACTTGCATGCAAGAATACCTATTGCTGAAAGGAAACCAGAGAAGACAAAAAAGCAAGAGCTTGGAAATCTCAGCGGTGTGAGAGAAATTATATTCCAAGATAAAAAACAATAATTACAAGAGTTCATCCTATAAGGTGAACAAAAACCCTAAAAAGGAAAAAAGCTAGGTTGCGCAATATAAATAATATAAAATATTAATTATATGCACCTAAAAGAAAGCTTAAGTGAAAATAGAGTACATAGACAACTTAATAATTAAATCAACATGATTTAATTAATAAGTGAAGATAAATAGATACTCTAACAATGTATAGAACCTCTTTAGATGGATGCTATTGATAGGTTCTTGTAGTTCTTCTCCATCACAATCTGCTAATTTATAAGTTCCTATTCCAAATGAAGAAACAATGATGAACGAACCAAGCCAATTATCCTCCCATTCACCCTTCTTCTCTCTCTCAACTTTTTTTTGGGGATTTTCTCTTAGTACTAAGTCACCTACTTGAAAGACTCTCAGTTTGATATGCTTGTTGTAGTTTCTTGAGATCCTATTTTGATAGACTTTCAAGTGTTCATAGGCTTGCATTTGGTGTTCATCTAGAAACTCTAATTGTTGAAGTCAAGCAACCCTATAGTCCTCATCTATTATCAACCCTTGCAATGACTTTCGTAAAGATGGGATTTCAACCTCCAATGGTAGAATAGCTTGAGCTCCATAGACTAATGAAAATGGTGTAGCTCTTGTAGGTGTTCGAATGCTAGTTCTATAGGCCCATAATGCTGGGTTAATTTGCACATGCCAATCTCTTCCTGACTTATTTATCGATCTCTTCAAGATTTTCAAAATGTTTTTATATATAGCTTCAGCTTGTCCATTTCCTTGAGGATAATAAATGGATGAAGAGTGATGCATAATATGAAATGTGCCACAAAGTTCATCCACATCTTTGTTTTTGAATTATTTTCCATTGTCTGTGATTATGGCATGAGGGATACCATATCTACAAATGATGTGATTGAGTATGAACATGGAGATCTATTTTCCTGTAGCCGTGATCAAAGGAATGACTTCTACCCACTTTGTGAAATACTCCATAGTGGTGATGATGTACTTGTGCCCATTGGAAGATGGTGGATAGATTACACCAGTCAAGTCAAATCCCCATTGATAGAATGGCCATGGTGTAACAAATGGGTGCAACTCTTGTGCTGGCACATGTATCATGTCGCCATGGTATTGACATTTGCTGCATATTTTGACAAAGTGACAAGCATCTTTCTCTAAGGTTTTCCAGAAGTACCCCATACGAAGGATCTTCTTGGCTAGGTTTAATCCACTTGAGTGTGACCCGCAAATGCACTTGTAAACCTCACTTAAAGATAACTTAGACTCCTCTTCCTCTAGACATCTAAGTAACATCCCATCAAGACCCTTACAATATAATGTTTCAGAAAGGATTATGTAATAGGATAATCGTCAGATGAAATTTTTTTTTGGGCTCGAGATTGGTCTATAGGTAACACTTGGTCTTTGAGATAGGTACAGATAGGGCTGTACCAGGGTGAGTCATGTCCATTGAGTAGGGAAACAATTTGGGTGTCGAGAAGGTCAAATACTAGTTTTGCCAACTCTTCCACCAAGAATTCATACTTCTTATTCTGATTTGGTTTTTGAAGTAGGGAAGCCAAGTTCACCACTGCATCAGCTGTTCTATTTTTCTCTCTTGGAATTTGTTCAAAGGTTATCAAAGAAAAGTACTTTTTCCAAGCATCTATCATAGTCTTGTATGGCATGAGTTTTCCATCTTTGGTATTGTATTCATCATTGATCTAACTGATTATCAATTGAGAGTCTCCATACACTTGTAATTTGATGATGTTCCATTCTAGAGCCATCTTAATGCCAATGACTAAAGCCTCATATTCTTCTATGTTGTTTGTGCATGGGAACAAAAGCTTGTATGAATTGGGAATAGTGTACCCTTAAGGGGTAATCAATAGTATTCTAGCCTTGAAACCTCCTTGTGTATATGATTCATTGAAGTACAACTTCCATGTCTTGGCCTCTATGTTGATAATTGTTGAATCTAAAAACTCCACTTGAATGGTTTGCATAGAAATCAATGGGTTTTCTGCTAAGTGATCTACTATCACTTGTCCTTTTATGGCTTTCCTATCCACATACTCAATGTTGAACTCACTTAATATCATGACCCATTTTGCTATCCTACCCATTAAGGCAATTTTGCTTAGCAAATATTTAAAGGATCAATTTTTGCAATAAGTTTCACCTTGTGCGTTAGCATATAATGCCTCAATTTTTGTGATGCAATGACAACCGCTAGACAAAAACTTCCATGAATGTGTAATTGAGTTCATACTTGATCAAAGTTCTACTCAAATAGTAGATTTCTATTTATTTTCCTTGATCATCCTCTTGCACCAAAGGAATTCCTAGGGATCTCTCGGTAGCGGACATGTATAGCAGCAATGGTTTTCCCTTGATTGGTGGCATTAGGATTGGTGGATTTATTAGATAAGTCTTCAATAAGGTGAAGGATTTTTCACATTCTTCATCCCACATGAAAATAGTATCTTTGTGTAGCAAACTTGTGAATGAATGACATTTTTCCACCAATTGAGAGATAAATCTCCTGATTGATTGAATCTTGCCTTGAAGGGACCTCATTTGGCTTATGTTCTTTGGAATCTCCATATCCATTATAGCTTGGAACTTTTCTGGATCTACTTCAATCCCTTTTTCTGAAACTATATAGCCTAGTAATTTGTCGGATTGAACTCCAAAAGCACATTTTTTTGGATTAGGTATCACTTTGAATTGTTCTAATCTTGTGAATATCTTTTCCAGAATTTGTAGGTGATCTTCTCTTTTATGTGACTTTGCCAATATGTCATCCACGTAATCCTCTAGAAAGGTGTACATCATATCATGGAAAATAGTTGTCATTGCCCTTTGGTATGTGGCTCTGACATTTTTAAGGCTGAAGGGCATTACATTCCAACAAAAGGTACCCCAAGGGCATGTAAAGGCTATCTTCACTTGGTCTTCGAGTGCAATTTTTATCTGATTGTAGCCGCTAAAACCGTCCATTAATGAATACATGGAGTGACTTGTTGTCAAGTCCACTATCGCATCTATGCTTGGTAGTGGATGTTTATAGTTGAACGTGGACCTCTAATCCAGCCATATACACAACATATTCATTGCTCGATCATCGAAATTACAAAGGTGAGTATGAATTACTCAACTCGCAACATCTATCGATTCGACCTGTTCACTCCTAATGAACTGGGGTGTTTGAATTACTCTCAAAATGAGAGCCAACAACCAAAAGACCAAGCTAATATGGAGGATTTTGAAAGCTTAAATATAAACAAATTCAAAATTAAACTATAATAGAGATGCAATTAATCTAAAATGAAGATGGAGATTTTAAGCTAAGAACTTGAAAGAAATGTGAGAGGGCAGATTTGATCTAAAAGAGCTTGAAAGAAATCTGAAAATTAAGCTATGAGCATGGTAAAACAACTAATTAATATGAGAATGCAATATTATACTAAAATGAAATTAATCTAAATGTGCAATAGAAAGCTTGAATAATTGTCAAATAGTTGAGACTAAAATTCGCTATAGTTTATGTGCTCTCAAATTGCCCTTTTTTTCAAATGAAGGAGAAGGTTAATAATATAGACAAGCCCAGAGAAGGAATGAAGAGTTTCTTGAAATGAAATGGTTGAATCTTCATTCCCAATTGAGACAAATATTGAGGAATTACTTAATTAAAAGAATGAATTATTGTCACATATGGGTGACCGTTCGAATATTTTGAATTATTAAATCTAAATAAGATAATCCATTCAAATAACCAGTAATATTAATTCCTTTTATGTGTATTAGCCAAATGGGGTGGGTTTAATTTAATTTAAAGCACTTAGGACTTTAGAATTAAATCAATTTATCATAGGGATTATTTAGCTAATAAAGTCAAATACTAAGAATTAATTATGGTGTGAGATTAATGCAATTTAGGGTTTTTGCAAATGATATCAAGTCAAATAAAGTCAGGTAAGAGAGAGAAAATTACCTAGTAAAATAGGACTTTAATGATGTAAAATTGAAGAAAATGCCCCAAAATTGATTGAAATTATAAGGTGCCAATTTTATGGTATTACATTTGCCCCTCTTTGAATTGATGTGCAAGCAGTGCGTTGATTCAAAGAATAGTCTGATGTGATAGATGAGGTTTCAGGATTATCCTCAGAATGGAGCTTAACCCTCAGAGGTCAAGGTTAGGATGCCAAGACACCGAAATAGATTGAATTGTAGAACCACCTCCAGAATGAGGCATGATTCTCCGAAGTCTAAGTTAGATTGCGAAGACAACGGTCTAATGACAATTTGAGAGGAGATAGAAATTAGGGTTAGATTTCCCCAATACAAAGCTTAGCCCTCTAAGACCCAGCTTAGATTGCTCAGATAATAGTCCAAAAGAGATTTTGAGAGCCATCTCCAAAATGAAGCTTGACTTTCAAGAATTAGGGTTAGATTGCCCCAATACCTAATGAGATTTCGAGAACCATCTCCAAAATGAAACTTGATCCTCGAGGATCTGAGTTAGATTTCTCATATACCTAAAAGATAGATGACTAGATGACTAGATGTGAGGCACAAAGATGCCCCTAGAGATGAGATGCCCCAAGCGGTGAGGACTTTGATTTAGATCAGATTAATATGAGACTGGTTCGACAAGATTCAAATGATGCAATCATCCTGCCCCCTCGAGAGTGAAATTGAAAGATGACATAATAGAAGGATGATTAATAACAAGGGGTTGCAGAGTCGAAGAAATCATACTAGATTTGAGAAGCTGCAAAAGCAATTTGAAGCAATTGGGAGGTCATGTTGACCAACTTTGACCATGGTTGACCAAATTTGACTAGAGCTGACTTTGATGAAAATATTGAAGGTCTCAAGAAAATGATGAGGAGATGAGAGTCTGGCAGGAAAATAATGCCAAAAGGATGACTGCACAAGCGTCCAGTCTCAAAGGGTCCTATAATTTAAAATGCAATTTTGAGCCATCTAGAGATATTAGATTTCAATTTTGATCTCAAAAATGGATTTAGAGCAGTTGATTTAGCCAAGGGTGCAATTTTCATGCAAAATGGAGCACTGTGAAAAGTAGGTCAAAAAGCTATATAAGGCCCAGAGGGGTCATTTTCAAATCATTATTCACTTTGTCTTCTTGTGATTTTGAGAGCTCTAAGAGAGAATGCAGGGTGTTCCAGTGCATATGCATCAATTCAAGTGCTCCCAATGCCACAACCAGCTGCCAGAGTATGACCCACCTATGAGTAGTCGGTAAACCATCCTGCATTTCAAGTTTTAATGCTTTATTAGGTGATTTAGGCTAGATTTAGCAACTTTTAGGGCTAGTTCTTCAACTCTTGCGTGAGGAAATAGTTTCCTCGCACCAGCCTCAGTTTCCCCTCACATGAGGAAATGGTTTCCTCCCATGGGTTAGGGCTTCCTTGCTCAGGGACTTCCTACAATCTCGCATGAAGTGAAAGCTGATACAGTGCAAAACTTCACTTCCTCACCCAGGAAGAAGTCTTGTCTAGCATGAGGGAACGATTTCCTCATGCGGGATGTTGCTGCAGTGTTTTTAGTCTTCTTCCAATTTTTCATAAAATTAGCCATTTAAAACATTCCAGGGTCATTTCTAGGATAGATGTGTAGTCTTATTTGTTGTTGTTGCTTTGAGAAACCATCATGTTGAGATACTGATCCAATGTTGTCACTTGCTTTGCAGGTTGACTTCCTAGATGTCAAATTCTAGTCGTACCATCCTGTCATCACCACACTAGTTCAAAGATTGACGAAGGCTGAGAGTGCTCACATTGAGGGACTAGGATTCACATTCTTGCATGATATACCTGACATTTGGGTAAATTGAGGTCTTCTAGGTGCACTGGTCGAGCATTTCCATTTGGAGATGAACACATTCCACTTGCCAATGGGGGAGATGATGGTCACTCCTGAGGATATTTACAGGATCTTGCAGATACCCTTCCATGGTGCTCGAGTCAAGTATGACATACATATGAGGGTAGGTACACTGGCACTGAGGGCCATATTTGGAGATGATTTAGTGATGGGTCAAGGCATCTCATGGGAGGACCTGATTAGAAGATATGATAGGGCTCATAGATTAGCAATTATTCTAGCCATTTTCCTAAGCTATTACGTGGTTCCAGATGGGGGACAACATGGATGCTAAATAGGCCAGCCACTAGATTCAGATGGGGTGAGTGCATGCTTGCATAGATGTACCACGAGATGCATAAGGTAGTGTATCGGAGTGCCAAGACCATGGCGGCTGGAGTTCTTATTTTATAGATTTGGGCCTGTGAGCATCTCCCTATTTGCAAGCCAATTTTCCATGATACATGACAGCCTCTTGAGCCCTATATATATAGATACACTAGTCCTATGACTCATCCAGTGCTAGGTAAGATCAAGTAGTGGCAGGGATAGCTAGATGACATGGTGGTAGTTGTTTGGAGATCATGGATTGCTACAGAGTCATGGGATGATGCTCGAAGGGAGCTATCTCATATGTTTGTCTCACTTCCACTGATTGGGCACACTATTGCCATCATTGAGAAATTCTTTCTCACACACATGATGAGACAATTTGGGAGGCCATGGGACCACTCACAAGAGTATGCCACATATGCTCACTTTGTCAATGAGATGAAGAAGGGCTAGTAGCCCAGACTAGACTAGGGGAGGTGTACTATCAAGGCATGAGTACCTTCAGCTTGATGGGATTACATGGTGGATGTCACCAATGCAAGGATGACACCTACATACAGAGATTATTTCTTGGTGCATCCCTTTCCTAGATTTACAAATCCTATCAGGATGGGATAGCCCACGCAGTAGTAGCCCGCACAACAACAGCCTACACAGTAGCAGCCACAAGGATAGTAGAAACAAGTACCATTACAACAACCTAGGAAGAGAGTATTGAGGCCTAGGATAGTGTAGACATACATCCGCCCGAGAACTATGGGGTCAGATGTAGGTGCTGGGAGCAGTGGGACCTAGCAGAGGTCCACTAGATAGAGGATAGGAGATTCCTCACAATAGTCACCTCCTGATAAGGAGGTATAGGGTGATGATACTGACATGTTAGATCAGGCCACACAAGGGGAACCTCAAATTGCATAGGTATAGGAGGCTCTCAGGAAGAGCCAGGAGAGAGTTCAGCAAGTGCAGTGAGAGAGAGATGACTTCCATACATAGGTCATCATCTAGGAGACGCGGGTGACAGAGAGATTGAGAGATCAGGGAGCTCAGAGAGGAGTTGGCAAGGGAACAACTAAAGGCTAGATATGATTCTATTCATGCAGCCTATTACTATGAATCCTATGTCGGAGTCATTCCAAATCTATCAGAGTAGGTGCCACCATTTTCTAAGTATGCTAGAGCACCACAGGCACCTCCACCATAGGCACCACCATAGGAACCTCTACAGCGATCGATGCCTTCCTCATAGAGACTAATGCCACCTCCATAGGCACTAGTGCAGGGGTCACCACCACCACCACCTCCAGGTGGTAGTGGGTAGAGTTAGCTCATTTTGATATACATATTGTAACCCATTTTTGATATTGTGCTCAGGTAGCACCATTGTTTTGTACATGACATTGATCTGATCGAGATATATATATATATATATATATATATATATATATATATATATATATATATATATATGACATCACCTTTTTTGATATCATTGTACTTGTTTATATATTTCTTTAATGTTCATGTCTTATGAGATGTTTCCTATATGGTTAGATATGTATGAAATGCACATGCTTTATTTTATGATAGTATATGAATATGCAATGTGAAATGCCATGAGAGATGATAGATAAATAAATGTATGAAATTATTTATGCTTATAATGGATGCACATAGAAATGAATATGTAAAAGTGGAATGTATGCATATGGATGAAAATGGAAATGCAATAAAAAATGTAATGTATGTGGTACTAATCATTTTATGTAGGATGTAGCAATATATGATAGGTACTAATCAAAAGGATGTTTCAAAGATTGAGAGCAAGGAGCGAACACTTGTGCAGCCAAGACAAACCTAGGACAAAAGATCAGAACCTTTGATGAATAGATCCAAAAGAAGACAATCAAGAGAGCACCAAAACACTATCTCAATGCAAGCCTAGAATGAAAATGCAAGCCTAAGCTAAACGCAACCCTAGGACTTGGTTATTGGACTCACCGTACTATCATCATAGAGTTCTTTCAGGTATGGGATGATCGCAAGATGCCATACAATCCTCACTGACATTTCAATCATGAGAATATGAATATGATATAAGTCTTAGATTTTTTGGAATGAGGTGTAAGCATTAAGGCACAAGAAGCCATAATGACCTAAACACCTATTCCTTTTGATTTAGAAAGTTAACATAAGCATCAAAGCATAGCTGCTAGAATGACTGGAGTGTTGCTTGCATACAAACATGCCAAACACATGAGAGTTCCTTCTTTCACCAAGGAATGCTCGTAGTGACCCTTACGTTCACTTAGTAGGATGAGCTTTAGCAATTTTACATGTAGCATAAAGAAGTCACTCAAAACAGACAAGGAGAAGAGCCAACCTCACCAAAGTTTCCATATAAAAAGATTTGAGGTACACATGGCCATCCAATACATGATGAAGGCTCTTACAAATGGACACCCCTCTTACATAGATTCATTGGATCATTGGAACTAAACTAGAAAATAGAAAGCAAAGGAAAAAATCATGCCCCTAGTCTCCACTTCTCTCGGTCAAGGAGATGTCTTAGAGTTGCTCGAGGAGGAATGATAAAGCAAAAGAACAAAACATAAAAGAAAAAGCTCCGCATGCTTCAGAGAATCACAAATTTGGTTTTAGTTTTTTTCTAAGTTTGTGATCAAGTAGATTGAAGTCAAATCAGAAGAATACAATGTGAAAAGTCATCTTGAAGAGCAAATTAGAGAGCTAAACAAAGTATCGACAGGTAGACACAGCAAGAAATGCTGGTGACCGATACAAGAGAGATCCTCAAGGAGAGAGATCTCAGAGATACTAGTGAAACATCAACAGGTAGACATAGTAAAAACCATTGGTGATTGATGTATGAGGGATCCTCAAGGCGAGAGATCCAAACGATAGCTAGGCATTAGTAGGCAGGCATAGTGGGAACCACTGGAGACTGATACATGAGAGATCCTCAAGGAGAGAGATCTCAAAAATAGTTGGGCATCAGCAGGCAGACGTAGTGGGAACCACTGGTGGCTAATGCAAGAAAGCATCTCCAAAAGTGATATGATAGTGCCTCCTAGGCTAGAAAGGTGCCCCCAGGTGTGACCAGTTCCAATCCATGTAGAGTCAAGAAAAATCTTGAAGACAACTGAAAGCAAGTGCATGAGCCAAGAAATGAACTAAAGCAGGAAAGTGGGAAAGCAAACTAAAGTAGGAAAGCAAGAGCCAAATGGTGCTAAGATGAGATATAGCTTCTGGAAACAAGAGGCGCTTGTTTACTAGGTTTTCACCATCTTGGCAGAGATTCTATTTTTGCTGCCATGACGCCTATTTACCAGGTTTTCATCAATAGCACATTTTTCTTCTTTTCATTTTTTTTTTCTTTTCTCTTTTTGATTTATTTTGTATTTTTGAATATTTCATTTTTTTTTTGTATTTTGTATTTTTTTTTTTTTTGTATTTTTCAAATTTTCTATCTTTTTTATTATTATCAAGGTGCCTGTTTACCAGGTTTTCACTAGGATAATAGATACATCAAAGTGTCTATTTACCAGGTTTTCACTAAGATGATCATTTTTTTCATAACATTTTGCAATTTTTAGGGTTTTTGCCAATATACCATTTTTATTTTTATTTTTTAGGATCAATAAGTATGTACATGAGCATACAAAGAATGCCTCAGCTATAGAATTTCTTCAAGTGAAGAGCATTGATAGGCTCTTCGAGCTGTTCTCCTTCAGTGGTGGAGAGTCGGTAAGTGCCAAACCCAAATGCTACAGTAATAACATATGGATCAAGCCAGTTTGGTTCAAATTTCCCTTTTTAGACTCGCTGCTGCTGATTCTTGGGGTTTTCTCTAAGGATGAGATCACCCACTTGGAATTCTCTTTGTCTGACTTTATTATTGTAGCCTTTAGACATCCTCTTTTGGTATGCTTGAAGATGATTGAATGCCACCTTTCGATGTTCATCTAGTAATTCAAGCTCTTCAAGTTGGGATATTCTATTTTCTTCATTAGTGATGAGGCCCCTTAGAGAGATTCACAATGTAGGAATCTTCACCTCAATAGGAAATACTACATCTACTCCATAAACCAAGGCAGCGGGTGTGGCCCCCTTTGGTGTTTGAATACTTGTTATATAGGCCCACAAAGCTGGATTAATCTGGAGGTGCCAATCTCTACCAGATTTATGAACTATTCTGTGCAAGATTTTGAGAATTTTCTTATTAGTGTAATACCCCAAAAATGGGCTATATGTTCATTAACCTTCTATATCAACAATTCAAATGAAATCGACATCAAAGTCCTAACCTAAGGCACATCTAAACATCATCGAATCATAATTGATTATCTTAAATTCTGCATTGGGGAATATTCCTAGTAATATTCCTAATCCTCATAATTATCTTTAATTTAATGATTATTTGGTGATAAATCACATTTATCCTAAGTTTGATTAATTGAATATTTTCATATTTAATTAATTAGATTTAATATCTTGCCACTTAATTGTGTAATTAAATTTAATTCTATCTATTATTAATTGTATTATTTAATTTTGACAATAAATCCAATATCCTATGAATAATTGATTAAATTCTTATTTAATTAATTAAAGAAAGTTGTCATTATTTAATAATATAGTTTTTAATAAAAGTTTGATAAAATAGTTAATTAACCCATAAATTAATTATTTTATTTCAAAAATTAGTTAAGTTGAGAATAAATCACTTTATTTATTTATTAAATCATAATTATCCATGTGCATATTCAAGGACCAGTTAAACTCAAATTAGAAAATCAATGCAAGTTCTTAGCTTTTTGAAACTCAACATCTTTTTGAGTTTTTAAGTTGATCTAAACTTCTAATTCGAGTTGAACTGTGCTTTTGCATGATTTTTGTGACTTAATTATCTTTATTTAAAAATAACTCAAAAAATCAACCTGAGTTATTTGAGTGATTTATGGCTTTTTCTCATGCACCTCCAAAGCCCTGGATTTCTATAAAATCAAGGCTTCAGCTCATCTCAAATCATTTCATAATTTTGCAAGCTTACTTTGTCAAAGTCATCTACGAATTGCACAACTATTTTGAAGAATTGGAATTTGGAGAATCAAAGCTTATTGCGAATCAAGGCTATTGTGAGATCAATTTGTTTTTTTTTTACATTCATTTAGATTCTTTTTTATATCATTGTTAGATCAATTCATAGCATATCAGTTTTTACATATCATAGATTTCATATCATTTTTCATATCATTGCATAGAAAATATCAAAAACATAGATTAATTGCATTCATATTTCATATCATTTTTGCATCCAAATCCTTCATTTAGGTATCGTCTAGGTCACTGATCTCGATAACAATTTGAGAACATCGATCTCGCACCTATTAGAAGGCAGTAAATCACTTGGTTAGATTAGATTTCAATTTTGCATGATTTTTGCTAACCTCTAATGTTTTACTGAAGTGTTGTGTCTATAGATTAGGTACAAAATTCACACACACATTTCTAGCGCCCACCGTGGGGCAACCCACCTTTGCATGCTGGTTTTGATTTTTTTTAGGAGTTAAAACCCCAAAGTTTCAAAGATTTAATTTTACCTCCCAAACAGCTTGGATTTTTGGTCTAAAATTTTCTTTTCAAGTTGATGACATATCAGAGAAGCTATAGTAAAAAATTTAGAATTTTATGAGATGTTTTGAATTTTTAATAATTTTTTCTTTAAATTACAGAAAAAATTAATATCTGATGCAAATCAGCATATTTTTTGGAAATTTTTATATTTTCAGAAAGCTCTTTAAATTCTATAGGGGGTCCATTCTTTGTATTTTAAATTTGGATGCAATATAATAGCTCAAATAGTCAATTTACAAAAACTGGTCTATTTTGATAAAAACGGGTCTCTAGGGCACAAATGAATAGATTTTTCTAAAATTTTTACATTTTTGGAAAGCTCTCTATTTTTTAATAGGGGTCTCTATTTTGAATTTCTATTTTTGTGGCAAAAATCAAAAAAGAAAAATCAGATCTTGTTGACTAGGTCAAATGCAGCCAAAAAAATAAAGTTTTGTGATGGGTATGCACTTATATTTTTTACATGACTCAATAAATGATATGAGTTGTCATTTGGGTTAATCGTTGGTTATTATTGCTGATAATAATTTATTTTTAGAGCTAACCCTATGGTTTTCATAAGTTGAATAAATGTTACATATCTTGTTTGCTTGTTTGCTTGTTGGAGAGTTCGTCACTTGCTTGCATGGAAAAGCTCAACAAGAATTGCTAAAAATTAGGTAAAATCTATTAAGCACATTGCAAGGATCCTAGGTATTCTCCTTCATCTAATAACATTTTGATTTGGATTTAAAATAAATCTCTTATGTGTCTGGTTTTTGTGCATCTTTTCATGCTTTTGTCTATTTCTACACACTTGCATAATTGATACTAGGTTGTGCCCCCTTAAGGATTCATTAAGTAGTCTTAGATACTTGTGATTGATCTTGATTTCTATCTTGGGTTATTGGACTCGCTAATCCACCAGCGCCTCATTCCACCCCGTGGTTGCAATCTCAGTGCCATAAAGGGGAGGGGTCAATAGGACAGAAGCGTTAAGTGTTCCACTTGGCAACCCTTTTGTGCTTTTAGGAACTCACTTGTTTTCTAAGTTGGGGACTCATTTTTAGCTTGTGTGAGGTGTTAAGTGTTCCACCTTGTGGACTCATCTCATATTCGCTTTAAGCGTTAAGTGTTCCTCTTTCTACTTTTTGGATACTTTTGGTAGATTTGCTTTCAGGAATATATCTGTGCTCACATAATAATTAGGCCCTATGAACACTATTCGTGATTCTTAAGAGATTGGATTCCTAGAAAAATCTTTCTTGATGATAGAATCCTTGTAGGTAGGGAGGATACTTAGTGTGTTTCACATTCAACTTGGTTAGTGTGTCTTCTCTTATTGATCGATACATTCTCTCCCAGGAGAGGTTGATAGATCACGTGGGGTTGAAATCATGAGCTTTGGTGAATCAAAATTGGTTAGTGCACCTTCTCTTATTGATTGATACATTCTCTCTCTGAAGAGGTTGATAGATCACGTGGAGTTGGCATCATAGACCTTGGTGAAGCAAAACTTTGTCTTAGCGTGTCGGATTAATCTACTTGCTTTGTTTGGGTTAAAAGTGAAAAGGTGTTAGAAACCTTGGATCTGGAGCCAAGTCCCCTTGTGGTATACTATTGTGAGTCATCTTTAGAGAGGGTTAACCGTAGCAGACAATCCCTTCACAGGGAAAACTGCGTTGACGTAACCTCAAGCAGTCATAGCCATTTTCATCGTGGTAGTGACAGCCGCTATATAAATGTCCTTGTGGAAGAAATCTCCATGGGTATGGTTCATTGTTGGGTTGTCAGATCTCCCTAGCAGCTCCTGAAGATTAAGTTCTTGGACTATGTCAAAACCATGGTGTGCTAGGATTGGAGTTCACCCCTTTGGATCATAAAAGTTGCAGAGTCAAACTATTACTAAAAACCCTAGCGAGGCCAAATTTTCATTTTATAGGGTATATGTGCATTATTGCAAAACATTTTTGGAACATACACAATTAGCGCTTCTGAGGATTAGAATGAATAAGTCACTTGATTTTTCATGCACAAGGTTGCTTTTGCCCTTGTTCATTGTTTTCAGACATGCTTGAAATCACTTGCTTCCTATTTTGCATGCTTGTTTATCTATCTGGTTATTGAAAACGGATAAATCTGTTACAATCTTCAAATCTAGACTTTGAAATTTGCAAACAATTCAAATCTGAAAACTCAAAATTTGTAAAATTTGAAGTCAAATTCTTTTTTGGATTCAAAAGTCATCTCAGGAGGTCAGAAAGTCATATGAGTTTCCATCAAGTGTCATTTCATTACAACTCATCTGTCATATGATTGGGTACCCAGTGTCGTACAAGTTTCCATGCCAGCAAATTTTCAAAGTCATAATCTTGCAACTATCATATGATATTGTCAACTATCGTTTCATTGCTACCCAGCTATCGTATGAGATTTTTAACTGTCGTTTCATTGATACCCAATTGTCGTATGATAGCCAACCCAGTGTTGTACGAGTTTTGATGCCAGAAAAATTCTAAGAGTCAAAATCTTGCTTGCAATTGTTGTACAATTTTTACAACTGTCGTTTCATAACATACCCACTGTCGTACGAGTTTGCAGAGTGTCATTTGGGAAATTTTTGAAAGTGGTAAAAAAAATTGTCAGAATGGCCAGATATTTAGCTTTTTCAGCCTAATTTTAGAATCTGTCGAATAAATCACTGTGTCAAGAACAGAGCAATAGCTATTGAGAATCAGTACACATGTCTCAAAGAATCAGTACATAAGAGGAAGAAGCTCTAATCATCACTATGATGAAGCAGCTGCAAGCTATGCAAGTCCAGCTTGACAAACTTGAGAAAGAAAAGGAACCTAAAGAGTTCTCCATGGAAACTCTATGCTCTTTTCCATTTGATAAAGACTTGTACATGTCACCATGCCCTCAGAAAGAATTTGAGCAACATGATAACCCTTATGATACCTCTTCCATGGAGAGTGACACATCTAGCTTTAGAGACTATGACGACTATGACGACAGACAATGTAATGATACCTATGACACCTATTTTCCTAAGAGTCCTCCTTGTCGTGTGTTCCTGCTTACTACAAATGGGCTGTCACATTCGATAGATCGTGATGGTGATCCATATGATTCTGATTTTGAAAGAGACTTTGATGGCTTTTGTGGACAATATCTAGATGATACATCTACTTCTATTGAGGAATATAAAATGTACCGTGCTAATTTGAAACATCAATACTATAAGGATCTCTCCTCTAAGAACTCTCAGGCTGAAAATAAAGATTACACTCTCAAGCAAGATCATGTTAATGCTGGACCTTTGTCTTGTGATGGTTCCCTTCCATCCCCTACTTCCTCCAATACCTGTACATTTCCTAAAGCTTCTGAGTCTTTCAACTATTTCACAGAACCTTCATCTGACACAAGCCCTAATACTTTTCATGCGGGTCCCTATAGTTATCCTCCAGGGATACCTCTTAAAGAAACTCAAGCTAACCTTCACTTGGCTGCAAATATTTTCAATAATGATAAACCTAAAGAGTCTAAGCCTTCATATGCTATAATCCCTACTTCAGCTAGTCCGCCATCTCTTCCAAAGTCTTCCATTCAATTCCAACATGCTTCCTTGTCCTTAGAAGTGGCTCCATGTCAAGAGGACTCTAAAAATGATGAAGAAAAGAACATAAAGAAAGATCAAGATCAAGAACCCTCCATGTCATCCACTCCTTTTCACGATGTCTCTTATCCACCTCAGGGTTCTTTTGATCCTGCACACCCTTTTTCATGCATTCCACCATGTCTTAAGTCTTCTCCTAAGCAAGATAAAGCTACTACTTACACCGTTGAGCTTACTGACAATCAAAATAACCTTACTATACTTGCACTTTCCAAAGATGATACTTCCATTAAGGTTGGTAAAAATGGTGTTGTTACTTCCAATGTTAAGCCTATTGAAAATTAAGAGAAAAATTATGCGCTTATGCTATCTGAAGATCCTTGTCAAGATCAAAGTCTTCCATCTTCTTATTCTACCACTCCATGTTTGCTTCCACTTTCTACTCTTCCTAATTCTTTGCAAGCTTTGAACAATCCTATCAAAGAAGGTGCTCCTATTCAAGATGTTCATGATCCTATTGAAAATCCTAATGCTCCCTCTAAAGATGTTGATGTCCTTGGTTGTCATATAGATGTTGATGAGCTTATTGATTATCCTTTTGCATCTTCCACTTCCATCCTTGGACCTCTTCCACCACTACTAAAGGCTTCACATCTACCTTCCATCTTGGGTCCTTATGTCCCTTCACTTTCCCCTCCTAACTCTCCTAATTCATCATCCATCTTGGGTCCCTATGTCCCTCCATCTCCTATCTTTCCTCAAGATCAACATAGATGCATACCCTTGAATCCTTTTTATCCACCCACCTATCTAAACCAGTCATATCCTCCTTCCATAAGTCCCAAGTCTTTTGGAAGTAACTTGAATGTTCAATACAAGAAAAAGAAGCAATACAAGAATCCATCAAAAAAAGAAGATCACCATGTCTCCTCTAATAGACATGGAGGCATAAAGTCAAAAGAGATATCTAAGAAGAAAACTACAAGACAAGTATGGGTTCCAAAATCCATCATTGAAGATATTATCTCTAAATTACCAAAAGGAAATAAAAAGCCTATAGCTATACGGATTCCAAAGTCTCTCTTGAAAGAGTCTGGTGTTGAGAAAAAAGTTAAATTGACATTCAAGCTTCCAAAGGCTTCCACTTCATTTCCCTCCAAAAATATTCTTCCATTCCATGCACCTAAACCACAACCTCTGCTATCCATTCGCCATATTCCTTCACGTATTCCTTCATTCATGATTCCTCCATCCTTTCCTCACCCTTCAAGGTATGTGTTGATGTTGAGCTTGCCTTCCTTTCCATCTTCCCTTTCATAATCCTTCCATTCATTATCCTTCTACCTTCTATCCTTTTTCCTCATTTGCCTATTCATCCTATCTTCCAACCTCACTCGCTTTACATAAAACCTTATCCTCCATTTTTCTCTTCCATCTCCCTTTCCCTATCAGCATCTTTGAGCATATCATTTTGATTCTTTGGCATATCATGGTTTATCCTTTCAAGGAGCATTATCTAAAAAGCTTTCCTTCTTCTAAAAGAGAAATGAAAAATGTGCCTTGGTGGAAACCTGGAAACAGGTACCTTGGTAGCAAAAGTAAAGAGAAATAAATTTATCTTATGGTGAAAACCACTCTCTTGTGGTGCCTTGGATAAGTACCATGATGAAAACTTGGCAATCAGCCATCATGCATAGTTCTTCTACATATTTCATCCATTTTATCTTCTCTCTTTGATCTTGACAATGTTGATCTATACACGAACATTTGGCTATTTTGTGAGCTATCTTATGATGATCTTGTTTTCATTCTCTTCCTATTTAGCCTTCATATCCATCTTCCTCCATTCATTCTAGCCTTTCACCATCCTTTTCCCCTTTGGTCTTGATCTAATAACAAAAAAAGAAAGAGTAAAACATGGTGCTATGAAGCCTCTTGACATGTCTACTCCTTTGGAATGCATCCTTTCCTGCTCTTGCATTACACTTTTGTGACTTATCCTATGCTGGCCTTTTATTGCTTGTCCAAATGTGCTTTACATGACTATTTTCCCTAGCTTGGGTATTCTTGAGGATTTTTCCCTTGAGGATTTCTTCCCTTCATTCTCCTTCATTCTCATGTCTTCCATCTCTTCCACCAGCTTGCCAATCCCTCTTTTTCTCCACCTTGCTAGACATTGGGATTGCACTATATGATCTTGCTTGGGAGTTTGCAATGTAAAAAGATGCTATCAAGTATACCAGTATCAGAACTAGTATCAGAACCAATATTAGAACAAGTATCAGAATAAGTATCAGAACACCTACAGGGGCTACACCTTTCACTTTAGTTTATGGGTCTGAAGCGGTACTACCTATTGAGGTTGAAATCCCATCACTAAGAATTAGAATGCATGGTCTAGTAACTGATGATGACTACAGACTGTCTAGGTTGCAAGAACTGAAACTACTAGATGAGCACAGACAAGCAGTGTATGATCATCTCAGAGTATATCAGAAGAGAATGTCAAAAGGCTACAACAAGAAAGTCAGACACAGAGAATTTCAGGTTGGTGATCTAGTCTTGAGAGAAAATCTTAAAAATCAATCCTATCAAGAATGCAAGGGGAAGTTTGAACCCAACTAGCTGGGTCCTTTTGTAATCACTACTACTTTTGGCTCTAGTGCCTATCAACTCTCAATGACTGAAGGAGAATAGCTCCAAGAACCAATCAACATTCTCCATCTGAATAAATTCTATGCCTAAGGGATTCAGTCTCTGGTAAAATATCCTGAAAAAAATCTTAAAAATCTGCAAAAGTCCTGAAAAAATGAACATCTTGGTGAAAATCTAGCAATAGGCACCTTGATGATTCACAAAAAAATTGAAAAATATCAAAAATTCAAAAAAATTGAAAAATGAAAAAAAAAGAAAAAAAAGAAGTGCCTTGGTGAAAACCTGGAAACAAGCACCTTGGTAGCAAAAATAGAATCTCTACCAAGATGGTGAAAACTTGGCAAATGGGTGCCACTTGTTTCAAAATGCTCCATCTATCAGCACAATCTTGGTCTTTCCCAACTTTCAGTTTTGCTTTAGTTTGTACATATCTCCCAATTTGTTTCTACATTTCCAGTTTTCAATAAGTCAGTTTGTCCACCAATCTGCTCAAGTGTCTGTATCCTATCAATGTTAAAACTTGGGGGCAATCAATTTCATATCCTATGGTCTCCGGTGTGTCTTAGACATATCATATCCAATCAGAGTCCTTTGAAGCTTCATGTGAGTCAATCAGTCTATCTCGTCTCCAGATATGATTTTGCATCTACAACAACACAATCAAACACAAACTGAAAACAATCTATGCTTTTTTACATGCTTTTATCTCCTTGTATGCTTACTGATTCACATTGAGATTTTTGCATATTGTGTCCCTTTGAGCCCTTCGATGATGTCCTTTACAAGATTTAGAGAGTGATGACTGGGGGCATAATCTTTTCTTTTTCTTCTGCTTGTATGTGAAAATCTAACTTTAGAAATTTGGGATTGAAATGGTGTCCAACTGTAAGAGCCTCTATCTTGAATTGGATGGCCATGCGTACCTCGACCATTGATACCCAAAAAATTCAAGAAAGTTTGATCTAACTATTGTCTTTTTGAGTGAGTTCTTTCTCTTATTGTGAATGCGATCTTACCTAAGGATGTGAACGATAAAGGGTCACTACGAGTAATTCACATGGGATTTAGAATGATCTCTTGACTGTTTGATGTGTTTGTCATGCAAGGCATATTCAGGTCATCACGACGCTCATGTTTTGATGCTTCTACAAATTGCTATATCAAAATAGACATGATATTCAGGTCATCCTAGCGTTTGTGCCTTGGTGCTTATATCTAATCCAACACTCTAAAAACAAAATCAATATTCATATATCCATGGTTGTTGACCAGTGGGTGTTGTATTGATTCTTGCACACACAAATCAATATTCATATGTCTATGGTTTCATAGCTAGTGGGCATTGTATTGATTTATCCGGTTACCTAAAAGTTCAATGATGATAACAAATCAACATATGATCAGTGAGTAGGTCCTAGGTCTTAGGTTGCATTTCATTTTGCATGTCTCTTTGCATTTTGCGTGTTGCATGATCTCACAACTGTTTGGAAACACTTCAATGCTTAAACAATTCTCCACTCACATCTTCAAATCTAACAAGAGCTGAATCTCACACGAAGGTTCCTCCAATGAAACAGCAAGTAGAATCCTTTTTCGGGATCAAAATCAAAATTTGAGATTGTTCATATTATCAACTACTTGCATAATTGACCTTCATTCATCACAAAAATTTAGTACTCAACTTAACTAATTATCTTACATCAAACAATCAAAATTTCAACTTGGTCAACTATGGTCAACTCATGGTTTAACCTAGTCAAACTTGGTCTTTTGGGACCTTCCAACGATGCAGAATGCATTCTTGAACGTGTTTAACCACTTTTCCAATCAATTAACATGCTTCTAAACCATTTAACGCTGACTTTTCTTGTCAGATTTCAATTTTAATCCCGAAGGGGGCATGGTATTGCATACCATTCAAAGTCTGTAATCAAATTTAAAATCATATCTTTATGGAAATCAATATCTTTCATTAGTAATCAAGACAACAACCACGTCTAGTTACTGATTCATCAAAAGTTCTCATTGCTTGGGGCAAATCTATCATCACTTGGGGCATATCAGATTCATCAAGATCCATATCAATCTGGTATTCTCCTAATCTTGTAAACTATATCAGTTTTTGCAACCATCAAATCATAGTGTTCTTTCCTTGGTTCTTCGGCAACTGAAGGATTCAGATGTGATACCTCTATCATGGTTCTGCTAAGACAATTGAGTCTAGAACTGGTCACTCACTTCTTCACAATCATAAGGTTTGGAATCAGGCGTTTTGATACTTTTTTGCAATCATAGGTTCATTTGCTGTTATAGTGAACATTATCTTTGGTCATTCAGGACCTATTATCTCCATATCAAATCAATATCAATCAACTTCTATCTCATATCAATTATCAATTTCAAACATCAGTTTCATATCTTTATCAAACACAAACTATCTTTGAACCACTGCACTTCACACAATAATTCAAAGAGGGGAAAAATGTAATACCCCAAAAATGGACTATATGTTCATTAGCCTTCTATATCAACAATTCAAATGAAATTGACATCAAAGTCCTAACCTAAGGCACATCTAAACATCATCGAATCATAATTGATTATCTTAAATTCTGCATCGGGGAATATTCCTAGTAATATTCCTAATCATCATAATTATCTTTAATTTAATGATTATTTGGCGATAAATCACATTTATCCTAAGTTTGATTAATTGAATATTTTCATATTTAATTAATTAGATTTAATATCTTGCCACTTAATTATGTAATTAAATTTAATTCTATCTATTATTAATTGTATTATTTAATTTTGACAATAAATCCAATATCCTATGAATAATTGATTAAATTCTTATTTAATTAATTAAAGCAAGTTGTCATTATTTAATAATATAGTTTTTAATAAAAGTTTGATAAAATAGTTAATTAACCCATAAATTAATTATTTTATTTCAAAAATTAGTTAAGTTGAGAATAAATCACTTTATTTATTTATTAAATCATAATTATCCATGTGCATATTCAAGGACTGGTTAAACTCAAATTGGAAAATCAATGCAAGTTGTTAGCTTTTTGAAACTCAACATCTTTTTGAGTTTTAAAGTTGATCTAAACTTCTAATTCGAGTTGAACTGTGCTTTTACATGATTTTTGTGACTTAATTATCTTTATTTAAAAATAACTCAAAAATCAACCTGAGTTATTTGAGTGATTTATGGCTTTTTCTGATGCACCTCCAAAGCCCTGGATTTCTATAAAATCAAGGCTTTAGCTCATCTCAAATCATCTCATAATTTTGCAAGCTTACTTTGTCAAAGTTATCTACGAATTGCACAATATTTTGAAGAATTGGAATTTGGAGAATCAAAGCTTATTGCGAATCAAGGCTATTGTGAGATCAATTTTTTTTTTTTTTACATTCATTTAGATTCTTTTTTATATCATTGTTAGATCAATTCATAGCATATCAGTTTTTACATATCATAGATTTCATATCATTTTTCATATCATTGCATAGAAAATATCAAAAAGATCGATTAATTGCATTCATATTTCATATCATTTTTGCATCCAAATCCTTCATTTAGGTGTCATCTAGGTCACTGATCTCGATAACAATCTAAGAACATCGATCTCGCACCTATTAGAAGGTAGTAAATCACTTGGTTAGATTAGATTTCAATTTTGCATGATTTTTGCTAACCTCTAATGTTTTACTGAAGTGTTGTGTCTACAGATCAGGTACAAAATTCACACACACAATTAGAAACTTTTGCTTGTCCATTACCCTAAGGATAATAGATAGATTACCAATGCTAAATGATCCTGAATTTGGTGCATAACTCTTTTAAGTCCTTGTTCTTAAATCGTCCCCCATTTTCAGTGATAATAGATGAGGGTACACCATATCTATAGATGATATAGTTCAGTATAAACATAGCCACAGACTTGCCATCAGCTATAGCCAGAGGCACTGCCTCAACCCACTTAGTAAAATAGTTAGTAGCTGTGATGATAAACTTATGTCCTCTTGAAGAAGAAGGATGTATTTGACCCACCAAGTCAAAGGCCCACTACTGAAATGGCCAGAAACTAATGAAAGGAATAAGCTCTTTAGTAGGAGCATGGATCAGATTTCCATGAAATTGGCACTGTTTACAAGACTTGGCATATTGAACAACTTCTTTCTCCATATCTGGCCAGTAGTAACCAGCTCTAATAAGTTTTCAGGCTAACACCAGACCACTCAAATGAGACCCATAGATACCTTCATGTACCTCAACTAACACATGTTTGGACTCACCAGGTTCTAGACACCTAAGGAGGGTACTGTCTAGACCCCATCTATACAAATCATTTGCTATGATGACATACTGTGAAGTATTACAAATTAGGTGACACTTTTCATTCTGGGTATAGGTGTCTGGAATGATTTGGTCATGGAGGTAGGAATAGATATGGTGGTAGTGGGATGAATTATGTCCAATAACTAAATAGATCATCTTAGATTCAGGAATGTCATAGGCAGGGTAGTGCAATGCCTCCACTAGGAATTTGTGTCTGAAGTCATTTTCTGGCATTTGTAACATTGAGGCCAGAGTGGCCATAGCATCAGCTACTTTATTGTCTTCCCTTGGAATTTTCTAGAAAGAAATGTGTGCAAAATACTATTTGAGATCATCCACCATTCATTTGTAAGGCACTAGCTTGTCATCTTTTGTTTGATAGATACCATTAACTTGGTTGATGACTAACTAAGAGTCTCCAAAGACCTTGAGCTCATCCACACACCATTCATTGGATATCTTCATACCATTAATGAGAGCTTCATATTCAGTGATGTTGTTTGTGTAGGGAAACAACATTTTATAATCTTTTGGCAATGAGTATCTTTGACGTGTTATAAACAAAATGCCTCACCTGATCCTTTCTGAGTGAATGATCCATCAAAGAACATGCTCCAAGCCTAATGTGTGAGAAGCATGATGGATTCATCTAGGAATTCAATGTTCAAAGGCTAGTGATCTTGCAGAGGAGCTTCCGCCAACTGATCATCAATTTCTTTTCCCTTAATAGCTTTTCTTTCCACATACTCAATGTCAAATTCACTAATTATCATAACCCATTTTTCTAGTCTACCCATGAGGGAAGCCTTGCTCAGTAGTACTTTAGTGGATCAATTTTTGCAATAAGCCTTGTAGTGTGAGCAAGCATATAATGCCACAATTTTTGTGAAGCAAACACTACTACTAGACAAGCTTTCTCAATGACATAATAGTTCATTTCATATGAAACCAATGTTCTGTTGATATAGTAAATGGCTCTCTCTTTGTTGTTCTAATCTTCTTGAGCTAGGAGAGCACCCAAAGATGTGTTCATAGCTGAGATGTATAGTATAAGAGGCTTCCCATGAATAGGAGACATCAATATAGGCGGATTAGCAAGATACTATTTGATTTGAGTGAGTCCTTTGTCACATTCTTCATTCCATTCATAAGTCACTCCCTTATGTAAAGTTTCAGTAAATGGTTGTGACTTGTCGGCCAGCTGTGAAATGAAACGCCGAATAGATTGTAACCTTCCCTGTAGTCCTCTCATTTGGCTAATGTTTTTAGGTGGAGGCATGCCCATAATAGCTTGAACCTTTTTCAGATCAACTTCTATGCCTTTAGCTAAAATGATGTAACCCAAGAGTTTCCCAAAAGTGACGCCGAATGCACATTTTTTTTTATTAAGTCTGAGACTAAATTGTTCCATATGGTCAAGGATGGGACCCAAATCTATTAGATGAGTTTTCCATTGCATTCTTTTGGCTAAAGTGTTATACACATAATCTTTCATTTTTTTATGCATCGTATTATGGAAAATGGTGGTGACAACTCTCGGATATGTTGCTCTAGCATTCTTAAGCACAAAGGGCATGACATTCTAGAAAAAGGTGCCCTAGGCACATGTGAAAGTGGTCTTTTCTTGATCTTTTGGTGCAATTTTTATTTTATTATAGCCAGAAAATCCATCCATCAAGGAATGCATCTTGTATCTCATTGTCATATCCACTATCATATCAATATTAGGAAGTGGGAAGTCATCTTTTGGACATTCCTTATTTAGATCCCTTAAGTTTGTGCACACACAAATGGATTTATCATGTTTGGTGACTGGAAAAATATTTGAAATCCACTCTACATAATCAATAGTCCTTATGAAACCAATCTTAAGAAGCTTTTCTAGCTATGCTTTGACTAAAAGTGCCACGTGTGGATGCATCTTTCACAGCTTCTGTTTAATAGGTTTAATACCTAGTGCAATGGACAGATGATGCATGATTAGATTGGGGTCTAATCCAGGCATGTTAGAGTAAGTCCATGCAAATTTTATTTTCTTGCTTTGAAAGAAGCTAGTAAACTCTTCCTTTTCTTTTATAGATAATGACTGTGCTAGATGAATAATTTGTGGAGCAGCCTCTGTACCCAAATTTACTGGTTGTGTTGGCTCAATCAATACTGATGATCTCTCTTGAAAGTCGCTCAGAAGTGTATCAAGTATCTCATCCTTGGGTGCCTCAGAGAGGTTTTCACCCTTGGATACGTCTTTTATTTTTACTATTTTTAGCTCTGATACTACCACAATGTGGTTTTCACAATCAGAGCATCTATTTTTTCTAATTTTTTTACTAAGATACTTGATATCCACCTTTGTCATGTTGACACTACTTTCACTAGTGGAGGACATTACAGGTTCAATAGCATGGAGGTAACACGCTAGAGTGTAATCATTCTGGAATGTTAGGACTTCATTGGATGAGGAGGGGGAGTTCCAATTTATCAGCTTGGGATTTTTGAGTGAAAGAGAAGTAGTGACTGGTTCAATTGTGTTCATGGTATAACCATCAAAACTGTGGATGAGAAAGTCAAGACCTAGAGAGCTCTCATCCTAAGGAGCATTTGAATCCCTATGAGACCTCACATTGAAAGTAGAGGACAAGTTAACACCGATAGCATCTAATTCATGCGACCTAACGCTAGACTCTTCACCTACTTCAAGAAGTCTTTCATAGGTATGCACCATGTCTATATCTTTATCATAAGTAGCATCAGATAAAGAGTCAAAATTGTACTCATGTGAGTTAGTACTTGATGTGGGAATTTCATTAGCACTATTTGTATCATCATCTTCACCCCTTGCAGCATTAATGGCTTGCTGAAGTCGATCTTTCTCAAACTATTCTTAGAAATGTATGGGTATGTACTATTCACCCTAAGAATCAGACTCAACCATTTGCATTTCTTTCCATTGGTCATATGTGAGTCGATGTACCGAAGTGGTCTCATCAAAATCACTATCCGTTTCTATCATGTGGATAGGTATAACAGGCTCATCTAGTTCTATAAAGAGTGCAGCCAATTCTGGAGGAATAGGATATGGGAATGTGTCTTCATTAGAGTTGGCCTCTGGATTTACCTCTGGAGTAGTATCATCAAATTATAGCTCAGGTTTAGGCTTAGGTTCTGGCACAAATTTGTTTATCCCTAAATGAAAGGGGATCTTTTTGAAGCCTAAGCTAGTAGTATCCCTTGTGCGGTGACCTATAGCTTCAATGGGTTTCAGAAAACCATTGTCATTCAGTCCTATAGGACCACTCCCCTTATAGTTGAAGTGCTTCATGATCTTGAATGCCTCACTGTATGGCTCTTGTTCTAAGTTTGGAGGTGGAGTAGTCATTTTATATGTTTCTTTTCCTTTATAGATCCAAGTTGTGATAGCCCTTTCTTCATCTTCATCTTCTAAAGGTGTAGAGGCCTGTACAAAGGTGCCATCATAGATTGTTTGAGGAGAGTCATCAGAAGGTCTCCCATAAGAATGTGGAGATGGAGGGAGAGTAGCTAGTGATAGCACAAGTTCAATTCAGTATTCTCCCATGCCTATATCCTTAAGTTTTAGAGTTTGTTCCATTTCTTTAAGCTTGGCATCATAGAACTCAGTGGACTCTCTATTAGTTGGAACAAAGCTATCAGTAGATTGTGCAAGCATGTTGCAATAATAATTGGTATTAGCAGGCATAGTGACTTCCGCTCCATGAAATGGAAACTTAATGCATTGATGGTATGTAGACGGAACAGCCTGCATCTCATGAATCCATGGCCTACCCAACAAAATTTTGTAGGAAAGAGGAATGTCAAGGACTTCAAAAGTAACATCTCTCTCAATAGGTCCTACATGGATAGGTAGCACAACTAAGCCTTCGGATTTGCATTCCTCTTCATCATAATCTTTGATGGTAATCTTTTTGTGAGAATCTATACAATTCTCATCATAACCTAGCTAGGTAAGCAACTTAGCGTAACAAATATTGAGACCAGCACCATTTTCTATGAGCACTCGGTGGACATGTTTAGGACCTATCATGACTTCTATATGCAAGGAAGCATTATGCAGATGGCTCAGAGAGTGATCATCTTCTTCAGAGAAGGAAAAATAATGAGGTGAAGTCAAATGACCCACCATAGATTGGAACTAGTCAAGATTGAGATCTTTGGGAACATTTTCCTCAATGAGGGATTTATCCAGAATCTTCCTGTGATCAGGCGAGATCTTCAACAACTCAAAAATGGTGATCTAAGCGTTGGTCCATTGGAGTTGATCTAAGATGCTATAACTAGCCAAGCTAGATGTAGGGACTAATTTCATGTTCTTTTTTGGCAGGGCCAACAACAATCTTATCCATAGTTTTTTTTGGAGCAGACACAGGAGGATCAGTGCCTTTCAAAACAACCCTTCCATGTGATCGAGTAACATTGGCACAATCTTGAGGTTGTTCAGATTCAGATGAATGATATGTGGAACTACGCAAGATGAAAGGAGTCTTAGGTTTGGGAGCACTGCCACTCCCCTTAATAGTAATCTCATCGCAACACTCAACCTCAACAGGTTTGATCATACCAATGACATTATCATTGTTAGTGTACGTGCAATTGACTTTAGCATTGGTATTCTTAGTGTTTGAAGATTCACCCTTCTTGTGAGGAGGGAAGGGATCCTTAAATGATTGATGGTCTGAATTCTTGTTATGGCCATCCACAACAATGTCACTACTATCAATCAAATCTTGGACCTTATGTTTCAACTGAAGACAAGTAGAATTCTTGTGACCCTTATTATTGTGATAGTCACAATATGCATTGTCATTCCACCAATGGGGCCATGGTTGTGGGTCATGTTGGGTATATTTTAAGTTTTTCTGAGGTATTTTCTTTTGGTCCTATTTCAATGTCTTGGCTTAGGAAATGTCTGGTTTAGGGTTTTGAATTCTTAGAATTTTGTTGTAACTATGTTGTAAAACCCTTGCCTTCGATATTTTTCTTGGAAATGATAAAGTCCCTGGTTAGCCTTGAGTGAGCCTTAGTCTTTATATTTGATTGTTACTTTTTGGGTCACTTAAGTTTTCCTTTCTACACGTGGTCATTTCTCCTAGTATTCACTAAATCACACAATGTATTTCCTTATCTGTAAGTCTTTTAGAGAATTGGTGACTGTGGTGAGTCCTTTGGTTAAGCTTTCTTTAGTTGTTGAATCTCCCAGTTCATATCATAGTTAAGTTTTTATCTAGGGATTCAGTGACTATGTAATCTCCTTTTCGCTTAATCTTTGGTGGTTTCTCAAAATCATTTGGTGACTTAGCGAGGAACTTGTCTCTTGTTCTCTAGATTGGGTGGCTAACTTCATTACATTCCAACAATCCAGGGAATGTCATTGATTGTCTTTTCATCTAGTGGTCATGTTTTAATCTCACAAAGACTGGGTCCTACATAAAATTATCTAGAGATCTTGCGATTGAGTCTTTTTCTCATGATCTCTTAGTTTGGTAGCTTTGACAAAGAAATTTGGTGAAGGTTTGAAGTTTTCTCTTGTCACTTAATCTCAAGAAAAGATGGTGGTGCCCTAAGTTATTTAGCAACTTAGCAAGTGTTGTGTTCGCGGGATCTTAGAATTAGTTGGTGAAGCTCCAAAGTATTCAGTGACTTGGTGAACAAAGAAAAGTAAAGTGTGTTTTTAGTGGTCACTGATTCTCATGAGAAAAGGTGATGGTCAAAGTTATTTAGGTGATTCAGTGATAGCTGCTGATTGTGTTCAAGATCAACGGTCAGCGCGTAATCTCAAGAAGTAACCTATGGTGTGAAAAGTACTTAGTGAATTGGAGATAGATGTTATTCACTCATTCTTGAAGTCTGATTGTGGTTAAGAATTTCTTTCCCAGAATGTGAGATAACCTTGTTCATTGAATCATGAGGAGAAGCCAGAGTTAAGCTTGGCTTTATGAGAATAGGAGATCCTTTTGTTTTGTAGTTCTCTAGATGAACATTGAGTTAAGAAAAAGATTTTGAGAATTGGTGAAGTCTTTGGTCGCTAAATCTCTAAGTTGGTTGGGGGCTTAGCATGAGTTTTAAAAGATTGCCCTTGGACTGTTGATCATTTATGGGATCAACGATGGTCACGAGATCTTGATATAAAGCATTGAGTTAAGAAATCATTCTGAGATTCTGTGAATGGCTTGGTTGCTGGATCTCCAAACTTAATCACAGGTTTGCATTTATTTTTTAGATCACAAGTTTCCTTTGTTTGCCGGATCTCCAAGTCATGTTTGGGTAAGTTCTCATGCCCTCAGTTCTTTTTGAGTCATTGCAATGTGGAAAAGGGTACTGTGCCAAGCTGGAGAAAAGTAGAAAGTTGTCCAATCAAGTTTTAACAATGGATTTTGTCATTAATTAAGGCTTTTTAATGCAAAAAGCCATGATCACTGCTCTCATACCCTATTTTTGATTTTTTAAATCATCCTGTCAACTTCTATTGCATGGCTAGCTGTGATTTCAAGGTTGGTAGTGTGCAAAATTGAACACAGAAGTGACTTAGGCTAGATTTGTTACAACTGGGCAATCATACGCACACAAATTGTTGAAGTATATAGTTAGGACCTCATTGCTTTTTGTGCTCAAAGTTTTTCTGAAGTTGATTGTGAATTGTTAGCACTGAAGTTGTAGGAGTGAAGTTGCAGAGCTATGATATCTTCTTTCTTGACAGAATGAGTCATCCAGAGGTGAGTGCTACGTCTTCCAGTGGAGGTGTGAAGGAACAAAGTGGAGAAGACAAGGGGAAGCCAAATTATTCTGATGAGTTTATCAAGCTACTACTAGGTTCAAACCAGAATAAGAAGGCTATTGACACAACCTTTGAAGACCTTATGGACAAATGTAGAGATCCTATCACACCTTCAGGATCAAGTTTCACCATCTTCTCATATTTTTACAATAATAGGTATAAAGTAATTCCAGTCTGTAATGCTTGGACTTTAGGGATGGCCAAGTTGATTGTGCCTAATTTTTTCCTTAATGTTGACCTGATTATTGTGTTAGCAAGGCTTTATGACCCCATTTCAAAAACTATTAGGTGATAAGATGAGTCTATTTTCCTTACCTTAGATAGGGGGTCCTTCATGAGGGCTTTTGACTTTTATACTTCTTCTTCTACTGAGATTGACCTAAAAAAAGAGAGGGAGAAGTATGCTAGTAATATCAAGTCTATTAAAAGTCAAATTATTAGGCACATGCCCAAGAATGGTAATTACATTACCCCTCTTCCTGCAAGTATGAATGCTCCTTATCTATTTTCATCCTTGAGTAATTACATGAAATTCCTATGTCATGCGTTGTGTAGGGTTTTAGGAATTGATGGAGATGAGGAAAAGATGTCTGCCAACCTATTAATGATAATTCTAGATATTCAGAATTCTCTCTCAAATACTGACTATGATTACATCCAATATGTGATCGATAGGATTCATGAGGGTTTGATATCTATCAAAGAGAATAAAAGACCTATCAATTTTTTTCATTATTCCCTTCTCATGCACTTGATCTTACTCCACCATGTTAATTCCCTTGATGCTAAGATGTTGAAATTGAGGAAAACTTTTAAGAATCAGCCAAACCCATTGCAGTACTGGTTGAGGGTTTGGAATTACACTTCCAATGAGTGTAATTTTTCCATCTTTCAGAATTACTTTGCTTATTTGGTTCTAGGGATGTTGGGTACAAATGTTACAAGATTATGGCCTAAGGTTTTGAGATTGCTAAGGCCATTGCAATTTGAGGATAAGTGGATATGAAATCACAATTGGGGTGATTTCTACCTTGGGGATAGTTACACAATTATTAGGGTTTATGGTTTCCCTCAACCCCCACATTTGTTACCTAGATATGTGCCTCCTAGAGTTTCCATGATGGATTTTATATGGCAATTGATGTGGACTAATAGAGAGCACCTTGCACCTCATAGAAAGGGGACTTTTACACCAAGGCAGTTCAGAATGGGCAGTTTCTTAATTGGAAAGAGAGCTTTGGATAAGGTTGGCATTTGGTTAAATCATTTCAAGATGAGTTTAGCCACTTGCAGGTATGTGGACTCTGAGGGTTTCATTAGGATAGCTAGAATGACTCTGTTTCCAAACATTGGGTCAATTAAGGAGCATGAGGGACTAGATGAAGAAGATGTGATAAGAAACATCTTAGATTTTAATGAAGCCAAGCAGAGATAGAACAAATATTTTGAGTTGCTTAATATTCAGAAAAGGCTGAAGTTAGCTGGTATTCCTTTTGGTGGTTATTTCCCTAAGCTCCCATTTTTGCAAATAATGGAGAAGATGATCAAAATGTATAGTACTTTGTCCAATTAGTTAGAAGATCATATTGAAGAAAAGTTGGAGATCCCTAGGGATTATTCAGCCTCTGAACCTGAGGAGTACACTAATGAGTCTTAGGAGGGTAGTAGTCCACCTCAAGGAGAGGATGTACTAGTAATTGATTTGACTCAAGGTCAACAAGAGGAAGGGGCTACTTCTGAGCCACCTTTCAAAAAATAGAAACTTGAGGTTGGTGAACCTTCAAAGAAGAGAAAACAAAAGAAGGTAATTGATATTGCTTCAGCTCTTGTGCTCAGTGATATGGCTTATCACCATTAGATAAGAAAGGCCATCAAGGATGGCAAGAGGCTTGTAAAAAAAGAAGAGCAGGATCTATCCTTGTTGTTAGGAAAGGATGAAAGAGAACTCTATCAGGAGGAATTTCTTAATGATGAATAGTTCATAAAAAGTAAAGAATTTAGAGATTTCCTCATTTGGAGGAAACATGAGGAGGTGAAGAAGTCTCTACCTGAGGGTATGTAGCCAAGTGAAGAAACAATGAGGGCTTTAACATCATATGACCCCAGTCTTGAAAGCATCACTGTAGAAGAGGCTAGAGAAATGGTTAAGTCAAGTGGTATGATTTTGACTCCTAGATGGGATTTGACATCTGCCTTCATCATAGACCAAATCAAGAAGCAACCTCAAGGAGGTTTGTCATATGAGGTACAGATTGATGATGTGATCAAGGGAAGTGGCTATGACCCTAAGTCTTAGGCAGTTGCTTTATGGTCTCTAGCTCCAAGAACTCAGAAGCCATCTTTGGTGAGCATAGAAGAAAAGATGGAGGGAGATAAGATAATCTAGACCGTGCAAAATACTACTGATCTTGAGGTGTCAAAGGTAGTTGTGCACCTTTTTCACCTTAATGAAGCTAAGACTATCCAACTATCAGAGAGATGTGACAGATTGTTTGAAAATTCGATGAAGGTAGCAAAGGATAGGGATCTACAACTTATGATGGTCAAGAAATTGGAGGATTACGTTGAGGATTTAAAGGTGAAGCTTGAAGAAGCCTCAAAGGTAGTTCCTTCCCCTTCTTTGAAAATTGAGGCCCCTCCTTAGACAGATACATAAGTTGTTGACAAGCCTGCTGAGGACTTAGAGAAAGTAAGGTTGGATGCATCCTTGGATACTATAACAAAGATTGTGTAGTATAGGCAAAGAAAAATAAAGGAGAATATGGAAGTAGTCCATCAATCAGCTAGTCAATTGAACAAGGCTAATGAAAAGGTGAATGAGTCACTAATCACTTTGGAGCCACTATACAGTGTATCATCAGGAAGAAGCTTGTTGTTTGACAAATTGGATGCTTTGTAGGAAAGTAGGCCTGATATTCCTAAGATAGTAACAGAGGTATTTGAGAAAATTAGTTTGGTAAGTGCTATATCAAATTTTTTTAAAGGAAAATCTAACCAAATAAAGGCCAAGTTGGCTATGTTTGATAGGGACTATAGTAGGTACTTGCCTTCAATATATGGTGATGATGTAAATGTAGTTAGTATAGATGAGTAGAAGACATCAATGGATCAGTTGGTAATCAAACATGATGCTTTCCTTAATAGTGACAGTGCCCTAGACTTGGAAGGGTGTAATAGTATAATTGATAGTTTGTTTAAATTTGAGGGTGATTGCATATAGTTTGTGGTAGAAGCAAAGGCAATAACTAATTCTATGTGGGATCAACAGATCAAGTCACTACAGGAACTGTAGGCTTACAGTTGGCCTTCTGATGATGATGTGGCAGCATGGGACAAAATGACAAAGAGGAAAAAGAAGAAGCCAGTTGTCCTTGTGTTAGAAGAAGAAGAAGAATAGAGCATAGATGGCACCTAATCCAAAATTTGAGGGAGAGCATGTTTCAAACATAGGATGATGTAAGTTAGCCTGTAATGGTGGTCATCATTCATGTAACCAATCAAGGTAACTGCTCTGAAATATCTTCAGACAAAGGTGCCACCTGTGAAGATGTTAGTAGATGTGAACTACTTTCTCTTACTGTAATCACTGTCTTTGGTTTTTACTTTTTGTCTTTTGTGCAAGTCATTTTCCCAGCCATCCGAAGCTTGTTGCATCCTTTCGAGGATTCCAAGATGGCTGTAGGTATATATAGCAATTTTTTGCTCTTTTTGAAGGGGGGGAACTTTTGTAAAGAAAAATGAATATAGAATCAAATTTCTTTGAAATTTTGTTGAAATTGTAATGGATACAGCTGAGAATTAATACAAACATATTGAAGTTCTATTGCTATCTCTAGTTGTCTTCATGTATGGATGCTTTTGAATTTCTTATGCATTAATTAGTAAGGCTTTTTAATGTATTGTTCACAAGGTGAATATAGGGGTTGAGCTCAAGTTTCTCTCAAGGAGAGAATAAATCTTCAGGGAGGTCTCTGGGATTTGAAATTCTATGCATGAATTTGATGGCAAGGTTGGGAATTGGGAGATTAAATTGTTAGGCAATTTATTTGAATTTCAGTATCTTTGTGTTAATAGGATTTTGTAGATGTTTAGTTTTGACTCTATCCCAATGAATAAGGAACTAGTTTAGGTTTGATTTACATTTGGTCACCATCATTTTATCAAGAATTTATCTCCATTTACTTTTACTTGTATGTTTATGAGCTGCATTGGCTATGTTAAGTACATAGATCAATTTTTTCATGCTTTGTAGAAGCAATTGAAAAGGTAAACCCACTTGAGTTTCATACTCAAAGTGAAGAAGGCTTGAAGCCTTAATACCTTAGCATTTAGATTGTGCTAGATGAAGTTGTTGGGAATGCATGAGTCATAGAGACGCTTTTCCAAAGGAGTAAGAATATGATTTTGCAAAACATTTTTATAGACCACATCAAGTGGTTCTCCCAAGGAAGTGAATTCATGCTTGGGTTGAGATGCCCAAGGTTTGTTCATAGAAAACCTTGAAGATTGCTAATTTTTTGTCGCAGGCTTTTCAGTAGCTTTGATCACCTGTATGCTAGAAGAGATATTAAAAATAGAATTAGCAGGCTTCAGGGTCACATTATCGACCACTCCATCATTCACAACATCTCTATTCTTGTTAACAAACTTCCCCTTATCTTTGTTTGAGTTTGAAGATCCTTGTTTGTTGTCTTTGTTCAAAGTCAATTCCCGTTTCTTGATCATAAAGGCCTCTATTCGCACCGCTTGTTTAATCATGCTATCAAAGGTTAGGGGACCTTGTAATTGCACTTGGTATCCAAAGTCTGGGACAAGATTGTCCAAGAAAATGTTGAGTCTCTCAAACTCTGGTAGCTTGTGAGGACACCTTGTACATATTTGTCTCCACCTTTGGAGAAATGTTAGAAAAGATTCTCCTTGTTGTTGCTTCAAATTGCAAAGATCCCAGATGTTGACCGAATGTTGAATATTATGCCAATAATGTTGGAGAAATAGATTAGTCATTTCATCAAAAGTCTTAATGCTAGTGGGAAATCTAGAAAACCACTACATAGTTGGTCCACCCAAGCTACGAGGAAATAGGTGCATAAGATATGTTTGGTCATGCATGAATTCCATGGATAAAGCACCAAACTCTCTTAAGTGATCTTGGGGATTGGTAGCACCCAAGTATTTGTCATATTTAGGGAGCTCCACACCTATGGGAAAAGGTGGCATGTGAAGACTCCTATCAAAGGGGAAAGGACAAATACTTTCCATTGTGAATTATTGTGCAGGTTTGTCCTTATTCTTCACAAGTTGGCTAATCTGATCTTGCATGTCTTAGACCATCTTTTTCAATTTAGTAGTCTCAGTTTCTTTTTCCTTGGCCACAAGCATTTCAACTTGAAAATCTGAGGGTAATTTAGCCCCTTGCTTGGCCAACTCAAGAAAGTATTTTTCCTTCTCCTCTAGAAGGAGGATCTCCATCATCTTAATAAGACCCTTGTTTGCTTTCGCAACATCTATGTCATTTTGAGTTATTGTGTCATCACCATCATTTCCAAGGATCTCATAAATGCTTGGGACTTGATCTTGACTCTGATCTAAAGGGTTAGGACAATAGTGATACATTGGTTGACCACCTTGAGCTTTGTTTTGAGCTTGGTGCTGATTCTAGTCATTTTGGGTTTGATCATAACATTTCTCATTTTGAGGTTGAGCATGACGTTGATCATTGGAATATTGACCATGATGTTGGTTGTTTTGAGATTGATCAAATGTTTGGCTTTATTTGCCTAGTTGGAAGTTGAATGGCTCCCCCATCTTGTCTTAGGACTGTGAAGCAAATGAAGACTCAGAAAAATGATATGAACAATGCCAAAAGGGCACAACTAAGGTAACTCTTGGTACTCTAACAGGATCAAGAAGATCAATAGGTTTAGATGAGTTGATATCATCAATAGGATCGATAGGTTCAATGATAGGACCAGTTGAGGAAGCGGTCTTCCAAAGTTATGAAACAATGAGTTGTTTTGGAAGAATGAGTTATCCTGTTCTTGAAATGAGAAACTGGGTTGCACTTGAAATAATGGATTAAAACACTCTTGGAACACCAGAGGTGATTGAGATGGGCTATCTTTCAAAGTACTCAATGAAGAACTTGAGGATCCCTCACAATGTTCAGATTGCATGATAGGCTCAAGACAACTTGTTTCCTGATTACAAGGTTTACCTCTACCTTGACCAGTATTACAAATGGGATAAGTGTTGCCACTTCAAGTCATGATAGTCATAGATGAAGATGAAATGAGAGAAGACTTAGGATAATGCTAAAACTCTATCTCTAGGAATAACAAAAAGGAGATAAAGGCTAGAACAACCGAGATGTGAGATGCACCTGGTATGAATCATCAGGAGTATGGCTAGAACAACCAAGATAAGACTATCATGATGCAAGGTACAAAAGCACAAAGAGATAAGATAAAAAAAGGAGAGACAAAATGATTCAAAGCAATAATCAATCAGTTTTTATCTCAAGACACTCAGTTTCTAACAGTGAACGATAGGAAAATAGATAAACAGACCTTAGACAAAAACTAGATTAGGTAAAAAGTTCACCGATCAACAGGAAATAAGTCTTTGTTTTGAAAACTAGGGTACAGGTTTGCATGAGAAAGTACCAGACCATGTGAGAGAATGTTAGGCTTTGCACGAGAGAATGAAATCTCATGCAAGAAAGTGCTCATTTTCTGAAACTTCATGCGAGAAAATACCAATGTTTGTCAGTTCAATGCAGATTTTGAGATAAAAGATAGATTTCAGGACACAATGCAAATGGTTCTCAAATAGAAAATCTAGTTTATAGATAGTTTAAAGGACAGTGTAATCAAAAATCTCAGTTTTGAAGGTTTCAAGCATTCGTTTACAAGCATGAAGGTTTGATTAAGCAATGGTGACACAAGAAGTAGTCACAAACAAACCTACCAAGGACAAAGCAACTTGGCAGTATCATGGGAGTCTTTTTTTAATCATGATGGACAAGTTTAAGACTCGATAACAAACACATAGTTATCCCTACAAAAAAATGGTGAGAAGACAAAACCTTTGCCTCACTGCTTATGTGCATGCGTTCACCTCACACAACCATGTCACCCCCTAGAGGGTGCCTGTATTTTTGGTGTTTCCAAGGACTCAATAGTATATGTTCAGAAGTTACCCTTGAAGCAGGGGCTAGTGTCATATATCACCTTCAAGCATCCAGGTGCATGCCTATGGTGAGAATCTACAAGAGAGATTCTTCCCCCTCCCTACGCAAAGATTATGCCTCCTTTCAGAGGTGATCTGGGTAGGTAACTAACTAAGGAAATTTTTTAGTGGGCTTCCATTCACACTAACCTTCAGTGCCCCTGATATAGGGCTAGGGCCTCATAGCCACACCAACACTTGAAAGTCATACACCCCCCCAAGTAGGGCTAGGAGCGGCGCTGCTCAGTACAACAGACGAAGCCTTCTCAAGATGATAGTCAAAATCAAGAGAAGGAAGTCAACATGGTTTTGGAGTCTTTAGACTCAATAAAACATTCTTTATTATAGTGAAGCAGAATCATCAGTGATAGATGCGTACTCACTTGGGTCATTCCCAGAGGTTCAACTTCTGGCACGCCCTCTAAAGGTGACACAACTTGGCTTGGATCCAAGGGTTTGATTTTTTGTTTCTCTCAAAGAGAGAAGAGCATACTTCTCTACCTCTTCACCTTACCCAAACACATCAGGCATATTCATCACTAAGCTAGCTTCACTCCACCAAATCCACAAGCTTTTGGGTTTCTGGTTCTCTCAAAGAGAGAAGAGAATAATCCCCTAGGAAGTAGAAGTGCTAAAGATTCACTACCTTACTTTGCTTTCCTAGGTATCCATCATTCTAGAAACATCTAGGTCTCGGTTTCATCCATGGGCATCACTTCCACATAATGAAGAGCCTATTCCCCTACTTTTCTATCAGGACTCTTGAGAAATTTTAACAAAACCCTAATTATACTATGTGAATGAAAGCAAGAAAACAAACACAACATTTTAAATGATCTTCGACAATCGTCCTACAAGAAAAGTGTTAGCAAGTTTTATGATCTTTGACAAAGTGACCTTCAGACCACTATTATGTTGTGATAGAAATAGAGATTATGAAATCAACAATAAAAAGTAAATGTCAGGAAAAAACAATAGTAAATTGCAGAATCTGGAAATTTAACTAACTCATAGTGAAACTTTGCGCGAGGAAGTGTAGCGCTGCGTGCGAGAAAGTACCAAGGCCTATGTGAGAAAGTACTATTTCATGTGAGAGAGTGCTATAAGGAGAAAAAATTTGCACGATACGCTCATAAATCTTGCATGAACTTCCATACATAGAGAAGTACGAACGTACGATAGATTGCAAAATTCAAAAAAATATTTGAGATTGATGAGGCCAAAAATCAATTTTTCTGCCCCATGGTGGGTGCTAGAATGTCTATAGTTGAATGTGGACCTCTAATCCAGCCATATAAACAACATAGTCATTGCACGATCATCGAAATTATGAAGGTGAGTATGAATTACTCAACTCGCAACATCTATCGATTTGACTTGTTTCCTCCTAATTAACTAGGGTGTTTGAATTACTCTCAGAATGAGAGCCAACAACCAAAATACCAAGCTAATATGGAGGATTTTGAAAGCTTAAATATAATGAAATGCAAAATTAAACTATAATGGAGATGCAATTAATCTAAAATGAAGATGCAGATTTTAAGATAAGAACTTGAAAGAAATGTGAAAATTAAGCTATGATCATGGTAAACAAACTAATTAATATGAGAATGCAATATTATACTAAAATTAAATTAATCTAAATGTGCAATAGAAAGCTTGAATAATTGTGAAATAGTTGAGACTAAAATTTGCTATTGTTTATGTGCTCTCCAATTGCCCTTTTTTTTTAATGAAGGAGAAGGTTCGTAATATAGACAAGCCCAGAGAAGGAATGAAGAGTTTCTTGAAATGAAACTGTTAAATCTTCATTCCCAATTGAGACAAATATTGAGAAATTACTTAATTAAAAGAATGAATTATTGCCACATATGGGTGACCGTTTGAATATTTTAAATTATTAAATCCAAATAAGATAATCCATTCAAATAACCAAGTAATATTAATTCATTTTATGTGTATTAGCCAAATGGGGTGGGTTTAATTTAATTTAAAGCACTTAGGACTTAAGAATTAAATCAATTTATCAGAGGGATTATTTAGCTAATAAAGTTGAATACTTAGGAATTAATTATGGTGTGAGATTAATATAATTTAGGGTTTTTGCAATTGACATCAAGTCAAATAAAGTTAGGTAGGAGAGAGAAAATTGCCTAGTAAAATAGGACTTTAATGATGTAAAATTGAAGAAAATGCCCCAAAATTGATTGAAATTATAAGGTGCCAATTTTGGGGTATTACAGTGGAAAGTCATCTTTAGGATATGCAAGATTCAAGTCTCTAAAATTTGTGCATACCCAAATAGATTTATCGTTCTTGGTGACCAGTACAATATTGGATATCCATTTGACATATGCAATTGCTCTTATGAATCCTACCTTCAACAACTTTTCCAATTCAACTTTGACTAGGAGAGCTACATGTGGGTGCATCTTTCTCAACTTCTGCTTGACGGGCTTAACCCCTGGTTTAACATTCAAATGGTGCATAATGAAGTCGGGATCCAATCCTAGCATGTCGGCATAGGACCATGCAAAGTTCATTTTTTTTTCTTGGAAAAACTTGATAAAATCCTTTCTTTCTAAAGGTGTAAGTGATGCTGCTAGGTGTATTGACTTAGGATCCAATTATGTTCCAATGTTAACCTTTTCTGTTGGCTCTATGAGAATCGGTGACCTTTCTTCCTCATGTTCGGGTAGGGTATCCAATCTCTCTTCCTTTGGTGCTATAGTTTGGTTTTCACCATAGGAAACATCCTTTATCTTTACTTTTTTTGGTTCCAGTGCTGCCACATAGTGGTTTTCATCACTAGAACTTTTCATTTTTTTGTTTTTTTTTCATTTTTTTCTTTGGATTAAGAGTAAGTCACTTGGCTCATTTAGGTCCCAATCAATAAGGTCGGGGTGCATCAAGGATAGGGATTCATTTGGCAAAGTGTCATCAGTTGGAATTATGGACATGACCTCATTGGATGGTTCATACATTGTATCATTAAGGTCTATGATGTGAGCTTCCTCAAGATGGTCCATGGAACAAGGATCAACATCCTCTTCACTTGAGTCCTCAAGGATTTCTATGGGAAATATCATGGGAAATACAACATGTTGATTAATCCTAATGTTCGAATCATCTTCCTTCGAAGGTTCCCAAAATTATTCTATCCATGGTTGATTGATGGATGCTCATCCTATATTGAGTTCTTGTATGATGGGCTCTTCACGCCTTGGATTTTGTTTCCTTGGAACATTAGCATAAGCATGTATGGTGAAATTTTCTTTATCATGGCATGATTCATCAAATAAAGTATCCCATTCATAATGCTAGGAATCATCACTATCCACATCAGATTCCACCGTGTTCACTTGAGGATATGAATCATGCATGGGGTTGGAGCTTTCTCCTTTGTGCTGGTAGCCTACCCTTGACCTTTCTTCTTTTGACCTCCAAGAGGGTTCAATAGGCTCTAGCAAGCCTCTATTTCTTTTTCCTAAGGGTCATCTTCCCTTGTACCCCATTTTTTCCATTGTTTCAAATCCTTTTCCATATTGATCAGTTTGAATGTTAATGTGTTGGATTCTCTCCATGGGAGTATTTGAGGTATCATTTTCATCATGATAAAGCCATTGGAGAACTTCATCTTCCTCTTTTTCAAATGCTTCCTCGTCACTTTCTCTTACAAAATAAGAGTTATATTTATTAGGAAGGTGTTCCTTGGATGGTTTCCCATGTGTTCTTGGAGATGTGGGTAAGTCAAATAAGGAAACAAAATATTCCCCTACTCCCTTGGAACTGATTTTGCATTGTTTCTCAAATGTATGCATCGTCTCACTCATTTTTTTGTAATGGTCCTCTTTAGCTTTATCTTTCTCTTCTTTGGTGGGTTCTAAAAATTCTATCTTTGGTATAGATGCTTTCTTTGAATTTCCATTTGAAGTTGGGTCCTTATAACTCACTTTCTCCTTTCCTTTAGTTCATGTAGTTGAGTTAGTTTGATGAGGACTTGAAGTAGAAGTAGCATTGTTTCTCAAATGTATGCATCATCCCACTCATTTTTTTGTAATGGTCCTCTTTAGCTTTATCTTTCTCTTCTTTGGTGGGTTCTAAAAATTCTATCTTTGGTATAGATTCTTTCTTTGAATTTCCATTTGAAGTTGGGTCCTCATAACTCACTTTCTCCTTTCCTTTAGTTCATGTAGTTGAGTTAGTTTGATGAGGACTTGAAGTAGAAGTAGCACTTAATGTTAACTTTGGTATAGATGCATTGTTTCTCAAATGTATGCATCATCTCACTCATTTTTTTGTAATGGTTCTCTTTAGCTTTATCTTTCTCTTCTTTGGTGGGTTCTAAAAATTCTATCTTTGGTATAGATGCTTTCATTGAATTTCCATTTGAAGTTGGGTCCTCATAACTCACTTTCTCCTTTCCTTTAGTTCATGTAGTTGAGTTAGTTTGATGAGGACTTGAAGTAGAAGTAGCACTTAATGTTAACTTTGGATCATCCACTTTAATGTCTTCAATGGTAGTCCTTTGGATAATCCCTTCTCAGTTATGCGGAATAAATAATTCATGGAGAGGCTTTACTGCATTACAATACTAGAAAGGATTTGAATCCCCTCCAACCATGATTTCCTCACCCATGTATGGAAATTTTATGCATTGATGATACGTGGATGGAACTGCTTGCATCTCATGGATCCATGACCTTCCCAATAAGATATTATAAGTTAGTTTCATATCTAAGACTTGGCATTTTTGTGTCCTTTTTGACTGGTCCAACTTGAATAGGAAATATAATCATGCCTTTTGAAGCTCTTTCTGCTTCATCATAAGCCTTGATAGTAATTCTTTTTGTGGGATCAATGCATGACTCAAATAATCCTATATATTTGACAAGACTCAACGTCTAGATGTTAAGACTAGCTCCCCCATCTATGAGAACTCTTTTGACCCTATGTCTTTCAATCAAGACTTCTATATGCAATGGCAGATTTTGGGGATGGGTAATGGACATGTCATCATGGTCTGAAAATGAAAGGCAATGAGGTGCAATGAGATGTCCTACCATATTCTGAAACTTCTCTTCATCCAAGTTAGTAGGAACATTAGTTTCCACTAATGCCTTCTCTAAGATTTCCTTGTGATTTGGCAATAACTTTAATAACTCCAAGATGGATATTTGTCCTGGAGTCTTTTGTAGTTGATCCACCAAACTATATGGTTTTTCTATTGTAGCTAATTATTTTGCCAAAATGTTGGATTGCGGAGGACCAATAGGTTTAGGACCAACCCCTTGCAAGGTAATCCTTGAAGTCTGCCCCCTAGTGATAACATTAGATGTTTCCTTTTGGGACTGTTCCTTGATCACAATAGTATTGACAATATGCTCATGACCAGATAAAGTATTGATGACTTTGTCATAATGAGGCACAAAATTGATATTGTTTCTGCTTTGTTTATTTCCATTGGATGACTCACCTTTGTCATGATTATAAAAAGGTTGTTTAAACACTATGTGATCTTCATTATCTTGAGGTCCTTCAATAGTGATTGTACCATTATCAATCAGGTCTTGCACCATGTTCTTTAATTGTAAGCACTCATTGGTCGTATGCCCTCTAATTCTATGATATTCACAATGACTATTCTCACTCCACTAGTTGGGTTTATTTTGTGGCTCATAGGGTTGAATGCTAGGTAAATTAATACCTAGAAAATACCATCCTCCACCTTTGTAGGAAAATTAGGAAACCTTATCCTTCTTTTTGCTTGGTATTGCATAAAGTTATCATTTTGACTTCGTGCTTGATGTTGTATGAATAGTGTGCCACAAATTTTGAAGCTAGCTCTTCAAAGGTTTTAATGCTGGATGGTAATTTCAAAAACCACTCCATGGCCATACCTCCTAAGCTTCTTGGGAATAATCTCATTAAATAAGTGGTATCATGCATGAATTCTAGGCTCAATGCACAAAATTCTCATAGATGATCTTGAGGATCCGATGTTCCTTCGTACTTATCATACTTGGGAAATACTACATTGATAGGGAATGGTACCATGACAAGACTCTTGTCAAATGGAAATGGACATAATGCTTCTATAGAAAAGGGCTTTGGAGCCCCACTTTATTTTATCATGTCCAATTGCATCTGAAATAAGTTAAATTTCTTATTCATTACATCGAGTGGGCTCTCTTCAACTTTGGGTGGTCTAAGTTGATTAACATCATAATCACGAGGGAGTTTAAGTCCCTTTTGGGCTAGATCCATAAAGTGTTTTTCTTTGTCTCTTTCCATTGCTTTCTCCATAAGTTTCAAGAAATAAGGACTTTGTATAACCTCACTAACCCTTTCATCAGTGGCATCTTCAGCAGTTGGTTCACCATTAGCCTTAGGGTTAGTGTTATCAATTCCTTGAGTGTTTGATTCTATTCCTCCATTATTGGTGTTATCCTAATTGTTTGGGTCCATACCACCATTATTGGCATCACCCTGATTGTTTGGATCGATGCTACTATTTTTGTTATTACCCAATCCACCATAGTACATAATGTTGGTTTTCACTTCTTGAATGGGTGATTCTTGGGGTACTCTTGGGGTGGTAGAAGTATCACCTGGATAAGGAAGCTCTTGTCTCAGATAAGTCCCATCTACTTGCAAGGTTTCATTTACATAAAATGATCAATTAAAAGTAGGCATGAACATAAACCATTTGAAAATAGACTTGATCTTGCTTGTTTATGGCTGACTCCTTGTGAAATTTTCAAAATTGCTTGAAACCAAGATTTTTGACCAGGCAGGGTACTGGACCAAATAAAACAGCCAAAAGGGTATCTGAATCTGGAACCAAAATTTTTTGACACCCTCAAGAAATGCTCACTGTTTGCCCTTTTTTGTTTCTAGGCATCACTTGCCTATGTGTAGGTGTGACTTAAAAATTGATACACGTCAACTGGAGTTGATTTAGGCGGCACACTGCAGGTATGCAGGTGGCACTTTACTATTGATAGGCATTTTTCCAATTTTTACAGGTGTCACTTAACATATCTCAGGTGTGACTTTGTTGTTGATAGGCATTTTTTTAACAGTCACAGGCGTGACTTTATTGCTGACACGCGGTATTTCTCTGTGCACAGCCGACACTTTTCTGACCAGGTTGTGAATTTTAGATTTTAAAAATTTCCAGATCAGGTTTATGGAGTTTTCTTGTTTGAAAATGTAACACAATCACAACACACACATCAAATTTTAATCATGTCCCTAAAACCACACTAAAGTGTATGTTCTTGGTCATTTTTCACAAGTATTGAACAAGAAAGTATTCTATGCAGTCTACCTATAGTCAAATTTGGCTTTTAACATTGTTTGGCTCTATAAGGTAGCTTGCTAATTTATCAAGGATTTAATGAATAATTTGTTCTAAACCATGCCAAGTTCTTTTTCCCACTTGCAAGCTTCCCACACACACAAAAGCATGATTTGGCGCAATCCTTGAAAGGACTACTAGAGGAAGTGAAGACACTTGCACATAATCTAGTCACTTCCCTTTTAAGGAAAAGTGTTTTTTATTAGAGTGGATTGGAAAGTACCACAAAAAAAGTGGTTGTCTCCCACTTGGGTCGTTCCCTCTCATCGGCCTCGTTAAGACAATTTCTCAGGAGGCAGGCCCTCTAATGTTCTAGCATGTTCATGTAAAGCAAAGAAATGGAGTTAAGAACAAGTTTTTGGGAATTTGGTTCACCTAAAAGGTGAAGAGCATATCCCTAAATTTTCCTTAATTTCCCAAACACAATAAGCAATGTTCAATTATTTCACCCACTAACTATAGAGAATCGAGTATTTCTACTCTCTTCTACAAACAAGGGGCTTTGATCTTATGTGCTTGATTCCTCAACCTTTTTTCTTAATAAAAAATTTCAACACCTTTGACATTTTGATTCACTAGAAGAAGTGAAGAGCATAGGCGTAAATGCTAAACTTTCCAAAAAAAGATAGGCTATTTTGTAATTACTAGATTTTGAAATGCACCAATACCACAATTTAAGGGAAAATATTCACTAGTTTGAGGCTTACCTTTCCTTGTAGCTAGCATAAGCTAGGGGCATTTTTAAGTGATTTTTGTCATTTTTCAACCTTACCTTGGCAATAGCTCCTTTCCAAATGTGTTTTTCCACCAGCAAGTTAGTCAACACAAACAAACATAATGAGGGAAACCAAATCAAATTTGAAGAAGAAAATTTATCTATTGAATCTTAAAGCCTTATTTGCAAATTTTGAGAAAAACTTGAACTAAGGAGAAAATATCCAATTAAGTGATACGAATTTGGTTTTGTAAGCTTCTATAATTTTGAGATAATTTTGATATACCTAGTTTTCTTCTTCTTGTGACTCCCCAAGAATTGATTTAATGTGAGAAAAGTTTTCCTTCTTGATCTTCCTAGCCAAAGCCTTGCCTTTGTGGTTAAACTTGATCTCTGGTTTTTGAACCTTTCTATGTTTGCTCATCTGTAGTAAAAAAATATAGATAGAAAGTAAGATAACTGAATTTATTAATCTAACAACAAATTAAAGTAAAAGATAGTAAGTTTCATTGTCCAGCTAAAACGTGTGATTAGAATGTTAGCAGGCGTAACTTTAACTATAGAAGGCATCACTTTCCAGTGACATAGGCAACATTTAAAGTGTAGCAGGCATAACAATTTATATACTACACGTGAAAAGTAATGAAAATTGCGTCAAATAAGCTATCTAAAGTGACCATTAACAAATACTAGGCATCTGTAAAGAGATACTAATGTCACAGTTTGCTATAAATTGCATCATAAAGCTTGTCATAGGTGGTAAAAGACAGTGAAAACGTGACACTTCTTAAGTCTCAAGCATCGCTTTACTATCTCTGGCATAGCAATTTATCTCTCAAGCATGACAATTTATCTTGCAGGCGTCAATTGATTATTGTTAGGCATCAGAACAATGATCACAGGTGTCTTTTAATCCTTCATAAGCATCATTTCACCCGTTTCCTACAAAAATTCATGAAAAAGTGACAACAAAAACACACAAAAATTTGATGAAAATGGTAGAAATGAGGCCTAAAGCCCCAAGGTGGGTGCCATTTGTGTGTGTATGTTATTCACCTTCATGAAATTAGGACTATTAACTAACAAATCAAAGCAAATGCAATACAAATTTAAACTAAGAAAAGCATTTAATATCCATAACATCTCATGGTTCTCTAATTAGATGTGGTAAGTATAGCTCTCAGCTTAATCTCCACTAGTGACACTTCTAAAATGAGAAAATATGATGCTACAATGCTTAATCTAGCTCACAATGATCCATTATGCAAATGATAAATTGAAATGCTAATGGTAAATGCTCTCAATTGCTCTTAATTGCTCAAGAAATTGACTATAGTAATGATGCTTTGCAAATGAATTCTTAAGATGATTATTGCTCTCAAAATGCCTCTCATTTATAGTAAATTCCCAAGGGTAGAGAGTAGAGTGAAGTAACCATGATTTAGCCTTGGTTGAGTCAAAAACATTGCAATGTTTTTAAATAGAGAGACAATTTAAATGTTTGTCTCAAAGCTTTGGACAAAAGGACAAAATTGAGTGGATGAGATTCAAAAAGTTGAAATGTGTGATTGAGATTCAATTCCTTTGAGTGATGCATGTGCTTTGTGTTCTCAATTCTCATTGGTTCTTCAATTTGTTGTTGAAAGATATTAGGATTAATTAAATTCCATCAATTAATTAAATTAGCCATGTAGGGAATAGGTTCATTTTGATTTTTGATTTAAAACTATACAATTAATTGATTAAAATCAATTATATAGTGTTTTTCACCCCTTTAAACTTGTATTTAATCATTTAATGTCATTATTTAATTTTTCCTTTGATTTAATTGATTTTGTCCAACTTTGATTTGATAATGTCCATTTTGATGAGAATTAGTGCATTTTGATTATTTTGAGCCATTTTATTGATTTAAAGTACTTGTCCATTTTTACTAATATTGTGAAATTTATATTTTAATATTGTGTTTTGTTTACTAATGATGTAATTGATGCTAGTGAAGGTTGTCAAGACATTAATGACCAAATTTCAAAAGGACTAAAAAGTTATCCTACATAATTTAGTAGATTGGCGTACTACAAGAAACTCTCAATCGTGCATTTTTTTGATGCTATGCATATTGGAAAGAATTTAACAGAGACATTATGGAAAATATTGGACGAAAAGTGTGACAAAGACAAAATTGTCAAAATTTGTAGTGAAATTGAAGAATCCAACCATGCAATGAAAAATGTCATTCGATCAAATAACAATGGAGACCAGATTGATATAAGTGCCCTTGGTTATTGTCAGAGCAGCAGAGCAATACTATAAAAGAAGTCATACAAAAAATATGATTTCCCATAGGATTTGCTGCAAACATAAACAATCTCATATCAAAGAAAAGTGAATTTGGGCTAGGGATGAAAACATACTATTGGCATACATTTATTAAGGTAATTCATCTTATTTTGTATGCACTATATATTTGGATACTGCATGTAGTTTTCATTGTATTATTTTATAAAATATTGATAAGATCATTTTACAATTATTGTAGTACATTCTACCTTTAACTCTCCCACACCACTTCGACAACAGTGTCAAACAAGTTATATATGATCTTGGAAAATACATGAGGTGGTTGTCATCAAAAGAAATCAATAAAGAAGATATAAAATATTGGAAGAGAAAAATTCCACATCTTATGTGTGAAATGCAAAAGTGTCTACCTTCAACTTTTTCCAATGCACAAGAACACTACCTCATACATCAAGTTGAGGAGATTGAATTGTGTGGACCTGTACAAACTAGGTCAATGTGGATGGTTGAGAGGCACTTGAAAATTTTGAAAGGCTTGGTTTGATGAAGAGCACATCCTGAGGGTTCTATGGTGGAGGGATATATGGTATACTAGACCATGGTGTACATTAGTGAATATCTTCCTAAGTTTGCAACAAAGATCTATGTAGATCATATTTTCGATCCCAACGCTATTAAAAAATTTGAAGGGGAGTACTTGATGGGGAAAAGTAGATTGATGAAAGTGAGAGGTAATTATAAGATGTTATTGTAGTTAATTAATTCTTATAAATCTTCAATATAAGTTATTTGTAATTGGTCTATTTTTTTTATATAGTTGGTCGAGAGTGGGATGAAATACATTTGTATATTGCAAATAATGTTGATTGGATGACAGTATGGATTGAACGATTTCAACAAAATGATTTCTCATTAACATGGAAAGGTGTTTCTTCATTCACAAGAGAATCTCATCATAATGGAGATTCCAATGTTATGCCAATGGTAATTGATCTAGCATATGGTTTAAGAGGTAGACAAGTACATAAAAATTTATTAATGATCATGACCCATATGTTTCATATCAAATCATGATGCAAATAATTTTCACATGCATGAAAAATTATAGGTCAAGCACCACAAAGCTATGTACTATCATGGACACAAATTTTGCATAAAAAAGATAGATGACATGAATAAAAATTGTGATTCTGGGATAACTGTAGTCTTCGAGGTTACTAATATATCATCTAGAAATGACATACATCCTCAACAATCTCAAAATAGATTGTTAGAAAAAGGGAATACTAAGAGGGGGGGTGAATCAGTATTCTACAAAATTTATCTTTTTCCCAATTATGGATATAACATATTATCTTTGTACATGCATAACATAAGAAGCTAAACAACATGCATAGCAATAAAACTAAAGAACTCATAACACATTATTTGTTCTCGAGGAAACCCTAGCCAAGGGAAAACTCCAGTGGGGATGGTACCCACAAAGATCCACTAATCAAAAGTATCCTGTTAAGGATGTTGAACCTGTTAGGAGTCTATTACAAGCATATAGTGTATCAATCCTGATTAAGGGACTATAGGCCTTGTTAGAAGCCTCAACCTTGTTAGGAGTTGGCAGTACAGAATGTGATTACTAGATGAGCCCACTACCCAAACAAGTAATGTACAATATACACTGATTACAAAAATAGGTTAAGGTGCATAACCTTATACTACTTGCATCAATATCTCTTCGCTGCTCTTTCACTATCATTATTACATATGCATCATATCACTGCTTCATTACATTTCATTACTTCATCATCTATATGTCAACTCTATTTTTCTTACAATTACAATTACATTTATACAAATAACTTTATCCAAGAGTTAACATCTAGGATTTTTTCCCTTTATATTGTTAAGTCATTATTTTGATAAACAAAATAATCCCTTAACTCTTTACTAATTCTATCTTCATATTCTGTCATGTCAGCTTGACACTGTCTTCGGTAAAACTGTCATAAATTATTCCGTACATGTTGTACTGACTTGCACTCTAAGATGGGTGTTCAATAGACATCATAGAGTCTATTTTCAAGTATGCAAGCACTGAACTTACTCCAATCAACATCGCAAACAAAAACTATGTCCAGGTACACTAGTGAAAATACTGTCTCACACTTAGACAAATTTGCAATGCGCTCTGTCATACTTTCTCTCTGACCTGTGCAATCTTCATGTGGATCATATTTTTCCATAATGACAACATCTATGTAATCAACTTAGCCAAATTGTCAACAATCTCCCCCTTTGTCATTGGTGGCAACATATGAGAAAATAGGCTAAGTGTACAACTCAAAATCTCAAAATTGTGGCCATAGTATAAAATATATACTATCCTTATAACTCCTCAAAAAGATATTATCTCTAATTTAGTACTCCCCCTAGGAGTATCAATCCTTATCATATACTATCAATTTTATTCTATATATCTCTACCCCTTTGACAACAATGACAAAATAAAGGTAAGGAGGGTTACAAAACTGTATCACAAAAAGATTATACCTCAATTCAATTATTGCAAAGCCGGTAGGCTTGCAACACAATATGCAAAATCAATCTTCATAGCTTGTATCTCCTTCTGCCATGATTTCTTAATGGAATCTACCACATTAAGTAGTACGCTCAGTCCATAAGATGCTATTTCACATGCTTGGAGGTTCTCAAAGTTAAACTTCTAAAAAGATGTCTTAGCTGAAAGACATTCTTCCAACTGCTCTTCAATAATGCTTAACTTCATAGATGTGTGCTCTCTCAAAAGAGTGAATCTTTTCAATTTTCTGTCTCTCTCATCTTTCACAACTCTGATTTCATCATATAGCTTTCAAATTTTCTTTTTAACATCACATACCTTCACATTGGGGCTAGAAAGAAGGTTAGATTCATTCTGAATTTCTACTTCCTTCATCTTCATCTTCTGATCTTCTTCTGATGTCAAGGTCTCTAATTTTTTACACTGTATGTACAAAGATTTACCTATTTCCAAATGCTTCCTCAAGTCCTTGATACAAATATCAAGATTGTTGATATCGTTCCTAATATTATGGCTGATGTTCAAAAGCATTCTGGCCTCATAGGCTGCTTGTGCTTTCACTTTTGTAATATCAAATAAGTTTGTGAATTCATTGTTAAAAGTGCTCATTACCTTCTTTGCTTTCTCCAGAGGGTCTGCTTCTACAATTTGTGTAGTTACAATGCTTAGTAACTTCTCAGTAAGTTCCTTCAGACATCCTTCAAGAATTTTCACTTTCTTATTCTTGCCAATGATTTTATTCAAGGATGTGATCAATTCTAACTAATCATCATCATCTACTTCCTTTCCCAAATGCTCAATCATAGATCCAATCTTGTTCTTCTTTCCAATCTCAAGAGTAAGACTGATATCTTCTTTGGTGGGAATGGGTACTTGTTTTTCTATTACTGGGGGTTCTACAACTGTTGTCTTTGTTGTCTCTTCTCCTTTTGTAGTTTCATGTACTTCAAAGGCCGAATTGTCAACAATGTTCTCCAAATTCTTGAATACATTATCATCAGTATCCAAGGTGATCTTTTTTCCTTCTACATTCATGGTTTCATCTTCAATGTTAATGGATGGAGGAGAGGGAATGTCCTCTTGTTTTGTCACACCTGCTTGCTCTGCTACAACTGATGGTTCTCCAACATTTTCTGTCATAACCTTGATTATGGCTTGCTCTATCTCATAATTAATTTCTTCATATTTGCCTCCCATAATTTGAATGGTTCTCCTTTTGGTTCTCAGATGGGTGCTTAACGCTTTCATGATCTGACCAAAATGTGTTTCATCTCTTATTACACAAATCTTCCTTACAAGCTTTTCTCTGATAGTTGTGTCCTCTTCTGATGCTCTCTTCTTCCTATTCACAAGTTTATTATATAAATCATCAGGTATTTGACCTTGAATTGTATCAAACTTCTTATTAGCCAAAATCATATGCTTTACACTACATTTTCCAGATTAAGTCTATCTATATAATCATAAATATCATAGTACTTATTCATTCTTTTAAATTCTCCATCCTCAATGATCTGCTCATTAAAATTCTCAACTTTTGGTTTCCAAGCTTTCTTCTTAACAGTAGTGACATCATCTTTTATTTCTGCAATTTTTCTTGGAACTGGTTGCACTAAAGTTTTTTGTCTCTTTCCTGGTCCAGTAGCACTTTCCTTTACTCTTTTTCTAGGTGTGGAGGAAGTGGATCTAGTGGATATCCTTTCTTCTTGATCCTTCTCAACTTCTTCCACTTTCACCTTCACTTGTGATTTTTCTTGTTGTACTACAATTGATGATAAAGGTGGAATAGACAAAACTTCTTTTTGTCCACTCTCTCTGATTGCTGCTGCTATTTTTTTTTCTATTAAAAAATCATGCTTTGTCATCCCTATATATTTTAGGATTTTCTTTATAGTGCTCTCAACTCTTTTCTTAGACTATTTCTCTTCAATTGAGGTCTTTGCGGAGTTGAAGTTCTCCTCAAAGGTTCCAAACCTATTACACTGAGTGTCCAACTTACACTTAAGTAACCTGCTAACATACTCTTCTATCTCTACCTTAGATATCTCATAGCCAAGAGAGTCTATGAACTCTATTCTAGGCTCTACTACTTCAATATAGGTAAAGTCAATATCCACCATAAAATATATGTCATCTTTATACTTCTCGACAAGATACTTGGGGATCCTTGATCTGCTAGACACAATATTTTGAAATGTCTTGATTACTAGTACTGCACTCTCATTTACTTTGTCAATAACATGTCTTTTGTACACTAGGTTAATCCTTTCCATTGTATTTTGTCCATCATTCCATTCATTTCCAATGGTGTAAGGAAATCTTCTCAATAGATGAAAAAACATATAGGTGATTAAGGATGAGAACCTAAATTGTGTATACTTAGTTTTCTTAATCTTCTCCAAGTTATCAAACAATTGAATTCTCATAATGTCACACATATAAACTTGTACCTTGTCAACACACATTAGATAAGTTGCATGTATCATTCCAGCTGCCATGTCATCCTCTCTTGAGTTTGCACAAAACTTAGTGGTTAGGATCTTGCATAAGTATCTCACATCAACTTGTTTGATCTTACTAATCACAATTCCTCTACCATTATAGGATGAATTTGTGTTGTCAATGATTGTTTTCCTCATGTTTTTCTCATTTAAAGGAATAGCTCTAGTTTTAGATAATCCAGTGACTTCATGAATCAAATCAGCTATGATATCTATCACTCTATCTTCTAACCAAAACTTCCCATTATGAATTATGCTTAAGATAATCTTAGTTCATTCTTCATTATCAAATTCATACTACAATGCATACTTAACAATTTCATTATCTTCCAAATATTCAAAACCTTGTTTCAGTGTCATATCCTGATTGTAAATCTTCTGATATTCACTTTTGAAATCACTATCACTGACTGTCTCTAGTTTGCATCCAAGATGACTTCTGACATTCTCTAGGTGTAAAACTCCATCTGGTACGGATGATAAAGCTAACCTAGGATCATCTTCCAAGGGTTCTACTAGTTCTCTTTTCAATTTAGGTCTATTCTTATCTCTGACATTGTGTATTAAAGAAACATCCATGCTTTCTTCAAATTCCTTTACTGATTTAAAGATTTGTCAAGTAAAATACCTTGATTTCATGATTTTAGGGCTTGCATAGATTTGGCATAAAATTCTTCTCCAAATCCATGCAAAATGCTTTCAAACACTACTCTTTGATCTCCTTAACACTTGAATTTTCTTTGATGATCAAATAATACCGATCATGACCTTTAATTAATTCAATCTCACTTAGATTTGACATCACATTCAATTCTTTTCCTGCTTCTTTTCAAAAAAAAAATTATGCTAACCTGCAAAACTTAAAACTTCTTGCGATCTCGCAAAACACAATATTTTTCTTTGTGCTCTTAACCATAGCATTAGAACATCATAAGCTACCTTGCATTAACTTCACAAGACTCAGTTCATCATATATCTACTTCTACACTAATCGAAGTTCCTATTCTATTGTAATTTTCATAAATTAGGTACTTTGAGATGGGTGAGGTAAAGATTCATTCTTACCTTTTGATACTTCACCTTCCTGATGACCTTCAATGTTGAATATGTCTCCTTGATCTATGCTTTTGATAAACTTCACTTCATCTGACTTACTACAGCATCCTTTCTAACTGTTACTTGCATCTTCATTTCTTCTTGCATGATTTTTGGGATTAGGATTAGGATGAAAAACTCTATTGTTCATTCTGCAAAACCTTGTTGTATGTCCAATCTTGTTGCATATTTGACAAACAATTCCATTGTTTCCATATCTTGGTCCAGACTAATTGATTTGTGATCTGTAGTTTCTAGCAATGTGTCCAACCTTGTTGCATCTATAACATATTACTCCATTTCTTCTGTTCAAATCTTCAGTAGGTTTCTTATATGTATTGTTATTATTCCTAAACATTCTACTACCATCATTATTCTCAATAAATTTAGGTTTCCTACATTCAATAGCTCTATGTCCAAAACCATGACAATTATAACAATAACCATTAAGAGGTTTAAATTTCTTACCTATGCAATCTCTCTTCATATGACCAATAGTATTACAAGAAAAATATCTACCTTTGAATTTTCTTTGCATACCTTTGGGTGATTCCTCTTGCTTTGGTGATTCTTCTTCTTTAGGTGTATCTTCAGATTTTTTGATCTCATCAGACTTCTTCTCATCTATGCTTTCAGATATTTTCAAATCTAGTTCCTTGCTTTCATCATTTTCTTTAAAACTGTTGAATCCAAGACCAGTCTTATCATATAATGGTTTTTGATAAGATATTTGTTCATCAATCTTCTTAGTAGTTGAATATAGCCTTTCTAGTTGTTGTTTGGATTGAGTCAGTTCACCTTTCACAATCTTATTGTATTTCTCAAGTTCAGCATACTGCAAATTGACTTTCTCAAGTTCAGATGTTACTTTACAAAGTTTAGATTTTAGTCCTTCATTTTCAGTCTTTAGAATTTCATTCTCAAATTTTAGATTTGCTTCATTCTTGCCATTTCCATCTTTCAAACTAAGCTTCAAATTTGCTATCTTTAGTTCATGCTTAAGGATCTCATTTTCTTTTTCTAAATTGTCATCACAATCTTCAATAAAAACTTTGGATTCCTTTTCAGATCTCAGATCTTCCAATTTGTTTTTCAGTTTCTCAATGAGGTTCTTTGCATCATCATACTTTCTTTTCAAAGTATCTTTTTCAATAATAAGAAAGTCAATCTATTCAAGAGCTTCTTTAATATTCTTCTGTAGTTGATCCATATACATAGAGATCTTACTCAAGCTGCTAGGCTTTCCTTGAATGATTCTTTTTCGAGTAACTAAGCTATGATACCAATTGTTAGAAATAGGGAATACTGAGATGGGGGGTGAATCAA